>CM070571.1:45280292-46505815 GCA_036346355.1 Rhipidocladum racemiflorum | reverse complement strand
ACAAAGGACAGCACCACAAACGAAAATCAAAACATTTTTAACCCAAGCAACTCAACTCGTCTACTCGATCAAGCTACTCACTCTAACTGGGCAAAACGGCTCAAACACGGAATGAACCTTGGCCACTTAACCTATGGGGTTAGCCTAAGATCAACCTTGCTTCTTGGGTCTTCATCGGTCAAAGGTCGGATCCTCAACAAGAAGATGCACAACTTCGGTAGCACTTTTGCAGAATTGCACCTCTTGAGTCATCAAGCCTTGTGGTCGGAAGTGGGCACTTGATTACCCTAATATAGAAGTTTGTAAGGGAGGTGTAGTCCAATTTATATTCCAAAACGGTGAGGAAGCAAGCAATTCGGGGAAAATAGGAATAGAAAGAGAGAGAAAAGACGAGAATAGCACCTTATTTGATTTCTTTCTTTGTAAATATAAGTTTTGAAGCTTACTAAAAACGACCATTCTAACTAAGGGCACGTCCTACAGTCGATATGGCTCTGATACCACCTTTGTAGGCCCCCGGATCGGCTATCCGGAGTCCTCTGTGTATTTCTGTACTAGTCCCAGATCAGTAGCTAGTACACACAGTCAAACAGTGATAAATCAACAACCATATCACGAATACATATAATTAAATAAGAAAATACCAAATAAAAGCAAAGACCTTATGGTCAAGGTTTACCATTACGGCCTGAACGGGCAGAACAACTGAAAAACTACAGTGAAAGATGAAAACACCAAGGCGACCCATCCAAATGCCCACAGGCAATCGAGTGGAGAACGCGTCCAAGTCGCTGGAAATCTTGGACAGCTTCTTTCACTTCTGAGATATGATTAGAATGTAGCACGTGAGTACATAAAGTACTCAGCAAGTCTGGGAAATTATGCACAATGTAGGCTATCCAAAGATGGCTTAATATGGTTCTTTTGCATAAAGCCAAGTTTCATCAAATCATACTTGTTAATAAGTTTCACAAAGCATATTTGAGCAATTCTTTTTAATAATTGAATTATGTAATATTGCAGTGATGGTTCTAACCACCACTCACTAAAATACAGGCTCTATCCGCCACATCCCAACAAAATCAGGGTTCAATCCATCCACATGGCTCTATCTGCCATGGTTCACAAAATCAGGTTCCTTCCACCTACCTGGCTTTAGCCGCCAGAAGCACACCCGAGAGTTCTAACCGCTCTCGGATACCAAAACAAATCATTGTTTAGTTTGAAACCAAAAACCAAAGTTTACCAGTATGAAAGCATTTAGCAAGCTTTGCCTTTGACCGTAGGCACGGCTATTCGAATAGTTTTAACTCTGTAGAGGTGTACAACTTTACCCACAAGACATGATATTCCCTTGATGCCAAGCTATTAGCACACTTCCTTAGGTGTGCCGGCAGGGATATCATGACAAGGCCTTTACAATGTATACGCCTAACCTTACCCACCCGCTGAGGTGTCACCGCTGTTAGGGTTATATCCACCCAGTACAGAAGCCCCCTCTTGCGCCGTGTGAGAAAAACAACAACAATGCCTCTATCCGGTGCTCACATTCCACCGTTTGGTGAGTCTAAGTTAGGTTTCTACAAATTAGTTAGCCAGGTCGTGCCCACTTTGACATGTGGTTGTACGGTTATGCTTAGAATGGAGACAGTCATAAGCGTCGGTCCTTAACTGACTTGGGGCGGTACTTGCACAAGGAAAACTAGTGCTATATCCGCACCCGCCAAACAAACCATTCCGCCCAAGTCCAAACCATTTTTCATTTTATTTTTATTTTGTAAACCAAACGGCAATACTCCTTGCCTATAACTTTCAACTCAAAGTTTCAAGAGATAAATGAAATTTCCCACCCATAGGTGACTACCGACCGATTGCGATTCTAAGCATTTCTACCGAACTATTCTATTCCACCAATAGTTTATTTTATAAAATACAAATAGTAGTGTTGATAAAAAGTGATTATAATTAAAGCGGTACTTTCCAAAATTCATGAGACCACCAAGATTCCCCTATCCTTATCATGATACTATATAATTCAGTCCAATTTGGTTCTCCAACAAGTAAAGTCTATATTAGGTGCCATCATAACTCCAAAATCCTGCCAAGCTATCATTATCATTGTATATGAAACAATGCCCTCAAAATATGAGTCTCCTTATTGATTACCCATCATCCACATATCGATTGATTTGTTAATCTACTCGATCCACGGAGAATAATTCATAATCTCATCCCCGAGCATATTTAAACAAAGATTCCTTAACCCAAGGTTTCATTAGTTCATCGGCTACAATGATTCCCATACTCAGCGACACCAGATCGACAACACCAATCATACGTAATCCACATTATGCATGATTTCACCGATAACACTTCATAACATCATACCTTTAATCCTTCCCATTACCACCTCTAAATCATCTACTTTAATCCACCAAGAATACGTAATATTATTGTTTGCTAAATCACCGACTATTCTGGACTATTCACAATTTTTCATAACTGATTATCACGGGTCTATATTTCCATAATCATCTATTTCTTAATCAGTCCTCTCATAGTAACTCCCCATAAACACTAATAATCCAACTAACTCTGATTCCCATTTGATACTATTTTATCAGCCCAAGGAGCCCCATTCAACATATTATTCATTTGCAATGATTTATGTAACCCATCAAAAATACTTCACAACACCATACATCTTCCACAATTTCCCCCAATTCATTACAGTGTGAACTACTATAACAATCCAACTTCACAATGTTTCAACCATTAACATTCATAAATCAATTTCATAACTAACAATCCCCATCAACACTAATATTCATGTAATCTCCAATCAAATTGGGTTCTAGCTTCAATCTACATTCTATACTAATATGTTCCATCCAAACAGTCTTCCAAATAGTCATTTCCCTAATAAAAGAATATTGTTCCAAAAACATTTATATTGGTGGATTGCTATACTAGGGCGATAAAGGATCATGTATAACAATATCAAGGAGGTATGAACAATAGGTATTAACTAATGTCCTAACGTCAACATCATCCTTTTATATAAATAGCAATGCAATTTGTAAAACATGGTAAAATATTTAGAAAGCATAGTGACGAGTACCCATACCATGGGTACCCCCATCAGCCCGGGGCCACGAACGGGCTGACCTACCTCTCTGGGAGCCCAGTACTGGCGAAAGGTGTGTGGGCTGCAGAGAGTGGGCCAGGCCCCGGTCCGAGCCAGCCCAAACGGTCGGTCGACCCCAACCTCCAAGGTCGGGGCGCACGGTTGGTCGGCTCCACTGGCACCCAAAGGGGTGGACCCCGTGTCTGTGGAGCCAGCTGCCCCACGCACGCAACATCCACTGACACCCGTACGGGGGTAGACGGCTCCTTCCCGAGGTTGTCAGAAGGACCGTCGAAGGAGTCAAGCCCCCGTCCCGTCGATTGACACGCCGCGGAGGGAGGCACCCTCTCCCGAGGCCGAGCTAAAGTCAAGCACCATTACAATCACCGAAGCTGACAGGAGCACAGAGCAGTATGTCATCCTGACAGCCCAGCAGGAGACCGCACACCGCGGGACTACCAACCCTGCGTGGGGCGGGCGGAGGTCGGTCGGACAAGACAGAAACCAGATTCCAAGGCGTACAGTACCCCCTCCCTTTTTCCTCCAAACTCCCGTGTAACCTGCTACCTCCATCTATATAAGGAAAGGCAGGGCCCGAGGGAGCGGGGGGACGATCGATTTCTAGGCAAGCAGAAAACGAGCAGCCGTGTAGGACCGAATATAGCAATCAGAGGGGGGTGAATGATTGTGCGGAAGCTAAAACCAAATTCTTGATCTATTAAAAGTTTACCCCAAAATAGAACCAAATAATTGCCTCGTTTTCGAAAAAAACAGAATGATAGAGGTTTGGTAAAACGTGAATTCCCGGAGATCTAACCGTCCGATCGATCTGAAATTTGGACACAAGAAACTAGATTCCAATACGAATCAAACCCAAAAAGAATCAGCTCAATCGGACTTACGGATCAAAAGTTATGACCTTTCCAAGCTTACTGTTCCAGAAGATGGCGAGAATAAATCTAACTAGAATTGTAGCTCGCCGAAAGATTTGATGAACTTGATCTTTATTTCTCCTTTCTTTTGTCTAAAATACTCCAAACAAAAGAGTACAACCCTAAAGCTTGCTCAAAGCTTGATTGCCTTCAACAGGAGGCAACCCTCTATTTAAAGAAGGCAAACACACCTAATCCTAGAAGGAGTCCTAATCCTAGAAGGATTCCTAATCCTAAAAGGATTCCCACTCCTAATCCTAGAAAGAGCATGTATTCAACACAACTCCACTTGGCCTAACCTGGCCGAGTACAACTCTTGCACGCGTATGGCAACCCTACCATACTCACGTGACTAACACTTTGCATGCGAATGACCTCATGCCATTCTCACGTGACTAACCATTCTTCATGTGCACCATTCTCTTAGCCCGAACGTCCCGCATGACATCCTTGACCACCAAGACCTCAGTTCCCCCTGAACCTAGTCCCGAACCTCAGTTCCTCCATGAACCTAGTTCCAGTCCCGTCATCGACCACATTCGCCCTCGAGCAATACCTGCACATGAACAAACCACAAAACGATTCCGAGCACAAGTCCGCGACTTGACTCACATTAAACCATGCAACCACTCACAGGAGTGCATTGCATTAAATATTCTAAGAACACGATTTCAAAACACGAACAAAAACCTTTGCAAAAATCAAAAAGCTTTTCAAATAATCAAACTGATTTCAGATCTTTTCAAATAAAGAAACCAAAAAATAAATCTTGTCGAAATATCAAACTGTTTCAAATCTTTTTCAAATACTCATCATCAAAATCAATTGGATCAAAAATAACGATCCTTCAATCTCCCCCTTGGTGAGTAATTTGACAAAACACAATATAAGATTTGACAAGAGATTGAGCAAGAACCAAAAGACCAAATAATCCCAATTCAAAAACCTCTTTGACTTGTTCTCCCCTTTTGACAAAATAGTCATCAAGATCTCAAAACTCCCCTTAATGAATGCAAGATCTCAAGCTTTGAAGTATATTCAAGGTATATAATCAAAGTAAAGCATTTGAAGAGTTTTAGGAGAACTTTCTCATTTTGTATCAAATTATCCAATGAGAAAGCAAATTGTGAGAATATGGAGGCTCTAACACATAGAATAGTTATTGCATAAGCAAATTAGAGCAAACAAGTAAAATGTCATAAACAGATTTTGCCAAAGCGAAAAAGAAATCTATCATGAGCATAGAGAGACTTTCAAATTCACTAATATTTGTCTCAAGCCTTTTTCAACCATTTGAATTTCCTTTTTCTCTTTTAGCAAGTTTGACAATTTTGCTTTGTGATCAATAGGGATGACAAGTAACTGCACACTAGCCCATACTTGTGTATGAGTAGGTAGTTCTTTCTTGTATCTTTCTCAGTTTAAATTGGCAAGTGGCTTCACATTGTTCTGAACTTTTGTTTAGACAAGTAGCCTTTTCTTGCATCTTTTGCATTTAAACCCCTGGCAAGGAAGCTGCACATTGTACTAAACTTGTGTTTAGCCAAGTAGCTTTTGCTTGCATCTTTTTCAACTTGCTTTTAACATTAAAACACTGATTTTGCTTAAGACTCATAATGATCATTTGAAGTCCAACAAAAAACTCACACATAGTTTCTAATCAGCTCTAGCCTTTCAACAGATGACAAGAAACTTTTAAGCCTATTTCACAAATGCAATACCATAATGAGCAAGAGCCAAAATATTCTCGAAAAGCATCTCAAATTGAATTATTTTAGCCTTTTAGTGATAAGTAAAGCATTGAGCATTAACTTGGCTATATACACAAGAATAATCACCAAAGCTTTGTACTACATGATGCAATGTAAACAGGGGTTTTTACTTGAGGTGTAAAGTCAAAATACCACTTATAAAAAATCACTTCTAGGAACCAAAGTCAAGTAACCCAAAAGAGATAAACTCAAGACTCCCTCAAATCAACCCATGGGGATGAATGATCCCAAGTTCACCGCGTAAGAAAGCAAAACGAGAAAAATCAAGCGGTTTAGTGAAAATATCGACCAAGTGAGCACCCAAATCAACAAATTTCAGTTCAATAGCTCTTTTTTCAACATGATCTCTAAGAAAATGAAATCTGATGTCAATGTGTCCAAGAAAGAGAATTACTCAAGAAGTGGCATGAACCAGATGTACTTTTTCTATCAATTCCACATCCTCCAAATTCAGCTTCAGAGAAAGGTCTTAAACTAATGCGTGAAGAAGCAGAAAGCCAAATGCCAAAATCTTGAGTACCACGGAGATACCTTAAAATCCTCTTGATAGCTTGTCGATGTGAAGCACGCGGGAAGCTTGAAAACGAGCACACAAGCACACAAAGAACTCCAATTATCTCATCCTCAACAAAGATCATCATCATCTTCATCAACAAAGATACTCTCCCCTGAACATATGCACTGCACTGCACTATTTGGACTAGTGCCTTTTGCAACAGAGGTGGAGGAAGCATCTTGAAAAATAACACTTTTAGCACGAGATGCACAAGTGAAGGAGGAGAACCAATTCTTATCATCGGACATGTGGTGTGAGCATCCGGAATCCACTAGCCATATGTTCCCCTTCCTCGCGTGAGAAGCCTACATAGAAGCAGAAAGTGTCGATGTCTCGATCGGGTTAGAAATAAGATGTTTAGGAATACAAGATCTTGAGACACACGACGCACAACAGTTGGCACAACACGAGCATTCTTATGCATAAAAGAAGATTTGTCTTTTCTCGTGTTCTTAGCAACAAGAGGTATTTGCATCACCCTAGGCACATAATGAGAAATGAAACGTGCACATGTCTGAAATTAGACCTAGCATTAAACCTTTCTCTCTTTTGTTGTTTAGCTAGTCTAAAGCAAAAGTCTACTAGATGTCCATCTCTACCACAATGAGTGCAAGTGTACTTAACATGATGTTTTGCTTTAACAAAGAGAAGCACATTTTGCATTCATCATAGTAGAAGATAAAAGACCACCAGATTTAAAGACAGTTTTCTTAGGCTCATTGACAATTTCAAATTTTCCACTTTCAAGTGTTTTGACAACAGTGGGAGCATGTGATTTATGATGAGCATAAGAATCAAAACCTAAACCTTTGTTTTGAGTGCTGACTTTTGATTGATCCAAAATCATGTTTAGGTTTTTCTTGCCATCAGTGAAACGTTCCAAAGAATTTTGCAAGTAATCAACTTTCTTAGCAAGAGTTAAACAATTATCACAAGGAGTGTCAATTTTAGCTTTACATTTACGGCAATTTGAACACGAGTTAATTTCATGAGTGAACATGTCATTTGTTAATTGTGTAACTCTACAATTTGCATCTTTTAATTTCAACTCAAGAATTGAACATTTAGAGCAAGCAATTTGATCATGTAAACTATCAGTAGAGCAACCAATATTTTTCACAAGTTTTTCATTTTTCAATTGTTCGGCATAAACTTGTTCTAGTTTAATGACATGTTCCTCTTTTAGAGACTTAATTTCAAATTTGAGATCTAAGCAAGTATCACAAATATTTTCAGAATTTGAATTTCTAAGATCAAAGTTTTCAGATTTTAGCATGGATAGATCTTTTTCTAAGTTTTTATTTTTGAGTGAAGATTTTCTTAAAGATTTTCTCAATATGACTAAAACTTCACAAAGCTCATCATACGAAGGCATTACCTCATCACCGTCGCTGGAGGTGCTGTCGTTGTCACTAGAATCACTAGTGTTCCCTTTTGCCATGAAGCACAGTCCGGTGAAATCCTTCTCTTTCAGCTTCGTTTGCTTCGCTTCCTTCTCATCTTCAGTTGAGTCATCAATGTCGCTTAAGTCTAAGCGACCAATTGCCTCGAAGACTTTGTTGAGCATCTTCTTCGTCCGTTGCTTATTTTTATCCTTGCTCTCTCTTGGCCGGAAGGACTTGGAGGAGTTGCTTTGCTCCTTCTCCTCTCTATCTTTGTTCTTGAAACATTTAGCACGGATGTGCCCTGCCTTGCCGCAGTTGTAGCAGTGGATGGAGGCTCCTTTTCTTTCCCTTGATCTCATGTAAGCTGCATTGACACGCTTGGAAAGAAGAGCAAGTGTATCTTCTGGTATTTGATCTAGCTGTTCATCACTAAGAGCACTCAAAGCAGTAATGGAATATGATGATGAAGAACTAGTAGCATTATCATATGAAGAGGAATTAGCATTAAGAGCCATAGAGTTATCATTGGATGTTCTTGAAACAATGTCTATCTCAAAAGTCTTGAGACTAGAATATAGTTTATCCAAAGTCATTTCACTCATCTTGTGAGCTTCCCTAAAAGCAGTCACTTTCATTTGCCAGATTTTAAGATCAAGAGATGATAGGAAATGTCTAGCATTTTCAGAGTCAGTGTACTTTACATCTACAGCTCTAAGATTGTTTAAGATTCTATTAAAGCGAGCAAAACAATCATCTAGAGATTCTCCAGAGTTCATTTCAAATCTAGTGTATTCCTTTTTAAATTGATCTTGCCTAGCTTCTTTTACAGAGTCAGTGCCCTCATGATAATCTTGAAGAGATTTCCAAATTTCATGAGCAGTGAGTAAATGACAGACTCTATCGAATTCTTTTCTAGCAAGTCCTTGAAGCAATATGTTTCTAGCTCTATTATTGTTTTCAACATCTTTTTCAAACTCGATTTTATCAATATCATCATTTGAAGGAAGCTCGTATGGAATCTTTACCTTGCGCCAAATAGCGTTACCTTGAGCTTGAAGGTATGCAGTCATTCGAATCCGCCAGTGGGGAAAGTCTGTGCCATTGAAGATTGGCGGCTTGTTCGAGTATATCTCTGTTGCCATAACTTACCGTTTACTAATCACCTGTTAAGATGGATTAGTAGAGCCAAGCTCTGATACCACTTGTAGGACCGAATATAGCAATCAGAGGGGGGTGAATGATTGTGCGGAAGCTAAAACCAAATTCTTGATCTATTAAAAGTTTACCCCAAAATAGAACCAAATAATTGCCTCGTTTTCGAAAAAAACAGAATGATAGAGGTTTGGTAAAACGTGAATTCCCGGAGATCTAACCGTCCGATCGATCTGAAATTTGGACACAAGAAACTAGATTCCAATACGAATCAAACCCAAAAAGAATCAGCTCAATCGGACTTACGGATCAAAAGTTATGACCTTTCCAAGCTTACTGTTCCAGAAGATGGCGAGAATAAATCTAACTAGAATTGTAGCTCATGAAAGATTTGATGAACTTGATCTTTATTTCTCCTTTCTTTTGTCTAAAATACTCCAAACAAAAGAGTACAACCCTAAAGCTTGCTCAAAGCTTGATTGCCTTCAACAGGAGGCAACCCTCTATTTAAAGAAGGCAAACACACCTAATCCTAGAAGGAGTCCTAATCCTAGAAGGATTCCTAATCCTAAAAGGATTCCCACTCCTAATCCTAGAAAGAGCATGTATTCAACACAACTCCACTTGGCCTAACCTGGCCGAGTACAACTCTTGCACGCGTATGGCAACCCTACCATACTCACGTGACTAACACTTTGCATGCGAATGACCTCATGCCATTCTCACGTGACTAACCATTCTTCATGTGCACCATTCTCTTAGCCCGAGCGTCCGCATGACATCCTTGACCACCAAGACCTCGGTTCCCCTGAACCTAGTCCCGAACCTCGGTTCCTCCATGAACCTAGTTCCGATCCGTCATCGACCACATTCGCCCTCGAGCAATACCTGCACATGAACAAACCACAAAACGATTCCGAGCACAAGTCCGCGACTTGACTCACATTAAACCATGCAACCACTCACAGGAGTGCATTGCATTAAATATTCTAAGAACACGATTTCAAAACACGAACAAAAACCTTTGCAAAAATCAAAAAGCTTTTCAAATAATCAAACTGATTTCAGATCTTTTCAAATAAAGAAACCAAAAAATAAATCTTGTCGAAATATCAAACTGGTTTCAAATCTTTTTCAAATACTCATCATCAAAATCAATTGGATCAAAAATAACGATCCTTCAAGCCGAGCACGAGGGAATCAGTTGGTCGAACCCTTGCCTCGCTTGTAATCCTTTGTTCATCCCGCAAGATCAATATACTCCCACTGAGCGAACTGGAGTAGGGACGTTCAGCCCGAACCAGTATAAACTCCTGGCTTTTTGAGTCAACCATTTGGGGAGAGGGAGCGCGCGACCCCCACTAACCAGAAATTCGCATTGCCGGTGCACGAAACACCGACAGTTGGCGCGCCAGGTAGGGGGATTTTGCGCGTCATCATCTTCGACTTCGGATTCCCATCTTCCTCCCCGATGCCTTTTTTCTTTCGCGACGACTCCCCGGCGTCGAGGGGCTGGATTCGCTTCGGCGCCCTCGACTTTGTCGTCACCGCGGCGGGGGAGCTCGTTCTCGTCCCCGCCGCCCTCCAAGACCGGGCGTCCTCCACGAGCTTGGACGCGGTCGCCGATGTTCTCGGCAGCCTCCGCCTCGAGGCCCCGGCATGGGCCTCACAGGCGGGCCCGTCGCGCACCAGCGTCGCCCCCGGCAACACACGTGCGATCCACGACGGACGACAACCTCGCCCTCTGCGAGCTCTCGGCTCGTGGCCATGACTGGCTACGCGCCTACTTATCTCCATGACCTGCTGGGGGACTCCTCCAGCCACATCTCCAGCTCCGACAGGGAGCACCCCCCGCGCAGGATGTACTCTCGAGAGTGCAACATGGCGGGTGCGGCGGAGCCATCCTCCACCCCCACAACCCTCGGGACCCTCCTCCCGTGCGACGAAGCACGGCAGGAAGAGTCCCGGCGGGAAGACGACGCGCACCATCAGCGTCGCCTCGCCGACCTCCAGCAGCAGCGCGAAGAGCTAGAGGCCCGAAAGGCTGAGCTCGACAAACTCCAGGCCGACCTGGAGCAACATCAGCCCCAGCCGCCGGTTGTCTCTGGCGCACGCGCCCGCGCGTGTCAGGTGCACCAGGGCTGGCTGAGGGGACGAGCGATCTTCCGTTCTTCCCCCACGCCAACCAGAACATCGCCGCGGCAGCTATGTTGCTCCGCGGATTACCTGAGACGATGGACCCGGAAGCCAGGGCTACCTACCAGAACCACCGGGGGCTGGTTGAGCGTGCTACAGTGCAGCACGCCCAGGGTTCCGGCTCCCGACACTCGGGCACGACATTGGGTCGTTTGGGCCACTCCCCCTCGCGGGGGCGTCAGAGCCTAGCCAAGATGACCCCACTCCAGGAACTGCCCCAGGCATCACACACCCCGGTGCACCACCGACTGGGGGACAACCGTGACCTTCGCGCCACCCTCGAGGTGCGGAGGAGAGTCGCTGACGCGGTGGCATCATCTCAAGTTGCGGATAGCGGGCAACGCAACCATCCCGACCCGGGCCTCGACGGCCCCGGACCGCGCGCATTCACCCGCGCCGTCCGCAACGCCGACTTCCCGGCCAGGTTCCGAGCTCCGACCAACATAGCCATGTACACAGGGGCGACAAACCCCAGTGTGTGGCTAGAAGACTACCGCTCGCATCTTTGGTCAGAGCGGCCAGCGAATCGCCGTCATCCAGTATCTCCCCATTTATCTCACGGACTCCGCTCGAGCCTGGCTCGAGTACCTGCCCGCAGACACCATCGGCAGCTGGGCCGACTTGACGAATCTTTTCGTCGGGAACTTCCAGGGCACGTACAAACGCCCTGGCAACTCCTGGGACCTGAAGAGCTGCAAGCAGCAGCCGGGGAAGACCCTCCGGGACTACATCCGCCGCTTCTCCCAGCAGTGCAACGAGCTCCCCTACATCCATGACGCTGACGTCATCGGGGTGTTCATCTACGGCACCACTTGCGAGGCCCTGGTCCACAAGTTGGGCTGCGCAAAGCCCCGGACCACCAAGGAGCTTCTCGACATCGCCACCAACCACGCCTCTGGCGAGGAGGCCATGGGGGCCATCTTCGAGAGGAAGGTGGCCCACAAGACGCCCAGCTCCGAGGCCGGCGCCCCTTCCGACCGTTCCAACAAGAAGAAACGGAAGGGGAAGCAAGGCCGCGAAAGCCATATGGTCGCCGCTGCCGACCGTCCTGCCAAGCAGCAAGCTCGGCAGACCCCCAACCGATTCGAAAGGTTCATGGATAGTCTGTGCCCGAACCACGACTATCCCATCAAGCACAAATACCGGGACTGCGAAGTCCTGAAGCATTTTCTCTCCGGGAACCCCACGATGTCGCGGGGCAAGGGGAAGAAGCGTGACCCGACGCCGGACGCCGGGGCGAAGGGCGATGAGGCGACCGACGAGTTTCCACAGCTCGACGGCTGCCTCATGATCTTCGGAGGGGCAGAGTGCTACACCGACAAGCGTCGATTGAAACTCGCCCACCGCGAGGTCCACACGGCGACTCCCGCCGTACCCAGCTACCTGAGGTGGTCGGAGTGCCCGATTGCCTTCGATCGGACCGACCACCCCGACCACGTCCCGCACCCAGGACGCTACCCGCTCGTCGTCGACCCCATCGTGGGGACGAAGCGCCTGACCCAGGTGCTCATGGACGGCGGCAGCGGTCTCAACATCATGTATGTCGAGACCCTGGATGCCCTGGGAGTCCCTCGCACCGCCCTTCGGCCGAGCAAGGCACCTTTCCACGGCATCGTTCCGGGCCAGCAGGCCCATCCGCTCGGGCAGGTCGACCTGCCCGTTACCTTCGAGAGCCTGGACAACTTCCGCACCGAGAGCCTCATCTTTGAGGTCGTGGATTTTCCCGGCTCCTACCATGCCATCTTGGGGAGACCGTGCTACGCGAAGTTCATGGCGGTCCCCAATTACACCTACCTCAAGCTGAAGATGCCAGGGCCACAGGGCGTCATCACCATGGCCGCGTCTTTCCAGCTCGCTTACAACTGCGAACGGAGCAGTTGTGAGCTTGCCTCGACGGTCGTCGCTTCCGCCGAGCTCGCCCGACTCCAGGAGAGGGCCCCCGAATCCGCCCCCCACTCCAGCAAGTCGGGGCCGAGTTCCTTCAAATCCGCGAAGGACACGAAGGAGGTCACAGTCGATCTTGAAGACCCTGCCAAGACCGTGCGAAACGGGGCCGCCCTCACTGCCAAATAGGAAAGCGCACTCGTCGACTTCCTCCGAGCAAACCGAGACGTCTTTGCCTGGAGACCCTCGGACATGCCGGGAGTTCCCAAGGAAGCCGCCGAGCACTCTCTCAATATCCGACCGGGTTCCAGACCGGTCGCTCAATGCCTGCGCTGCTTCGATGAAGAGAAGCGCCGGGCCATTGGGGAGGAGATCGCCAAACTTTTGGCCGCTGGCTTTGTAAGGGAGGTGCGCCACCCCGAGTGGCTCGCCAACCCCGTTCTTGTAAAGAAAAAGTCAGGGCAATGGAGAATGTGTGTTGACTATACTAGCCTCAACAAGGCCTGTCCGAAAGACCCGTTCCCGTTGCCTCGCATCGACCAAGTCGTGGATTCCACCGCCGAGTGTGAGTCCCTTTCTTTTCTGGATGCCTACTCAGGCTACCACCAGATTGCCATGAAGGAGTCCGACCAGCTCGCGACCTCCTTCATCACTCCGTACGGCTCGTACTGTTACGTCACGATGCCCTTTGGTCTGAAAAATGCGGGCGCAACATACCAGCGATGTATGCAGACATGTTTTTCAGACCAAATTGGTCGTAACATCGAGGCCTACGTCGACGACATCATTATCAAGACCAGGAAGGCCGAGGACCTCATCACCGACCTGAAGGAGACTTTTGCGAACCTTCGATGGTTTCGCATAAAGCTTAACCCTGAGAAGTGCGTCTTTGGGGTTCCAAAGGGGAAGCTGCCCGGCTTCATCGTCTCCGAGTGCGGCATCGAAGCCAACCGTGACAAAATCTCCGCCATCATGAGGATGGGGCCGATCAACGATCTGAAGGGGGTCCAGAGGCTGATGGGGTTTCTCGCGGCTCTGAGCCGCTTCGTGTCCCGCCTCGGCGAGCGCGGGATGCCACTCTACAAGCTGATGAAGAAGTCCGATCACTTCAGCTGGACCCAAGAAGCTCAGGAAGCCCTCGATCGGTGGCGTTCTCGACTTCGCCTCCAGTGTTGGTCGCCCCAGAACCGCAAGAGCCGCTGCTCCTCTACATTGCCGCCACGACCCAGGTCGTCAGTGCGGCGCTCGTCGTAGAGCGAACGGAAGAAGGCCGCGTCCTCAAGGTACAGAGGCCGGTCTACTTTGTCAGCGAAGTGCTCTCCAAAACAAAGATTCGGTACCCCTAGGTACAGAAGCTGTTGTACTCAGTGCTCATTACCAAGAGGAAGCTGGTCCACTATTTCGACCGGCATCCCATCTCCGTGGTGACCTCGTCACCTCTCGGAGAGATCGTCCACAACCGCGACGCCACCGGAAGGATCGCCAAATGGGCCCTCGAGCTCAACGGCCTCGACATATCGTACGTCCCTCGGACGGCGATTAAGTCGCAGGCCTTGGCTGACTTCGTCGCCGAGTGGACTGAAGCGCAAGTCCCGCCGATGGTCGAGGACCCCGAGTACTGGACGATGTACTTCGATGGGTCCTACACCAAGAACAGAGCCGGTGCGGGGGTCGTCATTGTCTCCCCACTCGGCAACAAGCTCCTGTACGCCATCCGACTGCTTTTCGATGCCACCAATAATGTCGCCGAGTACGAAGCCCTCATCAACGGTCTTCGAATTGCCGTCGACCTCAGCGCTCGACGACTCTACGTCCACGGCGACTCCAAGTTGGTCGTCGACCAAGTGATGAAAGCCACCAGCCTCGCGACGCTCGGATGGCCGCCTATTGCTTAGAGGTCCGCAAGCTCGAGGAAAGGTTCAAAGGGTTTGAGCTTCATCGCAGTTACCGACGCTACAATGGTGAAGCCGATTCCCTCGCCAACCTTGCCTCCAGCAAAGGGCCGGTTCCCCCCGGAGTCTTCGTCTCCGACCTCCATAAACCGTCCATCCAGTTGGATCCGAGCGCTGAGGGCCCAGCCGACCCCCTAAAAGCATATGCTCCGGCCGATCTTCGGACGGACTCGCACTCGCCTGGGTCGGATCTTGGTGTCCTGAACGTCGAGTCCGACTGGAGGCAACCCTTCATCGACCGGTTGACAGATGGGTCACTCCCTACCGATACCACCGAGGCTCGGTGCCTCGCTCGGCGGGCCAAGTCTTTTGTCCTGGTCGACAATACCCTCTACAAGAGGAGCCCATCGGGAATCCTCCAGAAGTGCATCCCGGCCGACCAAGGGAAGTACCTTCTGCTTGACATCCACGGCGGGATCTGCGGGCACCATGCCGCGCCACGGTCCCTGGTGGGAAAAGCCTTCCGGCAAGGCTTCTACAGGCCGACCGCTGTCGCGGACGCCACGCAGATTGTCCGCGCGTGCGAAGGGTGTCAATTCTTCGCCAGGCAGACACACCTGCCCGCACAGGCCCTGTAGACGATCCCCATCACGTGGCCCTTCGCGGTTTGGGGGCTCGATCTGGTCGGGCCCTTCAGAAAGGCGCCCAGGGGCTTTACTCATCTGCTCATCGCCGTAGACAAGTTCTCGAAGTGGATTGAAGCTAAGCCGCTGGCGACCATCACTTCCGCACAGGCGGCTAGCTTCTTCCGCGACATTGTCTACCGCTTCGGAGTCCTGAACTCCATCATCACCGACAATGGAACGCAGTTCACAGGGAAGGAGTTCCTCGAGTTCTGCGATGACTTCAACATCCGAGTCGACTGGGCAGCGGTTGCGCACCCTCGCGCCAACGGCCAGGCCGAGCGAGCCAATGGCATGATCCTCCAAGGACTCAAGCCGCGAATCTTCAGTCGACTGAAGAAGTTCGCGGGACGGTGGGCCACCGAGCTGCCCTCCGTTCTTTGGAGCCTGCGAACCACGCCAACATGATCGACCGGGTTCACACCTTCTTGGTGTTCGGAGCGGAGGCCGTCCTCCCGACCGACCTCGAGTACGGCGCGCCAAGAGTGCAAAACTACGACAGCGCGCGGGGGACGGAAGCGCAGCAGGACGACCTCGACCAACTCGATGAAGCACGAGACGTTGCAGTCTTGCGGTCGGCCAAGTATCAGCAGACGCTACGCCGGTACCACAGTCGACTGATTCGCGGCCGGTCGTTTGAAGTCGGCGACTTAGTGCTACGCCAAGTCCAGTCCGCGAAGGACAGGCACAAGCTCTCTCTGCCTTGGGAGGGCCCTTTTACCGTCGCAGAAGTCCTCCGACCCGGCACTTTTCGTCTCAAAGACGCCGAAGGAAACCTCATTACAAACGCTTGGAACATAGAGAGGCTAAGAAGGTTCTATCCTTAGCCATCCTCTCTCCTCCTTGTACCGTTCAAGAAGTACTTGAACAAAGAAACCGCGGCGGTCGGACGCCTGACCGAGTGGTCTCTCCCTCCTTTTTCGTCTCTCTCATTTTGTTGACCCCAAGCACTATGACCTCCGCCCCGGAAGCGGAGGTCCCGAAGTAGTGCTCCGCGGATCACGCAGTCTACAAATTCGAAGGCAACTGACCAGCAGTTGGTCGAAGCAACCCATTCCCTCGAGCAGGATCGCGCTAGCGCCACCTCGAACCTACGCCTGACCCGTTGCGGTCCCTAAAAGGCTATGGTTGTCGAAGAAGCGCAAGGGTAAAAAACTCTTGAAGAAGAAGAAGAACGAAGACAACAGAGAGAGAAACAAAAGCACAGTCGCTTTATTCATTTACAAGAGGAGCATCAGCCCCACCGGCAAAGAGCCACCCGCCGAGGTCCCATCACTCGGCAAGTGCACGGTACTCCTCCTGGTGCGCGCGCAGCCAGCCAAACGACGCATGACGTCGCTCAGTCAGCGCCTGGACCAGTGGCGCCCTCACCTCCCATAGGCGAGGAATGCCCGCGACAAGGACGCCAACTCACCGCGCATCCCCGGCCACGGCTTCGGCCTCAACCTCCGCCACCACCTGCAGCCAGGCTCGCTCATCGCCTACCTCCCCGCAGAGCTGAGTGTAGCGATCCGCCATGGCGCGCGAAGGAAGCTTGGCTAGTGAGACTCCTGATGAAGCCCACAAAGACGCCAGCGCGTCTCCCTTTATAGCCCGCGACGCGGAAGACGAAGCGCCTCGAGTTACAACGGGAAGCGGGAGCCGAGGCATCCACCACCAATTCTGAAACCGGCACGGCCCTCCAGGCAAGTTAAGCCAGTCTTATCCCGAAAACACCTCGTTTCTTTCGTGTTTTCACTCGCCTACCCCGAACGCAAAGCGGTACACGGCGACTACAGTCCCCACGCACCACTCGGGGGCTGCTGACGACCCCTTGGGTCGGTGACCTGCTTACAACCCCTTGGGTCGGTAACCTACGTCGCCGAAACTAGGTCAGTAACCCGACCGACCAAACGATCTTCCCCGCGGTAACCTCTTCGATCCAAGTGCCGCGGTCTACGCCCCTGCGGCTACGGCCTCGAAGTGGCACTTCGTGAAACAAGTGAGTTACCCGAGGAAGAGGCCAAGGCCGGTCGAGGCATTCTGATTTAGGTCAGTAGCCCGACCGTTCGTGTGATCCTTTTTTCGACCCAGGTCGGCCTCCCGACCGACTGAACCATCTTCCTCGCGGTGACTTCTTTAACCTCGACCCAAGTGCTGCTGCCTACGCCCCCGTGGCTACAGCTTTGAAGTAGCACTTCGCGGAAAGAGGAGTTACCCGAGCAAGAGAGGCCAAGGCCGTTCGGGACACCCCGACTTAGGGTAGCAATCCGACCAACCAAACGGGCACTTCGCGAGGAAAGGAAGTTACCTGAACCAAAGGAAGACCAATTTCAGTCGAAAACTCCCCCTCTCCGCGAAGTGAGCACTATAAGTCCTTGTCTCGCCTCGCGTTTTTTAAATGTGATCGGTATAAACACCTACCTCCTCGGGACGCCCCCGCGGGCCCCGTGGCTACGGTCGTAGGATTGTCAATCGCATAAAAAAGAAACGTGAGTTGAAGCAAGTGGAAACTTAAGGCAACCCAGCAGGCCGGGTTCGTTTGCATTTGCGGCACGTTCACTTTATTTACATAAACAGCAAGAAAAAAGCAAAATCTAAACTATTGGTCTCCTGCTCGACGGAGGATACTTCGCGGCGAAATCCGCTCGGCGATCTCCCGCGCGCACGGGTCAACTTGGACCGCGAAGGCGTCGACTTCTTCGTCGCTCCGGTTCGCGGTGACCCCGCTCCCGACTATCTCAAGATCAATACCATCGTAATAGGAGATAGCATTAACCAGCGCCGAGGAAGCGCCGAGCACCGTCGCCTCCCGCATCGAGGCTTCGACGCGCTCGGGAACCGTCCCCAGCAGGGCGGAGATGGAACTTGGGCCCGGAGTAAGCCCAAACAGCCGGTCGCAGACGGCCTGGCTGGCTACCCGAAGGGTCATCAGCTCGGCTATCAGATCGACCGCCTCCCTCTCCGCCACCAGCTTGTCCAAAATGGCTGAGTCTCGCGTCTCGACCGCCGCATCCCGCTGCTCCAACGCCAACCTTCGTGACTCCAGCATGTCGTTGAGGTCCCTCCGTAGCTCTGCAAGGACAAAACAGCGTCAGAAGACGCCCGCTACAACAATTACCGAGAGGCCGGACTACTCACCGGTCACGGAGGCTTCCTTGGCACGAAGCTCCTCCTCGGCCTTGACGCACGCTTCCCGATCGGCCACCGCATGGTCGACAAGCTCCTGCGCCGACGCCAGCTCCCCCCGAGCAAGGTCCCACTCGGCGCGCATTTTGTCGGCGTCCCTCCGGGCCAACTCGCACTCCCCCCGGTAGAGGGCGGCCTCCGCCCGAGCGGACTCCTCCGCGCGGGCCGCAGAAGTCTTGGCCCTCTCCGCCTCCGCCAGGGACGATCTGGCCTCCTCCACCTCGCCGTTCAGCTACTGCGCTAGCCGCTGAGCCTCTCGCAAGGCTTCGGTGACCTCGCCCAGTTGTCGACCGGCGGCAGCGGCCTTCTCTCGCTCGATGGCGAGCGCCCCTCGGGCGTCGCGCAGCTCTTCCTCCGTGGCAGTCCCCTGACTGTGCAAACGGCGGAGGAAGCTTGACTTCCCTCGCGCCCGGGACTGCAGACACTGCAAAAAAATCGCCTACCCAGTCAGTCCCAGCTCCGTTCAAAGAATGCAAAGAACGAGCCTCGTTCAGCCATACCGCTCCAGCCGGGCGGGACTTTTGGATTATGGAGTTCATCGCCCTGGAGGAAGCTTCAATGGCGTGGAGAAGATCATCGCGGATCCGATCCATCTCGCCCTCGACCTCCTTTTCACTCTGCCCCAGAGTGTTCCAGTCGCGGCGCTCCGACTCGTCGTCCAAGACGAACGACGGCTCTCTAGTCGGGTCGCTTCCTGGCCAAGTCAATACGGCGATCGCCGGCCGTGTTGTCCTGGCATCCCACCCTCCTGGGGCGACCTCCATGACCCGTCGCGGGCTCCCTTGCAACGGTCCACCGGCCCCAACCGGCGCCTGTGCCGGCGGTGGGGGCGGCAGGACTTCCAACAGAGCTTCCTCCGCCGGCGTCAGGATAGGCAACGGGGCCACAAACGGGCTGACCTACCTCTCCAGGAGCCCAGTACTGGCGAAAGGTGTGTGGGTTGCAGAGAGTTGGCCAGGCCCCGGTCCGAGCCAGCCCCAAACGGTCGGTCGACCCCAACCTCTGTAACACCCCAAAATTTTGCTTTTCTTAAATTCATGTGTGATTTGGCACTTTGGTGAATTTTTGGAATTTTCTGGAATTTATTTGGATTTATTTGGAATTTATTTGAATTTATTCCATTTTGAAATAATTAAAGAATTTAAATTTGCAAATAAATTTTTGTTGGAAATATTTTATTTGAGTCCAAAATGATCCAAAATATTTTCCGAATTTTTCTGAATTTTTCGAGTCATTTGCTATTTTTAATGAATTAAATGAATTATCGGGAATTATTTTAAATATTAATTACCGGAAAATCCAACTCGGGTCAAGTACTGTTCAGCCGACCGAGTCGGACTCGAGTCCGACCCGAGCCAGTTGACTCGACCGAACCCACTCCTAACCCTAATCCATCCCAACCGTTGGATCAAGATCCAACGGCTGAGATCCGTCCAGACCTGCACTCCGAAGCCGTGTCCGACGACCGGCCGCGCGATCGTGGCCGTTGGTTGTGCCACGTGGACGGCCACGATTTCATCGTCTCCGCCCGAGTCCGAGCTGGACTCCGCCGCCGTCCGCCGCCGTGGAGAGCTAGGTCTCCGTTTTCTGCACAGACGCCGAGGCTATTTAATGCCCGGCATACCCCGAGGATCGCCATCCCACGCCGGTTCCGGAACCTAGCTCGCGCCGCTAGGATCCCCACCGTCTCGCCGTTATTGCTCGCCGGAGTTGGAAGTCTGCTCGCCGCGATTAAACGCCGATATTGCTGCCGTCCGTCGCCCTCCGCCGTCATCAAGCCAGATCCGGATTCCCCAAGGCGAGACGCGCGTTGAGTACCCCTCACTTCGCCGGAAGCGCGCCCGGAAACGCCGACGGCAAGGTCGCTGCCCGTCTCCGGTCAAGCCCGCCGCCGCGTGCCATCGCCGTCCACGAAGCCGTGCACCGTTGGATCCAGATCGGACGGCAGCGGTGAGTTCACGTGTTTCCCAAACCCTAGAAACCCGACAGATCCGGGACCGTTGGATCAAGATCCAACGGTTCACAATCGCCACGCGTCGTAGCAAAGGCGATTATAGGATTAGATACTGACCGTCCGATCTAGATCGAACGGCCCACGAGCATCGAGTAGTTTCAACGTGTTAACCCTGGATCTAATCCGCGCCGTTGATTTTCAAACCAACGGGCGAGATTGCGCCACGCGTGTCGGGAAGTTGGACCGACGCGTCGCCGCCGCCCACGCGTGCGTGTAGACGCCGACACGCGAGGCCCGCGTGTCGAGGGCCCGCATGTCGCTGGCTAACCCAGCCAGCGCCGACGTCACCCATGACGTCACAAAGGTCCCACTGCCGGGCCGCTGCGGATGAGCCCCGCCGACGCCGGGCCGATGACGCTACCCGAGTGAGCCCACATGTCGATCCACGTGAGCCGTGGACCGAGTCCACCGTGGACCCGAAATGAACATGGACCGAGCCCATGGACGGCCGACGCCGAGGCCAATCGAGGAGCTGCCACGTGTCTATGCCGACGCAATAATTAATTTCCGAAAAGAAAATGATTTATTAATTCGAATAATGATTTCAAATTTAGATTCAAACTTCAAACGCTTATAACTTTTGCGTTTCAACTCCGATTTGAGCGATTCAAATTTCTAAATTTGTATAAAATTAAGATCTACCTAAATATGAATTTTATTTAATTTTTGGACTAAAGTTTTTCTCTGTAATATTATTTAATTGATTATTTAAACTTTAAATAATCATAACTTTTATGCTTTAACTCCAAATTTGACGATTCCAGTTTCTAAAAATCCAGAAAATTATGTTCTCTCTGTTTATGGATTTTATTTGGAGTTTTGGGATCTTTTGCATAGTGTTTATTTGTGTATTTGCTATTTGCACGCTTTACGAGTAGACGTTGAAGTGCCTGAGGGATTAGAAGGAGAAGTATTGACTCATGAACCAACTCAAGACCAAGAGCAAGTGCTTTTTGAAGGCAAGTTGTGCTTTGACCATGTTGATCCTATTTCGAAATCTATTTTGATTTAAACTATTGCATGCTAGTTCAATTAGAAAGATACTTTGTTTAAACCTGGGGGTTAGATAAATACCAATTTGATATATGACACCTTGATTACTTAAGTATGTGCCATGACCCTTTGTCACCCTAGTTGTGGTTTACTAGTTGGACATTATTAAATTGCCAACATGGGTTTAGATCGTTGTAGTATCTTTGCTTAGACACCTTTACGTGCTCATGACATGATTTTGGATAATTAAATGTTAATATTGACTTAATGATATATTGAACCTGTTTTGGAAAAGTATCATGTGATGTTGATGGCACGTGGTGCATGGTAATCAACTGGGGTTTGATAAACAGTTTTCGACCGGGGCATGTGGCAAGAGTAATCAGGTGGGCCAGTGTGGCATTGGGAGTGTTGATTTGGTTTTTCGGGTAGTCTTGCCCTGGTCACTCTAAGGACTTAACCTTGCAAGCCTTTGAACTGGGTCATACTTGCAACCACATGGCTGGAATGGGACGGCCCTAGTTGACTAAGTCGCTAAGGACTCACTTGTGGAGCCTCGGTGTCGGGCCATACACCGCTTGTGTGATTGTACGGGGAGCGTATCGTGGTCGTGGCCAGTACCCATCTAACGGTGTGTTGGTCCCATACTTCGCCTTGGCTAAGGGAAGGGATGGTGTAGAGCACGCATCTGAGAGGACCACCTGTGTTGTTTGAGGCTTCCGAAGGCTTTGTTATGATCGCTCATTCGCATACTCTTGTATGGCGATTCACTACCGACGTGGTGAGTGGATTGTATCTTGTGGGTAAAGTGCATAACCTCTGCAGAGTGTAGAATCTATTTGAATAGCCGAGTCCACGATCGACAATGCTCGGAATTACAGTCAAGGGTTAGATTTTCCAAAAGATCTTGGATTTGAAAAGTTGGGTTGGTTTAACAAAGAAGATGATGGAAATATGGTTTAGGATGGGGAAAAATGTTATTTAAACTTTTTGAAAAGTTATTTATGCTTTACTTGTTTTTACTGCTTTCGAATCTACTTATATTACTTGTCAAATGTCTTGTTTACCATAAATATACCTTAAGCTATTCCTTTGTACCAAGCCATGCATATAGTATATTAGCTTGCATTCTCAGGCATGACTTGTCGAGTACCAAGTACTCACCCTTGCCTCAACACAATACCGGTTGAAGAGGAGACTACGCCGATTTCGGAGGAGGAACTCCAAGAGGACCCGTCTACTTAGGGATGCGAGCCCGATCGATTGCTGTGGTATCTTTGGATGGCGCCACTAAGTTTATTTGATTTTCCGCTGCTATTATTTCTCTTTTAATAAGTTACGCCTTGCAAGGCATATATTTGTAACTTGGCCATAAGGTCGAGTAACTCTTTGATTATTTAAATAAAGTACTTTGATAGTATCGTTTGGTATGATTGTGATATATACCGATGTTAAGACTGTGTTCACTAGCGCGTTCCTGGACTAGTGCTGAATACACAGAGGGTCCGGATTTGCAAATTCGGGGTCCCGACAGAGGTGGTATCAGATCCATACTTGACTGTATGCTCAACCCTAAGCTAGAATGGTAGTAGTGATGATAAAACCTATTTTCTAAAGCTAAAAATTTGTGAAGAAAAGAAATGACCTCTCGACTTATCCCCTTCTCTTTTCTTGCCTCTTGCTGAAATTCTCCCTTACCTCGTCACGATCGAAAAATTCGAAGTTCTTACGAAAAGCCCTCTTGTGACAGATGGAGGAAGAGTTCAACTACGTTGATCTAGGAGTTGGTCACGCCGCGGAACTTTGGCACATGCTACAAACTCTCGAAGATTTTGAGAAGCCCCAATACCAAGTGGAAGTGATCGACAAGCGGTGATTGATCAAGGCTTGTGACGTGAGGATTGAGGTACTGTCAGAAGAGGGGCCCAGGCAATCGCCCGATACACTGCACTGCTAGAAGATCTACAATGCAGATGGGTATCCAAGAAGTTTCACGACGAGCAATGCGGCACATTACCAGTATCCACGCCAGAGAGTTGGAAAGCACGGTGTTCCGTTATCATCCGCGCAGCGATAACCTTCTTGACCCGAAGACGATTCAGGATGAGAATGCCACGGTTACACAGTTGGCACGATTAAATCGTCGCCCAGGAAGATGTACTAGATAATACAAGCAAGGAGCTACAGAAGGCCCGCAAGGAGATCACGACAGAGAAGAACAGATGGCGGGAAGCTCAAGAGTATGTGGCACACCTTCTACGAAGGATTGACGAGTTGGAGATGACTTTGTACGGACCAGACCCAGAGCCCGTACTCGAGCTACACGAGCCAGATCCAGAGGAGTCAGATCTCGATGAGGACACTGCTTCTTCGACTACCACAGATGACATAGTCGCTGGACATGGCGATCGTTTCGCGCCTATGCCGCAGCACCCGTACCCAGGCCGTGGAGGTTTTCTCGATGAATGAGCTTAGGTTCTATAGTGAGACTCCTTCGCCGAGTCGAGTCACAGAATAAAGAGTCACCCTTTAGGCGTTAGACTCCAGAGTTAGTTCGATTTGGATTTGCTTTGTTTGCTGAGTGTGCAGTATGTGTTGCAAGGCCCTTAGGCATTGTAAGCAGCCATACCAAGTTATTAATAATAAAGATGGACCCTAAAGTTACCCCTTTCGCCCCGCATAAGTTCCATATTACTTGTCTATTCTTGTTTCCCTCTCATCTCTAAACCTAGAGCAATCAACAGATGGTGAACACCCGTGGGAACTTTGGAAGCAATGGGAGTGGATCTCGCCAATGTAAAACCCCAATGATGGAGCACCAGACCGCCATCGATGTGCAGAATTTTGGAGCATTTCTTGCTGCTCGGACCAGTTGATGCATGCTATGATGCAACAAATGCAGCACGTCCTTTGCTCAGGCCATCGCTAATCAAGTTAATCGGGGACCACGCCGTAATACAAGGCCGTCGAGTTCATGAGGACTCACCCACCCACTTTCTGCGGGAATGCCAATCCGTTGGAGGCCGACGATTGGTTAAGATCAATTGAGAGGAAGCTACACATAGCTCAATGCATAGGGAATGAGAAGGTACTTTACGCTTCTCATCGCTTGGAAGGAACAAACCGAATGGTGGGAGAACTTCGTGCCACGCAGAGAACCCTCAAGATATCACTTGGGAGGAGTTCACAAATGCATTCCGACAGATCACGTGCCTGAAGGAATTATGGACCTTAAGAAGGAAGAGTTCAGAGCATCGAAGCAAGGTAATCACCGGTGGCCGACTACCTGAACAAGTTCACACAGCTAGCACGCTACGCACCGAGGATGTAGCGACGGATAAATCCAGGCATACCTCGTTTCATGAAGGGACTTAACTCAGATTGCAAGTAGGATTGATCACCCACACCTTTCCGCATTTCCAAGAGTTGGTGAATAAGGCGCTTATTCTTGAGGACAAGCGCAAGGAACTGGATGAGAACAGAAGCGCAGGATGCAACAAAGCAAGGATCACGTCGAGGAACGCATACGGCGCTGAGAGTTGCACCAAATCAATTCTTGATTCCAACCACGAGAATGCAACAAGGACACCATCCCCAAGACCAAGACCTGCCAATCAAAACTACTGCACTTCCCCGCTTAGAACGCTACCCCGTGCAGCCAAAGAAGGAATGTGAGACGCTGCTACAATCTGCAACGAGCCAGGACACTTTGCCAACAGCTTGTCCAAAGAAGACAGCAGGAGCGACCCCGATTCGCTTCAATCTAGGAACCACCCAGCTAGGGCGCCAAAGACTGTGAGCCACACCCTGCATCGTGGTGAGAGGCCGAGTCAACCATGTCACCGCAGATGCACCGGCAAAATGCTACAGACGTCGTCTTGGGTAAGTTACTTGTTAACTCAAGATGCACCTGTGATTTTGTTTGACTCTGGAGCTTCGCATTCGTTTGTTTCGCAAGGCTTTGCTACTAGAAATGACTTGAGAATGGCAAGACTTAAGTGCATGCTGTTAGTTCAAACCCCTGGTTCCGAACTCCGAACGGAAGTAGGATGTTCCGGGGTGAGAATACTAATAGATGGAATAGAGTTCCTAGCAAACCTTATAATTTTGGAGACCTGCACCTTAGATGTTATATTGGGAATGGATTGGTTATCCAAACACAAGGTCAGTATTGGATTGTGGACGAAGAACTATCTCAGTTGAGAGCCCGTGTGGGAAGAAAGTGGAATTTCAAGCCACTGCAGTTAGAGATGGACAGTTGATGGTTAACAGTACCAAGGCAATCAGCATAGAGGATGTTCCGGTAGTGAGTGAGTACCCCGATGTTTTCCCCGAAGATCTACCTGGTATGCCGCCAGACAGGGACATAGAGTTTGTGATAGAACTTGTACTGCAAAGACCGATAGCAAAGAGACCCTATCGGATGTCTACCGAGGAGTTGGTAGAGATGAAGAAACAAATGGAAGAGTTAATGGATAAAGGATTTATCGCACCAAGTTCGTCACCGTGGGAGCACCGCTTTGTTTGTCAAGAAGAAGGACGGGAGTTTCAGGATGTGCATTGACTACCGTGCACTCAATGAAGTCACCGTGAAAAATAAGTATCCGCTACCCGGGATTGATGATTTGTTTGATCGATTAAGAGGAGCCGAGTTTTCTCCAAGATTGATCTGAGATCGGGATACCATCGATTGAAGATCCGATCGTAAGATATTCAAGATCGCATTCTCGTCAAGATATGGACATTACGAGTTTACGCTATGTCCTTTGGGCCGATTTAATGCGCCACTTATTTCATGAATATGATGAATAAGGTGTTCATGGAATATTTGGACAAGTTTGTCGTCGTGTTCATAGACGATATCCTAGTCTACTCCAAGACAGGAGGATGAACATGCCGAACACTTAAGGCGAGTTTTGGAAAAGCCGAGGAACAAAGCAACTTTTCGCCAAGTTCTGCAAGTGTGATTTTTGGAAGGACAAGGTGGAGTTTCTTGGACATGTAATGACCGCATGAAGGAGTCGCCAGTAGATCCAAGCAAAGTAGAAGCTGTGTTACATTGGGAGCAGCCAAGACTCGTGACCAGATTCGGAGTTTCCTTGGAAAGGCAGGATATTACCGACGTATAATCGAAGGCTTTTCGACAATTGCGAAACCTCTTACGCAATAGCTGAAGAAGGAAAAGAAGTTTGCATGGACGCCAGAATGGGAGGAAGGATTTCAGAGTGAAGAAGCGATTGACATCAAGACCGTGTTAGTTCTACCGGATGTTGCTCAAAGCTTCGATATTTATTGTGACGCATCGCGCCAAGGACTTGGATGTGTCTGTCACGAGAATGGAAAGGTCGCCGCTATGCATCAAGGCAGTTGAGGCCGCATGAGGAAAATTATCCGACACATGACCTAGAGTTAGCCGCCGTAGTGCATGCTTTGAAGATATGGCGTCACTATCTGATTGGAAACAGATGTGAGGTGTATACGGATCATAAGAGCCTTAAGTACATATTCACCCAGTCGGATCTGAATATGAGGCAAAGGAGATGGCTAGAGTTGATCAAGGACTATAATGTTGGAATCCATTACCATCCCGGGAAGGCCAACGTGGTAGCCGATGCTCTGAGTCGGAAAAGCCATACCGTGAGTGCGTTGCTAGCCACAAGTCAGGATGAGTTATGTGAGGATTTTCGAAAGATGAAGATTGAGGTTGTACCTAGCGGATTCTTGGCCGCATTGGAAGTAAAGCCTACCCTAGAGGATCAGATCCGAGAAGGACAGAAGGATGATGACAGGATCCGCAGGATTAAGTCCATCAAGGAGGAAGGCAAGGCAGAGGACTTCAAATTGGATGAACAAGGCACGTTGTGGATGAAGGATCGCATTTGTGTGCCTAACAAAAAGGAGTTAAAGCAACTGATTTTGGAAGAAGCCCATGACTCTAAGTACTCGATTCATCCTGAAGCGCCAAAGATGTATCAGGATCTGAAGGAGAGATTCTGGTGGCCGAGTATGAAACGTGAAGTTGCCGAGCATGTTGCATTGTGCGACGTATGCCGTAGAGTCAAGGCAATGCATCGAAACCAGCAGGATTGCTACAAATTACGAAAATACCTCGAGTGGAAGTGGGAGGAAATCGGAATGGATTTCATTACCGGTTTGCCAAAGACTCAAGGAGGTTATGACTCCATATGGGTTATAGTGGATCGCTTGACTAAAGTAGCCCATTTTATCCCCGTAAAGACCACTTACTCGGGAGATAAATTAGCAGAGTTGTACATGATCAGGATTGTTTGTTTGCACGGAGTGCCAAGGAGGATTGTATCGGACAGAGGTACCCAATTTACCTCAAGGTTCTGGAATAAGTTGCATGAAGCCATGGGGACCCGTTTGAACTTCAAGATGCTGACTTATCATCCACAGACGGATGGGCGGGCCGAAAGAGTCAACCAGATTCTCGAGGATATGTTAAGAGCTTGTGCATTGGCTTATGCTACCTCTTGGGATAAAAGTTTGCCGTATGCCGAGTTTAGTTACAACAATAGTTATCGAGGCTAGTTTACGATGTCACCTTTTGAGGCATCAGATGGTCGACCACATCGGACACCATTGAATTGGAATGAGACCGTGGCGCCGTGTCTTTGGGCCTGATATTCTTCAAGAGGTCAAGAGCGGTCGCCATAATTAGGGAAAGGTTGAAGATAGCCCAATCTCGATGTAAGAGTTATCTTGACAATCGTCGCGAGATTTGAGTTTTGAACCGTAAGACTTTGTATACCTCGAGTTACGCCTCTCGGGGGAGTTAAGAGGTTCCATGCCAAAGGGAAACTCGCACCTGCTATGTTGGACCATTTAAGATTTTGAGTCGCAGGGTGAAGTTGCCTACCACCGGAGTTGCCACAGTCGTTGGCAGGAGTGCATGACGTATTCCATGTGTCCCAGTTAAAGAAGTGTCTCCGAGTTCCTGAGGAACAGACACCGCTAGAGTCAATTGAGTTGCAAGAAGATTTGACTTATAAGGAGCATCCCGTGAGGATTCTAGACACAATGGATCGAGAAACTAGAAACAAGTCAACCCGATTCTGTAGAGTTCAGTGGAGCAACCATGAAGAAAGTGAAGCGACTTGGGAGAGAAGAGGATTTGAAGAAAGAATTTCCAAACCTATTCCTTTAGTAAGCCCTGAATCTCGGGGACGAGATTCTATTAAGGGGGGGAGGTTTGTAACACCCCAAAATTTTGCTTTTCTTAAATTCATGTGTGATTTGGCACTTTGGTGAATTTTTGGAATTTTCTGGAATTTATTTGGATTTATTTGGAATTTATTTGAATTTATTCCATTTTGAAATAATTAAAGAATTTAAATTTGCAAATAAATTTTTGTTGGAAATATTTTATTTGAGTCCAAAATGATCCAAAATATTTTCCAGAATTTTTCTGGAATTTTTCTGAGTCATTTGCTATTTTTAATGAATTAAATGAATTACTGGGAATTATTTTAAATATTAATTACTGGAAAATCCAACTCGGGTCAAGTAATCATTCATCCGACCGAAGTCGGACTCGAGTCCGACCGAGCCGATTGACTCGACCGAACCCACTCCTAAACCTAATCAATCCCAACCGTTGGATCAAGATACAACGGCTGAGATCCGTCCGACCAGCACTCCGAAGCCGTGTCCGGACGACCGTCCGCGCCAGCGATCGTGGCCGCTGGTTGTGCCACGTGGGACGCCACGATTTCATCGGCTCCGCCCGAGTCCGAGCGGGACTCCGCCGCCGTGTCCGCCGCCGTGGAGAGCTAGGTCTCCGTGTTCTGCACGGACGCCGAGGCTATTTAATGCCCGGGGCATACCCCGAGGATCGCCATCCCACGCCGTTCAAACCCTAGCTCGCGCCGCTAGGATCCCCACCGTCTCGCCGTTATTGCTCGCCGGAGTTGGAAGTCTGTTCCGCCGCGATTAAACGCCGATATTGCTGCCGTCCGTCGTCCTCCGCCGTCATCAAGCCCAGATCCGGATTCCCCAAGGCGAGGCAGCGTTCGGAGTACCCTCACTTCGCCGGAAGCGCGCCGAAACGCCGACGGCAAGGTCGCTGCCGTCTCGGTCAAGCCCGGCGCCGCGCGTGCCATCGCCGTCCCTGAGCTTCGTGCACCGTTGGATCCAGATCGGACGGCAACGGTGAGTTCACGTGTTTCCCAAACCCTAGAAACCCGATTAGATCTGGACCGTTGGATCAAGATCCAACGGTTCACAATCGCCACGCGTCTTTATGCAAAGGCGATTATAGGATTAGATCTGGACCGTCCGATCTAGATCGAACGGCCCACGAGCATCGAGTAGTTTCAACGTGTTAACCCTGGATCTAATCCGCGCCGTTGATTTTCAAACCAACGGACGAGATTGCGCCACGTGTCGGGAAGTTGGACCGACGCGGTCAGCGCCGTCCACGCGCGCGTGCGTCTGTAACACCCTACAAATCTAAACTGTCGTACAAGAAAATTTCGACAGCATCTCTCCTAAAATTAGGACAAAACGGAAGCGACAACAAGATTCATAACAACCATTATAAACAGGAATAACATAAAAGCATCAATACTAGAGATAACAAGTCTAAATCAACCAGAAAACAAACATAAACGTAAAACAGCTCCAAAGAGGACATCAATAGGTCTATGATTAATAAAATTTCAGCAAGCTAATGAATTATTAAATGCACTAGTCCATGTGATTCGTGGTGACCCCGGAGGGTTGAATGTGCTACTAAGCCCACCCTTCAAGCTTACGACTCGCGAGAACTACTCTGAAAACAACAAAATAACAAGGGGTGAGATTGGGTAATCTCAAAAGCGGAACAACTTCTAACAAATAACACAGCCACAGTAAAACTAGCATACCAAATTCCTCATATACAATACCACATCAAAGAGTCCACATTCCTCATATACAATACCACAACAAAGAGTCCACATTCCTCATATCCAATACCACATTACGGAGTCCACACAACCTCAGTAAAATGCATATGATTGTGCACATGCTTATGCCATGATCCTCCTCACCGTGCCCTTTCTCAGAACACACGGTGTTGTACGATCTTGATCGCGCCAAGACGCTGGCGTCGACAAACTTCCAATGCATGATTGTGCAGTTAATGCTTCATGCATGAATTCATTCATAATTTTCCACATTGAGTCCACATATTTGCATGCCATCATATAACATGGATAGAAAACAAATAATATTGAGATGAACTATTTAGACAATTCAACCAATAGGCAACATCATTCTTCTCTTTACTCATGGTTCAAAGCCAAAGCACATCATCACATTGCTAATCTAATTATTGCAATCTTCCCAGCAAATGATCAAACCATGTATGATTAATGTCATCGGGAAATATAACGAAGGCAATGCAAACAACGATGTATAGCTCAACCATAACACTACTTCCACTTGCCTTTACCGACGTAGACGACGGATCTAGTTGCGTCCAGATGGGGCACCACCTGTACAAGCATATTTTCAGTATGCAATAACACCACAATTGATCACACAACTCAAACACGCAATTCCTACAACCCGTTCCCCTTTTCCAACACCGAAACCCCGATCTGTTCGGATCGAACAGCAGCAACTCCCATTCTCTTTTTCGGATCTTTTTTTCCACAGAACATAAAAATATGAAAAAATTACAGGAGCTAGATATTGACGAGACCTACAACTTTCATGAAGATCACAAATTCTAATTCCTCTGTTAAATATGCCTAAACTAACGTCCAACACAGTGGACAAAATCTGTTTCCAGATTCTGTCCGTCATCTTGCAACAGAGATAACTCTCATACCCACGCCCCAAAAATTCTGAAAAAAATACAGAAGCTAGATCTCGACGTTATCTACAACTTTCTAGTTATAGGTTTTTGCAGAAAAAATCGTCTATGCCACGTAAAACGTGAAACAATCCGCGCTGCACAATCTCCCCTTCCAAAAACAGCACCACGTGAACATCTACCCTTCTCCCCCATCAAGATCCATCTAAATCACTCACCACCAGATCTAATACACTCCTAATCCCTAGGTAGAACAGGGGTAAAAGATTGGGAATTTTACCTTTAGTTCTCCCTTGAGATCCCACGAAGAACACGCGACGATCCCCGAAACGGAAATCTGATCGAACTCCTCGCCTCCACGGATCCCCTTCTCGCTCTCTCTCCTTCGCGTTTTCGTGGTGGATCTTGAGCCATCATGCAAGGGAGGAAGAACAGGGGGCGGCGGCTGCTAGGGGGACTGGGGGAGGCGCCCTAGGGTTGGGGGGGTGGCGGGCCACATGGTGGGGGGGCGGGCGCCAGTGGGCCGGCCCACAAGGGGGGGGAGGTGGAGGTGGGAAAAGAATTCCCTACCAGGCCCAAGTTTTCCTCGGCCCACTGTTTCTAGCCCGAATACTCCAAATTTAATATTAATACGCCGCATAAACTTCAATTATTTAATTCCCCAAAAATTTCCCTCATTCCTCCTGAAACAAAACCAGGAAAAAGGAACCCTAGAATCGCTCTGACGCTCTAAGGCATCACAGCGTGTGACGCTGACACGCGGGGCCCGCGTGTCAGAGGGCCCGCATGTCAGTGGCTAACCCAGCCAAGCGCTGACGTCACCCATGACGTCACAGTGGGTCCCACCTGTCAGCGCCGTGGGCTGAGCCCCGCTGACGTCAGCGATGACGTCACCCGAGTGGGCCCACATGTCAGTCACGTGAGCCGTGGACCGAGTCCACCGTGGACCCGAGCTGAGCATGGACCGAGCCCATGGACCGGCTGACGTCAGCAGGCCAATCAGGAGCTGCCACGTGTCTATGCTGACGCAATAATTAATTTCCGAAAAAGAAAATGATTTATTAATTCGAATAATGATTTCAAATTTAGATTCAAACTTCAAACGCTTATAACTTTTGCGTTTCAACTCCGATTTGAGCGATTCAAATTTCTAAATTTGTATAAAATTAAGATCTACCTAAATATGAATTTTATTTAATTTTTGGACTAAAGTTTTTCTCTGTAATATTATTTAATTGATTATTTAAACTTTAAATAATCATAACTTTTGCGTTTTAACTCCAAATTTGACGATTCCAGTTTCTAAAAATCCAGAAAATTATGTTCTCTCTGTTTATGGATTTTATTTGGAGTTTTGGGATCTTTTTGCATAGTGTTTATTTGTGTATTTGCTATTTGCACGCTTTACGAGTAGACGTTGAAGTGCCGAGGGATTCAAGGAGAAGTATTGACTCAGGATCCAACTCAAGACCAAGAGCAAGTGCTTTTTGAAGGCAAGTTGTGCTTTGACCATGTTGATCCTATTTCGAAATCTATTTTGATTTAAACTATTGCATGCTAGTTCAATTAGAAAGATACTTTGTTTAAACCTGGGGTTAGATAAATACCAATTTGATATATGACACCTTGATTACTTAAGTATGTGCCATGACCCTTTGTCACCCTAGTTGTGGTTTACTAGTTGGACATTATTAAATTGCCAACATGGGTTTAGATCGTTGTAGTATCTTTGCTTAGACACGCTACGTGCTCATGACATGATTTTGGATAATTAAATGTTAATATTGACTTAATGATATATTGAACCTGTTTTGGAAAAGTATCATGTGATGTTGATGGCACGTGGTGCATGGTAATCAACTCGGGTTTGATAAGCGATTTCGGCCAGGGGCATGTGGCAAGAGTAATCAGGTGGGCGGTGTGGCATTGGGAGTGTTCATTTGGTTTTTCGGGTAGTCTTGCCCTGGTCACTCTAAGGACTTAACCTTGCAAGCCTTTGAACTGGGTCATACTTGCAACCACATGGTCGGAATGGGACGGCCCTAGTTGACTAAGTCGCTAAGGACTCACTTGTGGAGCCTCAGGGTGTCGATTACACCGTTTGTGTGATTGTACGGGGAGCGTATCGTGGCTGTGGCCAGTACCCATCTAACGGTGTGTTGGTCCCATACTTCGCCTTGGCTAAGGGAAGGGATGGTGTAGAGCACGTCTGGGAGAGGACCACCTGTGTTGTTTGAGGCTTCCAAAGGCTTTGTTATGATCGCTCATTCGCATACTCTTGTATGGCGATTCACTACCGACGTGGTGAGTGGATTGTATCTTGTGGGTAAAGTGCATAACCTCTGCAGAGTGTAGAATCTATTTGAATAGCCGAGTCCGCAGTCTTTGGACAATGCTCGGGAATTACAAATCAAGGGTTAGATTTTCTGAAAATAACTTGGATTTGAAAAGTTGGGTTGGTTTAACAAAGAAGATGATGGAAATATGGTTTAGGATGGGGAAAAAATGTTATTTAAACTTTTTGAAAAGTTATTTATGCTTTACTTGTTTTTACTGCTTTCGAATCTACTTATATTACTTTTCAAATCTTTGTTTACATAAATATACCTTAAGCTATTCCTTTGTACCAAGCCATGCATATAGTATATTAGCTTGCATTCTCAGGCATGACTTGTCGAGTACCAAGTACTCACCCTTGCCTCAACACAATACCGCTGAAGAGGAGACTACGCCGGGCCGGAGGAGGAACTCCAAGAGGACCCGTCTACTTAGGGATGCGAGCCGGTCGGTTACTGTGGTATCTTGGATGGCGCCACGTTTATTTGATTTTCCGCTGCTATTATTTCTCTTTTAATAAGTTTCGCCTTGCAAGGCATATATTTGTAACTTGGCCATAAGGTCGAGTAACCCTTTGATTATTTAAATAAAGTACTTTGATAGTATCGTTTGGTATGATTGTGATATATACCGATGTTAAGACTGTGTGCACTAGCGCGTTCCTGGACTAGTGCTGAATACACAGAGGGTCCGGATTTGCAAATTCGGGGTCCCGACAGAGGTGGTATCAGAGCCATACTTGACTGTAGGCTCAACCCTAAGCTAGAATGGTCGTAGTGAGGATAAAACCTATTTTCTAAAGCTAAAAATTTGTGAAGACAAGAAATGACCTCTCGACTTATCCCCTTCTCTCTTTTCTTGCCTCTTGCTGAAATTCTCCCTTACCTCGTCACGATCGAAAAATTCCGAGTTCTTACGAAAAGCACTCTTGTGACAGATGGAGGAAGAGTTCAACTACGTTGATCTAGGAGTTGGTCACGCCACGGAACTTTGGCACATGCTACAAACTCTCGGAGATTTTGAGAAGCCCCAATACCAAGTGGAAGTGATCGACAAGCGAGGATTGATCAAGGCTTGTGACGTGAGGATTGAGGTACTGTCGGGAAGAGGGCCCATGCAATCGCCCGATACACTGCACTGCTAGAAGATCTACAATGCAGATGGGTATCCAAGAAGTTTCACGACGAGCAATGCGGCACATTACCAGTATCCACGCCAGAGAGTTGGAAAGCACGGTGTTCCGTTATCATCCGCAAGAGCGATAACCTTCTTGACCCGAAGACGATTCAGGATGAGAATGCCACGGTTACACGGTTGGCACGATTCGCTGTCGCCAAGGAAGATGTACTAGATAATACAAGCAAGGAGCTCTGAAGGCCCGCAAGGAGATCACGGCCAGAGAAGAACGAGATGGCGGGAAGCTCAAGAGTATGTGGCACACCTTCTACGAAGGATTGACGAGTTGGAGATGATTTTGTACGGACGGACTCCAGAGCCGTGCTCGAGCTACACGAGCCAGATCCAGAGGAGTCGGATCTCGATGAGGACATCGCTTCTTCGACTACCACAGATGACATAGTCATTTGGACATGGCGTCGTTTCGCGCCTATGCCGCAAGACACCGTACCAGGCCGTGGAGGTTTTCTCGATGAATGAGCTTAGGTTCTATAGTGAGACTCCTTCGCCGAGTCGAGTCACAGAATAAAGAGTCACCCTTTAGGCGTTAGACTCCGTGAGTTAGTTCGATTTGGATTTGCTTTGTTTCTTTGAGTGTGCATTATGTGTTGCAAGGCCCTTAGGCATTGTAAGCAGCCATACCAAGTTATTAATAATAAAGATGGACCCTAAAGTTACCCCTTTCGCCCCGCATAAGTTCCATATTACTTGTCTATTCTTGTTTCCCTCTCATCTCTAAACCTAGAGCAATCAACAGATGGTGAACACCCGTGGGAACTTTGGAAGCAATGGGAGTGGATCTCGCCAATGTAAAACCCCAATGATGGAGCACCAGCACCGCCACCGATGTGCAGAATTTTGGAGCATTTCTTGCTGCTCGCACCAGTTGATGCATGCTATGATGCAACAAATGCAGCACGTCCATCGCCAGGCCACTTCGCTAATCAAGTTAATCAGTGACCACGCTGTAATACAAGGTCATCGAGTTCATGAGGACTCACCCACCCACTTTCTTCGGGAATGCCAATCCGTTGGAGGCCGACGATTGGTTAAGATCAATTGAGAGGAAGCTACACATAGCTCAATGCATAGGGAATGAGAAGGTACTTTACGCTTCTCATCGCTTGGAAGGAACAAATTACGAATGGTGGGAGAACTTCGTGCCACGCAGAGAACCCTCAAGATATCACTTGGGAGGAGTTCACAAACCGCATTCGACAGTATCACGTGCCTGAAGGAATTATGGACCTTAAGAAGGAGGAGTTCAGAGCATCAAGCAAGGTAATCACCGGTGGTCGACTACCTGAACAAGTTCACACAGCTAGCACGCTACGCACCTGAGGATGTAGCGACAGATAAATCCAGACAGTCTCGTTTCATGAAGGGACTTAACTCAGGATTGCAAGTAGGATTGATCACCCACACCTTTCCAGATTTCCAAGAGTTGGTGAATAAGGCGCTTATTCTTGAGGACAAGCGCAAGGAACTGGATGAGAACAGGAAGCGCAGGATGCAACAAAGAAGGATCACGTCGAGGAACGCATAGCGGCGCTGAGAGTTGCACCAAATCAATTCTTCGATTCCAACCACGAGAATGCAACAAGGACACCATCCCCAAAGCACCAAGACCTGCCAATCAAAACTACTGCACCCAGCCCGCTAGAAACGCTACCCCAGGCAGCCAAGAAGGAACAGTGAGACGCCGCTACAATCGCAACGAGCCAGGACACTTTGCCAACAGCTTGTCCAAAGAAGACAGCGAGGAGCGACCCCAGCCGCTTCAATCTAGGAACCACCCCAGCTAGGGCGCCAGCACCAGAGCCACACCCTGCATCGTGGTGAGAGGCCGAGTCAACCATGTCACCGCGGATGCACCTTTGCAAAATGCTACTGAGGCGTCGTCTTGGGTAAGTTACTTGTTAACTCAAGACTGCAATGATTTTGTTTGACTCTGGAGCTTCGCATTCGTTTGTTTCGCAAGGCTTTGCTACTAGAAATGACTTGAGAATGGCAAGACTTAAGTGCATGCTGTTAGTTCAAACCCCTGGTTCCGAACTCCGAACGGAAGTAGGATGTTCCGGGGTGAGAATACTAATAGATGGAATAGAGTTCCTAGCAAACCTTATAATTTTGGAGACCCAGACCTTAGATGTTATATTGGGAATGGATTGGTTATCCAAACACAAGGTCAGTATTGGATTGTGGACGAAGAACTATCTCGATTGAGAGCCCGTGTGGGAAGAAAGTGGAATTTCAAGCCACTGCAGCTAGAGATGGACGAGTTGATGGTTAACAGCATGCAAGGCAATCAGCATAGAGGATGTTCGGTAGTGAGTGAGTACCCGATGTTTTCCCCGAAGATCTACGGTATGCCGCAGACAGGGACATAGAGTTTGTGATAGAGCTTGTACTGCACAAAGACCGATAGCAAAAGACCCTATCGGATGTCCACCGAGGAGTTGGTAGAGATGAAGAAACAAATGGAAGAGTTAATGGATAAAGGATTTATCGGACCAAGTTCGTCACCATGGGGAGCACCGCTTTGTTTGTCAAGAAGAAGGACGGGAGTTTCAGGATGTGCATTGACTACCGTGCACTCAATGAAGTCACCGTGAAAAATAAGTATCCGCTACCCAGGATTGATGATTTGTTTGATCGATTAAGAGGAGCCGGAGTTTTCTCCAAGATTGATCTCGAGATCGGGATACCATCGATTGAAGATCCGATCGTAAGATATTCAAGATCGCATTCTCGTCAAGATATGGACATTACGAGTTTACGCTATGTCCTTTGGGCCGATTTAATGCGCCAGCTTATTTCATGAATATGATGAATAAGGTGTTCATGGAATATTTGGACAAGTTTGTAAATGCGTGTTCATAGACGATATCCTAGTCTACTCCAAGACGAGAGGATGAACATGCCGAACACTTAAGGCGAGTTTTGGAAAAGTGAGGAACGACAACTTTTCGCCAAGTTCAAGCAAGTGTGATTTTTGGAAGGACAAGGTGGAGTTTCTTGGACATGTAATGACCGCGAAGGAGTCGCCAGTAGATCCAAGCAAAGTAGAAGGCGTGTTACATTGGGAGTACCAAGACTGTGACCAGATTCGAGTTTCCTTGGAATGGCAGGATATTACCGCTGCTTTCATCGAAGGCTTTTCGACAATTGCGAAACCTCTTACGCAATTGCTGAAGAAGGAAAAGAAGTTTGCATGGACGCCAGAATGTGAGGAAGGATTTCAGGAGCTGAAGAAGCAATTGACATCAGCACCGGTGTTAGTTCTACCGGATGTTGCTCAAAGCTTCGATATTTATTGTGACGCATCGCGCCAAGGACTTGGATGTGTGCCGATGCGTAATGGAAAGGTCGCCGCTATGCATCAAGGCAGTTGAGGCCGCATGAGGAAAATTATCCGACACATGACCTAGAGTTAGCCGCCGTAGTGCATGCTTTGAAGATATGGCGTCACTATCTGATTGGAAACAGATGTGAGGTGTATACGGATCATAAGAGCCTTAAGTACATATTCACCCAGTCAGATCTGAATATGAGGCAGAGGAGATGGTTGGAGTTGATCAAGGACTATAATGTTGGAATCCATTACCATCCCGGGAAGGCCAACGTGGTAGCCGATGCTCTGAGTCGGAAAAGCCATACCGTGAGTGCGTTGCTAGCCACAAGTCAGGATGAGTTATGTGAGGATTTTCGAAAGATGAAGATTGAGGTTGTACCTAGCGGATTCTTGGCCGCATTAGAAGTAAAGCCTACCTTAGAGGATCAGATCCGAGAAGGACAGAAGGATGATGACAAGATCCGCAGGATTAAGTCCATCAAGGAGGAAGGCAAGGCAGAGGACTTCAAGATGGATGAACAAGGCACGTTGTGGATGAAGGATCGCATTTGTGTGCCTAACAAAAAGGAGTTAAAGCAACTGATTTTGGAAGAAGCCCATGACTCTAAGTACTCGATTCATCCTGGAAGCGCCAAGATGTATCAGGATCTGAAGGAGAGATTCTGGTGGCCGAGTATGAAACGTGAAGTTGCCGAGCATGTTGCATTGTGCGACGTATGCCAGAGAGTCAAGGCAATGCATCGAAACCAGCAGGATTGCTACACCAATGAAAATACCTGAGTGGAAGTGGGAGGAAATCGGAATGGATTTCATTACCGGTTTGTCAAGACTCAAGGAGGTTATGACTCCATATGGGTTATAGTGGATCGCTTGACTAAAGTAGCCCATTTTATCCCCGTAAAGACCACTTACTCGGGAGATAAATTAGCGAGTTGTACATGATCAGATTGTTTGTTTGCACGGAGTGCCAAGGAGGATTGTATCGGACGAGAGGTACCCAATTTACCTCAAGGTTCTCGGAATAAGTTGCATGAAGCCATGGGGACCCGTTTGAACTTCAAGATGCCTTATCATCCACAGGCGGATGGGCGGGCCAAAGAGTCAACCAGATTCTCGAGGATATGTTAAGAGCTTGTGCATTGGCTTATGCTACCTCTTGGGATAAAAGTTTGCCGTATGCCGAGTTTAGTTACAACAATAGTTATCAGGCTAGTTCTGAGATGTCACCTTTTGAGGCCTCAGTATGGTCGACTGTCGGACACCATTGAATTGGAATGAGACCGGCGAGCGCCGTGTCTTTGGGCCTGATATTCTTCAAGAGGTCAAGAGCGGATTGCTATGATTAGGGAAAGGTTGAAGATAGCCCAATCTCGACAGAAGAGTTATCTTGACAATCGTCGCCGAGATTTGAGTTTTGAACCGTAAGACTTTGTATACCTCGAGTTACGCCTCTCGGGGAGTTAAGAGGTTCCATGCCAAAGGGAAACTTCGCACTCCGTTATGTTGGACCATTTAAGATTTTGAGTCGCAGAGGTGAAGTTGCCTACCGGTGGAGTTGCCCACGATCGTTGGCGAGGAGTGCATGACGTATTCCATGTGTCCCAGCTTAAAGAAGTGTCTCCGAGTTCTGAGGAACAGACACCGCTAGAGTCAATTGAGTTGCAAGAAGATTTGACTTATAAGGAGCACCCTGTGAGGATTCTAGACACAATGGATCGAGAAACTAGAAACAAGTCAACCCGATTCTCAGAGTTCAAATTGGAGCAACCATGAAGAAAGTGAAGCGACTTGGGAGCGAAGAGGATTTGAAGAAAGAATTTCCAAACCTATTCCTTTAGAAAGCCCTGAATCGCGGGGACAAGATTCTATTAAGGGGAGGTTTGTAACACCCCAAAATTTTGCTTTTCTTAAATTCATGTGTGATTTGGCACTTTGGTGAATTTTTGGAATTTTCTGGAATTTATTTGGATTTATTTGGAATTTATTTGAATTTATTCCATTTTGAAATAATTAAAGAATTTAAATTTGCAAATAAATTTTTGTTGGAAATATTTTATTTGAGTCCAAAATGATCCAAAATATTTTCCGAATTTTTCTGGAATTTTTCCGAGTCATTTGCTATTTTTAATGAATTAAATGAATTATCGGGAATTATTTTAAATATTAATTATTGGAAAATCCAACTCGGGTCAAATCTTGTTCATCCGACCGAAGTCGGACTCGAGTCCGACCGAGCCGATTGACTCGGCCGAACCCACTCCTAACCCTAATCAATCCCAACCGTTGGATCAAGATCCAACGGCCGAGATCCGTCAAACCAGCACGGCCGTGTCCGGACCGGACCGGCCGCGCCAGCGATCGTGGCCGTTGGTTGTGCCACGTGGACGGCCACGATTTCATCGTCTCCGCCCGAAGTCCGAGGACTCCGCCCGCCGTGTCGCCGCCGTGTCCGCCGCGTGAGAGCTAGGTCTCCGTTTTTACCGCAGACGCCGAGGCTATTTAATGCCCGGCATACCCCGAGGATCGCCATCCCACGCCGGTTCCGAAACCTAGCTCGCGCCGCTAGGATCCCCACCGTCTCGCCGTTATTGCTCGCCGGAGTTGGAAGTCTGTTCGCCGCGATTAAACGCCGATATTCGCTGCCGTCAGTCGTCCTCGCCGTCATCAAGCCCGGTCCGGATTCCCCAAGACGAGGCGCGTTCGAGTACCCCTCACTTCGCCGGAGCGCGCCAGAAACGCCGACGGCAAGGTCGTCGTCCCCGTCTCCGGTCAAGCCAGCGCCGCCGCGTGCCATCGCCGTCCCTGAGCTTCGTGCACCGTTGGATCCAGATCGGACGGCAACGGTGAGTTCACGTGTTTCCCAAACCCTAGAAACCCGATTAGATCTGGACCGTTGGATCAAGATCCAACGGTTCACAATCGCCACGTGCTGTAGCAGAGCGATTATAGGATTAGATCTGGACCGTCCGATCTAGATCGAACGGCCCACGAGCATCGAGTAGTTTCAACGTGTTAACCCTGGATCTAATCCGCGCCGTTGATTTTCAAACCAACGGACGAGATTGCGCCACGTGTCGGGAAGTTGGACCGACGCGGTCGGCCAGCCCACGCTGGCAGTGCAGTGTAGACACGCCGGCCCGCGTGTCGAGGGCCCGCATGTCGCTGGCTAACCCAGCCAAGCGCCGACGTCACCCATGACGTCACAAAGGTCCCACTGCCGCTGCGGATGAGCCCCGCTGACGTCAGCGATGACGTCACCCGAGTGGGCCCACATGTCAGTCACGTGAGCCGTGGACCGAGTCCACCGTGGACCCGAGCTGAACATGGACCGAGCCCATGGACCGGCTGACGTCAGCAGGCCAATCAGGAGCTGCCACGTGTCTATGCTGACGCAATAATTAATTTCCTAAAAGAAAATGATTTATTAATTCGAATAATGATTTCAAATTTAGATTCAAACTTCAAACGCTTATAACTTTTGCGTTTCAACTCCGATTTGAGCGATTCAAATTTCTAAATTTGTATAAAATTAAGATCTACCTAAATATGAATTTTATTTAATTTTTGGACTAAAGTTTTTCTCTGTAATATTATTTAATTGATTATTTAAACTTTAAATAATCATAACTTTTATGCTTTAACTCCAAATTTGTGATTCCAGTTTCTAAAAATCCAGAAAATTATGTTCTCTCTGTTTATGGATTTTATTTGGAGTTTTGGGATCTTTTGCATAGTGTTTATTTGTGTATTTGCTATTTGCACGCTTTACGAGTAGACGTTGAAGTGCCGAGGGATTCAAGGAGAAGTATTGACTCAGGATCCAACTCAAGACCAAGAGCAAGTGCTTTTGAAGGCAAGTTGTGCTTTGACCATGTTGATCCTATTTGAAATCTATTTTGATTTAAACTATTGCATGCTAGTTCAATTAGAAAGATACTTTGTTTAAACACAGGGGTTAGATAAATACCAATTTGATATATGACACCTTGATTACTTAAGTATGTGCCATGACCCTTTGTCACCCTAGTTGTGGTTTACTAGTTGGACATTATTAAATTGCCAACATGGGTTTAGATCGTTGTAGTATCTTTGCTTAGACACACTACGTGCTCATGACATGATTTTGGATAATTAAATGTTAATATTGACTTAATGATATATTGAACCTGTTTTGGAAAAGTATCATGTGATGTTGATGGCACGTGGTGCATGGTAATCAACTGGGGTTTGATAAACGATTTTCGGCCGGGCATGTGGCAAGAGTAATCAGGTGGTCAGTGTGGCATTGGGAGTGTTGATTTGGTTTTTCGGGTAGTCTTGCCCTGGTCACTCTAAGGACTTAACCTTGCAAGCCTTTGAACTGGGTCATACTTGCAACCACATGGCTGGAATGGGACGGCCCTAGTTGACTAAGTCGCTAAGGACTCACTTGTGGAGCCTCGGGTGTCGATTACACCGTTTGTGTGATTGTGCGGGGAGCGTATCGTGGTCGTGGCCAGGTACCCATCTAACGGTGTGTTGGTCCCATACTTCGCCTTGGCTAAGGGAAGGGATGGTGTAGAGCACGTCTGGGAGAGGACCACCTGTGTTGTTTGAGGCTTAGAAAGGCTTTGTTATGATCGCTCATTCGCATACTTTTGTATGGCGATTAACTGCTGACGTGGTGAGTGGATTGTATCTTGTGGGTAAAGTGCATAACCTCTGCAGAGTGTAGAATCTATTTAAATAGCCGAGTCCACTGTGATCGACAATGCTCGGGAATTACAATCAAAGGGGTAGACTTTATGAAAATAACTTGGATTTGAAAAGTTGGGTTGGTTTAATAATGAAGATGATGGAAATGTGTTTTAGGATGGGGAAAATGTTTATTAAATTTCCTGAAAAGTTATTTATGCTTTACTTATTTCTACCGCTTTCGAATCTACTTTTATTACTTGTCAAAAGTCAAGCATCGCAAATATACCTGAGCTATTCCTTTGTACCAAGCCATGCATATAGTATATTAGCTTGCATTCTGTGCATGACTTGCTGAGTACCAAGTACTCACCCTTGCCTCAACACAATACCAGTTGAAGAGGAGACTACGCCAGTTTCGGAAGAGGAGTTCCAAGAGGACCCGTCTACTTAGGGATGCGAGCCCAGTCAGTTGCTTGTGGTATACTGGATGGCGCCACGAAGTTTATTTGATTTTCCGCTGCTATTATTTCTCTTTTAATAAGTTCTGCCTTGCAAGGCATATATTTGTAACTTGGCCATAAGGTCGAGTAACCCTTTGATTATTTAAATAAAGTACTTTGATAGTATCGTTTGGTATGATTGTGATATATACCGATGTTAAGACTGTGTGCACTAGCGCGTTCCTGGACTAGTGCTGAATACACAGAGGGTCCGGATTTGCAAATTCGGGGTCCCGACAACCTCCAAGGTCGGGGCGCACGGTTGGTCGGCTCCACTGGCACCCGAAGGGGCGGACCCCGTGTCTATGGAGCTAGCTGCCCCACGCACGCAACATCCACTGACACCTGTACGGGGGTAGACGGCTCCTTCCCGAGGTTGTTAGAAGGACCACCGAAGGAGTCAAGCCCCCGTCCCGTCGCCTGACACGCCGCGGAGGGAGGCGCCCTCTCCCGAGGCCGAGCTAAAGTCAAACACCATTAAAACCACCGAAGCTGACAGGAGCACAGAGCAGTATGTCATCCTGATAGCCCAGCAGGAGACCGCACACCGCGGGACTACCAACCCTGCGTGGGGCGGGCGGAGGTCGGTCGGACAAGACAGAAACCAGATTCCAAGGCGTACAGTACCCCCTCCCTTTTTCCTCCAAACTCCCGTGTAACCTGCTACCTCCGTCTATATAAGGAAAGGCAGGACCCGAGGGAGCGGGGGGACGATCGATTTCTAGGCGAGCAGAAAACGAGCAGCTGAGCACGAGGGAATCAGTCGGTCGAACCCTTCCCTCGCTTGTAATCCTTTGTTCGTCCCGCAAGATCAATACACTCCCACCGAGCGAACTGGAGTAGAGACGTTCAGCCTGAACCAGTATAAACTCCTGGCTTTTTGAGTCAACCATTCGGGGAGAGGGAGCGCGCGACCCCCACTAACCAGAAATTCGCATTGCCGACGCACGAAACACCGACACATAGGATCAACATGCGTCAAGGAGACTTGCCTCGGTCACAGCGAGAACGTTGAACTCTTTGAAATCCGGTGGCGGGATCGGCGGTCGCGTCGGTTCCCTGGCTACGCGCAAATCGAGGCAATAAATAAATAAAATCTAAAAATTACAAAATTAGTACTGGCAGGTAGATCTTGATTTTAGATGAATTTAGGAATTTGAATGGAGTCAAACGGAGTTTGGACGCAAAAGTTATAAGCTTCCGAAGTTTGAAATTCGAAAAATCGGAAAACCAGGAATATTCTCAGAATATTCCAATGGTTGACTGGTCTGACTTTTGACTTGGTCTTATCTCTATGGAAAGTGGGCCCAATTGTCATACTCTTAAGGGCCTTCTTCATGCTTGGCTTGCCTCCATGGATGAGGCTTGGAGCTTGGGGGAGGTGAGGGGGAGAGGGCATGGCCGGCAGGGGGCGACGGCAAGACGCTGGCCGGGCGAGGGGCGCGGGCCCATGTGTGCTGGCGGCGGCAAAGAATGCCGAGGCAGCGAGGCGCGGCCGGCGCGCAGGCAAGCGGTGACGGCTGGCCGGCCGGTGAGGCCACACGCATGCACGCACGTACACAGAGGCTTCCAACAAAAATAACAGAACACCTTTTTCCCCAAAAACGCGATTTTTCCACAAATTTTACACGGATTTGACCCAAATAAAATCATGGGATCTCTAGATAACAACCTTAGGGACCTAGAGGAGGAAGGAATTGAGTTGATTCTCACCGGAGGCGACGAATTCGGCGACGAACGGACTTTCAGCCGAACCGAGAAAAACTTGAAATTCGCCTCCAATTCTTGATGAAACCTAAAACTGATTGAAGGGTTAGACTCTATACTCATCCACGGTCACAAGGAACGAAGTGGTACGAAGAATGGCTCACCGGAGAGAGATCTACAAGCAAGAACGCGAAGAACACCGAAAAAGTGCACCCGGCGTCGGTTTTCTTGATCTCACGGGCAAACGAATGAGGGAGGTAAAGAGTGGATCATACCACCGGAAAGGGCACTTGTATACAGAGAGAATGGAGGTGGTGGTGCGCCGTTTGGAGTTGAAATGGCCGAGTTAATGGCATAAGTGTGGATTTTTGTTTTTCTTGAATGGGGCCGTTTTCGGCGAGGTTGGCGGCGAGTGATGGTGGGGAATAGCAAGAGATCGACGCTACGAATCCAACGGAACAGACCGTTCGCATTTTGGAGTTGATTTGAGGGAGTTATGAGTGTTGGAAGGCAACCCTAGCCATTAGAGCATGTGAAGCTTTCTCTGTTCTTCCACCATGGCTGGAGGTAGAAGATGGGTACTGTTCATTGACACGTGGCAAGCTCCCATTGGTCCTCCTTTACGCAAAAAAAACCGCCCTAGAGAAAAAAAAAGGAAAAATGGTCTAAAAATTCCGGAAAAATTCCTAGAGCCATTTTAGAATATTTGGGACCCAATAAAATTGGTTCCGTAGAATTTGGAGGATTTTTGTGGAATTAAATATTCGGGCGCGGATTGCAGGCATTAAACAAAAGCCGAGTGAGATAAAATAGGAACGGAGGCCCAAAAATCCGGGGAATGATTTCTAAAATCATTTTGGAATATTTGGAACACAATTGAAGTCGTTTGGGGATTTTTGGAGCATTTTTGAACTCGGGTGAAATTTCGGGTATCAACGAGAACTGGAAAATCCGATTTTTCGATCGGAGGGGAATTAAATCCCGATTTTGGATGGAAAAGGATGCCAGGTTAATATAAACACCAAAGGAACTCCAAATTTTGAATTTAAATAATTTAAATTAGATTTTTCTCCAGAAGGCGAAAACTAGGGCGTTACAAGTTGATAAGTAACTTACCCAGCACAACGTCCGTGGCATTCTGCAGTGCCTCTGCGGTGACATGGTTGACTTGAACTCTCACCACGGTTTGGGGCGTGGCTCCTAGCTATGCTGTCCCGCGGTTTGCTCCGGGTGCGGGCGTCCTGGCTGGTGTGGATCCCAGATTGAAGCGGACCGGGGTCACTCCTGCTGTCTTCTTGGGGCAACTATTGGAGAAGTGCCCTGGCTCGTTGCATGTGTAGCAGTGTCTCACTGTCCCCTGTTGACTGCCTGAAGCGACGTTTCTGGCTGGAGTTGGGGTCTGATAATTCTGGTTGACGGGTCTCGATGATGGTGACGGTGTCCTCGTTGCATTCTACGGCTGGAATCTGAAAAACTAATTTGGTGCAACCCTCAAGCGTTGCTGCACTCCCTGACGCGATCCCTGCTGTTGCATCCTTCGCTTCCGGCTCTCATCCAGTTCCTTGCGCTTATCTTCAAGAATGAGCGCCTTGTTCAAAAGCTCCTGGAAATCTGGTAAGGTGTGGGTGATCAGTCCCACCTGCAGTCCTGAGTTAAGTCCCATCATAAAGCGAGACTGTCTGGCTTTATCTGTCGCTACGTCTTCAGGTGCGTAACGTGCAAGCTGTGTGAAATTATTCAGGTATTTGGCCACCAGCTGATTACCTTGCTTCAGTGCTCTGAACTCTTCCTTCTTGAGGTCCATAATTCCTTCCGGCACGTGATACTGACGAAAAGCAGTGGAAAACTCCTCCCAAGTGATGTCCTGAGGGTTCTCCCGCGTGGCGCAGAAGTTCTCCCACCATTCTGCGGCGGTCCCTTCCAACTGATGAGAAGCGTAGAGTACCTTCTCATTTCCCATGCATTGGGCAATGTGTAGCTTCCTTTCTATTGACCTTAACCAATCATCGGCCTCCAACGGATTGGCATTCCCAGAGAAAGTGGGTGGATGAGTCCTCATGAACTCTGACAGTCTTGAATTCGGGCGTTGTCCCTGATTGACTTGATTATTCTGATTAGCAGTGGCGTGGCGTGTCTGTTGCATCTGCTGCATCATTGCATGCATCAACTAGGTCTCAGGCGGCAAGAAAAGCCCCAAAATTCTGCATGTCAATCAAGCGGTCTTGGCTGGGGTGCAGGTGCTCCATCATTGGGGTTCCCAACTGGGCGAGAACCACTTCCATTGCCTCCAAGGTTTCCGTGGGTGTTCACCATCTGTCGATTGCTCCAAGGTTTCAGAGATGAGAGGGAACAAGAATAGACAAGTAGTAGGGAAACTTATGCGGGGAAAAAGTGTAACTCAAAAATCCAACTTTATTATTTAATAATAATAACTTGGTATGGTTGCTCACAATGCCTAAGGGCCTTGCAACACATACTGCACACTCAGCAAGCAATGAAAATCCAAATCGACTCTTACTGGAGTCTAACGCCTAAAGGGGTGACTCTTATTCTATAACGCGACTCGATGAAGGAGTCTCAACCTCAACGCCTACGCTCACTCATCGAGAAAACCTCCACTGCCTCCTCGGGGCGGGTGCGGCGGCATAGGCGCGAAACAATCGCCATGCCTGTAACACCCCAAAATTTTGCTTTCCTTGAATTCATGTGTGATTTGGCACTTTGATGAATTTTTGGAATTTTCTGGAATTTATTTGGAATTATTTGGAATTTATTTGAATTTATTCCATTTTGAAATAATTAAAGAATTTAATTATGCAAATAAAATTTTGTTGGAAATATTTTATTTGAGTCCAAAATGATCCAAAATATTTTCCAGAGTTTTTCTGGAATTTTTCTGAGTCATTTGCTATTTTTAATGAATTAAATGAATTATCGAATTATTTTAAATATTAAATCGCTGGAAAATCAACTCGGGTCAAGTATCGTTTCATCCGACCGAGCCCGAGTCGACTCGAGTTCGAGTCCGACCAGCCACGTGACTCGACCGAACCCACTCCTAAACCTAATCAATCCCAACCGCTTGGATCAAGATCCAACGGCCGAGATCCGCCTGCACGGTTGAGCCGTGTCCGACCCGACCCCCTTCGCGCCGGTCCGATCGGGGCCGCTGATCTGGACACGTGGACGGTTCTCGTGCCGTCTTCCCCGCCGAGTCCGAGCCGGACTCCGCCGCCGAGTGCGCCGCCGTAACCGACTAGGGCTCCGCCCTGAGCACGCATCCCGGGGCTATTTAATGCCCGGATCGCACCCCGAGAACCGCCGTGACCCCGCGCACTTCTTGCCCTAACCCGCCGAGCTCTAGCCGCCGTAGGTTCGCCGGAATCGCTCGCCGTAGTTGCGTGAAGCGCCGCCACGGTCCTTGCCTCGCCGCCGCCCGCCGTCTCCGCCGCCATTGACCCCAGATTCAAACCCCGGCCAGCGCACCGAAGACACCATCCATCTCGCCGGAGCACGCCCCAACCGCCGTTTGGGTGGTCGCCGTCCTCAGCGCCGGCAGCCGCAACTCCGCCGTGAAGCCATCACCGACCCCGAGCTCCACCAACCGTCCGATCAAGATCCAAAGGCCCAGATCGTACACGCCACCTCGGTGAGTTTCCCGCTGAAAATCCTAGATCTAATCCCAACCGTTGGATCTAGATCCAACGGCTTAGGTTGCGCCGCGTATCAAGAACTGCACCAGGTTAGATTGGATCTGGACCGTTGGATCAAGATCCAACGGCCCACGATCAGTCACGTGCGCCCCAAGCACATGAGGCCAAACTCAATCCCAGCCGGCGGATTTCAAACCAACGGCCCCGATTGTGCCACGCGTCCAGGACGCCGAGCCGTCGCGCGCCACGCAGCGTCGTGGTCACCGACACGCTGGGCCAGCGTGTCGGCCGACAGCATCGCGGACGTCACCCATGACGCCATCGGTGGGACCCACCTGTCGACACTGGCCGAGCTGAGCCCGCCGACGCCGATGACGCTACCCGAGTGGTCCCACATGTCACCACCCGAAGCCGTGGACCGGGTCCACCATGGACCGAACCGCACCGTGGGCTGAGCCCATGAGCCGGCTGACGTCAGCCAGCCAATCAGGAGCCGACGCGTGTCCATGTTGACGCAATAATTAATTTCCGAAAAAGAAAATGATTTATTAATTCGAATAATGATTTCAGATTTTGTTTCAAACTTCAAACGCTTATAACTTTTGCGTTTCAACTCCGATTTGAGTGATTCAAATTTCTAAATTTGTATAAAATCAAGATCTACTTAAATATAAATTTTATTTAATTTTTGGACTAAATTTTTTCTCAGTAATATTATTTAATTGATTATTTAAACTTTAATAAATCATAACTTTTGCATTTTAACTCCGATTTGAACGATTCCAGTTCCTAAAAATCCAGAAAATTATGTTCTCTCTGTTTATGGATTTTATTTGGAGTTTTGGGATGTTTTTGCCTAGTGTTTATTTGTGTATTTGCTATTTGCACGCTTTACGAGTAGACGTTGAAGTGCCGGAAGGATTCGAAGGAGAAGTATTGACTCAGGATCCAACTCAAGACCAAGAGCAAGTACTTTTTGAAGGCAAGTTGTGCTTTGACCATGTTGATCCTATTTCGAAATCTATTTTGATTTAAACTATTGCATGCTAGTTCAATTAGAAAAATACTTTGTTTAAACACTGGGGTTAGATAAATACCAATTTGCTATATGACACCTTGATTACTTAAGTATGTGCCATGACCCTTTGTCACCCTAGTTGTGGTTTACTAGTTGGATATTATTAAATTGCCAACATGGGTTTAGACCGTTGTAGTATATCGCTTAGACTCACGTGCTTATGACATGATTTTGGACAATCAAATGTTAATATTGACTTAATGATATATTGAACCTGTTCGGGAAAAGTATCATGTGATGTTGATGGCACGTGGTGCATGGTAATCAACTGGGTTTGATAAACAATTTTCGGCCAGGGCATGTGGCAAGAGTAATCAGTGGGCCAAGATGGCAATCGGGATGTTGATTTGGTTCTTCTGTAGTCTTGCCCTGGTCACTCTAAGGACTTAACCTTGCAAGCCTTTGAACTGGGTCATACTTGCAACCACATGGCTGGAATGGGACGGCCCTAGTTGACTAAGTCGCTAAGGACTCACTTGTGGAGCCTCAGGGTGTCAATTACACCGCTTGTGTGATTGTGCGGGGAGCGTATCGTGGTCGTGGCCAGATACCCATCTAACGGTGTGTTGGTCCCATACTTCGCCTTGGCTAAGGGAAGGGATGGTGTAGAGCACGAACCTGAGAAGACCACCTGTGTTGTTTGAGGCTTTCGAAAGGCTTTGTTACTGAACTCGCCTTTGTGGTGTTTGATCAGTATCTTGTGGGTAAAGTGCATAACCTCTGCAGAGTTTAGAATCTATTTAAATAGCCGAGTCCACTGTGATCGACAATGCTCTGAATTACAAGTCAAGGGTTAGATTTTCTCAAAAATAACTTTGGTTTGAAAGTTGGGTTGGCTTAATAATGAAGATGATGGAAATATGGTTTAGGATGGGGAAAATGTTTATTAAACTTCTTGAAAAGTTATTTATGCTTTACTTATTTCTACTGCTTTCGAATCTACTTATATTACTTTTCAAATGTCAAGCATCGCAAAAATACCTTGTGCTAATCCTATGTACCAAGCAAAGCATAAATAATATTAGCCTGCATTCTGTGCATGACTTGCTGAGTACCAAGTACTCACCCTTGCCTCAACACAATATCAGTTGAAGAGGAGATTACGCCAGCTTTGGAGGAGGAACTCCAAGAAGATCCGTCTACTTAGGGATGCGAGCCCAGTCAGTTGCCTGTGGTATACTGGATGGCGCCACGAAGTTTATTTGATTTTCCGCTGCTATTATTTCTCTTTTAATAAGTTTCGCCTTGCGAGGCATATATTTGTAACTTGACCATAAGGTCAAGTAACCAGTTTGGTTATTTAAATAAAGTACTTTGATAATATCGAATGGTATGATTATGATATTTACCAATGTTAAGACTGTGTGCACTAGCGCGTTCCTGGACTAGTGCTGAATACACAGAGGGTCCGGATTTGCAAATTCGGGGTCCCGACAATGCCCAGCAACTGTAGCTGTGGTTGACGATGCGGCATCCTCCTCTGGCTCTGGATCTGGCTGTTGCTATGGCTACGGCGCGGGTGCAGGTGGCGCCTCTTCTGGGTCCTCCTCTGGCTCTGGGGTGTCCAACTCCAACACTGGATTGGGGCCCTGTCCATACAGTGCGGTCTCCAGCTCTGCGATTCTTTCCGCAGCATAGGCGACGTACTCACGAGCATTCTTTAAGTGCTTCTTCTCTTCCTCAACCTGCTCGCGAGCCTTCTTCAACTCCTGAACTGTGTCATCAATAAGCTCCTCCTGAGCGGCGACGAATCTGGCTAAGTGAGTGACGGTAGCATCCTCATCTTCTATCGGCTTCCGCTGAGCTCTACTGTCTCGGCGTGGGTGGTGACGGAATACTGTGCCTTCCAGCTCCCTGCAGTAAGTGCGAGCGATCTACTGCATCGCTCGACGCGACACCTCCTGGATTCCCATCTCAAAGGTGGACCTCCTGGCGGTGTGAAGGATCATTGTTTTTTGATCCATGTGTTTTTGATGATGAGTATTTGAATATTCGAAGAGATTTGAAAAGATTTGAGTTGATTTGATTTTGGTTCAGTATTAGAAGAAGATTTGAAACCAATTTGAAACGATTTATTTTTTGGTTTCTTTATTTGAAAAAGATCTGAAACCAGTTTGTTTATTTGAAAAGATTCAGATTTTGCAAAAGAGTTTGGTCTGATTTTTAATTATGTTTTTGGTTGATTTTATTTGATGCAATGCGCTCGTGTGAGTGGTTGCATGGATTAACTTGAGTCAAGTCGCGGACTTGGGCTCGGAAATTGTTTTTGTGTTTTTGTTCACGTGCAGGTGTTGCTTGAGGTCGAACATGGTCGATGACGGGACCGAGACTAGGTTCAGGGAGGAACTGAGGTCGTGAGGGTCGAGGATGTCGTGCGAGACGTTCGGACTAGAGAACAGTGCACGTGAGGTTGAGATCGTTGCAGCGTAGTGGCAGGCGGGCCGTACGCGCGTTTACGAAATACTTGTGTGAGAGAGTGGTGCATGTGTGTGTGCATGCAAGTGTGTGTGTGTGCATGCAAGTGTGTGTGCATGCAATTGAGTGTGTGTATGCTGCATGTGTGTGTGTTGCATGTGTGTGTGCATGCATGTGTGCATGTGCATTGTGTGTGTGTGTGTCTGCATGCATGTGCATTTAATGCATGTGTGCGTGGTGTGCGTGGCGTGTTGAGTGCGTGTGTGCGTGAGTGCATCGCATGCGTGTGTGCGTGAGTGCTGTGGCGTGATGGATGCATGTGTGCGTGAGTGCATTGTTCGAGAGGAGATCGGTTGGCCGTGTCCGAGTCTGCGTGAAGACCAGCCAGGCAAGAGCAATCCGAGTCTGCGTGAAGACGGTGGGAAAAATAGAAAAAGGATTCCTAAGTCTAAACAGATTTTTGACAGATTTTGGGTGACTCTTGTCCTTTAAATAGAGGGTTCTAGGGGCATAGAACTCATCCAAAAAAAAGGGCAAGAAGCAAAAGGTGCCTACAAAAAAGAAGAGCTTGTGTGCTCTATCTAGTTGGTTTAGAGTTTTCTAATCTTTTGAGATTAGAAGATTTTTGGTGTCATCATGTGGAAGATGGCTTTGGAATAAAGAAAAAGGTTATACAATTCTTTTATCCTTTTTGCTTTGATTCTTGATTAGAAAATTTGTTCTTTTTGTTAGAACTAGTTTTGATTCATGTTCGATTTGTTTCGCTAATAAGTCTAGGGTTTTGATCTCTAAGATATTAGATATTCTTCCGTTGTTTAGGGGTATTTTATTTTTCGAAAGAAAACATTAAATTTTATTCGGCATCTATTCACCCCCCCTCTAGTTGCCTATTCGGTCCTACAAGTGGTATCAGAGCTAGGTTCTACTAATCCATCTTAACAGGTGATTAGTAAACGGTAAGTTATGGCAACAGAGAAATACTCGAACAAGCCGCCAATCTTCGATGGCACAGACTTCCCCCACTGGCGAATCCGGATGACTGCATATCTTCAAGCTCAAGGTAACGCAATTTGGCGCAAGGTAAAAATTCCGTACGAGCTTCCTTCTAATGATGATATTGATAAAATCGAGTTTGAAAAGGATGTTGAAAATAATAATAGAGCTAGAAACATATTGCTTCAAGGACTTACTAGAAAAGAATTCGATAGAGTCTCATTACTTACTAATCGCTCATGAAATTTGGAAATCTCTTCAAGATTATCATGAGGGCACTCGACTGTAAAAGAAGCTAGGCAAGATCAATTTAAAAAGAATACACTAGATTTGAAATGAACTCGAGAATCTCTAGATGATTGTTTTGCTCGCTTAATGTAATCTTAAACAATCTTAGAGTCAGTAGATGTTAAATACATCGACTCTGAAAATGCTAGACATTTCCTATCATCTCTTGATCTTAAAATCGGCAAATGAAAGTGATCGCATTTAGGAGGCTCACAAGATGAGTGAAATGACATTGGATAAATTATATTCTAGTCTCAAAACTTTTGAGATAGACATTGTTTCCAGAACATCCAATGATAACTCTTTGGCTCTTAATGCAAATTCTTCTTCATGTGATAATGCTACTAGTTCTTCATCATCATATTCCATTACTGCCTTGAGTGCTCTTAATGATGAACAGCTAGATCAAATACCAGAAGATACACTTGCTCTTTTTTCCAAGCGTGTCAATGCAGCGTACATGAGATCAAGGGAGAGAAGAGGAGCCTCCATCCACTGCTACAACTGCGGCAAGGCAGGACACATCTGTGCTAACTGCTTCAAGAACAAAGATAGAGACGAGAAGGATCAAAGCAACTCCTCCAAATCCTTCTGGCCAAAAGAGAGCAAGGACAAAAATAAGCAACGGACAAAGAAGATGCTCAACAAAGTCTTCGCTGCAATTGGTCGCTTAGACTTAAGCGACATTGATGATTCAACTGACGATGAGAAGGAAGCGAAGCAAAAGAAGCTGAACGAGAAAGATTTCACCGGACTGTGCTTCATGGCGAAAGGGAACACTAGTGATTCTAGTGACAACGACAGCACCTCCAAATGACGGTGATGAGGTAATACCTTCGTATGATGAGCTTTGTGAAGTTTTAGTCATATTAAGAAAATCTTTAAGAAAATCTTCACTCAAAAATAAAAACTTAGAAAAAGATCTATCCATGCCGAAATCAAAACTTTGATCTTAGAAATTCAAATTCTGAAAAGACATGTGATTCTTGCTTAGATCTCAAATTTGAAATTAAATCTCTAAAAGAGGAACATATGATTAAACTAGAACAAGTTTATGCCAAACAATTGAAAAATGAAAACTTGTGAAAAATGCTGGTTGCTCATCGATGGTTTACATGGTCAAACTTCTTGTTCTAAATGTCCCATACTAGAATTGAAGTTGCATGATGCAGATGCTAAGATTACTCAATTGTTTAATGATTTGCTTACACATGAAGTTCTTTCATGCTCAACTTGTCGCAAGCAAAAAGAAAAAGTAGATGTTTCCTGTAATAATTGTTTAACACTCTCTCGAAAAATTGATTACTTGGAAAAGTCTTTAGAACGTTTTACTAAAGGAAAGAAAAATCTAAATATGATTTTGGATCAATCAAAAGTCAGCACTCATCACAAAGGTTTAGGTTTTGATCATTATGCTCATCACAAATCATATGCTCCTACTATTGTTAAAACTCTTGAAAGTGGAAAGTTTGAAATTGTCAAAGAACCTGAGAAAATTGTCTTCAAATCTGCTGGAATTTTATCTTCTACTATGATGAATGCAAATGTTGCTTCTGCTTCTAAAGTCAAACCATTTGTTAAGTACAATTGCACTCATTGTGGAAAAGATGGTCATTTGATGAATTTTTGTTTTAGACTAGCCAAACAACAGAGAAAGGAAAATTCAAAGGCTAAGTCTAACTTTAGTCAAACACGTATCATTTCTCCACATGTTCCGCTAGTGAAAGCAAACAAAATACCTGGAAATTCATCTACTTTGCATTCACAAGCTTTTGTACGATCACCTCCTCGTCGAGTGATTCAGTGCTGGATACCTAAATCATATTTCTCTAACCTCAGCGCTGAATCCTCGACATCTTCTGTTCATAACATGTAGGTGGTATGAGAAGGAAAGGAGAACATCTGGGTTGTTGATTCAGGATGCTGCCAACACATGACAGGCAACCCAAGTTGGTTCTCCTCCCTAACAAAAGCATCTAGGAACGAAACGATCACTTTTGGAGATGCTACTACTGGACGCGTCATTGCAAAAGGTACAGTGAAGGTAAATGATCACTTTACATTAAAGAATGTCTCTTTGGTGTCTAAACTGAAATTCAACCTTCTGTCTGTATCTCAATTGTTGGATGAAAACTTTGAAGTGAGTTTTAAACCAAATGCATGTAGAGTACTCGATGCTTCTGGAAACTTGACTCTTGAGATATCTAGACTTGGAAAAATTTTCATAGCAAATTTTAGCAATGCTTCAAGTTCACATTGTTTTGTTGCTTCAGAATCTAGAAATCTCAATTTTTGGCATCGTCGGTTAGGTCACATGGGCTTTGATTTGTTATCTAGATTGAGTGGTCTAGACTTAATTTGTGGCTTGCCAAAAATAAAATCTTGCAAAGACATTGTTTGTGCTTCCTGTCGACATGGTAAGATGGTTGGAGCCCCTCATGCTCCTGTCTCTACTGTAATGACCACTGGCCCCGGTCAACTTCTTCACATGGATACAGTAGGACCATCTCGAGTACAATCGGCCGGAGGTAAGTGGTACTTTCTAGTAATAGTTGATGATTATTCGAGATACTCTTGGGTGCATTTTCTGTCTTCAAAAGATGAGATTTTTGGACTCTTTCATGTCTTCATTAAGAGATTGATAAATGAATTGCCTAACTCATTGAAAGCCATAAGAATGTATAATGGTACAGAATTCAAAAATGCCTTGTTTAAATCTTTTGTGAAACTAATGGGATTGAACATCAATTTTCTTCGCCATATTCTCCCTCACAGAATGGTGTTGTAGAAAGGAAAAATAGAACTTTGATTCAAATGGCTAGAACTATGCTAGATGAATACAACACTTCAAGAAAATTTTGGGCTGAGGCAATTTCTTCTGCTTGCTATATATCAAATAGGGTCTATCTCAGAGCTTTACTTGGTAAAACATCTTATGAACTGAGATTTGATCGTAAACCATCTATTTCTCACTTACGAGTGTTTGGTTGCAAATGCTTTATTCTTAAACATGGAAATCTTGATAAATTCGAAGCTCGTAGTACAGATGGCATCTTCCTTGGTTATTCGTTGCACTCTCGTGGATATCGTGTACTTGATTTATCGACTAACAAAATGTTGGAGACATGCGATGTTACTTTTGATGAGGCTAGCCCTGGAGCTAGACCCGACATTTCAGGTTCACGAGAAGATTTAGAGCCAATCTTTTTGGATAAAAGATTCGAAGAAAATGATGAAGATAATGATGATGATGAACGGGAAGATGTTCCTGAACCAATTGATGTGACTACTACTTCAGATTCCCCTACACCTCCCACGATGACTGAAACAACTGGACCTCCCCTTGCTGTTCTAAAGAACCATCCTCCTGAACAAATTATTGGAAGTCTTCATGAAAGGGTGACACGTTCTAATTCATCTCAAACTCTTTTATGCATGCATTCTGCTTTTGTTGCAAATTTTGAACCGAAGAATATTACACATGCTTTAACTGATAGTTCTTGGGTTGATGCGATGCATGAGGAGTTAGAGAATTTTGAACGAAATAAAGTTTGGTCTTTAGTGGAACCTCCTAAAAGTCAAAACATTATTGGAACAAAATGGGTTTTTAAGAACAAGCTGAATGAAGATGGAATAATTGTTAGAAACAAAGCTAGACTTGTAGCTCAAGGTTACTCCCAACTTGAAGGAATTAATTTTGATGAAACTTTTGCTCCTGTTGCTCGTTTAGAAGCTATTCACATTCTTTTGGCGTTTGCAGCTTCAAAAGGTTTTAAGTTATTTCAAATGGATGTGAAAAGTGCTTTTCTAAACGGTTTTATAGAAGAAGAAGTTTTTGTGAAACAACCTCCTGGCTTTGAAAATGAAAAATTTCCTAATCATGTATATCGTTTGTCAAAAGCTCTTTATGGATTAAAACAAGCCCCTCGTGCTTGGTATGATAGATTAAAAGGCTTCTTGCTTCAACATAATTTTGAGATGGGAAAAGTTGATAAAACTCTATTTACTCAAAATTCAAATGATCAATTTCTTGTGGTGCAAATTTATGTGGATGATATTATCTTTGGAGGATCCTCCCACTCTCTTGTGTTGCATTTTTCTGAGCTAATGTCCAGGGAATTCGAGATGAGTATGATGGGAGAGTTGACATACTTTCTTGGATTTCAAATCAAGCAAGCGAAAGACGAGATCTTCCTGCACCAATCCAAGTATACAAAGGAGCTACTAAAGAAATTCGATATGGGAGAAGGAAAGTCAGTATCTACTCCAATGAGCACAACAACAATTTTGGATCCTGACGAAAATGGTGTCGAGATGGACTAAAGGAATACGTAAGCATGATTGGATCACTGCATTTGATCGCTTCGAGGCCTGACATACATTTTGCAAGATGTTTGTGCGCTCGATTTCAAGCCTCTCCTCGAGAATCACATCGACAAGCAATTAAAAGAATTTTCGTATCTTCGCTCCACTTCGAATTTGGTATTTGGTATTCTTGTTCTTCTTCGCTTACACTCCTAGGATATTCTCGATGCTGATTTTGCGGGGTGTAGATTAGATAGAAAGAGTACTTCGCATATGTCATTTTCTTGGCACTTCACTTGTTTCTTGGTCTTCTAAGAAACAGTCCTCGCTTGCTCAATCTATCTGAAGCTGAATACGTTGCAGCCGCTAGTTGTTGTTCACAAATTCTTTGGATCACTTCAACTCTTAAAGATTACGGCATTAACTTTAATAGTGTTCCACTTCTTTGTGATAATACTAGTGCAATTCACATCGCTAAAAATCCTGTTCAACATTCAAGGACTAAACACATTGATGTTCGATATCATTTTCTTAGAGATCATGTTGAAAAAGGAGCTATTGAACTGAAATTTGTTGATTCGGATGCTCAAATTGCTGATATTTTCACTAAGCCGCTTGATTCTTCTCGCTTTGCTTTCTTACGCGCTAACTTGGGATCATTCATCCCCATGGGTTGATTTGAGGGGGAGTCTTGATTTTAACTCTTTCATTTGTGTTACTTGACTTTGGTTACTACAAGGAGCTATTTTGACGTTACACTTAAAGAAAACTCCCCTGTTTTCATTGCATCATGTAGTACAAAGCTTTGTTGACTATTCTTGTGTATATAGTCAAATTAATGCTACATTGCTTCACTTCTTACTAAAAGACTAAAAGACTAAAATAATTCAATTTGAGATGCTTTTCGAGAATATTTTGGCTCTTGTTCATTATGGTATTGCATTTGTGAAATAGGCTTAAAAGTTTCTTGTCATCTGTTGGAAGGCTAGAGCTGATTAGAAACTATGTGTGAGCTTTTTGTTGGACTTCAAATGATCATTATGGGTCTCAAGCAAAATCAGTGTTTTAATGATAAAAGCAAGTTGAAAAAGATGCAAGCAAAAGCTACTTGGCTAAACACAAGTTTAGTACAATGTGCAGCTTCCTTGCCAGGGATTTAAATGCAAAAGATGCAAGAAAAGGCTACTTGTCTAAACAAAAGTTCAGAACAATGTGAAGCCACTTGCCAATTTAAACTGAAAAAGATACAAGAAAGAACTACCTACTCATACACAAGTATGGGCTAGTGTGCAGTTACTTGTCATCCCTTTTGATCAACAAAGAAAAATTGTCAAACCTCCTAAAAGACAAAATGGACATTCAAATATTTTTGAAAAGGCTTGAGACAAACATTAGTGAATTTGAAAGTCTCTCTTTGCTCATGATAGATTTTTTTTTGGCTTTGGCAAAATCAGTTTATGACATTTTACTTGTTTGCTCTAATTTGCTTATGCAACAACTTTTCTATGTGTTAGAGCCTCCATATTCTCACAATTTGCTTTCTCATTGGATAAATTGATACAAAATGTGAAAACTCTCGTAAAAACTCTCCAAATGCCTTACTTTGATTATATACCTTGAATATTCTTCAAAGCTTGAGATACTGCATTCATTAAGGGGGAGTTTTGAGATCTTGATGACTATTTTGTCAAAAAGGGGGAGAGCAAGTCAAGAAGAAGAAAAATAAAAAGAAAGGAGAAATTCAAACTGTTTGAGAATTTGGATTTACTTGGTCTTTACTTGGTCTTGGAATCTTTTTGGTCTCAAACTCTCTCAAACTCTCATTTGGTATTTTTCTATACCTTTGTCAAATCTTATATTGTGTTTTGTCAAATTACTCATCAAGGGGGAGATTGAAGGATCATTGTTTTTTGATCCATGTGTTTTTGATGATGAGTATTTGAATATTCGAAGAGATTTGAAAAGATTTGAGTTGATTTGATTTTGGTTCAGTATTTGAAAAAAATTTGAAACCAATTTGAAATGATTTTTTTTTGGTTTCTTTATTTGAAAAAGATCTGAAACCAGTTTGTTTATTTGAAAAGATTCAGATTTTGCAAAAGAGTTTGGTCTGATTTTTAATTATGTTTTTGGTTGATTTTATTTGATGCAATGCGCTCGTGTGAGTGGTTGCATGGATTAACTTGAGTCAAGTCGCGGACTTGGGCTCGGAAATTGTTTTTGTGTTTTTGTTCACGTGCAGGTGTTGCTTGAGGTCGAACATGGTCGATGACGGGACCGAGACTAGGTTCAGGGAGGAACTGAGGTCGTGAGGGTCGAGGATGTCGTGCGAGATGTTCGGACTAGAGAACAGTGCACGTGAGGTTGAGATCGTTGCAGCGTAGTGGCAGGCGGGCCGTACGCGTGTTTACGAAATACTTGTGTGAGAGAGTGGTGCATGTGTGTGTGCATGCAAGTGTGTGTGTGTGTGCATGCAAGTGTGCGTGCATGCAATTGAGTGTGTGTATGCTGCATGTGTGTGTGTTGCATGTGTGTGTGCATGCATGTGTGCATGTGCATTGTGTGTGTGTGTGTCTGCATGCATGTGCATTTAATGCATGTGTGCGTGGTGTGCGTGGCGTGTTGAGTGCGTGTGTGCGTGAGTGCATCGCATGCGTGTGTGCGTGAGTGCTGTTGCGTGAAGGATGCATGTGTGCGTGAGTGCATTGTCTGAGAGGAGATCGGTTGGCCGTGTCCGAGTCTGCGTGAAGACCAGCCAGGCAAGAGCAATCGGAGTCTGCGTGAAGATGGTGGGAAAAATAGAAAAAGGATTCCTAAGTCTAAACAGATTTTTGACAGATTTTTGGGTGACTCTTGTCCTTTAAATAGAGGGTTCTAGGGGCATAGAACTCATCCAAAAAAAAAGGGCAAGAAGCAAAAGGTGCCTACAAAAAAGAAGAGCTTGTGTGCTCTATCTAGTTGGTTTAGAGTTTTCTAATCTTTTGAGATTAGAAGATTTTTGGTGTCATCATGTGGAAGATGGCTTTGGAATAAAGAAAAAGGCTATACAATTATTTTATCCTTTTTGCTTTGATTCTTGATTAGAAAATTTGTTCTTTTTGTTAGAACTAGTTTTGATTCATGTTCGATTTGTTTCGCTAATTAGTCTAGGGTTTTGATCTCTAAGATATTAGATATTCTTCTGTTGTTTAGGGGTATTTTATTTTCCGAAAGAAAACATTAAATTTTATTCGGCATCTATTCACCCCCCCTCTAGTTGCCTATTCGGTCCTACACGGTGAAGTGGAAAGGGCGGCTGAACTTCGTCTTCTCTCGGGCATACACCGTGATCCTGACGTCCCATCCTATGACCAGTCCTGCCTACACGAGTGTAGTCCCTCGTTAGAGCGGTCTCTCAAAACCTCCAAGAAACTGAAGCATACGCCACAACTCGGCAGCATAGCCTCCCTCACGCTCAGCGTAGTTGTTCTTCATCATCATCTGCCAAAAGACACTCGCGTAAGAACGCAACATTTTTAAAATCAATGTGGAAGACAAAAAGAACTCAGCAAGGGTATGAACAAGGAAGAAAGGGGTAAGTCGAGAATTCGTTCATTATCTTAACAAATTTTATCTTTAGAAAATAGGTTATATCCTCACTACGACCAATCTATCTATGGGTGAGCCTACAGTCAGTATGGCTCTGATACCACCTCTGTCAGGACCCGAATTTGCAAATCCGGACCCTCACGTATTCAAAGACTAGTCCAGGAACACGCTAGTGCACACAGTCTCAACATTGGTAAATATCACAATCATACTCAACGAAATAATAAGGTACTTTAAATAGTTAACCAAGCTGGTTGCTCGACCTTAAGGTCAAGTTACAAATATACGCCGCGCAGGGCGAAAACTCATTAAAAGAGAAATAACAGCAGCGGATAATAAGAAAACGTGGCACCATCAAGTATACCACAGGCAACTGACTGGGCTCACTCCCTAGATAGACGGTTCCTCTTGGAGTTCCTCCTCCGAAGCTAGTGTAGACTCTTCTTCAACTGAAGTTGTATTGTGGCAAGGGTGAGTACTTGGTACTCAGCAAGTCATGCACAGAATGCAAACTAATATACTACATGCATGGCTTAGTGCAAGGAATAGCTCAGGGTATAATTGCAGTAAAATAGCATTTGACAAATAACATAAGTAGATTCGAAAGCAGTAAAAACAAGTTTAAGATCAATAACTTTTCCAGGAGTTATATAAACATCCTTCCCAATCCTAATCCATATTTCCATCAACATCATTATTAACCAAACCAACCCTTCAAGTCCAAGTTATTTTCAAGAAAGTCTAACCCTTGACTGTAATTCCTGAGCGATGTCCAATGCCGCGGACACAGCTATTTGAATAGATTTTACACTCTGCAGAGGTTATGCACTTTGCCCACAAGATACAGCCAAACACCACAAAGGCGAGTGTCCGTAACAAAGTCTTTCGGAAGCTTCTAACAGCACAAGTGGTCCTCCCCGGTGATTGCACACTAACCCTTCCCTTAGTGAAGGCGAAGTTTAGGCCAATCAACCGTTAGATGGGTACCTGGCCGCAGCCCCGGTACGCTCCCCCGTACAACTACACAAAAGGTATAGTTGACACCCCGAGGTCCCACAGGTACGTTATTAGCAACTTAATCAACTAGGTCCGTCCCATTACAAACATGTGGTTGCACGTTTGACTCAGTTCAAAGGCTTGCAAGGTTAAGTCCTTAGGGTGACCAAGGCAAGACTACCCAAAGAACCAAATCAACGCTCCCGGTGCCACAACTGGCCCACCCGATCATTCTTGCCACATGCCCCGGTCGAAAACTATTTATCAAACCCCCAGTTGATTACCATGCACCGCGTGCCATCGACAATCACAACACATGATACTTCTTCAAAACAGGTTCAATATCTCATTAAGTCAATATTAGCATTTGATTGTCCATAGCATTTCACGTGGCAAGGCTAAGCATACTACATCGGTCTAACTACCCATGTTGGTAATTTTAATAATGTCCAACTAATAATCCACAACTAGGGTGACAAGGGGTCATGGCACATATTTAATTAACCAAGGTGTCATACAGCAATTTGGCATTTATCTAATTTCCCATAATTAAGTAAAGCATTTTCTAATTTAAATTAGCATGCAATAATTTAAATCAAATTAATTTCAAAAATGGGATCAATATGGTCAAAGCATAACTTGCCTTCAAAGAGTACTTTTTCTTGGTCTTGAGCTGGCTCCTGGGTCAACATCTACTCGTAAAGCGTGCAAATAGCAATGAATAAATAAACAGTAGACAAAAAGTGTCCAAACATCCAAATGAAGTCCATAAACAGAGAGAGCATAATTTTCTGAATATTTAGGAATTTGAATCGGCAAAATCGGAGTTAAAACGCAAAAGTTACAAGCGTTTAAAGTTTAAATAAACAATTAAATAATATTACAGAGAAAAACTTTGGTCCAAAAATTAAATAAAATTCACCATTAGGTAGATCTCAATTTTATGAAAATTTAGAAATTTGAATCACTCAAATCGGAGTTAAATTGCAAAAGTTATAAGCGTTCGAAGTTTCAAAATTCAAATAAATCAATAATCCGAATTAATCCATTTATTTTTATACCTAAAATCAATAATGACGCCAAGATGACGTCAGCGTGGATTTTGATTTTCCACCGAATTATTTTTCTATGGAAAAATCGATTTATTGCGTCAGCCGGTCCATGGACGTGGTCCACGGTTCGGCTTGGGTCCACCGTGGACCCGGCCCATGAGTACATGTCTTACTAACATGTGAGCCCCCTCGGATGACGTCAGCGGTGACGTCATCACGCTCGGATGAGGACGGTTGATAGCTGGGCCCCACCGTGACGTCATCATGACGTCACGGCTGACGTCATCGAGCCGTTGGAACGGCCGCTGACACGTGGGCCCCATGCTGACGTCACGCAGACGCCGGCCGTGATCGGGCGACCGCCGACGGCGACGGTCGGCCACCGGACACGTGGTTAGATCTCGCCGCTGATTTGAAAATCAACACCCGCATCGGATCACGGGTTTCACGCTACCGAAATAGCTCGGTCCATCTGGACCGTTCGATCTTGATCGGACGGTCAAGATCTAATCTAATGCTATAACGTGGATTAACGCTAGCCGTACGATCTAGATCTAACGGCTGAGATCTAACCAAGTCTAATGGCTGAGATCTAACCAAGTTATGGCTACATGGCACGATCTAAACCGTTGGATCTAGATCCAACGGTTAAAAACAGATCTAAAAACTAAAACGTGAGATTTTACCCGGGGATGACGTGGACGAATCTGGGCCTTCGGATCTGGATCGGACGATGGAGAGAGCTCGAGCGACGGCGATGGCGTGCGGCGGAGCTGGTTCACCGGATACGGGGACGACGACGCGCCCGACGGCGTTTGGGTGCGATTCCGGCGAGGTGAAAGGTACCCTCCAACGCGGCTTGTCCTTGCGGTTCCAGATCTGGACTCAACGGCAGCGGAAGACGGCAGAGACGGCGGCAAACAGCGGAAAACCGCGGCGGAACGCACGATCAACTACGTCGAGCGATTGCGGCGCAACCACGGCGGCTTGAGCTCGGTGAGTTAGGGCTACGGGTGCGCAAGGAAACGGAGAACACGTTGGCGGTGGCGGCGCATTAAATAGGGGCCTCGGCTTCCATGTATTGCGCGGAGACCGAGGTCCACCCGGTTGCGGCGGCGGAATCCGAATCCAATTCGGATTCGGTGACATGGCTCAACGTGGACCGTTGGATCAAGATCCAACGGGCGCGGGGTTTGGGCTCGGTTCTGGCTTGGCAACTTGGCTGGCTCGGTCGGGTTCGGGTTCGGGTTCGGGTGACGTGGCACAATCGTGGCCGTTGGATTTCGATCCAACGGTCACGCGGTTTAGGGTTAGGTTGGGCTCGGTCTGGTTCAAACGCGGCTCGGGTCAGACTCGAGTCTGACTCGGACTCGGGTCCGGTCGGATGAATAGTAAAACCCGGTTTGGGTTTTTCCAGCGATTAAATATTCAAAATAATTTCCAGAAATTCATTTAATTCAAGAAAAATAGCAAAACACTAAGAAAAATTCCAGAAAAATTTTAGAAAATATGTTGGACCATTTTGGACTCAAATAAAATATTTCCAACAAAATTTTATTTGCCAGATTAAATTCTTTAATTATTTCAAAAGGGAATAAATTCCAAATAAATCCAAATAAATTCCAGAAAATTCCAAAAATTCACAAAAGTGCCAAATTTCATTTAAACTCATGAAAAGCAAAAATTGGGGTGTTACAGTTATTCGCCCCAAGAAGCAATACACATCCACAGCATGAACTGCAGTAGGGACCTTCAGCCCGAACCAGTATAAACCTCTGGCTTCTTGAGTCAACCATTCGGGGAAAGGGAGCGCGCGACCCCCACTAACCAAAAATTCATATTGCCGGTGCACGAAACACCGACAGTTGGCGTGCCAGGTAGGGGTGCTCGCGCGTCATCATCACCTTCGTCTTCAGATTCCCACCTTCTTTCCTCGATGGCTTCTCTTGTGCGGCGGCGCACCGGCGTCGAGGGGCTGGATCCGTTTCGGCACCCTCGGCTTCATCGCTACGACGGTTGGAGAGCTTGTGCTCGTCCCCGCCACGGCCCGCGACCAGGTCTTCTCCGGAAGCCTGGGGGCAGTCGCCGACATCCTCGGTGACCTCCGCCTCAAGGCCCCCGCACGGGCCATAGGGGCGGGCCAACCTCGCACCAGTGTCACCTCTGACGGCGCCATGTGCGAGCGGCGCCGGGAGACGGCCCCGCCTTCCGCGGGCTCCTGGCTCATAGCCATGACCGGCTACGTGTCGACTTCCCTCCACGACCTGCTGGGGGACTCCTCCAGCCACAGCTCTAGCTCCGACAGGTAGCACCCCCCACGTAGGGCGTACTCTCGCGAATGCAATATGGTGGGCGCGGAGGAGCCATCCGCGACCCTCGCGACTCCCGGGACCATCCTCCCGTTCGGCGAAGCATGGGGAGACGAGTCCCAGTGGGAAGACGGCGCGCACCTCCAGGTTCGCCTCGCTGACCTCCAACGGCAGCGCGAGGAGCTGGAGGCCCGCAAGGCCGAGCTCGACAAACTCCAGGCCGACCTAGAGCAACGTCAGCCCGAGCCGCCGCTGGTCTCTGGCGCGCGCGCACGCCAGGTGCATCACCAGTTAGCTGAGGGAATGGACAATCTTCCATTTTTTCCCCACTCTAACCAAAACGTCGCCGGCAAAGAATGCCGCTCCGCTGGCTCCCTCGAAAGCCGATGCACCCAGAGGCCAAGGTCACGTACCAGAACCTCCGGGGGCTGGTGGAGCGTGCTGTCGTCTAGCACGCCCAGGGTTTCGGTTCCCGACACTCAAGCGCAACCTCAGGCCACCCAGGTCGCTCCCCCTCGCGGGGTCATCGGAGCCCGGCCAAGTCAGCCCCACATCACGAGCTTCCCCAGGCATCGTGCACCCCAGTGCGCCATCGCCTAGGGGACAACCATGACCTTCGCGCCACCATCGAGGCGCGAAGGAGAGCTGCCGACGTGGGAGCACGGTCGTAGGTTGCCGACAGCGGACGGCGCGACCACCGCGATCCAGGTCCCGACGGCCCCGGACCGCGGGTGTTCACCTGCGCCATCCGCAACGCCGGCTTCTCGGTTAGGATCCGGGCCCCGACCAATATAGCCAAATACTCGGGGGCGACGAACCCTATTGTTTAGCTTGAGGTTTACCGGCTCGCCTGCGGGGCGGGGGGAGCGACAGATGATTTCTTCATCATCTAGTACCTCCCCATCTACCTCGCGGACTCTGCCCGAGCCTGGCTCGAGTACCTGCCCGCAGACACCGTCGAGAGCTGGGCCGACCTGACGAACCTCTTCGTCAAAAACTTCCAGGGCATGTACAAATGCCCTGGCAACTCCTGGGACTTGAAAAGCTGCAAGAAGCAGCCAGGAGAGACCCTCTGGGACTACATTCGCCGCTTCTCCCAGCAGTGCAATGAGCTCCCCGACATACGCGACACCGACGTCATCGGGGCGTTCATCTACGGCACCACCTGCGAGGCTCTGGTCCACAAGCTGGGCTGCACCAAGCCCAGGACCACCAAGGAGCTCCTCGACATCGCCACCAACCACGCCTCCGGCGAGGAGGCTGTAGGGGCCATGTTCGAGAAGAAGGTGGCCCACCGAGCATCCGGCCCTGAGGCTGGCACCTCTTCCGACCGCTCTGACAAACGAAAACGGAAGGGGAAGCAAGGCCGCGAAGGCCGCATGGTCGCCGCTGCAGACCGCCCTGCCAAGCAACAGGCTCGGTAGACGCCCGACCACTTCGAGAAGTTGATGGATAGTCCGTGTCCAAACCACGCCAATCCCGTCAAACACAAATACCGGGACTGCGAAGTCCTAAAACGCTTCCTCTCTGGGAACCCCACGACGTCGCGGGGAAAGGGGAAGAAGCGCGACCTGGCGTCCGACGCCGAAACGAAGGGGGACGAAGCGACCGACGAGTTTCCGCAACTCGACGGTTGCCTCATGATCTTCGGTGGGGCAGCGTGCTACGTCGACAAGCGTCGGTTGAAGCTCGCCTACTGGGAAGTCCACACGGCGACCCCCGCCGTCCCCAGCTACCTGCGGTGGTCGGAGTGCCCGATCGCCTTCGATCAAACCGACCATCCTGATGTCGGGACCCGAATCTGCAAATCCGGACCCTCTGTGTATTCAACACTAGTCCAGGAACGCGCTAGTGCACACAGTCTTAACATCGGTAAATATCACAATCATACCACTCGATACTAATAAAGTACTTTAATTAAATAGTCAAACTGGTTGCTCGACCTTATGGTCAAGTTATAAATATACGCCACGCAGGGCGAAACTTATTAAAAGAGAAATAATAGCAGCGGAAAAAAATAAGATAACTTCGTGGTGCCATCCAGTATACCACAGGCAACTGACTGGGCTCGCTCCCTAAGTAGACGGTTCCTCTTGGAGCTCCTCCTCCAAAGCTGGTGTAGTCTCCTCCTCAACTGGTGTTGTATTGCGGCAAGGGTGAGTACTTGGTACTCAGCAGGTCAAGCACAGAATGCAGCTAATATACTACATGCATGGCTTAATACAAAGGAGTGGCTCAAGGTATATTTGCAGTAAGAGCATTTAACAAGTATCATAAGTAGATTCGAAAGCAGTAGAAACAAGTAAAGCATAAATAACTTTTCAAGGAGTTTAGTAAACATCTTTCCCATCCTAATCCACATTTCCATCAACATCATTATTAATCCAACCCAACCTTTCAAGTCCAAGTTATTTTTGAGAAAGTCTAACCCTTGACTGTAATTCCCGAGCGATGTCCAATACCGCGGACACGGCTATTCGAATAGATTTTACACTCTGCAGAGGTTATGCACTTTACCCACAAGATACAAATCAAACACCACAAAGGCGAAGTTCCCGTAACAAAGTCTTTCTGAAACTTCTAACAATACAAGTGAGCCTCCCTGCTATTGCACACTAACCCTTCCCTTAGCGAAGGCGAAGTTTAGGCCAATCAACTGTTAGATGGGTACCTGCCGCAGCCTCAGACGCTCCCGCATAACTTACACAAAGGGTGTAGTTGACAACCTGAGGTTCCACAGGTACGTTATTAGCAACTTAATCAACTAGGTCCGTCCCATTACAGACATGTGGTTGCAAGATTGACTCAGTTCAAGGCTTGCAAGGTTAAGTCCTTAGGGTGACCAGGGCAAGACTACCCGAAGAACCAAACCAACGTTCCCGGTGCCACAACTGGCCCACCTGATCATTCTTGCCAGATGCCCCGGTCAAAAGCTATTTATCAAACCCCAGTTGATTGCCATGCACCACGTGCCATCAACATCACATGATACCTTTCCAAAACAGGTTCAATATATCATTAAGTCAATATTAACATTTGATTGTCCAAAATCATGTCATGAGCACGTAGCTGGTCTAAGCCATATTCTACAACGGTCTAAAATCCCATGTTGGTAATTTAATAATGTCCAACTAATACTCCACAACTAGGGTGACAAGGGGTCATGGCACATATTTAAGTAATCAAGGTGTCATACAGCAATTTGGCATTTATCTAATTCCCATATTTAAATAAAGTATTTTCTAATTGAACTAGCATGCAATAAGTTAAATCAAAATAGGTTTCAAAATAGGATCAATATGGTCAAAGCATAACTTACCTTCAAAAAGTACTTGCTCTTGGTCCTGAGCTGGCTCCTGGGTCAACACTTCTCCTTCGAATCCTTCCGGCACTTCAACGTCTACTCGTAACGCGTGCAAATAGCAAATAATAAATAAACAGTAGACAAAAAGTGTCCAAACATCCAAATAAAGTTTATAAACAGAGAGAACATAATTTTATGAATTTTTAGAAACTGGAATCGTCAAATTCGGAGTTTAAATGCAAAAGTTATAGCATTTTGAAGGTTAAATAATCAATTAAATAATATTACAGAGAAAAACTTTAGTCCAAAAATTAAATAAAATTCATCATTAGGTAGATCTCAATTTTATACAAATTTAGAAATTTGAATCACTCAAATCGGAGTTGAAACGCAAAAGTTATAAGCGTTTGAAGTTTAAAACAAAATCTGAAATCATTATTTCGAATTAATAAATCATTTTCTTTTTCAGAAATTAATTATTGCGTCAGCGAGGACACGTGGCAGCGTCTGATTGGTCTGCTGACGTCAGCCGGTTCATGGACGTGGTCCATGGTTTGGCTCGGGTCTACTGTGAACCCGGTCCACGGCTCACGTGCGGCTGACAGGTGGGACCCACTGGGGTGACGTCATTGCTGACGTCAGCGGGGACTTAGCCCGTTGCGCTGACAGGTGGGACCCACTGGTGACATCATCACTGATGTCACCGCACGGCTGGGGTGGCCGCTGACATGCGGGCCCGTGCTGACGTCACGGTGCGATTGTGGCTGAGTCGCTGACATGCGGGCCCGGCGTGTCAGCGACACGCACGCGGGTGCGTTAGCCGATCACGCGGCGGTCGATCTTCCCGACGTGGCAGATGATCTCGGCCGTTGATTTGAAAATCAACGGCCCGAATCGAATCTAGCTTCCACGCGCTTGGGTTAACGCGTCGATTCGGGATCGTTGGATCTAGATCCAACTGGCCGAGATTGATCTGGAGTTTTGGATCGAATCTCACCGGCGGGTGACGTGGCGCGATGCTGGACCGTGCGATCTTGATCGGACGGCCGAGAAGCTTCGAGGCCCTTGATGGCGTCTTCGCGCCGGCGGCCGGAGCCGGGACGGCGACCACGGCACGGCGCTACAGCGTGTTCGGCTGGTGAGAGGTCTCCTCCGACGCGGCTGACCTCCTGCTCCGGATATGACCTCAACGGCGGCGAGGACGGCGGACGGCGGCGAAATAAAGATTTAATCATGGCGGAGCGCTACGGCAACTACGGCGAGCGATTACGGCTAGACGGCGGCGGCTCAGGCGACGTTGTCTAGGGCTACGGGTGCGCACGGAAGTTGGCGTCACGGCGCGTGTGGCGGCGCATTAAATAGGGCCCTCGGCGTCCGTGAAACGCGCGGAAACCGAGGCCCACTCCGTTGCGGCGGCGGAGTCCAACGGCGACACGGAGAGGGTGACGTGGCACGCGCACAGCCGTTGGATTGAGATCCAACGGTGCGTGGGTTTGGGTTTGGGTCTGACTCGGGCGAGCTGGCTGGCTCGATCGGGCTCGGGCTCGGGCTCGGGTGACGTGGCTCAATCGTGGCCGTTGGATCAAGATCCAATGGTCACGCGGGTTTGGGTTCAGCCGAGCGGGTTAATTTGGATCAATCAAGCTGGTCGGACTCGAGTCTGACTCGGACTCGGGTCCGGTCGGAGGAACAGTAAAACCCACTCGCATTTAATTAATCCAATTAAATTCTCAAAAATTCAATTAAATCATTAAAAATAGCAAAAGACTCAGAAAAATTCCAGAAAAATTCTGAAAAATATTTTGGAACATTTTGGACTCAAATAAAATATTTCCAACAAATTTTTATTTGCAAAGTTTAATTCTTTAATTATTTCAAAATGGAAATAATTCAAATAAATTCCAAATAAATCCAAATAAATTCCAGAAAATTCCAAAAATTCACCAAAGTGCCAAATCACAAATGAATTTAAGAAAAGCAAAAATTTTGGGGTGTTACACCTGACCACGTCCCGCATCCGGGACGCTACCAGCTCGTCGTCGACCCCATCGTGGGAACGAAGCGCCTGACCGAGGTGCTCATGGACGGCGGTAGCGGCCTCAACATCATGTATGTTGAGACCTTGGATGCCCTTGGGATCTCTCGCTCCGCCCTTTCATCAAGCAAGGCGCCTTTCTACAGCGTCGTCCTTGGCCAACAGGCCCATCCACTCGGGCAGGTCGACATACCCGTCACCTTCGGGAGCCCGGACAATTTTCGCACCGAAAACCTCACTTTTGAGGTCGTGGATTTTCCCGGCTCCTACCACGCCAGGAGGCCATGCTACGCAAAGTTCATGGCGATCCCCAACTACACCTACCTCAAACTGAAGATGCCGGGGCCGCGGGGAGTTATCACCGTGGCCTCATCTTTCCAGCTCGCTTACAACTGCGAGCAGAGCAGTTGCGAGCAAGCTTAAGCGGTCATCGCGTCCGCCGAGCTCGCTCACTTCCAGGGAAAGGCCCCCGAGCCCGCCCCCGACTCCTGTAAGTCGGGGTCAAGCTCCTTCAAGTCCGCGGAGGATGCGAAGGAGGTCACGGTCGATCCCGAGTATGCCGCCAAGACAGTGCGAGTTGGGGCCGCCCTCCCTACCAAATAGGAAAGCGCGCTCGTCGACTTCCTGCAAGCAAATCGGGATGTCTTCGCTTGAAGACCCTCGGACATGCCGGGAATCCCGAAGGAAGCCGCCGAGCACTCCTTAAACATCCGACCAGGCTCCAGGCCGGTCGCCCAACGCTTGCACCATTTTGACGAAGAAAAGCGCAAGGCCATTGGGGAAGAAATTGCCAAGCTCCTGGCCGCTGGCTTTGTAAGGGAGGTGCGCCACCCCGAGTGGCTCGCCAATCCCATCCTTGTAAAAAAGAAGTCCGGGCAATGGAGAATGTGTGTTGACTACACGAGCCTCAACAAGGCCTGTCCAAAAGACCCGTTCCCATTGCCTCGTATCGACCAGGTTGTAGACTCCACCGCCGGGTGTGAATCCCTTTCTTTTTTGGATGCCTACTCGGGCTATCACCAGATCGCCATGAAGGAGTCCGACCAGCTTGTGACTTCCTTCATCACCCCGTACAGCTCGTACTGTTACGTTACGATGCCATTTGGCCAGAAGAACGCGGGCGCGACATACCAGCGGTGTATGCAAGCGTGTTTTTCTGACCAAATAGGCTGTAACATCGAGGCATACGTCGACGACATCGTTGTCAAGACCAGGAAGGCCGATGACCTTGTCACCGACCTGGAGGAGAATTTCAAGAACCTTCGGCGGTTTCGCATAAAAGTCAACCCCGAGAAGTGCGTTTTCGGGGTCCCGAAGGGAAAGCTGCTCGGTTTCATCGTCTCCGAAAGCAGCATCGAAGCCAACCGCGAGAAAATCTCTGCCATCATGAAGATGGGGCCGATCAACAACCTGAAGGGGGTCCAAAGGCTGACAGGGTGTCTCGCGGCTCTGAGCCGCTTCGTGTCTCGCCTCGGCGAGCGCGGGATGCCACTCTACAAGCTACTGAAGAAATCCGATCACTTCAGCTGGACCCAAGAAGCCCAGGAAGCCCTCAGTCGACTGAAGGCATTCTTGACTTCGCCTCCAGTATTGGTCGCCCTGACACCGCACGAGCCGATGCTCCTCTACATCGCCGCTACGACCCAAGTTGTCAGCGCGGCACTTGTCGTGGAGCGAGCGGAAGAAGGCCGTGTCTTCAAGGTCCAGAGGCCGGTCTACTTCGTCAGCGAGGTACTTTCCGAGACAAAGGTTTGGTACCCGCAGATACAGAAGCTGTTGTATTCAGTGCTCATAATGTGGGGGCTCCCGTCCTGGTACAGTGATACTCCATTACTGCTGCGTGGGCATGGTTAATCACGCAACCCGTAACATAACGATCACGGCATCATGACATACTCAGATTGAAATCACTTGGTTAGCACGATACTCGAATGAGGTCACATGCTACCCAATTGGTTCCAATTTGAGCTTCCCGCAACCATGTGATAACCACTAGTCCCTGGATCAGTAGGCTAGCGTCACATGTTGAGAAGGGAGAGTCTCATCCAACGAACACAGTACAAGGGCAAAGGTAATATATTACAACGGTAGATAATAATATTACATCTTGTTCCTGTTTACAAAATGCCGATTGGCTTAAAGTAAACTGAAGAGAAAAACATCAGAGAAACAAAAGTAAAGCGGCCGCGGTGTGCCTCCAACCCCTCAGGCAACCGGCGAGCAACTAGCTCCGCTAGCCGTCAAACGCACCACCCACGCCTGGGTCACTGAACTCCTGGTCACCTTCTTCCTCACCTGCATCTTCTGCTCCTCACGCAAATTTTCAGAGCAAACGGTGAGTACACGTATGTACTCGCAAGACTTTATTGTTTGCAAGTATAATAATAATGCAGGTTAAACAATGAAGATGGTTGCTACTCTAGTTCAGTTTTGCATGAAGGTGAAGTTATTTGCAATAGACTAATAGATTGGAATATCAGATCGTTTATAAAACATTTAGTAAATGAGAATACAACAATACATAATGTAATTGTACATTTCATTCAACATCCAAATTCCTCCAACATATCCAACACCACCATCACATGGCAACAGGAATCAATTCCTTCAACATAACCATCATACCATCACAAGGTATCAGGAATCACCGCCAATATGATCAAATCACCAAACCAACCGATCTTTGAGTTCAACAACTCAACATTTGCATGAAACAGCTCAACATTTAAAAGAACTACCGCTTTCAAATCCTTTTTCAGAAATTAAAACCAAAATATTAACTTGACAGCAAATACCCAAGATGTTCGTGACCGTGAGCACGGCTAATCGATTAGTTTGATTAATCTCTGCAGAGGATGCACACTTTACCCACACGACACATTCTAGCAATCATGTCAACCATGCCACGCGATACATACCATATCCGTTTTGCTAGATTGTGACAAAACTCTTCCAATTGTCGGCATCTAGTCTTGCGTCAGCCCCGGCGATGTGCGCTCTTTGCTTTGGGTGGGGGCTCCACACACCCACACAGAGTACCCCCGGGCCAGGCGAGAGTACCCACCTAAAATTAGGGTGGTTGGGTACCGTACACTCCAAACCTGATTCACCCACACGGATCCAACGATGGCTAACAGCCCATCGTGCCTTTTACCCTCAGCAAAGCATCCACCGTTGTTTCACGAAAGTCTCCAACACCTGCGCGTGGTGAGGGAGTATTCTAAGCAAAACCAGCACGTCGGTATTGCCCAACTACTTCGACCAACCACGGCGCAAGATCAAATTCCAACTCCTGTACTGGGTTTAGGCTATCCCATACTAGCACACGTGATTGTACGCAAGGACTTGGTTAAATACGTCAAGTTCAGTCCTTAGGATCGCACAGATGAGACCTCCCATCATCCGTCCGGCATAAATCACCGTACACCTTTTCCTTTTTCATCTTTTACCAACATAGCCTTTGTTTTTACGAAACCACCATTTCCGAAATCCTAATAACGTATCAAAAAATCTTTGATTGACTGAGTCCACCAATCATTATTCAATCAGTCTAAAGCTGGGCTAAGCGTATGCAACTATTAAACTTATAACCCCTGACGACACTTATTATAGCATCTAACCCTAAACTAGGGTTACTCAAGGATTTTAGGGTAGCAACAAGATTAAGATAAGCCATCCAACCATTAGGGTATCTATCTATTCCCACCATTTAAATACTTGTAATAATCATATGCATGCGTAATCATTTTGCAAAACATCAAATACTTTTGCAATTATGGGAGCAATATGATCAAAGGAGGTGCTTGCCTGCTTGCTCTGAGTTTTGCGTGTCCTCTGGGTCGAAGTCCGGATCCTCGCCAACTGCTCCCGAGGCGTCAACGTCTAAACGAAAGCGCGACAAAAGAAAAATGAGGAAACAATTAAGATCCAACGAGAACCAAGCAAAAAGACTCAAAGAAGCGGACAACAACCAGCATGTGAACACGAGAGAGAAAACGAAAACAAAAACCGAAAATTGAACTGGAGACCGGCAGTACTGGTGTACAAACCCCGGTAGTGCTGCTCTACAGTCGGCAGTACCGGCCTTGAGGGTCGGTAGTACCGGCGGCTACGAAACCTAAACGGGGACCTCTCTGGAAAATAACTACCGGCGTTGCGGGAACGGTAGTGCCGGCATAAGCCCGGCAGTACCGGCCACAAGGGTCGGTAGTGCCGGCCTGAGCGGCAGTACCAGACTTACCACGTTGGTAGTGTCGGCCACAGGTCGACTGAATTTTCCAGAAAAAGGATTTTCGCACAAACGACTTCGGAATTTCGCGGCGACTGCATGGATGGGTTCTCGGAGATGACAAGGACCCATTTAAGCAAACCACACGAGGTTTCGACCTCGTTTGGCCTAATTCCTAATCCGAGAAACTCTAAAGTCCTAATCCGTGCTAAATTCCGACTTTCTCCCCGAATCGAATTCTAACTCGATTCTTTTCGCGAAACTCGGACTTTAACAAAGTCGAATACATTCTAGTGCCCTTTTCCTAGCTTTTGGAACTAGGGTTCCAAAGTTTAATTCCAAAAGCTACGAAAACGACATTTAACCAAATATATCCGATAAAAACATATTTAGGGCTTCCGATCTCAGTTTTTGCACTAACGAGAACTCTAGCACCTAACCTAGGTCTAGATATTCAGCTAACTAAAAGTTGAGCTCTACAACTTGGTTTTCTAGGGTTTTAGCTAAAAGAAAAGTTGATAGAAATGGAGAAAAATACAAGATCAAGCTCAAGTCAACCCAGATCTGACTGAAACTTGCTTCACTCACCACAGATTGCTGCTAGGGTTTTGGAAAGTGACGATCTTCTCCGTGGCTTGCTTCACCTCGAGCTCAAGAACACCGGAGGGAGAGGTTTAGGGAGAGGAAGAGCTTGAGAGAGAGGGAGAGAGCTCCATGGGAGAGAGAGCTAGAGAGAGAGCTAGAGGGTGAGGGTGAGAGTGAGAGGGAGTGAGGGAGAGGGAGTAATACGGCTGGGGAAGGTGGCTTAGATAGGAAGTCTTCAAGAGCTGAGGTGGCTGGGCAACGGTCAGCTCGGGGGCCCTGCCCCCCTGCCCGCACCCCTCGGCCGGCAGTACCGGCCAAGGCCGGCGGTACTGCCGCCCAAGGCGACAAAACCCCAAAAACCCCCCAAAAACTCCGAAACTCAACAACTCTTCCTGAAAACCTCTAGGATAGACTCTAGGGTAGCTAAAGAAGGTTTGGAAACTACGGTTGCTCAGTAATTCTAATCGCAACACGAAACGAGATTTTAGAGCAAACACTAAAACGGAACAGATAGAGCAAACAATTCCAAAAACAATTAGCTCCAAATTGAAGTCCAAACAACTCCCAAAGGATAATTAACATTAAAAAGGAAAATTCAAACTCAGGATGTTACAGCTCTACCCCCCTTACAATAATCTCATCCTCGAGATTACAAGGATTCCGAAAAGAAAGATGGAAACTCGGATCGAAGGCGATCTTCACGTTCCCAGGTTGCTTCTTCTTCAGTATGATTACTCCACTAGACTAGAAGCATCTTGATTACGTGATTACGAGGAAATCGTTCAGCTTCGTCCAGAACGCGAATTGGATATTCACGGTATGAAAGATCTGGTTGAAGTTCAATAGTATCCAGGGGAGTGAGTTCAGTAGGAACTCGGAGACACTTTTTCAACTGAGAGACATGAAATACGTCATGCACATCCGCAAGTTGAGGTGGAAGCTCCAACTGATAAGCTACTTCACCCTTCCTTGCAAGAATGCGATACGGACCGACGTATCTCGGCGCTAACTTTCCGCGAACTTGGAATCGCTTCGTGCCACGTAACGGTGACACCTTAAGATAGACAAAATCGTCTACATTGAAGCTCAGATCACGGCGGCGATTATCAGCATAGCTCTTTTGTCTAGACTTAGCTTCTTTTAACCGATCGCGGATTAGCCTGACTTGCGTCTCAGCTTCTTGAATCACTGTGGGTCCAAAGAACTTTCTTTCACCGACTTCGGACCAGAAGAGAGGAGTTTGGCATTTTCTTCCATGCAATGCTTCAAACGGAGACATTTGAAGGCTTGCTTGGTAACTATTATTGTAGGAAAACTCAGCAAATGCTAAACACTTTTCCCACTTCGAGTTATACGAAAGAATACAAGCTCTGAGCATGTCTTCTAGGACTTGATTTGTTCTTTCATCATTCCATCGGTCTGGGATGGTAAGTCGTCTTTGAAGAGCAGCTTGGTCCCTAGAAGTTCATGCAAATTCTTCCAGAATCGCGAAGTGAACTAGGGTCCACGGTCAGACACAATGGTTTTAGGAATTCCATGAAGTCGGACAATATGGTTCAGGTAGAGTTCTGCAAGTTTAGCTCCATTGTAGGTAACGCGTACCGGTATGAAATGAGCGACTTTGGTTAACCGGTCGATGATTACCCAAATAGAGTCATGGCCATTAGCTGATTTTGGCAGGCCAGTGATGAAGTCCATTCCGACCTCATCCCATTTCCACTCTGGAACCTTCAAGGGTTGAAGCATTCCAGCTGGTCATTGGTGCTCTGCTTTAACTCGCTGGCACACGTCACAAATGGCGACGTATGCGGCGATATCTCTTTTCATACCCGGCCACCAAAACTTCTTTCGAATATCTTGGTACATTTTAGTGCTTCCGGGGTGGATTGACAACGGAGTCTCATGAGCTTCCTTCAAGATCATTTCTTTGATCTCCTGATTATTCGGGATATAAATTTGATATCCACGCATGATCAGACCATCAACTCGTTCTGAAAACTCCGATGATGCGCTTTCTTTCAAATTGCGCTTGATCTCAACTATTCCTTCATCTTTCAACTGAGCAGCTTGAATTTGGGATTCGAGGGTAGGTTGTAGGGTTAATGTAGCCACATACCCTTCTCCTACCATCTCCATGTTGAGTCTACGAAACTCATCCGATATCTGGGGTTGACGAACTCCTGACAGGGTATTACTAGTGCGTAGCTTGCGACTGAGGGCATCGGCTACCACATTAGCTTTTCCTGGATGATAATGAATTCCCAAATCATAGTCCTTGATTAGCTCCAACCACCGGCGCTGTCTCAAGTTTAGATCTGGTTGGGTGAAAAAGTATTTCAGACTCTTATGATCGGTAAATATCTCAACTCGGTTTCCGATGAGATAATGTCGCCATAACTTAAGAGCATGAATTACAGCAGCCAATTCTAGATCATGAGTCGGATAATTGGCTTCATGAGGTTTCAGTTGGCGTGAAGCATACGCCACGACTTTTCCTTCCTGCATCAGCACACAACCAAGACCTTGACGCGAAGCATCACAAAATACGTCAAAGTTTTTGTGCACATCAGGCAAGACAAGAATTGGAGCTGTTGTAAGCCTTCGCTTCAGCTCCAGAAAACTAACTTCACAAGCTGACGTCCACTCAAACTTCTTCTCCTTCTTGAGTAACTCAGTCATCGGCTTGGAAATTTTAGAAAAGTTTTCAATGAATCGCCGATAGTACCTGGCTAACCCAAGAAAACTTCGGACTTCGGGAACAGTTCGTGGCTATTCCCAAGCAAGTACATCCTTCACCTTGCTAGGATCAACAGCAACACCTCCTTCCGAGAGAACATGGCCTAAGAAGGCAACTTCTTTGAGCCAGAACTCACATTTGCTGAACTTGGCATACAGCTGATGTTCGCGTAGTTTATCAAGCACTAAATGCAGATGGAGTTCATGCTCCTGTTCACTCCGAGAATAGATAAGAATGTCATCAATGAACACCACCACAAATTTATCTAGGTATTCCATGAATACCTTATTCATGAGATTCATGAATGTGGCTGGTGCATTGGTGAGTCCAAAAGAAACTCATCAGATACTCGTACAAACCGTAACGAGTAGTAAACGCAGTCTTCTGGATATCTTCCGGTTGAATTTTGAGTTGAAAGTACCCCAGTCTCAAGTCAATCTTAGAAAAGACTCGAGCTCCATTTAATTGATCAAACAAATCATCAATCCGAGGAAGAGGATACTTATTTTTGATAGTGACTTCGTTTAAGGATCGATAGTCCACGCACATGCGTAAACTACCATCTTTCTTCTTGACGAAGAGCACTGGACTACCCCATGGAGACGAACTAGGGCGAACAAAACCCTTTGCTAAATGCTCCTTGAGTTGCTTCTTCAACTCCAACAACTCGTCAGAGGGCATCCGATACGGACGTTTGGATAATGGTGCTGTTCCTGGCAGCAAGTCAATAACAAACTCCATATCCCGATCTGGGGGCAATCCCGGTAATTCTTCAGGAAACACGTCAGGATACTCACAGACCACTGGTACTCGATCTAAATCCAGCACAGAAAGCGAATGGAAAGAAGTCTTAAGCACATTTGATCGTCTGGAGTAATACTTAGTCTGGATTCCATCCGAATTTACCAGAGAAATGGAATGATTTGCGCAATCAATGTGTCCTTGATTTTGAGACAACCAATCCATTCCAAGGATAACATTGAGTCCAGGGGTATCTATTTGAATCAGATCTCCCAAAAATAGAACTTCATTGATCACTATGGGTACTCTAAGACATATGCGCTCAGCTCGCATAATCGAACCAGGGGAATAGACTAACATTGGATTTCGCAATCTGTTAGTCTTAACCTTATGTTCCAAAACAAACTTTGAAGAAATGAAAGAATGCGAAGCGCCCGAATCAAATAAAACCAAAGTGGGTACTGAGTGTATGGAAAACATACCAACTACCACATCTGGGGCATTACTGGCCTCCTCTGCAGTCACTAGGTTAAGTCGACCACGGGCTTGACTCGGGGCTACTTTTTGGCTAGAACGCCCTCCCAGGTGTCCACCACGCCTGCATGTAACCTTGCGCGAATCGGACCGCTTGGAACTTGAGGTCGAGCAACAGGACGCGTTTGCTCGGACAAACAAGAGAGATATTTCCTTTTCACCGCACGCATAGCGGTGAGTGTGGCCATCCTGCCCTCGCTTCCACGAGTCTGTCCTCCGCGCCGTAAGGTTGAGCCGCAGACAAAGACAAAGTTGGGGAAAGTTCCTCTGAGATCGTGGAGGCAGCGATGCCACGGATCGAGCAGCGGTTTGCCCGTAACGCGGTCTCGGCACGGCACCGGCAGATTTCCGAGCCATCCACTTACGCTTCCGGCTCTCCAAAACTGCCTTGCCGCTGTCCTCAACACAAATCGCCTTGTCCACAAGCACTTGCATATTGGGGATGTCAAATGGTGCGAGCGAATGACTAATCTCCTCATTGAGATGTTGACGAAACAAGGAGACTTTTCGAGCTTCACTCGGGACCTCATCTGCTACATATCGAACTGCATAATTGAACTTATGCGAGATAGTCCATCATCGACATAGACCCACGACGAAGATCATAGAACTCTCGTTTCTTTATCTCCATCGACTAGTAGGAATGTGCACCGCATTTAAAGGCTCCTTTAAATTCCTCCCAAGTCATGACTCGACCAGGTGGACGAATTGCCTTAACACTACCCCACCAAGCCGCTGCCGCGCTTTGGAGATAGTGAGCACATCTTGAACCTTCTCCTCTTCAGTACACCTCACGAGGTCAAGTTTATCTTCAACATCGCGAAGCCAATTGTCTGCATCCAGAGGATCGGTTGCAGATGAGAAGTTTGGCGGGCGAGTTCGCTGGAACTCGGCCAACTTCGATTGGGGTTGCATTGCTGCCAAACCACCATAAGCAGCGGCACCAAGGTTCTCGAAATTCTGCACCAACCGTTCCAACAAATGGGTCTGCATAACAAGAACTTGGGCCATTGTCGGAGGTGGAGGTAACTCTTCACTTTGGGCATCGTGACGACTAAGCAATGCCTCCCGATTACCTACTGGCTCATTAGAGTGATGAGATCCTTGGCTACGAGATCTAGCCAAAGGTGGATCTTGGCTACTTTGAGCAACACCCCGGGCCATCACCGAACGATCAACACGTTTCTTCGACGGCATCCTGTTGATACAAAGGCTTAGAGACAATGACCACAAGAGCCCATCGAAGAACGCGAGAATTTGCACGACAATTGTGAAACTCAAGCACAATCCATCACATAGCAATACAAAATTTAAAGCATGCATCACAGTGAAAGGATTGCAGGGCGATAGATTTACAGGTGATAACTTAGCACGTCTCTTCGTGCTACAGGGGGTTATTTACAACACCACCAACTCCAACTACCACCAGTTCCACGGGAATTTTTTTTTTACAACAAAAGGGGTCCTTCTACCAGCTTGCAATTACAACAAAAGTGAGCTGTAGGTCCAACTACCTATTAGGATAGGGATCTAGTCCTAGGCACGACCTCCGTTCACCACAGGAACATCTGAGGCGCCTGGGGCTACAGAAGAGGAAGCAGTTGACTCAGCGGGAAACATTAACTCGTACTCGCATCCACCAAACAACAGGTTACGTCCTGGCATGGCAGTCGCAGAAGCACTAGGGCGCACAGCCGAAACACGGTGACGGCTGCCACCTCGAACAGACATCCTGGCACTGCGAGAGACCCGACGATAAGATCCATAAGGACGAGGTAACTCCTCAGCAGGCTCGAGATAGTCATTCTCTCCATAGATCATCCCAGTAGTGAAGAAACCATAGCTAACCAAGGGCGCCATATTACTTTCTAACTCAGAGATACGGCGTCGTGCAAGCAACAGTTCCTCACGGAGACGAAGCAGATATCGATCAAAGGACCTCACTAGCCCAGTCTGCCAAATCTGCACAGGATCCATCAGTGGATAATCTGGCACATACAGGTTCTCTTGGCTGTCCGGCTCACGAGAGGGACAAACAGGATACAACTGAGCCATTTCCGGTACATCAAAGCGAAGCCTCAAGATTGCAATATATGCCCCCATCGAGTAGAGCTGCAAGAGGACTTGGCGCTGTACCATGATACTGACGGGTTTGCTCTCCTGCATGGCGTCCGCGAATAGAAACTTCAGCCACATACAGGGAGGAAGCGGGACTAAGTCCAGCACATGAGATTAAATACCCTGGCGGCTCAGGAAAGCCAGCACGTTGCATCATCTCCCAGAGGGTAGCCTGAACTGAGCCCTCTAGAATCGCAGACGTGAAGTAGCAGGGTTCCCAACGTCCAGACATCTAAGATTACGAAGGGAAATGGATTAGTAACCTCCTCAACAAACGGAAATTCAAAATAAACAGAAATTAAATAAACGAAAAGAAAATAACCCAACAGCGGACCAACAAGAGAAACTCATAATTTTAAGCCTTAACCTTATCATTACTCAATTCTTAACTATCTTTTGAAGTGGATAAGCTTCCCAAATACTTCTAACTTGAATTTTGAATAGGATCGGGAAAATAGATCAAACCGAATACCCCTCTTGCTTTTACCCTGGAAATCTGACTTTGAAAGTTGAGATAAGAGGAAATTTCGTTTGAAGCTCAAACCAGAGGAGAGGCTACAGAAAAGAAAAGATCAAAATTCTAAGTTTTTACAATTATAGAGTGCATAATCAAAATATCTTTTAAGGGAAAAGACTCTTCCTTAATCCTATTAATTATTAGCCTTTGCTCTGATACCACTCCTTGTGGGGGCTCCCGTCCTGGTACAGTGATACTCCATTACTGCTGCGTGGGCCTGGTTAATCACGCAACCCGTAACGTAACGATCACGGCATCACGACAGACTCAGATTGAAATCACTTGGTTAGCACGATACTCGAATGAGGTCACATGCTACCCAATTGGTTCCAATTTGAGCTTCCCGCAACCATGTGATAACCACTAGTCCTCGGATCGAGGGCTAGCGTCACATGTTGAGAAGGGAGAGTCTCATCCAACGAACACAGTACAAGGGCAGAGGTAATATATTACAACGGTAGATAATAATATTACATCTTGTTCCTGTTTACAAAATGCCGATTGGCTTAAAGTAAACTGAAGAGAAAAACATCAGAGAAACAAAAGTAAAGCGGCCGTGGTGTGCTTCCAACCCCTCAGGCAACCGGCGAGCAACTAGCTCCGCTAACCATCAAACGCACCACCCACGCCTGGGTCACTGAACTCCTAGTCACCTTCTTCCTCACCTGCATCTTCTGCTCCTCACGCAAATTTTCAGAGCAAACGGTGAGTACACGTATGTACTCGCAAGACTTTATTGTTTGCAAGTATAATAATAATGCAGGTTAAACAATGAAGATGGTTGCTACTCTAGTTCAGTTTTGCATGAAGGTGAAGTTATTTGCAATAGACTAATAGATTGGAATACTGCACTGTTTATAAAACATTTAGTAAATGAGAATACAACAATACATAATGTAATTGTACATTTCATTCAACATCCAAATTCCTCCAACATATCCAACACCACCATCACATGGCAACAGGAATCAATTCCTTCAACATAACCATCATACCATCACAAGGTATCAGGAATCACCGCCAATATGATCAAATCACCAAACCAACCGATCTTTGAGTTCAACAACTCAACATTTGCACGAAACAGCCCAACATTTAAAAGAACTACCGCTTTCAAATCCTTTTTCAGAAATTAAAACCAAAATACTATACTTGACAGCAAATACCCAAGATGCTCGTGACCGTGAGCACGGCTAATCGATTAGTTTGATTAATCTCTGCAGAGAATGCACACTTTACCCACACGACACATTCTAGCAATCATGTCAACCATGCCACGCGATACATACCATATCCGTTTTGCTAGATTGTGACGAAACTCTTCCAATTGTCGGCATCTAGTCTTGCGTCAGCCCCGGCGATGTGCGCTCTTTGCTTTGGGTGGGGGCTCCACACACCCACACAGAGTACCCCCGGGCCAGGCGAGAGTACCCCCCCTAAAATTAGGGTGGTTGGGTACCGTACACTCCAAACCTGATTCACCCACACGGATCCAACGATGGCTAACAGCCCATCGTGCCTTTTACCCTCAGCAAAGCATCCACTGTTGTTTCACGAAAGTCTCCAACACCTGCGCGTGGTGAGGGAGTATACTAAGCAACACCAGCACGTCGGTATTGCCCAACTACTTCGACCTACCACGGCGCAAGATCAAATTCCAACTCCTGTATTGGGTTTAGGCTATCCCATACTAGCACATGTGGTTGTACGCAAGGACTTGGTTAAATACGTCAAGTTCAGTCCTTGGGATCGCACAGACGAGACCTCCCATCATCCGTCCGGCATAAATCACCGTACACCTTTTCCTTTTTCATCTTTTACCAACATAGCCTTTGTTTTTACGAAACCACCATTTCCGAAATCCTAATAACGTATCAAAAAATCTTTGATTGACTGAGTCCACCGATCATAATTCAATCAGTCTAAAGTTGGGCTAAGCGTATGCAACTATTAAACTTATAACCCCTGACGACACTTATTATAGCATCTAACCCTAAACTTGGGTTACTCAAGGATTTTAGGGTAGCAACAAGATTAAGATAACCCATCCAACCATTAGGGTATCTATCTATTCCCACCATTTAAATACTTGTAATAATCATATGCATGCGTAATCATTTTGCAAAACATCAAATACTTTTGCAATTATGGGAGCAATATGATCAAAGGGGGTGCTTGCCTGCTTGCTCTGAGTTTTGCGTGTCCTCTGGGTCGAAGTCCGGATCCTCGCCAACTGCTCCCGAGGCGTCAACATCTAAACGAAAGCGCGACAAAAGAAAAACGAGGAAACGATTAAGATCCAACGAGAACCAAGCAAAAAGACTCAAAGAAGCGGACAACAACCAGCAAGTGAACACGAGAGAGAAAACAAAAATGAAAACCGAAACTTGAACTGGAGACCGGCAGTACCGGTGTACAAACCTCGGTAGTGCCGCTCTACAGTCGGCAGTACCGGCCTTGAGGGTCGGTAGTACTGGCGTGACTCTGAAACCTAAACGGGACCTCTCTCGAAAATAACTACCGGCATTGCGAGGAACGGTAGTGCCGGCCTAAGCCCGGCGATCTGCCACAAGGGTCGGTAGTGCCGGCCTGAGCGGCAGTACCGGACTTACCACGTCGGTAGTGCCGGCAACAGGTCGACTGAATTTTCCAGAAAAAGGATTTTCGCACAAACGACTTCGGAATTTCGCGGCGACTACATGGATGGGTTCTCGGAGATGACAAGGACCCATTTATGCAAACCACACGAGGTTCCGACCTCGTTTGGCCTAATTCCTAATCCGAGAAACTCTAAAGTCCTAATCCGTGCTAAATTCCGACTTTCTCCCCGAATCGAATTCTAACTCGATTCTTTTCGCGAAACTCGGACTTTAACAAAGTCGAATACATTCTAGTGCCCTTTTCCTAGCTCTTGGAACTATGGTTCCAAAGTTTAATTCCAAAAGCTATGAAAACGACATTTAACCAAATATATCCGATAAAAACATATTTAGGGCTTCCGATCTCAGTTTTTGCACTAACGAGAACTCTAGCACCTAACCTAGGTCTAGATATTCAGCTAACTAAAAGTTGAGCTCTACAACTTGGTTTTCTAGGGTTTTAGCTAAAAGAAAAGTTGATAGAAATGGAGAAAAATACAAGATCAAGCTCATGTCAACCTGCATCCGATCGAAACTTGCTTCACTCACCACAGATTGCTGCTAGGGTTTTGGAAAGTGACGATCTCCTCCGTGGCTTGCTTCACCTCGAGCTCAAGAACACCGGAGGGAGAGTTTTAGGGAGAGGAAGAGCTTGAGAGAGAGGGAGAGAGCTCCATGGGAGAGAGAGCTAGAGAGCGAGAGCTAGAGTGTGAGGGTGAGAGTGAGAGGGAGTGAGGGAGAGGGAGTAATACGGCTGGGGAAGGTGGCTTAGATAGGAAGTCTTCAAGAGCTGAGGTGGCTGGGCAACGGCCACTGCCCGCCTCGCTCAAGACCCTCGGCCGGCAGACGGCCAGGTGGTCAAGGTCATGCCGCCCAAGGCGACAAAACCCCAAAAACCCCCCAAAAACTCCGAAACTCAACAACTGTTCCCGAAAACCTCTAGGATAGACTCTAGGGTAGCTAAAGAAGGTTTGGAAACTACGGTTGCTCAGAAATTCTAATCGCAACACGAAACGAGATTTTAGAGCAAACACTAAAACGGAACAGATAGAGCGAACAATTCCAAAAACAATTAGCTCCAAATTGAAGTCCAAACAACTCCCAAAGGATAATTAACATTAAAAAGGCAAATTCAAACTCAGGATGTTACACATAACAAAGAGGAAGCTGGTCCACTACTTCGATCGGCACCCCATCTCCTTGGTGACCTCGCCCCTCGGAGAAATCGTCCACAACCGCGACGCCACCAGAAGGATCGCCAAATGGGTTCTCGAACTCAATGGCCTTGACATATCATACGTCCCCAGGACGGCGATCAAGTCGCTGGCCTTGGCCGACTTCGTCGCCGAGTGGACCGAGGCCCAAGCTCCGCCACCGATCGAGGACCCCGAATACTGGACGATGTACTTCGACGGGTCCTACACCAAAAACGGGGCTGGCACGAGGGTCGTCATCATCTCCCCTCTCGGCAACAAGCTTCTGTACGCCATCCGACTGCTCTTCGACGCGACCAACAATGTTGCCGAATACGAGGCCCTCGTCAACGGCCTCCGGATTGCCGCCGACCTCAGCGCTCGGTGACTCTACGTCCACGGCGACTCAAAACTGGTCGTCGACCAAGTGATGAAGGCCACGGAGCCTCGCGATGCCCGTATGGCGGCCTATTGCCTGGAGGTCCGCAAGCTCGAAGAAAAATTCAAAGGTTTCGAGCTCCACCATAGCTACCGACGCTACAACGGTGAAGCCGACTCCCTCGCTAGTCTCGCCTCCAGCAAAGGCCCGGTCCCTCCTGGAGTCTTCGTCTCCGACCTCCACAAGCCATCCATCCGGTTGGACTTGACGATCGAGGGCGCAGTCGACCCCCTAAAAGCGAACGCTCCGACCAACGTTCGGCCGGACGCAGGACTGCCTGGGTCGGACCGTAATGTGCTCAACACTGAGTCCGACTGGAGGCAACCCTTCATCGACCGGTTGACAAACGGGTCGCTCCCCGTCGACCCCACCGAGGCTCGGCGCCTCGCTCGGCGGGCCAAGTCCTTCATCCTGGTCGACAAGAACCTGTACAAGAAGAGCCCCTCCGGATCCTCCAGAAGTGCATCCCGGCCGACCAAGGGAGACACCTGCTGCTCGACGTCCACGGCGGGGTCTGCGGACACCATGCCGCGCCACAGTCCTTGGTAGGAAAAGCCTTCCGATAGGGCTTCTACTGGCCGACCGCTGTGGCTGACGCTACGCAGATTCTCCGCACCTGCGAAGGCTGCCAGTTCTTCGCCAGGCAGACCCACCTTCCGGCACAAGTCCTACAAACAATCCCCATCGCATGGCCCTTCGCGATCTGGGGGCTCGATCTGGTCGGACCTTTCAGAAAGGCACCGGAAGTTGCCACTCCGGATCAGAGCCCCCCATCGTTTCGTGGAGGTGCTCCTCTGATAAGAGCTCCCCGTCATTCGTGGCGGCGCTCCTCCAGGTGTGCGCCGATCCAGCCAAACGACTCGTGACGCCGCTCGGTCAGCGCCTCAATCAGCGGCGCCCTCACCAGCTGAAGGCGAGGCACAGCCGCGATGAGGGCGTCGACCCGCCTAGCGTCCCAGACAACGGCGCCAGCCTCCACGTCCACCACGATCCTCTGCCAGGAATCCTCCGCGTCTGCAGAAGACTCCCTAAGAAGTTCAATGAAGCGGTCCCCCATAGTAGCGCGGAGAAGCTTGGCAAAGGAGTTTTGGCGCGGACTCAAAAAAGTTTCGACGCACCTCCCTTTTATACCCCAAGGCGCGCGACACGAAGAAGATCAAGTAACTACGGGGAGCGGAATCCGAAGCAGCCTGCACCATTTCCAAAAATCAGACTACCCAAGAAGTTAAGTCGAGCTTATCCTCCACTCTTCCCTCCGACCGCCCTCTTTTTTACCTAGCCTCCGAGTTTAAAGCGGCGCGCAGCAACTGGAGTTCAGAACCCGCGCGCCACTCGGGGGCTACTCGTGCCTCTACAGGCTGGGTCAGTGATTCCGACTGACCGTCCGAGTGATCCCACTTCGCGGTAAACCTTTCGACCCAAGCACTACGACCTACGCCCCAGTGGCTAGGGTCGCGAAGTAGCGCTTTGTGGAAAAAGGCGGCATCCGACTAAGACCGCTCGCCGCCAGCCGAAAACACCCCGCACAGACACAAGCACTTTTACTTCTGCACTTGTTTGGGTCGGAAGTTTTCCTTTCCACAAATTATCATTACATAAAGTTCGCCGCCTTACCAAAAAACTAAACTAAACTAATTATCTCCATGCTCTCGATGGAGGACACTCTGCGGCGAAATCCTCTCGGCGATCTCCCGGGCGTATGGGTCGACCCGAGACACAAACCCGTCGACCTCCTCATCGGTCCGGTTCTCGGCGATCCCGCTCCCAACGGTCTCGAGGTCGATACCATCATAGTAAGAGATGGCGTTGACCAGTGCCGAGGAAGCGCCGAGCGTCGCTCCCTCACGTACTGAGGTTTCGACATGCTCCGGCACACTAGCCAGCACGGAGGAGAGGGAGCTCGGGCCCGGGATTAGCCCCGTGACTCGATCCACAGATAGTCCGCCGACTCCCGAAGGGTCGTTAGCTCATTGACCGCCACGGCTAGACCCTCTCTGCCGTCTTTGGGCCGACAGGGCCACGTCCCGCGACGTGACCGCTGCGTCGCGCTCCTCCACTGCCAACCTTCGTGACTCCAAGACACCGCTGAGGCTCCCCTGCAGCTCTGCAAGACCAAGACCGTATCAGAAGGTGGCTGTCGTGAAGTCCATCAAGGGCTCGGATAACTCACCAGCCACGGAGGCTCCCATGGCGCGAAGATCATCTTCAGCCTTGGCCCGCGCTCTTCGCCCGATCGAGCGCCGCCTCTTCGGCGAGTTTTTTCGCCAAAGACAGCTTCTCCCGGGCGGCATCTCGCTCAGCGTGCAACTGGTCGGCCCCCCTCTGGGCCGAGTCGCATTCGTCCCGGAGGCGGGGCGCCTCAGACCGAGCGGACTCCTCCGCACTAACGGCGGAATCCCTGGTTCTGTTGGCCTCTTCCAGGGAAGACCTAACCTCGGCACCTCGTCGCCCAGGGACCGTACCAGCTGCTGAGCCTCCTGCAGAGACCCGGCAACCTCATCCAGCCTCTGACTCGCGGTGTTGGCCCTCTCCCACTCGGCGGCAAGCGCTCCCCAAGTATCGCGCAACGTCGCCTCGAGGCGGTCATGCTCCTCTTCGACATCCTCCCTCCGACCGTGCAGGTGTCACAGGAAGGCTGACTTATCCATCGCCCGAACCTACAGGCGCTGCGAACAAACCACCCGATCGGTCAACCACAGCCCCGTTCTAAAAAAATGCCAGGGCGAGGCTCCCGAACTTACCGTCCCGATCGGGTGAGTTCCCCCGGTGATGGAGCTTAACACCCTGCTAGAGGACTCGAGAGCAAGAAGAAGACCCTCGCGGATCCAGCCGATCTTGGTCTCGACGCTCTTCTCGCCCTCTTGCAGGGCCTCCCATTCGCGGTTCTCCGCCACGTCGTCCAGGACGAGTAACGGCTCTGCGGATGGGTCGCTACCCGCCCAGGTGAGCACGGGAAAGGACATTGGGACGGGCCCCGGCCGCGACGTCCTGGCAATCTGCCTTTTCGGGGGCTGATTCGGGACCCAACCAGATCTCGATCGATCTCAGGGCCGCCCCCGCTACCGCGTCCTCAACAGCCCGTCTCAGGGCCTCCTCCGACGGCCGGCCTGCGCAGGCCGACGGTTGCGACAGAAGCACATCCTCGCCCCCTCCAACCGAAGGCGCGGAGCAACTCCCATGCATCGGGCTCCCCCGCGGCGGCGTCACCTCCCATTCGCCCGGCTCCACCGCCGGGACTGTCCCTGTAGGCCCCCCGCTCCTAACGACCATCATCGTGTCCCCTGCCGCTGGGGGCGGGGACATGAGACCCCTCGCGGCTGCGGTCGGGCTCAGCACCACCTCCGCACTCGAGTAGACTCTGTGCGCGACAACCAGTCGGGGACCATTATTTTGAAATAATTAAAGAATTTAACTTTGCAAATAAAATTTTGTTGGAAATATTTTATTTGAGTCCCAAATGCCCTAAAATATTTTCCAGAATTTTTCTGGAATTTTTCTGAGTATTTTGCTATTTTTCTTGAATTAAATGAATTACTGGAAATTATTTTAAATATTAAATCGCTGGAAAATCGAGTCGGGCTGGCATCGCTCATCCGATCGAAGTCGAACCCGAATCGGACTCGAGTCCGACCCGAGCCACGTGACTCGACCGAACCCACTCGGCCGAGCCCTAACCGCGTGACCGTTGGATTCAGATCCAACGGCCACGATTGAGCCACGTCACCCGAGCCCGAGCCCGACCGAGCCAGCCAGCTCGCCCGAGCTAGACCCGAGCCCAAACCCCCGCACCGTTGGATCTTGATCCAACGGCTGTGGTTGAGCCACGTTACCCAATCCGAGTCGCCGCCGGACTCCGCCGCCACAACCGTGTCGACCTCGGTCTCCGCGTGATACACGGAAGCCGAGGCCCCTATTTAATGCGCCGCCGCCGCCATCGTGAAGCTCGTTCCCTTGCGCACCCGTAGCCCTAACCCACCCCGTCGGAGCCGCCGCCGTTTAGCCGCGCGAGCTCGCCGTAGTTGGAATCCCTCTCCGCCGCGGTTTTTGCTTCGTTCCGCCGCCGTCCGTCGTCCTTCGCCGCCGTTGACCCCAGATCCGGACTCCCCGCGACGAGACGTACCCGAGGGGAGGACTCACCTCGCCGGAGGAGCCCGCAAATGCCGTTGGCCGTGTCGCTGTCCCCAGCTCCGCCGCGCCGCCATCGCCGACCCCGAGCTTCGTGGACCGTCGGATCACCATCGCACAGCTAGGATCACGCCACGTCACCGTCGGTGAGATTCCAATCCAAAAACCCCAGATCCAATCTCAACCGTTGGATCTAGATCCAACGGTCCAGATCAAACGCGTTAACCCAAACGCGTGAGAGCCAGATCCAATCTGGGCCGTTGATTTTCAAATCAACGGCCGAGATTGAGCCACGCAGCGGAAGTTGGACTCGTGGTCGGCCAGACGCTGCGTCGCGTGACGCCGACATGCACGCCCAGCGCGCCGACGCGCGAAACCGCACCATGATGTTAGCACGGGCCCTCACGTCAGCGGCTACCCTAGCCGTGTAGTGACGTCAGCGATGACGTCACCAGTGGGTCCCACCTGTCAGCACCGTGGGCTGAGCCCCGCTGGTGTCAGCAATGACGTCACCCGAGTGGTCTCACCTGTCAGTCTCACGTGAGCCGTGGACCGAGTCCACGGTGGACCAAGCCGAACCGTGGGCTGAGCCCATGGAATGGCTGACGTTAGCCAGCCAATCAGGAGCCGACGCGTGTCACCCATGACGCAATAATTAATTTCCGAAAAAGAAAATGATTTATTAATTCGAAATAATGATTTCAGATTTTGTTTCAAACTTCAAACGCTTATAACTTTTGCGTTTCAACTCCGATTTGAGTGATTCAAATTTCTAAATTTGTATAAAATTGAGATCTACCTAATTATGAATTTTATTTAATTTTTGGACTAAAGTTTTCCTCTGTAATATTATTTAATTGATTATTTAAACTTCAAAATGCTATAACTTTTGCATTCAAACTCCGAATTTGACGATTCCAGTTTCTAAAAATTCATAAAATTATGTTCTCTCTGTTTATGAACTTTATTTGGATGTTTGGATACATTTTGTCTACTGTTTTATTCATTTGTTGCTATTTGCACGCGTTACGATTAGACATTGAAGTGCTGGAAGGATTCGAAGGAGAAGTATTGACCCAGGAGCCAGCTCCGGACCAAGAACAAGTACTTTTTGAAGGCAAGTTGTGCTTTGACCATATTGATCCTATCTTGAAACCTATTTTGATTCGATGTATTGCATGCTAGCTCAATTAGAAAATACTTTATTTAATTCTGGGAAATTAGATAAATACCAATTTGCGGTATAACACCTTGATTACTTAAATATGTGCCATGACCCCTTGTCACCCTAGTTGTGGATTACTAGTTGGACACTACTAAATTGCCAACATGGGTTTGTAGATCGTTGTAGTATATGGCTTAGACCTGCTACGTGCTCATGACATGATTTTGGACAATCAAATGTTAATATTGACTTAATGATATATTGAACCTGTTTTGGGAAGGTATCATGTGATGTTGATGGCACGTGGTGCATGGTAATCAATTGGGGTTTGATAAATAGCTTTTGACCGGGGCATGTGGCAAGAATGATCAGGTGGGCCAGTTGTGGCACCGGGAATGTTGTTTTGGTTCTTCGGGTAGTCTTGCCCTGGTCACCCTAAGGACTTAACCTTGCAAGCCTTTGAACTGAGTCAATCTTGCAACCACATGTCTGTAATGGGACGGACCTAGTTGATTAAGTTGCTAATAACGTACCCGTGGGACCTCAGGAGGTCAACAACACCCTTTGTGTAAGTTCTACGGGGGAGCGTACCGGGGCTGCGGCCAGGTACCCATCTAACGGTTGGTTGGCCTAAACTTCGCCTTAGCTAAGGGAAGGGTTAGTGTGCAATAACCGGGGAGGACCACTTGTATTGTTAGAAGTTTCCGAAAGACTTTGTTACGGGAACTCGCCTTTGTGTTGTTTGACTGTATCTTGTGGGTAAAGTGCATAACCTCTGCAGAGTGTATAATCTATTCGAATAGCCGTGTCCGCGGTATTGGACATTGCTCGGGAATTACAGTCAAGGGTTAGATTTTCTTAAAAATAACTTGGACTTGAAAGGTTGGGTTTGGTTAAGCAATAATGTCGATGGAAATGTGGAATAGGAATGGGAAAGATGTTGATTAAACTCCTGGAAAAGTTATTGATGTTATACTTGTTTCTACTGCTTTCGAATCTACTTATGCTACTTGTCAAATGCTGTTTACTGCAAATATACCTTAAGCTATTCCGTTGTATCAAGCCATGCATATAGTATATTAGCTTGTATTCTGTGCATGACTTGCTGAGTACCAAGTACTCACCCTTGCCACAATACAACACTAGTTGAAGAAGAATCTACACCAGCTTTGGAGGAGGAGCTTCCAGAGGAACCGTCTACTTAGGGAGCGAGCCCAGTCAGTTGCCTGTGGTATACTGGATGGCGCCACGATGTTATCTTATTTTCCGCTGCTAATATTTCTCTTTTAATAAGTTTCGCCCTACGTGGCGTTTATTTGTAACTTGACCATAAGGTCGAGCAACCAGTTTGACTATTTAATTAAAGTACTTTATTAGTATCGAGTGGTATGATTGTGATATTTACCGATGTTAAGACTGTGTGCACTAGCGCGTTCCTGGACTAGTGCTGAATACACAGAGGGTCCGGATTTGCAAATTCGGGTCCCGACACTAACCGTGACGAGCGGATGCGCTGCGGCCCACGCGCCCTCTTCGCTGGACCCCCACGTGGGGGCGTGGCGGGTCTCCGCATCCTTAGGAGGAAGCCCGTATCCGGAACGTTCTCCTGGGGCTCGGGGATGCCGAGCCCTCCAGCAGCACCCTCGCTGGGGCCACCCGAACCGCCCCCGAAACCCTCGCTGCTTTCACACGAGGTCGCCTCCAAGCTGCCCTCGCTTAAGGATTGTCGGACACCTCCTCGCCCTGCGCAGCCCTGGCCGTGCGCTCCTCCCTCTTTTGCGCTGCCCTGGCTTTTCTCCTATCTTCCCTCCGCTTCCGGCGGGCGGCGTCGCGCTGATCGGCGATTGCGCGCTGCAGCCCTCGCTTCTTTCTCCCCCGGCAAGTAGGCCCGAGAGACCATGCCACCAAGCCCCTGCGAAGGTACGCTCGGATGAGCCCCGGAAGGCTAAGGGAGAAGGGTCAGGAAAGGGGGTGCCACCCGACCCACCAGATTCGGTGGGTTCTGTGCCGAGAACGGTGCAGGGATGCCGCCCGCCGCCTCGGTGTCACCCGCACCGATGACCGCAGACACCCGAGCTAAGAGCTCCGACATCGGGAGCTCCGCCTCAGACATCCTCATGGGATCAGATGCCCCGACGTATCTGAACATGGGGTGCACCCGATCCATGAGGGGCTGAACGCGCATCTCCATGAATGCGCGAACAACGACGTCGCCAGTTAGGCCCCGCGCCTTCAGGTCCCTAATCCGCTCGACGACCATCTTCACCCTCTTCTTGTCCTTCGCGTCGGGTCCCCAACCCCATTGGGGACTCGCCTTGGGCAGTTCACCGGTGAAGACCAGGGCGCTACTACCCGGGTTCCAGACGTAGAACCACTCGTTGTGCCATCCCTGGTTTGATGATGGCAGCTTCACGTCAATGTAGTCCGCCTTGCGGCCGCCACGCAGTTGAACGGCAACACTGCCGAGGGGAGCGGCCGCGTCCGACGGCAGCCGCGCCAAGAAGAAGTGCCTCCACAGCCCCCAGTGGGGTTCGATCCCCAGGAAGCCCTCGCACAGCGTGATGAAGGTCGTGATGTGGAGGACGCCGTTCGGGTTCAGATGATGCACCTCCGCCCCGTAGAAGTACAGCAATCCACGAACAAACGGATGGAGAGGGAGCCCGAATCCGCACTCATAGAAAGAGGTGAGCACAACGACCTCACCAACACCCGGCATAGGGACCGCGGCCCCCGCCGGCACCCTCCACCGTGAAACGTCCCACGGGGGGAGGAACCCCTTCTTCTCCAAGCCAGGGACGCGACCGGACATCGACGAACACATCGGCCACGACATCGCAAGGACCGAGGAAGAGGGGAGAGGAAAGGCAAGGAAACAAGGGCTCCTCTTCGCAACTGAGTTTTTCTCTTTCCCTTTTGTCTCTTGTCGCAGAAAACAAAAGCAGGTGCCCCCCTCATCGCGCCTCCCGCACCCTTTTTATAAGCGACCGAACGGGTGCCAGACGAAGGCAGATGCCCCATCGTGCGAACCAGCGCGATTCCCGACCGCCCGTCTGACGTCGCCTCTAGTGCCGCTGGTAACGTGCTATGGCTTTAAATTCCCACTAAGCATTAAAACTCTGACAGGACAGCCGCCTCGCGCCGTCCGCTCCGCAGCTCGCGGTCTCCGCCTGGCGATATGGGCCAAGCGCCCTGCAAAAGGTATGATCGGCCCTTTGGGCTGCCCGGCCTCGAGGTGGTGGACCGCTTTCCGGCCCACACACGAGGCCCGGCACGTTGCTGAGGGTCACGAAGGCTTGGTCCAGTCAAATGGACCTAGCGCCGCCCCAGCGCGGATTCAGAGCGAGGGGCGAACCAGGGTGAGCCCACAGAGGGCCTCCAGTTGGGTCGGCAGACGACCCAATCACCCTTGCTCGCATCCGAGACCATACCTCGCACTCTCCCGCGGAACTCATCGATGAGTGGCGGCCAGCCGCGCTTCAGGTCGGCGAACGACCTTGAAGTCCGATATGGGATCGAGTAAGGAAAGGTTTTCATGGGACGCCCCGCGGCGGGCCGGACACCCACGCCGGGTTTTGTCCGCTTGGAGATGATCCCCCTCCAGGCAGATCACCAAGGCCTGTAACATCCCAAAATTTGCTTTTAATATATTTAGTGTGTTTCTGGGTTTATTTGAATTTTTCAGAAATTATTTAAAGTCCTCGCTGTTAATTCGGATCGAAGTCTATTGAACTAATCATATTAAATAAAGATCAGGCATTTTCGAATAAGCGTAAAATTTAAAATTTTGTTGATAATTAAGATAATTGGTAGACGAGAGTGTTCGCTTCAAATATTTTTGAAAAATATGCTATATAGTTTAAGTCGTTGATTTTATAAAAATCGGTACAGGTGTCTGATTCATGAAAAGAATTTTTGCGAAAAATCTATACGTCGAAAAATCGCGAAACCAACTTCGTTAGGTTCCAAATAGTTCCTAGTATTTTAGAGGAATTTTCCAGATTTTTCGAACCTCTCTTTTATTTTCTTTCTCTACATGTCTTTGCAATGTGTATGTGTATATGCCTCTTTGTGCATGGACGTTCGTTCCGGCGTTTCCTTTTCTAAGCCATGCTCTAATTGCCAGCCGTTTTTGCAATTACTAGTGACTCATCATATTCCTCATTGTTTCTATTATTTCCAATAGATGCCCATTTTTCCCTTTCACCGCTTTCCAAGTGCCGATTGAATACTTGGACCTTTCTACTACCATGCCCGAACGTAATGGAGATATTTATTCCAAGCCTTTTCCAATCCTAGTGCATGGTAACGTGGGCATTTGAGCCGCTTTCCAACGAATGCATGAATCCTTTGCCTCCTTCAATCACGCCATTCCTCTCCTTACTTCATAGTCAAGTTTCCATTTTTCCTCACCGTTTCCATCTTTCACTAGTAACCGGTCTTCTCATTTATTTATTTATTTATGTTTAGCCGTTTCTACTCCTCGCAGCCATTCCTGCTTTCACAACATTGCATGAAGCCTTTGGAAATGCATGCACGAATGAAATCCCATTGCCACCAAGCTTCGCTTTCCTAGCCTTATGCCTGTACTATACGGTTGAACTCCACGACCATGCACATAATTCTTCCGGCCGTTTCTCCCTTTAATCTTCAATTAATGCATGTGGTCATTTTTTCTTTCCCATGCATGTAGTAACGTGAGCCACTTAGTAACTAGTAGTGTGGTTTTTTTAATGACGTGAATCAATGCCAATCCATACGGCCTTGAGGTGAACACAACGATAAAGCTAGTAACGGTTGCTCCTTCATTTGCCTGCATGCCTGACGTGCGTGTATGAGTTCAGGCTCCTCATTCCAGCCATTTCCATCCTCCACCGAGTCCCTCATTCCAGTCATTTCTCCCGCAATATTCCTTCACTCTTCTACCAATTACATTTTTTCCCGCCGTTGACGTCACCGATCCCGCGCTCGCTGCCGATGTTGCCATCACCTACGTTGCAGCGGCCGCTGCTGCCGTTGGAGCCGTCGCCATCGCCATCACCGCTGCCGCCGTTGGCGCACTCTCCAAGATCGCCTTCTTCCGCCGACGATCCGTGCATCGCTGGCCGTCGATCGGTACCTTTTTATTTCTTTTGCACGCACTCTACCTCTATTGATCGATTGATCCTGTCGACGTGTATATATATGTTAGTATATATACGTATAGGTTAGACAGATGTATTTTATAGCCTGCGCATATACATGTCTACATGTAGGTACTCGGTCGATTCACGTGTAGATATAGTCGCGCTTAGATGTATTCGGTTGCTACACAGGTAAAAATATATATCGTAGCGTATTGATTCGGTACTCTCTGTTATTAGACTCTAGCAGTATGTATACGTATGGATATATTCGTCGGATCTGTATATATATGTATATTCGACTGATTCGCAAGTATAAATTTTCTATATGTATTTATACAGTTGTCTTAGGAAGTATACGTATTTAAATACTAAATTTATACGTTGTTTCGGGTTTTTCTCACGTGTCCTAGCCGTGTCCTAGCCGAATAGAGTATACGTGTATATAGTGTGAATAGTGCCATGCAGAAATAGCAAGTGAAGTGTAGTTGTACATGCTAATTTTCCAGATTTGCGAATTTTCTCTTTTTCGCTAGAAATTCGTTTTAAGTCCAAATCACTTGCAACAAATTTTGTTAATTAGTAGAAATTAAAACCTTTCTACAGTAATTTTACTGAAATTTATAAATAAATTTATACTGTTGAATTAATTGCGGAAATTCCAAACTTACGAATTTTGTATCTCTTAAACTATACGTCCAAAAATTCCAAAATGAATTTTATAAATCTTAGAAAATGCTAGAATAATTATTTAGAAACTTGCATGGCGATTATAAGCTAGTTTTATTTGTAGCATTGTTTTCGAATGTGTGTTTGTACGTTGTTCCGAGTGTTTATTTGGTTCTTTATCCCTAATGCGTAGACGTCGGGCTGTGTGAGGACGCGGAATTCGAAGATCAAGATCCAGACCAAGACTCGCTGCTTTACGATGGCAAGTTGTGCTTTGACCATATTGCTCCTAGTTTTTTAAATGTATTCTGATTTAAATTATGCATGCTATATTGATTAAAGTGAATAATTTAATTTGGGTAAGATAGCTAATAAACCTATTTGTTAATTCCACCTTGATGATTAATATTTGTATACCATGTATTCCATTGTCATCTTAAGTTGGGTTAAAATAGTTGGATGTTATGATTGTGCCAACACGGGAGGCTAGACCGTGAATAGTTGCTTAGCTATGCTTACGTGAAATATGTTTCAAATGGCAAAATAATATTGACTAATGATATATGGAATGAATTTTGGAATCAGTGTGATCTTGCCACGTGATGATGTGAAGTGTAGGTACCCTTGTGGTTCTACATGGTAATTGATATTATTGTTGGCATGCGTTGCACAATAATCAAACTGGGGTGATAAATAGATTTAGACCGGGGCAAGTGGCAAGAATGATAGGGTGGGCCATGATTGGCACCGGGAAAGTCGTTTTGGTTCTTCGGGTAGTCTTGCCCTGGTCACCCTAAGGACTTAACCTTGCAAGCCTATGAACTGGGTCAATCATGCAACCACATGTCTGTAATGGGGCGGACCTAGTTGAGTAGGTTGCTAATAACTTGCATTTGGTACCTCAGGGTGTCAACTATACCTTTTGTGTAGTTGAACGGGGGAGCGTACCGGTGCTACGGCTAGGTACCCTATCCAACGGTTGGTTGACCTATACTACTGTACCTTAGGGAAGGGATAGTGTGCAACAACCGGAGAGGTCCACTTGTATAGTTAGAGGCTTACGAAGGCTTTGTTATGATCACTCATTCGCATACTCTTGTATGGCGATTCACGGCAGACGTGGTGAGTTGATCGTATCTTGTGGGTAAAGTGCATAACCTCTGCAGAGTGTACAAACTATTCGAATAGCCGAGTCCACTGTGATCGACAACGCCGGGATTACAGTTAAGGGTTAGATCTTTCAAAATAAAATGTGGGAATGGGTGGCCGAGTGCCAGAGACAATATTGCTAAAGTGATTTAGGCCTTTGAGCCGAATTGTTTAAAAAGAGATTGATAACTTACTATATAATATGGTTTTACTGCTTTTGAATCTATTAATGTTGTTTAATTAAAGCAAAATGCTGTTTGAGGCAAAACAACCACTTAAGCCATTCCTTTGGAAGAAACCCTGCATATAGTAATAGGATTGCACCTCTGTGCATGACTTGCTGAGTATGTTGTATACTCACCCTTGCTTCCAACAAAATCATCGATTGAGGAGAAGACTACAACTTCAAAGGAGGAGAAGTTCGCGAGGAGGCGCTTATCTAGGAGTTGAACCTTGTCGATTGCCTGTGGCATGTCGATGGGAGTCACCGACGTTTTCATTCCGCCGCTGATTATTTACTTTTGTTATTGTAAGCCTGCGTGCGTACTATTTGTAAGGTGACCTTAAGGTCTTGTAACCAGTTTATTTAATGTTTGAAGTACTTTATTATTAATTCCGCTGTGTATGATTGTGGTACTTCATCCCTGTTTAACTGTGTGTACTAGCGTGATCCTGGACTAGTACAGAATACACAGAGGGTCCGGATTTGCAGATTCGGGTCCCGACAAGGCCCCACTCGGATTACCAACCAGTAGCTCGCACGAGCATGGCGTTCACGCCGGCGTAGGTAAACGCGCGTTCGCTCATCCCCTCCAGATCCCATATCTGCGGACGGGGCGAAAAACCCGACGCCAAGTCGACCTCGATCAGGGTAAACCCCGATCGCTTTCGACCCGCTGGGGCTACACTGCCACCGGCGCCAAGCACTCCTGCTTCTTCGACCAAGGCGGTCCCCGGCACGCTGCGCCGACTGGATCTCGCCACGACGGATAGACCCGACGCCAGGGCGACCTCGATCAGGGTAAACCCCCGACCGGCTCTCCAACCAGCTCGGGGGCTACACTCCACTGTGCGCGCCACACACTCGGTTCTCCGACCAAAAGCGGTCCCACAAGGCTGACCGGATCCTGCCCCGACGGATCGACCCGACGCTAGGTCGACCTTGATCAGGGTAAACCCCCGACCGGCTCTCCGACCCGCTCGGGGGCTCGGGGGCTACACCCACCGGGTGCGCTCGCGCGCACCCCGGTTCTCCGACCAAGGCGGTCCCCAGCACACTGCGCCGACCGGATCCCGCCACGACGGATAGACCCGACGCCAGGTCGACCTCAATTAGGGTAAACCCCCGACCGGCTCGCCAATTCGATCGGGGGCTCGGGGGCTACTGACGGATACTCATACCACGGGTACCCCAAGCGGCCCGATTAATCAGTTGAGCCGCTTCGAGCCCAGCTCTGACCAGCAGGCCTACGCTAGGCAGCAAAGGAGTCCCGGCCCCCGGTCGAGGCTCGGACGTGCTCTGACCTCCTTAGGTCGGGGCGCCTACGACCCTGACCCGGAGGAGACTGTCCCCACCAACGACCACAACGACCACGGCATCGGGGCTCGCACCGGGAGTTGGCCGCCTACCCCGCGGGCATGACGTTCGAGACACCCCTGTGGGGGTAGATGGCTCCTTCCCGAGGCAGCAGAGGGGCCGCGCGAAGTCAAGCTCCGGTCCCATCCGCTTGACACGTAACCAGAGGACGCGCCCTCTGGCGGGGGACACCAAAGTCAAGCACCACCTCGTCAGCACCCCTGGGCAAGCGAAGCAGTACGTCACTCCCCTCAACCAGTCCCAGAACCGACTCCCTCGGTTGGTCTACCTGCCCGGCGTGAAAGACGTGAGGACCGGTCGGGCGACGAGACCCAAGAATGGACTTCGAGACATAAAAGGCACTACCCCTTTTCTTTTCTCTATTTTCTTCAAACTCCGATGTAACCTGCCTCTTTTCCGTCTATATAAGGAGGGGCAGGACCCTGAGTGCGGGGGGCCTTTTGGGGGATCGATCGAACCAGAGACCGATTGAGCACCCAAGGGAACACATCCTCGTCTGTAATCCCCCAGCAGTTATTCACCCCGAGAAACAATACACATCCACAGCACGAACTGGAGTAGGGACCTTCAGCCCGAACCAGTATAAACCTCTGGCTTCTTGAGTCAACCATTCGGGGAAAGGGAGCGCGCGACCCCCACTAACCAAAAATTCGTATTGCCGGTGCACGAAACACTGATACCTTCCTTCTCCCAGCCACTCCTTCCTTCAGATCCGCAGCGAATCTGGACGGACAATCCTCCACGCGGGGCAACGATGATCACTGAGGGAACAGGGAGGAGAGGGTTGCACCAACGGCGAACGGGATGCCCAAGGGGGAGGGGTGGTGGCGGCTATGGTTGGGAGGGGAAGGGGGAGGCGCATGGGGGAATTGGGGCATGGCGGCTAGGGGTGGAGGGGGAGGGGGAGGTGCACCAAGGGGTGGGGGCTCGGGTTGGCTGCCCAAAAGCTCCCCCCTTTGGCCCAAACCCTTCCACTAAGACCCAACCTTCCCACTTGGGTCCAAACCTTTCCACTGGAGGCCCAACTCAAACCCCCAAGGACTAAAATTCCCCCATAAAAGCCCGAACACTCTGAAGGGCCCAAAAACACGATATAAACTCATACCATAATGTCACATTCTATAATGTCGCATTTGGTAGTGTCACACAAGCCCGTTTACAAATGTCACCATTTGAAGCTTTGTATGGTCGACCCTGTCGAACGCCATTGAATTGGAATGAGATAGGTGAGAGACATGTCGTTGGACCAGATATTCTTCAAGAAGTGGAAGAGCATATTGCCATGATCAGAGAAAGATTGAAGATAGCTCAATCAAGACAGAAGAGTTATGCCGATAACCATCGTCGAGAGTTGAATTTTGAACCGAAGGATTTCGTATACCTCAAAGTTACACCTCTCAAAGGAGTTAAGAGATTTCATGCTAAAGGAAAACTCGCACCGCGATATGTTGGTCCGTTTAAGATCTTCAGCTACAAAGGTGAGGTCGCGTATCAGTTGGAGTTGCCGCAATCATTAGCATGATGTGTTCCATGTGTCATAACTGAAGAAGTGTCTACGAGTGCCAGATGAACAGACGCCCCTGGAGTCGATCGAGTTGCTAGAAGATCTGATGTACAAAGAGCATCTAGTGATGATTTTGGACACAATGGATCGAGAGACAAGAAACAAGTCGACCCGCTTTTGCAGAGTCTAGTGGAGCAACCATTCAGAAAGTGAAACGACTTGCGAGCGCGAAGAAGACCTGAAGAAAGAGTTTCCCAACTTATTCCTTAGTTAGCCCTGAATTTCGAGGTTGAGATTCTGTTAAGGGGGTTGTAACATCCCAAATTTGTGCTTTTAATCAATTTAGTGAGTTACTTGAAATTTTAGAATTTTCTGGAATTTATTTGGATTTATTTAGATTTAATTTAAATTAATTCCTTTCTTGAGTTATTTAAATATTTAAAATTTTCAAATAAAGTTTTGTTCAACATATTTTATTTGAGTTCAAAATGTCTCAAAATATTTTCCAGATTTTTTTTTGGAATTTTTCTGAGCATTTTTGCTATTTTTCTCGATTTAATTGAATTTCTGGAATTAATTTAAATGTTAAAAAAATGGAAAAAGGAATTTCGAAAAACCCTAACAGGTCTAGCCATGTGGACCAGACCTGTTAGCCCGCAACCGACTCGCGAACCCGCTAAGACCCGACCCGGGTAACCCTAAACCCTAAATCGCGCAATCGTCGGATCTCAGTCCGACGACTGCAATTGCGCCACGTCGACCTGACCGGATACAGATCAGATCCGTTCGCGGCGCGTGATCGTGACTGTTGACCGTGGACGCGTGGACAACCCGGATGTCACCACGTCAGCTCTCCGTGTGAGCGCCGGACTCCGCCGCCCGTACCGGCCTAGCCGCGATTTCCGCGCTCATCTCGACGTCTAGGTCAGTATTTAATGACTGGGTGGACGTCCGAGGTTCGTCTTTACCTCGCGCATCGTTTTCCCTAGCCGCCGCCACCTGTAGAGCTCTGTTGCGCCCGCGATTGCTCATCGGAGTAGGGGAAGAAGTCACCGCGGTTTTAGCCATCTTCCGCTGCCATTGGATCGTCCTAGGGGAGATCGTCACCGGATCCAGACTCAGCGCGAAGAGGTGCATTGGGGGGCCATCCACTTCACTGGAACTGCACAGCAACGCCATCCTGCACGTCGTCGTCTTTGTCTCCAATAGCTGAACTCCGCCGCACCGCCATCATCCCTCGCGAGCTCCGTGGACCATCCGATCCGCATCTGACCGTCGAGGTACGTCCACGTAGCCGTCTTAGTGTATCCTTCGGATTAGATCTTGGCCGTTGAATCAAGATTGTACGGTTTAGATTACATCGAGTAGTTTTGTGGAGATCTATTCTCAACCATTAGATCTAGGTTAGACGGCTTAGATCGTGCCACGTAGCACATCATCAAGTTGAACTAGATCTGTTTAGGACCGTTAGATCTAGATCGTGCGGTTGGTTTTCATTCACGTGTTGGCACTAGATCTATTCGTAGACATTCGATTCGTAACGTACGGTCTAGATGCTGCCACGTGTAAGCCTGTAACACCCCAAAATTTTGCTTTTCTTAAATTCATGTGTGATTTGGCACTTTGGTGAATTTTTGGAATTTTCTGGAATTTATTTGGATTTATTTGGAATTTATTTGAATTTATTCCATTTTGAAATAATTAAAGAATTAAATTTTGCAAATAAAATTTTGTTGGAAATATTTTATTTGAGTCCCAAATACCCTAAAATATTTTCCAGAATTTTTCTGGAATTTTTCTGAGTATTTTGCTATTTTTAATGAATTAAATGAATTACTGGGAATTATTTTAAATATTAAATCATTTGGAAAATCAAACCGAAGTCGGTTCTTGTTCATCCGATCGAGCCCGAGTCGACTCGAGTTTGAGTCCGACCGAGTCACGTGACTCAACCGAACCCACTCGGCCGAAAGCCTTAACCGCAGCGTGGACCGTTGGATTCGCATCCAACGGCCACGATTGAGCCACGTCGCACCGAGCCCGACCGAGCCGGCTCGCCCGAGTCCGACCCGAACCCAAACCCACGCACCGGTGGATCTCGATCCAACCCCTCTGCGCGTGCCACGGCACCTAAACCGAGACGCCGCCGGACTCCGCCGCCGCAACGGAGAGGACCTCGGATTCCGGCGTTTACCAGGCCGAGGGCCCTATTTATTGCGCCGCCACCCGTGTCGGGATCGCCGCTTCATTGCGCACCCGTAGCCCTCGACAACGTCGCCTGAGCCGCCGTCGTTGAGCCGCAATCGCTCGCCGGAGTTGCCTCTTCCCTCCGCTGTGGTTCTTTGCCGATTGCGGCCATCTCCGTCGTCCTCCGCCGCTGAGGTCGATCTCTGAACCGGCAGACCAAGCCGCGTCGGAAGGGACCTCTCACATCGCCGGAGCACGCTCGAAGCGCCGTTGCCGTGGTCGTCGTCCCCAACTCCGACAAGCCAGCGCCGCCGTGAGCCATCGACGGACTTCAAGCTCCCTCAGCCGTCGGATCTTCATCCAAGGGCCCAGATTGCGCCACGTCATCTCACGGTGAGATTTCGTCCAAAATCCCAGATCCAATCTCGACCGTTGGATCTAGATCCAACGGTCCATATCAACCGCGTTCACCCCAAACGCGTGAGTCCAGATCCAATCTGCACCGTTGATTTTCAAATCAACGGTCGAGATCTAGCCACGTGTCCGGGAAGGCTGACCGTCGCGGTCAGCGCCGTCCACGCGCGCGTGCGTGTGACGCTGACACGCGGGACTTGCATGTCAGCGGCCAAGCCACCCTGCACCATGACGTCACACTGACGTCATGGTGGGCCCGCATGTCAGCGGCTGTCCCAGCCGAGCGCTGACGTTAGCAATGACGTCACAGCGGGTCCCACCTGCCGATCTTTGTGGTGAGCCCCGCCGACGCCGATGGCGCCACCCGAGGGGACCCACCGCCGATGACACAAGGAGCCGTGAACCGAGTCCACGGTAGACCCGAGCTGAGCGTGGACCAAGTCCATGGACCGGCTGACGTCAGCCAACCAATCAGCGGTTGCCACGTGTCCAGCCGACGCAATAATTAATTTCCAAAAGAAAATGATTTATTAATTCGAAATAATGATTTGATTTTGTTTCAAACTTCAAACGCTTATAACTTTATGCGTTTCAACTCCGATTTGAGTGATTCAAATTTCTAAATTTGTATAAAATTGAGATCTACCTAAATATAAATTTTATTCAATTTTGGACTAAAGTTTTTCTCTGTAAAATTATTTAATTGATTATTTAAACTTTAAATAATCATAACTTTTATGCGTTTAACTCCAAATTTGACGATTCCAGTTTCTAAAAATTCATAAAATTATGTTCTCTCTGTTTATGGATTTTATTTGGATGATTGGATACTTTTTGCCTATTGTTTATTCGTGTATTTGCTATTTGCACGCTTTACGAGTAGACGTTGAAGTGCCGGAAGGATTTGAAGGAGAAGTATTGACTCAGGATCTAACTCAAGACCAAGAGCAAGTACTTTTTGAAGGCAAGTTGTGCTTTGACCATGTTGATCCTATTTCGAAATCTATTTTGATTTAACCTATTGCATGCTAGTTCAATTAGAAAATACTTTATTTAAATTTGGGGAATTAGATAAATACCAATTTGCTGTATGACACCTTGGTTACTTAAGTATGTGCCATGACCCCTTGTCACCCTAGTTGTGGTTTACTAGTTGGACATTATTAACTTGCCAACATGGGTTTTAGACCGTGGTAGTAAACTGCTTAGACCTGCTACGTGCTCATGACATGATTTTGGACAAACAAATGTTAATATTGACTTAATGATATATTGAACCTGTTTTGGAAAGGTATCATGTGATGTTGATGGCACGTGGTGCATGGTAATCAACTGGGGTTTGATAAATAGTTTTTCGACCGAGGCATGTGGCAAGAATAATCAGGTGGGCCAGTTGTGGCATTGGGGATGTTGATTTGGTTCTTCGGGTAGTCTTGCCCTGGTCACCCTAAGGACTTCACCTTGCAAGCCTTTGAACTGGGTCTAACGTGCAACCACATGTCTGTAATGGGATGGACCTAGTTGACTAAGTTGCTAATAACGCACTGTGGGACCTCGGGAGGTCAACTACACCCTTTGTGTAAGTTGTACGGGGAGCGTCTGGCCGAGGCCAGTACCCATCTAACGGTTGATTGGCCTAAACTTCGCCTTAGCTAAGGGAAGGGTTAGTGTGCAATAACCTGGAGGACCACTTGTATTGTTAGAGGTTTCAAACACTTTGTTACTGAACTTCGCCTTTGTGGTGTTTGACTGTATCTTGTGGGTAAAGTGCATAACCTCTGCAGAGTGTATAATCTATTCGGATAGCCGTGTCCGCGGTATTGGACATCGCCGGGAATTACAAATAAGGGTTAGATTTTCTCAAAAATAACTTGGATTTGAAAGGTTGGGTTGGATTAATAATGATGTTGATGAAAATGTGGATTAGGATGGGAAAGATGTTTATTAAACTCCTTGAAAAGTTATCTATGCTATACTTGTTTCTACTGCTTTCGAATCTACTTATGCTACTTGTCAAATCTTTGTTTCTTTGCAAATATACCTTGAGCTATTCCTTTGTACCAAGCCATGCATATAGTATATTAGCTTGCATTCTGTGCATGACTTGCTGAGTACCAAGTACTCACCCTTGCCACAATACAACACCAGTTGAAAAGGAGACTACACCAGCTTTGGAGGAGGAGCTCCAAGAGGAACCGTCTACTTATGGAAGCGAGCCCGATCGATTTGCACGTGGTATCTTTGAATGGCGCCACGAAGTTATTTGATTTTCCACTGCTACTATTTCTCTCTTAATAAGTTTCGCCCTGCGAGGCGTACATTTGTGACTTGACCATAAGGTCGAGTAACCAGTTTGGTTATTTAAATAAAAGTACTTTATTAGTATCGATTGGTATGATTGTGATATTTACCAATGTTAAGACTCTGTGCACTAGCGCGTTCCTGGACTAGTGCTGAATACACAGAGGGTCCGGATTTGCAAATTCGGGGTCCCGACAAAGCCGCCGGGTCATGCCACGTCGCCCCAAAATCTGGTGCACCCGAGTGAATCTCGGCTGTTGATTTTAAGTTGGACGGATGAGATCGCGTCGTGCCTAGCCAATCCGTGCCAGCCACGTCACGCAGGGGAATCGAGGCGCCAGCACCGAGCGGCCGGTCGCCGCTGATGTCACCCCTGACGTCAGCCGCAGGGCCCGCTTAGCCATGCAATCGTGTTATTGATATAATTTTGAATGCCATAAATTAATCTTGACTTAATGAGAGATGGAACATGTTTTTGGAATTGTGACATGTGTTATTGATGATGTTGATGGCATGTGGTGCATGGTAATCAACTGGGTGATAAAATGATTTAAACTGAGGCAAGTGGCAAGATTGTTTTTGGTTGGCCAGAAGTGGCACATGGGAGGTCGTATTTGGTTTTTGTTGATTTGGACACATGTGAACTTCTTTGGGTAGTCTTGCCTTGGTCACGTTAAGGACTTAACCTTGCAAGAATTTGAACTGAGTCTGACATACAGCCACAAGTCTGTAATGGGATAGACCTAGCTGATTAATTTGTGATGTCTAAATTTCGGTACTATCATGGTGGTGTGAGTTCCGGGTGTATGGATGAAAACTCACATGGCGCAAGAGGGGGGCCCTGATTGTGGTAACCAATCCCTTTAGTGTTAAAACCGTAGCGGGTAGTACTGAGTCTAGAAAGAGCATTGTAAAGGCTTTGTTACGGTCACTCACCTTGATGGTGTTTGATCGTATGTTGTGGGTAACGTGTATAACCTTTGCAGAGTGTACAATCTATTCGAATAGCTGAGTCCACGGTATTGGACATTGCTCGGGGATTACAGTCAAGGGTTAGACTTTCATGAAAATAAACTTGAAATTTGGAAACACTTGGGTTGGAAATATGAACTTGCTTTAGGTTGAGAATTGCTTTACTTGTGAAATTATTGCAAAAGTTATTATCATTACTATTGTCTTACTGCTTTGCAATCTATTATTGTAATTGTGAATGTTGCTTTATTACAAATGAACCTCTTAGCATATCCTTTGTAATAAGCCATGCATGTAGAATATTAGACTGCATTCTGAGCATGACTTGCCGAGTGCTCAAAGTACTCACCCTTGCAAGAACACAACATCAGCTGAGGAAGAAGCGACGCCAATCTGGGAGGAGGAGCTCTAGGAGGAGCCATCAAACTAAGGAGCGAGCCCAGTCAGTTGCATGTGGCATATTGAATGGCGCCACGAAGTTATTTTGTTTTCCGCTGTAGTTATTTATTTCAACAAGTCTTCGCCCTGCGTGGCGCACCTTTGTAACTTGGACATAAGGTCGAGCAACCAGTTTGACTTATTTAATTAAAGTACTTTTTTAATTCGTTGAGTACGATTGTGATATATACCGATGTTGAGACTGTGTGCACTAGCGTGATCCTGGACTAGTACTGTGTACACAGAGGGTCCGGATTTGCATATTCAGGTCCCGACAACTGGGTGTGAACCTTGAGACGCATAGAGTTTGTCTTGAAGGGGTTCATCCATGATTTATCCCGAACAGCTCAATGGTTGTGTACACGCTCTTCCTGTTATGGAATGAAAGGGCATGGGCTTGTATGTCCATAAATCCGGTGAAGAGAATTTCGAGGTAGTAGTGTACGTGGAGATATTGCCACGGCGTGAGCCCAGAGAGGTGGCCTAAACCTCCCAAGCAGTGGACCATGAGATATCATATGCACCACTCGAACTAGCAATTCTAGAGGAGGGGGCATCGGGCGGAGGCGAAGAAGAAGCTGAGGCGGCGGAGGTGGATGGGGAATGCATGGATGATGAAGATAGCGGAAGCGGGGATGAATAAGCGGCGGACAATGATGACCCAACACCGGCTATACAATACTTCAGAGCCATTGGTTAGCTAGATTGTACCCTCGCGGATTACAGTAACATATCCGCGTGGGGGTACTCCCAGAACGATGTCCAAACCGGACAACGGTTCCGTAACAAGGTGGAGGCCATTCACTTTCTTAACAACTATACCATCACGACAAGACAGGAGCACACTCATCTCCGGTCGGAGCCCTTCTCTTACGAGGTTAGGTGCACGAAGTATCCGGATTGTCCCTTCTTTGTATGAGTTCACAGACCCAAGCACGAAGACTACTTTGTGATAAGTAGATATAGGCCTCATACGTGCAAGGAGGAGTCCGTAAGGAACATGAGCTGGCTTGTGGACGTGAGGTTTGTAGCCCAGATCCTCGAGGCCATTGTTGGAAGCGACATAGGGATGACTCCTCGTAAAATTATGGAGGAGGTCCAGACTAAAACTGGGATGGTCATCACGTACCATACGACCTGGAGTGCGAAGCAGAAGGCATTGAAGATGTTGTTCGATGGATTCGAGGAGTCTTTCAACTATGCCCCTAGGTTGCTACAAAAGATCGCCATAATGAACCCGGGCACTCAGTTCGTAGTGGCCGATGAGCTCATCATGCTGGAAGACGGGTCTATCAGCTCAGTAGACCGGTACCTCATCAAGATATTCTGATCATTCGGGCAATCATCGAAACTTTCAGGTAATGTAGAACAGTAATATGCATGGACAGGATATTACTGAGTGGGAAGTTCCATGGGATGCTGCTTACTGCACTTGCTACTGATGCAAATAACCAAATCCTCCCGGTGGAGTTCGCTCTAGTCGAGAGCGAGAACAATGATAGTTTTGCTCAAGAGCCGGGTCATCGGTACCCGGGAGCACGTATGCGTTGTCTCGGACCAGAACAAAGGCCTTCTTCTCGTGTTGGATGTCATACACGACAGCACGTCCTCCTTGACGAACTGGCCCAATGTCGAAAGAAGATGGTGCATGTGCCACCTTAGCGCGAACCTGTACACAAGGTACAAAAAATAAAGCACTGGTGAAGAGATTCAAAGCTACGTGCCTGCAGAACCAACAACACAAGTTCAACGCAATATGGACGCAGCTGAACGATACCACATGGAAGATGATAGAGGACGACCAATCCCAGGAGCTGCAACTCCATTCGCAAATGGTGGGAGGCCAAATCGTGGTTTCTCGGACTCGGCCCACCTTCAGCTAGTGGATCGCGGGGAAGCTAGCGGAGCGGTGGGCGCTACTCCACGACACGAATGGAGCGAGGTATAGATGAACCATAACTTAACGCAAATCATTTCACCTCCTTGTATTCATTTCCATACAAGCTGACATACACCATCATAGGTACAACGTGATGACAACAAACATAGTGGAGGCATTCAACAACGTGCTGAAGGGTCTGCGTGCTCTTCCGTTGTGTTCAATCATTGAGCTCACATTCTACCAGGCAGCTGATTACTTTCGAGATCGTGGTAATGCGGCCAAGGCGTGCGTGACCACGTACACGCCCAAGGTGGAGAAGATGCTCGCAGAGAGAAGGAAGAAGGTGCACTTCCACCGCACAAGGATTTATGACATGTGGACGCATAAATTTGAGATCATGTGCAAGCGCAAACATGCATCCAGGTATCTCACGGGGGACACCGTGCAGCAATGTCAGCTAGGGGGCGATGAAGTGATGTGCACGTGCAACAAGCCGAAGCTTCATCACATTTCGTGCTCCCATGTGTTGGCTGCATGTCATGACATGGGTGGGAACGATGCATCACAATTCATCTCGCCTTACTACACCACGGATGCTTTGAAGAACACTTGGCATTCGAAGATGAGTTCATTCACAGTCGGAGCGAACTACAAGATTATGGAAGGCCCAACTTGGAAACCATATCCCGCGAGTAGACGCACACAACATGGGAGGCCAAGGGGCACCAGATTGCAAGGTGACATGGACGCGGCTGATGCGGTGGATGGTTTGCGAAAGTGCAAATTATGTAAACAACCTGGACACGACCGTAGGTGGTGCCCCAATCCACCTAGTACGTAGTCATTTGGCTTTGTTTATGTGTGAAATGTTCCATGCTACTGTGATGCTATGTGAGAACAGGAGCTTCAGGGTTGTGTGCTTGCTTAATTTATTAATGAACTTGTATTTGTAATCTGCATATATCGAAATGAACCTGTATTTGCTGGCATTGTACCTACACTACTTCAAGCTTGTCTATTCATAACATGTGTTCACCAAATATATTTCGTGGACTTAACTATTCATAACATGAGTTGTTGTCAACTATAAAACTTAGGGTTATTGCACTAGCAGAATTTAGGTACAACCCAAGGTGTAAATTAAATATTTTTCCAGAATATGGTAGTCCATATATCAAAGAGCAAATCTGGTCCATTCTTCCTAAAAATTACATTTCAATGTTATATTTTACGGGCTGCCAAAAAGGCTTAAGCGTTTCTAAAATTTACGTGATAATGCCTCGTTTTCTATCTTGCCACAATCGATTGACGCGACCGGTAATCTACTTTTCCCATTCGGCGCGGCGGGAAGCGAAGGCAAGAAATGACCGAGATTGAAGATTCGTGATTAGCTTTCGTTATTAGCGGAATTATGTTGTTTTCAGCGCGGCACGAAGCGGAGGCTGGCCATTCTCTGGCTTATAAGAAGGAAGGGAACGACATTCGCGAGTATACATTCTCTGGCCATTCTCTGTTCCAGCGAGTGAACGAATGAAGGGCTGCGAAGGAGTGCTCTGCATTGAGGAGAAGCCGAGAAGGAAGGACTACGCGAAGGAACGCTCTGCGATGAGGCTATTTGAGTAGCCACACTACTGCGAAAGCAAAGCTTTTTGAGTACTATCATGTGGTTATGTTATCGCCTAACATGTGAAAGCGAAGTAGTGTATTCATAGCTTAACTATTAATTGTGTTTCTGTTTTGGCTATGCAGAGGAAATCACGGTACTGACACAACCTCTTCTTCCTCATCGCACTTCAGCGTTCGTCACTTCTGTGAAGGCCATGTCTCAAACGTCAAGCTCAGCGAATTGGAGGGCCCTTGCGCTTGCTAGTGCAAGTCGGGTCAATTGCCCTAACTGCCATGTGGAAGCTAATGTGCTCTACTCCACCACTCCGGCAAATAACAGTCGGGTGTTTTATACATGCCCTAATTTCTCTGTAAGTCAAAATGTATTTCGATTTCCTTAGGTTTTGATGATTATTCTCCTGCTTGAGTTGTCTATTTCTTGTGAAATCTTCTTTCTTGCTACTAATATACCCATGTTCACACCGTCATGTAGTCTACAGGATGCCAATATTTTTAGTGGGCAGATAGCCTGAATACATCGAGGGAGCATCCTAGTACCACAGTATCAGACACGATGCTGCCCGGGGTAGAGCAGAGGACGGACCTCGAGCAGATACTTAACATACTAATGTTAAATGAATTACTACAAACAGACAGAGTACAGCCTGAACAAGATGACCTTGAAGCTGTAGCTCGCAACCTTGAGTAGGTTGCCATAGAAGATGACATCAAAGCTGTAGACCCTGATTTGTGTCTTTCGTATAACTACTAGAGCGATGATGAGGGCAAACGTGACCTTTGGTAGTATTGCGAAGATGAGGGTATCGATAGTGATAGTGATGATTCAGTATCGTTCTAATGTTGTATCGCTAGTGTCAAGAGTTGTTAAAATTTTATATATTAGTGATGTACCCATGATGTACCTTGTTAAGACATGTTAATTTTTTATGTCTTAGTGATATACCTTGTTAAGACTTGTTGCAATTATTGTAATGTTGACGGATATTGTTTGTTAACTTATTGCAATCATCCACAGGCAAGCCCAATAATCAAAACTAGGGAGTCCCTAGTCGAGTCTCTAGTCGAGTGCCTTCACACATGTAGTCGAGTCTCGAATTTTTTTTAATAATACAATTTTTATTCAAAATTTCAAAAATATACGTCGGAGAAAAAAATTACAGAAATATACACCTTTCGCCCGTTGCTTAGGCGACACAAGCATATCACTGAACCAACGAGCGACAGAAGCCTGGTCGAGTTTATGTCGCCCAATTGTTAGGCGACATAAGGAAAATCGCCTGATGGTTGGGCGACAGAAGAAAAATCGATCGATCAACAAGCGACAAGGGGAGTACCACCCAATCAACGGGCGATAGAGGCTTGGGGAGAATTTTTTTTATAAAAATCATTTTTTATTTTCTATTTCATTTAATTCATTGAATTCAAAGATTTAATATCTTTTGCTAGGAAGCTCCAAATCGAACGAAATAAATTTCTAAATTTTTATTAACCTATAACGATCTAGATTATCTAATAAAAACTACTATGTTCCATGCAAATTGAAATTATTTAAATCAAGTTTACTTAAAGACCCTTTTATGTATTATGAAGAAACTATACAAAACATGGCTCAGAAAATCATGAAATAAATATCACTTATTCGTAGGGTCTTAGATGTCCCATGTTTCAAAAAATATTTAGGAATGAACTTAGTTGAATAAACCAAATAACTATAAGAAGCCTCTCTTGCATGAAACGGTTAAGCCTTTTCGGCAGCCCGTAAAATATCACGTTTAACTATAATTTTTTGGAATAATGGAGCAGATTTGCTCTTTGATATATGGACTACTATTTTCTGAAAAAATATTTTATTTACACCTTTCTTTTTCATCTAAATTATACTAGTCAAAAACCCTAAGTATTATAGTCGACAACAATGAAACGGTTAAGCCTTTTTAGCAACCCGTAAAATATCACGTTTAACTGTAATTTTTTGGAAGAATGGAGCAGATTTGCTCTTTGATATATGGACTACCATTTTCTGAAAAAATATTTTATTTACACCTTTCTTTTCATCTAAATTCTACTAGTGCAAAAACCCTAAGTATTATAGTCGACAACAATGAGACGGTTAAGCCTTTTTGGTAGCCCGTAAAATATCATATTTAACTGTAATTTTTTGGAAGAATGGAGCAGATTTGCTCTTTGATATATGGACTACCATTCTCTAGAAAAATATTTTATTTACACCTTTCTTGAATCTAAATTCTACTAGTGCAAAAACCCTAAGTATTATAGTCGACAACAATTGTAACACCCCAAAATTTTGCTTTTCTTAAATCTATGTGTGATTTGGCACTTTGGTGAATTTTTGGAATTTTCTGGAATTTATTTGGATTTATTTGGAATTTATTTGAATTTATTCCATTTTAAAATAATTAAAGAATTTAACTTTGCAAATTAAATTTTGTTGGAAATATTTTATTTGAGTCCCAAATACCCTAAAATATTTTCCAGAATTTTTTTGGAATTTTTCTGAGTCTTTTGCTATTTTTAATGATTTAATTGAATTTCTGGGAATTTAATTGGATTATTTAAATGCGAGTGGGTTTTACTGTTCATCCGACCGGACCCGAGTCCGAATCAGACTCGAGTCCGACCCGCGCCAGTTAGTCCAGCCAAACCCGCTCGGCCGAGCCCAAACCTGTGTGACCGTTGGATCTTGATCCAACGGCCACGATTGAGCCACGTCGCCGGACCCGAGCCCGACCGAGCCAGCCAGCTCACCCGAGTCCGACCCGAACCCAAACCCACGCACCATTGGATCTCGATCCAACGGCTGTGCGCGCGCCACGTCACCCAATCCGAGTCGCCGTCGGACTCCGCCGCCGCAGCCGTGTCGACCTCGGTCTCCGCGCGATACACGGAAGCCGAGGCCCCTATTTATTGCGCCGTCGCCGCCATCGTGAAGCCCGCTTCATTGCGCACCCGTAGCCCTAGACAACGTCGCCGGAGCCGCCTCCGTCTAGCCGCAATCGCTCGCCGTAGTTGCCGTAGCGTTCCGCCGTAGTTCTTCGCCGATTGCCGCCGTCTCCGTCGTCCTCCGCCGCCGTTGAGGTCAGATCCAAAACCGGGAGGTCAAGCCGCGTCGGAGGAGACCTCTCACATCAACGGAGCACGCCCGAAGCGCCGTTGCCGTGGTCGTCGTCCCCAACCCCGGCAAGCCAGCGCCGCCGTGAGCCATCGCCGGACTTCGAGCTCCCTCAGCCGTCCGATCCAGATCCAACGTCCCAGATCACGCCACGTCATCTCACGGTGAGATCCCGTCCAAAAATCCCAGATCCAATCTCGACCGTTGGATCTAGATCCAACGGTCCAGATCAAACGCGTTCACCCCAAACGCGTGAGTCCAGATCCAATCTGGGCCGTTGATTTTCAAATCAACGGCCGAGATCTAGCCACGTGTGCGGGAGACTGACCGCCGCGGTCAGCGCCGTCCACGCGCGCGTGCGCGTGACGCTGACACGCGGGGCCCGCATGTCAGCGGCCCAGCCACACTGCACCATGACGTCACGCTGACGTCATGGCGGGCCCATGTCGGCCATGTCCCCAAGAAGGCGCCGACGCCAAGAATGACGTCACAAAGGTCCCACTGCCGACCGTGGGCTGAGCCCCGCTGACGTCAGCAATGACGTCACCCGAGTGGTCCCACCTGTCAGCGACACGTAGAGCCGTGGACCGAGTCCACGGTGGACCAAGCCAAACCATGGACCACGTCCATGGACCGGCTGACGTCAGCCGCCCAATCACAGGCTGCCACGTGTCCTCGCTGACGCAATAATTAATTTTCGAAAAAGAAAATGATTTATTAATTCGAAATAATGATTTCAGATTTTGATTCAAACTTCAAACGCTTATAACTTTTGCGTTTCAACTCCGATTTGAGTGATTCAAATTTCTAAATTTGTATAAAATTGAGATCTACCTAATTATGAATTTTATTTAATTTTTAGACTAAAGTTTTCCTCTGTAATATTATTTAATTGATTATTTAAACTTCAAAATGCTATAACTTTTGCATTTAAACTCCAAATTTGACGATTTTAGTTTCTAAAAATTCATAAAATTATGATCTCTCTGTTTATGGATTTTATTTGGATGTTTGGACACTTTTTGCCTATTGTTTATTCGTGTATTGCTATTTGCACGCTTTACGAGTAGACGTTGAAGTGCTGGAGGGATTCGAAGGAGAAGTATTGACTCAGGATCCAACTCAAGACCAAGAACAAGTACTTTTTGAAGGCAAGTTATGCTTTGACTATGTTGATCCTATTTTAAAACCTATTTTGATTTAACTTATTGCATGCTAGTTCAATTAGAAAATACTTTATTTAAATATGGGGAATTAGATAAATGCCAAATTGCTGTATGACACCTTGATTACTTAAGTATGTGCCATGACCCTTGTCACCCTAGTTGTGGTTTACTAGTTGGACATTATTAAATTGCCAACATGGGAAATTAGATCGTTGTAGTATACTGCTTAGACCTGCTGCGTGCTCATGACATGATTTTGGACAATTAAATGTTAATATTGACTTAATGATATATTGAACCTGTTTTGGGAAAGGTATCATGTGATGTTGATGGCACGTGGTGCATGGTAATCAACTAGGGTTTGATAAATAGTTTTAGTAGGGGCATGTGGCAAGAATGATCAGTGGGCAGGTTGTGGCCTTTGGGGATGTTGATTTGGTTCTTGGGTAGTCTTGCCCTGGTCACCCTAAGGACTTAACCTTGCAAGCCTTTAAACCGAGTCAACCTTGCAACCACATGTCTCAGAATGGGACGGACCTAGTTGATTAAGTTGCTAATAACATACCTGGGACCTCGGGAGGTCAACTACACCCTTTGTGTAAGTTGTACTGGGAGCGCGTCTGGTGAGGCCAGGTACCCATCTAACGGTTGATTGGCCTAAACTTCACCTTAGCTAAGGGAAGGGTTAGTGTGCAATAATCGGGGAGGCTCACTTGTATTGTTAGAAGTTTTCGAAAGACTTTGTTACGGGAACTCGCCTTTGTGGTGATTGACTGTATCTTGTGGGTAAAGTGCATAACCTCTGCAGAGTATACAATCTATTCGAATAGCCGTGTCCGCGGTATTGGACATCACTCGAGAATTACAGTCAAGGGTTAGACTTTCTTGAATATAACTTGGACTTGAAGGGTTGGGTTGGATTAATAATGATGTTGATGGAAACGTGGATTAGAATGGGAAAGATGCTTACTAAACTCCTTGAAAAGTTATCTATGCTTTACTTGTTACTACTGCTTTCGAATCTACTTATGATACTTGTTAAATCTTGTTTCGCCAAAAATACCTTGAGCCACTCCTTTGTATTAAGCCATGCATGTAGTATATTATCTGCATTCTGTGCATGACTTGCTGAGTACCAAGTACTCACCCTTACCACAATACCACACCAGTTGAAGAGGAGACTACACCAGCTTTGGAGGAGGAGCTCCAAGAGGAACCGTCTACTTAGGGAGCGAGCCGGTCGGTTGCCTGTGGTATCTTTGGATGGCGCCACGATGTTACCTTATTTTCCATTGCTATTATTTCTCTCTTAATAAGTTTAGCCCTGCGAGGCGCATTTGTAACTTGACCATAAGGTCGAGTAACCGATTTGACTATTTAATTAAAGTACTTTATTAGTATCGAGTGGTATGATTGTGATATTTACCGATGTTAAGGCTGTGTGCACTAGCTGCGTTCTGGACTAGTGCTGAATACACAGAGGGTCCGGATTTGCAAATTCGGGTCCCGACAGAGGTGGTATCAGAGCCATACTGACTGTAGGCTCAACCCTAGCTAGAATGGTCGTAGTGAGGATAAAACCTATTTTCTAAAAAAAGAATAAAAATTTGTCAAGATAAGAAACGACATCTCAACTTATCCCATTCTCTCTTTTCTTGTCTCTTGCTGAATTTTTCCTTACCTTGTCACGATCTAAAAATTTGGAGTTCTTACGTGAGCACTCTTGTGACAGATGGAGGGAGAGTTCAACTACGTCGACCTGGAGGTTGGTCACGCCGCAGAACTTTGGTGTATACTACAAACTCTTGGAGATTTTGAGAAGCCGCAATACCAAGTGGACGTGATCAGACAGGCAGGATTGATCAAGGCTTGTGACGTGAAGATTGTGGTACCTGCTAGGATGAAGGGCCCAGGAAATCGCCCGATACACTGCACTGCCAGGAGGTCTACAATGCAGATGGGTATCCAAGAGGCGTCACGACGAGCAATGCGGCACATTACCTGAATCTACGCCAGAGAGTTGGAGGGCACGGTGTTCCGTTATCACCCGCGCAGCAATAACCTTCTTGACCCGAAGGCGATTCAGGATGAGGATGCCATGGTTACACAGTTGGCACGACTTGTTGTCGCCCAGGAGGATGTACTCGATGATACAAGCAAAGAGCTACAAAAGGCCCGCAAGGAGATCACGACAGAGAAGAACAGATGGCGGGAAGCTCAAGAGTATGTGTCACACCTTCTGCAAAGGATTGGAGAGTTAGAGACGGCCTTTATCAGACGCACGAGCCGAGCCAATGCTCGAGCTGCACGAGCTGCACCGGAGGAGCCGGAGCTTGAGGAGGACACTGCTTCTTCGACTACCACAGATGACACCGTTGCTGGACATGGCAATCGTTTCGCGCCTATGCCGCAACGTCCGTACCCAGGCCGTGGAGGTTTTCTCGATGAGTGAGCGTAGGTTCTATAGTGAGACTCCTTCGCCGAGTCGCGTCATAAAATAAAGAGTCACCCTTTAGGTGATAGACTCTAGTGTTAGTTCGATTTGGGTTTTCATTGCTTGCTGAGTGTGCAGTATGTGTTGCAAGGCCCCTAGGCATTGTAAGCAACCATACCAAGTTACTATTGATTAAAATAATAAAGTTAGACCTTAAAGTTACACCTTTCACCCCGCATAAGTTCCATATTACTTGTCTATTCTTGTTTCCCTCTCATCTCTAAAACCTAGATCAAATCGACAGATGGTGAACACCCGCGGAAACCTTAGAGGCAATGGAAGTGGTTCTCGCCCAACAGAAAACCCCAATGATGGAGCACCAGCACCGCCACTGGACATGCAGAATTTTGGAGCATTTCTTGCTGCTCAGACTCAGTTGATGCATGCTATGATGCAACAGATGCAACACGTCACTGCTCAGGCCACTGCTAATCAAGTTAATCAGGGACATAGAGTTTTGTGATAGAACTTGTACCTGGTACAGCACCGATAGCAAAGAGACCCTATCGGATGTCCACCGAGGAATTGGTAGAGATGAAGAAACAACTTGAGGAGTTAATGGAGAAAGGATTTATCAGACCGAGTTCGTCGCTGTGGGGAGCACCAGTTTTGTTCGTCAAGAAGAAGGACGGGAGTTTCAGGATGTGCATTGACTACCGTGCACTCAATGAAGTCACCGTGAAGAATAAGTATCCGCTACCCAGAATTGATGATTTGTTTGATCAGCTGAGAGGATCCGGAGTTTTCTCCAAGATTGACCTAAGATCGGGATACCATCAGTTGAAGATCCGATCAGAAGATATCCCAAAGACCGCATTCTCGTCAAGATATGGACATTACGAGTTTACAGTTATGTCCTTTGGTCTGACGAATGCACCAGCATATTTCATGAATATGATGAATAAGGTGTTCATGGAATATTTGGACAAGTTTGTTGTCGTGTTCATAGATAATATCCTAATCTACTCCAAGACAGAGGATGAACATGCAGAGCACTTGAGGCGAGTTTTGGAAAAGCTGAGGGAACAGCAACTCTTTGCCAAGTTCAGCAAGTGTGATTTTTGGAAGGACAAGGTGGAGTTCCTCGGACATGTAATGACCGCAGAAGGAGTCGCCGTTGATCCAAGCAAGGTAGAAGGCGTGTTACATTGGGAGCGACCAAAGACCGTGACCCGGATCAAGTTTCCTTGGAATGGCAGGATACTATCGCCGTTTCATTTAAGGCTTTTCGACAATTGCGAGACCTCTTACGCAATTGCTGAAAAAGGAGAAGAAGTTTGCATGGGCGCTTGAGAATGTGAGAAAGGATTTTAGGAGCTGAAGAAGCGATTGACATCAAGATCGGTGTTAGTTCTACTGATGTTAATCAAAGCTTTGATATTTATTGTGACGCATCGCGCCAAGGACTTGGATGTGTCTTGTCGCAGAATGGAAAGGTAAATTAAACATGCATCAAAGGCGATTGAGGCCGCATGAGGAAAATTATCCGACGCATGACCTAGAGTTAGCTGCCGTAGTGCATGCCTTGAAGATATGGCGTCACTATCGATCGAGAGCAGATGTGAAGTGTATACGGATCATAAGAGCCTTAAATACATATTCACCCAATCGGATCTCGAATATGAGGCGAGAGGAGATGGTTAGAGTTGATCAAGGACTACAATGTTGGAATCCATTACCATCCCGGTAAGGCCAACGTAGTAGCCGATGCTCGAGTCGGAAAAGCCATACGGTGAGTATGTTGCTAGCCACAAGTCGGGATGAGCTATGTGAGGATTTCCAGAGAATGAAGATTGAGGTGGTACCTAGCGGATTCTTGGCCGCATTGGAAGTGAAGCCTACCCTAGAGGACCGGATCCGGAAGGGCAGAAGGATGATGACAAGATCCGCGAGATTAAGACCATCAAGGAGGAAGGCAAGGCGAGGACTTCAAGTTGGATGAGCAAGGCACGTTATGGATGAAGGATCGGTTGTGTGCCCAACAAGAAGGAATTAAAAGCGGTGATTTTGGAGGAAGCCCATGACTCCAAGTATTCAATCCACCAGGAAGTGCCAAGATGTATCAGATTTGAAGGAAAGATTCGGTGGCCGAGCATGAAGCGTGAAGTTGCCGAGCATGTTGCATTGTGCGACGTATGCCAGAGAGTCAAGGCAATGCATCGAGACCAGCAGGATTACTACACCAATGAAAATACTCGAGTGGAAGTGGGAGGAAATCGGAATGGATTTCATTACCGGTTTGCCTAAGACTCAAGGAGGTTATGACTCCATATGGGTTATAGTGGATCGCTTGACCAAAGTAGCCCATTTTATCCCGTGAAAACCACGTACTCGGGGATAAGTTAGCAGAGTTGTATATGATCAGAATCGTCTGTTTGCACGGAGTGCCAAAGAGGATTGTATCAGACAGAGGTACCCAATTTACCTCAAGGTTTTGGAATAAGTTGCATGAAGCCATGGGAACCCATTTGAACTTCAAGATGACCTATCATCCACAGACGGATGGGACAGGCCGAAAGAGTCAATCAGATTCGGAGGATATGTTAAGAGCGTGTGCATTGGCTTATGCTACCTCTTGGGATAAGAGTTTGCCGTATGCCGAATTCGATTACAACAATAGCTACCAGGCTAGTTTACGATGTCACCTTTTGAGGCCTTTGTATGGGCGACCTGTCGGACGCCATTGAACTGGAATGAGACAGTGAACGCCGTGTCTTGGCCTGATATTCTTCAAGAAGTCAAGAAGCGGTGCCATGATTAGGGAAAGGTTGAAGATAGCCCAATCACGACGGAAGAGTTATCTTGACAATCGTCACGGGACTTGAGTTTTGAACGAGAAGACTTTGTATACCTCGTAGTTACGCCTCTCGGGGAGTTAAGAGGTTCCATGCTAAAGGGAAACTTGCACCCCGTTATGTTGGACCATTTAAGATTTTGAGCCGCAGAGGCGAAGTTGCTTACCAGCTGGAGTTGCCACAGTCGTTGACAGGAGTACATGACGTGTTCCACGTGTCCCAGTTGAAGAAGTGTCTCCGAGTACCTGAGGAACAGACACCGCTAGAGTCAATTGAGTTGCAAGAAGATTTGACGTACAAGGAGCATCCCGTGAAGATTCTAGACACAATGGATCGAGAGACGAGGAACAAGTCGACCCGTTTCTGTAGAGTTCAGTGGAGCAATCACGAAGAAAGCGAAGCGACTTGGGAGCGCGAAGAGGATTTGAAGAAAGAGTTTCCGAACCTATTCCTTAGTTAGCCCTGAATCTCGGGGACGAGATTCTATTAAGGGGGGAGGTTTGTAACACCCCAAAATTTTGCTTTTCTTAAATCTATGTGTGATTTGGCACTTTGGTGAATTTTTGGAATTTTCTGGAATTTATTTGGATTTATTTGGAATTTATTTGAATTTATTCCATTTTAAAAGAATTAAAGAATTTAACTTTGCAAATAAAATTTTGTTGGAAATATTTTATTTGAGTCCCAAATACCTTAAAATATTTTCCAGAATTTTTCTGGAATTTTTCTGAGTCTTTTGCTATTTTTAATGATTTAATTGAATTTCTGGGAATTTAATTGGATTATTTAAATGCGAGTGGGTTTTACTGTTCATCCGACCGGACCCGAGTCCGAGTCAGACTCGAGTCCGACCCGCGCCAGCTTGGTCCAAATTAACCCGCTCGGCCGAGCCCAAACCTGTGTGACCGTTGGATCTTGATCCAACGGCCACGATTGAGCCACGTCGCCGGACCCGAGCCCGACCGAGCCAGCCAGCTCGCCCGAGTCCGACCCGAACCCAAACCCACGCACCGTTGGATCTCGATCCAACGGCTGTGCGCGCGCCACGTCACCCAATCCGAGTCGCCGTCGGACTCCGCCGCCGCAGCCGTGTCGACCTCGGTCTCCGCGCGATACACGGAAGCCGAGGCCCCTATTTATTGTGCCGTCGCCGCCATCGTGAAGCCCGCTTCATTGCGCACCCGTAGCCCTAGACAACGTCGCCGGAGCCGCCTCCGTCTAGCCGCAATCGCTCGCCGTAGTTGCCATAGCGTTCCGCCGTAGTTCTTCGCCGATTGCCGCCGTCTCCGTCGTCCTCCGCCGCCGTTGAGGTCAGATCCAAAACCGGGAGGTCAAGCCGCGTCGGAGGAGACCTCTCACATCGCCGGAGCACGCCCGAAGCGCCGTTGCCGTGGTCGTCGTCCCCAACCCCGGCAAGCCAGCACCGCCGTGAGCCATCGCCGGACTTCGAGCTCCCTCAGCCGTCCGATCCAGATCCAACGTCCCAGATCACGCCACGTCATCTCACGGTGAGATCCCGTCCAAAAAAATCCCAGATCCAATCTCGACCGTTGGATCTAGATCCAACGGTCCAGATCAAACGCATTCACCCCAAACGCGTGAGTCTAGATCCAATCTGGGCCGTTGATTTTCAAATCAATGGCCGAGATCTAGCCACGTGTGCGGGAGATTGACCGCCGCCGCGGGCCACGCCCACGCTGCGTCGGCGTGACGCCGACACGCGGCCCGCAAGTCACGCCCGCCCACACATCGCACCATGACGTCACGCCGACGCCATGGCGGGCTCACATGTCGCCAATGTCCCAAAGAAGGCGCCGACGCCAAGAATGACGTCCGCGATGGGTCCCACCTGTCAGCACCGTGGGCTGAGCCCCGCTGACGTCAGCAATGACGTCACCCGAGTGGTCCCACCTGTTAGCGACACGTAGAGCCGTGGACCGAGTCCACGGTGGACCAAGCCAAACCATGGACCACCTCCATGGACCGGCTGACGTCAGCCGCCCAATCAGAGGCTGCCACGTGTCCTCGCTGACGCAATAATTAATTTTCGAAAAAGAAAATGATTTATTAATTCGAAATAATGATTTCAGATTTTGATTAAAACTTCAAACGCTTATAACTTTTGCGTTTCAACTCCGATTTGAGTGATTCAAATTTCTAAATTTGTATAAAATTGAGATCTACCTAATTATGAATTTTATTTAATTTTTGGACTAAAGTTTTCCTCTGTAATATTATTTAATTGATTATTTAAACTTCAAAATGCTATAACTTTTGCATTTAAACTCCAAATTTGACGATTTCAGTTTCTAAAAATTCATAAAATTATGTTCTCTCTGTTTATGGATTTTATTTGGATGTTTGGACACTTTTGCCTATTGTTTATTCATGTATTACTATTTGCACGCTTTACGAGTAGACGTTGAAGTGCCGGAGGGATTCGAAGGAGAAGTATTGACTCAGGATCCAACTCAAGACCAAGAACAAGTACTTTTTGAAGGCAAGTTATGCTTTGACCATGTTGATCCTATTTTAAAACCTATTTTGATTTAACTTATTGCATGCTAGTTCAATTAGAAAATACTTTATTTAAATATGGGGAATTAGATAAATGCCAAATTGTTGTATGACACCTTGATTACTTAAGTATGTGCCATGACCCTTGTCACCCTAGTTGTGGTTTACTAGTTGGACATTATTAAATTGCCAACATGGGAAATTAGATCGTTGTAGTATACTGCTTAGACCTGCTGCGTGCTCATGACATGATTCTGGACAATTAAATGTTAATATTGACTTAATGATATATTGAACCTGTTTTGGGAAAGGTATCATGTGATGTTGATGGCACGTGGTGCATGGTAATCAACTGGGGTTTGATAAATAGTTTTCTACCGGGGCATGTGGCAAGAATGATCGGGTGGGCCAGTTGTGGCACTGGGGATGTTGATTTGGTTCTTCGGGTAGTCTTGCCCTGGTCACCCTAAGGACTTAACCTTGCAAGCCTTTGAACTGAGTCAACCTTGCAACCACATGTCTGTAATGGGACGGACCTAGTTGATTAAGTTGCTAATAACGTACCTGTGGGACCTCAGGAGGTCAACTACACCCTTTGTGTAAGTTGTACGGGGGAGCGTACCGGGGCTGAGGCCAGGTACCCATCTAACGGTTGATTGGCCTAAACTTCGCCTTAGATAAGGGAAGGGTTAGTGTGCACTAACCGGGGAGGCTCACTTGTATTGTTAGAAGTTTCCGAAAGACTTTGTTACGGGAACTCGCCTTTGTGGTGATTGACTGTATCTTGTGGGTAAAGTGCATAACCTCTGCAGAGTATACAATCTATTTGAATAGCCGTGTCCGCGGTATTGGACATCGCTCGGGAATTACAGTCAAGGGTTAGACTTTCTTGAAAATAACTTGGACTTGAAGGGTTGGGTTGGATTAATAATGATGTTGATGGAAACGTGGATTAGAATGGGAAAGATGCTTACTAAACTCCTTGAAAAGTTATCTATGCTTTACTTGTTACTACTGCTTTCGAATCTACTTATGATACTTGTTAAATGCTGTTTACTGCAAAAATACCTTGAGCCACTCCTTTGTATTAAGCCATGCATGTAGTATATTAGCTGCATTCTGTGCATGACTTGCTGAGTACCAAGTACTCACCCTTGCCACAATACCACACCAGTTGAAGAGGAGACTACACCAGCTTTGGAGGAGGAGCTCCAAGAGGAACCGTCTACTTAGGGAGCGAGCCCAGTCAGTTGCCTGTGGTATACTGGATGGCGCCACGATGTTATCTTATTTTCCGCTGCTATTATTTCTCTCTTAATAAGTTTAGCCTGCGCATATGCATTGTAACTTGACCATAAGGTCGAGTAACCGGTTGACTATTTAATTAAAGTACTTTATTAGTATCGAGTGGTATGATTGTGATATTTACCGATGTTAAGACTGTGTGCACTAGCGCGTTCCTGGACTAGTGCTGAATACACAGAGGGTCCGGATTTGCAAATTCGGGTCCCGACAACAATGAAACAGTTAAGCCTTTTCGGCAGCCTGTAAAATATCACGTTTAACTGTAATTTTTTGAAAGAATAGAGCAGATTTGTTCTTTGATATATGGACTACCATTTTCTGGAAAAATATTTTATTGACACCTTTCTTTGCACCTAAATTCTACTAGTGCAAAAACCCTAAGTATTATAGTCGACAACAATGGAACGGTTAAGCCTTTTCAGCAGCCCGTAAAATATCATGTTTAACTGTAATTTTTTTGGAAGAATGGAGCAATTTTGCTATTTGATATATGGACTACCATTTTCTGAAAAAATATTTTATTTATATCTTGCTTTGCATCTAAATTCTACTGGTGGAATAACCCTAAGTATTATTGTCGACAACAACTTTATTGCAAAACGAGGGTGTGAGATGGAGATTAGAGAGAGGGCGATTCACAAATCAGATGTTACTGCAGAAAATAAGGTAGGACATACTCTTTATTACGGCTTAAAACTAAAAGGAGTACAACGAACAAGGAAAATAATAGTTACAACTAGACGTCTGCTGAGTGCATCGAGGTCACTTCCCCTTCGCCCATGCCTCCGATGGGGCTTCTCTGGCATGACGTGCCCTCTCTCGCTTCCTCTCTCTCGGCCTCCTCCTCCGCTTCCTTTCTACGTGCCTCCTCCGCTTCCTTTCTGCTGCCTAAGCTCCTCGTCCCGGTTGGCTTGATCAAGGAGTCTTTGGTCCTCGGGGTTGATCTCCATGTCAAACCACTGCTCAAATTCACAGTGACGAAGGCGACTGCATGATACATAAATTAGAAAAGTGTCATGTAGAAATATTACGAAACACATATGATTATTACCATATGGCGATTCTTTAAGCTCTTCTTCGATGGGTTGAAGGCGTAGTTGCGGCACTTCCAATTCCTCATCTTCCAAGTTGTAATTTCCCAAGAGTGAACAAGCCTACAAGAATCTCTACACAAACACATGGGTGGGATAGCTCCATGAGGTAGGAGGAGGTCCTGGTACGCTGAATTGAGCGGACAGCCCAAAGCGCCTCCCTCTTCCTTTGCTTTCCCCTTCCCCTTACCACTTGCACGCCTCGGCATATTCGGTTGATCCTGGTAATTATAATTTTTTCTAACACCGTCATACTAATTATTGCTAATACGGTGCTACTTATTTTATGTATTAATTTTTACTAATACAGTGGTACTGATTTTTTCTAATAACGTTCTACTAATATGTGCTAGTACCATTGTACTAATATATATGGTGAGCAGCTAACCAAAAATAATACAGCTCATTTTTTGTACTAATTATTTTTTACTAATTTGTGATAATACGGTGCTACTAAATTTTGGTAATACCGTGCTACTCATTTTAGCTAACATTGTCCTACTATTTCTTCCTAATAAGGTGCTACTCATTTTTTCTAATATTTTCTTATGATACCGACGTATTAATTTTTTTCTAATAATGTTCTAATATTTCATAGTACCGTGGTACTAATTTCTTTCCAACACCGTGCTGCTGATACTAATTATTGCTAATATGGTGGTACTAATTTGTGCTCATACCGTGCTACTAATTTTTGCTCATTTTTGCTATAATTTTTCGAATATTATGGTACTAAGTTTTGGTACTACCGTTCTTCTAAATGTTGCTAATATCGTGCTACTAATATTTTCTAATACCATGGTACTAATTTTTTCTAATACCGTCCTAACAATTAACCCTAACCTAACACTGTCCACAATTGTACTACACTGTCCACAATTGTACTAAATTTGACAAACGAAAATACTAAACACTAACATAAGAAGTTGATCACTACTATTATCCACCTCCTAAAAATTAATATATTTGCTATAATTTTGTACTACACCTTATATTTCAAACTACTACCGTCCTAAATTCATATAACGAAAATACATACCTTTTATGTAGTGCAATCAATGCACACGATGTCGTCTTCTGTGTTCAACAATCTCTACAAAAAAAAAATTAGCGTCACTCTCTCGACCTGAACAACGAACAATAAAAATAAGTTTCGGTTCTCCAAACCTCTCTGTCGATAGATGTGTTTCTTCTGTCGCTGCTGCCTCTATTTATACTCCCTCGTGCTGTCGTGCAGCTCATCCTCCTTAGGCTGTGTTTGTTTAGGCTTCTGCTTTTGCTTATTTGGCTTCTAGGCCTTCATAAGTCACAAGCCAAAACAAATAGTAATTTTTCAGCTAGCTGGAGAGGAGAAGCTCCAGCCCAATTTACACTACACGAGAGAAGCAAGGAAAACGATGCTTCTCGGGCTGGCTGGAGCTTCTGAAAATCCCACTTCCCTGGTACCCTTGCAACTTGATCTTATTTACAAAAAATTGCCATCCCCTTCATCAAGTCTCTTCTAGCTTCAAATTTCTCCAAACCCAGCACTAAAGCTTCTTCCAGCTCCAGCAGCTTCTCCTCCAGCACCAGCCTAAACAAACACAGCCTTAATCACGGGAGACAAATGGATTGGCAGCCATCTAATCGCCGTTTAATCCCTTCTTTACTTTCTCTTCTTTTCTTGCAACCGACAGAGCGCGTGCAAAGTTTTTTTTTTTTCTCTCGCGTGCATGAGCAAGATTCCTTGCAAATCATATGCATGCATGGCTGCCAATCCCTTTGCCGTCTAATCCTTTCTTTGCTGCCTCTATTTGTCTGCATGCAAGAGCATCATTGCCTCATTGGTTGCCAATCCCTTTGCCGAAAAAAAATAAAAAGGCATAACCGAAACCTGGTGTTTCTGGTATGGGGCCCTAAATTTCGGATATGAGGTGGGCCCCCGTACCCAAAACACCGGTTTTCGTTTTTTTCTATACCTGAAATTTCACATTTCGAATACACTGAAAATGAAATTTGAAGTTTCGGAAAAGGTTAAACGAAATTTCAGATTTCGTTTATAATTGAGTTTTTTGTAATTACGTAAATGTATTGTATCGATTTGTAAATACGGATAATAAATTGTACTGTATTCAAAATTTGCCGAACTTGAGAGGTGAATGGAGAGCGGTCGACCACGTCAACTCGTACTTGTAAGTATCAGCGATACTCTCTCTCCCTCTGAAGCGAACGGTTAGACGAAGTGCCTAGGGCCTGTTTGGATCCATGCAGCTAATAGTTAGCTGCTAAAAATTAGCTGGAGTGGATCCAAACACCCCCAACTAATAGATCAGCTAACTATTAGCTAGACACCCAGCTAATGGTTATCTCATTAGCTAGCCAAACCCAGCTAATAGCAGCTAATAGATGGCATTTAACCAAAATACCCTTCGCGTCTACCACCAATAGCATTTAATAGCATGGGTATTCTGGACAATAGCATCTATTAGCCACATATTAGCTGGTGGATCCAAACACCCTCCAACTAATAATTAGCTAGCTAATATTAGATAGGAACTATTAGAGCATCTCCAGCAGAGCCCCTAAACCAGCCCCTAAACCTTAAAATAGGGAGTGTAGTAAAAAAACAGATCCAGCAGGGCCCTAACTCAAGCCCCTAAAATTAGGGGGCCCCTAAATTTGCCTCCTCAGCCCCAATTCCCAGGGACACGAGTACAACCCCTATTATTGAAGATAGGGAAATACATGAGAGGCTTCGAAAATTTTATCATGTTTTGAAAATTTTAAATTTAAATTTGAAATATCATGTTTTTAAATTGTAAATGTTAATATGCTTATGTTTTATGTATTACAAATATTTTTGATTGAATTTTAGTGGTGTCAAATGAAGATTATACATAGCGGATATGTCAAAATAGGAGAAAAAGTAAAATAAGGGCTGAGATTTAGGGGCTGTTGCTGGACTTGTGTTCTGAAAACATGGCCTCAAAAAATAGGGGGAGCTCCTAAATCCAAAATAGAGACCCTGTTTTAGGGGCCCTTGCTGGATATACTCTTAGCTAGCTAACTATTAGCTGCTAATGGATCCAAACAGACCCCTAGTAACCAAAGCGACCATCCCGTGCCATATGCCACAGCGCATGGGGTGGGGCGGGACGCAACCAGGCCCTGCCTATGCGCAACAGCTGCCCTGCCGGTGCACCGGCGTTTCCATGTGTCCGTCCGACGAGATTCCAGCCCGAGTCGAGGCGTCGTTTCCGGCGACGCTTGGCGGCGGGTGATGCCGGTGTGCGTTCGGTTTGGTGAGGGCCTGAACAGGGCACGTCAGGTGCTCGACGAAATTCCAGGCGAGGGAGGGGTCTGCTCTGCCTCTGCTGCTCGGTGGGGAATGGCGTGGCGTGGGGAACGGGGGGAAACGGTGTGCTTTGCATCACTTGCGTCTGGTTCTGGTCGTGTTCGATCAAATGTCAAGCCCAGAGAAGCACACGGGGTTCGGTTGGCAGGGCAAAATGACGCTGCCATGGCTGGCTCATTAGCATTTACGCCAAACTGTTCCTAACTCCAATGGAGGTAAGCACTTGACAAAGGCAAATGTGTGGTATATTCTTAGGCTTGCCAGCTGCCATCGGTGAGTTGGAAGACGATGCTCCGTTCAGCGGGATTCTTGACCGAAGTCATGCGTGTGCAGCTGCTTCTTGAGATACACGAGGCCTGTCAGTTGCCCGATGGCATGAAGCCATGAAGGAGGGAGAGCCTTGTTTTGATGGAAATTACTCAAATTGGGCATCTTTCTCCAAACTGGTGAGGAAGCTAGGCAATAGATTCGTCAAACCAATGACACCAATTTTCACTAGTGCTCGTCTCGTCATGGCTCTAGAGGATTGCATTCTGCTCTATGGTTTGTACCGCAGACATGAATCCCGGTGGGTGTTTTACATGAGGTGATGGCAACTGTAGATACTACAGAATGATCGATACGATCCCAAATACTAAGAGCCATTGGAGCTGCTTCATATGTACATCTGTCTAAATCCTAGGAGTGAAGATCGCATATGGAAGGCAGCTCTTGGAATCGCATCCATTGACAGCTTTCATTCGCATGCTGTGCCTACCCTGCTATCAATGTTCACGATCACTTCCTGACGGGCAAGCTGTAATTTTTTTTAAAAAAAGTACATTTTTTGAATAATTTTATAAAAATAAATACGCCTATTTTTTTACGAAAAAAAAGAGTCATGGCTAAATGAATTGGCGACAAAAAAAAAACATAGATGTATTTTTTTAAAAAAAATTCACTTTATCGTTTTTTGTAAAATTATTTTTAAAATGTATTATTTAAAAAAAAATCAAAAGCATCGACATGCCTATTGAAACTTGAAAGCATATCAGAAGTTTCACATTGCATATCCGCCGGTCACTCTACCAAACCATTTCTGGCCTCAATACTATAAAAGGCCAAAGCCTCTACCTGAAGACCATTAGCTATATTAGCCAACACCTCTTGGAACATTAAGTCCCTCCAAATCTCAAACAAGAAAGAGGCCGCCGAAACCCCACGCCATCGCACCGCAAGAAACCAAGAACGACTCCACCCCCCGGTGGCTACCGGTGCCAAGAAGCAGCAATGTCCACGGGAGGGAGAGGCAGAGGCGGAACTCCCGCCCAAGCAACCTTGAGCGCGCCCCAGGGAGAGAGGCCAGCCTCTCCAAGCTCCACGAGCTCGTCGGCCGAGACCATGGAAAAACTGCTTGACGCCGTCGAGAAGGAGATAGCAGAGAGCTACAGGGCCAGGGATCGCGCGGAAGCCAGCCAACAGAGCTCCTCCTGCGCCCCGCCATCGCCTTCAAGATTCTGGAGAGGAGCGCGGGAGGCGGCCAAGAGGGTTCTTGGCATCGCCAAGAACTCTTCCTCCTCGGCTCCGAAGTCAGCAGCAAGAATCCTACATGAGGAGCAGGCGTCGCCTGACGTCGCCGGCACGTCAAGGTCAGCGCCCGAGGTTCCCACACGAACTGGAATCGAGGACGAAGCCAGGGCCGCGCAGCAGCCTATCGCCATCACGAGGTCCGATTACGCCGCAATGATGCGAACTGCATTGGCAAAGATCCAAGAAGATGCCGCCGCCAGCGACGAAGGGGAGGCAGCTTTCGCCGAGATGGAGCGGGCGATGACCGGCCTCATGGACCTCACGTACAGGAAAGTGGTGGAGCGCCCGAAGATACCGTACGAGTTCGCTACTAAATGGCCTCATGCTGATGTAAGTGCCATAACCTCTTGGTTCTTGGGATCTCTAATTGAAGTTTCCTACTCTGTTTCTGATCAAGTTCTTGTCCCACTAGTTGGTATGCCTATTGTTTCTTCTTTCTGTAACTCGGATGAGGGATTTTCTAAGGGAATCGATCGCATTGGTTTCTGTATGTCTTTTGTTTAAAAACTATCTGCTGTTTAGTTCTTGCCCTAAAGTTTCCTTTGCACACCACAATTCTGCAACGTGATCACCGGTCAGTGAAAAATCTCTTGTGCTATTTCTGGAAAAAGAATTTCCTTTTCTTTGGTTGAAAATTACTAGCATGTAGGTGAAATCTTCTTGTCCGGTACAATTAAGTTCAATGGCATCATGTGTAACAGATGCGTTCAATCAAATGGATTGAACCATCTCTGCCTATTCATCATTTATCACAGTTGCATCAAATCAAATTTGTTGAGCTATCTCTACCTCTTTACGAACACTAATCCCACAATTATGCTGTGTTCTTAGGTTGATCCGTTGCAGCAGAGAGTAATGGTTGATCCTGTTATATTGGCTTCTGGATATGTAAGTGAAACTCTCACCGTTGCTTAGTTTTAATCTAAATGAATTACTCCATTTCTTCTGGGTATTTCAATTTTGCTCTTGAAAATTAATGTTCTACCAAAAAACCAATAAGGTTCCAAATTAAGCAAATTGCTCTACTCATGGAGTACTAATCAATAGAACATTATTGTTGATTTGCTATGAATTTGTAATACTTTGTGGCGGTAATAGATGTCTTCATTCAATGTGATGTCACATACGGATTTATATATCAATAGCCACCACCAGGATTGCACTTTCAAATATTGTTATTAGTATCATCCATTTCTCCTATCTGTCTTGACTAGTAAAATGTAGGTTGAGGTTCAGAGTTCAGACTACCTTTTACATGGGATCTTCTTTTTAATCTTTGGGTACTTAGGTTATCAAGTACATTTCCTCTTGAATTGCATCGTCTTTTATATTTAACTATCTTCTAAAATAATAGAATTGATTGGCTACTGCAAAAAAAGGTAAAAGTTACCATTCTCCAGGATTGTACTAAACTAATGCAAACTTCCTGCTCCATGTAGTTGTTCGAATTGTCATATTGCTGCTTAGGTTGCTAGGTTATTTTTACAAATTGTGATAGGTCTTGACCATTCTCATCATATGATGATTCATAAATTGTTAAACATCGTATACATTTCCCTTTGTTGTAGTTTTGTTCTATTGTACCCTGGGATGTAATCACTAATTCTTGAATATGATATATGCCATCTTGTTTCTAAAGGGTAGAAACTTGAGACAAAAAACTAAGTAATTTTTTCTTTTTTTTATTTCCATTTATGCTGTTTATCTTGTTTTTACTTTTTATTTTTTTTTAAATACTGTATGCCACCCAGTACATTAAAAATGATATGCAGATGATTACATTCATCAAATAGCCCCTCGGGTGTTGGTTCTACATAAGTTGTATTATATACTTATCACTTTCAGCCCTATTTGTAGATAATTTTGTCCTTTTCCTGTGTCCAAATGCTAGATTGGTTTAGCCTTTTAATGGCCACAAGCAATAACTATGTTCTATTTGTCTAAAGTGCGTTTCACTCTGGTAATTATGCTCTGGAATTCTCCCACTGTTTTGATTGACCCAGTAACCATATTCTTCTTACATGAATGCAGTCTGTTGATCAATCATACCAGCAGTGGTTCTCTCCACAGAAAAACACCTGCCCAGTTACTAATAACACCTTGCCCCACTCTCTCACTGTTCCAAACCACCTTCTCCAAGACATGATTGCCGCATGGTGCCTCGATCACTCGATCCTTTCCCTATCTACCACTGCTGATACACACTCCATTCCCTTGGAACCATCAGAGGAACAAATTCAAGACATCCTAGAAAAATTCTCTGGGAACTCAGTATTGCAGCAAGAGGCCTTGCACCTGATCCAGCTACTGTCCAAAACCTCCAATGGAGTGCAACCTTGCCTTGACAAATGGCCAGACCTTATCCCAGTGTTGATAGATCTTAAGAAGAAATGGAAATCAACCTGGACACGGGATCTTGAGGAAGAGACGCTCACAGTAATCCTTAATTTGTCCATGCACAGGCCCAATAGGGAGATCCTAGCTGGACAGAGTAAACTACCAGGTGTTCTAGAGCAAGTCGTTGAGAAGGCAGATAGGCTTGGAAGTTCAGCATCATCTTTGGCGAAGGTAGCTTCTATAGTTGCCATCTTGTCAGAGTTTGAGATGTTCAGGAAAAGAATGCTGGATATGGGTGGAATGAAAATGCTCCAACATCTTCTAAAGATTAAGGATGTTGTAGTGAGGAAGGAGGCTGGCACTGCAATCCGCGCACTCTGCAGAGATGACGAAGGCAAGTCATCAGCTGTAATTTATGACGTGCCTGATACGCTGCTGGAGTGCTTCATGGTCACTGATGAGTTTCTGCTTCTGCTTGATTGTCTGCCAAAAGCTCCGCATGTGCTGGATAAGATCTGTGATAAGGCTGTGGAATTGGTGAATATCGTCGTGGTTGGACATGCAGGTGGGCTGGTGACCTCTCAGGGCATTCACTCTGCGATTTCCTTGATTTACATTATTGTTGAAAAGGACGTGAGTAAGATGAAGGTGGAGAACCTCGAGGATTTTAAGGAGCGGTTGCAAGAGCTGTCATCAAATAGAATACCCATGCAGACAATGTTTCAGGTGGAAAAGATAATCAAGACTCTGTCAGATATGTTTCCAGCTCCTACGAGTTGAGCGCAAAACTAACAATCCAGTTGAAGCTGTCTCCAGTCACATGAATAGATTGAATCTTATACTGCCCTTCTGTATCTGTCGTTCATGCATCCCAGACAGCTTGAGATTTACTTCCTTTTGCTTAATTTCTGTACAACTTTGAATTGTTGACGGTGATGTCAATTTGATGAATCATATGAACGATTCAAATCATAGAAGAGAAACTTGTTTTACTGCTTGGTGAGAGATTGTAACGAAGAATTCATCTAGGATCTATAATCAATTGGGGGTGCCAAGCCTGCCTCGAGTTTGCGTGATAGCTTGTTTTCCCCTTCCTTTTTGTGGTCGCCTTTTTTTTTCCCATCTCTTTTTGTGTTATACCTATGCAATGCACCTAAGCTAGAAAATTTGGAAACACACTTTCAATGCAAGATAGAACACACCGGAAGACAAAAAACCGCGAGAAAAAAAAAGCTCAATTACATCTAGAAAGCTGAACAATTCTCACTTCTCAGGATGTCATTTGCTACTGCAACATCCTGTGCATTTGCCGGAACACGCTTGAGCCAGTTTAGTTTTCCTCTTTTTATTTTTTTTTAGCGAAATTTCAACCATACAAGGAGACAAGGCTCACTGCACACATGACTAAAGCAGCAGAGTACGCCAAAGACTTCCCATGTCCTCTCGCTGCCATCTGTAATACCCCTTGCATTGAATGAACCAGTACGTGAGGTGCTTGATCCAATCGCAACAGAAGAACAGGGAAAAGAAAGGCCAAAAGAGAGAAAAGGGACGGGAAGAAGCTTCATAAGGTAAAGTGTTTTGTCTATTACTTTTCATGAAACTCCTTCCAGTTTGTTACAGGGATTTTATACCCGAATCTATGATTAACTCAATTACATGCTCATTTACTCTCCCCTCTCTGTTACTCGGTAATTACTATTTACTATCACCCTTTGTCGCTCGTCCCCTTGTCAGCGCCAACCGACTTCAGTCTCGACCTCCTGCCTCTTTGCCTGCGCTTTCTTCTGCTGTGGCATCGCCTGAGTTTCCTTTAGTCCTAACATCCCCCCTCCTGAAGACATTGCTTGACCCCAAGCAATCGCAGTTGGATACCTCTTGTACAATACATTCATATCTTCCCACGTTGCTGCTTCTACACGAATTCCCTTCCACTTGATCAGCCCCTGAACTATTGCTGAGCTCCCTTTTTTAACCAATCTTCTTTCCAACACTTCTTGCGGTTCGGTTTCTTTTGCATCCAATTCAACCAACAGTGGCAATTCTGTGAACACTGGAGAATAATCAGGATTAAACACTTTTAATTGTGAAACATGAAATATTGGGTGGATCTGACTCCCGGGTGGTAAATCCAGTTTGTAAGCTACTTGACCAATCTTTTCCATCACTGTATAAGGCTCGAAAAACTTGTGTGCCAATTTTGGATACGGTCAGTTGACTAAAGAATTTTGTGCATAAGGTTGAAGCTTCAGTAAAACTTTCTCTCCAACTTGGAATTGACGGTCCTGTCGGTGTTTGTCTGCTTGAACCTTCATTCGGTTTTGTGCTCGGTCCAGCTGCTGCTTGATCATTTCTTTGTGCAACTCCTGATTGAGGAGAAACTCAGTCACTTCCTCAGACTCCTCTCCTACTATCCTCGGTATAGTAACATAATTTGGTTCCCAACCATACATTGCCTGAAATGGGGAACATCCAAGAGAGGTGTGGAAATTGGTATTGTACCATAATTCTGCTAGAGCTAGCCAAGTTTTCCATTTTCCAGGTGAATTGTGGATAGCACATCTCAAGTACATCTCCAAACATTGATTTACTCTTTCACTCTGGCCATCAGTTTGTAGATGATATGCCGTGCTATATTGCAGTTTAACCTTCATGCTCTTGAATAATTCCTTCCAAAATGAGCTGGTGAAGATCTTGTCACGACTTGACGTGATTGTCCGTGGCACACCATGTAACCTCATAATGCGGTCTATGAACAATTTTGCGACTTTCTGGGCAGTGAAAGGGTGTTTAAGAGCTATGAAGTGACTGTATTTGGAAAATCGATCTACCACCACCATTATCACATCACATCCTTCTGACAGTGGTAATCCTTCAATAAAGTCCATTGTTACATCTTGCCATGCCGCAGTCGGAATGGGTAATGGTTGCAATAGCCCGGCTGGTCTGGTTTTCTCTCCTTTGGCTAACTAGCACACCTCGCACTGCTTGACTATGTCTTCCACTGCTTGCTTTATTCCTCTCCAACAAAACAATTTCTTTAATCTCTGGTATGTGGCTTGAATTCCTAAGTGACCTCCAATGGCACTAGAATGGAATACTGAAATCAGTTTGGTTTGTAATGCAAAGTTTTCTCCCACCCAAATTCTTTCCTTGTTCCAGATTAACTCTTGTTTCAGTTCAAACCCATTCTCATCTGGACTGTTAATTGCTAACTGAGCAAGGCGTTGCTGTGCTTCTGGATCGGTGTACGAATTAACAACCTCCTGTAACCAAACTGGTTGAAGTTCTGAAACAGCCTGAAGCGACAGAATTTTCCCCGCTCTGGATAATGCGTCAGCCGCCACATTTTCCTTTCCTTTCTTATATACAATTTGGAACCGTAGTCCCATAAGCCGAGTCATGGCCTTTCTCTGCATCTCAGATTGCAATTATTGTTCATCCAAGTAACACAAACTTCGATGATCGGTCTTGATCACAAATTCATTGCGTTGTAGGTAAGGACGCCATCTTTCCACAGCTAACATTAGCGCCAAAAATTCTTTTTTGTAGATAGATAATTGCTGATGTAATGGGCTTAGAGCGTTACTAAAAAAAGCAATTGGGTGCCCTTGTTGCATCAGAATAGCTCCTACTCCATAGTCACAAGCATCTATCTCCACTTCAAACTCCACCCAAATACTCTAGCTGTTTGCGGGCAAATGAACATTTGGATTTATTCACGAAAAATTGATTGATCTTCAAGGTTTGTAATACTATCCGCAGATGTTCGACATGGGAAGTGAGGCTTGGACTGTAAATTAGAATATCATCCATGAAAACCAACACAAATTTCCGTAGGTATGGAGCCAATACTGAATTCATGGTGCACTAAAAAGTGGCCGCCGTGTTGGTGAGGCCAAATGGCATAACTCTGAACTGATAGTGGCCATGGTGAGTTTTAAATGCGGTTTTGGCCTCATCTTCCTCTTTCATACATATTTGATGATATCCCGCTCTCAAATCCAACTTTGAAAAGTATTGAGTTCCTGCCAACTCATCAAGTAACTCATCAATAACCGGCATTGGAAATTTGTTCTTGATTGTCAAGTCGTTCAGCCTACGGTAGTCTACACAAAATCTCCAGGCTCTGTCCTTCTTTTGCACCAACAGCACAGGTGAGGCGAATGGACTGACACTTGGTCTGATAATACCCGAGGTTAACATTTCAGTCACTTGTCTCTCGATCTTGTCTTTGTGAAGTGGAGAGTAGCGATACGGTCTGGCGTTCACTGGCACAGCTCCTGGAATCAATGGAATGCTATGATCATATTCTCTCCTAGGTAGTAATCCCTTGGGCTCCTCAAATACTTCTTCATTCTGTGCTAATACTTCTGCAATCTCAGTTGGCAACAATTCCTTAGCACTTTGTTCTTCTTGTTCCACAATTGCCATAGCCCAGATGTCATTTCCGTTCCTTGATTTCTCAAACTGGTCCATCGTCAAAGTTTGCATTTCAGTCTGCTCTCCTCTTCTTATTCCTTGCAGCTGTATTGTCGACCCCTTGTAACTGAATTCCACCGACTTTTTATTCCAGTCACACACCATTGGGCTATGACTTTTCAGCCAATCCATTCCTAAAATAGCATCATATGCCCCTAACTCCAACACTCTCAGGTATGTTTGAAAGGTTTGCCCCTGTGTCCACCATTCCATTATGGGTACCCAGCTCTCACACTGCAATTTTTCCCCATTTGCTACTTTCACCTCAATTGGTTTGGTCTTCCGGGGTACACAACCAATTCGGTGCAAGAATCCGGCATTAACAAAGCTATGAGTGCTTCCGGAGTCAAGAAGTAGCAGCATCACTTGTTTTTTGACCAATGCTAGAATCCTCACTGTTTCTACTTCTTCTGCTCCTGACAGGGCGTTAAGAGACAGTCGCATTTCTTCCTCATGATTCATTTTAATTGCTTCCAACATGTCCAACAACTCATCTGATAACACTTCCCCTTGCTCATTTAGGGTCATTGCCTGCAATTGTGATTGCATTTTCTTTTTACATACCATGTGATGGTTAGGTTCATATTTCTCTTCGCATTGATAGCATAATCCGTTGGCTCTTCAGTACTCCCGGATTTGTTTGGTGGCTCCTCCAAATTCCTTAGCATTTCCACCTCCAAACTTGGACTTCCATGATTTTCCCCTGTCCAACACCTCCTGTTGGACTCTTGACAATAATGTTGCTCGATCCATCGTTTCTGGTACTTGACTTTGTACTGCACTTCTTAGTTCAGGCTTCAACCCTTTTAACTAAGTGAGAAACAAACAGTTCTTCTCCGTAGTGGGGATTATGCATTAAGATTTCATACATTAGCTCATCAAACTGTTGCTTATACTCTGCCACTGTCCCCTTCTGCTTGATCTCTACTAATTCCCCCAGTAAAGTCATGTGATCAAACGACCCGAATTTCAGTTCCACCGCCTGCATGAATTGGTCCCAGTTTCCTAACTCATGACGAACCTTATACATCTGTAACCACCGCGCAGCATTCTCATCCATATGCATGGTCGCCGCCGTGACCCATAATGGTTCTGGTATGTTATACAATACGAAAAAATCCTGACACTTGTCTTTCCAAATTCGGGGACTCTCTCCTTCAAACCTTGGGAATGATAGTTTTGGCAAAGGCATTCTCATTGGGCTGCTCATTTCTCTTACCAGTCGATTGCTTGATCCTGATGCTTCGTGAAGAACTCCATTCGAACACCTGGGATGTAGACTAGGGGAAGGTAGTAAAGGCTCTTTCTCTGGTCGCCCCCATATTTCTGACGGTGCAGGTGTGAATAACGCCTTTCCCATCGCTGCGGCAGACCCTCCCCCTCCATGATTTTTCTCCATTACTTGCTCCGTGGTCAACCGCGCCACTGCTTGCGCAGTGACTTCCAACTGCTTTGCGAGTAAGTGTTGATCCTTTGAACTCTGCTCCATCGCCTTAGCCATGATTTCCGTTCTCGCCATCAACTGGTGCTGCGTCGAATTGATCGCTTCCACTCGCGCGAAAAGCAGGTCAATCCTTTCCTTGATTTGTGACATCTTTTCTTCAGCTCGTCCTGCTGCTTCCCCCATCGCCTCGAGGACGATCTGGGTCTGAACATATGGTTTTAGTGGTGCCGTGATGTCAGATTCAGCCGAGTTAACCAAGGTCTTGGGATTTCATGGGGATAATCCAAGATCAATCGAAATCAATTTCGAGTTCCCCAACCTTCCCTTGGAATTTTACAACTCAAGGCCGGATCGAATCAAGCTCTGATACCACTTGTAATACCCCCTTGCACTAAATGAACTAGTATGTGAGGTGCTTGATCCAATCGCAACAGATGAATAGGGAAAAGAAAGGCGAAAAGAGAGAAAAGGGACGGGAAGAAGCTTCAAAAGGTAAAGTGTTTTGTCTATTACTTTTCATGAAACTCCTTCCAGTTTGTTACAGGGTTTTTATACCCTAATCTATAATTAACTCAATTACATGATCATTTACTCTCCCCTCTCTGTTACTCTGTAATTACTGTTTACTATCACCCTTTGTCGCTGGTCCCCTTGTCAGCGCCAACCGACTTCAGTCTCGACCTCCTGCCTCTTCGCCTGTGCTTTCTTCTGCTGTGGCATCGCCTAACACCATGTCAGGGGTGCTTGCTGGCTCGCTGCTGGCGGCGGAGAACCCTCAGCTGTTCCACGAAATGCCGGGCAGGGAGTGGCCATCGCGGCGGGTGGAGGTGGAGCCGTACCACCTGCGCCATCGCGTGGCCATGGCTTTCAGGTGTTCGACGAAATGTTTTTAACGCGCGCCGTTCGCCTGCGATTCCGTCCTTGTAAGCTACTTAACCAAATCTGCCCTATAAGAGCCCGAGCGTCGCCTCCTCTCCTCCTCCTCCTCGCATCTTCCCTCCAAAACCCGACTCAAAAACCAAGAACCCACCATTGCAACCCCACCCCCTCGTCCTCCCCTGAAGCATCATCCTTTTGAAGGGGGCGCCTTCTTGTCTGCGCCAAGAGGAGGCAGGAGGCACAATGGCGGGTAGCTCCTCCTCCACGGGGCTGTGGGAGCCGGGGACCCCGTCGCCGCCAACGACGCCCCGCCGCGGCCGGGCAGCCGCGGCCGCGTCCGAGGAGGAGAAGTTGCTCCGCGCCGTCGAGAGGGAGATAGAGAGGAGCAACGCGGCCAAGCGATCCTCCTGCCCCTCGCCGTGGATGCAGCTGGTTCAGAAGGCCACCAAGAAGAGCTCCGCCGCTTCAAAGAAACCTTCCTCGGCGCCTCCGTCGCCGTCGAGAGCGTCGCAAGAAGCCAAGAAGGGCGCTGGCATCGCTGGCGCGTCTGGCTACGGGTCCAAGAATCAACCGGAAGCGAGCGCCGAGGAAGAGGGCATGCCCGTGGGACAAGCCCCGGCTCTGGCCAGGTCTGCCTGTGCGGCGACGATGAAGTGCGCGTTGGCAAGAATCCAGAGAGGCGACGCCGGCGATAATGGCGAGGCGTTCACTGAGATGGAGCAGGCGATGAAGGGCCTCCTCGATGTCACGTTCAGGAAGGAGAAGGCCCCCGGGGTGCCTAGGAAGTTTGTGTCCAGATGGCCTCGTGGTGATGTAAGTGCCATGGTCTCTGAGTTCATGGGTTCATGATGTTTTGCTTCGTCTTTCTATGTCTTGACAGGAATCTTGGTGCATTGGACTATTCGAGTGCTTCGTGCTGTCCTCTACGGGTTTCTTTCTTGTTTGTTTCTTGATGAGAGAAATTTGTGGACAAATCGATTTCACTGCTTTGTAATGGTTCTGTTCTTAGTTTGTTTCATGTTCTTTCTGCAGCTAGTGATTGTTTCTTGGAGTAACTTCTGTAGATATTGTCCGGTCTACGCAGAAAAAGAAGCTACTTTTGTTTTACATCTGTTTCTTTATATGAAACTGATTCCATAACTATAATTTTTTTTTCAGAAAGGTCAGCCGCAGAGAGATGTTATTGCTGATCCTCTCATCCTGGCTTCTGGAGATGTAAATACTGAGCTTATTTTGCTCTTAGTTTACAATTTTGTATTGATACTTATCTTAATTATGCTCATGAACTCATGATGAATCACCCCAGTCCTCACCGTGTCACCTAGTTATCCATTTCTGTCTTTAACCTCCTTTTTGTAAACTACTGTCTACTGTCTAATGTTAAGACTCTGATTCAGTTCAAGATGCTACTGGTATACGTCCTTGTATGGTTTGACCACATCTGAACGTTTATCATGTCAGGAAACGGATATGCATAACATCTCTCGCCCTTTAGAATGTTGCTCTGCAATTCTTTCATCTGTTTTGGCCAACTAAACCATATATGATCAGCTTTCGTGTGGTAGTTTACTTCAATACCAGTGACCACGGCAACTGTGAAGTATGCTTATTTCTTAGGAAGTCTCATCACTGACAAAAAAAGGACCTGCCATGTTCAATTTTGATGAATTTGCCAAGTTTTTCATCTGTTTTGGCCAACTAAACCATATATGATCAGCTTTCCTGTGGTAGTTTACTTCAATAACAGTGACCACGGCAACTGTGAAGTATTCTTATTTCTTAGGAAGTCTCATCACTGACAAAAAGGACCTGCGCCATGTTCAATTTTGATGAAGTTGCCATGTTTGTAGTGCTCAGTATACTAAGTTTTCCATTACATAAGATGTATATGTCATCTAGTTTTGCTTGAGCCAATAATCTATTTCTGTGTAATATATTCTACTAATTATTCTCTTCTATAATAATAATCAGTTTTGTTGATGCTGTCACCGAACTTTTGCCTTTTTTCCTCCAGTCTATTGACAAATTCCACTACCATTGGTCCTCCGGGGCTGCTGACCAACCCTCACTCACAGCTCCAAATCACCTCCTCCGTGATGTCATCACCGCATGGTGCCATGATCACTCAATTCCACTTCCATCTGCAACTTCTACCTCAACTGCCATTGATGAGGCACCACCTTCGGAGGAAGAGATGCCACTGCTCCTTGAGAAGCTCTCTATGCATTCAGTACAGCAGCAGGAGGCTCTGCACAGGATCCAGCTATTATCAAGATCCTCCAAGGGTGTCCAGCCCTGCCTTGACCATTGGCAGGATCTACTTCCCAAGCTGATAGATCTACACAAGAAGTGGAAGGCAACATGGTCGAAGGAACTGGAGGAAGAGAGGCTGACAATAATCCTGACCTTGTCTCTCCACAGGCCCAACCGAGAGATCCTGGCTAAGCAAGAGCAATTGCCAGATGCACTAAAGAAAGCCATCGAAAGGGCAAAGAGGCTTGGATCGCCACTAGCAACAATGGGCAAGGTAGCTGCTGCAATTGCCGTCCTGTCAGAGTTTGACGTTTTCAGGAAAAAGGTTGTTGAGATAGGTGGAATCATGGTGCTTCGGGAGCTGCTTGACGCAAAGGATGCTGTTGTAAGAAATGAGGCCAGTGCTGCAATCCTCGCGCTCTGCACAGATGATGCTACGGTTGTGATAGCTGAACTGAACCATGTGCCTGATGCCTTGCTGGAATGCCTTTCGGATGGACTTGTCACTGACGAGTGTTTGTTTCTGCTTGAGCGCACTTCACATAGAAACTTTGTTCCAGATTGGATAGCTGCTTGTGTTGTGCACCTGATGAATGTCATCACCCGGCATGCGAGAGGGCATCTCACCTCCAGGGGCATTCAAACTGCGATTTGCTTGATTTACCGTGCCGTTCAGCAGGATTCAGGCAGAGGCAGGCTGAAGAGGGCAGATAAATTGGATGATTTTGTTGAGGCCTTGAGGAACTTGGAAACAAAGGAAATGACCCCGGAGAGAGTCTTTCATATTGAGGAGATACTCAAGATTGCATCAGAACCCATCCCGGATTGAGGGTAGGTTGAGAACGAACCATGTGCTACTGACCAAAGGATGTTAGACATGACAGCTATTGGTGCCACTGACCGAAGATTTTAGTTCTGCTGGCTTTCCTGAGAAGTGGGACATGTTCATATCTGACGGTTGTTATGTAGCAAACAATAGAAAATTTTCATAATTGTGGTCTCAAGAAACAAAATAGATTTCAGGTTCACTCGTCCAATCAGTTACATATTAACATTGGAAGGTACTACGGACCGTCGGAATGATTCTGACGATGTAGTTCCTACTCCTCCGGCTGCCCTCCCTCTCCCTCACCTCTGCCGCCTCCCTCCTCCATCACTGTTGCCGCCACGCCGATCGCAGCTTCGCACACCTCCTCCACTGCCATCGCCCCCTGTATACCTCTACGGCAGGCGGTGAGCTCGCCACCTCACCAAGTTGCCGGCTTCCCCTCCCTCACGGCCACCCCGTCCAATCTAACATTCTCTTACGAGTCTTACCCTCGCCTCGCCATCTCACCCCTTCGCTGTCGTCCATCGCCTCCGCCCCCTCGCACGCTGCCGCTGTCCAACGCCGTTTGGATGGGCCGGGATGAAACACACGTGGATGGAATCCCCTGCCTGACTAAAGTTGCGTTTGGATGGTCCAGGAAATGACATTTTCCTGGCCCAATCCTATCCTTTCCGGGAAACGTTCGAGCTCATGAAGATACTGTTCCATGCCCAACCTGGAGCGTTATGGCTCGTTGCAGTTGTCCTCAGAACCCCATCGCCGATCTCCTACCCCCACCATCCCCACGTCCTTTACCGCAAGGGCCATCATCGTAGAGCGCCGTCGCTTGCCTCGCGTGCATTGGGAGAGGTAGCGGAGGTGCAGTCGGGTCCGAGCAACATTTGGCTAAACCGAGTCGGGCCAAGCCAGATTGGACACAGGGACAAAAAGGGAATTTCACACGTAATTTTGGGCCAAAAATATTTTAGAAATACATGAATATGAAATGAGTGATAAAGTGCAGGTATTTTGATGTTTGGAGTGATAAATCATCAAGAAATTTGTTCAGGGTGGGCAATCCTCAAAATGAGTTCTTTGGAGTGTCAAATCTAGGGGTGAAAACGGAGCGGATTCAGTTGGATAGTAACATTTTCATATCCGCTCACATTTTTTTCACCTGGATGCGGATACAGATATGGATACGGATAATTTAAAAATGGATCGGATATTGAATCGATATCAGATAATAGTAAAACGGATAGTAATCGGAGTCGGATCGAAAACGGAAACGAAATCGAATATTTAGTCGGATAATATGTAAACGGCAAAACACAAGTTTCAACACAGAATATTAGGATTTAGAGTACTGAGTACTTAATCCACAAACATAATAAACCATCAAACAATTGGGTAAGCTAATTGATAAACTTCATATGACCCCCATGCTAGTACTACTTTAACGGTTTTTTTAAAGAAGGAACTTTTCCCAGTAAAATAAGTGAATATGAACCAGATTACCAGAACATATAGTGTAATTTTGAAAGGGATGGCGTCAGCTACTCGCCTGGTTACCATTAGGCCTGCAAACGAGCCGAGCTTGAGCGAGCTTGCCCTACGAAGCTCGAGCTCGAGCCGAGCCTCAAATTAGTTTCGAGTTTACAGACAGGCTCAGTTTGAGCTCGAACAAAGCTTGGCTCGAAAAGGCTCAAAAATATATGTCACAATTCACAAGTCAGTCATAACGTATGCAATGCACCACCAACTTAATAGACATAAGTCAGTCATAACCTAGTCATAATTCACAAGTTCATAAGTCATAACATATGGCATGCATGTATCAAGCACGTGCCAACTTAATAGACACCAGTCTTGTATATTACAGGCTAGGCAAAAAGTATTTCATTTCCTCAAACAGTCATGAACTTTTCAAGTAGAACCTCCAAATGTCTACCCCTAACTCCAAGTACTCGAAGTTCTTTACTGCTACATGAACCTGTGAAATTTAAACTCAGTAATGAATGAAGAAAAGCCAACTATCATTTCTCCAACACTAGCTACAATATTACCTAGATGAAAAGATAACATCTAACTGCTACCCGTAGTAGAATTTTCTTGCAAATTTTCAAGAGATGACAACTGAATGGGTATAGTATCATCCTCCTATGCAAATAAAAAAAGTAAACATAGGTTAGCTATGAACTTCAATTATTTTGATCAAAAAGAGCAGCAATAGGAAGCACATACCAAATCTTTTGTTTTATGGTGGCCTCCCCTGATCCAACTTGATGCACACACTAAAGCTTGCACTGATGATGGGAGTAAAGAGCTACGATAATCATTAACCACTCGACCTCCAGTACTAAAAGATGATTCTGATGAAACCGTGGTAATGGGAATTGTAAGAACATCTTTTGCAATCTTAGCCACGATTGGATACTTCACTTCATTCATCCTCCACCATTGAAGGATATCAAATTTTTCTAGAGGAATAACTTCAACGGGATCTTCCAAATATTTCCTTAAATCTGGCTTTGAAGGATAAGTGATATTTTTGGCTTTTATAAGCTCATGGTATTGGCTAGCAGCTGAATGAACAGTACTAGAACTCCCCACAGATTTACTAGTCCACTGTGAATTAGAATCATTGTTATCCAATGTAGACATGCTTTTGTTGTGTTCGATCTCATATAAATCATACAACTCATTTAATTCAACATGTGACAATTTCTCAGGAATTTCACTTTCTAAATACAAAGAAGGGAATGTGAATTTAATCATGCCCATCTTAAACCTTGGGTCTAAAACTACAGCAACACCAAACAATATATTGCAGCATAGGCCATTTTCTGTGCCCCAATATTTATCAAACTTCTGTAACATTGCAGCTGCCATTTCTCTAAGTGGTGGATTTCTAGACTTAAACAATTGACCCAACACCTTCTTTACATCAACAATATGAGGATAAAACAGATTGGAGGTTGGGTAGTTTAAACCTGAGAACTCCTCTATAGCCAAGTGAATAACACAAAGGACATCATTGACTTCTTTGTATAAGTCCCACTCCTCATCCAAGGGTTGCCACCTGTAGTTACCATCTCCAGCAGCATACACATCAATGGCAACTCTAAAGTGAAAAGCAGAATCTAGCATTTTGAATGTTGATCCCCATCGAGTGCAGACATCAAGAACCAATTTTCTTTTGGAGCGGTCAAGGTTAAGAGAATCAACATCAGCATTGAATTTATACATTCAACTATTTGATTTCTTAATGTACTTGATAGTCTCTCTAACTTTGTCAACTAGAGATTGAATAACCCGTAGACCATCTTGAACAATCAAATTGAGAATGTGAGCACAACAACGATTATGTAGAAACTTTCCACCAAACCAAAGTGTACCATGGTTCGTGAACTTGGCAAGCAACAATTTAGCAGCAACATCATTGCTAGAGGCATTGTCAAATGTAATGCTAGCTATCTTATCCTCAATTTTCCATGCCGATAAACAATTAGATATAGCATTGCAAATTACTACACCAGTGTAAGGAGGTTCCAACTCCAGAAAATTTATAATACGACAATGCATTGACCAATCTATATCTATGTAGTGGGCAACCAAGCTCATATAACAAATAGTCTGATTAGAGGTCCATAGATCACATGTAAGACTTATTTTCTTAATATCCTTGAAACGCTTCTTCATAAGTTGCTTCTCATATTCATAAATCTTCATACATTCATTTCTAATAGTGGTCCTAGATACCTTTTTGTATGTAGGATTTAGTGCCTTCAGCAAAGTATTAAACCCATTGTATTCAACAATACTAAAGGGTAACTCATGAACAATGATCATCTTGCACAGAAGTTCACGAATTCTTACTGAATCATAAAAGCCTGGGGCAGCAAGAGCAGGAGCATCAATATCACCTTCACCTTCATCAACACACTCGAAATTGATGGTCTGTTGAACCTTCGATTTTTGCTGAAGCTTGAAATAGTCACACTGTTCCAAATGCCTCTTCCAATGTGTTGTGGTACCACTACTGTTCTTTGTTAGCAATCCACCACATGCCTTACACTTAACTTTGCTTTCCATTACTCCTTTTTTTTTCTTTGACGGAACCTCAACTTCATCAAAGAAATCCCACAATGGAGACTTTCTTTTCTTAATAGCCTTAGATCCTTCTTTGTCATCCTTCTCAGGTTCAGTTCTCTGATCTTGTGCTACTGTCGATGCTGGTACCCTTGGCATTGAATCAATCTCAATAGATTTTTGTGTTGGTTCCTGGTTTGTAGACATCTGGAACAAGAATTTATCCAATCAGTACTACTTCAATGACAGCAAAATAGCACTAAGAATCACTGAAATATAATTATTTGGTAGAGGTAATAATTCATAGCGATGACCTGGATGGTTGGAGTTGACATTTTGTTCTTTCAGATGTCTCACAAGAATGGATATGAACCAATGACCATGAGTTAGAAAAAACCAAGAAAGCAACCTGCACTTGATGACATGAGATAGATCTAGAAGAATAAAACTACCTGGATGAAATAACTGAGGGTCTGGATGACCTTGTCGCCGACTCTTCACCGGGGGAAATTTAGCACAAATCTGCACAGACTGCACATACCATGCAACGTGAGTACTTAGTAGAAGGGATGGGGATCTGGACTAATGGCGCTAATAAATCTTACCTGATAGCTGAGGGCTAGGAGCCGGGCAGCGTCAAGCCGAGGGCTGGGCAGCGTCGAGCGCTGGGAAGGGAGACCGAGGAGGGCAGCCGGAGGCGCGACGCCGAGCCGGGAGAAGACTAACAGCCACCAAGGGGGTAGGGAGGCGGCGGCATGGTGACCTCGGGGAGGAGGAGTAGGGGGTGTGGTGGCATCACCAGGAGCAGGGGGAACCGGGGAGAGCGGCGGTGGCGCTGAGCTTAGGGAGAGGGCATCGCCCGACGGCCGACGCTGGGGGACAGGGGGAGCGGCCGGCACTGAGGGTTGCGCCACGCGCCCACGTTCCAGCTGCAGCCTGCAGAGAGCCACTGAGCCCAGGCCACAAGTCGCCAGGGATTAGGGAACAGCTAAGTACACAACAAAAGCTCGTTTCAGAATGGTTTTTTGCATTAACGTTCGAGTTCTCCATTCAGCCTTCTTTTACAAAATCATGACCCCAAAAGAGCGTAGTTTTTCCACCTACTCCTATTCACAGGTCCGCCATGTCCCGAGCAAGCTTCTCCTGCTCGAGTTCGGCAATCTTCACCCTCAGCACCGAAATCTCTCCTTGCAGGCGAAGTGTCTCAGCTGCGGAACCTGCGGCATGAGCAGACTCCTCCTGGAGTTGAGCCAGGGCACTCTTCACCATTTTGGCCGCCCACCCTAGTTTCTCCTCGAGCTCGGCTACCCTTGCCTCGAGCTCGGCTGAGGCCTTAGCCGGGGCGGTGACTAAGTCCGCAAGTTGCTTCTGTAGCTCCTCCATCTTTTCTCACTCGGCCTCCAAGACTTTGGAGGCTTCGGCACGCTCGGCATCTACAGCTCTAGAAGCTTCGGCGCGGGCGGCTTCGAGCGCCCGGGATGACCTTACGCTCTCATCTTCGACAACCTTGAAGGCGTGGTCGCGCTCAGTGCTGACGGCCTCACTGAGCTCGGCGGTGTGGGTGGCCTCGAGCGCCCTTATCGTCCCCTGGAGGGCGGCGAACTCGGCAGTGTGGGCTGCCATCCTTTGCTGGGATTCCTCTCGCTCGACCCCCAGGGCCTCCTCGAGCTGGAGCATATGGGTTTCCCGCTCCTCTATCACGTCAAGGATGGTCCTCAGGGAGTTTACATGGTCCTGAAGGCCTTGGAGCCCTTGGGTGACCTGGTCTACGGCCTGCGAGGACCAAGAGAAAATAGTGAGGTCTTCGGAGAAAGGCAGAAGAGTGCAAAAGAAAGTTCAAGGAGGGAACGACGTACCTAGCTAAGCCGACTTTCGAAGGCCACGCGGTGGGAGCTGACACCCCTCCCACTCAACGCCCCAGTCTGGTGGGAGGTTGATGCCCCTGGTCTTCCTCGATGGGCTGGGGGGCTGGATCGAGGTCTAGCTCCTCGCCCCCGGCCGGGTTGGTCTCGAGCTCCGTCATCGGGGTACCCTCGGCTACGTCCTCCTCGATGGCCCCGTCCAAGGGGGCATCACTTTTGGTGGCCGCGGGATCGTCATCCATGATCATGACCGGGGGGACTTCTACCTCGATGGTTGGGTTAGCTTTGGCTGCATCCTCCTCGGTGGCCCCGACCTAGGCGACATCGACCTCGGCGGCTGGGACACCACTTGCCTGATCGTCTGCAGCGGCTCCACTCGGTGGGGGTGGGACTTCGACAATGACAGGATCGCTGACTCCCGCCCGGTGGTAGCCCAATCTATGTCGTCGTCTGCACCGGCAGGCCTTGGCTCGGGCTCGTTGGCCGGAGCCTCTTCGGGGAGGCCTATGGATGCTTGGTCCCTGGCCTGGCGAGGGCGTGGGACCAGCCGGAAGTTGACCTCATCCTCCTCCTCAGACTCAGAATCACCCTGGACCACAATCACTGTCAAGGGCAGTTGGGAACAAGCTCAAGTCCCCGAAGTCTGCAATAAGAAAAATTGCTAAACCCAGGCGAGGGAAGTCTTGCAGTTCGAGACTGGGAATTCAAGTGTACCTTGGTCACGAGCCTTCACCTCAAGGCACGACGCTGGGGATCTCGGCCCCCCAAAGGGGCGTGAATGCCCCCTCTCTGGGCGCCTCGTGTCGAAGTTGTTGGAGCCTGAGGGGACTTTGGGTCCTCTGTGGGCATAGGTCCTGAGCCCTGAGCTGGGGTCCTGAAGCCGCTTGAGGGCTTGAAGACCTCGCTGCGGCTGTTGCCTATTGCTTCTGCGAGGAGGAGGGGATCAGGAAGGAAGAAGCTCAAGCTCGAGGGACTTCAGACCCGAGCGGGGATCAGCTTACCACTAGGCCGTCCCCCACTCGACGTGCTGCTTCTTCGGGGCACTGCCGCCAGGGGCGTCCGAGGTGGCCTCTTGCCCGCCTTTTTGGCTTTGCCTGCTCTAGGCAGCGGTAGCATCCGCTTCGCGGTCCCGAGCAGCTCCTGGTTCTCCTGCAGACGCATCCAAGGATCAACACAAGCTCGAAGGATCTTGGGCAGGGGCTTGAACTCAAAGTTGGTTACCTCGGCACTTCGGCTCAGCACACTCTTTGGAACGAGGTCATCCAAATTGTAGTCGAGAGCCGCCTTCCCGAACATCTTACTCATCCTGGCTGCCAGCCAGGATTCTTTAGGCACTGCTGAGGACCATGCAAAGGTTCAGCAAAGTTCAGCTTGAGCACAGGAAATCATTCTAGGACAGGGAGACTTACCGACGGAGGCCTCGCATGTAGGGTCATGTCGTCCTACGATCTCGAAGAACAGGTGGAGCCTCTTTCGCAGAGGGCACACTCGGTTTCGCAGGAAGTCGCTGGCGATGGCCTGCTCGGTGAGGCCACGCGTGGCGCAAATATCGATGGCGACGATGGCCTCCTGGTTCGCTCCCAGTTCGTTCGGTTCAGGAGTTTGGCGCTTGGTGCTGACGGGGGTCCCGTCATACGTAAGAGAGCCGTCTTCGCCCCTCTTCAAGTAGAACCACCTCTCGGACCAGGGACCAAGGGAGTCCCGAGCACGAAGCTTGATAAAAGACCAAGGAAGCCCCGGCCATAACTGGAAGTAAAGGAACCCGACCACGGGTTACTTCCTAGTGCGAAACAGGGAGAAGTAGCAGAAGAAAAGTGAAGGGGTCGAGACAATCCCCAGGAACCCCTCGCACAGGTGAGAAAAGACAGAAAGAAGAATAATAGAGTTGGGCACCAGGTTGATGGGCTCGATCTCGCATTGGGCGAGAACCGAGGCCAAGAAGTCGCTCTCCGGCGTCTGTAGGCCAAAGATCATGTACTGCTCGGTGCTGACGAGCTCGTCTTCTTAGGGCTATGGCTCGGTCTCCCCGTCGTGCAACCGCCAAGTCGTCGGGTCCAGCAACCCCGATCCCTCGAGCTCCTTCATCCTTGCCGTGGACAATGAGCTTTTACCAAATTTGGCCATGGGGTCAAACTAGGGTTCGATCGGAATAAGGGGGGTTGGAAAAGGGGGCATTGTCGACGAAGACTATTGAAGTAAGGGAGGTGTAGGGGTTCCTTTTGAGGGGACCCCGTTTGTTGACGGTCATCGATCGTTGTGCACCGGCATCGCTTTGGGAACCACGCCAGGAGACATGGCGGCGGTGCGGCGATTCGCATATCGTTTCATCACCCGCCGTGTTCAGACCAAGGTGGCGGAACCTGAGGGTCCTTAGGTGCGGCCGAACCACATCATTTGGGTAAGCCTATCCTGACGTTGAGCTAAGTACATTCCCCGATACCAAATACCATCTCGAGTTCGAGCGAAAACCGAAAGATTGTCCCCTTCTCGAGGTCATAAGGCTAAAGGTCTTCTCCGGCGCTTGGGCGATGACTTGAGCCTTGGGGGCTAGCTGTCGGGGACTAAAAAACCCCCGCCCAGTCAAGAGCGCGGTCAATGGCCCCTGGTTCGAGCTCGAGGTGAGGGCCCGAGCTGAGGCCCCTCGGGCGCGTTGAGGGCCAGGCGGCTTTCCCTCAACCTCGAGCAAGGAAAGCTGAGGGTCGGCCCACGACCGAGAACTAAGGTCGAGGATTCCGTTCAGAGACTTGTGCTGACGGTTGCCTGCATCCATAAAAGCAGGAGTCAACGTGGACGTGGAGCCTAGTTCAGAGCAGTTGCGATCTGGTTTAGGCGTGCATGAGGCCACTCCTTCCCAGGAATCTCGTCGGTTGTTTCCTGCTGGGGAGGAGTACATAACCTTTCGGGGATGTACGCGGTGAGGGGGAGAGAAAAAGGAAAATAGATACACCCACTTGTACTCAAGCATAATCGATTTCTCTGCCTTAGGGCAAGATTGGAGTAGAGCTATTACCTAGATCGGGGGCTTGAACCAGTATAATTCCTCGCGTCCCTCATCTTCTTCTCCTTGATCGGATCTTAATAGCAGTAGACGCCGACCTCCCGTGGGACGAAGCTCGCCTTCGGGTCCCTATTCACATACCCCCTCGGTTTCATCTCTGCGGTCAGGCGATCCTGATCATCGACAATAACAAACATGGATAAACCTTCACATGGTCTTTTAGATTTTGTGATATGTCTTGCATGTCAATGGTTGTTACCCTTGTGCCAAGGCCATGATGGCATTGTGTGCATGTTGCTATTTTTTTTCTCGATTGATTTTTGCATGATGGACTAGTTGGGTATGAGATTCTACCTGTGTTGGTTGCAATGTGGATTTGTATTGCAAATAGGATCTTGTATTGTACTCAGCTAGCAAGAGACTGGATCTTGTATTGCACTCAGCCACTCTACATGTAACATGTCTTGTGCAAGGTAAGCCAGCTCACGAGCCCACAAACTAGCTCGAGCCTCCTCACAACCTGAGCCAAACACTGTTTGTGGCTCATTCCCCTAACGAGCCGAGCCGAGCCACAGTTCCAGTCAAGCTTGGCTCAAGTTGGCTCGGTTCGGCTCGAGTCCACCTCTAGGTGAGAGGGCTGATGCTGGCGACTGCGAGTCATGGGTGGTGTTGCAGTGGCGTGGTATCTTCCTCAGTGTCTTGTGTGGTGCTAGTTGGTGTTCACCTCTAGAGTGGTGTGTAATATTTTTTGTGTTTTAAGCGGGAACTCTTTACTATTTGCATTGTATCCTACCCGGTAGATGTTGATTTAATATATATTTTAAATCTTTTTCAAAACTAATCGACAGAAAAAAAATAGCAAAACTGGCTGCCTGTCGCCCATTGCTGGCGCGATCGCCCCATGCTCAGGCGATTCTACTGTCACGGTAGTGAAAAAGCGCTGCCGTCAACGCTGTTTGTCTGCCACGGCAGCAATCGCCTCATAAAGGGGCGATCGCGGGCGATAGGTACTTCCCCCCATCCAGCTAGCAAGAGAGAAAGAAAGAAAGAGAGAGAGAGAGAGAAAGAAGAGGAACCAGCCAGCAAGACAGAAAGAAAGAAAGAAAGAAAGAAGAGGAAGAAGTGAAATTTTTTATTTAATATTTATTTTAAATTTTATCAGTTGTCGTTGCCGTTGTTAGCTGACGTGGGGCGATTTAGCGTCTTAGCGTTTTAGCGACTTAGCGATAGGAGCTGTCGTGGCACCGTTTTCGTTACTGCTGTCACTGCCGTTAGCTACCACGGCACAACAATTTAGCGACTCAGCGACTCAGCGTTTTAGCGATACAGCGACTTAGAGATTTAGCGACTTAACATTTTAGTGACTTAGCGACTCAGCGTTTTAGCAATATAGCGATATAGTGACTTAGCGATAGGAGCTACCGTGGCAGTGTTTTCGTTACTGCTATCACTGCCGTTAGGTGCCACGGCACAACGACTCAGCAATTTAGTGATGGAGTGAGAAGGGCTGCCACGGCAGTGAAAAACACTTTTCGCGCTTCGGTTTCAGTTGCCACGGCGGAGTTTCGGCGGGAAACGTTGGTCGTGTTGCGATTTGTCGATGCCGTGGTCGGTATCCAATTCTACTGTGCGCTAGCCCAAAAAAACAGTGCCCCTCTCCGGTACCAATCATCCCCCTGGGTATACCAGGGGGTGGTTCCACGGTGGCATGAAAACAGCTGCCGCAGCAGCGAAAAAGGCCAGTCGTGCTCGGGTTTCAGTTGCCACGGCGGGGTTTCGGCGGGAAATGCTGGCCGTGTTGCCATTTGCCGATGTCAGGAACTACCGTTCAGTGCCATCAATGCTGTCAGGGGGCACAGTACCCGGGGTAAATATCGCCCCAATATGGAGCGATCGCTCCATATACGGGCGATCGCTCTATTTTCGTGTGATATCTACCCTTTATAACCTTCGTTCTCGCTTACGGTCTTGCAAAGGCAGCAGCGAAAGAGGAAGAAAGAAAAGAAGAAGTAGAGGATCAATCCAAAATGTCGAGGCGTGCAAATGGAAAGGGAAAAAGGAAAGCAAAGGAAGAGGGAAGCGCTTTGCCGCCCAAATTTTGCTTTTCATAAATTTAATTGATATTTTGCACTCTTGAGAATTTTTGGAATTTTCTGGGATTTATTTGGATTTAATTTGAATTTATTCCCTTTTGAGATAATTAAATAAATAAAAGTTTCAAATAAATTTTTATTGAAAATATTTTAGTTGAGTCCAAAATGTCTCAAAGTAATTTCCAAATTTTTTCTAGAATTTTTCTGATTATTTTGCTATTTTTCTTGAATTATTTGAATTACTAGAATTATTTTAAATATTAAATCGCTGGAAAACCCAACCGGGTTAGTACTGTTCATCCGACCGAGCCAAACCCGAGTCTGACTCGAGTCCGACCGAGCCGTGTTCGAGTCAGACCCGAGCCAGACCCAAACCCTAATTCCGCGACCGTTGGATCAAGATCCAATGGCCAAGATCAAGCCACGTCGCCCACGTGGGGTTCGGATCGAACCCATTCGCACCGGCTGGATCCGGGCCGTTGATCGCGTATGCGTGGACAGCCAGGATGTGGCCACGTCACCCTCTCCGTGTCGCGGTCGGAATCCGCCGCCGCCACGGCCGTTCCGCGAAATCCACGCCGAATCCGAACGTCAAGGCCGGTATTTAACGCGTGGGTGCGTGCCCGAGGATCGCCTTTGACTTGATCTTCATTTGACCTAGCCGCCGCCCGCAGAGCTCCTCCGTGCCCGCGATTGCTCACGTAGCTAATTAGGGTTAGCCTTCGGTTTTGGCAAGTTTCCGTCGCCGTCCGCCATCCTCCGCCTTGTTGGTGGCCAAATCCGAGACCGTTGCGTCAAGGCGCGTTGAGGGGTACCACTTACCTCACCGGAGATGCACGGGAACGCCGTTGGGCTTGTCAACGTCCCCAGCTCTGGCGACTTAATTCCGCCGCTACATCGTCGACGCCACCGAGCTCCAGCAATCGTCCGATCTCCATCTGAGGGCTCAGGTTCGTCTACATCACCCCGTTCGAAACCACATTGCGATTTTTAGATCTAATGTCAGCCGTTAGATTTATATCCAACGCTTTAGATTAAGCCACGTAGCCGTAACTGCACCGTGCTAAGGGTTAGATCTCAGCCGTTAGATCTAGATCATACGGTTAGGGTTAATCCGCGTTGTAGCATTAGATGCGATATCCACCGTTCGATCGAGATCGAATGGTGTAGAACGAGCCACGTGTCGCACGCCGGGACATGCCACGTCACCCCCATGACGCGATGAAACCCGATCTAATCCTAACCGTCCAATTCGAATCGTGCAGTCCAGATCAAGCCACGTTAACCCAAACGTGCGAGATCCAGATCCAATCCCGACCGTCGGATTTCAAACCGATGGCCAAGATTGCGCCACATGTCCGGAAGCCGAGCCGACGCGATCCACAGGGGCGCGCCCGGTCGTCGCTGACGTCAGCATGGGCCCGCGTGTCAGCGTCTGGCCTGACCGTGCGGTGACGTCATGTTGACGTCACGGTGGGGCCCGCGTGTCAATACCGTTCGGCTAAGCCGTGTTGACGTCAGTAGTGGGTCCCATGTGTTAGTGATACATGTACCCGTGGACCGGGTCCACGGTGGACCCGAGCCGAGCCGTGCGCCGGGTCCATGGACCCGAGGCGACGTGGCAGCTTCTGATTGGCCCACATGTCATGATGACGCAATAAACCGATTTTTCAAAAGAAAAATAAATGAATTAATTTGGTTTATTCTTTTATTTTATTTTTCAAACTTCAAACGCTTATAACTTTTGCGTTTTAACTCCGATTCGGGTGATTCTAATTTCTAAATTTTTATAAAATTGAGCTCTACCTGATGGTGAATTTTATTTAATTTTGTACGTGAGTTTTCCTCTGTTTATATTTATTTAATTGATCTTTCAAACTTTAAACGGTTATAACTTTTGCGTTTTAACTCTGATTTGGATGATTCAAGTTTCTAACAATTTATAAAATTGTGCTCTTTCTGTTTGTGAATTTTATTTGAACTTTTGGACACTTTATGTCTACTGTTTGAGTATTTATTGCTATTTGCACGCGTTACGAGTAGACGTTGAAGTACCCGAAGGCTTCGAAGGTGAAATTTTGACCCAGGAGCCAGCCCAAGACCAAGAACAAGTACTTTTTGAAGGCAAGTTATGCTTTGATCATATTGGTCCTATTTTGGAAAATTAGTTTGATTTAAATTATTGCATGCTAGTTTAATTAGAAATTGTTTTAATTATTTCTGGGAATTAGGTAAATGCCAAATTGCAGTATGACACCTTGACTATTTAGTTATGTGCCGTGAACCCTTGTCACCCTAGTTGGGGATCATATTAGTTGGTCATTATTAAATTGCCAACATTGGGTATTTACACTGTTGTAGTACATTGCTTAGACCTGCTACGTACACATGACATGATTTTGGACAATCAAATGTTAATATTGACTTAATGAGATATTGAACCTGTTTTTGAGAAGTGTCATGTGTTGTGATGTTGATGATGGCATGTGGTGCATGGTAATCAACTGGGTTTGATAAATAGATTTAGACCGGGGCAACTGGCAAGAATGATCGGGTGGGCCATGAGTGGCATCGGGAAAGTCGTTTTGGTTCTTCGGGTAGTCTTGCCCTGGTCACCCTAAGGACTTAACCTTTAAAGCCTTTGATCTGAGTCAAACGTGCAACCACATGTCTGTAATGGGACGGACCTAGTTGAGTAAGTTGCTAATAACTTGCATGTGGTACCTTGGGGTGTCAACTACACCTTTTGTGTAGCTTGAAGGGCGAGCGTACCAGGGTTACGGCATGGTACCCGTCCAACGGTATGTCGGTCCCATACTTCGCCTCCACTAAGGGAAGGGATGGTGTATGGCAAAAACCGGAGAGGTTCACTTGTATAGTTTGCGGTTTCCGAAAGGCTTTGTTACGATCACTCGCCTTTGTGGTGTTTGACTGTATCTTGTGGGTAAAGTGCATAACATCTGCAGAGTGTGACAACCTATTCGAATGGTCGAGTCCACGGTACTGGACACTACTCGGGGATTACAGTCAAGGGTTAGACTTTCATGAAAAACAACGTGGACATGAAAAGTTTGGTTGGGTATATTGATGGCGTTGATGGAAATGTGGATTAGGAAAGGGAAAGTGTTTACTTAACTCCTGGAAAGTTATTGTTGTTATATTTGCTTTTACCGCTTTCAAATCTACTTATGCTACTTGTTAAATGCTGTTTTGTTGCAAATGAACCATGAAACATTCCTTGTACAAAACCATGCATGTAGAATATTAGTTTGCATTCTGTGCATGACTTGTTGAGTACCAAGTACTCACCCCTTGCAACTACAACATTAGTTGAAGAAGAAGCTATACCTGCTATGGAGGAGGAGCTCCAGGAAGATCCGGCTAACTAGGGAGCGAGCCCAGTCAGTTGCCTGTGGTATACTGGATGGCGCCACATTGATTCTTTTATTTCGCTGCAGTTTATTTCCATTAATAAGTTTTCGCCCTGTGTGGCGTATCTTTGTAACTTGACCATAAGGTCAAGCAACCAGTTTGGTTATTTTAAATAAAGTACTAGTTGTTTCGTTGAGTATGATTGTGATATTGACCGATGTTGAGACTATGTGCACTAGCGTGATCCTGGACTAGTGCTGAATACACAAAGGGTCCAGATTTGCAAATTCGGGTCCCGACAGAGGTGGTATCAGAGCCAGGTTGACTGTAGGACTAACCCTTAGTTAGAATGGTCGTAGTGAGGATAAAACCTATTTTCTAAAGTTAAAACTTGACAAGATGATGAATGAAAGCTCGACTTATCCCCTTCTCTCTTGTTCATACCCTTGTTGAATTCTTTTTGTCTCCACTTTGGTTTTAAAATATTGCATTCTCACGCGAGTATCTTTTGGCAAATGAAGATGATCAACAACTACGCCGAGCGTGAGGAAGGCTAGCCGCTGAGTTATGGCATATGCTGTAGGCACTTGGAGGTTTTGAGTGACCGCTTTACCAGGGTACCACCGTAGTGCAGGCTATATTGGTCAAGGCATGAGACGTCAAGATCACTGTGTATGCTTGCGAGAAGACGAAGTTCAGTCACCCATGCTACTTCACGGCCAAGAGGTCCACCTTCCAGATGGGGATCCAGGAGGTATCGCGCCGAGCGATGCGACACATCGCTCGCACCTACTCTAGATAGCTGGAGGGCAGAGTGTTTCGTCACCACCCACGTCAAGACAACAGGGTTGAGCGGGAGCCAATAGAAGATGAGGATGTCACCGTCACACATTTGGCGAGGTTCATTGTCGCGCAGGAGGATGCACTCGATGATACGGTGTAGGAGCTGCAGAAGGCCTGTGAGGAGGTGTCGGGACCCAAATCTACAAACCCTGACTCTCTGTGTATTCTGTACTAGTCCAGGATCACGCTAGTACACACAGTCAAACATGGTTAAATATCACATCCATACACAGCAGAAATATAAATGAAGTACTTCAAACATTAATATAAACTGGTTGCATGACCTTAAGGTCACCTTACAAAATTCAGCCACGCAGGGCTTACTATAACAAAAGTAAACAAACATTAGCATCGAAAAATAAAAAGGCTTGATGGCTCCATCTCAGTCCACAGGCAATTGATGTGGCTTGCACCCTAGTTCTCCCAGTCCTCAATATACTCCTCCTCCCAAGCGAGCGTTGACTCTTCTTCTGATGTTTTGTTGATGGCAAGGGTGAGTATACAACATACTCAGCAAGTCATGCACAGAGGTGCAATCCTATTACTATATGCAGGGCTTCTTCCAAAGGAATGGTTTAGTGGTTATTTTGCATTAAACAGCATTTTGCTTTTGTTAAATACTCTTAATAGATTCAAAAGCAATTAAATCATATTGTATAATAAGTTATCAATCTCTTTTCAAGCAGTTTGGCACAAAGCCCTAGATTACTTTAGCATTTGTCTCTGACTCTCAGCCACCCATTCCCACATTTATATTTTAGAAAATCTAACCCTTGACTATAATCCCCGAGCGTTGTCCAGTACCGTGGACTCGGCTATTCGAATAGTTTTGACACACTCTGCAGAGGTTGTACACTTTTCCCACAAGATATAATCAACTCACCACGTCGGCCGTGAATCGCCATACAAGAGTATGTGAATGAGTGATCATGAAAAAGCTTTTCAGAAACCTCGATCTCCGCCTATGACCCTCTCCGGTATTGCCTTCACTACCACTTCCCCCACGAAGGATCGAAGTGTAGGACCGACAATCACCGTTGGATAGGGTACCAAGCCGTAGCTCCGATACGCTCCCCCACACAGTTACCCCAATGTAACTATCACCCTGAGGTATCAAAGGTAAGATTTCAGAATCTTACTAAACTAAGACCGTCCCACTCCAGTCATGTGGTTGTACGAAAGGCCCAGTTCAAAGGCATGCAAGGTGAAGTCCTTAACTGTCCGAGGCAAGACATCCTTCTCTCAGAACCCTGGCACAAGGCCACTCACATCACTCATCCCATTGCCATGAAGGCTGTTGCCGCGAAGGCTGTTATCCCAAAGACTGTTGTCATGAAGGCCCACCTGGCATGAAGCCTCTTACCACTTGCCCCAGACTAAATCTCCCCCCAGTTTGATTATTGTGCAACACATGCCAACAATAATATCAATTACCATGTAGAACCACAAAGGTACCTACACTTCATATCATTACGTGGCGAGATTACACCATTTCAAAATTCATTCCATACATAATTAGTTAATATTCTTTGCCATTTGAAACACATTTCACGTGAGCATGGCTAAGCGAATATTCACGGTCTAGCCTCCTGTGTTGGCACAATTATTTCATCCAACTATTTTAAACCCAACTTAAGTTGACAATGGATACATGGCACACAAAATTTAACATCAAGGGTGGAGTTAACAAATAGGTGAATTAGCTACTTTATTCCAAATTAATTTAAATCATTTTAACAACATAGCATGCATAATTTAAATCAAAATACGTTTCAAAAACTAGGAGCAATATGGTCAAAGCACAACTTGCCTTTGCAAAATAGATGATCTTGGTCTAAAGCTTGATCTTGGTCCTGATCTTCACTTCCGACAGTGTCACACAACTCGACGTCTACGCGCAGCAAATAAAGAACAAAATAAATACTCGAAACAACGTATAAACACACATTCGGAAAGATACTACAAATCGAACTAGCTTATAATCTCATGCAAATTTCTAGATAACTAGTTTAGCATTTTATAAGATTTGTAAAATTTATTTTGGAATTTTTGAACGTATAGTTTAAGAGATACAAAATTCATAAGTTTGGACTTTTCGTGAATAATTTAACAGTATGAATTTATCTATAAAATTTCATAAAAAATATTGTAGAAAGGTTTTAATTTTTACTAATTAACAAAATTTGTTGCAAGAGATTTGGACTTAAAATGAATTTGTAACGAAAAAGACAAAATTCGCAATTTTCGGAAATTAACACGTACAACTACTCTCTCATCTCTATCCTATGCATGGCACTGTTTATCTAATATATGCGTATTCTTCTCTACTTGCTGTTCGGCTTGGCTAGCTGCGACATGAGAGAGCAACCGAATACAACATATTGCAACATATAAGTATTCACATGTACTGCCTAATATATTTTTTTATACATGCATGCGGTTGCCTAATATATACGTGTCAGGAGCCGCCCAAACCATCCTCGGGTTATTTGAATGCTCGGTCATCGTTATCGGATTTGGAGGCTAGCAACGGATCGCCGATGGCGCTCGTAATACTAGCACCCAAGCCCAAATGAGACAACCCATGCACCAGCAAGCTGATGATACCCGAGCCTCAAATCAATCTTGGAGAACACCCATGCACCAGCAAGCTGATCAAAGAGGATGTCGATATGAGAAAGAGGGTACTTGTTCTTTATGGTGACTGCGTTCAAGGGACGATAATCAACACACAAACGAAGAGAACCGTCCTTCTTGGTCATGAAGAGAGCCGAGCAGCCCCATGGTGAGGAGCTCGGGCGAATGAATCCCTTGTCCATCAGTTCCTTTAATTGATTCTTCAATTCGGCCAATTCATTTGGCGGCATTCGATACGACCGCTTGGAAACTGGAGCAGTCTCGGGCTGAAGCTCGACTATGAATTCAATATCCCGATCAGGCAGCATCCCTGGCAATTTCGCTGGGAACACATCTGGGTATTCAAAAACCATGGGAATGGACTCTAACTCCCCAATTTCAGCACCATTCAAGGAGCAAAGAGTGGCCTTGCCATCATCGAGAAGTAGAGTTAACTAGCCGCCCTTCGGTCCCTTGAGCGAGATGGAGCGACGAGAACAATATAGGATGGCCTATTGCTGTGTTAGCCAATTCATGCCCAAGATAACATCCTTCCCACGAAGATCAAGGAGCAGCAAGTTGACAAGGAATGGAACCCCTTGGATTAGCACAGATGCTTCTTGAACTACTTGATTAGTGACAATTTTTGAACCCGGTGCTTCAATGAGGAAAGAGGTGTTGCTGCAACTTACTCTCATTTGATGATGAATAGCAAAATCCTTGCGAATAAAAGAATGAGAAGCCCTTGAGTCAAATAAAACCCTAGCAGCATGCCCATCAATGCATAACATACCCGTCAACACATGGTCGCTCTCCGGAATCTCCTCGGCGTCGGTGTAGTTGACTCGGCCATGCTTCGACACTTGAGGTGCCTTCCCGTGGGGACGTGGAGGTGGTGCGGTAGCGCCTTGAGGCCTTGGAGCATTAGAGTTGTTGCCTCGCTTTGGAAAAGGGCAATCCCTGATGAAGTGTGCCGTGCGCCCACAATTGTAGCATGGGCCTGGTCCTGAACACGCCCCCACCCTCATTCCCGGCTGTGGCTGTGAGGGTCGGGGAGCAACAACAGGAGGACGGGCCATCCCAACCGGTAGGGGAGGTGTAGGAGCAGGTGCCCTAGGTGGAGGAAGGAGGACAGCTCGAGTACGCTGCGAACTGCCACCTGCCAAAAACTGTGCAACCCACTTCCGCTTCTTTTCTTCCTGGTGGCTCTTCATCTTGTGCTCCACTGTGATCACCCGACTCACCAAAGCATTGAAATCAAGGAAGTCGCACACAGAGAGCTTGTCTTGCATCTTGGCTCACAGCCCATTCATGAAGCGATCTTGCTTCTTCTGGTCAGTGTTCACCTCTTCTGGTGCCAACTGGGCCAAATAGTTGAACTCACGAGAGTAGTCCATCACGGATTTGTTCATGTAATACTACGAGATCTTCTTCAAGTTTTTGGAATTTCTCGTATGGGTAATTGGTGGACCAGCCCGGTGATCTGCAGGTCTGACTTTCTAGTGTGGTGTGGAAAAAAAAAGGGAAAGAAATTTCACCAACCTTTTCTCCCTCCCACTCCTCCACCTAATCCATCTCTTTCTCTCCCCTCTCTCTTTTCTTCCTCCCAAACCGAACCAGCCAAGTCTCCCCTTGGTTTCTCCTACAAGTAGCCTCCTCTTCCCCATTTTCGTGGCTTCTCCTAGCAGCAGCAGCAAGGAGTGCTCTTCCTCAAGCTTGGTGCCCTTCTCCACCCCAAGTGGCTCCCCTCCTTCACCTCCAAACAGCAGCAATAAAGACTCATTCGAGCACTCCTCCCTTTCTTCCTCCTCTAGGTGAGTGGTTCTCCTCCATGGATGGTTGTTGGTGAGCTCAGATCTAGAGGTCCTTGGCTGGCTGGTAGGGTTCTAGGGTCCCTAGGGTCAAAATTTGTGGAGGGAAAGCTAGTTCTTTTGGAGGGAATCCAGTTTTGTTTTAAATGCAGTTTCTGTGCTGTTCTTTGAGGTACGATTCGAGCTAGTTAGAAGCATTTTCTGGGGGTCCGTATGTTGCGAAAGTTGTAGATAATCGAATTATCTTTAATTGGAGTACAAGAACTCGAAAATCCGTCCAGCCGTTTAAAAGTTATGAGCAAAATATCGTTGGATCATCTGATTAGGTTTTGCTGCGAGCAGAATTGTTCAACTGCTGTTTTGAGCTTCTTGTAGTGCGATTGAGCTTTTTCATTTGCCTAGATAAGTGTAGGATATTTTCTCTAGTTGGACAAAATGTACTTGTTTGTTAGATTTCAGTTTAAGAATAAAAAGTTATGTTGTTTTTAACTTGCTGCCCAGAAACTTGTTTTTCTGGATGTTCAAATTTTGTGATGAATGTTCAGAGGTTGATTAGAGGATCTTGGAGCCATCTCCTGTTTAATTGGTTGCCAGAGAAGTTGTAGCTAGTGCTCTCAACATTCTATAGAGCTCAAGAACACCCAATTTGGCCATACCATTTAGAAGTTATGCAATTTTTAGTACATGCTGTCCAGTTTGGTGATTCTCTGAATGTTCGGACTTTGATCTGAATTTCAGAGTGCCATTTGAGGACTTTAAATTGAAGTATTGAATGATTGGCTATGGGGTAACTGTAGTACATCCTCTTGTGCTCATTGAGAATCCAAGAACTTGAATTTTGGTTGAAACATTAGAAAGTTATGCAAGTTGTACCTCCTTGCTGTCTAAATTGCAACTATTAGTAGATTCAATTTTGAGTTGTGATTTTGAGCAAGATAGAGGCAGAATTTGGATTTAATTTTGCCTAGAGATAGCTAGAACTTTCTGAGTAGATGCTTAAAATGTCTTTGGTGGCTCAATTTGGAGTTGTTTAGCAATAGTTTTGCTTTGGCAAAGTGGGCAACTCAAACCAGTTTTGGATGAAATTTCAGATTTGGGGCAAGTTTGACTTAGGGAGTATCTATGTGGTTTGTTGTTGTTTGTTGACTCTAGATCTTGTGGAATTGAGTATGTGATTATGTTTCCAGATGGAGTAGCTTCGGGAGTGACCTCTTCTTCCCGCCACTCCATTCCTCTCGGTAGAAGGCAAGTGTGTCATTTCGATTAAATGCTAAAAAGGAATGAATCATGCTTTGCTTTGTGATTTTCATCATGTTGATATTTATGTTGATGCAAATGTTAAGTTCATAAATTTATTCATTTGTCCCTTGTGTGTGTGAATCGATTAGAGGCATATGAAGGTTAAGTATTTGTTAGTGTTTTGGTTGATTTGATGATTATATTGATGAATATGAGAATGGATTGCCATGTGTGTATTCATTTATGTCCATGTGGAAGGATAGAAATGTTTGTTTATGCAATTTAATTGTGTTAATTGCATTTGTGCATTCATAAAAGAAGAGGCGACCCATTCTGATGCGGGCCTCTGTGTTCACACGTAGTGAACACGAAAGTCCTACCTCGTAGTCCCACTCATCGAGGTGAATGGGAGCGAGACAGTAAGAGTAGGCACCTTCCACGGGATGGAAGGGCCGTGAGGGTGCACCCCGACGGGTGTGCACTTTCGGCGATGCCGTGCGTGCATCTAAAAAGAGCATACATGTGCATTGCATCTCTAACGATTGAGTTTTGTGTGTTAAATGGAGTTGTGAAGAGTTGGGATCGAGTCGTGGACTCACCCAAAAAGATTCAATGAGGTATGTGTATGAAAAGGGCAATGAGGTAAGTGGTAGCGGTACAATTGTTTATGTATTGGTTGAATCTTGTAAGAGTTACATTCTTAATGATGGGTTGGAATTGCTAACGTGTTATTCATATTGATTCGATGCACTTTGCTGAGTTTTCGAACTCACGCTTGTTTGTTAATATTTTTAGGTACTCGGAAGAGCGACTTGCCGGGTTTGGGGCGTAGCTGCACCTCCACTGTGTCTCACGACATGTTTCAGACTTTTGGAATCAATTAGTAAATTTGTAGCTAGTTAATCTATTTGTGTAATCATGTGGTATTTAAGTTGAGTTGTTAATGAATGGATTTTTAGTAGTTGTTAATTGCCTACATGTCATGATAGTTGATTGATTCCATGACATGTTGAAATTATCATTGCTATATTGATAATTGTGATCTCTTTTGCCTTCTGAGTGGATGTCCACTTAGTAGGGGAGGTCTTGCGAAAATTTTTAGTGAAAATTAGATAGGTTTTGGTAGCACTTCGGGCACGTGAGGTGCCGGGGTGTTACAGTTGGTATCAGAGCGGGCTTTAGGTCCGTGGAATGTGAATGCAGCAAATTACTCTAGAGTAAACTAAAAATGTGACTTGGAAAAGTAGAAACATGGCTTAGGTTTCTACTCTTGAAAACTTGGCCTTAGGGCAATAACCTTAAAATCTGAAATAGTATGGTTAATTAATTTAAAATTTGACACACTCTGATGCACAGTAGGAAAGGGGTATGGGTATTATTGCTTTGCGCTTAAATGTTGTACTTAAGTTTTGATGTCGAATGCTAAATTTGAAGATGCTTATTGCTTTGATTATGCATGATGTTATCGTCATTGTTTTGTAAGAGCTATTTGAGTATTGTGTTTAAGTGAGTTGTGGTGCCGAAGTGTTTTGGTCACCTTCCTTGTGGTGTGGCTATGGTTGAGGCCATGGTGGTGGTTGTGGTCGGGTAAAACAACAACCGGAAGTTTGGAGTCTCTCATAGGTTAGAGTCGTCGCCTTTTTGCGACAAGGTTTAGAAAGTGGATGGAAGTTGTGGTTCCTTTTGGCTTCTTGTTGGAGTCAAATAGCAAGGTTAGTGATGAATCTTTCAGATTTCTCTTACCGTTCGTGTGATCGATTTGGTTGGCTTCTTTGGTTTTTATTGGTTGGAAACCAAGGAAAGGTGTTTGGTGATGAGTCTTTACCGGTTGTTCTTCTGGCGGTTTCTGGCAAAAAGGTTTTTGTTGGTTGTCATGTGCTGTTTTGGGGAGAAAACATTGTGTTGTGCTTGTGGTTGATCGCTTGGTTTTTCCTTTTTCGTGGAAATTTCCTTGCAATTGCCTTCCCTCGTGGAAGTTGTAGATCTTGAGAGTTGTTGAGCAGTTGTTGCGTGTTAGAGTTTTTGGAGTTTGAGGGTCGAAGTCCCTTAAGATTTGTGGTTGTGTCTTGCCGGTGTTTCTTGGTGTTGTTTTTGTCTAGAACGGTGGCTTAGTAAGGGTTGGGTACGTGACCCACGAGGATGTTCAAGATGTTAAGTCGGTAATGAGAAGATGGATCAAATTGAGGTGAAGTAAATTATCGATTCAGTTAAAGTGAATTTATTGCTGGTATAAAGACAACTTACGTGATTGTGTTGATAGAGAAAGTTTAATTGAGATGATAATCAATGTAAAGTGAAGGTTGATTAGTATTGTATGCGAAGTGTTGTGAATCATGGAATTTATTGGAAATTTGAGACTTGTATGTATTGATCCCGAGTGAGAGGATCTATAAACTTCTGCTTGATGAATTAATATAGCAAGATGATGGTGTAAGGTACCGGAATATGACGGAGTAAAGACATGAGGATCGTTGGTTTTATTGCTTAAGGGTCGATTAGTTCGTAAATTTACCAAATGACTTAATTGATGTGTAATTAGAGAAGGGAAGATATGAAATGATTGTATGAAAGGTTGAGTTTGTCCTTGACAAATGTCTATCTGGGATCCGTAATGGAAATATGACTAAGCGGAGGTTGTACCTTGTCGTTAGAAGTATTTATTGGTTGAATGAATTGGGGATATTGAATTTGTTACTTAAGGATTGTATGAAAAGCAATTGTTGATTATGTCGAAATGGGTGTTGAAAAGATATGTTTTATGATTGGAATAGGAAATTGTATGGACGATGGTTCGTCATGGTTAGTAAACTAAAAGAAGATGTTGATATACCTCTTATGTTAATTTCACTAAAGGAGTTATTGGTGTTGAAAAAAAAGGGGTGAGCATTGGTTCTCCCGGTTGATTGTCATAAGATAGAAATGGTGGGATTTGAATTGAACCTTCTTTTAAAGGTTTATAGATTCAAGTGATTGTACGATTTTCAATGAGGGTATGCCTTGTGGTTAAGGCCTCCTAATTAGTGGGTAATGGAACTCCCCTGGTTTAGTGGTATTTTTGTCAAGTTGTGGACTTGGCTTTGATGATCGAAAATGAGGATGAAAGAGTAGTTTCGGAAGTAATCGGTTGATGGAGTCCGGAATACTATACTTCATTGAATCATGCCAATCTTTGTTTTGGCTAAGCTGTTTAACTTACGTGATGAATATGGGTTTTTATACCCAAGAGTGTATGAGTGGATCACGCTCCCTAGCGTGCAAACCGAATTATCTTTAGAGTCAATATTTAAAGGAAGCAAATGGACATGTTGGGGTGTGTTGAAAGCCCTTGACCTGGAATTACTTGTAACTCTATCTTAACTAGAGTTTGGTTTAATTGAAAGAGTGTATGTCTTTTGCGAGTGTTTCAAAAGTTGGAACTTTTGATTGCTTCATAAGTGCTCTGTGGTTGTTTAAGAGCTGTTTTGGTTTGGTAAAAGCTTGATGTTTGCTTTTGTGAAAATGAGTTGCCTCATTAAAGTTTCATGCGGTGTTTCTCTTCTAATGGAATTTTCCGCGAGGTGAAGTTTTGTGCCTTGATTTTAATGTGTTGGATATGGATTGAGTTGTTAAAGGGAATCGAGATTTCCTTTGCTTTCTAGCCTGAAAAGAAAGAATGGATAATTTCTGGCATCGGGCCATGCTTTGCAAGAGATTTGAGTTTCCCTTTTCTCTTTGAGAGATATTGTGGTGGTTGTGGATTCCTGTGTTTGATTTGAGAATCAGTTTTCTCTTCCAAAATGTTGATTTTGGTTAAAACGAGAAGGTTTGGCTTTGGTGAAGCGAGTTGAGTTGTCTTTGGTTGTTGAGAGCTTCTGTTAAAGATTTGTGTGGAGTCTCTCTTCTAATTGAGTGCTCCCCGATGCAAATTGTATCACTTTGATTGAGATTTGTTTCCTTTGCGATTTGACTTAGGAAAAGAGGAAGAGTGATCTTTGTATTTGTTCGAATTCTTTTCAAAGTGAATTGTAGCGCATGGGTTCAAGTAGATGAATGTGGTTCAGCCAGTTAAAGAGAATTGCTATTTGTTGGCATCCTCGTTTGAGATAAGAATAGGAATGTTTATGAAATTGTTGAGTATAATAGAGGAGTATACTCATAAGCTTGGTTATATCTGAGTGAAAGAACGTGAGGGCGAGACCCTCTTAGGAAAAGGGATTGACTGTGATGTGGTAATGATCTGTGGTCCTAGCTTAGGCTAGATGTACAACTTTGGTTGTGGTTTAAAAGGTAATTATGATGGAGATTGTTGATGTCGTGGTTCAAATTTTGTTGAGAGTATCGTTTGGTGGTAATGAAGATTATAGAAATTGTGATATAAAATGTTCTGTTGTGAACATTTGTCCTAGCTAGTTGTCTTCGGGTATGAGACATGCTCGGCAGACGAGGGAATAAAATTATAACGTAGTTGTGGTTGGAAGGAAAATATTGCCTATGTGGGCTATGTACTTAGATGACGTTGGTGGGTGGGTGATGGTCCTTTTGTTGGAAAAGGGCAAATAATTAGAAAAGATGGGATTATGTCTATTTGAGTCTTTGGGGTACAAATTTGGAACCTGAGATGATTAAACGGGTGGTATGAATGCTTGGCTGAGAATGGGTCTAGAGGTATGATACAATGAAAAGCCTTGTATCATTTTTTTTTTGGTCATGAATAAGATGAATTGTGATAAAAAGGCTAAGATGAGAGATTAGATTGAAGTTAAACAAGGAATCGAGAGTTAAGTTGAGAGTTGGGACCATGTTTCCCCAGAATGAGGTCTTATCCGGTAATACCAAAGGAAGATTTTCTGAGTTGCATCAGACTGATTCTTAAGATAGTGGATTGATATGTTGGATATGGAAATATGGCATATCAATTAATTTGATTGAGTCCTTTAGTGGGTGTAACAGTAGTTAGTGGGTGAAATTGAAGATTGCAGTTGAGAAAATTCGTGTGAGATTGCTGGTTCGGGAAAGTTCCTTGGAATCTAGTCGGCAAGGGAGTTTTGTTCCTTAAAAAAAAATTAGTAGAGACTGAAGAAGTGGATGTGGAATCATGAAAAGTTGCACTTAGTTAAGCCAAGTCAAGTCACTTCTTTATTAGTTGGATTTTGAGAGTTGAGTTATCATTTGCTTCTGTTGGAAATCTTTGCGTGGGTGTTTTGAGTTGCAAAGAGTTTGGGTCCCTTGTGGACTTTGTTTTGGAGTTGGCGTTCTTCGAATTCGGGGTCGAATTCCTTCAAGTGGGGGAGAATGTAATACTGCGAGATCTTCTTCAAGTTTTTGGAATTTCTCGTATGTGTAATTGGTGGACCAGCCTGGTGATCTGCAGGTCTGACTTTCTAGTGGTGTGGAAAAAAAAGGGAAAGAAATTTCACCAACCTTTTCTCCCTCCCACTCTGTCGGGACCCCGAATTTGCAAATCCGGACCCTCTGTGTATTCAGCACTAGTCCAGGAACGCGCTAGTGCACATAGTCTTAACATTGGTAAATATCACAATCATACCAATCGATATTATCAAAGTACTTTATTTAAATAACCAAAGTGGTTACTCGACCTTATGGCCAAGTTACAAATATATGCCTCGCAAGGCGAAACTTATTCAGAGAAAAATAATAGCAGCGGAAAATCAAATAGCTTCGTGGCGCCATCCAAGATACCACGTGCAACTGATCGGGCTCGCATCCCTAAGTAGACGGATCCTCTTGAAATTCCTCCTCCGGCCGTGGCGTAGTCTCCTCTTCAAGCGGTGTTGTGTTGAGGCAAGGGTGAGTACTTGGTACTCGGCAAGTCATGCCTGAGAATGCAAGCTAATATACTATATGCATGGCTTGGTACAAAGGAATAGCTCAAGGTATATTTGCGATAAACAGCTTTTGACAAGTAATATAAGTAGATTCGAGCAGTAGAAATAAGTAAAGCGTAAATAACTTTTCAAGAAGTTTAATAAACATTTTTACCCATCCTAAACAAAATTTCCATCATCTTCATTATTAAACAAACACAAATTTTCAAACCAAATTTATTTTTTAGAAAATCTAACACTTTACTGTAATTCCCGGCGATGTCCAATACCATGGACACGGCTATTCGAATAGATTCTAAACTCTGCAGAGGTTATGCACTTTACCCACAAGATACAGTCAAACACCACAAAGGCGAGTTCCAGTAACAAAGTCTTTCGGAAACCTCTAACAATACAAGTGGTCCTCCCCGGTTATTGCGCACTAACCCTTCCCTTCGCTAAGGCGAAGTCTAGGCCAATCAACCGTTAGATTGGTACCTGGCCTCGGCCAGACGCTCCCCGTACAACTTACACAAAGGGTGTAGTTGGCCTCCTGAGGTCCACAGTGCGTTATTAGCAACTTAGTCAACTAGGTCCGTCCATTCTGAGACATGTGGTTGCACGTTAGACCCAGTTCAAAGGCTTGCAAGGTTAAGTCCTTAGGGTGACCAGGGCAAGACTACCCGAAGAACCAAATCAACATCCCCAACGCCACAACTGGCCCACCTGATTACTCTTGCCACATGCCCCGGTCGAAAACTGTTTATCAAACCCCAGTTGATTACCATGCACCACGTGCCATCAACATCACATGATACTTTTCCAAAACAGGTTCAATATATCATTAAGTCAATATTAGCATTTGATTATCCAAATTCATGTTATGAGCACGTAGCAGGTCTAAGCAGTATACTACAACGGTCTAAAACCCATGTTGGCAATTTACTAATGTCCAACTAGTAATCCACAACTAAGGTGACAAAGGGTCATGGCACATACTTAAATAATCAAGGTGTCATACAGCAAATTGGTATTTATCTAACCCCCATGTTTAAACAAAATATTTTTCTAATTGAACTAGCATGCAATAGTTTAGATCAAAATAGGTTTCAAAATAGGATCAACATGGTCAAAGCACAACTTTCCTTCAAAAAGTACTTGCTCTTGGTCTTGAGTTGGATCCTGAGTCAATACTTCTCCTTGAATCCTTAGGCACTTCAACGTCTACTCGTAAAGCGTGCAAATAGCAAATACACAAATAAACAATAGGCAAAAAGTGTCCAAACATCCAAATAAAATCCATAAACAGAAAGAACATAATTTTATGGATTTTTAGAAACTGGAATCGTCAAATTTGGAGTTAAGACGCAAAAGTTATGATTATTTAAAGTTTAAATAATCAATTAAATAATTTTACAGAGGAAAACTTTAGTCCAAAAATTAAATAAAATTCATATTTAGGTAGATCTCAATTTTATACAAATTTAGAAATTTGAATCACTCAAATTGGAGTTGAAACGCATAAAAGTTATAAGCGTTTGAAGTTTTGAAATTCAAATCAATTATTAAACCGATTTATTAAATCATTTTCTTTTAGGAAAATCATTTATTGCGTCGGCGAGGACACGTGGCAGCCTCGATTGGTTGGTGGCGTCGGTAGGTCCATGGACTTGGTCCACGCTTGGCTCGGGTCCACCGTGGACTCGGTCCACGATTCTACGTGTCAGCGACATGTGGGCCCACTCGGGTAGCGTCATCGGCCCGGCGTCGGTAGGCTCGGCCGCAGTCTTGGCAGTGGGACCCACCGATGACGTCATGGGTGGCGTCGGCGCTTAGGCTGGTCACGGCCCGTGACATGCGGGCCCTCGACACGCGGGCCGCGTGTCGGCGTCTACCTGCCAGCAGCGTGGGCCACGGCCGCGTCGGTCCAACTTCCCGACACGTGGCGCAATCTCGGCCGTTGATTTGAAATTCAGCGGCGCGATTAGATCCAGGGTTAACGTGTTGAATCTACTCGATGATCGTGGGCGTTCGATCCAGATCGGACGGTCGGATCTAATCCTATAATAATCACTACCACGGCGCGTGGCGATTGTGAACCGTTGGATCTTGATCCAGCGGTCCGAATCTAATCGAGGTTTGGAACACGTGAACTCACCTCAACCGCACGATCAAGATCGGACGGCGCCTGAAGTTCGCGAGGGCGATGGCGACGCGGCGGGCTGCAGCCACCGGAGACGGAGACGACGCCGAGCCCGACGGCGCTCCGGGGTCGTTCCGGCGAAGTGAGTGGTCTCTTCGGGTGCGCCTGGCTTCGGGGGTTCCGGTTCTGGGCTCCTTCTCGGCGGAAGACGACGGACGGCGGCGAGACGAGGCAAAACCGCGGCGGAGTGGCGCTCAACTACGGCGAGCTCGCCGCAAACGCAAGCGGCGGCTCAAGCGAGATGGCTCGAGAACGGAGTGCGCAAGGATGAGGGCAACCTCGGGCGTGACCAGGGCTTTAAATAGCCTCGGCGTTCGTGCGAGGCGGAAACCTAATTCTACGGCGGCGGCGCGGCGAGTCCGGCTTCGGACTCGGCGGAGACGACGACGCCGCGGCCGTCCACGTGGCACGATCAGCGGCCACGATCGCCGCGCGCGATTGGATCCGGGCGGATCACGGCTCGAACCGTGGCGGATCTCAGCCGTTGGATCTTGATCCAACGGTTGGGATTGATTAGGGTTGGGAGCTGGTTTGGTCGAGTCAACTGGCTCGGGTCGGACTCTAGTCCGACTTCGGGTTCGACTTCGATCGGATGAACGATTACTCGACCGAGTTGAATTTCCAGTGATTTAATATTTAAAATAATTCCCAGTAATTCATTTAATTCATTAAAAATAGTAAATGACTCAGAAAAATTCCAGAAAAATTCTGGAAAATATTTTGGATTATTTTGGACTCAAATAAAATATTTCCAACAAAATTTTATTTGCAAAATTAAATTCTTTAATTATTTCAAAATGGAATAAATTCAAATAAATTCCAAATAAATCCAAATAAATTCCAGCAAATTCCAAAAATTCACCAAAGTGCCAAATCACACATGAATTCAATAAAAGCAAAAATTTTGGGGTGTTACAAACCTCCCCCCCTTACTAGAATCTCGTCCCCGAGATCCAGGGCTTACTAAAGGAATAGGTTTGGAAATTCTTTCTTCAAATCCTCTTCGCGCTCCCAAGTCGCTTCGCTTTCTTCATGGTTGCTCCACTGAACTCTCTGAAGCAGGTTGACTTGTTTCTAGTTTCTCGATCCATTGTGTCCGTAATCCTCACGGGATGCTCCTTATAAGTCAAGTCCTCTTGCAACTCAATTAACTCTAGCGATTATGCATTTCCTCGGGGAACTCGGAGGCACTTCTTCAACTGGGACACATGGAATACATCATGCACTCCTGCCAAGCATTGTGGCAACTCCGGTGATAAGCAACCGCCTCTGCGACTCAAAATCTTAAATGGTCCAACATAGCAGGTGCGAGTTTCCCTTTGGCATGGAACCTCTTAACTCACCCGAGAGGCGTAACTCGAGGTATACAAAGTCTTACGGTTCAAAACTCAAATCTCGGCGACGATTGTCGGCCATAACTCTTCACGAGATTGGGCTATCTTCAACCTTTCCCTAATCATGGCTATCTGCTCTTCAGCCTCTTGAAGAATATCAGGCCAAAAGACACGTCGATAGCCTGTCTCATTAAAATTCAATGTCTTCAGACATTGTCGACCATACTGTGCCTCAAAAGGTGACATCTGTAAACTAGCCTGATAACTATTGTTGTAACTGAACTCGGCATACGGTAAACTCTTATCCCAAGAAGTAGCATAAGCTAATGCACAAGCTCTCAACATATCCTCCAGAATCTGGTTGACTCTTTCGATGTCTGTCAGTCCGTCTGCATGGATGATAAGGTACATCTTGAAGTTCAAACGGGTTCCCATGGCTTCATGCAACTTATTCCAGAACCTTGAGGTAAATTGGGTACCTCTGTCCGATACAATCCTCTTTGGCACTCCGTGCAAACAGACAATCCTGATCATGTATAATTCTGCTAATTTATCTCCTAAGTGGTCTTCACGGGGATAAAATGGCCTACTTTAGTCAAGCGATCCACTATAACCCATATGGAGTCATAACCTCCTTGAGTCTTTGGCAAACCGGTAATGAAATCTATTCCGATTTCCTCCCACTTCCACTCAGGTATTTTCAGCGGTTGTAGCAATCCTGCTGGTCTCTGATGCATTGCCTTGACTCTCTGGCATACGTCGCACAATGCAACATGCTCGGCAACTTCACGTTTCATACTCGGCCACGAATCTCTCCTTGAGATCCTGATACATCTTGGCGCTTCGGGATGAATTGAGTACTTAGAGTCATGGGCTTCTTCCAGAATCAGTTGCTTTAACTCCTTTTTGTTAGGCACACAAATGCGATCCTTCATCCACAACGTGCCTTGCTCATCCAACTTGAAGTCCTCTGCCTTGCCTTCCTCCTTGATGGACTTAATCCTGCGGATCTTGTCATCATCCTTCTGTCCTTCTCGGATCTGATCCTCTAGGGTAGGCTTTACTTCTAAGGCGGCCAAGAATCCCCTAGGTACTACCTCAATCTTCATTTTCTGAAAATCCTCACATAACTCATCCTTACTTGTGGCTAGCAACGTACCCACGGTATGGCTTTTCCGACTCAGGGCATCGGCTACTACGTTGGCCTTCCCGGGATGGTAATGGATCCCAACATTATAGTCCTTGATCAACTCTAACCATCTCCTCTGCCTCATATTCAGATCCGCCTGGGTGAATATGTACTTAAGGCTCTTATGATCCGTATATACTTCACATCTGTTTCCGATCAGATAGTGACGCCATATCTTCAAGGCATGCACTACGGCAGCTAACTCTAGGTCATGTGTCGGATAATTTTCCTCATGCGGCCTCAGCTGCCTTGATGCATAAGCGACGACCTTTCCATTCTCGTGCATCGCACACATCCAAGTCCTTGGCGCGATCGTCACAATAAATATCGAAGCTTTGAGCAACATCCGGTAGAACTAACACCGGTCTGGCGTCAATCGCTTCTTCAGCTCTGAAATCCTTTCTCACAGTCTGGCGTCCATGCAAACTTCTTTTCCTTCTTCAGCGATTGCGTAAGAGGTTTCGCAATTGTCGAGAAGCCTTTGATGAAACGGCGGTAGTATCCTGCCATTCCAAGGAAACTCCGAATCTGGGTCACGCCTTCTTGGTGCTCCCAATGTAACACAGCTTCTACTTTGCTTGGATCTCTGGCGACTCCTTTGCGGTCATTACATGTCCAAAAAACTCCACCTTGTCCTTCCAAAAATCACACTTGCTGAACTTGGCGAAAAGTTGTCGTTCCTCGGCTTTTCCAAAACTCGCCTTAAGTGTTCGGCATGTTCACTCTGTCTTGGAGTAGATTAGGATATCATCTATGAACACGACGACAAACTTGTCCAAATATTCCATGAACACCTTATTCATCATATTCATGAAATAAAATTTGGCGCATTAAATCGATCCAAAGGACATAATCAGAACTCGTAATGTCCATATCTTGACGAGAATGCGATCTTGAATATCTTACGATCGGATCTTCAACTGATGGTATCCCGACCTCAGATCAATTTTGGAGAAAACTCCGGCTCCTCTCAACTGATCAAACAAATCATCAATCCTGGGTAGCGGATACTTATTCTTCACTGTGACTTCGTTGAGTGCACGGTAGTCAATGCACATCCTGAAACTTCCGTCCTTCTTCTTGACAAACAAAACTGGTGCTCCCCACGGCGACAAGCTCGGTCTGATAAATCCTTTCTCCATTAACTCTTCTAGCTGTTTCTTCATTTCTACCAACTCCTCGGTGGACATCCGATAGGGTCTCTTTGCTATCGGTCTTTGTGCAGTACAAGCTCTATTACAAATTCTATGTCCCTGTCTGGCGGCATACCAGGTAGATCTTTGGGAAAAACATCCGGGTACTCATTCACTACCGGGACATCCTCTATGCTGATTGCCTTGGTACTGTTAACCATCAACTGTCCATCTCTAACTGCAGTGGCTTGAAATTCCACTTTCTTCCCACACGGGCTCTCAACTGAGATAGTCCTTCGTCCACAATCCAATACGGCCTTGTGCTTGGATAACCAATCCATTCCCAATATGACATCTAAGGTGCAGGTCTCCAAAATCATAAGGTTTGCTAGGAACTCTATTCCACCTATCAAGATTCTCACCGGAACATCCTACTTTCGATTCGGAGTTCGGAACCAGGGTTTGAACTAAAAGCATGCACTTAAGTCTTGCAATCCTCAAATCATTTCTAGTAGCAAAGCCTTGCGAAACAAGCGAATCTGAAGCTCCGAGTCAAACAAAAGCTGATTGCAGTCTTGAGTTAACAAGTAACTTACCCAAGACGACGTCAGTAGCATTCTGCGGTGCATCTGCGGTGACATGGTTGACTCGGCCTCTCACCACGGTGCAGGGTGTGGCTCCTGTCTTTGGCGTCCTAGCTGGGGTGGTTCCTAGGTTGAAGCGAAGGGTCACTCCTGCTGTCTTCTTTGGACAAGCTGTTGGCAAAGTGTCTGGCTCGTTGCGATTGTAGCGGCGTCTCACTGTTCCTTCTTGTTGCACAGGTAGTGTTTCTAGCGGGGCTGAAGTGCAGTAGTTACGATTGGCGGAGTCTTGGTCTTTGAGGATGGTGTCCTTGTTGCATTCTCGTGGTTGGAATCAAGAATTGATTTGGTGCAACTCTCGGTATTGCGTTCCTGGCGTGATCCTTCTTTGTTGCATCCTGCGCTTCTGTTCTCATCCAGTTCCTTGCGCTTGTCCTCAAGAATAAGCGCCTTATTCACCAACTCTTGGAAATCTGGAAAGGTGTGGGTGATCAATCCTACTTGCAATCCTGAGTTAAGTCCCTTCATAAAACGAGGTATGCGGATTTATCTGTCGCTACATCCTCGGTGCGTAGCGTGCTAGGCTGTGTGAACTTGTTCAGTAGTCGGCCACCGGTGATTACCTTGCTTGATGCTCTGAACTCCTCCTTCTTAAGGTCCATGATTCCTTCAGGCACGTGATCTTTGTCGAATGCAGTGTGAACTCTTCCCAAGTGATATCTTGAGGGTTCTCTTGCGTGGCATGAAGTTCTCCCACCATTCGGCTTTGTTCCTTCCGGTGATGAGAAGCGTGAAGTACCTTCTCATTTCCTATGCATTGAGCTATGTGTAGCTTCCTCTCGATTGATCTTAACCAATCATCGGCCTCCAATGGATTGGCATTCCCAGAGAAAGTGGGTGGGTGGGTTCTCATGAACTCTGATAGTCTTGTATTCTGGCGTTGTCCATGATTAACTTGATTAGCGATGGCCTGGCGATGACGTGCTGCATTTGTTGCATCATAGCATGCATCAACTGAGTGCAGGCAGCAAGAAAAGCTCGAAATTCTGCATATCCAAGCGGTGCTGGTGCTCCATCATTGGGGTTTTCTTTGGCGAGAACCACTCCCATTGCTTCCAAAGTTTCCACGGGTGTTCACCATCCTCGATTTGCTCTAGGTTTAGAGATGAGAGGGAAACAAGAATAGACAAGTAATATGGAACTTATGCGGGGCGAAAGGGGTAACTTTAAGGTCCAACTTTATTATTTAATAACTTGGTATGGCTGCTTACAATGCCTAAGGGCCTTGCAACACATACTGCACACTCAAAGAAACAAAGCAAATCCAAATCGAACTAACTCTCGAGTCTAACGCCTAAAGGGTGACTCTTTATTCTATGACGCGACTCGTGAAGGAGTCTCACTATAGAACCTATGCTCACTCATCGAAAACCTCCACGGCCTGGTGCGGGTCTTTGTGGCATAGGCGCGTAACGATCGCCATGTCCAAAGAATCGTGTCCTCTATGGTAGTCGAAGAAGCGGTGTCCTCATCGAGGTCGACTCCTCTGGATCTGGCTCGTGTAGCTCGAGTCTTGGCTCTGGTGCAGTCCGTACAAGGTCATCTCCAACTCGTCAATCCTTCGTAGAAGGTGTGCCACATACTCTTGAGCTTCCCGCCATCTGTTCTTCTCTGTCGTGATCTCCTTGCGGGCCTTCTGTAGCTCCTTGCTTGTATTATCTAGTACATCCTCCTGGGCGACGACAAATCGTGCCAACTGTGTGACCGTGGCATCCTCATCCTGAATCGCCTTGGTCAAGAAGGTTATCGCTGCTTGCGGATGGTAACGGAACACCGTCCTCTCCAATTCTCTGGCGTAGATACGGGTAATGTGCCGCATTGCTCGTCGTGATACTTCTTGGATACCCATCTGCATTGTAGATCTCCTGGCAGTGCAGTGTATCGGGCGATTGCCTGGGCCCTTTTTCCTAGCAGGTACCTCAATCCTCACGTCACAAGCCTTGATCAATCCCGCTTGTCTGATCACTTCCACTTGGTATTGGGGCTTCTCAAAATCTCCAAGAGTCCAGCAGCATATGCCAAAGTTCCGCGGCGTGACCAACTCCCAGATCAACGTAGTTGAACTCTTCCTCCATCTGTCACAAGAGTGCTTTACGTAAGAACTCGGAATTTTTAAATTGTGACAAGGTAAGGGAAAATTTCAGCAAGAGACAAGAAAAGAGAGAAGGGGATAAGTCGAGATGTCATTTCTTATCTTGACAATTTTTTTAGCTTTTAGAAAATAGGTTTTATCCTCACTACGACCATTCTAGCTAGGGTTGAGCCTACAGTCAAGTATGGCTCTGATACCACCTCTGTCGGGACCCCGAATTTGCAAATCCGGACCCTCTGTGTATTCAGCACTAGTCCAGGAACGCGCTAGTGCACATAGTCTTAACATTGGTAAATATCACAATCATACCAATCGATATTATCAAAGTACTTTATTTAAATAACCAAAGTGGTTACTCGACCTTATGGCCAAGTTACAAATATATGCCTCGCAAGGCGAAACTTATTCAGAGAAAAATAATAGCAGCGGAAAATCAAATAGCTTCGTGGCGCCATCCAGTATACCACAGGCAATCGATCGGGCTCGCATCCCTAAGTGAGACGGATCCTCTTGAAATTCCTCCTCCGGTGGCGTAGTCTCCTCTTCAAGCGGTGTTGTGTTGAGGCAAGGGTGAGTACTTGGTACTCGACCAAGTCATGCACAGAATGCAAGCTAATATACTATATGCATGGCTTGGTACAAAGGAATAGCTCAAGGTATATTTGCGATGCTTGACTTTTGACAAGTAATATAAGTAGATTCAAAGCGGATAGAAATAAGTAAAGCGTAAATAACTTTTCAAGAAGTTTAATAAACATTTTTCCCCATCCTAAACCACATTTCCATCATCTGCATTATTAAACCAACCCAACTTTTCAAACCAAAGTTATTTTTGAGAAAATCTAACCCTTATTTGTAATTCCCGGCGATGTCCAATACCGCGGACACGGCTATTCGAATAGATTCTAAACTCTGCAGAGGTTATGCACTTTACCCACAAGATACAGTCAAACACCACAAAGGCGAGTTCCCGTAACAAAGTCTTTCAGAAACCTCTAACAATACAAGTGGTCCTCCCCGGTTATTGCGCACTAACCCTTCCTTCGCTAAGGCGAAGTCTAGGCCAATCAACCGTTAGATGGGTACCTGGCCTCAGCCCCGGTACGCTCCCCCGTACAACTTACACAAAGGGTGTAGTTGGCCTCCTGAGGTCCCACAGGTACGTTATTAGCAACTTAGTCAACTAGGTCCGTCCCATTACAGACATGTGGTTGCACGTTAGACCCAGTTCAAAGGCTTGCAAGGTTAAGTCCTTAGGGTGACCAGGGCAAGACTACCCGAAGAACCAAATCAACATCCCCAACGCCACAACTGGCCCACCTGATTACTCTTGCCACATGCCCGTTGGCCGAAAATGTTTATCAAACCCCAGTTGATTACCATGCACCACGTGCCATCAACATCACATGATACTTTTCCAAAACAGGTTCAATATATCATTAAGTCAATATTAGCATTTGATTATCCAAATTCATGTTATGAGCACGTAGCAGGTCTAAGCAGTATACTACAACGGTCTAAAACCCATGTTGGCAATTTACTAATGTCCAACTAGTAATCCACAACTAAGGTGACAAAGGGTCATGGCACATACTTAAATAATCAAGGTGTCATACAGCAAATTGGTATTTATCTAACCCCCATGTTTAAACAAAATATTTTTCTAATTGAACTAGCATGCAATAGTTTAGATCAAAATAGGTTTCAAAATAGGATCAACATGGTCAAAGCACAACTTTCCTTCAAAAAGTACTTGCTCTTGGTCTTGAGTTGGATCCTGAGTCAATACTTCTCCTTCGAATCCTTCCGGCACTTCAACGTCTACTCGTAAAGCGTGCAAATAGCAAATACACAAATAAACAATAGGCAAAAAGTGTCCAAACATCCAAATAAAATCCATAAACAGAAAGAACATAATTTTATGGATTTTTAGAAACTGGAATCGTCAAATTTGGAGTTAAGACGCAAAAGTTATGATTATTTAAAGTTTAAATAATCAATTAAATAATTTTACAGAGGAAAACTTTAGTCCAAAAATTAAATAAAATTCATATTTAGGTAGATCTCAATTTTATACAAATTTAGAAATTTGAATCACTCAAATTGGAGTTGAAACGCAAAAGTTATAAGCGTTTGAAGTTTTGAAATTCAAATCAATTATTAAACCGATTTATTAAATCATTTTCTTTTAGGAAAATCATTTATTGCGTCGGCGAGGACACGTGGCAGCCTCGATTGGTTGGTGGCGTCGGTAGGTCCATGGACTTGGTCCACGCTTGGCTCGGGTCCACCGTGGACTCGGTCCACGATTCTACGTGTCAGCGACATGTGGGCCCACTCGGGTAGCGTCATCGGCCCGACGTCGGCGAGGCTCGACCGCAGTCTTGTGGTGGGACCCACCGATGACGTCATGGGTGGCGTCGGCGCTTAGGCTGAGTCGGCCGTGACATGCGGGCCCTCGACACGCGGGCCGCGTGTCGGCGTCTACACTGCCTGCAGCGTGGGCCCTTGGCCGCGTCGGTCCAACTTCCCGACACGTGGCGCAATCTCGACCGTTGATTTGAAATTCAGCGGCGCGATTAGATCCAGGGTTAACGTGTTGAATCTACTCGATGATCGTGGGCCGTTCGATCCAGATCGGACGGTCCAGATCTAATCTATAATAATCACTACCACGGCGCGTGGCGATTGTGAACCGTTGGATCTTGATCCAGCGGTCCAGATCTAATCGAGGTTTGGAACACGTGAACTCACCTCAACCGCACGATCAAGATCGGACGGCGCGCACAGAGTTCGCGAGGGCGATGGCGGCCAGCGGAGCTGCAGCCACCGGAGACGGAGACGACGACGAGCGAGCCCGACGGCGCTCGGTCGTTCGGCGAAGTGAGTGGTCTCTTCAGTGCGCCTGGCCGGGTTCCGGTTACGGGCTCCTTCTCGGAAGACGACGACGGCGGCGAGCGAGGCAAAAACCGCGGCGGAGTGGCGCTCAACTACGGCGAGCTCGCCGGGCAAACGGCGGCGCTCAGCGAGATGGCTCGAGGAACGGGTGCGCAAGGATGAGGGCAACCTCGGGCGTGACCAGGGCTTTAAATAGCCTCGGCGTTCGTGCGAGGCGGAAACCTAATTCTACGGCGGCGGCGGCGGCGGAGTCGGCCGGACTCGGCGGAGACGACGCCTGGCCCGTCCACGTGGCACGATCAGCGGCCACGATCGCCTGGCGCGATCGGATCCGGCGGATACGGCTCGAGCCGTGCAGGCGGATCTCAGCCGTTGGATCTTGATCCAACGGTTGGGATTGATTAGGGTTGGAGCTGGTTTGGTCGAGTCAACTGGCTCGGGTCGGACTCGAGTCCGACTCGGGTTCCGACTCGGTCGGATGAACGATACTCGACCGAGTTGAATTTCGATGATTTAATATTTAAAATAATTCCCAGTAATTCATTTAATTCATTAAAAATAGCAAATGACTCAGAAAAATTCCAGAAAAATTCTGGAAAATATTTTGGATTATTTTGGACTCAAATAAAATATTTCCAACAAAATTTTATTTGCAAAATTAAATTCTTTAATTATTTCAAAATGTAATAAATTCAAATAAATTCCAAATAAATCCAAATAAATTCCAGCAAATTCCAAAAATTCACCAAAGTGCCAAATCACACATGAATTCAATAAAAGCAAAAATTTTGGGGTGTTACACACTCCTCCACCTAATCCCTCTCTTTCTCTCCCCTCTCTCTTTTCTTCCTCCCAAACCGAACCAGCCAAGTCTCCCCTTGGTTTCTCCTACAAGTAGCCTCCTCTTCCCCATTTTCGTGGCTTCTCCTAGCAGCAGCAGCAAGGAGTGCTCTTCCTCAAGCTTGGTGCCCTTCTCCACCCCAAGTGGCTCCCCTCCTTCACCTCCAAACAAAGACAGCAGCAAATTTCATTCGAGCACTCCTCCCTTTCTTCCTCCTCTAGGTGAGTGGTTCTCCTCCATGGATGGTTGTTGGTGAGCTCAGATCTAGAGGTCCTTGGCCGGCTGGTAGGGTTCTAGGGTCCCTAGGGTCAAAATTTGTGGAGGGAAAGCTAGTTCTTTTGGAGGGAATCCAGTTTTTGTTTTAAATGCTGGTTTACGTGCTGTTCTTTGAGGTACGATTCGAGCTAGTTAGAAGCATTTTCTGGGGGTCCGTATGTTGCGAAAGTTGTAGATAATCGAATTATCTTTAATTGGAGTACAAGAACTCGAAAATCCGTCCGGTAGTTTAAAAGTTATGAGCAAAATCTTGTTGACTGTCCTGATTAGGTTTCTTTGCGAGCGTAATTGTTCAACTGCTGTTTTGAGCTTCTTGTAGTCCGATTGAGCTTTTTCATTTGCCTAGATAAGTGTAGGATATTTTCTCTAGTTTGATAAAATGTACTTGTTTGTTAGATTTCAGTTTAAGAATCAAAAGTTATGTTGTTTTGAACTTGCTGCCCAGAAACTTGTTTTTCTGGATGTTCAGATTTTGGGATGAATGTTCAGAGGTTGATTAGAGGATCTTGGAGCCATCTCCTGTTTAATTGGTTACCAGAGAAGTTGTAGCTAGTGCTCTCAACATTCTATAGAGCTCAAGAACACCCAATTTGGCCATACCATTTAGAAGTTATGCAATTTTTAGTACATGCTATCCAGTTTGGTGATTCTCTGAATGTGCAGACTTTGATCTGAATTTCAGAGTGCCATTTGAGGACTTTAAATTGAAGTATTGAATGATTGGCTATGGGGTAACTGTAGTACATCCTCTTGTGCTCATTGAGAATCCAAGAACTTGAATTTTGGTTGAACCATTAGAAAGTTATGCAAGTTGTACCTCCTTGCTGTCCAAATTGCAACTATTAGTAGATTCAATTTTGAGTTGTGATTTTGAGCAAGATAGAGGCAGAATTTGGATTTAATTTTGCCTAGAGATAGCTAGAACTTTCTGAGTAGATGCTTAAAATGTCTTTGGTGGCTCAATTTGGAGTTGTTTAGCAATAGTTTTAATTTGGCAAAGTGGGCAACTCAAACCAGTTTTGGATGAAATTTCAGATTTGGGGCAAGTTTGACTTAGGGAGTATCTATGTGGTTTGTTGTTGTTTGTTGACTCTAGATCTTGTGGAATTGAGTATGTGATTATGTTTCCAGATGGAGTAAGCCGGGAGTGACCTCTTCTTCCCGCCACTCCATTCCTCTCATTAGAAGGCAAGTGTGTCATTTCGATTAAATGCTAAAAGGAATGAATCATGCTTTGCTTTGTGATTTTCATCATGTTGATATTTATGTTGATGCAAATGTTAAGTTCATAAATTTATTCATTTGTCCCTTGTGTGTGTGAATCGATTAGAGGCATATGAAGGTTAAGTATTTGTTAGTGTTTTGGTTGATTTGATGATTATATTGATGAATATGAGAATGGATTGCCATGTGTGTATTCATTTATGTCCATGTGGAAGGATAGAAATGTTTGTTTATGCAATTTAATTGTGTTAATTGCATTTGTGCATTCATAAAAGAAGAGGCGACCCATTCTGATGCGGGCCTCTGTGTTCACACGTAGTGAACACGAAAGTCCTACCTCGTAGTCCCACTCATCGAGGTGAATGGGAGCGAGACAGTAAGAGTAGGCACCTTCCACGGGATGGAAGGGACGTGAGGGTGCACACCGACGGGTGTGCACTCGGCAGTACCGGTACGTGCATCTAAAAAGAGCATACATGTGCATTGCATCTCTAACGATTGAGTTTTGTGTGTTAAATGGAGTTGTGAAGAGTTGGGATCGAGTCGTGGACTCACCCAAAAAGATTCAATGAGGTATGTGTATGAAAAGGGCAATGAGGTAAGTGGTAGCGGTACAATTGTTTATGTATTGGTTGAATCTTGTAAGAGTTACATTCTTAATGATGGGTTGGAATTGCTAACTTGTTATTCATATTGATTCGATGCACTTTGCTGAGTTTTCGAACTCACGCTTGTTTGTTAATATTTTTAGGTACTCGGAAGAGCGACTTGCCGGGTTTGGGGCGTAGCTGCACCTCCACTGTGTCTCACGACATGTTTCAGACTTTTGGAATCAATTAGTAAATTTGTAGCTAGTTAATCTATTTGTGTAATCATGTGGTATTTAAGTTGAGTTGTTAATGAATGGATTTTTAGTAGTTGTTAATTGCCTACATGTCATGATAGTTGATTGATTCCATGACATGTTGAAATTATCATTGCTATATTGATAATTGTGATCTCTTTTGCCTTCTGAGTGGATGTCCACTTAGTAGGGGAGGTCTTGCGAAAATTTTTAGTGAAAATTAGATAGGTTTTGGTAGCACTTCTGCACGTGAGGTGCCGGGTGTTACAGTTGGTATCAGAGCGGGCTTTAGGTCCGTGGAATGTGAATGCAGCAAATTACTCTAGAGTAAACTAAAAATGTGACTTGGAAAAGTAGAAACATGGCTTAGGTTTCTACTCTTGAAAACTTGGCCTTAGGGCAATAACCTTAAAATCTGAAATAGTATGGTTAATTAATTTAAAATTTGACACACTCTGATGCACAGTAGGAAAGGGGTATGGGTATTATTGCTTTGCGCTTAAATGTTGTACTTAAGTTTTGATGTCGAATGCTAAATTTGAAGATGCTTATTGCTTTGATTATGCATGATGTTATCGTCATTGTTTTGTAAGAGCTATTTGAGTATTGTGTTTAAGTGAGTTGTGGTGCCGAAGTGTTTTGGTCACCTTCCTTGTGGTGTGGCTATGGTTGAGGCCATGGTGGTGGTTGTGGTCGGGTAAAACAACAACCGGAAGTTTGGAGTCTCTCATAGGTTAGAGTCGTCGCCTTTTTGCGACAAGGTTTAGAAAGTGGATGGAAGTTGTGGTTCCTTTTGGCTTCTTGTTGGAGTCAAATAGCAAGGTTAGTGATGAATCTTTCATATTTCTCTTACCGTTCGTGTGATCGATTTGGTTGGCTTCTTTGGTTTTTATTGGTTGGAAACCAAGGAAAGGTGTTTGGTGATGAGTCTTTACCGGTTGTTCTTCTGGCGGTTTCTGGCAAAAAGGTTTTTGTTGGTTGTCATGTGCTGTTTTGGGGAGAAAACATTGTGTTGTGCTTGTGGTTGATCGCTTGGTTTTTCCTTTTTCGTGGAAATTTCCTTGCAATTGCCTTCCCTCGTGGAAGTTGTAGATCTTGAGAGTTGTTGAGCAGTTGTTGCGTGTTAGAGTTTTTGGAGTTTGAGGGTCGAATTCCCTTAAGATTTGTGGTTGTGTCTTGCCGGTGTTTCTTGGTGTTGTTTTTGTCTAGAACGGTGGCTTCCGTAAGGGTTGGGTACGTGACCCACGAGGATGTTCAAGATGTTAAGTCGGTAATGAGAAGATGGATCAAATTGAGGTGAAGTAAATTATCGATTCAGTTAAAGTGAATTTATTGCTGGTATAAAGACAACTTACGTGATTGTGTTGATAGAGAAAGTTTAATTGAGATGATAATCAATGTAAAGTGAAGGTTGATTAGTATTGTATGCGAAGTGTTGTGAATCATGGAATTTATTGGAAATTTGAGACTTGTATGTATTGATCCCGAGTGAGAGGATCTATAAACTTCTGCTTGATGAATTAATATAGCAAGATGATGGTGTAAGGTACCAGAATATGACGGAGTAAAGACATGAGGATCGTTGGTTTTATTGCTTAAGGGTCGATTAGTTCGTAAATTTACCAAATGACTTAATTGATGTGTAATTAGAGAAGGGAAGATATGAAATGATTGTATGAAAGGTTGAGTTTGTCCTTGACAAATGTCTATCTGGGATCCGTAATGGAAATATGACTAAGCGGAGGTTGTACCTTGTCGTTAGAAGTATTTATTGGTTGAATGAATTGGGGATATTGAATTTGTTACTTAAGGATTGTATGAAAAGCAATTGTTGATTATGTCGAAATGGGTGTTGAAAAGATATGTTTTATGATTGGAATAGGAAATTGTATGGACGATGGTTCGTCATGGTTAGTAAACTAAAAGAAGATGTTGATATACCTCTTATGTTAATTTCACTAAAGGAGTTATTGGTGTTGAAAAAAAAGGGGGTGAGAACGTGGTTCTCCCGGTTGATTGTCATAAGATAGAAATGGTGGGATTTGAATTGAACCTTCTTTTAAAGGTTTATAGATTCAAGTGATTGTACGATTTTCAATGAGGGTATGCCTTGTGGTTAAGGCCTCCTAATTAGTGGGTAATGGAACTCCCCTGGTTTAGTGGTATTTTTGTCAAGTTGTGGACTTGGCTTTGATGATCGAAAATGAGGATGAAAGAGTAGTTTCGGAAGTAATCGGTTGATGGAGTCCGGAATACTATACTTCATTGAATCATGCCAATCTTTGTTTTGGCTAAGCTGTTTAACTTACGTGATGAATATGGGTTTTTATACCCAAGAGTGTATGAGTGGATCACGCTCCCTAGCGTGCAAACCGAATTATCTTTAGAGTCAATATTTAAAGGAAGCAAATGGACATGTTGGGGTGTGTTGAAAGCCCTTGACCTGGAATTACTTGTAACTCTATCTTAACTAGAGTTTGGTTTAATTGAAAGAGTGTATGTCTTTTGCGAGTGTTTCAAAAGTTGGAACTTTTGATTGCTTCATAAGTGCTCTGTGGTTGTTTAAGAGCTGTTTTGGTTTGGTAAAAGCTTGATGTTTGCTTTTGTGAAAATGAGTTGCCTCATTAAAGTTTCATGTGTTTCTCTTCTAATGGAATTTTCCATGAGGTGAAGTTTTGTGCCTTGATTTTAATGTGTTGGATATGGATTGAGTTGTTAAAGGGAATCGAGATTTCCTTTGCTTTCTAGCCTGAAAAGAAAGAATGGATAATTTCTGGCATCGGGCCATGCTTTGCAAGAGATTTGAGTTTCCCTTTTCTCTTTGAGAGATATTGTGGTGGTTGTGGATTCCTGTGTTTGATTTGAGAATCAGTTTTCTCTTCCAAAATGTTGATTTTGGTTAAAACGAGAAGGTTTGGCTTTGGTGAAGCGAGTTGAGTTGTCTTTGGTTGTTGAGAGCTTCTGTTAAAGATTTGTGTGGAGTCTCTCTTCTAATTGAGTGCTCCCCGATGCAAATTGTATCACTTTGATTGAGATTTGTTTCCTTTGCGATTTGACTTAGGAAAAGAGGAAGAGTGATCTTTGTATTTGTTCGAATTCTTTTCAAAGTGAATTGTAGCGCATGGGTTCAAGTAGATGAATGTGGTTCAGCCAGTTAAAGAGAATTGCTATTTGTTGGCATCCTCGTTTGAGATAAGAATAGGAATGTTTATGAAATTGTTGAGTATAATAGAGGAGTATACTCATAAGCTTGGTTATATCTGAGTGAAAGAATGTGAGGGTGAGACCCTCTTAGGAAAAGGGATTGAGTGTGATGTGGTAATGATCTGTGGTCCTAGCTTAGGCTAGATGTACAACTTTGGTTGTGGTTTAAAAGGTAATTATGATGGAGATTGTTGATGTCGTGGTTCAAATTTTGTTGAGAGTATCGTTTGGTGGTAATGAAGATTATAGAAATTGTGATATAAAATGTTCTGTTGTGAACATTTGTCCTAGCTAGTTGTCTTCGGGTATGAGACATGCTCGGCAGACGAGGGAATAAAATTATAACGTAGTTGTGGTTGGAAGGAAAATATTGCCTATGTGGGCTATGTACTTAGATGACGTTGGTGGGTGGGTGATGGTCCTTTTGTTGGAAAAGGGCAAATAATTAGAAAAGATGGGATTATGTCTATTTGAGTCTTTGGGGTACAAATTTGGAACCTGAGATGATTAAACGGGTGGTATGAATGCTTGGCTGAGAATGGGTCTAGAGGTATGATACAATGAAAAGCCTTGTATCATTTTTTTTTTGGTCATGAATAAGATGAATTGTGATAAAAAGGCTAAGATGAGAGATTAGATTGAAGTTAAACAAGGAATCGAGAGTTAAGTTGAGAGTTGGGACCATGTTTCCCCAGAATGAGGTCTTATCCGGTAATACCAAAGGAAGATTTTCTGAGTTGCATCAGACTGATTCTTAAGATAGTGGATTGATATGTTGGATATGGAAATATGGCATATCAATTAATTTGATTGAGTCCTTTAGTGGGTGTAACAGTAGTTAGTGGGTGAAATTGAAGATTGCAGTTGAGAAAATTCGTGTGAGATTGCTGGTTCGGGAAAGTTCCTTGGAATCTAGTCGGCAAGGGAGTTTTGTTCCTTAAAAAAAATTAGTAGAGACTGAAGAAGTGGATGTGGAATCATGAAAAGTTGCACTTAGTTAAGCCAAGTCAAGTCACTTCTTTATTAGTTGGATTTTGAGAGTTGAGTTATCATTTGCTTCTGTTGGAAATCTTTGCGTGGGTGTTTTGAGTTGCAAAGAGTTTGGGTCCCTTGTGGACTTTGTTTTGGAGTTGGCGTTCTTCGAATTCGGGGTCGAATTCCTTCAAGTGGGGGAGAATGTAATACTGCGAGATCTTCTTCAAGTTTTTGGAATTTCTCGTATGTGTAATTGGTGGACCAGCCTGGTGATCTGCAGGTCTGACTTTCTAGTGGTGTGGAAAAAAAAGGGAAAGAAATTTCACCAACCTTTTCTCCCTCCCACTCCTCCACCTAATCCCTCTCTCTCTCCCCTCTCTCTTTTCTTCCTCCCAAACCGAACCAGCCAAGTCTCCCCTTGGTTTCTCCTACAAGTAGCCTCCTCTTCCCCATTTTCGTGGCTTCTCCTAGCAGCAGCAGCAAGGAGTGCTCTTCCTCAAGCTTGGTGCCCTTCTCCACCCCAAGTGGCTCCCCTCCTTCACCTCCAAACAGCAGCAACAGCAGCTCATTCGAGCACTCCTCCCTTTCTTCCTCCTCTAGGTGAGTGGTTCTCCTCCATGGATGGTTGTTGGTGAGCTCAGATCTAGAGGTCCTTGGCTGGCTGGTAGGGTTCTAGGGTCCCTAGGGTCAAAATTTGTGGAGGGAAAGCTAGTTCTTTTGGAGGGAATCCAGTTTTTGTTTTCGTACAGTTTCTGTGCTGTTCTTTGAGGTATGATTCGAGCTAGTTAGAAGCATTTTCTGGGGGTCCGTATGTTGCGAAAGTTGTAGATAATCGAATTATCTTTAATTGGAGTACAAGAACTCGAAAATCCGTCCAGCCGTTTAAAAGTTATGAGCAAAATACTGTTGACTGTCCTGATTAGGTTTTGCTGCGAGCAGAATTGTTCAACTGCTGTTTTGAGCTTCTTGTAGTCCGATTGAGCTTTTTCATTTGCCTAGATAAGTGTAGGATATTTTCTCTAGTTTGATAAAATGTACTTGTTTGTTAGATTTCAGTTTAAGAATCAAAAGTTATGTTGTTTTGAACTTGCTGCCCAGAAACTTGTTTTTCTGGATGTTCAGATTTTGGGATGAATGTTCAGAGGTTGATTAGAGGATCTTGGAGCCATCTCCTGTTTAATTGGTTACCAGAGAAGTTGTAGCTAGTGCTCTCAACATTCTATAGAGCTCAAGAACACCCAATTTGGCCATACCATTTAGAAGTTATGCAATTTTTAGTACATGCTGTCCAGTTTGGTGATTCTCTGAATGTTCAGACTTTGATCTGAATTTCAGAGTGCCATTTGAGGACTTTAAATTGAAGTATTGAATGATTGGCTATGGGGTAACTGTAGTACATCCTCTTGTGCTCATTGAGAATCCAAGAACTTGAATTTTGGTTGAACCATTAGAAAGTTATGCAAGTTGTACCTCCTTGCTGTCCAAATTGCAACTATTAGTAGATTCAATTTTGAGTTGTGATTTTGAGCAAGATAGAGGCAGAATTTGGATTTAATTTTGCCTAGAGATAGCTAGAACTTTCTGAGTAGATGCTTAAAATGTCTTTGGTTGCTCAATTTGGAGTTGTTTAGCAATAGTTTTGCTTTGGCAAAGTGGGCTACTCAAACCAGTTTTGGATGAAATTTCAGATTTGGGGCAAGTTTGACTTAGGGAGTATCTATGTGGTTTGTTGTTGTTTGTTGACTCTAGATCTTGTGGAATTGAGTATGTGATTATGTTTCCAGATGGAGTAGCTTCGGGAGTGACCTCTTCTTCCCGCCACTCCATTCCTCTCGGTAGAAGGCAAGTGTGTCATTTCGATTAAATGCTAAAAAGGAATGAATCATGCTTTGCTTTGTGATTTTCATCATGTTGATATTTATGTTGATGCAAATGTTAAGTTCATAAATTTATTCATTTGTCCCTTGTGTGTGTGAATCGATTAGAGGCATATGAAGGTTAAGTATTTGTTAGTGTTTTGGTTGATTTGATGATTATATTGATGAATATGAGAATGGATTGCCATGTGTGTATTCATTTATGTCCATGTGGAAGGATAGAAATGTTTGTTTATGCAATTTAATTGTGTTAATTGCATTTGTGCATTCATAAAAGAAGAGGCGACCCATTCTGATGCGGGCCTCTGTGTTCACACGTAGTGAACACGAAAGTCCTACCTCGTAGTCCCACTCATCGAGGTGAATGGGAGCGAGACAGTAAGAGTAGGCACCTTCCACGGGATGGAAGGGACGTGAGGGTGCACACCGACGGGTGTGCACTCGGCGATCTGCCGACGTGCATCTAAAAAGAGCATACATGTGCATTGCATCTCTAACGATTGAGTTTTGTGTGTTAAATGGAGTTGTGAAGAGTTGGGATCGAGTCGTGGACTCACCCAAAAAGATTCAATGAGGTATGTGTATGAAAAGGGCAATGAGGTAAGTGGTAGCGGTACAATTGTTTATGTATTGGTTGAATCTTGTAAGAGTTACATTCTTAATGATGGGTTGGAATTGCTAACTTGTTATTCATATTGATTCGATGCACTTTGCTGAGTTTTCGAACTCACGCTTGTTTGTTAATATTTTTAGGTACTCGGAAGAGCGACTTGCCAGGTTTGGGGCGTAGCTGCACCTCCATTGTGTCTCACGACATGTTTCAGACTTTTGGAATCAATTAGTAAATTTGTAGCTAGTTAATCTATTTGTGTAATCATGTGGTATTTAAGTTGAGTTGTTAATGAATGGATTTTTAGTAGTTGTTAATTGCCTACATGTCATGATGGTTGATTGATTCCATGACATGTTGAAATTATCATTGCTATATTGATAATTGTGATCTCTTTTGCCTGCTGAGTGGATGTCCACTTAGTAGGGGAGGTCTTGCGAAAATTTTTAGTGAAAATTAGATAGGTTTTGGTATCACTTCGGGCACGTGAGGTGCCGGGGTGTTACAGTTCAACTGCTTGAGGGAGAGGAACTCCTACCTCTTGATGTCCATGAGTCCCTTCGGGATATGATATGCCAGAAAGGCCTCACGGAACTCTGCCCTTGACACTTGGTGACCGGCAGGCTGCATGACAAGGAAATTGGCCACCATGCACCAGCAGGACCCTGAAGTTGTTAAGCAGCGAAGAGTGCCTTCTCATGGTCTTCACAGTGAATGAGAGCAAACTTCTGCCCAATTGTGCGCAACCAATCATCGGCCTCTAGCGAATCGCTGGCGCGAGAGAAGGTGGGTGGCTGTGTATGCAAGAATTCCAGATAACCATTGGACGGTCTCGCACTTCACGGCCACCTCAAGGAGCCAGATTCTGAACAAGCATCTCAAGAATTCGATTGGTTGCCTGCTGATTCTGCTCAGACCTCATCAACACATCCAAGAGGTTGGGAGGAGGAGGCGGATCGCCATCGTGGGGCTGCGATTGCCCCGCACCATCATCACCTCCCGTACCTCCGCGGGTCCTCATTCTGTCGTCAACCATGCTCAGACGACAAGAGTTAGACTCCACAAGAAAGGGACAGGTTCTCGGACTTAGCAAAAATTCAAATCAAAATACGATCTAGACAACAGCACAAGACAACGGGATTTACAAATTCAACATACATAAAATCATAGATGAAGATGCAAAATGATATGGCAAAACATATGCGTGCATGGTATGACATGGACCTTACATGAATGGCATGAAATGCACGATTCCAACGTGATCGTTTCTCCCACACTCACCATTCAACCTACACAACCCCAATTATAGACATAGGGCGGGTAATATAGCGTTAACGACTACTAGAAGGCTAAGTAAACCACAATCAATCATCTAAGTGGTTGTCAAGTTTATAGTTCGTCTTTATGCACCTTGCTTTGATACCAGTTTTGTCAGGAGCCGCCCAGACCGTTCTTGGGTAATTTGAATGCTCGGTCGTCATTATCGAATTTGGAGGCTAGCAACGGATCACCGATGGCGTTCGCAATGCTAGCACCCAAGCCCAAATGAGACAACCGTGAGAACATTCAAATAACTCGACAACAATCCCGGTATTCCCCCGGAATGCGACCCGAAGCTCGCCCAGGATCGCCCCGCATACCAGTTTCCATTGTCATATCAACTCAATTTGCATAAAGGGGGCAACGAACTCAAAACTTTACGACCAAAACGCAACCGCGGAAGCACAACAAAACGACTAAAAACCAAAGCACAAAGACAAACTCGAGAACCAAACACGGCAAGAACTCACAACAACAGATTCTAACCCACAAAACAAACAACAAGAAGATCCTACCTAAGGATTTCTACAAAATTTCGGTATGATGCCTCTAGAAGTGAGGACATCCACTCAGCAGACAGAAGAAACATTTAATTCATCCACACATGACACTACAACAACAACATAGCATAATAATCGACATGGATAGGAGCAACATATAAAGCATGAGATGAGCACCATAATACATCAAGGTTCAACAACAAAAATAACCAAGTATTCAAGCCTAGACATGACATAGTTTTTAAGGCTAACTATACAACAAAATGAACGCACAACCACCAAATTAAACCAAAAGTATGACATCTCCGGAAGTGTCCTGCCCCTGAACACTTCCAAGCGTGTGCAACGTCGCAAGTAGCCTCTACTCGGTGCCCCGCCCGGACACCGAGAGGCAGTAAGGACAGAACTCGCATCCATCCTGATCCTCACCTGAAAACCACAAAGCAGAAGCATGAGTACAAAAGGTACTCGCAAGACTTACCCGTGGTCCATATATGACCGACTCGAAAGAATATGCATTTGGATGTAGAAAGGAGTAAGCTTAAGGTAATAGTTGCGAAAAAGCTTAACCTTTGTTTCACGATCACATTAACTAGTCAATTATCAAGTTTCATAGCATTTATGGACAGCACCTATTACTAGAGTAAAATCTGAAATTTAACATTAAAAAGAGCAAGTAATCTCATGAGCAAATATGAACATCAAGTATACCAACTAACTTCAAGTTTCAGTTGTTACTACGTTGAAATGTCGAATGATACAAGCGTGCTCATATCCGAGAGCGCTTCAATTCGAATCGCTTTCTCAACCCTGCAGGGGATCATCAATCGCACGACATGTGCCACAAGGGAACCTCATGTCAGCCCTCCTCCCATCCATACATATTCGTTGAGCCATCTTCATGCGGTTCGAGCACCTAGCACCCCCTCGAGCGGCCCAAGCCTCGCTTGGCCCTCAAGAGTTGGCCTAAGCCTCGCCCTCAACCACGTCCAACCGCATGAGGGCATGACCCATCGAACAGTACGCGACGAAAGAGTAGCTTACCGTACCATTATATCGAGCATGCGATCAACAAGGGGTGCTCGATCAACATGGCAAACAACGGATCGGTCCTTAACCGACACAGGCGAGACTAAAACACTTGAGTCTCCACACCCAAATGGTCCAACTCTCTCGCTCAGTCTCAAATTCAACATTCCAGAACATAACTATAACCATTGCAGCCCCACATTTGTGAAGTAAATAATCTCAAGCGATGGAACCCTCCACCACTTGGACCATGCCCGACAACTAAGCAAAACTAAGCATGGACACAATATAATTACCCATAGACTAGCTCCAAAGGAGGTGTTCAACAAGTTTCAATGAATGTAAGTGCAGAAAATAGGTTCTAATTCCAATCCCACAATTCGACTCCTAATGCATAACTTAAACATCCAATAAGCAATTCATTACCCAAAATACAAATATACATAAGGTTGAATATGCTTAGGTGCTTGCCTTGAGCTTTTGCCGGGTTCTCAACGACAATTTGCTCCTCGTGTTCCACCTCGGCCATGGCCTCGTCAACCTCCGTGGGTTCGTTCTCTACACGATAACAATGCATGAAATGAGATGCATGCCGTGCACATGAGATGAAATGACAACTAAAGACCCATGTTAGCTCCAAAAAGAATGCAAACATTCATCAATCAAAAATGAAGATGCAAATGTTAATACTCCAAATTAGAAGCCAAGCAACATTTTGAAATGTTCTACACTACTCCAACCCAAAAATCCTAACCTTTGTAGCAACTTTGAAATCTGAAACAACAATACACTCCTCCTTTGGTTTTTAACTACAAACTCTGAATTTTCATAATAGCATGAACTTCGAATGAGCATATCTATTTACCTACTCAACCAATTGGAGTAATTCCAGTTTACAATTGAACATAAGGACAATACCTACTCATACATCTACCCCCAATTGACTACACATTGCTTTATCTTGCCCAAAAATAGAAAAGAGTAGTACTCTGCACAAATGCACAACTTCTGGAAAGATTTCACCAAAATGACCATAACTTCTACAAGGTTTGATGGAATTGAGTGCTTCCAAGTTCTAATGAAACTTAAGAGGCATATCTACAGCTTATCTTTGTCCAATTATCCATCCGTTGCATGTACAACTCCCAGTTCGGCCAGGAACAGAGAGAAAGTTTCAGCATCCACAATATTCAGAGTTTTCATAACAGCTAGCATTCAATTGGGCATAACTTTTTAATCCCTCAACCAAACTGAGCTCTCCCAGTTCCTAATTGAGCATAGGAACCTTACCTACGATTACCACTACCCCTAATTGAACAACCATCAGTTTAGCTCACCCACAAACCGAGCAAATAGCAGCTCTGTCGACTTTCCCCCAAATCTGGATTACCGGCAGTAAAAACAAGATATCTTTCGATTGGATTAACCAAATTTCGACTTCTTCTACTCTAAACGACCGTAAGAGACCCAGCTACAACTTTCTCCATATGTGGTTGGGGAGATGTGAAAGACCGAGATGGCGATCAAAGGGGGGGGTGAACGATCCCAAATAAAATTATCCCCTACTCAACGTACTCCAAACAATCCCGCAAAGAAACTCGGTGCTCCTCAAAATCGCAAAACCCGCAAAATCGGGAACGACTAGACAACTATGTGTATCCCTAACTTACTTGGATGAGAACCATGAATCATGTGAGGGATTTTTAAATCACAATCTTGGTTGTCAAGTGTCCAAAGCAAACAGGGATCAATTCAAATACTTCTTTTCTAAAAGAGATCAAGCCAAAACACAAAAGCCTCTTTTAGAAAAGCAAAAACAGATTTTTCAGGAATTGTCCTCAATTAGAGCAGGTGTATGGTGGAATTCTGTTGCTCCAAAATTTTTGGGAATTTTTCACCCTATGAGCATATAATCACCACAAAAATCCTTCTACAAAAATCAGGAAAAATCAAGAACTACGAACAGTTAGGATCTTCAATCAGGAAATTTAGGGCTCGGTTTTCACCTCACAGCTCCCAAACGGTGCACCCAGTGGACTCCAAAATTTTTCCACAGATGGATATATGAGTCATGCACCTTCTCCAACAAGAATCAATCAAAAAGTATGTCAGGTCTCAAGGCAGTGGTGGCCATAGGAGTCATGACTGGCTTTCCATCAGACATATCAAAGCGCTTCAGGAGGTCTCGAGTATACTTGCCTTGATGCAAGAATGTACCCTCCCGAGTCTGCTTAATCTGGAAGCCAAGGAAGTAGCTCAACTCGCCCATCATGCTCATCTCGAACTCAGTACTCATCACATCTGAGAACAGAGTAACGAGCGAATGCGAGGAACCACCGAAAATGATGTCGTCGACATAGATTTGGACTAGGAGAAAGTTCGAATCAGAATGTCTGACGAACAGAGTCCTATCCACTTGACCCATATGAAAACCATGACTCAATAGGTAGGACTTAAGCCTCTCATACCAAGCTCGTGGAGCTTGCTTAAGTCCATACAAAGCTTTGGAAAGCTTGAAGACATGGTTTGGGTACTTGGGGTTCTCAAATATCCTGGAGGTTGTCTGACATACACCTCTTCCTCAATGAAGCCATTGAGGAATGCACTTTTGACATCCATTTGATAAAGCTTGAAGCCCTTGGACACCGCGAATGCACGCAGGATCCTGATGGCCTCTAGTCTGGCTACAGGGGCAAAAGTCTCCTCGAAGTCGAGGCCCTCGACCTGAGAAAAACCCTGAGCGACTAGCCTAGCCTTGTTTCGAACTACAACCCCATCCTCACTCTGCTTGTTTTTGAACACCCATTTGGTCCCAATGATGTTGTGACCAGAAGGGGGCTCGACAAGCTTCCAAACTTTGTTTCTCTCGAAGTTTTCAAGTTCCTCATGCATAGCATTAATCCAAGATTCACTAGTTAATGCATGAGAAACATCCTTCGGCTCAAAAGAGGCAACAAAGGCAGAGTGGAGGCAGAATGTGGACAGACCTGACTTAGAGCGAGTGACTTGCTCAAACAGATCTCCAATGATCTGGTCAGGTGGATGAGCCTGCTGAATGTGACGGGGAGGTCCAGAAGCAGAAGTGATATCTACTCCTCGCGTGGGAGAGGTAGGAACAGAGCCACTAGCTGCTGAAGAGTCTGAGGGTAAGGGCTGATCTCCCTGAGGTGTAGATATGGAAATGGGAGGCACCTCGGGAGCGAGGCAGTGGATCGGATCAGGCAAGGCGCCTTCATCTCCGTCATCAACTTCCTCTGAGAAGATAGACTGAGAAAGAGGAGAAGAGCCTGAAATGTCTGGTCTAGCACTGGGACTAGCCTCATCAAAGGTCACCTCACAGGTCTCTATGATCCTACCCAAGTCTACAGCCCAAATCCTGTAGCTACGGGCAGAAGTCGAGTAACCCAGAAAGATTCCGTCAGCTGAGCGTGACTCGAACTTATCTAGGTTCCCAGACTTCAAGAAGAAGCACTTGCAGCCGAAAACACGAAAATGAGACACACTGGGCTTTCGCCCATATCTCAACTCATAAGAAGTGTGGTGCAAGTGTACCCAAAGAAAAACTCTGTTGGCAACATGGCATGTCGTAGCTACAGCCTCAGCCCAAAACTTCCTAGGAGTACTGTACTCGTCTAGCATCGTCCTGGCCATCTCAACCAGGGTCCTATTCTTCCTTTCCACTATGCCATTTTGCTGAGGGACATAGGGAGAGGAGAACTGATGCTCTAAGCCTAACTCCTCACAGAAGCTACTAAAGTAGGAGTTCTTGAACTCCGTGCCATTGTCACTGCGGATCGCTCGTAAGGCACCTGGGAGCTCAATGGACAACCTACAGACCAAACCCCTGAAGTGTGAAAAAGACTCATCCTTCGAGGCCATGAAAAACATCCAAGAGTATCTCGAAAAATCATCGACAATGACAAGAATGTACCACTTCCCACCTGCTGACTGCACTCGAGCTGGACCAACAGTGTCCATGTGTAGCAGCTGTCCTGGTGCATCAGTCATCACTCGGGTGACTGGAGGATGGGAGGCAGCAACCATCTTGCCATGTCGGCAAGGAGAACATACAACATCTTTGACCATCTTGAGTTTAGGCAGGCCACGAATGAGATCATGGCCGCTAACTCGAGTCAAATGATCAAAGCCAATGTGACCAAGTCTCCTATGCCAAAAGGAGAGATCACGGGACTCTGAAGCAATAAGGCAATGGAGAGAGTCTCCAGAGGAAGAAGAAAAATCAACACGAAAGACTCTCCCAAAACAAGAAATCCCGCAAACAAACTCCCCAGAAGAATCGAGGATCCTACAAGAGCTCCTCTTAAAATTGACCTCGAAATCGTCATCAAGAAGCTGAGAGACAGAAAGCAAGTTGAAATGCAGCTTACTGACTAAGGCAACGTCCTTAAGAATGAAATGATCGTTAATGCAGACGGTACCTTTAGCAATGACTCTACCCGACGCAGCATCCCCAAAGGTGATCACCTCATCACCGGGATCTCGGTCCAGGGAAGAAAACCAATGGGAGTCTCCGGTCATGTGGCGAGAACAGCCGAAGTCTACGATCCAAACCTCCCCCTTCCCTGTCCTACGGACCTGAATCAAAGAGAGCGAAAAGCAAATGTCTTAGTACCAGGATAGATCAGTGCAGATCTAGGAACCCAATACTGAGTCAACTATGCAGTAGACGAAACAGTCAACGAAGTAGAAGAATGCAATCTGGCACCTCTCTGTGACTCGACTCTCACAAACTCAGACTCCGCTCTAGTCGGACGTCTGGGAGCAGGTGCCGGGTTGGTCCGCCGAGGTACAAAGGCCGGATCATCCCAGTGCTACTGCCCAGACCTCTCGCTGGGGAAAACAAACTCACGCCATTGATATCTACCTCGATGGGAAAAACGAGGAATATCAAGAGGACGGTGGAAAGACTGACTCGGGACAGCTCTGGGGCGAAAACCAGAAGTAGAAGCCTGAAAACCAAGCCCCATGCGCTGTCCAAAAACAGGACACTCTCTAGCTTGTCTATCCTGTCTAGAAGCCGTGTGTGCCTTAGGCGCACTCAGAGTCTGGGGATGACCTTGAATACCCCTAAGGGCACGGATACGCTCACACCGAGAGATCTTGGCGCGTCTGAAGCAGAAATCAACTATATGTCCATCCTTCTGACAAAAGGTGCATGTATACTTCGCCTTGGGGGCTGAAGTAGAATGAGAAGCACCCTTATCATCAGACATCCCGTGGACAATCCCTGCTGATCTAAACACAGTGGTGCTCACCTGTGGAGCCACCACTATCTCTCCGCTCTTGGTGGCACGCACAACAGTGGGCGGATGCACCCGTGTATGCTCCAAGGCATCAAACCCTAGACCTTGATTGAATCTGCTAATCTTGGACTGATCTAGGATAAGATTGAGCTTCTTCTTACCTCCAACAAACTTCTCGAGAGTGCTCATAAGGTACTGACACTCTCAAAAAAGTGAGGCACAAGAAGAGCAAGGGGAAGGAGTAGCAGGGGAAGATCCAGATGGAGAAGAGCGAACTGAACGATCAAATCTCTCCCTATAAAAAGCAGCCTCAATCTTGAGGGACTCACAAGAAACACAGGGAGAGTCTCTAATCCTACCCACCTGGGCTTTGAGCTTCTTCCTAAGCTCTACATGAATTTGATTCATGTCCTCTGCTACCCCAACACACAGCATGCAACCATTTTGTGACTTAGCTAGTAGATCCTTAGTAAATTTTGAGTTTTCAAGCACCAAGTCATCATAAGCATTTTTTAGTTGCATACAGCCCTCACATGAGCTGATTGGGTCCTTAGAAGCATGCTTTTCAAGTTCATCATTTCTAGCAGATAGCTTCCTAAGGTGACAACTCATGGCATCAATTTCAGTGAGAAGCTTAGGGCAATTAGCACATGATGCATTTGTGTGAGTGTGAAGAAAACTAGCATCAACAGGAATAGGATCTACTGGACATGTACTAGCATCCTTCGACCTAAGTGACTCAAGATCAGAAACCACACTATCATGTAGAGTCATTAGGTTCTCCAACTCCACAAGCAAAGCATCACACAAAGTACAGCTATCAGAGTCTCGGGAGGAACAAGATCTAAGTGAAGCTAACTCCCGAGATAAGGTACCTACTTCCATCTCTAGATCCAAACACCTAGCTCTAGACTTGGAATGAAATTTTCCTAGTTTGATAAAAGCATCATGGAGCGGGTCATAAGAAGGTACCTCCTCCGTGTCGCTGTACAGCTCGGTGTCGGGTACTTCCATGGCATTGGAGGCCATGAAGCACATGCCGGAGAAGTCATCGCCGCCCTTCGCCTTCTCTTGCGGTTCATCCTCGTCCTCGTCGCACCATGTCTCCGTGTCGGAGAGGTCCAGGTCGTCGAGCGCAGCGAGGACGCGGTGAAAGAGCTTCTTGCCCTTGGTGAACTTGCGGTGTTTCTTCTCTTGCACTGGCTCACGAGCTGGAGGCTTCTTGTTGCGGTTCTTGTTGATGTAGTCGTTCTTGCCCACACCGCCTTGTTCATTATTGCCCTTCTCCAGCTTGGGACAGTTTGCCCGAATGTGGTTGGGGCCACCACACTCAAAGCAAGTGAACTTGACACTCTCTTCCTATCTCTCACCCTCTTGTAAATGTTCAAAAATTTTCGAGCGATAAGAGCAAGCTCGTCTTCTATAAATTGTTCCAGAACGTCATCGCTTACGTCGCAAAGAGCGGGGAGAGAAAAACCAGAAGAGAAGTCAAGAGGGGGTCCAGAAGAGGAAGACCCAGTGGGATCGGTAACCAATGCCATCGTTTGTGACTTCGTCCTGCGAGCGACGATGTCGAGCTCATGAGTCTTGAGGCGGGAATACAACCCGTCAAGAGCCAAGGTCGACAAGTCCGTATGGTCCGTGATGGTGGTTACCTTCATCTCCCAAATCCTCAAATCGAGTGCTCGAAGAAAATGCCTCGCATTCTCCAAATCAGTGTATGAACAACCCACTGACCGAAGATTGCTGAGAATCTTTGCAAAACGAGCAAAGCACTCATCAAGGCTCTCACCAGCGTGCTGCTCAAACTTGTTGTAGTCACGCTTAAATTGATCCTGTCTCACGGACTTGATCTGAGTGGTGCCCTCATGGTAAGCATTGAGGGTCACCCAGATCTCGTGAGCCGATCGTAGGTGAGAGACACGATCATACTCACTGCGGCTAAGTCCCTGTATGAGGAGGTTCTTGGCCTTAGCGTTTGCCTCAACGTCAGCCATGTTTGCGGCGTTGACGTTCTCATCGACAGGAACCTCATACGGGTGCTTCACCTTCTTCCATAAAGAAAAGCCCTGGGTAGTGATGTATGTCTCCATCCAAACCTTCCAGAATAGATAATCAACTCCAGCAAAAATTGGAGGCTTAGTTGAGTACTTGTCCGTCGCCATGGCTCTTGAGACCGGTCAAGATGTACGAAAGAGCAAAACCGTCTCTGATACCAATTGAAAGACCGAGATGGTGATCAGAGGGGGGTGAATGATCCCAAATAAAATTATCCCCTACTCAACGTACTCCAAACAATCCCGCAAAGAAACTCGGTGCTCCTCAAAATCGCAAAACCTGCAAAATCGGGAACGACTAGACAACTATGTGTATCCCTAGCTTACATGGATGAGAACCATGAATCATGTGAGGGATTTTTAAATCACAATCCTGGTTGTCAAGTGTCCAAAGAAAAGAGGGATCAATTCAAATACTTCTTTTCTAAAAGAGATCAAGCCAAAACACAAAAGCCTCTTTTAGAAAAGCAAAAACAGATTTTTCAGGAATTGTCCTCAATTAGAGCAGGTGGATGGTGAACTTCTGTTGCTCCAAATTTTTTGGGAAGTTTTTACCCTATGAGCATATGAGTCGTGAATCACTCCACCAAAAATCACCACAAAAATCTATACACACAAATCAGGAAAAATCAAGAACTACGAACAGTCAGGATCTTCAATTAGGAAATTTGGGGCTCGGTTTTCACCTCACAGCTCCCAAACGGTGCACCCAGTGGACTCCAAAATTTCTCCAAAGATGGATATATGAGTCAAGCACCTTCTCCAATAAGAATCAATCAAAAAGTATTTTTCTAGATTTTTCTAAAAATCGAAGACTGACTGCTGCGCAAAGAACAAGTTCAGGACAGATTTGCAATCGTGATAGAAACTTGATCTCTAATCTATCCTAGGGTGCAAGAAAGATGTAAAACCAAATGAGCACCCTCAAGAAATCCTTGATAAACAGCATTTAGAAGGAGAGGAGCAAATCCAAATTGCGAGAAAGTAAATTGCGAGAATTTACATGCGGGAAAGTAAATGCTGAATTTAAATTGCGTAAAGTAAAGACATAATGTAAATGCGGAATTTAAATTCACAAGAATGTAAAGAAAATCTTTGTATTTTCTGGTTGAAAGGTTTACAAAGCCTCACTTCATGTGGGCAAAGCTCAAAGGAGCAACTCAAACCTTCAAGTGAGGGAGGACACCCCTCCCCCTCTATTTATACTACTCTAGGGCCACCTACCACCCTTGGATGAGTCCCAAACCCTAGGGCACTCCACCAAGGGCTAGGATTAACCCTCTCATTTCACCCCACACATGGGCTTTACATGGGCCACATTGGCCATACATGGGTTTTAAACACAACCCGATGCAACGGGCCTTCATCCTCCGGACTTGACCGCTCAGTTTCCTCCTCTTCGAGCCTCCAACCCGAACCAGAAACCTTGAGCCGCCTCAAGTCCATTTCCATGACATCCAAGTGATCCAGGTTTGAGCCCAACCATCTCGTCGGCATCCTCGGCCGCTCCGGACCTCGGTTCTCCCAACCTAGTCCCGGTACTCACCAACGACCATAGCTGCCTCGGGAACCTGTACCACAAGTAACAAACCATTTTGCACATACCACAATGCACATACCTTTTTCTTCCTGCATGTTAGTCCACAATTATCATTAATTCAAACATGCAATACCGAGTCAAATCAAACTCAAACCTGAGCACACCTTGCTCAAATAAAGTCAAATACTCATCACAAATATGGATGGACCTCCACATGGTCCTTCAAGATGAAGCCTCTAACTTGCCCAAAGAGACGAAAAACAGCAGCTCTGTAATCACTTCAAAAATCACAGAACAGCTAGAAACACTAGATGCAAAGTTTCCCTCCAAAGCTTTCTTCCAAATCCAACCCTAGGGTGCCCATTACAGCAACAAGAGATCGCCTAGGACCAGAGCTAGCCATGGGGGAAGGGCTTACCTTTGCCTCCCACAAGGAGGAGCCATGGTGAAGGACCATGTGGAGGTCCGTCCATATTTGTGATGAGTATTTGACTTTATTTGAGCAAGGTGTGCTCGTGTTTGAGTTTGATTTGAATCGGAAGTCAAAAGGAAGTAATTTGGGTTTTGTTGGTTTCTTGTGGTACTACCGACCTTTGGCTGGCGGTAGAACCGACTGATGAATGAGACATGATTAATTATGAGCATTTGTGATGCTTATTATTGGACAATGCTATGTGATGGTTTTCCTTGTCTTTGATGGTTGCAGGACGACGGTGCTAGGTCATGGTGAGGCGGATGATGACCGGGACTAGGCGAGGTGCGTCGGAGGTCCAGACGGTTGGAGATCGCCGGAAGATGATCGGAGACAAAGTTCGGGCAAGTCAAAGAAGATAAGGAAAGGGGATGATACTAGCTAGATGTCGCGAGGATCGATGAGGGCCATTGGATCGCGGTCTAATTGATAGGATAGCGGGTCTAGTAGTATGCTTTGAAAACCATGCAAGAAAACCCATTATGTGTGTATGGTTTTGGGTGTCCCTTGCATGGTGGAGTGAGTGGGTTAATCCTAGCCCTTGGTGGAGTGCCCTAGGGTTTGGGACTCATCCAAGGGTAGTAGGTGGCCCAAGAGTACTATAAATAGAGGGGTGGAGGGAGGCCTCCATGCCCATTCATTCTTTGAGTTGTTGTGTTGCTCCTTTGAGCTTTGCCCACATGAAGTGAGGCTTTGTAATGACACATCTCTGAATGAAATAGAAGTTCCAAGAGCCAAATTTATTTTCTCGCTATTTAATTCTTGCAATTTACATTATGTCTTTACTTTTGGCATTTACTTTCATGTATTAAATTCGGTATTTACATTCCTGCATTTACATTTATGATTGCTGGATTTTGTTCTTGACTTGAGCGATTCACATTCACCTCCTTCTATACTCTATTTGGATCTTCGCTCAAGATCGAGTTCATTTGCCAAAGTTTGTATGCCGCAAGAGTTTATTTGTCAAGTTTCTATCAAGATCGCGAATCTGTCCAGAACTTGTTCTTCGCGCAGCAGTCAGTCTTTGATTTTTAGAACAATCTAGAAAAATCCTTTTTGATTTATTATTGTTGGAGAATGTGCATGACTCATATATTCATCTGTGGAAAAATTATGGAGTCCATTGATTGCACCGTTTGGGAGCTATGAGGTGAAAATCGAGCCCCAAATTTCCTGATCAAACTTCCTGACTGTCTGTAGTCCGTGATGTTTCAAGATTTTTCTACAAGGCTTTTGGAGGTAATTTTTGGTCGAGTGCTTCACGACTCATCTTTTCATCAGGTGAAAAATTATCAAAAATTTTAGAGCAACATAAATCCACTAACCACCTGCTCCAAGTGGGGACCACTCCTGAAAAATCTGCTTTTGCTTTTCTAAAAGAGGCTTTTTGGTGATTATGCTTGATCTCTTTTAGAAAAGAAATCTTTGAATTAATTCCTATTTATTTTGGACACTTAACAACTAGGATTGTGATTTACAAATCCCTCACATGATTCATGGTCCTCATCCATGCAAACTCGGGATACACATAGTTGTCGAGTCGTTCCGATTTTTGCGGGTTTCGCGAATTTGAGGAGCACCGGTTTCCTTGCAGGATTATTTTGAGTACTTTGAGTGGGGAAAATTTTATTTGGGATCATTCACCCCCCCTCTGATCGCCATCTCGGTCTTTCAATTGGTATCAGAGCCGGTTTTGCTCTTTCATAGATCTTGACCGGTCTCAAGAGCCATGGCGACAGACATATACTCTTTCAAGCCTCCAATTTTTGCTGGAGTTGATTATTCATTTTGGAAAATGCGAATGGAGTCATACATCACTACTCATGGCTTTATGATCTGGCAGAAGGTGAAACTCCCGTATGAGGTTTCGGCCGATGAGAACGTCAATGCCACGAACTTGGCTGATGTTTAGGCAAACGCTAAGGCTAGAAACATTCTCATACAGGGACTTAGTCGTAGTGAGTATGATCGGGTTTCTCACCTTCGGTCCGCTCACCAGATTTGGGTGACCCTCAATGCTTACCATGAGGGTACCACTCAGATTAAGTCAGTGAGGCAGGACCAATTCAAGCGTGACTACAACAAGTTCGAACAACACGCCGGTGAGAGCCTCGATGAATGCTTTGCTCGATTTTCTACGATTCTAAGCAATCTTCGGTCAGTTGGTTGCTCATACTCTGACTCGGAGAACGCTAGACACTTTTTGAGAGCACTCGATTTAAGGATTTGGGAGATGAAGGTAACCACCATCACGGACCATATTGACTTGTCGACCTTGACTCATGACGGGTTGTACTCCCGCCTCAAGACTCATGAGCTAGACATCGTCGCTCGCAAGACGAAATCTCAGTCGATGGCATTGGTTACCGATCCTATTGGGTCTTCCTCTTCAACCCTCTCTTGACTTCTCTTCCGGTTTCTCTCTTTCCGCTCTTTGCAACGTAAGCGATGAAGTTCTGGAACAGTTTCCAGAAAACGAGCTTGCTCTTGTCGCTCGCAAATTTTCGAATATTTACAAAAGAGTGAGAGATAGGAAGAGAGGTGGCAAGATCACTTGCTTTGAGTGTGGTGGGCCCAACCACATTCGGGCAAATTGCCCCAAAGCTGGAGAAGGGCAAAAATGAACAAGGCGGTCTAAGCAAGAATGACTACACCTACAAGAACCGCAACAAGAAGCCTCCAGCTCGTGAGCCGGTGCAACAGAAGAAGTACCGCAAGTATGCCAAGAGCAAGAAGCTCTTTCACCGCGTACTCGACGCTCTGGACGATCTGGACCTCTCCGACACGGAGACATGGAGCGACGAGGACGAGGATGAACCGCGAGAGAAGGCGAAGGGCGATGATGACTTCTCCGGCATGTGCTTCATGGCCTCTAGTGCCATAGAAGTAGACGACTCCGAGCTGTACAGCGACACGGAGGAGGTACTTTCCTATGACCAGCTCAATGATGCTTTTATCAAGCTAGGAGATTTTCATTCCAAGTCTAGAGCTAGGTGTTTGGAACTAGAGAAGGAAGTAGGTACCTTATCTCGGGAGTTAGCTTCACTTAGATCTTGTCTCTCCCGAGACTCTGATAGCTGTACTCTTTGCGATGCTTTGCTTGTGGAGTTGGAGAACCTAAGGGCCCTACATGATAGTGTGGTTTCTGATCTTGAGACTCTTAGGTCGAAGGATGCTATCACATGTTCTATTGATCCTATTCCTGCTGATGCTAGTTTTCTTTATGCTCACACTACTGCATCTTGTGATAATTGCCCTAAATTGCTTGCTAAAATTGATGCCATGAGCTCACATCTTAGGAAGATTTCTGCTAGAAATGATGAACTTGAATTATATGCTTCTAAGGACCCAGTCAGCTCATGTGAGGGCTGTAAGCAACTAAAACTTGAGAATGATGCGTTGACTGTCAAATGTGCTAAATTTGCTAAGGACTTACTAGTTAAGTCACCAACTGGTTGCTTGCTGTGTGTTGGGGTTAAGGAGGATGTGGTCAAAGTCCACGAAGAGCTTAGGAAGAAGTTAGAAGCCCAGATTGGTAGGATTAGAGGTACTCCCTGTGTGTCTTGCGAGTCCCTCAAGATTGAGGTTGCTGTTTATAGGGAGAGATTTGCTCGTGCTGTTCGTTCTTCTCCATCTGGCTCTTCTTCTTCTACTCCTTCCCCATGCTCTTCTTGTGCCTCACTTTTTCGAGAGTGCCAGTACCTTATGAGCACCCTCGAAAAATTTGTGGGAGGCAAAAAAAAAGCTCAACATCATCTTAGACCAATCCAAAATTAGCAGATTCAATTAAGGTCTAGGATTTGATTCCTTGGAGCACGCACGGGCGCATCCGCCTACTGTTTTGCGCACCTCCAAGAGTGGAGAGATTGTGATTGCTCCTCAAATGAGCACCACTGTGTTTAGGTCAGCAGGACTTGTCCATGGGATCTCTGACGAGAAGGGTGCTTCTCCTGTTACTTCCACCCCCAAGGCGAAGTATACATGCACCTTCTGTCAGAAGGATGGACATCTTGTTGATTACTGCTTTAGACGCACCAAGATCATTCGGCGTGAGCGTGTTAGTGCCCTTAGGGGTATTCAGGGTCATCCCCAGATTCTGAGTGCTCCTAAGGCACCCACTGCTTCTAGAAAGGTTAGGGATTTGCCTGTTTTTGGACAGCGTATGGGGCTTGGTTTTCAGGCTTCTACCTCTGGTTTTCGCCCCGGAGCTATCTCAAGTCAGTCCTTCCGTCGTCCTCATGATATTTCTCGTTCTTCCCATCGAGGTAGATATCAGCGGCGTGAGTTTGCTTCCTCCAGCAGGAGGTCTGGGCAGCACCAGGTTGGTCCGGCTTTTGCACGCCGGCGGACCTACCCAGCACCAGCTCCCAGACGTCCTAGAGGGGCTATTTCTGAGCTTGTGAGATTTGAGCGTCAAAGTGATACCAGAGTCCAGTCTTCTACCCTTGTGACTGGTGCTTGTGCTCGTCGTGTCACTCAGTATTGGGTTCCCAGATCTGCTCTTATCTGCCCCAATACTGAGTCTTTGAACTCACGATCTCATTAGTTCTTGAGCTTGATCAGTTCTCTTTTGTATGTCTTTATAAGCCCATATGGCATATCTTAAGGGGGAGCTGATCTGTATTATATGTTCATATGTGTATATTCGGCATTTTCTTCTGTTTCTTTTGGGTATCTTTGGGCTTCTTTTCACTTTGTTGAGTCCACTTCACCTAGACTTCTGGCATGCCTCGGCATGGTCCTCTCACCTTATGCTTTAGGGTGCTATTCCTCTCTTCTTCTCGGTTGAGCTCACTCACAGTCTTTTAGGTCAAACAGGTATTGGGCCCCCTGGGTAGACAGGGTCTATGTTTGCTCCTGGGTTGGAGTTGGAGATGTAGCTTTCCTATATAAGTCATATGGGGAAGGTGAGAGCGAGTATGAGTATTAGTGTTTCTCTTCATCTTACCTATGCTCATAGATTACCCATTTGTCAGTTTATTGATTCCTTCTCCTCATTCCTGTCTTTCTGGTTTCAGTTGAGTTCATTTCATCTTTTTGGAATCTATAATTGCTAATAACTCAACTTGTATCAGATTTTGTGCTTAATTGACTCACTTGTTGTGGGGGAGCTTGGAATTGATTCTTTTGCATTGCATATAGACTTGTTTTTCATTTACGAGCTTTGTCTATTATGCAATTGATAAAATTGAGATATGTTGCACCTAGCTACTTGTAACACCCCAATTTTTGCTTTTCATGAATTTAAATGAAATTTTGCACTTTGGTGAATTTTTGGAATTTATTTGGATTTAATTTGAATTCATTCCCTTTTGAAATAATTAAAGAATTAAAAGTTATAAATAAAATTTTGTTGGAAATATTTTATTTGAGTCCAAAATGTTTCAAAGTATTTTCCAGAATTTTTCTGATTATTTTGCTATTTTTCTTAAATTATTTGAATTTCTAGAAATTGTTTTGAATATTAAAATTGCTGGAAATAGCCGAGTGGGTTTGCACTGTTCATGCGACCGAGCTGGACCCGAGTCCGACTCGAGCTCGACCCGGACCACGTTCGCGCCCAACCGCGTCGTGCCCGAGCCTAGCCGTGTGACCGTTGGATCTTGATCCAACGGCCACCGTTGCGCCACGTCGCCCAATCCGAATCCAATTCGGATTTCGCCGCCGCAGCCGGGTGGACCTCGGTTTCCGCGATTTTCACGGAAGCCGGGGGCCCTATTTAAAGCGCCACCGCCGCCATCGCGTTGTCCTCTTCCATGCGCACCTGTAGCCCTAGACCTTCGCGCCTGAGCCGCCGCCGTTCGCCCGCTAGAGCTCGCCGTAGTTGGATTAGGGTTCCGCCGCGATTTTCCGTCGTTTGTCGCCGACTCCGCCGTCCTCCGCCATCGCCGAGCCCATATCCGGAACCGCCGCGACGAGACGCACCTGGGAGTACCACTCACATCGCCGAATTCGCGCCCAAACACTGTTCGGGTGGTCCTCGTCTCCGTCTCCGGCCAGCCAACTCCGCCGTGGACATCGTCGACCCCGCAAGCTTCGTGAACCGTCCGATCAAGATCCGAGGGCCCAGATTCGTCCATGTCATCCGAAGGTAATCCCCACGTTTCAGTTTTTAGATCTGTTTTCAACCGTTGGATCTAGATCCAACGGTTTAGATCAAGCCACATAGCCGTAACCGCACCGTGCTTGGATAGATCTCAGCTGTTGGATCTAGATCGTACGGTTAGGGTTAACCCACGTAGAAGCGTTAGATGCAACCCCAGCCGTTCGATCGAGATCGAACGGCGTACATCGTGCCACGTGTCACGCGCCGGGTCAAGCCACATCACCCCAAGAGATGCGGTGAAACCCGATCGGATCTCGACCGTCCGATCAAGATCGAACGGTCCAGATCAACCGCGTTATCTCCAAACGCGTGAGGTTAGATCTGATCTGGACCGTTGATTTTCAAATCAATGGCCCAGATTGTGCCACGTGTGCGGGAGCCGAACCGGCGCGGTCAGCAGCGGTCACCGCTGACGTCACGCGTGACGTCAGTGTGGGGCCCGCGTGTCAGCGGCTGGCCAACGGCTTCATGATGTCATCTGTGACGTCACGCTGACGTCCCGGTGGGGACCGCGTGTCAGTACAGTGTGGCCGAGGCACGGTGACGTCACGCTGACGTCACCCGAAGGGTCCCACACGTCAGTGTCACGCGCGCCCGTGGGCCGAGTCCATGGTGGACCAGGCCCGGGCCGTGGACCGAGTCCATGGACCGGCTGACGCAATAATTCGATTTTTCAATAGAAAAATAATTCGGTTGAAAATCAAATCCCGTGCTGACGTCATGCTGACATCATTAATCGGATTTTTCAAAAGAAAAATAAATGAGTTAATTCGGTTTAATGATTTATTTGAATTTTCAAACTTCAAACGCTTATAACTTTTGCATTTTAACTCTGATTTGAGCGATTCCAGTTTCTAAATTTTTATAAAATTGAGATCTACTTAAATATGAATTTTAATTAATTTTTGAATATGAAATTTTCTCTATTCTTATTTAATTAATAGATTGTTTAAACTTTAAATAATTATAACTTTTGCATTTCAACTACGATTTGGGCGATTCAAATTTCTAAAAATTTGTAAAATTATGCTCTCTCTGTTTATGAATCTTATTTGAAGTTTTGAACACTTTTTTATACTATTTTATTTATTTATTGCTATTTGCACGCATTACGGGTAGACGTTGAAGTACCCGAGGGCTTCGAAGGAGAGGTGTTGACCCAGGAGCCAGCTCAAGACCAAGAACATGTACTCTTGAAGGCAAGTTGTGCTTTGACCATGTTGAGCCCATTCTTTTGAAATTATGTTGTTTCAAAGTATTGCATGCTAATTTAATTAGAATTTATGTTGATTAGTTCTGGGATTAGTTAAATAGAGGTGCTTCTATGCTCTTCCTTTTAAAAGTTGCACAACTATTAAAGCATGAATGAAGGGTTGATGGTGATTACTTACCCCTTCGCTTGCTTCAAGATTTGTGCAACTTATGCTAGAAGGAAAAGCATAGAAGCACTGCTCTTAGTTAAATACCTAATTGTTGTATGACACCTTGATATATATATAATTGTATGCCATGAACCCTTGTCACCCTAGTTGTGGATTATTTAGTTGGACATTTTTAAATTGCCAACATGGGTAATTAGACCGTTGTAGTATATTGCTTAGGCCTGCCACGTAGTCACAACATGATTTTGGATAATTACAAGTTAACATTGACTTAATGACATATGGATTTTCGAGAAGTGTCAGGTGTTATTGATGTTGTTATCGATGGCACGTGGTGCATGGTAATCAACTGGGGTTTGATAAATAGATTTAGACCGGGGCATGTGGCAAGAATGATATGGTGGGCCATGATTGGCACAGGGAACGTTGATTTGGTTCTTCGGGTAGTCTTGCCCTGGTCAACCTAAGGACTTAACCTTGCAAGCCTTTGAACTGAGTCAAACGTGCAACCACATGTCTGTAATGGGACAGACCTAGTTGATTAAGTTGCTAATGACTTGCTTGTGGAACCTCGGGGTGTCAACCACACCTTTTTGTGTCGTTGTACGGGGGAGCGTACCGGGGCTATGGCCAGGTACCCATCTAACAATTGATTGGCCTAGACTCGCCTTCGCTAAGGGAAGGGTTAGTGCGCAATAACTGGAGAGGTCCACTTGTACAGTTAGAAGTTTCCGAAAGACTTTGTTACGGACACTCGCCTTTGTGGTGTTTGGCTGTATCTTGTGGGTAAAGTGCATAACCTCTGCAGAGTGTAAAATCTATTCGAATAGCCGAGTCCGCGGTATTGGACATTGCTCGGGAATTACAGTCAAGGGTTAGACTTTCTTGAAAACAACTTGGTCTTGGAAAGTTTGGTTGGAATAATTGATGACGTTGATGGAAATGTGGATTAGGAAAAAGGGAGAGTGTTAATTAACTACTGGAAAAGTTATTGATACTACATTGCTTCTATTGCTTTCGAATCTACTTATGTTACTTGCTAATTGCTGCTTTACTGCAAATGAACCAGTTAACCTATCCTTTGTATTAAGCCATGCATATAGAATATTAGTTGCATTCTGTGCATGACTTGCTGAGTACCAAGTACTCACCCTTGCCACAATACAACATCAGTTGAAGAAGAATCAACGTCAGCACTGGAGGAGGAGCTCCAGGAAGAGCCGACAAGCTAGGGGAGAGCCCAGTCAGTTGCCTATGGCATATTGGTTGGCGCCACGCGATATCTTTATTTTTTCGCTACAAATTCTATTTGAATAAGACTTTAGCCCTGCGAGGCGTACTTTTGTAACTTGACCATAAGGTTGAGCAACCCATTATATTTCCTTTCTATAAAGTACTTAATTATTCGTTGAGTATGATTGTGATATGTACCGATGTTGAGACTGTGTGCACTAGCGTGATCCTGGACTAGTGCTGAATACATAGAGGGTCTGGATTTGCAAATTCAGGTACCGACACTACTTTTCTGAAGATATTTGCTAATCTAGGTTATATCCAATTTGGTATATCATGTGAAAACTAGCCAACATTTTAAATTGAACTTTCTTGAAAACTTGATGAAACTTGGCTTTTACTTGCTATATTTCTTCACTAGATGCTTATGCCATGCTTATTGAAATAGTGGGTTTCTACTAGAGTCCCTAGAGCAACTTGGGTTAGCTACATTGTTTCATGAATCTAAGTGCTGAAAATACAAATTGACTCTTTTGTGCTAAAATTGAACTCAACACTCTTCATTCATGAGACTGCTTCCCATTGCACTTGGGATGAACTTGGAATGAATTGTGTATGACCAAAACCACTCTTTTAAACTTCTTGCTTGAGATGGTTGAAAAAGGTTTGAGTCAATACATTGAAACCAAAGGAAGAGAGTGAAGCTTAGGAGGCTTTTGTCGATGGCTCCTAGTCGAGGATGTGTAGCCTAACTCTCTAAGATCGCCTTGTGCGCGTTAAATTTAAAAATATGCATTTAAAAGATAATTGAGCATGAGGCTACTCTTATGGACTTGTAGCTTCCCAAAGTGTTGACTAGCTTGAACTCTAGTATATCCATTTGCTCCTTGCTTTGGCTTTGTTGCTAGTCTTGAAGATATGCTAAGTGTTGCTGTTGTTGAAATCATGCAAAAGTAATGTAATTTCTTTTGAGCTAGTTAGCAAAAATTGAAATATGCCATTGGATATGACTTAGGATGACATAATCTGAATTTGAGTAGCTTGGTGTCATACTTTGTCTAAGTGGTCACTTGCATAATCCTCAAAGCTCTTCTAGGTTGCAGTTCATGCCAAAATTGCTCTCTTGATGCCTATATTGCCAAAAGGGGGAGAAAACGTAGAAAACGCATTTTAGAGGGAAGAAAATTAAAAAAAACAATGCTTTCTCTTGATCATGTTGAACAATTGTCTTTGCATTTGGATCATAAGTAATTTTGAGCTTTTTGAGAGATTTCTTGGTTTTTGGAGCTCTTGTCAAAAAATTATTCTTTTTGTGTTGAGCTCCGAAAATCTTTTCATCTATTTTGTCATGATCTATCTTTCTCTTTCAATTGGACCAAATATGATTTTGCAATCAAATTGCTTTTCTTCCTTTGTCTTCAAACTCAAATTTATGCCTTCTGTGTGGTTTGTCAATATACTCATCAAGGGGGAGATTGAAGGACCATGTGAAGGTCCGTCCATATTTGTGATGAGTATTTGACTTTATTTGAGCAGGGTGTGCTCGTGTTTGAGTTTGATTTGAATCAGAAGTCAAAAGAAAGCAATTTGGGTTTTGTTGGTTTCTTGTGGTACTACCGGCCTTTGGCTGGCGGTAGAACCGACTGATGAATGAGATATAATTAATTATGAGCATTTGTGATGCTTATTATTGGACAATGCTATGTGATGGTTTTCCTTGTCTTTGATGGTTGCAGGACGATGGTGCTAGGTCATGGTGAGGCGGATGATGACCGGGATTAGGCGAGGTGCATCGGAGGTCCAGACGGTTGGATATCGCCGGAAGATGATCAGAGACGGAGTCTGGGCAAGTCAAAGAAGATAAGAAAAGGGGATGATACTAGCTAGATGCCGCGAGGATCGATGAGGGCCGCTGGATCGCGGTCTAGATGATAGGATAGCGGGTCTAGTAGTATGCTTTGAAAACCATGCAAGAAAACCCATTATGTGTGTAGGGTTTTGGGTGTCCCTTGCAGGTGGAGTGAGTGGGTTAATCCTAGCCCTTGGTGGAGTGCCCTAGGGTTTGGGACTCATCCAAAGGTAGTAGGTGGACCAAGAGTAGTATAAATAGAGGGGTGGAGGGAGGCCTCCGTGCCCATTCATTCTTTGAGTTGTTGTGTTGCTCCTTTGAGCTTTGCCCACATGAAGTGAAGCTTTTTAATCACACATCTCTGAATGAAATAGAAGTTCCAAGAGCCAAATTTATTTTCTCGCAATTTAATTCTTGCAATTTACATTATGTCTTTACTTTCGGCATTTACTTTCATGTATTAAATTCAGTATTTACATTCCCGCATTTACATTTATGATTGCTGGATTTTGTTCTTGACTTGAGCGATTCACATTGACCTCCTTCTATACTCTATTTGGATCTTCGCTCAAGATCGAGTTCATTTGCCAAAGTTTGTATGCCGCAAGAGTTTATTTGTCAAGTTTCTATCAAGATCGCGAATCTGTCCAGAACTTGTTCTTCGCGCAGCAGTAAGTCTTTGATTTTTAGAACAATATAGAAAAATCCTTTTTGATTGATTCTTGTTGGAGAATGTGCGTGACTCATATATCCATCTGTGGAAAAATTGTGGAGTCCATTGATTGCACCGTTTGGTAGCTATGAGGTGAAAACCGAGCCCCAAATTTCCTGATCAAAGTTCCTGACTGTCTGTAGTCCGTTATTTTTCATGATGTTTATACAAGGCTTTTGGAGGTGATTTTTGGTAGAGTGCTTCATGACTCATCTATTCATAAGGTGAAAAATTCCCAAAAATTTTGGAGCAACATAAATCTAGTAACCACCTGCTCCAAGTGGGGACCACTCCTGAAAAATCTGATTTTGCTGTTCTAAAAGAGGCTTTTTGGTGATTATGCTTGATCTCTTTTAGAAAAGAAATCTTTGAATTAATTCCTATTTATTTTGAAAACTTAACAACCAGGATTTTGATTTACAAATCCCTCACATGATTCATGGTCCTCATCCATGCAATCTCGGGATACACATAGTTGTCGAGTCGTTCCGATTTTTGCGGGTTTCGCGAATTTGAGGAGCACTGGTTTCCTTGCAGGATTATTTTGAGTACTTTGTGTGGGGAAAATTTTATTTGGGATCATTCACCCCCCCCCTCTGATCGCCATCTCGGTCTTTCACATGGAGATGGGGAGGGGGAGCTCGGCTTGGAGGAGCAGTGAGGGCGCCGGTTAGCTGATGGATGGAGGGCGCCACCTAGAGGAGGATGGAGTGGAGGGCGCCACCTAGAGGAGCTGCCATGGAGAGGAGCTTCCACCACAAGGGAGCTCGGCCAGGATGGGGCTGCACAAAATGGGGAGGAAGGAAATGGTGGCTGCCGTGTGGAGTTGGGGAAAAAGGGTTAGTGATTTGCTGTTTTGTGTTGTGGTTGCTGCCTGTTGCTGTTTGGTGTTCACAAGCCCACCCACAAGTGACTAAGTGCTATGCTAAGTCCCCTAAGGTTAAGTCCCCTAAATTTCAGCACATGGATTCAATTGTCAAGCCATGATCCAAATTAGTGTTTAACGTTGGATCATGACTCAAACACAACCAAGTTGGAGAGGAAAGTTTCTAGTTTTCATTTTACTAACACGCACATCCTAGGTCATTATAGATCTCAAGTTACAAAGCTCCAAACTCTGATGAAAATCCACACTTGCACACTAAAAACTCTAGCTTTTAAATTTTTGCTAAGTTTGGAAACTCTTGAGTGGCAGGTTAGGTTACTCTCTGAAGTCGGAAGTCGATATCGAATGCGGCTAAAGATTGGTTAGGGTTAATGCTAGCCACAAGAGTCGAACTCAAATTCGGGTCCTTGACAATACGTATATACACACTAGCATATATATGAAAACACACCCACATCTAACACACTTACGTATATTCTTGCGTATAGTCCTATTATTTTCATGTATGCGAGAATATGTATTAACATATATATACACGTGTAGATATGCGTACAGATCCTAGTATATATATATACTCCTGCGCATGATGCATATTATATACGTAAGCATGTATATAGAAAATTATGCATGCATGCAAGTCATCCTAGTACATACGTTTACATGCTAACTTAGAAATATATATGTGTACGTATATGCGGATCATCCTGTATATATCATGTACTCACGCGTTCGTCCAACAGAAGGAGCACAGATCTCACCTCGACCGAGCAGGCAGCCAGTTGTTAGTGCAGGAAGAAGCGTGGCCGGAGAGTGCGCCAACGGCGAAGTAAACGACGGTGGCAGCGGCAACGTAGACGGCGGCGTCAACGGCGGCGATGATGGTGGCGGCGGTGGTAGTACACGACGGCGACGGCGACAGTCGGTTAGTCAAACGTCGAAGTACAATCGGCGACAGCAGCACGGGTCGAAGAGCGCAGAAAGAGGCGTGGCCGAAGAGTGCACCGGTGACGACGTGAACGGCAATGGCAACAGCGACGGTGGTGGCGGCTTCAATGGCGGCGAGACGGCAATGGCAACGACGACGGCGGTGGTGGCGACAGCATTGCTAGTTCTAGTGAATCCAGGAAATGGAGAAATGTGTGTTGGTAGAAAATAGAGAAGTGTTGCTAGAAAATGAAAGAATGCATTGCTAGAAGATGGAGGAACTGATGGAGAAGAGAACTTTCATGCGCAGGGAATGGAAATGAGTGGTACGTGATGTGTTGCTAGTACTGCAGAAAAAATGGCTAGCATCTCAAGCGTTGCTTAGGGAATGAAACGGTTGGAAGTGGAAAGACTTCAGGTGCAGGAGAATGGCTGAATTAATCTGGCGTGGAAATGAGCAATGAAAGAAATTAGTACGTCTAGAAACGGATGGAATGAATTTCCATTACATGGATGCATGTGTACATGCCCTATTGAATGGGCTTGGAAAAACGTACACACGCATGCATGGGAGACGTCATGCGTTGCTGGAAGATTGGAAACGGCTGGCAAAGAAAGGAAACAGCATGCATGAAGAACAGCTGGAGTATATGCATGTGGGCATTGCTAGTTGTTTCATGCAGGCACCTGGAACGGCTGGAATGGCAAAAGGCAATAATGGCTTGGAAAATCAATCGTACCTGGCCTCATTCACGTATGTATATATGCGTATATGTTCCAAAACGTGTTTAGGGGAAAAATAGCAGAGGGGTTCTAAAAATCTAAAAAATTCCTCTAAAATAATAGGAACTATTTGGAACTTAACAAAGTTGGTTTTGTGATTTTTTGACGTGTAGATTTTTCGCAAAAATTCTTTTAGTGAATCAGACACTTGTACAGTTTTTTGTAAAATCAACGACTCAAGCTATAAAACATGTTTTTCGAAAATATTTGAAGCGAACACTCTCGTATTCCAATTATCTTTATTATAAACAAAATTTTAGATTTTATGCTTATGCAAAAATGCATGATCTTTATTTAACGCAATTAGTTCAATAAGGTTTGAATTCAAATTAATTCCAAATAATTCCAAATAATCCCATAAACACAATAAATATTTTAAGAGCAAATTTTGGGGTGTTACAGGAGGTCAAGAAAGAGAAGAGAAGTCTGTAGGAGGTTCGAGAGTATATGTCTCATCTTCTTCGAAGGATTGATGAGCTGGAAATGGCATTGTATGGACAGGGGCCAGAGCCAGTACTGGAGCTGCACGAGCCAGATCCCGAGGAGCCGCAGCCAGCGCCAGAGCCCTAGGAGGATGCCATTTCCTCGACTACAGTTGTCGTGGGGCATGGCGATCGCTTTGCGCCTATGCCGCCGCACCCGCCACATGGAGGTAGTGGAGGTTGGGTTGAGGAGTGAGCGTTCAGATTAGTGGTTGAGACTCCTTCGTCGAGTCGCATCTAAGAATAAAGAGTCACACTTGGAGGCGTTAGTCGATTTAGATTTTCATTGCTTGTTGAGTGTGGAGTATGTGTTGCAAGGCCCTTAGGCATTGTAAGCAACCATACCAAGTTATTATTGAATAAATAATAAAGTTGGGATTTTGAGTTACACCTTCCACCCTGCATAAGTTTCTCTACTACTTGCCTATTCTTGTTTCCCTCTCATCTCTAAAACTTGGAGTACTCCACAGATGGTGAACACCCGCGGAAACAATGGAGGAAATGGAAGTGGTCATCGCCCAGCTGGGAACCCAGATGATATGAACCAAGCACCTCAGCCAGCACCAGCAGTGGACATGCATAACTTTGGAGCGTTTTTGGCAGCACAGACTCAACTCATGCATGCCATGATGCAGCAGATGCAGCAGGTCACGGCCCAAGCTACTGCTAACTAGGCTGCCCAAGCCAATCAAGTTAATCAAGCACAACGGCCGTACTCGAGACTGTCAGAGTTCATGAGGACTCATCCACCCACATTCAATGGAAACGCCAATCCACTGGAGGTAGATGATTGGCTAAGGTCTATAGAAAGAAAGCTACACATCACCCAGTGTGTAGGGAATGAGAGAGTGCTTTACGCCTCTCATCAACTAGAGGGGACTGCAGCTGAATGGTGGGAGAATTACTGTGCTACGCAGGAGAACCCACAAGATGTCACATGGGAGGAGTTTACAACTGCATTTCGTTAGTATCATGTACCGGAAGGTATCATGGATATCAAGAAGGACGAATACAAAGCTCTGAAGCAAGGCAGCCAGTCAATGGCTGACTACTTGAATAAGTTTACTCAGCTAGCTCGCTATGCACCTGAAGACGTAGCAACAGACAAGGCCAGGCAGTCTCACTTCTTAAAGGGACTAAATTCTGGACTACAGGTGGGACTGATTACTCACACCTTTCATGACTTCCAAGAGCTTGTGAACAAGGCGCTCATCCTGGAGGACAAGCGCAAGGAATTAGATGACAATCGGAAGCGTAGAATGGCACAGCAGGGAGCACGCCAAGGAGGGCAACGCTTGAGAGTTGCACCAAATCAATTCTTCAGATTCCAGCCACAGAATACTGCAAGAACACCGTCGCCAGCTCAGCTAGGAACGCTGCTACTAGCTATCAGCAGGGCACAGTGAGACGTTGTTATACATGCAATGAACTAGGGCACTTCTCCAACAATTGCCCCAAGAAAACAGCAGGAGTGACCCCAGTTCACTTCAATTTGGGATCCACGCCAGCAAGCGCACCTACACCAGGAACAAACCGTGGAGCCGCACAGCCCGGAGGCACAACCCAGACAGTGGTAAGAGGTCGCGTCAACCATGTCACCGCAGAGGCATTGCAGAATGCTACGGACGTCATGCTGGGTAAGTTACTTGTCAACTCAGTATCCGCAACAGTTTTGTTTGACTCTGGAGCTTCGCATTCGTTTGTTTCTCGAGATTTTGTTGCTAGAAATGATTTGGGAATTGTGGATCTTAAAGGCATGCTTATAGTTCAAACCCCTAGGTCAGAACTTCGATCTCAAGTAGGATGTTCTGGGATGAGAATATTAATAAAAGGGGTAGAATTCCTAGCAAACCTCATAATATTGGGAACCCAGACTCTAGATGTTATCTTGGGAATGGACTGGTTGACCAAGCACAAGGCCATGTTAGACTGTGGATGAAGAGTCATATCAGTTGAGAGCCCTTGTGGAAGAAAAGTGGAGTTTCACGCGACCGCCGTTCGTGATGGGCAGTTAATGGTCAACAGCGTGGAAGCAGTCAGCATTGAAGTGGTTCCAGTAGTGAATGAGTACCCGGATGTTTTTCCTGAAGATTTACCGGGTATGCCGCCAGATAGAGATATAGAGTTTGTAATCGAGTTAGTACCTAGTACAGCACCGATAGCAAAGAGACCTTATCGGATGTCAACCGAGGAGTTGGTGGAGATGAAGAAACAGCTCAAGGAGCTGATGGAAAAAGGATTCATCAGACCTAGTTCGTCACCATGGGGAACGCCAGTCTTGTTCGTTAAGAAGAAGGATGGGAGCTTCAGGATGTGCATAGATTACCATGCACTCAATGAAGTCACCTTGAAGAACAAGTACCCGCTACCCAGGATCGATGACCTGTTTGATCAGCTGAGAGGAGCCGGAGTTTTCTCCAAAATTGATCTTAGATCGGGGTATCATCAGCTGAAGATCCGGTCAGAAGATATTCTGAAGACCGCATTCTCGTCGAGATACGGACATTACGAGTTCACTGTTATGTCATTTGGTCTGACGTATGCGCCAGCTTATTTCATGAATCTAACGAACAAGGTTTTCATGGAATATTTGGACAAGTTTGTTGTCATGTTCATAGATGACATTTTAGTTTACTCCAAGACAAGGGAAGAGCATGCAGAACATCTGAGGCTAGTTTTGGAAAAGCTTAGGGGACAGCAACTATTCGCTAAGTTTAGTAAGTGTAATTTTTGGAAAGACAAGATAGAGTTCCTTGGACATGTAATGATCGCAGAAGGGGTTGCAGTTGACCCAAGCAAGGTAGAGGTCGTGTTACATTGGGAGCAGCCAAAGACAGTAACCCAGATTCGGAGTTTCCTTGGGATGGCAGGATATTACCGCCGTTTCATTGAAGGCTTTTCAACGATTGCGAGACCGCTCACGCAATTGTTGAAGAAGGAGCAGTTTAACTGGACGCAGGAGTGCGAGAAGGATTTTCAAGAGCTGAAGAAATGATTGACATCAGCACCGGTATTAACCGGAGTTTTGATATATACTGTGATGTATCGCGCCGGGGACTTGAATGCGTGCTGATGCAGAATCGGAAGGTCGTTGCATATGCATCGAGGCAGTTGAGGCCGCATGAAGAGAACTATCCGACGCATGACCTAGAGTTAGCAGCCGTAGTGCATGCCTTGAAGTTGTGGCGATACTATCTGATCGGAAATAGGTGTGAAGTGTATACGGACCATAAGAGTCTTAAATACATATTCACTCAGTCAGACTTGAACATGAGGCAAAGGAGATGGTTAGAGTTGATCAAGGACTACAATGTCGGAATCCATTACCATCCCGGGAAGGCCAATGTGGTGGCCGATGCTTTGAGTCGGAAGAGTCATACCGTGAATGTGTCGATAGCAGGAGAACAGGATGAGCTATGTAAGGAATTCCAGAAGATGAAACTGGAAGTCATGGGGAACCCAATTTACCTCAAGGTTTTGGAACAAGCTGCACGAAACCATGGGGGCCCGTTTGAATTTTAGTACCGCCTATCATCCGCAGACGGATGGACAAACGGAAAGAGTAAATCAGATTCTGAAAGATATGTTGAGAGCTTGTGCATTGGCTTATGCTACCTCTTGGGATAAGAGTCTGCCATATGTTGAGTTCAGCTACAATAACAGCTATCAGGCCAGTTTACATATGTCACCATTTGAGGCACTGTATGGTCGACCCTGTCGAACACCATTAAATTGGAATGAGACAGGCGAACGCCATGTCTTTGGACCGGATATTCTTCAAGAAGCCGAAGAGCAGATTGCCATGATCCGGGAAAGACTGAAGATATCTCAGTCGAGACAGAAAAGTTACGCGGACAACCGTCGCCGAGACTTGAGTTTTGAACCAGAGGATTTCGTGTATCTCAGAGTTACACCTCTCAAGGGAGTTAGAAGGTTCCATGCCAAAGGGAAACTCGCACCGCGTTATGTTGGTCCATTCAAGATTCTAAGCCGTAGAGGTGAAGTTGCTTACCAGCTGAGTTGCCACAGTCGTTAGCAGGAGTGCATGATGTGTTCCATGTGTCACAACTGAAGAAGTGTCTCCGAGTACTAGATGAACATACGCCATTAGAGTCGATAGAGCTACAAAAAGATCTGACTGACAAGGAACACCCGGTGAAGATTTTGGACAAGATGGATCGAGAGACGAGGAACAAATCAACTCACTTCTGCATAGACCAGTGGAGCAACCATGCAGAAAGTGAAGCGACTTGGGAGCGCGATGAGGATTTGAGAAAGGAATTTCCGAACCTATTCCATAGTTAGCCCTGAATCTCGGGGACGAGATTCTGTTAAGGGGGAGGTTTGTCACACCCCCAAATTTTGCTTTTCATAAAATTAATTGATATTTTGCACTCTTGAGAATTTTTGGAATTTTCTGGGATTTATTTGGATTTAATTTGAATTTGTTCTCTTTTGAGATAATTAAATAAATAAAAGTTTCAAATAAATATTTATTGAAAATATTTTAGTTGAGTCCAAAATGTCTCAAAGTAATTTCCAGAATTTTCCAGAATTTTTCTGATTATTTTGCTATTTTTCTTGAATTATTTGAATTACTAGAATTATTTTAAATATTAAATCGCTGGAAAACCCAACCGGGTTAGTACTGTTCATCCGACCGAGCCAGACCCAAGTCTGACTCGAGTCCGACCGAGCCGTGTTCGAGTCAGACCCGAGCCAGACCCAAACCCTAATTCCGCGACCGTTGGATCTTGATCCAACGTCTCAGATCAAGCCACGTCGCCCACGTGGGGTTCGGATCGAACCTGTTCGCACCGGCCGGATCCGAGCCGTTGATCGCGTACGCATGGACGGCTAGGATGTGACCACATCACCCTCTTTGTGTCGCGGTCGGAATCCGCCGCCGCCACGGCCGTTTCGCGAAATCCAAGCCGAATCCGGACGTCGAGGCTGGTATTTAACACGTGGGTGCGTGCCCGAGGATCGCCTTTGACTTGTGCTTCGTTTGCCCTAGCCGCCACTGCCCGCAGAGCTCCTCCATGCCCGCGATTGCTCGCCGTAGCTAATTAGGGTTAGCCTTCGGTTTTGGCAAGTTTCCGCCGCCGTCCTCCGCCGTGTTGGTGGCCAGATCCGTGACCATTGCGTCAAGGCGTGTTGAGGGGTACCACTCACCTCACCGGAGATGCACGGGAACGCCGTTGGGCTCATCATCGTCCCCAGCTCTGGTGACTTAACTCCACCACGACATCGTCGACGCCACCGAGCTCCAGCAACCGTCCGACCTCCATCCGAGGGCTCAGGTTCGTCCACGTCACCCCGTTCGAAACCACGTTGCGATTTTTAGATCTAATGTCAATCGTTAGATTTAGATCCAATGCTTTAGATGAAGCCACGTAGCCGTAACTGCACCGTGCTAAGGGTTAGATCTCAGCCATTAGATCTAGATCGTATGGTTAGGGTTAATCCGCGTTGTAGCGTTAGATGCGATATCCACCGTTCGATCGAGATCGAACGATGTAGAATGAGCCACGTGTCGCACGCCGGGACATGCCACGTCACCCCCATGATGCAGTCAAACCCGATCTAATCCTAACCGTCCGATTCGAATAGTGCGGTCCAAATCAAGCGACGTTAACCCAAACGTGCGAGATCCAAATCCAATCCCGACAGTCGGATTTCAAACCGACGGCCCAGATTGTGCCACGTGTCCGGAAGCCGAGCCGACGCGGTCCACGCGGGCGCGCCCGGTCATCGCTGACGTCAGCATGGGCCCGCGTGTCAGCATCTGGCCCGACCGTGCGGTAACATAATCCGTGATGTCATGCTGATGTCACGGTGGGGCCTGCGTGTTAGTACCGTTCGGCCGAGCCGTGCTGACGTCAGCAAAGACGTCAGCAGTGGGTCCCATGTGTCAGTGACACGTGTACCCGTGGACCAGGTCCACGGTGGACCCGAGCCGAGCCGTGCGCCGGGTCCATGGACCCGAGGCGACGTGGCGGCTTCTGATTGGTCCACGTGTCATGATGACGCAATAAACCAATTTTTCAAAAAAAAAAATGAATTAATTCGGTTTATTCTTTTATTTGATTTTTCAAACTTCAAACGCTTATAACTTTTGCGTTTTAACTCTGATTCGGGTGATTCTAGTTTCTAAATTTTTTATAAAATTGAGCTCTACTTAATGGTGAATTTTATTTAATTTTTGGATATGAGTTTTCCTCTATTTATATTTATTTAATTGATCTTTTAAACTTTAAACGGTTATAACTTTTGCATTTTAACTCTGATTTGGACGATTCAAATTTCTAAAAATTTATAAAATTTTGTTCTTTCTGTTTATGAATTTTATTTGAATTTTTGGACACTTTTTGTCTACTGTTTGATTATTTATTACTATTTGCACGCTTTACGAGTAGACGTTGAAGTACCTGAAGGCTTCGAAGGTGAAATTTTGACCCAGGAGCCCGCTCAAGACCAAGAACAAGTACTTTTTGAAAGCACGTTATGCTTTGATCATATTGCTCCTATTTTTGAAAATTAGTTTGATTTAAATTATTGCATGCTAGTTTAATTAGAAATTGTTTTAATTATTTCTGGGAAATAGGTAAATGCCAAATTGAAGTATGACACCTTGACTATTTAATTATGTGCCCTGAACCCTTGTCACCCTAGTTGGGGATCATATTAGTTGGTCATTATTAAATTTCCAACATTGGGTATTTACACCATTGTAGTATATTGCTTAGACCTGCTACGTACACATGACATGATTTTGGATAATCAAATGTTAATATTGACTTAATGAGATATTGAACCTGTTTTTGAGAAGTATCATGTGTTGTGATGTTGATGATGGCACGTGGAGCATGGTAATCAACTGGGTTTGATAAATAGATTTAGACCGAGGCAAGTGGCAAGAATGATCGGGTGAGCCATGAGTGGCATCGGGAAAGTTGTTTTGGTTCTTCGGGTAGTCTTGCCCTGGTCACCCTAAGGACCTAACCTTGCAAGCCTTTGATCTGAATCAAACGTGCAACCACATGTCTGTAATGGGACGGACATAGTTGAGTAAGTTATTAATAACTTGCATGTGGTACCTCAGGGTGTCAACTACACCTTTTGTGTAGCTTGAAGGGGTAGCATACTAGGGTTACGGCATGGTACCCGTCCAACGGTATGTCGGTCCCATACTTCGCCTCCACTGAGGGAAGGGATGGTGTATGGCAAAAACCGAAAAGGTTCACTTGTATAGTTTGCGGTTTCCGAAAGGCTTTGTTACGATCACTCGCCTTTGTGGTGTTTGACTGTATCTTGTGGGTAAAGTGCATAACCTCTGCAGAGTGTGACAACCTATTCGAATGGCCGAGTCCACGATACTGGACACTACTCGGGGATTACAGTCAAGGGTTAGACTTTCATGAAAAACAACTTGGACTTGAAAAGTTTGGTTGGGTATATTGATGGCGTTGATGGAAATGTGGATTAGGAAACGAAAAGTGTTTACTTAACTCCTAGAAAGTTATTGATGTTATATTTGCTTTTACCGCTTTCGAATCTACTTATGCTACTTGTTAAATGCTGTTTTGCTACAAATGAACCATGAAACATTCCTTGTACAAAACCATGCAGTAGAATATTAGTTTGCATTCTGTGCATGACTTGCTGAGTACCAAGTACTCACCCCTTGCAACTACAACATCAGTTGAAGAAGAAGCTATACCTGCTATGGAGGAGGAGCTCCAGGAAGATCCGGCTAACTAGGGAGCGAGCCCAGTCAGTTGCATGTGGTATACTGGATGGCGCCATGTTGATGCTTTTATTCCGCTGCAGTTTATTTCCTTTAATAAGTTTTCGCCCTGTGTGGCACATCTTTGTAACTTGACCATAAGGTCAAGCAACCAGTTTGGTTATTTTAAATAAAGTACTAGTTGTTTCGTTGAGTATGATTGTGATATTTACCGATGTTGAGACTGTGTACACTAGCGTGATCCTGGACTAGTGCTGAATACACAGAGGGTCCGGATTTGCAAATTCGGGTCCCGACAATATATCAACGAGCAAATCTGATGTATTCTTCCAAAAAATTACCTTTAAAAATGATATTTTATGGGTTGCCGAAAAGGCTTAAGCATTATCGTTTGTTGTCGACTATAATACTTAGAGTTATTGATCTAGTAGAATTTGTTTGCAAAGAAAGTTGTAAATAAAATATTTTTCCAAAATATGGTAGTCCATATATCAAAGTGCAAATCTGTTGTATTCTTCCAAAAAATTACCTTTAAATATGATATTTTACGGGCATGCCGAAAAGGCTTAAGCGTTATCGTTTATTGTCAACTATAATAGTTAGGGTTATTGAACTAGTAGAATTTGTATGCAAAGAAAGGTGTAAATAAAATATTTTCCAAAATATGGTAGTCCATATATCAAGGAGCAAATATGCTATATTCTTCCAAAAAATTACCTTTAAACATGATATTTTATGAGCTGCCGAAAAGGCTTAAGCGTTATCATTTGTTATCGACTATAATACTTAGGGTTATTGAACTAGTAGAATTTGTATGCAAAGAAAGGTGTAAATAAAATATTTTTTCCAAAATATGGTACTCCATATATCAAAGAGTAAATCTGCTATATTCTTCCAAAAAAATTACCTTTAAACATGATATTTTACGGGCTACCGAAAAGGCTTAAGCGTTATCGTTTGTTGTCGACTATAATACTTAGGGTTATTGCACTAGTAGAATTTAAATAAAATATTTTTCCAGAATATGGTAGTCCATATATCAAAGAGCAATCTGATCCATTCTTCCAAAAAAAATACATTTAAACAGGATATTTTATGGGCTGCTGAAAAGGCTTATGCGTTATCGTTTGTTGTCGACTATAATACTTAGGGTTATTGAACTAGTACAATTTAGATGCAACGCGGACTACCACTTATCTATGGGTGAGATGCTCGGACATTACCCCAGCATGGAGTTGCAAAAATCGAAAAAGGCACACGCTTTACTAATTGAGAAGGATAAGCTAAAAAAATGCGAGCACTGAGTTCAGACAGTTATACAACATGGTGCTGAAAAAAAAAGACATTACAAAAGTACAGTTGTACAACAAGTCAATCATGACCACACCTCTTGACTTGGTCCGTGGGGTACGTGAGTGTCGGGACCCCGAATTTGCAAATCCGGACCCTCTGTGTATTCAGCACTAGTCCAGGAACGCGCTAGTGCACACAGTCTTAACATCGGTAAATATCACAATCATACCACTCGATACTAATAAAGTACTTTATTTAAATAGTCAAACTGGTTACTCGACCTTATGGTCAAGTCACAAATGCACGCCTCGCAGGGTGAAACTTATTAAGAGAGAAATAGTAGCAGCGGAAAATCATAGAAGGTAACATCGTGGCGCCATCCAGTATACCACAGGCAACTGACTGGGCTCGCTTCCCTAAGTAGACGGTTCCTCTTGGAGCTCCTCCTCCAAAGCTGGCGTAGTCTCCTCTTCAACTGGTGTTGTGTTGAGGCAAGGGTGAGTACTTGGTACTCTGCAAGTCATGCACAGAATGCAGGCTAATATACTATATGCATGGCTTGGTACAAAGGAATATCTCAAGGTATATTTGAAGTAAAAAGCATTGGACAAGTAATATAAGTAGATTCGAAAGCAGTAGAAATAAGTAAAACATAAATAACTTTTCAAGAAGTTTAGTAAACATCTTTCCCATCCTAAACCATATTTCCATCAACTTCATTATTAATCCAAATTTCAACTTTTCAAACCAAAGTTATTTTTGAGAAAATCTAACCCTTGACTGTAATTCCCGAGCGATGTCCAATACCATGACACGGCTATTCGAATAGATTCTAAACTCTGCAGAGGTTATGCACTTTACCCACAAGATACAATCAAACACCACAAAGGCGAGTTCCGTAACAAAGTCTTTCAAAACTTCTAACAATACAAGTGGTCCTCCCTGCTATTGCGCACTAACCCTTCCCTTCGCTAAGGCGAAGTCTAGGCCAATCAACCGTTAGATGGGTACTGGCCTCGGCCCTGAGACGCTCCCCGTCATAACTTACACAAAGGGTGTAGTTGACCTCCCGAGGTCCCACAGTACGTTATTAGCAACTTAGTCAACTAGGTCCGTCCCATTACAGACATGTGGTTGCACGTTAGACCCAGTTCAAAGGCTTGCAAGGTTAAGTCCTTAGGGTGACCAGGGCAAGACTACCCGAAGAACCAAATCAACACTCCCAATGCCACAATCGCCCACCTGATTACTCTTGCCACATGCCTCGGCCGAAATCGTTTATCAAACCCCAGTTGATTACCATGCACCACGTGCCATCAACATCACATGATACCTTTCCAAAACAGGTTCAATATACCATTAAGTCAATATTAACATTTGATTGTCCAAAATCATGTCATGAGCACGTAGCAGGTCTAAGCAGTGTACTACAACGGTCTAAACCCATGTTGGCAATTTAATAATGTCCAACTAGTAATCCACAAACTAGGGTGACAAGGGGTCATGGCACATACTTAAATAATCAAGGTGTCATACAGCAAATTGGTATTTATCTAACCCCCATGTTTAAACAAAGTATTTTTTTCTAATTGAACTAGCATGCAATAGTTTAAATCAAAATAGATTTCGAAATAGGATCAACATGGTCAAAGCACAACTTGCCTTCAAAAAGTACTTGTTCTTGGTCTTGAGTTGGATCCTGAGTCAATACTTTTCCTTCGAATCCTTCCGGCACTTCAACGTCTACTCGTAAAGCGTGCAAATAGCAAATACACGAATAAACAATAGGCAAAAAGTGTCCAAACATCCAAATAAAATCCATAAAAAGAGAGAACATAATTTTATGAGTTTTTAGAAACTGGAATCGTCAAATTTGGAGTTAAGACGCAAAAGTTATGATTATTTAAAGTTTAAATAATCAATTAAATAATTTTGTAGAGAAAAACTTTAGTCCAAAAATTAAATAAAATTCATATTTAGGTAGATCTCAATTTTATACAAATTTAGAAATTTGAATCACTCAAATCGGAGTTGAAACGCTAAAGTTATAAGCGTTTGAAGTTTGAAACAAAATCTGAAATCATTATTTCGAATTAATAAATCATTTTCTTTTTCGGAAATTAATTATTGCGTCAGCCTAGACACGTGGCAGCCTCTGATTGGTTGGCTGACGTCAGCCGGTCCATGGACTCGGTCCACGCCGGCTCCGGGTCTACTGTGGACCCGGCCCACGGCTCACGTGAGATCGACATGTGGGACCACTCGGGTAGCGTCATCGCCGACGTCGGCTGGGCTCACCACTGCCGGCAGGATGGGACCTCGACACACGGGCCCTCGTGTCGGCGTTGCACGCACGCTGCGTGGGCGGCGCCGACCGCGACGGCCAGCTTCCCAACGCGTGGCGCAATCTCGGCCGTTGATTTGAAATTCAACGGCCGCGATTAGATCCAGGGTTAACACGTTGAAACTACTCGTTGATCGTGGGCCGTTCGATCTAGATCGGACGGTCCAGATCTAATCCTACAATAACACTACTACGGCGTGTGGCGATCGTGGGCCGTTGGATCTTGATCCAACGGTCCAGATCTAATCGGGTTTGGAAACACGTGAACTCACCTCAACCGTACGATCAAGATCGGACGGCGCACAGAGCTCGCGAGGTCGATGGCGACGCGGCGGAGCTGCAGCAACCGGAGACGGAGACGACGACGAGCCCGACGGCGCTTCGGGGTCGCTCCGGCGGAGTGAGAGGTTCCCACGGGTGCGCCTGGCTTCGGGGGTTCCGGATCTGGGGTCAATGGCGGCAGGGGACGGCGGACGACGGCGGAATCAAGCAGAACCGCAGCGGAGGGGTGCTATGACTCCGGCGAGCGATTCCGGCGGATCTACGGCGGCTGAGGCTCGGTGAGATAGGGCAGAGAGTGCGCGGGGTCACGGCGGTCCTCGGGGTACCACCCGGTACTTAAATGCCCTCGGCATGCGCGCACGGGACGGAGCCCTAATCCTACACGGCGGCGACGCGGCGGAGGAGTCCGGCTCGGACTCGGCGGGGACGACGACGCACGGCCGTCCACGTGGCACGATCAACGGCCACGATCGCGTGGACGCGATCGGATCCGGGCCGGATTCGACCGAAGCGGTACGGGGAAATCCTGACCGTTGGATCTTGATCCAACGGTTGGGATCGATTAGGTTTTGGAGTTGGTTCGGTTGAGTCACGTGGCTCGGGTCGGACTCGGACTCGAGTCTGACTCGGGCTCGGTCGGATGAACAAGATCGACCGAGTTGAATTTCCAAATGATTTAATATTTAAAATAATTCCCGAATTCATTTAATTCATTAAAAATAGCAAAAGACTCGTAAAAATTCGAAAATACTTTGGAACATTTTGGACTCAAATAAAATATTTCCAACAAAATTTTATTTGCAAAGTTTAATTCTTTAATTAATTAAAATGGAATAAATTCAAATAAATTCCAAATAAATCCAAATAAATTCAGAAAATTCCAAAAATTCACCAAAGTGCCATATCACACATGAATTTAAGAAAAGCAAAATTTTGGGGTGTTACAAACCTCCCCTTAATAGAATCTCGTCCCGAGATTCGTGGCTCACTGAGAATAGGTTTGAAAACTCTTTCTTCAAATCCTCTTCACTCCCAAGTCGCTTCGCTTTCTTCATGGTTGCTCCACCGAACTCTACGTAAACGGGTTGACTTGTTTCTAGTTTCTCGATCCATTGTGTCTAGAATCCTCACGGATGCTCCTTATAAGTCAAATCCTCTTGCAACTCAATTGACTCTAGCGGTGTCTGCTCGTGAACTCGGAGACACTTCTTCAACTGGGACACATGGAATACGCCATGCACTCCTGCTAACGATCGCGGCAACTCCGGTGATAAGCAACTTCGCCTCTGTGGCTCAAAATCTTAAATGGTCCAACATAACGGGTGCGAGTTTCCCTTTGGCATGGAACCTCTTAACTCCCCGAGAGGCGTAACTCGAGGTAAACAAAGTCTTCTCGTTCAAAACTCAAATCCTCGCGACGATTGTCAAGATAACTCTTTTGTCGTGATTGGGCTATCTTCAACCTTTCCCTAATCACGGCGATCTGCTCTTCAGCCTTTTGAAGAATATCAGGCCCAAAGACACGGCGCTCGCCGGTCTCATTCCAATTCAATGGCGTCCGACATGGTCGACCATACAAAGGCCTCAAAAGGTGACATCTGTAAACTAGCCTGATAACTATTGTTGTAACTGAACTCGGCATACGGCAAACTCTTATCCCAAGAGGTAGCATAAGCCAATGCACAAGCTCTTAACATATCCTCCAGAATCTGGTTGACTCTTTCGGTCTGTCCATCCGTCTGCATGGATGATAAGCTGTCTTGAAGTTCAAACGGGTTCCCATGGCTTCATGCAACTTATTCCGTAACCTTGAGGTAAATTGGGTACCTGTCCGATACAATCCTCTTTAGCACTCCGTGCAAACAGACAATCGATCATGTACAATTACGCTAATTTATCTCCCGAGTAAGTGGTCTTCACGGGATAAAATGGGCTACTTTAGTCAAGCGATCCACTATAACCCATATGGAGTCATAACCTCCTTGAGTCTTGACAAACCGTAATGAAATCCATTCCGATTTCCTCCCACTTCCACTCGGTATTTTCAGCTGTAGCAATCCTGCTGGTCTCTCGATGCATTGCCTTGACTCTCCGGCATACGCCGCATAATGCAACATGCTCGGCAACTTCATGTTTCATACTCGGCCACCGTAATCTCTCCTTGAGATCCCGATACATCTTGGCGCTTCCAGATGAATTGAGTACTTGAGTCATGGGCTTCCTCCGTAATCGCTTGCTTTAACTCCTTCTTGTTAGGCACACAAATGCGATCCTTCATCCACAACGTGCCTTGCTCATCCAACTTGAGGTCCTCTGCCTTGCCTTCCTCCTTGATGAACTTAATCCGGATCTTGTCATCATCCTTCATCCTTCTCGGATCTGATCCTCTAGGGTAGGCTTTACTTCTAATGTGGCCAAGAATCCGCTAGGTACCACCTCAATCTTCATTTTCTCGAAATCCTCACATAACTCATCCTCGACTTGTGGCTAGCAACGTACTCACGGTATGGCTTTTCCGACTCAGAGCATCGGCTACTACGTTGGCCTTCCCGGATGGTAATGGATTCCAACATTATAGTCCTTGATCAATTCTAACCATCTCCTCTGCCTCATATTCAGATCCGATCGTGAATATGTACTTAAGGCTCTTATGATCCGTATACACTTCACATCTGCTCTCGATCGAGATAGTGACGCCATATCTTCAAAGCATGCACTACGGCAATAACTCTAGGTCATGTGTCGGATAATTTTCCTCATGCGGCCTCAACTGTCTTGATGCATAAGCGGCGACCTTTCCATTCTCAGACAAGACACATCCAAGTCCTTGGCGCGATGCGTCACAATAAATATCGAAGCTTTGAGCAACATCCGGTAGAACTAATACCGGTGCTGATGTCAATCGCTTCTTCAGCTCCTGAAATCCTTTCTCACATTCTGGCGTCCATACAAACTTCTTTTCCTTCTTCAGCAATTGCGTAAGAGGTTTCGCAATTGTCGAGAAGCCTTTGATGAAACGGCGGTAGTATCCTGCCATTCCAAGAAAACTCCGAATCTGGGTCACAGTTTTTGGCTGCTTCCAATGTAACACAGCTTCTACTTTGCTTGGATCTACGGCGACTCCTTTTGCGGTCATTACATGTCCAAGAAACTCCACCTTGTCCTTCCAAAAATCACACTTACTGAACTTGGCGAAAAGTTGCTGTTCCCTCAGCTTTTCCAAAACTCGCCTTAAGTGTTCGGCATGTTCATCCTCCGTTTTGGAGTAGATTAGAATATCATCTATGAACACGACGACAAACTTGTCCAAATATTCCATGAACACCTTATTCATCATATTCATGAAATAAGCTGGCGCATTCGTCAGTCCAAAGGACATAATCAGAACTCGTAATGTCCATATCTTGACGAGAATGCGCCTTGAATATCTTCTGATCGGATCTTCAACTGATGGTATCCCGATCTCAGATCAATCTTTGAGAATACTCCGGCTCCTCTGAGCTGATCAAACAAATCATCAATCCTGGGTAGCGGATACTTATTCTTCACGGTGACTTCATTGAGTGCACGGTAGTCGATGCACATCCTGAAACTTCCGTCCTTCTTCTTGACAAACAAAACTGGTGCTCCCCACGGCGACGAGCTCGGCCTGATAAATCCTTTCTCCATTAACTCTTCTAGCTGTTTCTTCATCTCTACCAACTCCTCGGTGGACATCCGATAGGGTCTCTTTGCTATCGGTGCTGTACCAGGTACAAGCTCTATCACAAACTCTATGTCCTGCCTGGTGGCATACTGTAGATCTTCGGGAAAAACATCCGGGTACTCATTCACTCTTTGAGACATCATCTATGCTGATCGCCTTGGTACTGCTCACCATCAATCGCCCATCTCTAGTGCAGTGGCTTGAAATTCCACTTTCTTTCCACAAGGGCTCTCAACTGAGATAGTCCTTCGTCCACAATCCAATACGGCCTTGTGCTTGGATAACCAATCCATTCCCAATATGACGTCTAAGGTTTGGGTCTCCAAAATTATAAGGTTTGCTAGGAACTCTATTCCACCTATTAGTATTCTCACCCCGAAACATCCTACTTTCATTCGGAGTTCGGAACCAGGGGTTTGAACTAAAAGCATGCACTTAAGTCTTGCAATCCTCAAATCATTTCTAGTAGCAAAGCCTTTCAAACAAACGAATGCGAAGCTCCGTGAGTCAAACAAAATCAAGCAGGTGTACTCGAGTTAACAAGTAACTTACCCAAGATCGACGTCCAGTAGCATTCTGCAGTGCATCTGCGGTGACATGGTTGACTCGGCCTCTCACCACGGTGCAGGGTGTGGCTCCTGGTCTTTGGCGCCCTAGCTGGGGTGGTTCCTAGATTGAAGCGAATCGGGGTCACTCCTGCTGTCTTCTTTGGACAATCGTTGGCAAAGTGTCCTGGCTCGTTGCGCTTGTAGCGGCGTCTCACTGTTCCTTCTTTGATTGCCTGGAGTAGCGTTTCTAGCGGGGAGTGGTCTCGTAGTTCGATTGACAGGTCTTGGTGCCGGGATGGTGTCCTTGTTGCATTCTCGTGGTTGGAATCAAGAATTGATTTGGTGCAACTCTCAGCGCCATTGCGTTCTCGGGCGTGATCCTTGCTTTGTTGCATCCTGCGCTTCCTGTTCTCATCCAGTTCCTTGCGCTTGTCCTCAAGAATAAGCGCCTTATTCACCAACTCTTGGAAATCTGGAAAGGTGTGGGTGATCAATCCTACTTGCAATCCCGAGTTAAGTCCCTTCATAAAAGCGAGACTGCCTGGATTTATCTGTCGCTACATCCTCAAAGCGTGGCGTGCTAGGCTGTGTGAACTTGTTCGTAGTCGGCCACCGGCTGATTACCTTGCTTGATGCTCAACTCCTCCTTCTTAAGGTCCATGATTCCTTCAGCACGTGATCTTTGTCGGAATGCACAGAACTCTTCCCAAGTGATATTTTGAGGGTTCTCTTGCGTGGCACGAAGTTCTCCCACCATTCGGTAATTTGTTCCTTCCAGTGATGAGAAGCGTAGAGTACCTTCTCATTTCCTATGCATTGAGCTGTGTGTAGCTTCCTCTCGATTGATCTTAACCAATCATCGGCCTCCAATGGATTGGCATTCCCAGAGAAAGTGGGTGGGTGAGTTCTCATGAACTCGGCGGTCTTGTATTCTCAAGCGTGGTTCCTGATTAACTTGATTAGCAATGGCCTGAGCGGTGACGTGTTGCATTTGTTGCATCATAGCATGCATCAACTGAGTGCAGGCAGCGAGAAAAGCTCCAAATTCTGCACATCCGTGGCGGTCGGTGCTCCATCATTGGGGTTTTCTGCTGGCGAGAACCGCTACCATTGCCTCCAAAGTTTCCACGGGTGTTCACCATCTGGCCGATTTGCTCTAGGTTTAGAGATGAGAGGGAAACAAGAATAGACAAGTAATATGGAACTTATGCGGGCGAAAGGTGTAACCCTTAAGGTCCAACTTTATTATTGATATTAATAACTTGGTATGGTTGCTTACAATGCCTAAGGGCCTTGCAACACATAATGCACACTCAAAGAAACAATGAAAATCCAAATCGAACTAACTCGAGTCTAACGCCTAAAGGGTGACTCTTTATTCTATGACGCGACTCGGCGAAGGAGTCTCACTATAGAACCTACGCCACTCATCGAGAAAACCTCCACGGCCTGGTACGGTGCCGCGGCATAGGCGCGAAACGATTGCCATGTCCAAAGAATCGTGTCCTCTGTGGTAGTCGAAGAAGCAGTGTCCTCATCGAGATCCGACTCCTCCGGATCTGGCTCGTGTAGCTCTCAATCGCTCTGGTTCTCGTCCGCATAATGCCGCTCTCTAACTCTCCAATCCTTTGCGTAAGGTGGGACACGTACTCTTGAGCTTCCCGCCATCTCGTTCTTCTTCTCTGCCGTGATCTCCTTGCGGGCCTTCGTAGCTCCTTGCTTGTATTATCTAGTACATCCTCCTGGCGACAACAAATCGTGCCAACCGTGTAATCGTGGTATCCTCATCCTGAATCGCCGTCAAGAAGGTTATCGCTGCGCGGATGATAACGGAACACCGTGCTCTCCAACTCTCTGGCGTAGATACGGGTAATGTGCCGCATTGCTCGTCGTGATACCTCTTGGATACCCATCTGCATTGTAGATCTCCTGGCAAAGGTCAGTTGTATCGCGCGATTGCCTGGCCCTTTTTCCTAGCGGTACCTCGATCTTCACGCCACAAGCCTTGATCAATCCCGCTTGTCCGATCACTTCCACTTGGTATTGCGGCTTCTCAAAATCTCCGAGAGTTTGTAGCATATGCCAAAGTTCCGCGGCGTGACTAACTCCCGGATCAACGTGGTTGAACTCTTCCTCCATCTCATCACGAGAGTGCTTTACGTAAGAACTCGGAATTTTTAAATTGTGACAAGGTAAGGAAAAATTTCAGCAAGAGACAAGAAAAGAGAGAAGGGGATAAGTCGAGATGTTATTTCTTATCTTGACAACTTTTTAGCTTTAGAAAATAGGTTTTATCCTCACTACGACCATTCTATCTTAGGGTTGAGCCTACGGTCAAGTATGGCTCTGATACCACCTCTGTCGGGACCCCGAATTTGCAAATCCGGACCCTCTGTGTATTCAGCACTAGTCCAGGAACGCGCTAGTGCACACAGTCTTAACATCGGTAAATATCACAATCATACCACTCGATACTAATAAAGTACTTTATTTAAATAGTCAAACTGGTTACTCGACCTTATGGTCAAGTCACAAATGCACGCCTCGCAGGGCGAAACTTATTAAGAGAGAAATAGTAGCAGCGGAAAATCATAGAAGGTAACATCGTGGCGCCATCCAGTATACCACAGGCAACTGACTGGGCTCGCTTCCCTAAGTAGACGGTTCCTCTTGGAGCTCCTCCTCCAAAGCTGGCGTAGTCTCCTCTTCAACTGGTGTTGTGTTGAGGCAAGGGTGAGTACTTGGTACTCAGCAAGTCATGCACAGAATGCAGGCTAATATACTATATGCATGGCTTGGTACAAAGGAATATCTCAAGGTATATTTGCAGTAAAAAGCATTGGACAAGTAATATAAGTAGATTCGAAAGCAGTAGAAATAAGTAAAACATAAATAACTTTTCAAGAAGTTTAGTAAACATCTTTCCCATCCTAAACCACATTTCCATCAACTTCATTATTAATCCAGCCCAACTTTTCAAACCAAAGTTACTTTTGAGAAAATCTAACCCTTGACTGTAATTCCCGAGCGATGTCCAATACCGCGGACACGGCTATTCGAATAGATTCTAAACTCTGCAGAGGTTATGCACTTTACCCACAAGATACAGTCAAACACCACAAAGGCGAAGTTCCAGTGAACAAAGTCTTTCGGAAACTTCTAACAATACAAGTGGTCCTCCCGGTTATTGCGCACTAACCCTTCCTTCGCTAAGGCGAAGTCTAGGCCAATCAACCGTTAGATGGGTACTGGCCTCGGCCCGATGCGCTCCCCGCACAACTTACACAAAGGGTGTAGTTGACCTCCGAGGTCCCACAGTGCGTTATTAGCAACTTAGTCAACTAGGTCCGTCCCATTACGGACATGTGGTTGCACGTTAGACCCAGTTCAAAGGCTTGCAAGGTTAAGTCCTTAGGGTGACCAGGGCAAGACTACCCAAGAACCAAATCAACACTCCCAATGCCACAACTGGCCCACTGATTACTCTTGCCACATGCCCTGGCCGAAAATCGTTTATCAAACCCGCTTGATTACCATGCACCACGTGCCATCAACATCACATGATACCTTTCCAAAACAGGTTCAATATACCATTAAGTCAATATTAACATTTGATTGTCCAAAATCATGTCATGAGCACGTAGCAGGTCTAAGCAGTGTACTACAACGGTCTAAACCCATGTTGGCAATTTAATAATGTCCAACTAGTAATCCACAAACTAGGGTGACAAGGGGTCATGGCACATACTTAAATAATCAAGGTGTCATACAGCAAATTGGTATTTATCTAACCCCCATGTTTAAACAAAGTATTTTTTCTAATTGAACTAGCATGCAATAGTTTAAATCAAAATAGATTTCGAAATAGGATCAACATGGTCAAAGCACAACTTGCCTTCAAAAAGTACTTGTTCTTGGTCTTGAGTTGGATCCTGAGTCAATACTTTTCCTTCGAATCCTTCCGGCACTTCAACGTCTACTCGTAAAGCGTGCAAATAGCAAATACACGAATAAACAATAGGCAAAAAGTGTCCAAACATCCGAATAAAATCCATAAACAGAGAGAACATAATTTTATGAGTTTTTAGAAACTGGAATCGTCAAATTTGGAGTTAAGACGCAAAAGTTATGATTATTTAAAGTTTAAATAATCAATTAAATAATTTTGTAGAGAAAAACTTTAGTCCAAAAATTAAATAAAATTCATATTTAGGTAGATCTCAATTTTATACAAATTTAGAAATTTGAATCACTCAAATCGGAGTTGAAACGCAAAAGTTATAAGCGTTTGAAGTTTGAAACAAAATCAAATCATTATTTCGAATTAATAAATCATTTTCTTTTTCGAAATTAATTATTGCGTCGGCCTAGACACGTGGCAGCCTCTCGATTGGTTGGTGGCGTCGGCCGGTCCATGGACTCGGTCCACGCCGGCCGGGTCTAGTGGACCCGGCCCACGGCCACGTGAGACCGACATGTGGGACCACTTTCGGGTGACGTCATCACGACGTCACGGGGCTCACCACTGCAGTCGACAGTGGGACCTCGACACACGGGCCTCCGCGTGTCGGCGTCCTGCCACACGCACGCTGCTGGACGGCCAGCCGATCGCGACGGTCGAGCTTCCCAAGACGTGGCGCAATCTCGGCCGTTGATTTGAAATTCAACGGCCGCGATTAGATCCAGGGTTAACACATTGAAACTACTCGTTGATCGTGGGCCGTTCGATCTAGATCGGACGGTCCAGATCTAATCCTACAATAACACTACTACGGCACGTGGCGATCGTGGGCCGTTGGATCTTGATCCAACGGTCCAGATCTAATCGGGTTTGGAAACACGTGAACTCACTCTCAACCGTGCGATCAAGATCGGACGGCGCCTGGCTTCGCGAGGTCGATGGCGACGCGCGGAGCTGCAGAATCGGAGACGGAGACGACGACGAGCCCGACGGCGCTTGGTCGCCCGCGGAGTGAGAGGTTCCCAGTGCGCTGGCCGGGGTTCCGGATCTAGGGTCAATGGCGGCCAGGGGCCAGGCGGCGGCGGAATCAAGCAGAACCGCAGCGGAGGGGTGCTATGACTCCGGCGAGCGATTCCGACGGATCTACGGCGGCTGAGGCTCGGTGAGATAGGGCAGAGAGTGCGCGGGGTCACGGCGGTCCTCGGGGTACCACCCGGTACTTAAATGCCCTCGGCATGCGCGCACGGGACGGAGCCCTAATCCTACACGGCGGCGACGCGGCGGAGGAGTCCGGCTCGGACTCGGCGGGGACGACGACGCACGGCCGTCCACGTGGCACGATCAACGGCCACGATCGCGTGGACGCGATCGGATCCGGGCCGGATTCGGCCGGCGATGCGGGAAATCGACCGTTGGATCTTGATCCAACGGTTGGGATCGATTAGGTTTTGGAGTTGGTTCGGTTGAGTCACGTGGCTCGGGTCGGACTCGGACTCGAGTCTGACTCGGGCTCGGTCGGATGAACAGTACTCGACCCGAGTTGAATTTCCAGCGATTTAATATTTAAAATAATTCCCAGTAATTCATTTAATTCATTAAAAATAGCAAAAGACTCAGAAAAATTCTGGAAAATACTTTGGAACATTTTGGACTCAAATAAAATATTTCCAACAAAATTTTATTTGCAAAGTTTAATTCTTTAATTAATTAAAAATGGAATAAATTCAAATAAATTCCAAATAAATCCAAATAAATTCCAGAAAATTCCAAAAATTCACCAAAGTGCCATATCACACATGAATTTAAGAAAAGCAAAATTTTGGGGTGTTACAAACCTCCCCCCCTTAATAGAATCTCGTCCCCGAGATTCAGGGCTCACTACAGAATAGGTTTGAAAACTCTTTCTTCAAATCCTCTTCGCGCTCCCAAGTCGCTTCGCTTTCTTCATGGTTGCTCCACTGAACTCTACAGAAACGGGTTGACTTGTTTCTAGTTTCTCGATCCATTGTGTCTAGAATCCTCACGGGATGCTCCTTATAAGTCAAATCCTCTTGCAACTCAATTGACTCTAGCGGTGTCTGTTCCTCAGGAACTCGGAGACACTTCTTCAACTGGGACACATGGAATACGTCATGCACTCCTGCTAACGACTGCGGCAACTCCAGCTGATAAGCAACTTCGCCTCTGCGGCTCAAAATCTTAAATGGTCCAACATAACGGGGTGCGAGTTTCCCTTTGGCATGGAACCTCTTAACTCCCCCGAGGCGTAACTCTGAGGTAAACAAAGTCTTCTGGTTCAAAACTCAAATCCCTGCGACGATTGTCAGCATAACTCTTTTGTCGTGATTGGGCTATCTTCAACCTTTCCCTAATCACGGCGATCTGCTCTTCAGCCTCTTGAAGAATATCAGGCCCAAAGACACGGCGCTCGCCGGTCTCATTCCAATTCAATGGCGTCCGACATGGTCGACCATACAGTGCCTCAAAAGGTGACATCTGTAAACTAGCCTGATAACTATTGTTGTAACTGAACTCGGCATACGGCAAACTCTTATCCCAAGAGGTAGCATAAGCCAATGCACAAGCTCTTAACATATCCTCCAGAATCTGGTTGACTCTTTCGGTCTGTCCATCCGTCTGTGGATGATAAGTCATCTTGAAGTTCAAACGGGTTCCCATGGCTTCATGCAACTTATTCCGTAACCTTGAGGTAAATTGGGTACCTCTCAGATACAATCCTCTTTAGCACTCCGTGCAAACAGACAATCGATCATGTACAATTACGCTAATTTATCTCCCGAGTAAGTGGTCTTCACGGGATAAAATGGGCTACTTTAGTCAAGCGATCCACTATAACCCATATGGAGTCATAACCTCCTTGAGTCTTGACAAGCCGTAATGAAATCCATTCCGATTTCCTCCCACTTCCACTCAGGTATTTTCAGCGGCTGTAGCAATCCTGCTGGTCTCTGATGCATTGCCTTGACTCTCTGGCATACGTCGCATAATGCAACATGCTCGGCAACTTCATGTTTCATACTCGGCCACCAGAATCTCTCCTTCAGATCCTGATACATCTTGGCGCTTCCAGGATGAATTGAGTACTTGGAGTCATGGGCTTCCTCCAGAATCAGTTGCTTTAACTCCTTCTTGTTAGGCACACAAATGCGATCCTTCATCCACAACGTGCCTTGCTCATCCAACTTGAGGTCCTCTGCCTTGCCTTCCTCCTTGATGAACTTAATCCTGCGGATCTTGTCATCATCCTTCTGTCCTTCTCGGATCTGATCCTCTAGGGTAGGCTTTACTTCTAATGTGGCCAAGAATCCGCTAGGTACCACCTCAATCTTCATTTTCTGGAAATCCTCACATAACTCATCCTGACTTGTGGCTAGCAACGTACTCACGGTATGGCTTTTCCGACTCAGAGCATCGGCTACTACGTTGGCCTTCCCGGGATGGTAATGGATTCCAACATTATAGTCCTTGATCAATTCTAACCATCTCCTCTCGCCTCATATTCAGATCCGACCGGTGAATATGTACTTAAGGCTCTTATGATCCGTATACACTTCACATCTGCTCCTCGATCGGATAGTGACGCCATATCTTCAAAGCATGCACTACGGCTAACTCTAGGTCATGTGTCGGATAATTTTCCTCATGCGGCCTCAACTGTCTTGATGCATGTTTAATTTACCTTTCCATTCTGCAGACGCACACATCCAAGTCCTTGGCGCGATGCGTCACAATAAATATCGGCTTTGAGCAACATCCGGTAGAACTAATACCGGTCTTGATGTCAATCGCTTCTTCAGCTCTGAAATCCTTTCTCACATTCTCCGCCCATACAAACTTCTTTTCCTTCTTCAAGAATTATGCGTAAGAGGTTTCGCAATTGTCGAGAAGCCTTTGATGAAACGGCGGTAGTATCCTGCCATTCCAAGAAAACTCCGAATCTGGGTCACAGTTTTTGGCTGCTTCCAATGTAACACAGCTTCTACTTTGCTTGGATCTACGGCGACTCCTTTTGCGGTCATTACATGTCCAAGAAACTCCACCTTGTCCTTCCAAAAATCACACTTACTGAACTTGGCGAAAAGTTGTCGTTCCTCAGCTTTTCCAAAACTCGCCTTAAGTGTTCGGCATGTTCATCCTCCGTTTTGGAGTAGATTAGAATATCATCTATGAACACGACGACAAACTTGTCCAAATATTCCATGAACACCTTATTCATCATATTCATGAAATAAGCTGGCGCATTCGTTACCCAAAGGACATAATCAGAACTCGTAATGTCCATATCTTGACGAGAATGCAGTCTTCGGAATATCTTCTGATCGGATCTTCAACTGATGGTATCCCGATCTCAGATCAATCTTTGAGAATACTCCGGCTCCTCTGAGCTGATCAAACAAATCATCAATCCTGGGTAGCGGATACTTATTCTTCACGGTGACTTCATTGAGTGCACGGTAGTCGATGCACATCCTGAAACTTCCGTCCTTCTTCTTGACAAACAAAACTGGTGCTCCCCACGGCGACGAGCTCGGTCTGATAAATCCTTTCTCCATTAACTCTTCTAGCTGTTTCTTCATCTCTACCAACTCCTCGGTGGACATCCGATAGGGTCTCTTTGCTATCGGTGCTGTACCAGGTACAAGCTCTATCACAAACTCTATGTCCCTGTCTGGTGGCATACCAGGTAGATCTTCGGGAAAAACATCTGGGTACTCATTCACTACTGAGACATCATCTATGCTGATCGCCTTGGTACTGTTCACCATCAACTGTCCATCTCTAGCTGCAGTGGCTTGAAATTCCACTTTCTTTCCACAAGGGCTCTCAACTGAGATAGTCCTTCGTCCACAATCCAATACGGCCTTGTGCTTGGATAACCAATCCATTCCCAATATGACGTCTAAGGTTTGGGTCTCCAAAATTATAAGGTTTGCTAGGAACTCTATTCCACCTATTAGTATTCTCACCCCGAAACATCCTACTTTCATTCGGAGTTCGGAACCAGGGGTTTGAACTAAAAGCATGCACTTAAGTCTTGCAATCCTCAAATCATTTCTAGTAGCAAAGCCTTTCGAAACAAACGAATGCGAAGCTCCAGAGTCAAACAAAATCAAGCAGTGTATCGAGTTAACAAGTAACTTACCCAAGATCGACGTCAGTAGCATTCTCGCAGTGCATCTGCGGTGACATGGTTGACTCGGCCTCTCACCACGGTGCAGGGTGTGGCTCCTGGTGCCGCATCCTAGCTGGGTGGTTCCTAGATTGAAGCGAATCGGGGTCACTCCTGCTGTCTTCTTTGGACAACTGTTGGCAAAGTGTCCTGGCTCGTTGCATTGTAGCGGCGTCTCAACTGTTCCTTCTTGATTGCCTGGAGTAGCGTTTCTAGCGGGCTGGGGTGCAGTAGTTACGATTGATGTGTCTTGGTGCCGAGGATGGTGTCCTTGTTGCATTCTGTGGTTGGAATCAAGAATTGATTTGGTGCAACTCTCAGCGCCTGTTGCGTTCCACTGGCGTGATCCTTGCCTGTTGCATCCTGCGCTTCTGTTCTCATCCGGGCCTTGCGCTTGTCCTCAAGAATAAGCGCCTTATTCACCAACTCTTGGAAATCTGGAAAGGTGTGGGTGATCAATCCTACTTGCAATCCCGAGTTAAGTCCCTTCATAAAAGCGAGGTATGCCTGGATTTATCTGCCGCTACATCCTCAAAGCGTAGCGTGCTAGCGTGTGAACTTGTTCGTAGTCGGCCACCGGCTGATTACCTTGCTTCAAAGGCTCAACTCCTCCTTCTTAAGGTCCATGATTCCTTCAGCACGTGATAATGTCGGAATGCACCGTGAACTCTTCCCAAGTGATATTTTGAGGGTTCTCTTGCGTGGCACGAAGTTCTCCCACCATTCGGCCAATGTTCCTTCCAGCTGATGAGAAGCGTAGAGTACCTTCTCATTTCCTATGCATTGAGCTATGTGTAGCTTCCTCTCGATTGATCTTAACCAATCATCGGCCTCCAATGGATTGGCATTCCCAGAGAAAGTGGGTGGGTGAGTTCTCATGAACTCTGACAGTCTTGTATTCTGGCGTGGTTCCGGATTAACTTGATTAGCAGTGGCCTGAGCGGTGACATGTTGCATTTGTTGCATCATAGCATGCATCAACTGAGTCTGGGCAGCGAGAAAAGCTCTGAAATTCTGCACGTCCAGTGGCGGTGCTGGTGCTCCATCATTGGGGTTTTCTGCTGGGCGAGAACCGCTTCCATTGCCTCCAAAGTTTCCACGGGTGTTCACCATCTGTCGATTTGCTCTAGGTTTAGAGATGAGAGGGAAACAAGAATAGACAAGTAATATGGAACTTATGCGGGGCGAAAGGTGTAACCCTTAAGGTCCAACTTTATTATTGATATTAATAACTTGGTATGGTTGCTTACAATGCCTAAGGGCCTTGCAACACATACTGCACACTCAGCAAACAATGAAAATCCAAATCGAACTAACTCTGGAGTCTAACGCCTAAAGGGTGACTCTTTATTCTATGACGCGACTCGGCGAAGGAGTCTCACTATAGAACCTACGCTCACTCATCGAGAAAACCTCCACGGCCTGGGTACGGGTGCTGCGGCATAGGCGCGAAACGATTGCCATGTCCAAAGAATCGTGTCCTCTGTGGTAGTCGAAGAAGCAGTGTCCTCATCGAGATCTGACTCCTCCGGATCTGGCTCGTGTAGCTCGAGTACTGGCTCTGGTTCTGGTCCGTACAATGCCGTCTCTAACTCTCCAATCCTTTGCAGAAGGTGGGACACGTACTCTTGAGCTTCCCGCCATCTGTTCTTCTCTGTCGTGATCTCCTTGCGGGCCTTCTGTAGCTCCTTGCTTGTATTATCTAGTACATCCTCCTGGGCGACAACAAATCGTGCCAACTGTGTAATCGTGGTATCCTCATCCTGAATCGCCTTCGGGTCAAGAAGGTTATCGCTGCGCGGATGATAACGGAACACCGTGCTCTCCAACTCTCTGGCGTAGATACGGGTAATGTGCCGCATTGCTCGTCGTGATACCTCTTGGATACCCATCTGCATTGTAGATCTCCTGGCAGTGCAGTGTATCGGGCGATTGCCTGGGCCCTTTTTCCTAGCAGGTACCTCGATCTTCACGTCACAAGCCTTGATCAATCCCGCTTGTCTGATCACTTCCACTTGGTATTGCGGCTTCTCAAAATCTCCGAGAGTTTGTAGCATATGCCAAAGTTCCGCGGCGTGACCAACTCCCAGATCAACGTAGTTGAACTCTTCCTCCATCTGTCACGAGAGTGCTTTACGTAAGAACTCGGAATTTTTAAATTGTGACAAGGTAAGGAAAAATTTCAGCAAGAGACAAGAAAAGAGAGAAGGGGATAAGTCGAGATGTTATTTCTTATCTTGACAACTTTTTAGCTTTAGAAAATAGGTTTTATCCTCACTACGACCATTCTATCTTAGGGTTGAGCCTACGGTCAAGTATGGCTCTGATACCACCTCTGTCGGGACCCCGAATTTGCAAATCCGGACCCTCTGTGTATTCAGCACTAGTCCAGGAACGCGCTAGTGCACACAGTCTTAACATCGGTAAATATCACAATCATACCACTCGATACTAATAAAGTACTTTATTTAAATAGTCAAACTGGTTACTCGACCTTATGGTCAAGTCACAAATGCACGCCTCGCAGGGCGAAACTTATTAAGAGAGAAATAGTAGCAAATGAAAATCATAGAAGGTAACATCGTGGCGCCATCCAAGTATACCACAGGCAACCGACCGGGCTCGCTTCCCTAAGTAGACGGTTCCTCTTGGAGCTCCTCCTCCAAAGTCGGGCGTAGTCTCCTCTTGAACTGATTTTGTGTTTAGGCAAGTGTGAGTACTTGGTACTAAGCTAGTCATGGATTGATTGCAAGCTAATATACTTTATTCATGTCTTGGTACATAGGAATATCTCAAGGTATATTTGCAGTAAAAAGCATTTGACAAGTTATATAAGTAGATTCGAAAGCAGTAGAAATAAGTAAAACATAAATAACTTTTCAAGAAGTTTAGTAAACATCTTTCCCATCCTAAACCACATTTCCATCAACTTCATTATTAATCCAGCCCAACTTTTCAAACCAAAGTTACTTTTGAGAAAATCTAACCCTTGATCAGTAATTCCGAGCGATGTCCAATACCGCGGACACGGCTATTCGAATAGATTCTAAACTCTGCAGAGGTTATGCACTTTACCCACAAGATACAAATCAAACACCACAAAGGCGAGTTCAGTAACAAAGTCTTTCTAAACTTCTAACAATACAAGTGGTCCTCCCGGTTATTGCGCACTAACCCTTCCCTTCGCTAAGGCGAAGTCTAGGCCAATCAACCGTTAGATGGGTACTGGCCTCACCCCAGACGCTCCCGCATAACTTACACAAAGGGTGTAGTTGACCTCCCGAGGTCCCACAGTGCGTTATTAGCAACTTAGTCAACTAGGTCCGTCCCATTACAGACATGTGGTTGCACGTTAGACCCAGTTCAAAGGCTTGCAAGGTTAAGTCCTTAGGGTGACCAGGCAAGACTACCCGAAGAACCAAATCAACACTCCCAATGCCACAACTGCCCACCTGATTACTCTTGCCACATGCCCGGCCGAAATCGTTTATCAAACCCCGCTTGATTACCATGCACCACGTGCCATCAACATCACATGATACCTTTCCAAAACAGGTTCAATATACCATTAAGTCAATATTAACATTTGATTGTCCAAAATCATGTCATGAGCACGTAGTAGGTCTAAGCAGTGTACTACAACGGTCTAAACCCATGTTGGCAATTTAATAATGTCCAACTAGTAATCCACAAACTAGGGTGACAAGGGGTCATGGCACATACTTAAATAATCAAGGTGTCATACAAAGAAATTGGTATTTATCTAACCCCCATGTTTAAACAAAGTATTTTTTCTAATTGAACTAGCATGCAATAGTTTAAATCAAAATAGATTTCGAAATAGGATCAACATGGTCAAAGCACAACTTGCCTTCAAAAAGTACTTGTTCTTGGTCTTGAGTTGGATCCTGAGTCAATACTTTTCCTTCGAATCCTTCCGGCACTTCAACGTCTACTCGTAAAGCGTGCAAATAGCAAATACACGAATAAACAATAGGCAAAAAGTGTCCAAACATCCAAATAAAATCCATAAACAGAGAGAACATAATTTTATGAGTTTTTAGAAACTGGAATCGTCAAATTTGGAGTTAAGACGCAAAAGTTATGATTATTTAAAGTTTAAATAATCAATTAAATAATTTTGCAGAGAAAAACTTTAGTCCAAAAATTAAATAAAATTCATATTTAGGTAGATCTCAATTTTATACAAATTTAGAAATTTGAATCACTCAAATCGGAGTTGAAACGCAAAAGTTATAAGCGTTTGAAGTTTGAAACAAAATCTGAAATCATTATTTCGAATTAATAAATCATTTTCTTTTTCGGAAATTAATTATTGCGTCAGCCTGGACACGTGGCAGCCTCTGATTGGTTGGCTGACGTCAGCCGGTCCATGGACTCGGTCCACGCTCGGCTCGGGTCTACCGTGGACCCGGTCCACGGCTCACGTGAGACTGACATGTGGGACCACTCGGGTGACGTCATCGCTGACGTCAGCGGGGCTCAGCCCACGGTGCTGACAGGTGGGACCTCTGACACGCGGGCCCCGCGTGTCAGCGTCACACGCACGCGCGCGTGGACGGCGCTGACCGCGACGGTCAGGCTTCCCGACACGTGGCGCAATCTCGGCCGTTGATTTGAAATTCAACGGCCGCGATTAGATCCAGGGTTAACACGTTGAAACTACTCGTTGATCGTGGGCCGTTCGATCTAGATCGGACGGTCCAGATCTAATCCTACAATAACACTACTACGGCACGTGGCGATCGTGGGCCGTTGGATCTTGATCCAACGGTCCAGATCTAATCGGGTTTGGAAACACGTGAACTCACCTCAACCGTACGATCAAGATCGGACGGCGCACAGAGCTCGCGAGGTCGATGGCGACGCGGCGGAGCTGCTGCAACCGGAGACGGAGACGACGACGAGCCCGACGGCGCTTCGGGGTCGCTCTGGCTGAGTGAGAGGTTCCACTGCGCTGGCTTCAGGGTTCCGGATCTGGGGTCAATGGCGGCGGGGGACGGCGGACGGCGGCGGAATCAAGCAGAACCGCGGCGGAGGGGTGCTATGACTCCGGCGAGCGATTCCGGCGGATCTACGGCGGCTGAGGCTCGGTGAGATAGGGCAGAGAGTGCGCGGGGTCACGGCGGTCCTCGGGGTACCACCCGGTACTTAAATGCCCTCGGCATGCGCGCACGGGACGGAGCCCTAATCCTACACGGCGGCGACGCGGCGGAGGAGTCCGGCTCGGACTCGGCGGGGACGACGACGCACGGCCGTCCACGTGGCACGATCAACGGCCACGATCGCGTGGACGCGATCGGATCCGGGCCGGATTCGACCGAAGCGGTACGGGGAAATCCTGACCGTTGGATCTTGATCCAACGGTTGGGATCGATTAGGTTTTGGAGTTGGTTCGGTTGAGTCACGTGGCTCGGGTCGGACTCGGACTCGAGTCTGACTCGGGCTCGGTCGGATGAACAGTACTCGACCCGAGTTGAATTTCCAGCGATTTAATATTTAAAATAATTCCCAGTAATTCATTTAATTCATTAAAAATAGCAAAAGACTCAGAAAAATTCTGGAAAATACTTTGGAACATTTTGGACTCAAATAAAATATTTCCAACAAAATTTTATTTGCAAAGTTTAATTCTTTAATTAATTCAAAATGGAATAAATTCAAATAAATTCCAAATAAATCCAAATAAATTCCAGAAAATTCCAAAAATTCACCAAAGTGCCAAATCACACATGAATTTAAGAAAAGCAAAATTTTGGGGTGTTACAGTGAGTGGCGACGGAGGATGAACGACCCTCCTGGGCCGGCCGCAGTGCTGTGCAGGGGTAGTGTAGTCTGCCGGCGACTCGGGTGTGTCTAGTTGTGGTGCTCCCGAGAGCTGAGAGGGGCCGAAGTACTCGGTCGACAGGTACTGCTCCACGTCGAACGCTGCCTCCTCCCAGTCGTTATAGCCGAAACCACCCTGGGGTCCTGGTGGGGCGTGATACGAAGACTGCCCCTCGTGACCAAGTGCTACTATGCGGGAGGCCGAAATAGGGGCTCGCAGTAGCCGACGTCGGCCCGTGGGACTCGACTAGCACGGGGAGGTGCGGGCACGGGTCCACGAGGAGCCACCGGAGGAGGGTGAGGTGCTATCCCACGCGGACGCGGTGCGCTGTGTCCGACGACGTCTCCGCCCCCCCCCAGCAGCCTGCACAATGACCCAACCGCCTCACCTTGTCGCAAACCTGCTCCCAAGCTGCCGATGCCTCAGCGGCGGCCACCTGGATGCCCACTAGGCGCGCCAACATGGACATAGCCTCCACGTCCAACTCTCCTACAAGCTGTGCCTGCATGTAATGCTGGATTGATAAGAGGTAATTTACATGAAAAATATGTACCTATAGAGATTCGATTGTAACACTTACCGCGAAGTTGTCCCTCTCAAACATCTGTGAAGGGTACGTGTCCGACACCGATGCCTGAGCTGCGACATACGATGCTGCTGGTGTGTACCCCACCCTAAACCGAGTCCGCGACGCAAACCACTCCATGTAGTCGTCGTACATGCCATGGTCATATGCCCGGGTCTCGGTGACCCTGTCCGCAAGCACATCGTCCCACTGCAGTGCCCATGTCATCATGCGATGCGCGAACGGAGTGCCAGCTGCAACCCCCATCCGCGTCATCCTGCAATGCAAAAATGGGGATTTACATACAACATCCCTTCGGCGGGAATTGTAAGCAGTGTGCTCAGGAGACGTACTTGTGAGCGCCACGTGAGACAACGTGACGAGGCGGCAAGGGAAAAGTTTGTACAAGCCCAAACTGCCGTGGCACCCTGTGCGGCGAGTACTCCTCCACGCAAAGGTCGAAGACGAGGACCTTATGGGTGAGCCAGTACTGCTCGTCCCGCGTGCAAAGCGCGGAGATGCTGTGAGGTGCTCGGACGCCGATGTCGTACATGTTGTACGGCGTCCACCGCACGTCCCTATCGTGGAGTCAGTCGAACTCCTGAACGAACTCGGGGGGTAGGACCTCCTGACCTGTCGGTGGGCGTACAACCGCTGGGTGGAAATAAAAAATGGTGCATGTTATGAAAGTGCTAAGTGGGGAAATAAGATCCAAGGCGGCGTACCTGTCGCCAAACCCAGTAGTGGCCCATGGTCGCTAAGTCGCTAAAACGCTAAATCACTAAGTGGCTATATCGCTAAAACGCTGAGTCACTATATCGCTAAAACCCTGAGTCGTTAAGTTGCTAAAACGCCAAGTCGCTAAAGCGCTAATACGTTAAGTCACTAAATCGCTAAGTGGCTAAAACACTAAGTCGCTAAATCGCTAAAACGCTAAGTCGCTAAAACGTTAAGTCATTGAGTCGCTAAGTCGCTAATACGTTAAGTCGTTGAGTTGCTGAGACGCTAAATTGATGAGTCGCTAAGTCGCTAAATCGCTAAAATGCTAAGTCACTAAAACGCTAAGCCGCTGAGTTGCTAAAACGATAGGTCGCTAATTAATCTAATCACTGAGTCGCTAATTAAAATCAAACAAACAAGAAAATTACCTGCGATAGCCTTCTCCTCCTCTACTTTTTCCTCCTCCTCTTCTTCTTCCTTCTCCTCTTCTTTCTCTCTTCTTCCCCTCTTCTTTCTTTCTTTCTTTCCCCTTTTTCTTTCTTTCTTTCTTTCCTCTCCACTTCTGCTTCAATCGCGAGGGGGGAGTGGGGAGGATAAAGGATGGCAGCTGGGCACCTATCGCCCTAGTCTGGGACGATCACCCCTTATTGGGGCGATTGGTGGCAGCCACCAAACGGCGTCAACTTTCCTCTGCAACGGTGTCAATTTTCTTTGCCGTGCATCAATTTTCTCTACCACGGTAGAGTAATCGCCCGAGCATGGAGCGATCGCCCCAGTAATGAACGACGGGCGCACATTTCTGCAATTTTTTTCCTTCGATTAGTTTTGGAAAAAAAAATATATTAAATAAAAAAAAATTCTGGGTTCGAGTGGCCCTCGTCCCAGCTGGCCTATAAGGGCCAGGCAGGCCACACCGGCTGAAAGTGCTTGGAAACGAAACCCAGCGTGAACATGGAGCCCACATTGTCAGTTAATTGTATTTAAAAAAAACAGTAGTATTGCCCTACTGTGCTGTAGAAGCACCTCACCAGAAGACAAGGCGAAATCACGGCCAACAGGAGAGCGCCTCGTGCATCTGTCGGCTGCAGCTTCCCAAGCAGCGAGCGACGAATGTCGAATGTTCCTTTCCTTCCCTCCCTCTCATCTCCCATCTATTCTGATCTTCTGGCCCGTTAGCTGTGATCCTGTGAAAAGGAAGCACAGGTGTCACAGCTTATTTCCTTTGACGATATCCTGCGAAAGGTGGTTGGTAGTGGCGTCGTTCCGGATTGATCTGGTATGTATGTTTGATGCTGTCTTTTAGAGAGAATCGTTGATCTGTTCTGTTTTAGTTGGTATAATTTATTATTTGTTATATATATATATATATATATATATATATATATATATATATAATTGATACGTAGGCCTAGAGTCCGTATATCAGTGAGATATTATGGGATAAATAATCAATGGCGAGTCATCAATTATTCCTATCTTTTAAGGGTTTAAGACATACCACCTTAAACAAAGTTGGAGAAGTTCCTGAAAGGTGAGGCCCCCACGTCACCCCCATTCTCTCTCCTCTATTTGTAAAAAAATCCCTCCAGTTCTTTAAATCACGGATAGATCCTTTTAATTTGCGCAGAGGTCCTTTGCGATTTTTTGTGAGGGAAAAAATATTTTCTCGGATTGCATTTAGGTCCCTTGATCGTTGCTTTACGAAAAGAGCCTTCCGTTAAATACGAATCGCGAGCGAGCCTTTTTCTAATTTTTCGGGATAGCGATCAGGTCCAAAAGTATAACAAACAGGTCCTCGGTTTTTACTTCCAGGTCCTTTCTCCGTTTTCTCCGAAAAAAATATTTCCGTCATCAGAAAGATGTGTAGTTTTTTTCTGGCTCGGTCTCTAAGGTTTCTCCAGCCCGTTTTCACCGAAAAAAATATTTTCGTCATCAGAAAGATGTGTACTTTTTTCCTGGCTCGGTCTCTAAGGTTTCTTCAGCCTCCAAAAATTTGGAAAATACGTATGGGTCTACTTTTTCCGGAAAAAAACCGTAGAGTTATTTTTCGTTCGCGCTCGCGGTGTGCGCATTTAAAAATACATCTAGATCTATTTTTTCTCCGAAAAAAAACGCAAAATCGTATTTTTTTTCCCCCCGCTCGATTTCTAAGGTTTCTCGAGCCTCCAAAAATTTGGAAAATATGTCTAGGTCTACTTTTCCTCCGGGAAAAAAATAGAGATATTTTCCGTTCCTTCAGGAAAAAACGCAAAATCATTTTCCATTCACGCACGTGGCGTGCGTCGCGTACTTTTTCCCTAACGCGAGCTCTAAGGTTTTGCGAGCCTACAAAAATTTTAAAAATACGCTTAGATCTAATTTTCTCTAGAAAAAACACAAAATCATTTTCTGTTTACGCGCGCGTCGTGCGTCGCTCTTTACATTCGGGTCCTTTCCCCGTTTTTCCCGAAAAAAATATTCTCATGAACAGAAATATGTGTGCATCTCTATCTCTAAGCTTTTTCCCCTAACTCAGCCTCTAATATTTTCCCGTTTTTCATGCACACGCGCGGCGTGCACCGCGCTTGCATTTCTAGTATATATAACTTAGGTACATCATATAACACACGCATATACACGTGCGTACATCTCCTATACACGCTAAGTATGTAATTTTTGTTGAACACGTACGTGTGTGCATATATTTTTATTGCTGGTGAGCAGTGACAGAGCTAAAAAATTTTGGAAGCTTAGACAAATCTAATTACATGATGGTCTAAGATAAAAGTTTACCTAAAAAGCTCTTTTTTCGTAGTGTCTGACAATAAAGCTGTACTGCACCGTTATGGCTCATCACTGAAGAGTCCGAATAGTCATTAGAGATGGTGGATCCGTCGGTGCCGATGAGCGCACATGTTCCACGGAGTCGAGCATAGACGTGCGAGGCGCTCGACGGATCCTCTGCCAACAACCGAGCCAATCTACTCACCTGTTTTTTTTAATTTTTTTTCTACTCCCATTTGCTTACGCTATCTTCACAGAGATGCAGTGATGGTTGAGTCGAAGCATTTATCAACCGCTGGGATACAGCGTGATTTCTTACCTCAAGACACGGGTGCACGCTGATCGGATTCATGTCAGTGAAGAACAATGCGAAGCAGAGAGGATGGCATTGACCGTAGCAAATACTGCACCAAAGCTGCTACGTAGCAGAAACTATTTTAGGAGATCTTAGGAGAATCAATCCGTCCACACCGCTCTTCGCAATTCTAATGGCTTGATTGATGCAATGGTAATCCACCCTGATGGTTAGATTTTTTTTTTAGATGCTGACCGCTAGATCTTAGGAGAAATAGTTATGGATATAGCAAGCACATAACTTCGTATATGTATTAGCAAAGTAGCAATACGGATTATATCAACACGGGTGGAGATTATCACTGCTGATATCCATTAGCACTGAAGGAAAAGTGGAAGAGGTGCTTACACTAGAGTAGCCGTCGCCGCACTCGCTCAGGTAAGGTTTGGTTCCATTATTTTTGGATGAATAAGATGGTCCAGCATCTAGAGGGAATATTCCTTAAATTTGTATCATTTGATCCAGGATGGGATGGTTCCATTCAAGCAACCAAACGCGAGGATGATTTTTTTTTTGAACCATCTCATACATGTACCACTTGGTACAGGCAACCAAACGCACCCGAAATGATTCAGTTTTACACGTTGTCCTAGCCAGTATGAAATTTTGAGTTGCCCCCATCTAAGCGTTCGCTTCTCGCATGCCCACGTCATTCGCTTAAACCCGTCGTAGATACGGTTTAAATAATTTATCCCTGATATTCATCTGCTAAGGCAACATAGCGCAACGATAGCGTTTAATACCGTGAACGGGAGGTCACGCGTTTGAGCGCACCCGCACACGATTTTTCCGGCTCGATGCATGGTGCCTGCACGCTTGTGTGATGTTCTTTTTGTGCAAAGCTCCTTCGAAAACTCCAAAATTACATTCAAATCTTCGAAAAACTGGCAATTCATTTTTCCCTTGGAAAATTACATCTAGGCCCATGAAAAGACGCATATTGATTTTTCCATGTTTTCCTTGCCTAAAGGTCCCAGGGATTCGTAAACTACATCTATACTCTAAAATTACATCCAGTTTCCCGAAAACACGGAAATTGATTTTTTTTTATTTTGTGAAATTTTGTTTCGTGTTTTCCCTTACCTAAAGGTCCTCAGGATTCGTAAATTACATCTATATGCAAGCTGCTACTTTCATGTAAACAAGTAGTGCATACTGCAATTGACCTCGCGAACTAATACAAAATATTAAAAGGCGGTCTTAATGTTTATGGGCAAAGTCTTTTTTTTGTATGGACGAGGTAACCTTAAAAGTTGGAGCAAAATTGAGATACTTGAAAGGCATGCCATGTTTTTTCTTTATATTTTTAAAGGAAGACCACTGCATCAATTTGTTCGTACTAGATAATCTCTTTTTGAGTAACACCTTTATTCCGGAGCATCTCTGCTCCTGGAGACCATCCACGTGCCCTCCTTTCAATATCACGAAAAAAATCATTCATTCCTTCAAATTACGGATAGGTCCTTTCAAATTACGAAAAGATCCTTCGTGATTTTTTGCGAGGGGAACAAAAAATTTTCCGAATCGCGTTTGGGTCTCTCGCTCGCTATTTTACGGAAAAACCTCCCGTTAAATACAAATCGTGAATGAACTATTTTCTACTTTTTCGGGATAGCGAAGAGATCCAAAAGTATAACAAATAGGTCCTAATTTTTACATCCAAATCCTTTCTCTGTTTTCCCAAAAAAAAAAAGATATTTATATAAGTAATGAGAAGGGAGTCTAGCCACCAATCTTCTTTTTGAGTAATATAAGTCATGAGCAAGGATTGAAATTTCGGACCGAAATCCGAAATCTCGGCCGAGATTTCAGATTTCGGACCCCTCCGAGATTCAAAATTCCGGAAAATTCAAAAAATTCAAAAAAAAATCGGATTTTGCATTTCTCGGCGAGATCTCGGGAATCTCGGGCGAGATCTCGGGTTTTTTTACCGGATTTTGATTTTTGTGCACTGTATTTGAGTGTATTTAGGGTCAAGATCATCCACAAAAAATTTCTAAATTTTTTGATGTGTTTTTGACTATTTTTTGGCCTGTTCAATTTGTCGGTTTGCACTGTCCGAATTTTTTAAAATTTCTCAAGATTGATCATCATCTGAAAATTTTATGGGAATATTATGGATGTGTTAGGACCATTCACAAAAAATTTCAAAATTTTCTAAAGTAGTTTGAACTATTTTTCATTTCCAAAGAAAATGTTGAACACAAATGAAATTGTCTTATCCAACGCCACTAACCAGCTGCACCAAGCCTTGTTTCCTGTTTTAAAGTAATGAAGGCCTGTATTTATAGATTGGGTCTTATGTTATTCCCAAAAGCAATAATTGGCGACGGCTCACGGGCTCATACAGCAAACTATCACTTTGTTCTCACTCACCGAGTAGAGCTCAGTCGCCTAGACACAATCTCCGGCCACCAACGGTGTTGGCGTATCTCTCGTAGTGGAGAGCGAGATCTCGGCCAGATTAAGCGAGATCTCAGGTAGATTAAGTGATATTTCGTCGTAAGCAAATTTTTTTGGCCCGAATGATTCTTATAATATCAGACTGAATTGATTTGATTCTATTACCAAATTAGATATGATTCATTGTAACTAGCATGCTGAATATAGAATATAGCTAGGTAAGATGTGATTTGAACATTGTATGTGATTTGTTTTGGAATTTGGACACCTCATGCAAATATGCAATTACCTCACAAGTATTTGGCTTGAAGCAACAACATATATAAAACTTTTTAAATGACTTGAAGTTCATTTGTTACATTTGAAAAATCAAAAACTAATTTTACATACAGTTTTTACGATGACTTTATCACTGTTATATTTTTTAAAAATTCCTCATGATTGATCATTATCTCAAATTGTTATGGAAACATTAGTAATGTGTCAGGACCATCCAAAAAAATTTTCAAAATTTTTTGAGATGTTTTGGACCATTTTTCGGCGGGTTCAATTTGGCCGAGATCTCGGTGATTTCGCCCGAGATCTCCGTGATTTCGCCCGAGATCTCGGATTTCCCGGTTGAAAAAAAAAACGGATTTGAAATTTGGTTTTTGCAATTCGTCCGGATTTTATCCGAAATTTCCGAATCTCGCCGAAATTTCGGATTTCGGGAACCTCCGAGATTTGACTCAAAACGAGATTTTAAACCTTGGTCATGAGAACTGAACGTAGGCTCGTAGGTCGGTGGCTAAGGCTACCGTCAAGTGGCACGTTGGGATCAAATCTAGTGCGTTCACTAGAATACACTACTAGATTTCCAACTTTTACCGAGTGGAAAAAATATGTCAGCCATTGCAAAATACCGTAGGCCATGTATATGGTCGGCGTAAACCGCTCAGAAACTTCTCGCCACTCATGGTCGGCCATTCGTGGGATTCCGACGGTACTCTCGGTTATTAGTTTAACGAGGGTTTTCATAGCACTCGGTAAATACATGGGTGAGAGGTTTTTTCTTTCTAACGGGGTATAGAAACCCCTAGTAATTTCTCACGACTACATGTGGGTTTTTTGTGTAAAAAATGTAATTTTTTTTTCAAATCTAGGGATTTTCATAGCACTCGGTAAATACATGGGTGAGAGGTTTTTTCTTTCTAACGGGGTATAGAAACCCCTAGTAATTTCTCACGACTACATGTGGGTTTTTTGTGTAAAAAATGTAATTTTTTTTTCAAATCTAGGGATTAACCTCACAACTTATTTGCACCACAATCCCTTAAGTTAAACATTTTTTATTTTCAAATTAGAACCACGTGATGCCTAGGATTCGAACTCACAACCTACTGAACACAACCTCTCCCTCCTAACCAACTCACCTCAACTCTCTTCTTGCTAGAAGTAAGAAAAGTACTTCTTTTAAATCTTGTTCTCATGATGCTTTATCAATTATTTAGTCAAATATATGACTTGAAATGGAAAAGTTGTCAACTACAAAGTTGTAGATTTCAATGAGAGCTACATTTTTCATAGATACATCACCTTCATCCAACCTCATATGAATTTTGCAATAGCCCAGTGTTTAATTTGTACCCTCGCTAAAAGTTTGTACCCCATCGGCAAATCATTGCAATAACCGAGTGTTACCTATACACACACACTAAATGTATTTTCACTCGGTGATTGTTTGTAATGGCCGACGGTTAGCATTGCACTCACAGTAATTGTTGTACCCTCTCGGTGATTTCATGCTATGACTGAGGGTTTTCCACCAACCGTCGGTTTGTGGTAAGCCCCATCGGTAAATCTTCTAATAGCCGTCCGTTTTTGTTCTACCGTCGGAAAAAAGATGCACCGTTGGCCACCTTAGTTTTTCCCGATGGCCCGTAGGCCATTCCATTTCACACTCGGTAAAAGTTAGATTTCTAGTAGTGATATCATATACACGCAAACATATATATATATATATATATATATATATATATATATACACATGCCGCATCTTATAACATAGGGAGTATCTCGTGCAACGGAGGGTATGTACGTGTAATATATAAGTATATAAGATCATCTAGGTGGTATTTATATTTTTTTAGAGGTGGTATGTACACTTTTTAGACATACTCTTTTTTATGTGCTTATATGAAGGTATTTGCAAAATAGGCTAAAGACTATGTACTCCATTGTAATTTTTTCATGTGAATCTCATTGGAATATCTTATAATTAGTATATGAGTGTATCCAAAGAGATAAATGAGTATTTTAAGTTCGTTTGGGTGGTATTTCAGATGGGAGTAATTACTCCCAAGAGTAAAAAGTATCTTTCATATATATATATATATATATATATATATATATATATATATATTAATTAATTAATTTATTTATTTATTTATTATGATGTGTGAGGGTGATGTGATTGAGGTGTGTGTGTTTAGTTCATACTTAAAAATAAAATAATACTAGCTACATGCCCGTGCGTTGCTACGAAAAACAAAATTGATAACGAAAAATAAAAATAAAAAAAATTATTTTACATGATCAAACATCTATCTTTAACGCTTCGTTTCTTGTGAAAGCTGGCTAATTAAAGCAACGTTTCGTTTCTTGAGTAGGGCAATTAAGCAGGGCAATTAAGTAGAGCAATTAAACGAGCGATTAATGGCGTGTAGAATGAATGGCTCTTGGCCAGTGGTGCTTTAGAATAGTAGAGATAAGTCAGAGCAGAAATAAAACAAATAGTTTCTAGAATAAAGTGGGACCTGCATGCGGTGGATTTGACCATGACGGCAGGCTCCAAGTACCTTCCATTACAGGTGTCGGACACAAAGAGCCGGTAAGGATCTCCTGCCGCACTTGCCTATGTGGCAAGTTACGAGTTCATTGATTGATTCAATTGCTCTAATTCTAAAGGCTAAGCTTTGGATTATTCGAGCTGTCCTGCCATGCTCCCATTGGCACGTCGGCGACGAGGGAATGGATCGGCAATGACCTCGCCACAAGAAATCCGATCGAGCAGCCTCGGGGTTGCTGCGGTGTCCGGGTCAGACTTGGATGGTGCACAAGCAGTGCCGGGTTGAATTGTCGGCTCCAAGAGAAAGTCACGCGAGACCTGAAGCCGTGCTTAACGCATCTCTCTCTCTCTCTCTCTCTCCTCGTCTACCTCAGCGGAAAACAGCTGAAGTGCTCAACCACCGAACCAGAATCACTTCGATGCCACGCCTAAAAGATAAGGCCATGTTTGCAACCAAAGTTTTTCAATACTATAGTATTACAAAGCTATAGTTTAGAAATTGTTTTGGCATAAATACCATAGTTTCACCTACCACCATTGAAACCATGGTTTTTCTTGGAACCACAAACTGTTTGGCTACAAAGTCTTTTGCATGGTATTTTCAAAGTATTGACACCTCTCACTCTCTACACCAACACCAAAAGCCCAAAACTCCACTCTGAGTGGAGTTTTCAATACCCCAAAAATACCATGGTATTATCAATACCATGGTTTTCAAAACAGAGTTTTTTGGGTTGCTTCTAAACACCATGTTGCCAAAAATACCACGGTATTCTTCAAAACCATGGCTTTGCCTAGAAACTATGAAAATACTTTGTTGCCAAACAGGCCCTAATTCTCTTCTCGAGCAACATTTTAAAAAACTCTGTAGAAATCTTGAAATATTCGGGCCTGAGCTTTTTTTTTAACCCCCGCGGTAGGTCCAAAATGATTGTGACACTTGGGGAAGATTTTCGTGCAACTCCGATGTCTCTTCGGGCATCTCATGGGTGTGAGAAATTATTGACTTCTTTGTAATTAAAAAACTCACCCCTAGACACTTCTCGATGGATAATTGAAAGAAAAAAAAGACAAAAACTTCTTTGCTCCGACGAGAGTCATCTTGGTGTCCACTGCGGAACAGAGACTTTTTCGAGAGGGAAAGCGGTCACCGTCGCTGCATCGATATTGAATAGTCGGCTAAACACACAATATAACCAAGTTTGAATGAACCACAATTATCAACTGAGTACTGACATTGTCTTGTGAAGAGCTAACACCTAATGATGTGCATCATTCGATATACTGCCCCTAGGAATATTTTTTCCAAAGCTAGCCGACGGTCTGCTACAAGTTGTCCAGCTTTTACATGGTATACTTGTGTTGATCCAAGAGATGTGCCCGCAAAATAGGTATCAGTCAAAACCACATGTTTAGGAATGCCACAACTCATTGTCTAATACTACGCTGACACCTTTCTTTTCTCCGATGTATTGGCTCCAGCTCTCTCTTTTGGTGGAAACCAACTTATAGTGAGGTTTGGCACTAAAAACTGATATCTGGTCTCTATTAGGCCTTAAGTAGCACAACTGAGCTACATCTAAGAGAGTTAGGCCGATGGGATCTGTCCTCGGCATAAAAGCATTGAGGGCTAGCTGACGACGATTAATGTATCCTTAATTAATTTTGGGCCTACGCATTTATAATTAAAAAAGGCCCATATAGCCCAAGGCCCGTTACTTGGTTATGATTTCAACCAGAGCTAAATGTAGTCGCGTGGAAATGTTCCCGATCAGTTATACATACGCTGGTCGGGATAATCCCTACCAGTATATAGGTCGAATATGGGATAATCTTCACCCCAACCTGGTCGAGGTCGGGGAGGAGGTTATCTCTGCATAAGGCTTGCGTGCGAGGGACGCTTTCTCTAACAGGTACAAACAACTGTTTAGAAGTTACTCCCTACAAAGAGACGCCTCTTTTGACGAAAAGACACCTCTTCAACGAGAAAATTCACGAGAAAACATCTTTTGGCAGAAGGCACCTCTTAGAAGATGATAACTGTCATCCCTTCGTTTACTATAAATAGGAGACTCCCGCAATGATTCAAACATAAGGTTCACAATCACAAGATTAATATGGATAATTAGATATAACATAATAGCATTAGTTTTTTAATTTTTCATTCAAGTTTGTACTCTATAAACACCTGTAATCCAATAGAGAAGCAATTTCATTTTCTACTCCTTTCAATCTTTGATTTACTTGACAAAGACAACCAAAATTACATTCGTAAGTTTGATCTAGGGACCCCCGCGTCTTGAACATCGATAGTATACGACCAAAAATAGCAGGCTACGGCCACTAAGGGCTCATTGGCTTCTAAGTCGGCTAGGGGAATGGGGAGATACTCAGATATTCCGATCTATTCTCACAAAGGTATCTTCTCTGCTGCTACCCAATTGTACCAATGTTGCCACCCTTTTCAGTGATGTCGCTCAAGATCTAAAACTTTTGCTTCATCCTTCAATGTTGCACTTAGGGGCATGCAAAGGTAGCCTCAGTATATCCTAGTCTATAATAGCCGATGGGTTTGCCTAGCGGACCTAAGTATAATTGATTTTCTCTATCGGGTATAGGAGTAAGTATCTGTTTAGGATCCATGGTTGTTTGGTTGACGAAGGGAATGCTGACAATTGGAAGTTGAAGAGAATATACTTGAAGCCGACAGAGAGGAAGTCGAGAGCTTGGAAGCATGAAAATGACAAGGGTGAATGGCAGTATTTATAGCTAAGTAAACTCGATGGCAAAAGCGGGTAATTTTGGAGAAGTTTTCACAACAGTTAATGCAGGGGATCGTGTGTTTACACGATTTTCACAGGAAGTTACCACGAAACAATGGGGGAAGAGGGTGGAGGGAAAATCCCAGTAAAGCCAATAGAGGAGGAATCCATGGTATAGCCAACAAAATAAATTTTTGGAAGACTCATATCATCATTCAAAAATAGGGGTATATGTTGACACCAAAATTTGGCCCCGTAGCCGATTTGTCATGTGTGACTGATTTGGCAGTTGTACCTGATTTAGAAGGGTGAGGATAAACATGGATAAGAATTTTTAGCCGATATTGGTTTAGGTAAAAGATAATTTCTAAAGATTGAAGCTGATATGAATCATGTTTTTTGCAATTAGAAAAGGAACCGATCGGCCTTAACATTATAAAAATGGGAAATGGGCAAGACAAAAGGACATCCAATGATTAATCAACTTGCTCTACTTTTATTTACTTTTCGTAGACTAGGAGTAGCTTTTTAGACTTATAATCTTTCCTCTGTAGTTTGATTTAATCAATAAAGCTATACATCGCCGATTTTGATCATTGTCGACTTACATTATTCATGTTTGTTTTTTCTTTGATCTTGTTGTGCATCACCTTTTTCGAAAAAAAATCGACCTTTACCAACCATATACTCAGCTTAATCAACCTGTTTACATTTATCGTTACTTGCAGTCTAATCGGCTTGGATAGCTGTTTAGACCGGATTATTATTGAAAAACTAATCAGTTGAGTTAATCGTTTAGATCATATATTTTTCTTGCCGATTGCAGGATCAAATCGGCTTGCACATTCGCATCTAAATTAAACCTTGTGTTTGTATGTTTTTAAAATCGATCGATCCATCGTCATATTTTTCGGTTTTAACAATTTGATAGCACACGGTTCCATATGTATAGTAAATTTCTTCAAAACTCGCTATGTCAAAACTATGGCAAAACTACCTTTTTAAGGATTTCTTTCGAAGACATAAAACCACATTTCCGTCGTAACCAACTGTTTTGATAGACCCACTAGCTAGACACGAAACTGGGATAGCCTCGTTTGTGATTTGGACACAAACATAATTTTCACCATGACTGTGTACCAGGGTTCACAAAATCGACGATTATCGTGCGATTTTCGCCTTTATCGCCGCGATCCGATATCAAAAACCTGTCGGTAAACCAATCCGATTCAAAAAGAATTCGAAAATTCGAAAAATTTTACGTGTCAAAAACCGGTCGAAAATCGGTCGATTTTCGTCAAAAATCGTCGATAATCGCTACAAAAAAATCGATCACATAAAAGTTCCATGAAATCGTCGATTTTCCACAAAAATCAACGATTTTTGAATATTTTTCAAAAACAAAACTGGTTTTGAATTCATGCGATTTTTTTCGATTTTCGGCTCGATTTATGTGATTTTCAAAAATTACTATTCATCCGAAAATCGCTAGATCGATATTGTGAACCCTGCTGTGTACACCCTAGAGGTCCTGGGTGTGCGAAGTAGTCCGGCTATTCATATAGCAAGGTGGTAACCCTCACACCCTTTGAACAGTGAATAGATTTGGCTCCTTAATTTTTTTTTGTTATGAAAATAGCCTCGGTAGCAAATAATTGTCGGAAGCAGCCCCTGCCTAGAAGCCTACAATGGAGGGTGTGCGCTGCAAGCGCCTACAACAGACCCAGCGTGCTGCAGGGCAGCCTGTAGCTCACGCTAAGCGCTACAAGCCGTCGCTGCATGTCCCCGATCCCACCCACCGCGCTGCGACGCTGCCACCTGCACCTAGTCCCCCCACCGCACGCTGCATGCTGCCAGGTGCTGCTTTGCTATCTCGGCCCCTCGCCTCGCGCGCTGATGTGCTACCAGCCGCTGTCTGCATTTCCACGTGTTGGCTACTTAAACCAGGCCCTGGCATCCTCCGTCCAATCCGAACGCCGAAAGTATCGACCCATGTCCATTTCTTCTACACGCCCTCACTATAAATTACATGGTTGCATGCATTTCTATCAGGCAATCGTGAGACATTGTTGCGAGTGAGCTAGGAAAGCGAGGGAGTTCAGAAAGTTGTGAGTGATCTGAGAAAACCGAGAGCGCGAAGAGGAGATTTGGGAATTTAGTTGGTGTTCATAATTTGGTCGAATTTATTTAGAGGTAACCTTTTTTCGAGTATTTGATTCAGGATTCGTATTTTGCAAGTATTCTCTACGAAGGTAATTTTGTACGGTGCTCGAGATTTACCGATCTTCAAGACATCTTCAAAGAGGTTAATTTGAAATCTTCTAGAATAGTAGTATAATATTGTTGTAATATTAGTATAATCAATAGAATATTATTATAACTAGCAGTACATAAAACTCAGTATTAGTAGAACAAGTAGTACATGATATGATGGTAATTGTGCTCCCTATATTAGATGAGATGACAGTAGTGATGTAATGAGTAGTACTTAAACCGGTGTATGACTAGTGTAATGTTAGTGGAAGTAGTAGTAGATGAAATTACTATGTTGGCATCATGAGTAGTTGGAATAGTAGTAGGTGAAATTACCGTTGGCATAATGAGTAGTTCATGAAATGAGGACCGAAAGCGTAAATTAATGTTGTGTACTTAGTGTGATTTTATTATAATTAATAGTACCTAAAATAATGGTATTAGCAAATGCAATGACAATATTAATATAATTAGCAGTACACAAAATAACGGTAAATGATGTAAATAATGGCCTAATGTTAATGGAATATTAGTACGAATATTATAAGACTAGTGTAGTACCAGTATGATTTGATATAATTAGTAGTTCATGAAATAAGGACCGAATGCGTAAATAATTAATGGTGTATACTTAATATGATTTTGGTGCAATTAATAGTACCTAAAATAATAGTATTAGTACTTGCAATGACAATGTTAATATAATTAGCAGTACATAAAATAATGGTAAAGTGTGTAAATAATGACCAAATGTCATGCTATGTTATTTCCTAAGTCATGCAATGTGCCACTCTAATTTTATTACTTTTGTAAATACTAAGTAATTGAAAACATTTTTTATAGCTATAACAGAAATAATTTATTACTAGAACTAATAAAGATTATGTTAGCTAAGATTGCACAGTGCAACACAACACATTACCTGTGACGCCAAACTGGTCCTAAAAATGGTTTCAAAAATAAATAAAACATAACTTTCTGATTATAGCACCTTGAAGACATTAACGTACCTAGATGTACTAGTATCTATAGAGTTGTCAATGAGCTTCGGTTTCAGTTTCAAAACATAATTTAAATCACCAAAAGTTAATAGCAAATATGGCATATGATGATGCACAATTTCAGTTTCAACTATGGATAGAACTCCCCCTAACAACATGAACATGTAATCATCCAAATGAAGAAAGTGAAAAAGAAGATGCTCAGCAAATGCGAGACTTAGGAAATGATATGATGTCACCAACATATATTAATGAAATGGAGATCACCGTAATGTCTTGCCAATGGTCAATAAGTTTTGGATTACACTAGTATTAAACATGAGCACAACAGCATTGCACATTATAACAATAGTTAAAAGGCCACCCATTTAGAGTGTAAACTAAATTCAGTGATTGTTGATAGTATGCTACAGAAAACATGAAAAAAATTTGTATTCACCAATAGTTGGAAAAATTATGATCAACTTACACTTCTATTGGAAGATCACAAACTTTGGTACAACATATGCTCTTAGAATCCTTTTGTAGCAATATATAGCTCAAGCCACCACCTACCATAAAAAGATATATCCTTCAGGCCGAATTGTGCATCACTCTACAGCAAATAAATTCTCCCAAATACATCATTCGTAATAGGAGATAAGTGTTAAGTTCAACTTAAGAAAAAACTGGATATGTATGTTGACATTATTTAACTGTATTGTCGGGGATTGGAATATTTCCACAAGGACCTTTTTGCCCTGACGGCCGATACCAACCGACCATGAACGCCCTTGATCAGGATGCCCAAGAAAGGACCTCGAGTGACCCCATGCTTGGCCACGAGCATGCTCGCCAATCCTCAACAGAACATGTTCGGCTACAAGCTTCGAGGACAAGTACAAGCAACCTTGCTCGGGAAGGCACCGGTTGGTCGAACCAGACCAAGGGAATGCTCGACGATGGCCGAAGGACGTGGTCAACCCACTAATAGGAAAGTGGAGACCAGTTCGCCGGGGATCCAGGGAAGTTATACCAGGAAATTAAGCATGGCGAGAATCAAGGACACGTCAAGAACGGCAACGGGCGTGATTTTAGGGCTCAGTTACCATATGTAAATAAAGATACCTAGTATTTAATCTCTCCCCAACGGGGGGAAGGAGGAGAACAACCTCCCGATTACACACACATCAATACTCAATACCACTGGAGTAGGGTTATTATCTCCGTCGCGAGAGGCCCGAACTAGGATAAAGGGGCCTTGGTTGATCCCTCATTCAACAAGTAAGATCGGCAGGGGGCCGTTCCCCAATCGTCGACAGCTGGCGCCATCCGTGGGGACTCGACTGTGTCAAACTCCGTCCGTGAAGAGTCCCCGAAGATGCCGAATTCCGGGGACACCCACGATTTTAGTACCATCGATGACGTTGAAGACGACAATATGTACTACGCCAATGATGGCATGGCCGGTGTGACCGACCTAGATGGACACACCGAGGCCGAGAGCCTTTCCCCGGTAGCTGCAGCGCGAGAGCGATTTCTTCACTCTCAGTGCGATGCCCTCAAAGATGACGAGGATGATGATTACAATGGTCTGGATATTCCAGACCAAATCGAGCTTGATCAAGAGACAGCATCGCGGGGAGACACCATGATGTCCCCCTCACGATTGTCTTACTCCCGCACTGTTAACATGGCGGGAAGTGACGTCGACCCCGAGATGAAATCCTCGGGGGCTGCTCGTCAGGACCGCTATGAGGTGGCCAGACACCACTTAGAAGCATCCCTATACAAAACCTTGGTGAGCCTCCAACGCCAAGCTTGCGGGAAACAGGTTTCCAAACAGGGAGTCACTACCCACGAGGATTCCTGTGGAAGTCGCACCCCAGAGCATGCACCCGCACGTCGCCCAAGCTCTCCTCCACCCATTCTTTGGAACCGGGAACGACTACAGGCCCTAGCGGCGGTCGTGCGCGACCTTCGAAACTTCCCCGAATAGATAGATTTGGAGGCAATGGGTGCGGTCGTTGCTGAAGATCTGGAAAGACTGGTCGCGGACCTGAAGATTTTGAATCCGCCCTGTGACGAGGGCGCTCGGAGTGTTTCCCAAGGACACCGGGAGCGCACCCCGATCTGCTCCCACCAAGAGGAGTCTCGGAGTCTTGATCAGAAGGGACGAAGGGTGATCGACCTACATCACGAGAACTCTCGGAGTAATTCTCGAGCAACCTCAAGATATCATGGGGATGCTCGCCCAGACCGCGAGCATTTTGAGCGCTCTGCAATAGAACGCTCCTCAACGCGTCGGCCTAGGGAAGTTTTCTCTCTGATCAGCCTGCGCGTTAGCCCGTGAAATAGCGACGATCGGGACGATCATCGCGCCCGGAGGAATCGCTACGACGCTCCAGTTTTTGGATGTCAGGCGTTCACAAGCTCCCTACAAAACGTCTCGTGGCCGAACAAATTCAAGCCCAGGCACATCGAGAGATTCAATGGGACCCAGAACCCAGATGAATTTCTCTCGATTTAAACCACTGCGATCTTGGCAGCAGGAGGCGATGAGGGAGTCATGGCAAATATTCTCCCAACGGTCCTCGACGGGGCCGCTCGGACTTGGCTTTTCAATCAAAAGGAAGGGTCAATCTGCTCCTGGAGGCAACTCAGCGTTGTGCTCCGAGCAAACTTTCATAGCTGCTATATTCGCCCGGGGAAAGAGCGCGACCTTGAGCGCTTGATTCAGACAAAGGGCGGGACTCTGCGATAGTTTGTTCATAGATTTATTCAAGTTCAAAATTCGATCCCAAACATCTCAGATGAGACTGTCGTCCGAGCTTTCAAGTTCGGAGTGTGAGATGTTCGCTTCACGCAAGACTTGGAGATACACCCAGATCTGACGGCCAACGAGCTTTTCCGCATGGCCGATCGGTATGTGAACGCAGACGAAGCTATCCAGTGGAAGAAGATATTGGACAAGGGCAAGCTACCGCCTCAACCCGGGTTGGAGGCCTCCATGAGCAAGAAAGGTTCTAACTCCGTGGAGAAAAAGATCAAGAAGAAGAAGAAACAGCCTGCACCAAATATAGTTGCTGTGGTCAAGCAGCAGCAGCCTCGGGCATCCCTTCCATAGCGTCGAGGGTTCAATGCTCGAGGCAGGGGGTGACCATTTCAGTGTCGCAACGACCAAGCTCGTGACGATCAGGTAACCCCGCAAAACAACCAATTCTGCCCGCTCCATCAAGTACACAGGTACGACCTGCGAAATTGCCGAACATGGGCCTTCCGCCTGGAACAGTTCTACAATGGCAAAGGTCCCATGCCAACGCTCCCAGAACAGGGCGAGAATAGCAAGGGCAAGCAACCCGCTGACGAGGATGACGATATGGAGTATCAGGAACCCCAAAACCACATCGCAATGATATTCGGGGGCTCCTCCGCCTACTAGTCCCGTCGGGACTTGAAGGAGGCCGCACGGGAAGTTCATCACGTCACCCAGGGTAAGCCCCCCATGCAATAGCTCAAGTGGTCTGAGCTGTCCCTCACTTTCTCCAAGGATGATTGTCCCCTTGGAATGACCAAACCACAGAAGCTCCCAATGGTCATGAGTCCGACCATCAGCAACACCACGGTGGGCAGGGTGCTCTTTGACAGTGGGAGTTTCTTGGATTTAATCTCAGTAAAGGTCCTGAACGAGATGCAGATCCCTTGATCCAAGATCAAAAGCATAGCAGTTCACTTCTACGGGATTGTTTCGGGCACTTCGATCAAGCCCCTCGGCCAGGTTGTTTTGCCCGTAACCTTTGAAAGTCCGAGCAACTTCCAAACGAAGATAATCACCTTCGAGGTAGTCAACTTCGAGTCAGCCTACAATGCTATTCTCGATAGGCCGGCTCTGGCCAAATTCATGGCCGCCACGCATCATGCGTACCAGTGCTTAAAGGTTCCTGGCCCAAACGGGGTGATAATGTAAAGGGGAGCTATAAGTCAGCATTGAACTGCGACGAAAGAGCACTGGACATGGTCAGACAGCTACCAACGCGTGGTCCTAATCAAGAGCCAAAACATTCCCGGCCAAAAGTAACCCTCCAGCCTGGAGGGGAGACCAAGGCCGTTCCACTAAACAAAATGGAACTGACCAAGGTCGTACATTTAGGGTCCTCCTTGGATCCTAAATTAGAACTCGAACTCATCACTTTCCTCCGGACGAATGCAGATGTGTTTGCCTGGGAGCCATCTGACATGCCCGGGATCCCAAGGGAAGTGGTCGAGCACAGGCTAGAGGTCCAGCCCGATAAAAAACCAGTGCGGCAAAATCTCAGGCGTTTCTCCCCGGAAAAGCAACAGATCATCTGGGAGGAACTCGACAAGCTCCTCAAGGCCGGCTTCATTTGGGAAGTCGAGCATTCAGAGTGGCTAGCCAATTCAGTCATCGTTAAGAAGAAGGGGAGCAAGTGGCGCATGTGCGTCGATCACCCGGGATTGAACGCCGCGTGTCCAAAGGACAATTTCCTGCTGCCTCGCATAGACCAGTTGGTCGACGCAAACGCGGAGTCTAGGTGATGACTTCTTGGATGCCTACTCAGGTTATCACCAGATTAGCATATCACCTGAAGATGAAGAGAAGACTTCCTTCATTACCCCGTTTGGGACTTTCTACTACACGACCATGTCTTTTGGTCTGAGGAACGCCGGAGCAACCTTCCAGCGCTTCATGCAGAAAACTTTCCCATATCAGATAGGTCGAAATTTAGAAGTTTACGTGGACGATATAGTCGTCAAGAGCAAGCTCGCTTCGGATCATGTCTCCAACCTTGAGGAAACCTTTTGTAACCTCAACAAGCATCGAATAAAGTTGAATCCGGAGAAATGTGTTTTTGGTGTGAGGGTGGGCAAAGTGCTCGGCTACATAGTCGGTCCACAAGGCATTGGCGCGAATTCAGAGAAAATTGAGGCCATCAAGAATAGGCATCTTACTAGCGTGAAGGAGGTACAAGCCTTGACCGGACGAATGGCCGCCTTGAGCCGCTTCATTTCCCGGTTAGGTGAATGTGGGCTACCTTTCTTTAAGGCCCTGCGCAAGCACGATGGCTTCACTTGGTCGGAAGAATCCAACCGCTCTTTCAAAGAGTTAAAATAGTATCTGTCCAAATCACCCATCCAGACCACGCCCAAAGTGGGGGAGACTTTGCTATTGTACTTAGCAACAACCCCACAAGCGGTGAGCGTTGTGTTAACAGTGGAAAGGGATGGGGCACAACGACCTATCTACTATGTCAGCGAGGTGTTACACGGACCAAAGGAGCATTACCCCGAGGTCCAAAAACATTTATATTCACTGCTGATGGCTTCCAAAAACCTGCGACACTATTTTCAGGCCCATAAGATCATGGTTCCGACCAATTTTCCGCTTAGGGATATCCTAAGAAATCAAGATGCCAATGGTCGCATAGCCAAATGGGCCATGGAGCTCGCTGAGTTCGAGATCCAATTCTCAGCTCGCACGGCGATCAAGTCCCAGATCTTGGCGGACTTCGTGGCGGAGTGGACAAACCCAGCTCCACCCATTTCCGAGCCCGCCGAATCTGAAGAAGGTCACTGGACCATGTACTTTGACAGGTCCCGTGCATAAGAACGCTCGGGGGCTGGAGTTGTATTAGTTTCCCCACAGGGTGAGCAACTCCAGTATTATGTTCATTTGCACTTTGCTGTAACCAACAACGCGGCGGAATACGAAGGCCTCTTGGTTGGGCTACGAGCATGCAAAGCGCTCGGAGTCCAACGACTTACTGTGAAAGGCGATTCACAGTTGGTCGTGAACCAGGTTAACAAGGAGTATCAGTGTTCCGATACCTCAATGGCGCTTTACCTAGTCGAAGTAAGGGAGATGGAAAAGTACTTCAAGAATTTTGAAGTACTTTACATCCCTAGGAAGGATAATACCCTAGCCGACCAACTGTCCAAGGTCGGTTCCTCCCAAACTACTACTCCGGTGGGGGTGCTCGTCGAGCACCTATACAAGCCCTCTATTCCCTATGTAGAGGAGGCATCAGAGACATGTGATCAGGTCTCTATCCTTGAGCAGAGCACGAGCTAGATGACGCCATTCATCCAATATCTCACGCATGGGACACTGCCCGAGGAAGAAGCCGAGTGTTCCCAGCTTATAAGGCGATCTTCTCAATACAAACTGATCGAAGGCACCTTATACCGCAAGGGAGCACTTGGAGTCTTCTCCAAGTGCATTTCTCAAGAAGAAGGCCAGTACCTTCTTCGAGATATCCATGAAGGAATGTGTGGGGCTCACTCGTCGTACATGACACTTGTAAGCAAAGCCTTCCGATTGGGTTATTATTGGCCGACAGCCATAGACGATGCTTGGTCAATCGTGACGACTTGTCGAGCATGCTAGTTCCATGCTCGTAAGGTCCATCAACCGGCATACGCACTCCAGACCATCCCGCTTTCGTGGCCATTCTCGACTTGGGGGCTCGATATACTCGGACCATTCCCTCGAGGACAGAAAGGCTGCAAGTATTTGCTCGTGGCCATAGACATCTTCACAAAGTGGATCGAGGCCAAACCCGTATCGACCATCTCGGCCCAAGCAGCCAAGAGGTTCTTCATAAGCAATGTGGTGATGCACTTTGGGATCCCCAACCGCGTCATCACGGACAACGGAACCCAGTTCAACAGTGAACTATTCCAAGCTTATTGTGAACAAATCGGGACAAAGGTTTGCTTCGCCTCTTTGGCACATCCATAGAGCAACAGAGCAGCCGAATGAGCAAACGGGCAAATCATTCAAGGAATAAAAAAGGGTCTTTAAGAACCTCAACCAGCACAAGCAGGACTGGATATACGAGCTTCCTTCCGTCTTCTAGTTAGTTCGCACTACGACAAGCCGAGCCACTGGCGAAACCCCATTTAAGCTTGTCTACAGTGCAGAGGCCATACTGCCTGTAGAAATTGTGCTCGGGTCCCCAAGGGTGCACTTGGTCGATTCCACCGACCAAGAGATTGAGCGTCTCGTAGACCTAGACCTCACCGAGGCAACATGAGAACTGGCCTTCCTTCAATCGGCGGTTTACCTACAAGCTCTCCATAGGCACATGGCCAAATCGGTACAGCCAAGGACCCTACAAGTTGGCGACCTCATCCTACATCGAGTTCAGGACTTGTCAAAGGCCAACAAGCTGACCCCCAGGTGGGAGGGTCCTTACACGATCGTTTCAGCAACACGCCCGGGGGCTGTTCGCCTGGCGATGGAAGATGGTCGAGAGCTCACCAGCACCTGGAACATCGATCAATTACGTATGTTCTATGTTTAATACATTTATACATTTTCACATCCTTAACGGGGTTTTTCTATAAAAATTTGGTTCATTCGCCTCTGTGTTCCCCACCCTTCCCAAGATTTTGAGAATGTCCCTGCCCATTGGTAAGCCGACCTAGTCTCGCACAAAGGGCACACTCCCCTCCTCATAATCTTGATGATAGAAGGGGCAGGCATAGGCAAGAACATTCGCTCCAATTTCACTATTCTTAAGATTGGCAAACGTGCACAAAACGACAATGTGCGTGCACCAAATGCCACATCACCGAGCTCGCCGCTAGAGGACCAAGTTTACATAAGCCGATCACTGTCCACAGTAGCCTTTCACTGCATGAAACGATCGCAACCAGACACCCTCTGGACGGACCAGAGCTCGAGCCCGACTTACGCGTGATTGGTTGCCACGACCATTGACGATATGGCGCACGTTTATCCCATACACGCGGACGACTATGCTCGCAATCTAGGGGCATGGGTCAAGACGCATGGGCGGATGAAGACGCACGCATGTTCCTTTTGCGACTTAACCCATGCTCGCAAATAGGAGATTCGGTGTTTGGTCGTGTGTGCAAGGGCATGCGTGAACTTTTCTGACTCTACTATGAACGAGCTCGTGCTCGCAATCACGGTGCACGACCATCATTCATAGCGGGGGCTAGTAGGGACGAACAACCATGTTTTTTTAGTAGTAAAATATGGCATTTTTTAGATTCTCTCTCGTCCTTTACTACTCTAAAGTTTTTTGCTTTCTCTGCTCTCTTCATTTGCTTTGTCTTTGTACAAGACGATCTCAGATCATTCAAAAGGCATTCGGAGCAAAAGAAGAAAAGGGTGAAGTTTACTCAAAAAGTTGCTTTACAAGGATCACCATGGGCGAATATGCCTTGCCCCACCGCTCGGCCTTGAGAATAATGAGCTCTTCCCTAACGGAGTCAAGCTCAGCTTCGAGGTCGATGACCCGCATCCGAGCCGCGCAACCTTTTGCGGCACTTTGGCGAAGGCGCTGCGCTTCTTTCTGGTGTGCATCGGCTGACTCGGTAGCCTCTTGCGTGGCCCATCGAAACTCGGAGACCTCCTGCCTCAGCTTCTCCACCTCCTCCTCCAGGTCAGCGTGCCTGGACTCCAAGATTGATTTGTCCAGGGTGCTTTGGAAAATCCTTTCCCGAAGATCCACGACGAACTCCTTGGCTTGACGCAGCTTTGTCTTGCCCGAGGCTTGGAGCTTGGCCACTCAACACTCGAGCTCGGCAATCCAGGCTTCTTGCTCGCCATAGTACTTGGCAAACTCGCCCTCGGAGATGGTCGCCGCGTCGAAGTCCTCCATGGACTTAGCGACAAACTGCAAAAGAGAGCACATTAGATGCACGAACGTTGGAGAAAAGGGAGAACATGGAAAAAAGACCAAGTCTTACCAGGAGGGCACGGCAGATCATATTACTCTGAGTCTGCTCATGGCTGAGGGTTGGGACTCGGAACCCGGGCCCGGCGTGAGCAGGATCTCCCCCATCCCGAGCAGGCGAATCGCTCGGTTGGGGGATATCATCGCCCCGAGCATTCAACACGCTCGGGGGGATGAAAGCGAGGGCTTTTTGGTCCCTCTCCTCCTGGAGAGGGTCTTCTTCCAGGCCTTACTCCTCTTGGGGACGATCTTCCTCCAAGACTTGTTCCTCCGGCGGACGCTCCACGGGCCTCGGTTGGGGATGCACTTCCCCCAACCCAGGCTCCTCGCGTGGAGATTGTTCCTCAGGGACAAGCTCCTCCTGAGGAACCTCTTTCTCCAGGACCTCCAAGATAGCGTCCCAAGAAACTTCCATGCTCGGAACCTTGGGCAAGACCTCGACAACTCCAGGACTTGGGGTCCTAGATTGCCCGCTCCCCTGGAAGCTTTGCTCCTCCAGCGCCGCGTGGGCCTCTGCGACCTTCGGTGTGTTGCCACTAGGAAGCTCCTCAAGCTCCTCGGACATCACCAGGTCGGCGGCAAGCTGAAGCACCTTCTCCGCTGCAGAGTCAAGGATCCCTTCAACTATTTGCCCTAAGTCTAAAGATAAGAGACGAGCTATCACGCCCACATCATCAGAGCGGGGTTAGCTCGAGCATCCAAAAAAAAGAGAAGAACGACAAATACGCGCAGGCGGGCCAAATAATTGTACCTTCCGCAAGCCTTGTGGCTTCATCCTCAGTGTCCTCGCTGTCGTCCGCGGTGGGCTTGCTCGCGGTGACATAGGCCTCGATGACGGTCTTGGCCCTTTACTTGGCCGTGTCACTGGCCCGCGCCATCACGGGGTCGACCGCCTCCGTGTAGATACCCTCGATAGCCAAGGTTGGGCGCACCGACCTCACGCCTGGCGACCTTCGGCGCCTCTTGACGAGGGGCACATCATCCTCTTCCTCCTCCTCCTCAGACGCTGCCTTCGCCGGGCTCGGGACCGCCTGCGCCAGCCGAGCTTGGAGGGTTGCGATATGTTCCTCCAGCTGCTCCTTGCTCGCAGGGGTGATGGCCGCTGCTTCAGCCCTCTTGGCCTCTTCGGCCAGCTGTTGCAAGCGAGCCGTCAAGGCCAGTTTCTTGTTCTTGAAGTCGGCAAACCACCACCGTAGCTCTCTTACCTTCTGCCTGTCGGCATACTCCAAGTGTTGCTTGGTCGGTGGCCTAATCAGGACCCGCCTCTTGGAGCACTGAGCAGGGGAAGGGGGAGGAGTCCGACGGCGATGCCTGGTCATCACCTTTCTCCTCGTACCCACAGCAGAAGGGGGATCCCCTTATGGTAACGGCTGGATCGCGGCCATCGCAATCTCGAGGGCGATCCTCTCCTGTCTCACGATCAAGAACGCTGTCAGAGGTGCTTGGGGCGGAATCCTGTGTGCATGACTTACAAAGAACACTTACCTCCTCGCTGCGGTCGAACATGTTCCGCACAAATTGGCGCCCGGGCATCAACTCCTTGATGTTTGGGGTCCCGAACATCTTGACGACCCGTTCTTCTACCCAATCCTCGCGCTGGGCTGCAGCACAAGCAAAAGGTGAGAACCCGGGCAAGTGGAGACCAAAGAAAAACAGAATTCAAAAGGAATTAAAGGAACTTACCTGAGTCTGCCTCATGGGTGAGGTCTTGCCACCCGGTAATCTCGAAGAAGGGATGCTCCCTCCTTCGCATCAGGGACATCCGGCTCCTGAGGAAGTCCCGGGCAATGTCCCGACCAGTGAGCCCCATCTGGGTGAGCTCACTGATCATCGCCAGCGCCCGCTCCTCTTTGGGTTGCACGGCAGATGCGGCGTCCCCACCACCAGGGTCGGTTCCCCGGTATAGCGGAGGTCGCTCCCCTCCGCCTTCTTCAGATAAAACCAATGCTCGACCCAACTGGACACTGAATCCTTCAGCGAAAGGATCGGGTAGTCGTAAGGTCGGTTGGACCTAAGCCAGAAGTAGATGCAGTCAGCGGGGGTGTTCCCGTCGGTGCGGAATGAAGAATAGAAATGGAAGAAAAGACTGGCCGTGGGCACGACGCCCACGTACCCCTCATAGAGATGCGAGAAGATCACCAGAACAAGGATAGAGTTGGGGTTCAAGTTAGAGATCTCGCACTCGCAGAAGGCGAGCACGGATGCAAGGAACTCACTCTCGGGCATCCTAAGCCCGTTGATGGTGTAGAGCTCGCAGGATATGATCTCCCCCTCCTGCGGTGCTGGCTCTGTATCGCCGCCAGGCGCTCACACTGAACCCGCGTCGAGGTGGCCGTTGTTGACAAGCAACTGAAGCCTCCTCCTACTCATCTAGCTGACATCGAATCTCACCATTGACGCGGGGAATGAAGGGTGCAAAGCACAAGAAGTTTGGGGATCTTTCTTTTCGAGCGAAACCGAGCAAGAATGCGGTAAGATTTCTCCGCCGCACTATTCGGGCTTAAAAAGGCAGTGAAAAGCCGCATTTAATGACACCGTGACCTTTCAACAAACCGACGCGTGTCCGTTACAGCCGTAACGGTTAGTATAAATGCATTTCCCGAGAAACTATCCGAACCGTTACGAAGATGCTTCTTGGGGAAGGAATCTTTGCCCAAGCATTCCGCTTGGTCGGAGGCCAAGCCGGATGGTCGCTCGTGACCCATCAAGCTCGTCCGCCACCACGGCATGCTCGGTGTTAGTGTTATGCCCTTGAGGCAATCATATGGATGATTGTAACATGACTATGTTTATGAATAATAATATGATTATTGGTCCAATGAATGTATATCATTGTTTTGATCAACAAGTGCGTGACTTGTTTATGAAGCTCTTTACTTATTGATATAATTTGATAAATATCTCTGATCGGATATCATCGTATAGGACAACGATGAATAGATCAGCACATGTATTGTTCGATGACATGTTTCATAGATCATGGGATATGGAGATATCATCAATACATTGTGGATGCATGTTGAAGAACATGGGTTAGATAGACCCACAATGGGACACTGCGAGAATGCTACATTCTTATGTGTCATCAGTGTATCTCATACATAGTAGATGTATGATCCTTAGACCTGAGATTGTCATATTCCCTACATGTGTAATAGTTTACCTTAGGGTTACCAAACACTATTTCCTAACCGGATAGTTATAAAGGTAGCTTTCATGTTTACTATGAAACATGCAGAGGGAAGTGAGCAGTCAAGATGGAATTTGCCACTCCAATGTAATGGAGATATATGTCTAGGCCACTCGTGTGATATGATTAAGGAAGTGCATGGCCATACCGTGATTGAGAAGTCAATCACAACTTATTAATATATCACAGATACGATGGATGGATTGAACTGTCAAAGGATGACATGCTTCTCGCCTTTAGTTCGATCTTCATATAGTTTGGCAAATGGATTATTACATCAGTACTTTAATCATATGCGTTTGAGAGTTGGCATGCTCTGCAAGGAGCCGCTACCGACTATTGGATTAGAAAAAGGTTTTCCGAATCCATGTACAAATGCGCATGAACCTACAGGGTCACACACTTAACAGGCTGGGATGCATTAATTCGGATTGGATCCGTAATTAATGGACCTTGTGGGCTTAGCGCGTAGATGGGCCCTGACTGCCTAGGGTTTCACCTCGTGGCTATATAAGGAGGGGAGGAGGCTAGACGCAAAATAGACTTTTGTGCGGTTTAGAGGTGTTTCGCCAGAAACCCTAGCCACCTCCTCTCGTTGCCCCTGCCGAGCGACCCGGTGCTTGCACACCGACGCACGACTTTCCATCCCCAGACGTGTGGACTGTTGTGGTGACACTACTGCTACTAAGGCGTGGAGAGGACGATCCGCGGCGAGGACGATCCGCGGCGAGGACGATCCACGGCGAGGACGATCCGCTGCGAGGACGATCCATGGCGAGGATGATCCACGCCGAGAATGATCCACTACAACGACATGCGAAGGATTCTTTAACACCCCAATTTTTCTTTTCATAAGTTTGAATGTTATTTTGCACTTTTGTGAATTTTTGGAATTTTCTGGAATTTATTTGGATTTAATTTGAATTTATTCCCTTTTGAAATAATTAAAGAATTAAAAGTTTTAAATAAAGTTTTGTTGGAAATATTTTATTTGAGTCCAAAATGTCTCAAAGTATTTTCCAGAACTTTTCTGGAATTTTTCTGATTATTTTGCTATTTTTCTCGCATTATTTGAATTTATAGAAATTAATTAAATTATTTAATCGTTGGAAAATCTATCGGGTTAGCACTGTTCATCCGACTCGAGTCAGAATCGAGTCCAACCCGAGCCGGACTGACCGGACCAAACCCATTCGCGTGCGACCGTTGGATTGGGATCCAACGGCCGAGAAGGCGCCACGTCACCCGACCCAGGCCGACTCGGATCCGTCACGCCCGAGCGATCCCAGCCGTGGATCGGGCCACGTGGACGGCGTGGATTGCGCCACGTCGCCCGGCTGTGTCCGAGCCGGACTCCGTCGCCCGTACCGGCTTCGCCGCGGACTCTGCGGAGATCTCGATGTTGGGGCCGCATTTAAAACCCGGACACATGCCCGAGGTTCGCCCTTTCCTCGCGCATCGTTTGCCCCGCGTGACCTAGCCCTAGTCGCCGCGGTCTTCCCGCTATTGCTCGTTGTAGTCGCCTAGGGCTTCGCTTCGATTTTCACCACTTTCCGCCGCCGTCCGTCGTCGTCCGGGGTGAAGGAGGTCAGATCTGGGATCCCCGAGTTGAGGCGATTCGAACGCGACCACGCACCTCGCCGGAGGAGCCCCGTAACGCTGTCCCCTGTGTCGTCGTCCCCAGCGCCGGCGCCTCTGCTCCGTCGTGGACATTGCCGGGACCGCGAGCTTCCTTCGCCGTCGGATCTCCATCGCACGGCCAGGATTCGTCCACGTCACCGTGGGTAAGTTCACGTTTTAATTTCTAGATCTATTTTCAACCGTTGGATCTAGATCCAACGGCTTAGATCAAGCTGTGTAGCCGTGAACCGCACTGTGCTTAGGGTCGATCTAGACCGTTAGATCTAGATCGTACGGCCCAGATCAACCGCAGTTAATCCAAACGCGTGAATCCTAGATCCGATCCGAACCGTTGATTTTCAAATCAACGGTCAAGATCAAGCCACGTGTGCCCTTTATGAATTTTATTTGAAGTTTTGAACACTTTTGTGTACTATTTTATTTATTTTTTGCTATTTGCACATGTTACGAGTAGACGTTGAAGTGTCCGAAGGCTTCGAAGGTGAAGTTTTGACCCAGGAGCCAGCTCAAGATCAAGAACAAGTGCTTTTTGAAGGCAAGTTGTGTTTTGACCATGTTGATCCCATTCTTTTGAAATTATGTTGTTTCAAAGTATTGCATGCTAATTTAATTAGAATTTATGTTGATTAATTCTGGGATTAGTTAAATACCTAATTGCTGTATAACACCTTGTCGTATATAATTGTATGCCATGAACCCCTTGTCATCCTAGTTGTGGAATAATTAGTTGGACATTACTAAATAGCCAACACGGGTAATTAGACCGTTGTAGTATATTGCTTAGACCTGCCACGTAGTCACCACAACATGATTTTGAATAATTACATGTTAACATTGACTTAATGACATATGGAACATGTTTTTGAGAAGTGTCATGTGTTATTGATGTTGTTATCGATAGCACGTGGTGCATGGTAATCAACTGGGGTTTGATAAATAGATTTAGACCGGGGCATGTGGCAAGAATGATCGGGTGGGCCAGTTGTGGCACCGAGGAAGTTGATTTGGTTCTTCGGGTAGTCTTGCCCTGGTCACCCTAAGGACTTAACCTTGCAAGCCTTTGAACTAAGTCAAGCGTGCAACCACATGTCTGTAATGAGACGGACCTAGTTGATTAAGTTGCTAATAACGTACCTGTGGGACCTCGGGGTGTCAACTATACCTTTTGTGTAGTTGTACGGGGAAGCCTACCGGGGCTGCGGCCAGGTACCCATCTAACGGTTGATTGGCCTAGACTTCGCCTTTGCTATGGGAAGGGTTAGTGCACAATAACTGGGGAGGCCCACTTGTACTGGTAGAGGTTTCCGAAAGACTTTGTTACGGACACTCGCCTTTGTGGTGTTTGGCTGTATCTTGTTGGTAAAGTGCATAACCTCTGCAGAATGTAAATTTATTCGAATAGCCGTGTCCGCGGCATTGGACATTGCTCGGGAATTACAGTCAAGGGTTAGACTTTCATAAAAATGACGTGACTTTGGAAGAATGGTTAGTTGGAAATGATGAGTTGGACCTAGGGGTGGGAACTGCTTTATTTGCGAGATCATTGTGAAAAGTACTCTATTCACTATCGTTTTACCGCTTTGCAATCTACTATTGTATTTACTCATGCTACTTTACTTCAAATGAACCTGTTAGCCTATCCTTCGTAATAAGCCATGCATGTAGAATATTAGTTTGCATTCTGCGCATGACTTGCTGAGTACTAAGTACTCACCCTTGCCACAATACAACATCAGTTGATGAAGAGTCGACGCCAGCTTTGGAGGAAGAGTACCAGGAGGAGCCGTCTAACTAGGGAGCGAGCCCAGTCAGCTGCCTGTGGTATACTGGATGGCGCCACGAATTCTATTTTATTCCGCTGCAGTTATTTCTCTTTTAATAAGTCTTCGCCCTGTGAAGCATATCTTTGTAACTTGACCATAAGGTCGGGCAACCAGTTTGGTTAATTAATTAAGGTACTTTACTATTTTGATTGGGTATGACTGTGATATTTACCGATGTTGAGACTGTGTGCACTAGCATGATCTTGGACTAGTGCTGAATACACAAAGGGTCCGGATTTGCAAATTCGGGTCCCGACAGATTCCGCAACTGCGCGTCTAGTGGTATAGATCTATGATCCTCTTCTTACGAGTAGCTTTTCTAGTTTGCGGTAGAAATTTTAATTTGTGCTAGAGTAGCATACCGCGTTCCCAAACACTCGGATGCTACAGCAGTTCTTCGCTACAAGATACCAATCCGTTCTGTGAGTCTTTTGAGGCTTAAGGGGGAGACCCGGCCAAGTAGCTTTCCACTTGAGCCTCGGGGGCTAGCTGTCGGGGATTGGAATATTCTCCACAAGGACTTTTTTTGCCCCAACGGCCGATACCAACCGACCATGAACGCCCTTGATTGGGATGCCCAAGAAAGGACCTCGAGTAACTCCATGCTTGGCCATGAGCATGCTCGCCAACCCTCAACAGAACATGTTCGGCTACAGGCTTCGAGGACAAGTACGAGCAACCTTGCTCGGGAAGGCACCGGTTGGTCGAACTAGACCAAGGGAATGCTCGACGATTGCCGAAGGACGTGGTCAACCCACTAATAGGAAAGTGGCGACCAGTTCGCCGGGGATCCAGGGAAGTTATACCAGGAAATTAAGCACGGCGAAAATCAAGGACACGTCAAGAACGGCAACGGGTGTGATTTTAGGGCTCAGTTACCATATGTAAATAAAGATACCTATTATCTAATCTCTCCCCCAATGGGGGGGAATTAGGAGGAGAAAAACCTCCCAATTACACCCACATCAATACTCAATACCACTAGAGTAGGGTTATTATCTCCGCCGCGAGAGGACCGAACCAGGATAATCCCCCTTGTCTCCCTATGCTCGAGCATCCTTCGGATGCTAATCCTTCACAGACGAAGGGGCCTTGGTTGATCCCTCATCCAACAAGTAAACGCGGCGGGGGCCCGTTCCCCAATCGTCAACACGTATACATCTGAACCACTAAAAATTAACATCTGATACCTTTTCATTTTTCTTATTTTCTTTTGGTTGCTATTTACTGTTACCTTTAAAAAATTGCAAATTACGAATGAGAATTTTGGCTCGTGGGCAATGTACCTTAAAAATTGTATATACATGTCCTCATTTGTAATTTTCTTTGAAATGAGGTATATAGTAAATAGTAAACTGTACGGTGCTATTTAAAGCGCATGCTTCATTTACTATGGTAGGTACTACATGGCATGTATTCTAGATTTGTCGTGTTTTACGGTGATGGCGTTGTTCGCAATGGTCCATATGGGGTGGATGTTTTGAAATGCAAAAGGAAGGTGACCCAGACTCCAGATCTGACGGAGATGGGTCTAGTCAAGCTCCATAGATGCGTGATGAGCGAATTCGATGAGGAGACCGCTCGAAAGAAACTTATAATTAAGGCTCTACATGCCAGAGTTATCGAAGATTCGCTGGACTATACATGGGAGCTGCACAAGATCGCGGGAAACACAGTGTGGGGGAATACATGCAAATTGTAATGAACCCTCAGGTAATGATACACCGTCGGCCGATGGTGTACGTGCGCTTCCTGGACAGAGGAGAAACCTCAAGTCATTCTAGGGGCGTTAGCATCGCCGTCGAAGCATCCTCTCAGGGCATCCGTGAGGACACTATTGCGGATGAATTTGAGAGGAATGAAAATGTTGGGCGTTGGTGGTTTGCTCGCATTGACTGCCACGAGCACCTAGAATCCCTGGTGGATGAAGAAATATCCGATGATAACGACGATGTCGACACTGAGTATGCCTACGATGCTATTCAATGACCACAGCGGGAATACTGCATTGACTGCATGGCACGCTTCCGGTTGTACAAGGACAAGCCCCACTCACACCTCCTGCACCATACGGTGGAGTGCGAGCCAAAACAGAGCAGGCATCTCGGCAAGTCTCCGCTAGCGGCCAACGCACCGAAAGTGCAAGAGGGTACCTCCTCTAGAAGCGGAAGGGACAAGGGGAAGCGGTCGGCTGAGGTCCGCACCATGCAACAAATTCTTGACCGGTTACACAGACCATCTGGGAGCTCGAGTGGTATTGACATAGGGGACACCAGGAATAGGGATGATATGCCCATATGGGAGGGTAGGAATCCACATAAAGATCAAAAAGTTCAGTCTTATACCCCTGAGACATACGTCATGGGCCACCTAATCGTCCACGGCTGGAGAATTACGTATCTCCATGGAGTTCTTTCATAAGAGGGATTGAGCGATGTCCGACATCACATCGCATAACTTACACGTGAACGGTAATATGCAGAAAATATTATACATCATTCCCACTCTACCCAGATACACGGAACAACCACTTGTTCCACCATGACAAACAATGCCTTCTTTAGTTTGTTCATCTAGTAATTTTTTTACCACTATAATGCCCTTGTAATATAATCTATTGCTTATTTCATCATCTGAACTTTCGTTGTATGTGCCCTAATATGTGTTCAACAAATAATTTAAGTCGTTCCATTGCATATATTCGTTTTCAAATATTTCATCATTTGAACCAACAAGACATTTCATGTGCCCACCAAACAGGTGGGTGTTAGTTTCCATTGCATATATTCGTTTTCGAAAATTTCAGAATGAAACAATATATCCTACAAGTTTACATTTTATCCCCAGAGTATAAACAATCAAACAATATCATTTCACTCTATTACATTATTTTCCGATTAAATATTTCCTCCTGTTTTTTTTCCTTCATACAAAACGAACAATTATTTAAATATATTTCTATTATTATTCTCACATTTTTTTCATTTCAACAAACTATTTTTCATATTTTTTTCTACTATCTTTCTTCTTTCCCTTTCTTTTTCCCACTCTTTCGGATAGCCGCCACAGCCGAGACATAGAAACAGGTGCTGTCCGCGCCACCTCACCAGCCCAGTCATTGCCACCAATCGCTGCCACATCGCGCGACTGATCCCAGTCGCTGCCACGCAACAAGCGATTATTTTTGCAAAAAAATTTTGAGGTATATTTTTGTAATACACGTCCAAAAAAATGATTATTTTCAAAAAAAAACAATTAGGAATTGCCATCCGCATGAATTATCAAATAATAAAATTTGAATTATCAAATAAAAAAATTTGAGTTATCAAATAAAAAATGCACTTGAACGGAACGGGGGGCTCGGTCGAGAGCCTGCAGCACTCGCCATCCACTGCAGGCGGCCTGTAGCGTACCGGCTCCGCTGCAGGCGCTACTTCGGGAAATTTTTTTGTACAGATGCTATTTTCAAAAAAAAAAGATTTAAGGGGCCAATACAGTAAATGATCCACACCCTTTCACGTTAGCTCAACATGATGGTATCACAGTGTCTATGGTGAGTGAGCGCACCACATCAAAATTGCTGCTTAGGATATAAGTGTGGTTATAAATGTTGGATAAAAATAAAGAGTGTTCCTGGAAATCAATACTTAAAAGTGTTGTTTCACGATAATTCTGACATACTACTCATATAAAAATATTTATAAGTGGAGGAAGTACTAATTTAAGCTCCTTTTATAAACTTAAAGAGCAGACAGTAGCGAAGGTAGAAATTGACAAGAGGAAATTCTAAGCATACGCGATCAATAAACATTTGGGTTAAAGGGCATGGCACGTAGTGTGGGGTCCATGCGGTTTATTGTGGCATCATGATGTAGCCCTCCCACACTCGCTAGTCGCTACACGCAAGCTCCCGATATGTGCTATCAAACACACAAGTCTTTACTGTCGCACACATTAACGAAAAACACATTAACGAAAAACGATTTTTTTATAGAAAAAATGAACCGAGATGCATTTTTTATTTTTTCGGTAATAATATATGTTCTAAAAAATATTAGAGACGCCAACCTTTGAGTCGTAGCCGCGCACGTGAACGGAAAACGGATTTGCATTTTTTTTCGAAGAAAAAAATGAACCGAGATGGAATTTTCATTTTTTCGGTAATAATACATGTTCCGAAAAATATTAGAGATGCCAACCTTCGAGTTGTACACGTATTTCTGTTGAACCGCGCACGTGAACGGAAAACGAAAACGGATTTGCATTTTTTTTGAAGAAAAAAATAAACCGAAATGGATTTTTCATTTTTTTGGTAATAATATATGTTCCGAAAAATATTAGAGATGCCAACATTCGAGTTGTACACATATTTCTGTTGAACCGAGATGGATTTTTCATTTTTTCGGTAATAATACATGTTCCGAAAAATATTAGAGATGCCAACCTTCGAGTTGTACACGTATTTCTGTTGACGAAAATATTTTTTCTGGCAAAAACGGAGAAAAGACCTGGACGTAAGAAGCGAGGACCTGTTTGTTATGTTTTTATATATGACCGCTATCCCGAAAAATTAGAAAAGGACTCGCTCGTGATTTGTATTTAACGGGAGTTTTTTTTCCTTAAATTAAAGAACAAGGGACCCAAACGCGATGCCAAAAAGTTTTTCTCCCTCACAAAAAAATTGCAAAGGATTGTTTCGTAATTTTGCAGGACCTATCCGTGATTTTAAGGAAAGGAGGGGCTTTTCCGAAAAATCGCTGGGACGTCAGGTGGATGCCCTGAGGAGGCGCCGAACCTCACGGATTTATATGGGTTATAATATATTCGACAATAACTATTTTAGAAAAGATGTTTTCTACTAGTTGTCTATAATCTGAACGTGTTTTAGAAGAGTTAAAACCACACCGGCGAGCGAGGTCTGAGTGAAAGATACGTCTTCTGTGGGAAGAACAAGGAATTTTTTATAAAATAATATAATTTTTATTCAAAATTGCAAAACTAAACGTCGGGGAAAAAAATGACAGAAATATACGTCTGTCGCCCGTTGGTTCGGCGACTGGCATATATCGTTGAACCAACAGGCGACAGGAGATGATGTCGCCGAACAGACGGACGACAGAAGATAAATCGCCCGACTAATGGGCGACATAAATAGAGCCGCCCGATCAATCGGCGACAGAAGGAGAGTCACTCGATGAAAGGACAACACAAACTTGGGGACAATTTTGTAAGTTTTATTAAGCTCCAAATCGAATGAAATAAATTTCTAAATTTTTATTAAGCTAATAAACACTACTATATTCCATGCAAATTGAAATTGTTTAAATCAAGTTTTATTAAAGACCTTGTTTTGTATTATGAAGAAACTATACAAACCATGGCACAAAAAATGGTGAAGTAAATATCACCTATTCGTAGTTAAGCATTTTCAGTTAGCTGTAAAATATAAAGTTTAAATGTAATTTTTAGGAAGAAGGGAGCAGATTTGCTCTTTGAAATATGGATTACCATATTCTGAAAAAACATTTTATTTACACCTTTCTTTGCATCTAAATTCTACTAGTGCAATAACCCTAATTATTATTGTTGACAACAAACGATAACGCTTAAGCCTTGTCGGCAACCCGTAAAATATCATGTTTAAATGCAATTTTTTGCAATAATATAGCAGATTTGCTCTTTGATATATGGACTACCATATTCTGGAAAAATATTTTATTTACACATTTCTTTGTATACAAATTCTACTATCGCAATAACCCTAAGTATTATTGTCGACAACAAACGATAACACTTAAACCTTTTTGGCAGCCCGTAAAATATCACGTTTAAATGTACTTTTTTGTAAGAATACAGTAGATTTGCTCTTTGATATATAGACTACCATATTCTGAAAAAATATTTTATTTACACCTTTCTTTGCATCTAAATTCTACTAATGCAATTACCCTAGGAGACAACAACTCATGATATGAATAGTTTAGCCAGGAAAACTTTAGCCAAAAGTGTTTAAGTCATTACGATCATTGTGAAAAGCGTGTAGATGCAAGCAGCAACCGTAGTAAGCAAACTCAACCTTAGTAGGGCAGATACAACGAAAGTTCAGATGATGAAATAAGCAACAGATTATATTACAAGGGCATTACAACATGACAACATTGCTAGAAGAACTGATGATAACACTGATTGTCATGGTGGAACAAGAGATTGTTCCGCCTATGTTCGTAGAGTGGGAATGATGCGCCACATTTTCTACATATGACATCACCCGTGAATCTTTCGCGATTTGTTCTCAAACACCGCTCAATCTCTCTTATGAAAGAGCTCCATGGGGGTGTGTAGTGCTCCCAGCTGTTGCCGAATGGGTAGCATATGCCAAACGTCTCAGGGGTATAAAACATATTTTTTTTGTCTTTTTTATGTGGATCTATTCCCTCCCGATTCCCCGCGTCCCCTATGTTAATACCACCTGGGTACCCGGATGGTCTTTGTAATCCGTCAAGAATTTGTTGTGTAGTGCGGACCTTGGCCGGCTGCTTCCCCTTACCCCTTTCTCTCCGAGAGGAGGAACCCTCTTGCACTTCCGGAGACTTGCCGAGATGCCTCTTCTGTTTCGGCTCGCACTCCACTATATGGTGTGTCGGGACCCCGAATTTGCAAATCCGGACCCTCTGTGTATTCAGCACTAGTCCAGGAACGCGCTAGTGCACACAGTCTTAACATCGGTAAATATCACAATCATACCACTCGATACCAATAAAGTACTTTATTTAAATAACCAAACTGGTTACTTGACCTTAGGGTCAAGTTACAAATGTATGCCTTGCAAGGCGAAACTTATTAACAGAGAAATAATAGCAGCGGAAAATCAAATAACTTCGTGGCGCCATCCAGTATACCACAGCAACCCATCGGGCTCGCTTCCCTAAGTAGACGGATCTTCTTGGAGTTCCTCCTCCAAAGTGGTGTAGTCTCCTCTTCAACCGGTGTTGTGTTGAGGCAAGGGTGAGTACTTGGTACTCAAGAAGTCATGCAATGTAATGCAAGCTAATATACTATATGCATGGCTTGGTACAAAGGAATAGCTTAAGGTATATTTGCGATGAAACTTTTGACAAGTAATATAAGTAGATTCGAAAGCAGTAGAAATAAGTAAAGCGTAAATAACTTTTCAAGAAGTTTAATAAACATTTTTCCCCATCCTAAACCACATTACCATCATCTTTATTCTTAAACCAAACCAACCTTTCAAATCCAAGTTATTTTCAGAAAGTCTAACCCTTGACTGTAATTCCCGAGCATTGTCCAGTACCGTGGACACGGCTATTTAAATAGATTCTAAACTCTGCAGAGGTTATGCACTTTACCCATAAGATACAGTCAAACACCACAAAGGCGAGTTTCCGTAACAAAGCCTTTCGGAAGCCTCAAACAACACAGGTGGTCCTCTCCGGTTCGTGCTCTACACCATCCCTTCCCTTAGCCAAGGCGAAGTATGGGACCAACACACCGTTAGATGGGTATCGGCCCACGACCACGATACGCTCCCCCGTACAATCACACAAACGGTGTAATTGACACCCTGAGGCTCCACAAGTGAGTCCTTAGCGACTTAGTCAACTAGGGCCGTCCCATTCCAGCCATGTGGTTGCAAGTATGACCCAGTTCAAAGGCTTGCAAGGTTAAGTCCTTAGAGTGACCAGGGCAAGACTACCCAAGAACCAAATCAACATCCCGATTGCCACCGCCCACCGATTACTCTTGCCACATGCCCCTGGCCGAAATCGTTTATCAAACCCGCTGATTACCATGCACCACGTGCCATCAACATCACATGATACTTTTCCCAAAACAGGTTCAATATATCATTAAGTCAATATTAACATTTGATTGTCCAAAACCATGTCATGAGCACGTAGCGAGTCTAAGCGTTATACTACAACGGTCTAAACCCATGTTGGCAATTTAATAATGTCCAACTAGTAATCCACAACTAGGGTGACAAGGGTCATGGCACATACTTAAATAATCAAGGTGTCATACAAAGAAATTGGTACTTATCTAACCCCTGTGTTTAAACAAAGTATTTTTCTAATTGAACTAGCATGCAATAGTTTAAATCAAAATAGATTTCAAATAGGATCAACATGGTCAAAGCACAACTTGCCTTCAAAAAGTACTTGCTCTTGGTCTTGAGTTGGATCCTGAGTCAACACTTCTCCTTGAATCCTTCCGGCACTTCAACGTCTACTCGTAAAAGCGTGCAAATAGCAAATACGCAAATAAACAATAGGCAAAAACATCCCAAAACTCCAAATAAAATCCATAAACAGAGAGAACATAATTTTCTGGATTTTTAGAAACTGGAATCACAATTCGGAGTTAAAACGCAAAAGTTATGATTTATTAAAGTTTAAATAATCAATTAAATAATATTACAGAGAAAAACTTTAGTCCAAAAATTAAATAAAATTCATATTTGGGTAGATCTGAATTTTATACAAATTTAGAAATTTGAATCACTCAAATCGGAGTTGAAACGCAAAAGTTATAAGCGTTTGAAGTTTGAAACAAAATCTGAAATCATTATTCGAATTAATAAATCATTTTCTTTTTCGGAAACTAATTATTACGTCAGCATGGACACGTGTCAGCTCCTGATTGGCTGGCTGACGTCAGCCGGTCCATGGACTTGGTCCATGCTTGGCTCGGGTCTCTGTGGACCGGCCCACGACTCCACGTGAGGCCCGACATGTGGGACCACTCGGATGACGTCATTCTTGGCGTCGGCGAGGACTCGGCCGCAGTCTTGGCCAGTGGGACCCGCTGTGACGTCATGGGTGACGTCAGCGCTCGGCTGGGACAGCCGCTGACATGCGGGCCCTCTGACACGCGGGCCCCGCGTGTCAGCGTCACACGCACGCGCGCGTGGACGGCGCTGACCGCGTCGGTCCAACTTCCAAGACGCGTGGCACAATCTCGGCCGTTGATTCGAAAATCAACGGCCCAGATTGGATCGGGTGACGCACGTTCTGGGGTGAACGTGGCCAATCTGGACCGTTGGATCTAGATCCAACGGCTGGGATTAGATCCGAGGATCTAGACGTGATCTCACCGTGACGGTGATTCTGGATCGGACGGGTCCGAAAGCTCGCGAGGTTGATGTCGGCCAGCGGCGTTGGCTTGACCGGAGATTTAAGACGACGACCTCCCGTCGCGGCGTTCCGTGCAACTCCGGCGTGAAGGCTGGCACTCCCGGCGCGGCGCGACACGGCGATCTCGATTCACTGGGTTTGGTGTCGTCGGAAGGCAGCGGATCTGGCGAGGATCAACGAAGAATCGCGGCGGAAGACCTCCTCTACTCCGGCGAGCAATAAGCGGGCGGCGGCGGCTCAGGTGAGGTGAGAAGGGGGCTCGGTGCCAGGCGGTTGTGCGCTTCCCGATGGCGGCGGCGTATTTAAAGGGGCCTCGGCTTCCGTGTAAGCGCGAAACCGAGGTTGACACTGATGGCGGCGGAGGACTCGGCTCGGATTCGGCGAGGGCAGCGAAATCGCGGCCGTCCACGTGGCGCGATCAACGGCCACGATGGCTTAGCGCGAAGCAGGTTCGGTCGGACCGCGGCTTTCGGGTCGGTCGATCGATCATGACCGTTGGATCTCGATCCGACGGTCCACGTGGGTTAAGGTTCAACGTGGATTCGGTCAAGTCGGTGGCTCGGTCGGACTCGAGTCCGACTCGGGTTCTGACTCGGTCGGAGGAATAGTACTTGACCCGAGTTGAATTTCCAGCGATTTAATATTTAAAATAATTCCCAGTAATTCATTTAATTCATTAAAAATAGCAAAAGACTCGAGAAAAATTCCAAAAATTACGGAAAATATTTTGGATCATTTTGGACTCAAATAAAATATTTCCAACAAAATTTTATTTGCAAAATTAAATTCTTTAATTATTTCAAAATGGAATAAATTCAAATAAATTCCAAATAAATCCAAATAAATTCCAGAAAATTCCAAAAATTCACCAAAGTGCCAAATCACACATGAATTCAAGAAAAGCAAAATTTTGGGGTGTTACATGGTGCAGGAGGTGTGTGTTGGGCTTGTCGTTGTACAACCGGAAGTGTGCCCTGTAGTCCATGCAGTATGCCCGCTGTGGTCGTTGCATAATGCCGTAGGCGTACCGGGGTTTGGCTTTTCTGGGAGGTAGTAGCACCACGGCGAGGGTTGCTCCCCCCAGTTATCCCCAGATGGGAAATTTGAGATGTAGGTGGTACGTCTCGGGGTCCACCCAGTTGAAGTACCAGCACCATTCATCCTTGGCTAAAGGGCACCGATAGAATCTTCGGTCCGCTAGATCCTCGTAGCATGTATCAACCACTGCTTGAGGCCGTGTTCGCAAGTTTCTCCCTTAACTTTGCAAGTTTCTTTTTGAAGTTCTTGTAACACCTCGGCATTTAATATGCCCGAATGCTACCAAACATAGACTAAGCAACCTCTAAATACCACAATTACAAGTAAATTACAGCAAAGGAGCAAATACTAATACCGAAAATTTCGGCAGCATCTCCTTTGTTTTTCCATGATTCGGAGCAACAACAAAGTATCACAAGTTATATCATAATGGAAAGCATCTAAAACAGCAATAACAGGTGACATAGAAACAATATAAGTCCAGGATAAAGCATTCAACCACTTCATGAGCTAAACGAATCAAATAATAAGACCGAGCACACAGTTAAGCAATTCTCCAAGTTTCATGGCATTACTTTCATTATCATGACTCCAAATGATAACACTGTCTAATTTGTGTGGAGCTACGTGTAGATGTGTAGCTAAACCCTTTTTCCCGCATGCCGGTTTCATGGTACCTAAGAAAAACAACATAAACACAAGCGTGAGTTCATCACTCAGCAAGTATATTGCAATGGAACAAGAAAATATATTCCAATACCTTCATCACTACTTTTCACATACAACATCATACACATCTCATATTCATAGTTTAAGCATATCATTGACATCATCATAAATCATCCTCATATAACATCCTCATATAATACAATGCAATGAAATGCGATGCACATATCTCCTGGAAACTCATATCGGTATGGTTGAGTACACACCCGTCGGTGTGCACCCTCTCCCCCCTTCCATCCCGAAGATGGAGGGTGCCTACTCCTTGCTTCCGTTCACCGCGGTGAATGGAATCACGATGTAGGACTTACTCATTGGCTCTCCGGAATAATCATAACTTTCTCACCGACCTTCCTCGGATTAGTTATGACTTTCTCACCGCCCGGGCCATGTAACATGCCATGTATGCAAACATGCCAACATCATAAATAACTTGTACATTAACACATGGCATCATAGCATAATAAGCATATTCATCATGTCAATGGCAATCATTAAAGCATGGTATGTGAACATATCATATACTCAATTTCAATCTCAATCAATCTAGCAAACTTCAACCCACTACCCATTCCAATACACTTGCCTCAACCACGGCGACGGATTGGCGAGACGAAGAGGGCACTACCGTGGTCACACCACCTGCACATAGGTACCACACACTCACAAACATGTCCACAAAACAGTAGGCAAACCCTCTTCTAACCCGACATCGCAAACTACTCGCTGAACCCAAAAACAGAGGTTCTGTCCCATCGGGACAGCAGCCTTCCAAAAGGCATAACTCGGGTTCTAAGACTCCGAATCAATTAAACGAGTACATCCTCGCGTAGCTTAGGAAATTTCCTAACTTTTTCTAAGTATACAGAAAGACTGATTCGGACTTTAAAGTTGTTTAATCTACAAAATACCGTGATCTGTTCCAATCATGTCACGGATTTTAATACGTTCGGTAAAACGATCATAACTTTCAAACGGCTGGGTGGAATTGGACGTTCTTTATACCCACTGAAATGTACTGAAATTACCTACAACTTCTTCAACAGCCGTACGACCAAAATCCGAATCTAAATTGACGAAAACCCAAACCGTAGGTCGACTACTCATGCTGCCCGAAACAGAGAACGTGGCAAACTCAAGATTCCATCTAATCTACTCAATTCCAGCACCACCAATTGATCTAAAAACATGATAATCACCCTTAGAACAGATCCTAGACCAACCCCAAGGATTTCCATGGCCATACCTTCGCCCAACGCACGAAAACCCAATGGATCTCCTCCCGGTTCGCGCGATCTCCTTCCTCGCTCCAAATCCACTGGATTTCCTCGTCGCGGAGCGCTCCAATGGATGAACCTTCAAGGTGGTGAGGTCAAGAACTCACCTAGGTGCAGCAAGGGAGGTGGAGAGGTGGTGGAGCAATGGGGAGAGGTGGTGGGGGGTGCGGCTGGGAGGTGGAAGGGTGGGGAGGCTAGGGCAAGTAAGAGGAGATGGGGGGCGCACCAACAGGAGGTGGGGCGCATTAAAGGTCAGGGGGAAGCCCCCAAACAGGATTCCTACGCCTAAATGTACTCAAACTCTTCCCCACCAAGGCCCACGACCCTTTCCCCTAGGCCCAAAACTCCCCGGAAAGGCCCAAACTCCCGAAAACAGCCCGGAAACGCTATTAACCTCCATACCTTATGGTTTTAACCTTAATTCCACATTTCATAATGTGTTTGACATCAACATTCACATTATATAAGGTTACGACACTCCGTGGTGTCACAGTTCTATATGCAATGAACAGGTTTAGAAGTACTAATTTGCGAGTGAAACATGAGAAGGTCGCATGAAACTCACCGATTGGTTCGTCCCTGGCCCACCCACCCTTAACTCCGGTCGATCTATATAGGGGCATATCCTGGCGGCCTCTCCCATCGGGTGAATTTCTCGGGCGAAGTGGGGTAGGCGTCGTGCCAGTTGTAGATAAATTCGTAGTCATGTTGTTCCGGCCTGTCGATCCATTGGAAGAAGCAACACCGGTCCTTGTGCTAAAAAACAAAGAACGATGCATGAAAATGTAGTGTTACCTTAATTTGTATGGACACCAATTGGTTTACCTCGTAGCCGCGGGCACAACAGTAGTGAGCGCGGGCGGTCGTATCTCTGTGTGTAGACTGCATCATCTTCGCCAGAAGGTTGCAGTCGCATTTCGGCCAGGGCAACTCCGGCAGAACTGGGGCGTCAACGCTACTCGCATCCAGGTATTCGGGGGGGTTAAGTTTCACTTGCTGAAGAGGTGACGGTAGAAGGACATCGTGCCCTAAATTTGTGTAAAGTCAGCTGAAGTTTATTGCTGGTTTGGCAGTGGAAATCTATCCCTCTCTCGACCGATTTTTATAGTGCTGGTGAGGGGCTTCTCCAAATAACTACAACACATGTCTCTTTTTTAAAGTTGTATGGCCTGTCACCCATCATGAAAGCTGCATGGATTGTCACACTTTATGAAAGCTGCATGGCCTGTCACCCTTTGGAAAAGCTGCATGACCTGACGCTTTACGAAAAGCTGCACGACGTGTCATCCATCATGAATGCTGCAGCACGTGTCACCCTTTGTGAAAAGCTGCACGATGTGCCACCCATCATCAAAGCTACAGCACATGTCCCCCTCTGAAAGGCTGCACGATGTGTCACCCATCATCAAAGCTGCAGCACCTATCACCCTTTGTGAAAATCTGCCTGACTTGTCACCCATCAAGCCAGCACGCGGTGGACCCTCTGTGGTCTAGCTGGAACCAAGTAAAATATCATGTGCAAATGTAATTTTTAGGAAGAACGGACCATATTTGCTCTTTGATATATGATAGTGGTGCAATAACCCTAAGTATTACAATCGACAACAATTCATGTTATGAATAGTTTAGCGCAGGAAAACGTTAGCTAAAGTGTTTTAAGTCATTACGATCATTGTGAAAAGTACGTAGATGCAGCTAGTAACCTTAGTAAGCAAACTCAACCTCAGTAGAGCACATACAACAAAAGTTGAGATAATTAAATAAGCAACAGATTGTATTACAAGGGGTTTACAATAGTGACAGAATTGCTAGAAGAACTTATGACTTAAAACTGAAAGGTAGGCCAGACTCTTTATAACGGCTTAAAACTGAAAGGAGTACCACGAATAAGTAAAATAATAATTACAAAAAATGAGAGAAAATAGATGACAGAAATGGAACCATTGCATTGCATGACATAGAAAAAGAAGTTAACATACGTGAAGCATACAGCACGAACTAGTTCGCAATTGCAAACAAAATTATTACAAGGATAACTACATACATCATCTTCTCTAGCCACTTGATATGATCTAAAATGCGCTCCACCTTTAAGGTCAGCATGCTAAGCCTTTGCTCAAGCGTTGGGTTCATCATCTGCTCAAGCGTTGGGTCCATCCTCTGCTCAAGGCCGGGCAGCATCCTCTCTGGTGTTGCGCTACTATGGCGCTCCATCGATGTATTTAGGGTGTCTGCCCACTGAAAATATTGGCATCCTATAGACTACATGACGATGGAAAGAAAGCAGATCTCAGAAGAAATAGACAACACGAAGAAAAGAATAATAATCAAAATGTGAAGAAATCGAACTACATTTTTAACTTACAGAGTAATTAGGGCATTTATAAAACACCCAACTGTAATTTGTCGGAGTGGTGGAGTACAACACATTAGCTTCCACATGACAATTAGGGCAATCGACCCGCCTTGCATTGGCAAGCGCAAGTTCTCTCCGATTCGTTAAGCTCGATGTTTGAGACATGGCCTTCACATAAGGGAAGAACGCTGAAGTGGGATTAGGAAGAAGAGGATATGAGCAAGAGGAGGAAGAGGATATGAAATGCTCGACGTTTCAGTGTGGAATGAATATGCTGGACATGCATCCGTATTTATAGCAAGTTTTCGGTGGCAGCATGTTTTCCAATTGGCCTAAGAGAGCTGATGGTAGTGTGATGTCAATTCAAGCTTTTTTAGCTTTTTCAGTGTGTTGTCATACCTGCTTTTTTAGCTTTTGTCACATCTCCTTTTTCAGCGTGTTGTCTTATCAGCTTTTTCAGCTGACAAATGAGTAGTCAGTGTGTTATCATCTACTGCCTGCAGGCCGTGTTCGCACAATTCAGGCTTTCGGGTGGCCCTCCTCATTTTACTTTGTGAAAGCTGGTCATGCTACATCCTCGTGGCAAGTTTCTTTTTGAAATCATGTATGCGATGAACTGATTTAGAATTAGTACTTTGTGAGTGAGTGAAACATGAGCAGGTCGCATGAAAATCACCGATTGGTTTAACTAAGTGCATATTATGAAGGTTTAACTAATTACATATGGTTGAAACTACCAACAATAAAAAACAAATGAAAGTACCAACAATCAAAAACAAAAGAAACTACGAACAATGAAAAACAATAGAAACTAGTGCCAACCCCTTTTTGGGGTGGCTCACCAAATGTTGTCTTGATTCTCCTCGAATCGACTCGAGTATGTCAGTGCGTCGGTAGCAGTGGGCCCTCTGTGGTCTCATTTGGAGGTGTGGCGTGCAAGGCCCGGTCATTTGCGTCGGTGGTGGTGGTGGTGCCTGCCACTGTGACGACCCGGCTGCGTCGGTGGTGGTGCCCACTGCCGCTGCGATGACCCATGCTGCGTCGCTGGTGGTGCCCCCTGCCACTGTGAGCTACCAAGCTGAACTGGGGGTGGATCGATGAGGAACCTCGACACGGTGTCCTCCTCTTAGTCCTCCTGATCATTATCCTGCCCGTCGTAGTCATCAGCTGCAGGCGGCAACCACTGTGTCTGTGTACCTGTAGTAATTGAAGAATTATTGAGAGCATTCAAAAAGTGAGTGCAAAACAAGAAAAGTGAATGCAAAACATGAAAAATACATTGTAGTACTCACCTCCAGCGTGAAAGGCTGCACCACCGTGTGAAAAAGAGGCACCTCCAGCGTGAAAGGCTGCACCACTTGCAGATCCCTTGCTTGTCCCAAGCGGCACTCCAGGGCCCACACTGGGAGGCAGGCGGCATCTAGCCAACTCGAGGGCGTGTCCCGATCCATCCCGAAACCTGACGAGCAAGGAGGTGACATCCTCTCTGGTCACCTCTAAGCCGTCAGTCAATCGCGAAAGCAACCTCGAAGAGTCCTCGTAGACCCAGGCTAGCATATCAGTCTGGAAAAGACATCACAAATTAGTTAGCATAGCTACGAAATGATTATTCATGAAATCGTATACAGGACACAACGTACCGCAGTGTGCAGAGCCGAGTCCGTATGGGCGGGATACATGTCTCTCGCCCTGGGGGCGTGCCTGGGAGGATCCGGGTCAACGCGTACCAGACGTACACGGGTACGAGAAGTGTACCACTCTCGGTACGCCCGGTACGTCTCCAGGTCGTACGGCGCATCATCAGCGTGGACGTCCTCGAGGGCTCCTGCCCACTCCTCGACCCATGGCGCCATCCGTACATGCCAGGGGGTGGCCCCATGCATCCCCTTCCTAGTCTGGTTGTGGATCAAAAATAAATATAGAATTATTAGATAACAATACACGATAGTAATTATGAAACATCGATTCAGGGAACTTACGTGTGGGCGGCGTGTGGGACTAGAAAGCCGACTGGGATTGGGAACTCCTGTAGCAGGCCGAACTGCCTCATCACTCGATGGATAGCGTAGGCCTTGACTTGGACGTCGAACAGGAGGAACCACTGTGTGCACCAGTACGCCACGTCTCGTGCACAAAGGGTCGGCAGGGCGCCTGTCACACGAAGCTGGACCTCTGCCTGTGTGTACGGCGTCCAGCGTACGTGGTCGAACACAGCGACGAACTGTGGGTAGCCCATCCGCACTGTCCTGTGTGCTCACCTAGGCTGCAGTGACAACAGAACGTTACCGTTAGTACTCACAAATGTTAAAGCAAAAGTAACAAAATCGTAATTGCAATATCTTACCCGTCGGTGGCACCAGATGGTGCCCATGGTCGGACCGTCGACATCGTCATCTCCTGCAGGCTGAAGAGGCTGCAAGTCAATGCCAGGCCGACCGATCTAGAACCTCTCGTATGCTCACAGCTATACCAGCAGTGGGCATCCTCCGAAGGTCGACCCCTCATAGATCCAGAAACAACCGTCACAGAGCACCCGGTACGTGCTGCAGAGCACAACGGACCCCCAGGAGTACTGCAGCAAGGTGTCAAGGGGTGTGTCGGCGATATCCCTCGTGAACTAGACAAGGTGCTTGTCAACGCTATCCCCATAGGAGCTCGTGAACAAGCACCAGCCAAACAGCCACAGCAGGTACGCCTCCAGGTGGCGGCTGACCCTGTACTCGTCCGCAGGCTCGACGGTCTACACCGACTGTAAAATAGAAGATCACTTGTTACTTGTTATTTTAAGATGTAATTCAAGAGCACTTGTTATTTTAAAGGCTAGTTGCGTACCACGAACTGTCGGAGCCACCGCAGTGTCGGACCGTGTGTGCTGCTGAAGGCATGGTACCCAGGAGGTGGTAGCACACCCTGGAACCGCTGAAGTAGCTGCTGGCGCCACGCAGGGTCGACGTCCTGGGGCACCACAGCGTCACCGGTGATCGGGAGGCCGAGCAGGTATGACACGTCCTGCAAAGTGATCGTCATCTCCCCCGACGGGTAGATGGAAGGTGTGGGTCTCCAGCCTCCACCAATTCACCAGAGCGGTGATCAGGGACCTGTCGAACGGGAACCGGCGACCCACATCCTCCACCATCCGAGCGAATGGCAGCAATCCTGAAGCTCAAAGCCTATGAAAGAAGAAACATGTAATTAATATCAGTACAACACTAATAACAATACTACAACAAACATATTAAGAAATCAAAATACTAATATGTTACCTGGTGATCCAACGAGGATCGAGCGCTCAGGAGTGCTGCGGTGTCCTCGGTTGAAGGACGCCGAGCTACACAGGATCACCTCCCTCCTCTGGAAAAGCAATGGCAAAGTGGGCACGGTGACAACCATCAATGACCCGACCCAGCAACTCGAAGGGCCACTCGTCATCTTCAGGCTGGTCAGCCATACCTGCAAATTACATAAATGAGAGTTATAATTAAAATGGATATAGAAACAAAAGCGTACGAAAAACCATAGAAGCATCGCAATAATATGTTCAAACAAATACGCACATAAAACTGTTCAAGCATCATAAAATATATTGAAACAGTTATAATAATTTGTCAATGCACAACACTCACAGCTACATGCAACATGCTTACACACAAGGTTCACACAACACACAGTACATCGATTAAATTGCTTCTCATGTGATACGTTGGCATCGTGCAGCACTCCTCGCAGAGGAAGATCCATCCCCCACCGTCGGATTGCCATCTCCTCCTTCATCTTCTTCGTTTTGTGCATGGCAATTCTTGAACGTATGTCCTGTTTGCTTGCACAATGAACATTTCTTCACGTGTTTGCCAGCTTCTGGCTCATCCATGTCATTTCTGATACGCCTTGTTTTCCGACGCCCTGCTTTCCATCTTCTTACATTAAAATCAGGTACCCAGAACCTTTGATCAGCACTAGTAGTTGTGGTGAAAGAACCCACAGCACCATAACCATAAAGCTCCTCACTCCAAGTTGCCATCACCCTTTCCTTCCTAAAATATTCAGATTGATTAGTACTAGGTTGCATTCCAAATAAAGCACATGCGGCTATCACATAAGAACACACCCTATGCAAAAGGTAGGGCTTGTTACATGAGCATTTGCAATCAGCCTGTATTATGCACTCTTGGATGACAACCTTCTGGTTTGTTTCACGCCGTCCTTTATCCTTGCAGATCACCTCGAAGCGCAGTGTTCGTGCACCAACTTTTATAGCTCTATGCTTGGCCGCCTTCTGACTCTTCTCATCCATGTATTTACTGATCATGGAAGAGTACATGAACTTCTCATCTCTCATCACTATCTCAGCAGCTTGATGTCTGTCGACAAAGTACTTGGTTGTGCCCCGCAGCACTCCCTCAACAATTCCCACCAATGAGAGACACCTCATCCATCTCATTACCCAGTTGTAAACTTCTGCAAAGTTACTGGTCATCACACCGTATCTGGCACCATGTGTGTCATGTAACAGTGTCCACTTTTCTTTCGGTTCGTGCTTGATCCAATCCGAGAAACATATTCGTCATACATTCTGATCACGAATCGTTAAAGCATATTCGAAGCCAAGCAACATTAAATCGTAGACATGCAAAATGGGTTGAATTCATTGAGTCTTTTCCTTATGTTATCAAACACAAGAAGGGCAAGGACAATGTTATTGCTGATGCTTTGTCTAGACGATATACCATGCTTACACAACTTGATTTCAAAATCTTCGGGTTAGAGACAATTAAGGATCAATATGAACATGATATTGCTTTTCAGGATGTGTTGCTCAATTGTAAAGATGGAAAAGCGTGGAATAAGTTTGTCCTCCATAATGGTTTCGTGTTTAGAGCTAACAAGCTATGCATTCCAGCTAGTTCCGTTCGCTTGTTGTTACTGCAGGAGGCGCATGGAGGTGGCCTCATGGGACATTTTGGTGTGAAGAAGACGGAGGACATACTTGCTAGCCATTTCTTTTGGCCAAAGATGAGATGGGACGTGGAACGCTTTGTCGCTCGATGCACTACATGCCAAAAAGCTAAGTCACGTCTTAATCCACATGGTTTATACATGCCTCTTCCTGTCCCTACCATGCCTTGGGAGGATATTTCGATGGACTTTGTTTTAGGTCTTCCTAGAACAAAGAAGGGGAGGGATAGCGTCTTTGTTGTTGTGGATAGATTTTCTAAGATGGCACACTTCATACCATGTCATAAAAGTGATGATGCTACCAAAGTTGCTGATTTATTCTTTCGTGAAATTGTGCGCTTACATGGTATGCCAAACACAATAGTTTCAGATCGCGATACTAAATTCCTGAGTCATTTTTGGCGAACATTGTGGGCTAAATTGGGGACTAAGCTGTTATTTTCTACTACTTGTCATCCCCAAACTGATGGACAAACTGAAGTTGTCAATCGATCTTTATCTACCATGCTTAGGGCTATTTTGAAAAAGAACATAAAGTTGTGGGAAGAATGCTTACCTCATATTGAATTTGCTTATAATCGTTCTTTGCATTCTACTACTAAGATGAGCCCTTTTGAGATTGTATATGGTTTTGTCCCTCGTGCTCCTATTTATTTATTACCTCTTCCATGTTCCGAAAAATTGAATTTTGATGCAAAACAACGTGCTGACTTGATCCTCAAAATGCATGAGACAACTAAAGAAAATATAGAACTCATGAATGCTAAATACAAACTTGCTGGTAGTAAGGGAAGAAAACATGTTACTTTTGAACCCGGCGAGTTAGTTTGGCTACATTTGAGAAAAGATAGATTTCCTGAATTACGAAAATCAAAGTTGATGCCTCGTCTTTGATGGTCCGCTCCGAGTATTGAAAAAGATCAATGATAATGCTTATAAGCTTGACTTGCCTGCAGAGTTTGGGGTCACCCCACTTTTAACATTGCAGATTTGAAACCATACTTGGGCGATGAGGATGAGTTCGAGTCGAGGACGACTCAAATGCAAGAAGGGGAGGATGATGAGGACATCTCTTCCATGAACACAAATGAGCCATCCGTGCAAGGACCAATTACTCGTGCCAAAGCACGTCGGCTCAATTATCAGTCAACTCGTTTCTAAGTTTGTATACGATTAATTCACGAGAATGGATTGCTATTTAATTCTTGTGATGATTTCATTGTTCTTAGGAACCAAGGAGAAGATCAAGCTCGGTCATCATATGCGGGATCCGTAAGACAAAGTCAAAGAGGAAAACGAGCACATGAGAAATACTACCAAGAAGGAAAGGAGGAAGGAGTTTCCTTCCTTTTGGAAGCACGAAATCAGATCAAGGCGCCATGAAGAAATCTCGTTTATTTCTTTCCTTTTGTATTTTAGGAAGCTTTGTTAAGAAGGAAAGGAGGGACGGATTTTCCTCCCTGTGTTGGGCTGCATGTGCGCCTCTCCCTTGGCTGCCATATGGGCGCCTCCTCAACCCTCCACTTCTCCCTTTATATACTCCTGCCGTCCCTCCCTTAGGGCGCAGATTTTGTTGATTAAGTTTAGCCGTGTGCAAGCTTTCTTCTTCAAGTTGTGCTAGATAGCCACCTTGTGAAGACTTTAATAGAATCTCAATTCGTCTCCACCTTCTCTCATACTTGATTGTTTTACTTGTTCTTGTTTGTTCTTCGATTACCAACAAGAATTGAACTTCGTGTTCAGGTTGATCTCGGCTACCTAGATCAATAACCACGCGGAGTAGGTTCAGCGATTGCTAAGGCGCCATCGACTTGTTCGTGCGTAGTCGGATCGTGAGAGTCTTCTCCAACACCAATCGATAGTTATCACTCCGCCGAAAGATCGGGCACTCCAGACATATCAAGTGGTATCAGATTCTCCAGGTTGCTCGGTGAGAGTTCTTTAGTTTTTTTTATTTATTACCTAAAGTCAGAAAACAGCCACCATAGTTTTGCTTTGTAGGATTTCCTCTTTAACCAAGACAATTTGTGCCCCGCTTTAACTACTTGTTCTTGGTTTGTTGAATTGTCGGTTACATAATTATGTGCTTGCTGGTCTTAGCGTTTTGATCTTTAGAGTTTCGAGTTCTAGTCACTTTTTCGCAGTGTCGTGTTTTTCACGAATCTGTTTGTCTTTGCCGTCCCAAAAGAAAAACAAAACCGTGTCGGTTGTCTTCTTCCAATCATGTTCCACACATCTCCATCACAAATCTTCTTTCCATAACTTGGCTGAATCAAAGAAGCAATCTATTCTACCGCGTAGACTTCCTATATAGCGCTCGGTTTCTGTGGCGCTAGAGTTTCCTTTGTACCGAGTTTGTTGCGGTTTCCTTTGTAGCACTAGAGATTGGTTCGTTTTAAGCGAGATCAAGAGTCGGTTGGTAAGAGTTCGGTTTCTTCCAGACAGAGAAGAGGTTGGACCTCTAAAAAAAAAAAGTCCGGAACCGCTCAGGAAATTTTCTTGTCCCAAACCTATTTTTAGGTGGTTTCGCTCTTTTAAGACAATCCCCATCTTACGCGAATTTTTCGTCTTTGTTTTTATCTGGCGATCGGACCTCATCGTTCCTCTGCGGCCACTTGTTTTTGTTCGGTGGCATCGTTGGTGTTTAGGCTCGCGTCTCTAGTACGGTCTAGCCTAGGACCCGATCAGATCTTGATTTTGAACGACTTTTCACTTACTTGATTCGGTGGGAAAAAGCTAATCCGTGCTACATATTTTCAACCTTTCCAAGCTACACATATTACTACCACGAACAGCGTTGTGACACCTGGCAATCGCTCAACTTCACCTCTTCGGGTTTCACACTCTAGGTAGCACGTCATCACTGTTGGTTTGGTAAGAACTTACAAGAGCTTTTGGTAAAACAGTGAGTATTGAGTAATTCATAGCCACCTCCCTAGTCGATAGGAACCTCATACTTGCTTTGGTATTTTGTTGTTCTTATACTAACCATGTCGTGACGAAAGTTCTCTGCATCAATCTCCCATACGAAGGGCATCATTGCACACTTTGCGCGGATAACAAAGACCACTACCGAGGGACTTAGTGAGGATGTACGACTCACTAATGAGCGCATGTCACTCCAAGAAGATCGGCTCCGATCCATTGAAACCGCGCAAGGAGTTACTAACACTGCTTTAGCTAATATTTTGTCTAGACTTGATGTGCTTGCAGCTGCTGCCCCTGGTGTTCCCGGTCATCCACCTCGCAACAACACCGGCGCTTTACGGGCGCCAGGATCGCTCCACCCATGCGGCATGGGCCCGCTAAGGCCGACCGCTTCAATACACCACGCTAGCACATCTAGGGCTCCCTTAGCCGGGCGTTGAGATGGACGACCAAGATGATGACAACGACGCACACCACACCACGAGTCGAGGATGACTTCTTCGACCACGACCGTGACCATCGCCGACCACGATTCAATCAACAAGGTATGCGTCGTGATCCCATACGACGTGAGGTACGTGATCGTGATGACATGTTTTCAAAGGTGAAAGTCACTATACCTACATTTGACGGTAAATATGATCCGGATGCTTACCTTAGTTGGGAATTATTACTTGATCAAAAGTATGCATGCCATGAATTTCACGAGGATAAGCGAGTTAGGGCTGCTACTAGTGAGTTTACTGATTTTGCTTCGCTTGGTGGAGAGAGCATTGCCGTGTTCATCCAAATAACATACCCACCACTTGGGAAGCCCTAAAGTTGGTCATGCGACATAGATTTGTTCCCTCCTATTATGCTAGAGATTTACTTAATAAATTACAACGCTTACGCCAAGGTAAAAGTTCAAGATTACAAGAATATTATCAAGAATTACAAATTGGCATGTTGCGTTGTGGTTTAATTGAAAATGAGGATGCATCTATGGCCCGTTCTTAGGTGGTTTAAATCGCGAAATCCAAGACATTCTAGATTATAAGGATTACAATTCGATGACTCGTTTATTCCATCTTGCTTGCAAAGTCGAACGTGAAGTGCGTGGACGACAAGCGAGGCCAAAACTAATTTTTCTGCAGTCGTACTACCTCATGGACGCCACACACCTGCTGCCCGTCAGGTCGTACCATTTCACCAAGTCCCTCCAACGACAAGACAACACCCAATTACGCACCACGCACATCCTTTCCGGACGACACGAACCACTCAAAAGAGTTCATCGCCGCCGCTGCTTCAACAGGCGAACCAAAGATATTCGGTGCCATCGCCGCAAGGGCTTTGGTCATGTCATGAAGGATTGTCCAAACACACGTGTGCTCATAGTTCGCGAAGACGGTGAGTACGATTCAAATAAGCGATCTTGATGAAGATACATATGCTTTGCTCACGACAATGCAGAGGATGATACCAATTCGAACTTCAAGAAGAGCACATCATGCGGGTGACGCCGACCAATTCCTGAGTATCATTTCCCAAATGAGTACTTAGTGCCCAGATTGCCGATTGGCGAACAGAATCAGCGCCACAACTTGTTTCATATTAAAGGCGTCGTCAAGGAACGCGCAATTCGAATCATCATTGATGGTGGAAGTTGCAATAATCTCGCCACCAGGACATGGTAGAAAAACTCGCACTCTCCACTAGACCGCATCCTCAACCCTACCACATCCAATGGTTCACCAACAAATGCAAGATCAAGGTAACCCGTTTGGTAAGAGTTCATTTTGTTTTAGGTTCTTATCATGATTATGTTGATTGCGATGTCGTACCTATGCAAGCTTGTTCCATGTTGTTAGGTAGACCATGGCAATATGATAAAAATTGTTTACATCATGGTAGAACAAATCAATATTCCTTTGTGCATAAAGACAAGAAAATTGTGTTACATCCAATGTCTCCTGATGCTATTTTCAAAGATGAGATTGATAGGGCTAATAAAGAGAAAAATCTAGACCACACCAAAAGCGAAAATCAACTTGTAGCGCAGGACCTTAAACCACACCTTAAAACACAATCTACACCTGTGCCTGACAAAAAGACTGAGATTCAATTGAAGGGTGCGTGCTTTCTTGCTACCAAATCTGATTTGCACGAGTTACATGTTAGTGATACTGTTTGCTATGCTCTCATTTGCAAAGAGGCCTTATTTTCATTTGAAGATCTGCCTTCTCTTTTGCCTCCTACATCACTAACCTTTGCAGAGTACATTGACGTGTTTCCCAAAGAGGTACCACCGGGCTGCCACCGATTCGAGGAATTGAGCACCAAATTGACCTCATCCCTGAGCATCGTTGCCCAATCGTGCGCCATACGTAACCAATCCTAAGAGACTAAGGAAATACACCGCCAAGTTCAAGACACCTTGACAAAGGGTATGTACGTGAGTCTCTTAGCCCTTGTCTTTATTAGGTCATTTTAGTTCCAAAGAAAGATGGATCATGGCGCATGTGTGTTAATCGTCGAGCAATCAATAATATCACCATTAGGTATCGTCATCCTATTCCTCGATTAGATGATATGCTTGATGAGTTAAGTGGTTCTAAAGTTTTCTCTAAAGTTGATTTGCGTAGTGGGTACCACCAGATTCGCATGAAGCTAGGAGATGAATGGAAAACGGCTTTTAAAACTAAGTTCGGTCTATATGAGTGGTTAGTAATGCCTTTTGGGTTAACTAATGCACCTAGCACTTTCATGAGATTGATGAACGAAGTTTTGCGAGCTTTCATTGGCAAATTTGTGGTGGTTTATTTTGATGATATTTTGATCTACAAAGATATCTTTGGAGGAACACCTTAACCATTTACGTCTTTGTTTTTGATGTTTTACTGAAATGCACGCTTATTTGGTAACCTTGAGAAGTGCACCTTTTGCACGGATCGAGTCTCTTTTCTTGGTTATGTTGTTACTCCCCCAGGGCATTGAAGTTGATCAAGCCAAGGTTGTGGCAATACAGAGTTGGCCGACTCCTACCACGGTCACACAAGTGCGAAGTTTTCTAGGACTTGTCGGATTCTATCGTCGTTTCGTAAAGGATTTCAGCACCATTGCCGCACCATTGAATGAGCTTACGAAGAAGGGCGTACCTTTTGTTTGGGGAGATGCACAGACAACGCTTTCTACACATTAAAAGATAAGTTGACACATGCACCACTTCTTCAACTCCTGATTTTTCTAAGACTTTTGAACTCGAATGTGATGCTAGTGGGATTGGGTTGGGTGGTGTGTTGTTGCAAGATAGAAAACCAGGTTGCATATTTCAGTTGAGAAGTTGAGTGGGCCTAGTTTGAACTATTCTACTTATGATAAGGAATTATATGCTTTAGTTCGAACTTTAGAAACATGGCAGCATTATTTGTGGCCCAAAGAATTCGTCATACATTACGATCACGAATCGTTAAAGCATATTCAAGTCAAGCAACATTAAATCGTAGACATGCAAAATGGGTTGAATTCATTGAGTCTTTTCCTTATGTTATCAAACACAAGAAGGGCAAGGACAATGTTATTGCTGATGCTTTGTCTAGACGATATACCATGCTTACACAACTTGATTTCAAAATCTTGGGTTAGAGACAATTAAGGATCAATATGAACATGATATTGCTTTTCAGGATGTGTTGCTCAATTGTAAAGATGGAAAAGCGTGGAATAAGTTTGTCCTCCATAATGGTTTCGTGTTTAGAGCTAACAAGCTATGCATTCCAGCTAGTTCCGTTCGCTTGTTGTTCCTGCAGGAGGCGCATGGAGGTGGCCTCATGGGACATTTTGGTGTGAAGAAGACGGAGGACATACTTGCTAGCCATTTCTTTTGGCCAAAGATGAGATGGGACGTGGAACGCTTTGTCGCTCGATGCACTACATGCCAAAAAGCTAAGTCACGTCTTAATCCACATGGTTTATACATGCCTCTTCCTGTCCCTACCATGCCTTGGGAGGATATTTCGATGGACTTTGTTTTAGGTCTTCCTAGAACAAAGAAGGGAGGATAGCGTCTTTGTTGTTGTGGATAGATTTTCTAAGATGGCACACTTCATACCATGTCATAAAAGTGATGATGCTACCAAAGTTGCCGATTTATTCTTTCGTGAAATTGTGCGCTTACATGGTATGCCAAACACAATAGTTTCAGATCGCGATACTAAATTCTGAGTCATTTTTGGCGAACATTGTGGGCTAAATTGGGGACTAAGCTGTTATTTTCTACTACTTGTCATCCCCAAACTGATGGACAAACCGAAGTTGTCAATCGATCTTTATCTACCATGCTTAGGGCTATTTTGAAAAAGAACATAAAGTTGTGGGAAGAATGCTTACCTCATATTGAATTTGCTTATAATCGTTCTTTGCATTCTACTACTAAGATGAGCCCTTTTGAGATTGTATATGGTTTTGTCCCTCGTGCTCCTATTTATTTATTACCTCTTCCATGTTAGAAAAATTGAATTTTGATGCAAAACAACGTCTTGACTTGATCCTCAAAATGCATGAGACAACTAAAGAAAATATAGAACTCATGAATGCTAAATACAAACTTGTGGTAGTAAGGGAAGAAAACATGTTACTTTTGAACCCGCGAGTTAGTTTGGCTACATTTGAGAAAAGATAGATTTCTGAATTACGAAAATCAAAGTTGATGCCTCGTCTTTGATGGTCCGCTCCGAGTATTGAAAAAGATCAATGATAATGCTTATAAGCTTGACTTGCCTGCAGAGTTTGGGGTCACCCCACTTTTAACATTGCAGATTTGAAACCATACTTGGGCGATGAGGATGAGTTCGAGTCGAGGACGACTCAAATGCAAGAAGGGGAGGATGATGAGGACATCTCTTCCATGAACACAAATGAGCCATCTCGCAAGGACCAATTACTCGTGCCAAAGCACGTCGGCTCAATTATCAGGTCAACTCGTTTCTAAGTTTGTATACGATTAATTCACGAGAATGGATTGCTATTTAATTCTTGTGATGATTTCATTGTTCTTAGGAACCAAGGAGAAGATCAAGCCTCGGTCATCATATGCGCGGGATCCGTAAGACAAAGTCAAAGAGGAAAACGAGCACATGAGAAATACTACCAAGAAGGAAAGGAGGAAGGAGTTTCCTTCCTTTTTGGAAGCACGAAATCAGATCAAGGCGCCATGAAGAAATCTCGTTTATTTCTTTCCTTTTGTATTTTAGGAAGCTTTGTTAAGAAGGAAAGGAGGGACGGATTTTCCTCCTGTGTTGGGCTGCATGTGCGCCCTCTCCCTTGGCTGCCATATGGGCGCCTCCCCTCAACCCTCCACTTCTCCCTTTATATACTCCTGCCGTCCCTCCCTTAGGACGCAGATTTTGTTGATTAAGTTTAGCCGTGTGCAAGCTTTCTTCTTCAAGTTGTGCTAGATAGCCACCTTGTGAAGACTTTAATAGAATCTCAATTCGTCTCCACCTTCTCTCATACTTCAGATTGTTTTACTTGTTCTTGTTTGTTCTTCGATTACCAACAAGAATTGAACTTCGTGTTCAGGTTGATCTCGGCTACCTAGATCAATAACCACGCGGAGTAGGTTCAGCGATTGCTAAGGCGCCATCGACTTGTTCGTGCGTAGTCGGATCGTGAGAGTCTTCTCCAACACCAATCGATAGTTATCACTCCGCCGAAAGATCGGGCACTCCAGACATATCAAGTGGTATCAGATTCTCCAGGTTGCTCGGTGAGAGTTCTTTAGTTTTTTTTATTTATTACCTGGTATGCCGCCAGACGGGGACATAGTGAATGAGTAAATTAGTGAATTAGTGAATGAGTACCCCGATGTTTTTCCCGAAGATCTACCTGGTATGCCGCCAGACGGGGACATAGAGTTTGTGATAGAGCTTGTACCTGGTACAGCACCGATAGCAAAGAGACCCTATCGGATGTCTACCGAGGAGTTGGTAGAGATGAAGAAACAGCTAGAAGAGTTAATGGAGAAAGGATTTATCAGACCAAGTTCGTCGCCGTGGGGAGCACCAGTTTTGTTTGTCAAGAAGAAGGACGGGAGTTTCAGGATGTGCATTGACTACCGTGCACTCAATGAAGTCACCGTGAAGAATAAGTATCCGCTACCCAGGATTGATGATTTGTTTGATCAGTTAAGAGGAGCCGGAGTTTTCTCCAAGATCGATCTGAGATCGGGATACCATCAGTTGAAGATCCGATCAGAAGATATTCCGAAGACTGCATTCTCGTCAAGATATGGACATTACGAGTTTACAGTTATGTCCTTTGGGTCGAATGCGCCAAATTTATTTCATGAATATGATGAATAAGGTGTTCATGGAATATCTGGACAAGTTTGTCGTCGTGTTCATAGACGATATCCTAATTTACTCCAAGACAGAGGATGAACATGCCGAACACTTAAGGCGAGTTTTGGAAAAGCTGAGGGAACAAAGAACTTTTCGCCAAGTTCAGCAAGTGTGAGTTTTGGAAGGACAAGGTGGAGTTTCTTGGACATGTAATGTCGGGACCCGAATTTGCAAATCCGGACCCTCAGGTATTCGCACTAGTCCAGAACGCAGCTAGTGCACAGTCTTTAACATCGGTAAATATCACAATCATACCAATCGATACCATAAAAGTACTTTATTAAAGTAATAAAAGCTGGTTACTCGACCTTATGGCCAAGTTACAAATATATGCCTCGTAGGGCGAAACTTATTCAGAGAGAAACAATAGCAGCGGAAAATCAAATAAACTTAGTGGCGCCATCCAAAGATACCACAGGCAACTGACTTGGCTCGAATCCCTAAGTAGTCGTGTCCTCTAGGAGTTCCTCCTCCAAAGCTGGAGTAATCTCCTCTTCAACTGGTATTGTGTTGAGGCAAGATTGAGTACTTGGTACTCGAGAAGTCATGCACAGAATGCAAGCTAATATACTATATGCATGGCTTGGTACAAAGGAATAGCTCAAGGTATATTTGCGATGTGACATTTGACAAGTAATCTAAGTAGATTCGAAAGCAGTAAAAACCAGTTAAGAATACATAACTTTGCAAGAAGTTTAAATACAATTTTTCCCCATCCTAAACCACATTTCCATCATCTTCTTTGTTAAACCAACCCAACTTTTCAAATCCAAGTTATTTTCAGAAAGTCTAACCCTTGATCAGTAATTCCCGAGCATTGTCGATCACAGTGGACTCGGCTATTCAAATAGATTCTACACTCTGCAGAGGTTATGCACTTTACCCACAAGATACAATCCACTCACCACGTCGGTAGTGAATCGCCATACAAGAGTATGCGAATGAGCGATCATAACAAAGCCTTCTAAGCCTCAAACAACACAGTGGTCCTCTCCAGACGTGCTCTACACCATCCCTTCCCTTAGCCAAGGCGAAGTATGGGACCAACACACCGTTAGATGGGTACCTGGCCACGACCACGATACGCTCCCCGCACAATCACACAAACGGTGTAACTGACACCCTGAGGCTCCACAAGTGAGTCCTTAGCGACTTAGTCAACTAGGGCCGTCCCATTCCAGCCATGTGGTTGCAAGTATGACCCAGTTCAAAGGCTTGCAAGGTTAAGTCCTTAGAGTGACCAGGCAAGACTACCCGAAAAACCAAATCATCACTCCCAATGCCACAACTGCCCACCTGATTACTCTTGCCACATGCCCTGGCCGAAAATCGTTTATCAAACCCCGCTTGATTACCATGCACCACGTGCCATCAACATCACATGATACTTTTCCAAAACAGGTTCAATATATCATTAAGTCAATATTAGCATTGGATTATCCAAAATCATGTCATGAGCACGTAGTGTGTCTAAGCAGCATACTACAACGTTCTAAACCCATGTTGGCAATTTAATAATGTCCAACTAGTAAACCACAACTAGGGTGACAAGGGATCATGGCACATACTTAGATAATCAAGGTGTCATATAACAAATTGGTAGTTATCTAACCCCCATGTTTAAACAAAGTATCTTTCTAATTGAACTAGCATGCAATAGTTTAAATCAAAATAGATTTCGAAATAGGATCAATATGGTCAAAGCACAACTTGCCTTCAAAAAGTACTTGCTCTTGGTCTTGAGTTGGATCCTGAGTCAACACTTCTCCCTCGAATCCTTCCCAGACTTCAACGCTCTACTCGTAAAGCGTGCAAATAGCAAATACACAAATGAACACTATGCAAAAGATCCCAAAACTCCAAATAAAATCCATAAACAGAGAGAACATAATTTTCTGGATTTTTAGAAACTGAATCACAAATTTGGAGTTAAAAGCATAAAAGTTATGATTATTTAAAGTTTAAATAATCAATTAAATAATATTTCAGAGAAAAACTTTAGTCCAAAAATTAAATAAAATTCATATTTAGGTAGATCTTAATTTTATACAAATTTAGAAATTTGAACCACTCAAATCGGAGTTGAAACGCAAAAGTTATAAGCGTTTGAAGTTTGAATCTAAATTTGAATCAATATTTCGAATTAATAAATCATTTTCTTTTCGAAATTAATTATTGCGTCGGATGGACACGTGGCAGCTCCTGATTGGCTGCTGGCGTCGGCGGTCCATGGGCTCGGTCCACACTCGGCTTGGGTCCACCGTGGACTCGGTCCACAGCTCCACGTGAGACTGACATGTGGGCCCACTCGGGTGACGTCATTGCTGACGTCAGCGGGGCTCAGCCCACGGTGCTGACAGGTGGGTCCCACCGATGACGTCATGGGTGACGTCACGCGATCGCCGCCGACACGCGGGCCCGCGTGTCGGTGATCACGCTGACGCGTGGGCGCACCCGTTCGGCTTCGACGCTGCGTGGCACAATCGTGGCCGTTGGTTTGAAATCCGACTACCGATTGAGTTTGGCCTCATGTGCTTGGGGCGCGCGTGGATCGATCGTGGGCCGTTGGATCTAGATCCAACGGTTGGGATTAGATCTAGGATTTTCAACGGGGAAACTCACCGAAGTGACGTGGCACGATCTGGGCCTTTGGATCTTGATCGGACGGTTGGTGGAGCTCGGGGTCGGCGATGGCTTCACGGCGGAGTTGCGGCTGCCGGCGCTGAGGACGGCGACCACCCAAACGGCGGTTGGGGCGTGCTCCGGCGAGATGGAGGGTGTCTTCGGGTGCGCCTGGCTTCGGGGGTTTCGAATCTGGGGTCAATGGCGGCGGAGGACGGCGGCGAGGCGAGGCAAGGACCGTGGTGGCGCTTCACGCAACTACGGCGAGCGATTCCGGCGAACCTACGGCGGCTAGAGCTCGGCGGGTTAGGGCAAGAAGTGCGCGGGGTCACGGCGGTCCTCGGGGTGCGATGCGTGCATTAAATAGCCGGGGGCGGCGTGCTCAGGGCGGAGCCCTAATCGATCACGCAATGGCGCGCTCGTGAGTCCGGCTTCGATTCTGAAGACGACGAAATCGTGGCCGTCCACGTGTCGCGATCAACGGCCCACGATCGCCGCGGCGCGATCGGTCCGGTCGAACACTCACGGCTCGGTCTCGGCGGATCTCGGCCGTTGGATCTTGATCCAACGGTTGGGATCGATTAGGGTTAGGAGTGGGTTCGGTCGAGTCAATCGGCTCGGTCGGACTCGAGTCCGACTTCGGTCGGATGAACAAGATTTGACCCGAGTTGGATTTTCCAGCGATTTAATATTTAAAATAATTCCCGATAATTCATTTAATTCATTAAAATAACAAATGACTCGAGAAAAATTCGGAAAAATTACGGAAAATATTTTGGATTATTTTGGACTCAAATAAAATATTTCCAACAAAAATTTATTTGCAAAATTAAATTCTTTAATTATTTCAAAATGGAATAAATTCAAATAAATTCCAAATAAATCCAAATAAATTCCAGAAAATTCCAAAAATTCACCAAAGTGCCAAATCACACATGATTTTAAGAAAAGCAAAATTTTGGGATGTTACATGTAATGACCGCAGAAGGAGTCGCCGTAGATCCAAGCAAAGTAGAAGCTGTGTTACATTGGGAACAGCCGAGGACTGTGACCCAGATTCGGAGTTTCCTTGGAATGGCAGGATACTACCGCCGTTTCATCGAAGGCTTCTCGACAATTGCGAAACCTCTTACGCAATTGCTGAAGAAGGAAAAGAAGTTTGCATGGACGCCAGAATGTGAGAAAGGATTTCAGAGTCAAGAAGCGATTGACATCGGCAGGTGTTAGTTCTACCTGATGTTGCTCAAAGCTTCGATATTTATTGTGACGCATCGCGCCAAGGACTTGGATGTGTCTTGTCGATGCAGAATGGAAAGGTCGCCGCTTATGCATCAAGGCGATTGAGGCCGCATGAGGAAAATTATCCGACACATGACTTACGATTAGGCTGTAGTAGTGCATGCCTTGAAGATATGGCGTCACTATCGATTGGAAACAGATGTGAAGTATATACGGATCATAAGAGCCTTAAGTACATATTCACCCGATCGGACTGAATATGAGACAGAGGAGATGGCTAGAGTTGATCAAGGACTACAATGTTGGAATCCATTACCATCCCGGGAAGGCCAACGTAGTAGCCGATGCTCTGAGTCGGAAAAGCCATACCGTGAGTACGTTGCTAGCCACAAGCCAGGATGAGTTATGTGAGGATTTTCAGAAAATGAAGATTGAGGTTGTACCTAGCGGATTCTTGGCCACATTAGAAGTAAAGCCTACCCTAGAGGATCAGATCCGAGAGGGACAGAAGGATGATGACAGGATCCGTAGGATTAAGTCCAAAAAGGAGGAAGGCAAGGCAGAGGACTTCAAGTTGGATGAGCAAGGCACGTTGTGGATGAAGGATCGCATTTGTGTGCCTAACAAAAAGGAGTTAAAGCAACTGATTTTGGAAGAAGCCCATGACTCCAAGTACTCGATTCATCCTGGAAGCGCCAAGATGTATCAGGATCTGAAGGAGAGATTCTGGTGGCCGAGTATGAAACGTGAAGTTGCCGAGCATGTTGCCTTGTGCGATGTATGCCAGAGAGTCAAGGCAATGCATCGAGACCAGCGAGGATTGCTACAAATTGAAAATACCTGAGTGGAAGTGGGAGGAAATCGAATGGATTTCATTACCGGTTTGCCAAGACTCAAGGGGTTATGACTCCATATGGGTTATAGTGGATCGCTTGACTAAAGTAGCCCATTTTATCCCCGTGAAGACCACTTACTCGGGAGATAAATTAGCGTAATTGTACATGATCAGGATTGTCTGTTTGCACGAGTGCCAAAGAGGATTGTATCAGACGAGAGGTACCCAATTTACCTCAAGGTTCTGGAATAAGTTGCATGAAGCCATGGGAACCCGTCTGAACTTCAAGATGCCTTATCATCCACGCAGGCGGATGGACAGACCGAAAGAGTCAACCAGATTCGAGGATATGTTGAGAGCTTGTGCATTGGCTTATGCTACTTCTTGGGATAAGAGTTTACCGTATGCCGAGTTCGATTACAACAATAGTTATCGTGCCGCTTCTGAGATGTCACCTTTTGAGGCCTTTGTATGGTCGACCCGCTGGACGCCATTGAATTGGAATGAGGCCGTAGCCGTGTCTTTGGGCCTGATATTCTTCAAGAAGTCAAGAGCGGTCGCTATGATTAGGGAAAGGTTGAAGATAGCCCAATCTCGACGAGAAGAGTTATGCGGACAATCGTCGCCGAGATTTGAGTTTTGAACCGTAAGACTTTGTATACCTCGAGTTACGCCTCTCGGGGAGTTAAGAGGTTCCATGCCAAAGGGAAACTCGCACCCCGTTATGTTGGACCATTTAAGGTTTTGAGCCGCAGAGGCGAAGTTGCTGACCAGCTGGAGTTGCCACAGTCGCTAGCAGGAGTGCATGACGTGTTCCATGTGTCCCAGTTAAAGAAGTGTCTCCGAGTTCACGAGAATGCACACCGCTAGAGTCAATTGAGTTGCAAGAAGATTTGACTTATAAGGAACATCCCGTGAGGATTACGGACACAATGGATCGAGAAACTAGAAACAAGTCAACCCGTTTTTGTAGAGTTCAGTGGAGCAACCATGAAGAAAGCGAAGCGACTTGGGAGCGCGAAGAGGATTTGAAGAAAGAGTTTCCAAACCTATTCCTTTAGTAAGCCCTGAATCTCGGGGACGAGATTCTATTAAGGGGGGGAGGTTTGTAACACCCCAAAATTTTACTTTTCCTAAATTCATGTGTGATTTGGCACTTTGGTGAATTTTTGGAATTTTCTGGAATTTATTTGGATTTATTTGGAATTTATTTGAATTTATTCCATTTTGAAATAATTAAAGAATTTAATTTTGCAAATAAAATTTTGTTGGAAATATTTTATTTGAGTCCAAAATGATCAAAGTATTTTCGAATTTTTGGAATTTTTACGAGTCTTTTGCTATTTTTAATGAATTAAATGAATTATCGGGAATTATTTTAAATATTAAATCGCTGGAAATTCAACTCGGGTCAAGTACTATTCCTCCGATCGAAGTCAAACCGAGTCGGACTCGAGTCCGACCGAGCCACCGACTTGACCGAACCACGTTGAACCTTAACCCACGTGGGCCGTCGGATCGAGATCCAACGGTCATGATCGACCGACCCGACCGAGCCGTGTCCGACCGGACCCGTTGCGCCAAGCCATCGTGGCCGTTGATCGCGCTTAACGTGGACGGGCCGCGATTCGTCGTCCTCGCCGGATCCGAAGCCGAGACCTCACGCCGCCGTCATCAGTGTCAACCTCGGTTTCGCGCTCTACCACGAGCCGAGGCCCCCTTTAAATACGCCGCCGCCGCCATCGGAAGCGCGACAACCGTCTGCGCACTCCGAGCCCCTTCTCACCTCGCCTGAGCCGCCGCCGTCACCCCGCTTATTGCTCGCCGGAGTAGAGGAGGTCTTCCGCCGCTTCTTCGTTGATCCTCGCCGCATCCGCCGTCTTAAGCGACACCAAACCCAGGCCGAGATCGCCGTGTCGCCGCGCTGGGAGTGCCGGCCTTCACGCCGGAGTTGCGGAAGCGCCCGCCGCGGGAGGTCGTCGTCTTCGTCTCCGGTCAAGCCAACGCCGCCGCGTATCGCCACCCTCGCGAACTTCCGGACGGCCGTCCGATCTAGATCGGACCGAATCACGGTGAGATCACGTTTAGACCACCGGATCTAATCCCGGTAGTTGGATTTAGATCCAACGGTCCCGGGGCCACGTTCACCCCGAGCGTCGTCGCCACCCGATCAATACTGGGCCGGTGATTTTCGAATCAACGGCCGAGATTGTGCCACGCGTCTTGGAAGTTGGACCGACGCGGTCAGCGCCGTCCACGCGCGCGTGCGTGTGACGCTGACACGCGGGGCCCGCGTGTCAGAGGGCCCGCATGTCAGTGGCTAATCCAGCCAAGCGCTGACGTCACCCATGACGTCACAGTGGGTCCCACATGTCAGCACTGTGGGCTGAGTCCCCGCTGACGTCAGCGATGACGTCACCCGAGTGGTCCCACATGTCAGTCTCACGTGGAGTCGTGGACCGAGTCCACGGTAGACCCGAGCCGAGCGTGGACTACGTCCATGGACCGGCTGACGTCAGCCAGCCAATCAGGAGCTGACACGTGTCCATGCTGACGCAATAATTAATTTCCGAAAAAGAAAATGATTTATTAATTCGAAATATTGATTCAAATTTAGATTCAAACTTCAAACGCTTATAACTTTTGCGTTTCAACTCCGATTTGAGTGGTTCAAATTTCTAAATTTGTATAAAATTGAGATCTACCTAAATATGAATTTTATTTAATTTTTGGACTAAAGTTTTTCTCTGTAATATTATTTAATTGATTATTTAAACTTTAATAAATCATAACTTTTGCATTTTAACTCCGATTTGAACGATTCCAGTTTCTAAAAATCCAGAAAATTATGTTCTCTCTGTTTTTGGATTTTATTTGGAGTTTTGGGATGTTTTTGCCTAGTGTTTATTTGTGTATTTGCTATTTGCACGCTTTACGAGTAGACGTTGAAGTGCCGGAAGGATTCGAAGGAGAAGTGTTGACTCAGGATCCAACTCAAGACCAAGAGCAAGTACTTTTTGAAGGCAAGTTGTGCTTTGACCATGTTGATCCTATTTCGAAATCTATTTTGATTTAAACTATTGCATGCTAGTTCATTTAGAAAAATACTTGGTTTAAACATGGGGGTTAGATAAATACCAATTTGCTGTATGACACCTTGATTATTTAAGTATGTGCCATGATCCCTTGTCACCCTAGTTGTGGTTTACTAGTTGGACATTATTAAATTGCCAACATGGGTTTAGACCGTTGTAGTATCTTGCTTAGACACACGTGCTCATAACATGATTTTGGACAATCAAATGTTAATATTGACTTAATGATATATTGAACCTGTTTTGGAAAAGTATCATGTGATGTTGATGACACGTGGTGCATGGTAATCAAGCGGGGTTTGATAAAGCTGATTTCGGCCAGGGCATGTGGCAAGAGTAATCAGGTGGGCCGGTGTGGCAATCGGGATGTTGATTTGGTTTTTCGGGTAGTCTTGCCCTGGTCACTCTAAGGACTTAACCTTGCAAGCCTTTGAACTGGTCATACTTGCAACCACATGGTGGAATGGGACGGCCCTAGTTGACTAAGTCGCTAAGGACTCACTTGTGGAGCCTCAGGGTGTCGATTACACCGTTTGTGTGATTGTGCGGGGAGCGTGTCGTGGTCGTGGCCAGATACCCATCTAACGGTGTGTTGGTCCCATACTTCGCCTTGGCTAAGGGAAGGGATGGTGTAGAGCACCTGAACCTGAGAGGACCACTGTGTTGTTTGAGGCTTCCAAAGGCTTTGTTACTGAACTCGCCTTTGTGGTGTTTGACTGTATCTTGTGGGTAAAGTGCATAACCTCTGCAGAGTTGAGAATCTATTTAAATAGCCGAGTCCACGGTACTGGACAATGCTCGGGAATTACAGTCAAGGGTTAGATTTTCTGAAAATAACTTGGATTTGAAAGTTGGGTTGGTTTAATAATGAGGATGATGGAAATGTGGCTTAGGATGGGGAAAAATGTTTGTTAAACTTCTTGAAAGTTATTTATGCTTTACTTATTTCTACTGCTTTCGAATCTACTTTTATTACTTGTCAAAAGTCAAGCATCGCAAATATACCTTGAGCTATTCCTTTGTACCAAGCCATGCATATAGTATATTAGCTTGCATTCTCGTGCATGACTTGCCGAGTACCAAGTACTCACCCTTGCCTCAACACAATACCGCTTGAAGAGGAGACTACGCCATTTCGGAGGAGGATTTCCAAGAGGACCCGTCTACTTAGGGATGCGAGCCCGGTCAGTTGCACTGTGGTATCTTTGGATGGCGCCACGAAGTTTATTTGATTTTCCGCTGCTATTATTTCTCTTTTAATAAGTTTCGCCTTGCAAGGCATATATTTGTATCTTGACCATAAGGTCAAGTAACCCCTTGATTATTTAAATAAAGTACTTTGATAGTATCGATTGGTATGATTGTGATATATACCGATGTTAAGACTGTGTGCACTAGCGCGTTCCTGGACTAGTGCTGAATACACAGAGGGTCCGGATTTGCAAATTCGGGGTCCCGACATTGCTGAGTACCAAGTACTCACCCTTGCCTCAACACAACACCAGTTGAAGAGGAGAATACACCAGCTTTGGAGGAGGAGCTCCAAGAGGATCCGTCTACTTAGGGAAGCGAGCCCAGTCAGTTGCCTGTGGTATACTGGATGGCGCCACGATGTTACCTTCTTTGATTTTCCGCTGCTACTATTTCTCTCTTAATAAGTTTCGCCCTGCGAGGCATACATTTGTAACTTGACCGTAAGGTCGAGTAACCAGTTTGGTTATTTAAATAAAAGTACTTTATTAGCATCGAATGGTATGATTGTGATATTTACCGATGTTAAGACTGTGTGCACTAGCGCGTTCCTGGACTAGTGTTGAATACACAGAGGGTCCGGATTTGCAAATTCGGGGTCCCGACAGAGGTGGTATCAGAGCCATACTTGACCGTAGGCTCAACCCTAAGCTAGAATGGTCGTAGTGAGGATAAAACCTATTTTCTAAAAGCTAAAAGTTTGTCAAGACAAGAAATGACATCTCGACTTATCCCATTCTCTCTTTTCTTATCTCTTGCTGAATTTTTCCTTACCTTGTCACGATTTGAAAATTTCGAGTTCTTACGTAAGCACTCTTGTGACAGATGGATGAAGAGTTCAACTACGTTGATCTAGGAGTTGGTCACGCCGCGGAACTTTGGCATATGCTACAAACTCTCGGAGATTTTGAGAAGCCGCAATACCAAGTGGAAGTGATCAGACAAGCGGGATTGATCAAGGCTTGTGACGTGAAGATTGAGGTACCTGCTAGGAAGAAGGGCCCAGGCAATCGCCCGATACACCTGACCGCCAGGAGGTCTACAATGCGATGGGTATCCAAGAAGTATCACGACGAGCAATGCGGCACATTACCCGTATCTACGCCAGAGAGTTGGAGAGCACGGTGTTCCGTTATCACCACAAGCAGCAATAACCTTCTTGACCCAAGGCGATTCAGGATGAGGATGCCACTGCCATACAGCTTGGTACGATTTGTTGTCGCCAGGAGGATGTGCTAGATGATACAAGCAAGGAGCTCTGAAGGCCCGCAAGGAGATCACGACAGAGAAGAACAGATGGCGGGAAGCTCAAGAGTATGTGACACACCTTCTGCGAAGGATTGACGAGTTGGAGATGACTTTGTACGGACCTGCACTCCAGAGCCAAGATTGAGCTACACGAGCCGATCCGGAGGAGTCGATCTCGATGAGGACACCGCTTCTTCGACTACCACGAAGACACGATTCTTTGGACATGGCAATCGTTTCGCGCCTATGCCGCAAAGACCCGCACTCCAGGCCGTGGAGGTTTTCTCGATGAGTGAGCATAGGTTCTATAGTGAGACTCCTTCGCCGAGTCGCGTCATAGAATAAAGAGTCACCCTTTAGGCGTTAGACTCGAGTTAGTTCGATTTGGATTTTCATTGTTTCTTTGAGTGTGCATTATGTGTTGCAAGGCCCTTAGGCATTGTAAGCGACCATAACAAGTTATTAATAATAAAGTTGGACCTTAAAGTTACACCTTTCGCCCCGCATAAGTTCCATATTACTTGTCTATTCTTGTTTCCCTCTCATCTCTAAAACTTAGAGCAAATCGGCGGATGGTGAACACCGCGGAAACTTTGGAAGCAATGGGAGTGGTTCTCGCCCAAACAGAAACCCCAATGATGGAGCACCGGACCGCCACCGGATATGCAGAATTTCGAGCTTTTCTTGTCGCTCGCACTCGATTGATGCATGCTATGATGCAACAAATGCAACACGTCACCGCCAGGCCATCGCTAATCAAGTTAATCGGGGACCACGCCGAGAATACAAGACCGCCGAGTTCATGAGGACTCACCCACCCACTTTCTCTGGGAATGCCAATCCATTGGAGGCCGATGATTGGTTAAGGTCAATTGAGAGGAAGCTACACATAGCTCAATGCATAGGAAAGCGAGAAGGTACTCTACGCTTCTCATCGGTTGGAAGGAACATTGGCCAGAATGGTGGGAGAATTTCTGTGCCACGCAAGAGAACCCTCAAGACATCACTTGGGAAGAGTTCACCGGTGCGTTAAAATCGGTATCACGTGCTGAAGGAATCATGGACCTTAAGAAGGAGGAGTTCGTGAGCATCAAGCAAGGTAATCGGCAGTGGTCGACTACTGAACAAGTTCACACAGCTAGCACGCTACGCACCGAGGATGTAGCGACAGATAAAGCCAGGCAGTCGTTTTATGAAGGGACTTAACTCAGACTACAAGTAGGATTGATCACCCACACCTTCCCGATTTCCAAGAGTTGGTGAATAAGGCGCTTATTCTTGAGGACAAGCGCAAGGAACTGGATGAGAACAGAAGCGCAGGATGCAACAAAGAAGGATCACCTCAGGAACGCAATGGCCTGAGAGTTGCACCAAATCAATTTTTCGATTCCAGCCACAGAATGCCACAAGGACACCATCACCGGCACCAAGACCCGTCAATCGTAACTACTGCACCCGGCCCGCTAGAAACACTACTCGAGCGGTTAGCAAGGAACAGTGAGACGCCGCTACAAGCGCAACGAGCCAGACACTTTGCCAACAGCTTGTCCAAAGAAGACAGCAGGAGTGACCCCGATTCGCTTCAATCTAGGAACCACCCGGCTAGGGCGCCGGCACCAGAGCCACACCAGGCATCGTGGTGAGAGGCCGAGTCAACCATGTCACCGCAGATGCACCGCAGAATGCTACTGACGTCGTCTTGGGTAAGTTACTTGTTAACTCAAGACTGCAACAGTTTTGTTTGACTCTGGAGCTTCGCATTCGTTTGTTTCGCAAGGCTTTGCTACTAGAAATGATTTGGGGATTGCAAGACTTAAGTGCATGCTTTTAGTTCAAACCCCTGGTTCCGAACTCCGAACGAAAGTAGGATGTTCCGGGGTGAGAATACTAATAGATGGAATAGAGTTCCTAGCAAACCTTATTATTTTGGAAACCCAGACCTTAGACGTTATATTGGGAATGGATTGGTTATCCAAGCACAAGGCCGTATTGGATTGTGGACGAAGGACTATCTCAGTTGAGAGCAATTGTGGGAAGAAAGTGAAATTTCAAGCCACTGCCGTTAGAGATGGACAGTTGATGGTTAACAGTACCAAGACAATCAGTAGTAAATGAGTACCCAGATGTTTTTCCTGAAGATCTACCTGGTATGCCGCCAGACAGGGACATAGAGTTTGTGATAGAGCTTGTACCTGGTACAACACCGATAGCAAAGAGACCCTATCGGATGTCCACCGAGGAGTTGGTAGAGATGAAGAAACAGTTAGAAGAGTTAATGGAGAAAGGATTTATCAGACCAAGTTCGTCGCCGTGGGGAGCACCAGTTTTGTTTGTCAAGAAGAAGGACGGGAGTTTCAGGATGTGCATTGACTACCGTGCACTCAATGAAGTCACCGTGAAGAATAAGTATCCGCTACCCAGGATTGATGATTTGTTCGATCAGCTGAGAGGAGCCGGAGTTTTCTCCAAGATTGATCTGAGATCGGGATGCCATCAGTTGAAGATCCGATCGGAAGATATTCCGAAGACTGCATTCTCGTCAAGATATGGACATTACGAGTTCTGATTATGTCTTTTGGTCTCGACGAACGCGCCCAAAGATATTTCATGAATATGATGAATAAGGTGTTCATGGAATATTTGGACAAGTTTGTTGTCGTGTTCATAGATGATATCCTAATCTACTCCAAGACAGAGGATGAACATGCCGAACACTTAAGGCGAGTTTTGGAAAAGGCGAGGAACAAAGAACTTTTCGCCAAGTTCAAGAAGTGTGATTTTTGAAAGGACAAGGTGGAGTTTCTTGGACATGTAATGACCGCATGAAGGAGTCGCCGTAGATCCAAGCAAAGTAGAAGCTGTGTTACATTGGGAGCGACCAAAGGCGTGACCCAGTTCGGAGTTTCCTTGGAATGGCAGGATACTACCGCCGTTTCATTGAAGGCTTTTCGACAATTCTGCGAAACCTCTTACGCAATTCTTTGAAGAAGGAAAAGAAGTTTGCATGGACGCCTTGAGAATGTGAGAAAGGATTTCAGAGTGAAGTAGCAATTGACATCGGCCGGTGTTAGTTCTACCGATGTTAATCAAAGCTTCGATATTTATTGTGACGCATCGCGCCAAGGACTTGGATGTGTCTTTGTCACGAGAATGGAAAGGTCGCCGCTTATGCATCAAGGCAGTTGAGGCCGCATGAGGAAAATTATCCGACGCATGACCTAGAGTTAGCTGCCGTAGTGCATGCCTTGAAGATATGGCGTCACTATCTGATCGGGAACAGGTGTGAAGTGTATACGGATCATAAGAGCCTTAAATACATATTCACCCAATCGGATCTGAACATGAGGCAGAGGAGATGGTTAGAGTTAATCAAGGACTACAATGTTGGAATCCATTACCATCCCGGGAAGGCCAACGTAGTAGCCGATGCTCTGAGTCGGAAAAGCCATACCGTGAGTGCGTTGCTAGCCACAAGTCAGGATGAGTTATGTGAGGATTTTCGGAAAATGAAGATTGAGGTTGTACCTAGCGGATTCTTGGCCGCATTGGAAGTAAAGCCTACTTTAGAGGACCAGATCCGAGAAGGACAGAAGGATGATGACAAGATCCGCAGGATTAAGTTCATCAAGGAGGAAGGCAAGGCAGAGGACTTCAAGTTGGATGAGCAAGGCACGTTGTGGATGAAGGATCGCATTTGTGTGCCTAACAAGAAGGAGTTAAAGCAACTGATTTTGGAAGAAGCCCACGACTCCAAGTACTCAATTCATCCTGGAAGCGCCAAGATGTATCAGGATCTGAAGGAGAGATTCTGGTGGCCGAGCATGAAGCGTGAAGTAGCCGAGCATGTTGCATTGTGCGACGTATGCCAAAGAGTCAAGGCAATGCATCAGAGACCAGCAGGATTGCTACAGCCACTGAAAATACCTGAGTGGAAGTGGGAGGAAATCGGGATGTATTTCATTACCGGTTTGCCTAAGACTCAAGGAGGTTATGACTCCATATGGGTTATAGTGGATCGCTTGACTAAAGTAGCCCATTTTATCCCCGTGAAGACCACTTACTCGGGAGATAAATTGGCAGAGTTGTACATGATCAGAGTCGTTTGCTTGCACGGAGTGCCAAAGAGGATTGTATCGGACAGGGGTACCCAATTTACCTCAAGGTTTTGGAATAAGTTGCATGAAGCCATGGGAACCCGTTTGAACTTCAGTACAGCTTATCATCCACAGACGGATGGACAGACCGAAAGAGTCAACCAGATTCTGGAGGATATGTTAAGAGCTTGTGAATTGGCTTATGCTACCTCTTGGGATAAGAGTTTGCCGTATGCCGAGTTCAGTTACAACAATAGTTATCAGGCTAGTTTACAGATGTCACCTTTTGAGGCCTTTGTATGGTCGACCACTGTCGGACGCCATTGAATTGGAATGAGACCGTGGCCGCGTGTCTTGAACTGATATTCTTCAAGAGGTCAAGAGCGGTCGCCATGATTAGGGAAAGGTTGAAGATCGCCCAATCTCGACAGAAGAGTTATCTTGACAATCGTCGCAGGATTTGAGTTTTGAACCTAAGACTTGGTATACCTCGAGTTACGCCTCTTAGGGGAGTTAAGAGGTTCCATGCCAAAGGGAAACTTGCACCCCGTTATGTTGGTCCATTTAAGATTTTGAGCCGCAGGGGCGAAGTTGCTTATCAGCTGGAGTTGCCACAGTTGTTAACAGGAGTACATGATGTATTCCATGTGTCCCGATTGAAGAAGTGTCTCCGAGTTCCTGAGAGCAGACGCTAGAGTCAATTGAGTTGCAAGAGGATTTGACTTATAAGGAGCATCCCGTGAGGATTCTAGACACAATGGATCGAGAAACTAGAAACAAGTCAACCCGTTTCAGAGTTCGATTGGAGCAACCATGAAGAAAGCGAAGCGACTTGGGAGTCACAAGAGGATTTGAAGAAAGAGTTTCCAAACCTATTCTCAGAGTGAGCCCTGAATCTCTGTGGACGAGATTCTATTAAGAGGAGGTTTGTAACACCCCAAAATTTTGCGTTCCTTAAATTCATGTGTGATTTGGCACTTTGGTGAATTTTTGGAATTTTCTGGAATTTATTTGGATTTATTTGGAATTTATTTGAATTTATTCCATTTTGAATTAATTAAAGAATTAAACTTTGCAAATAAAATTTTGTTGGAAATATTTTATTTGAGTCCAAAATGATCCAAAATATTTTCCAGAATTTTTCTCAAATTTTTCTCGAGTCTTTTGCTATTTTTAATGAATTAAATGAATTATCGGGAATTATTTTAATTATTAAATCGCTGGAAAATGCGAGTGGGTTTGTACTGTTCATCCGATCGAAGCCTGAGTCGACTCGAGTTCGAGTCCGACTAACCCGACCGAGCCACGTGACTCGGCCGACCAAGTCCAAACCCTAAGCCTGCGGAACCGCTGGATCGAGATCCAACTACCGAACTCAAGACCGATCCGATCGGATCCGATCCAGACCCATTCACGCCGTGCGATCCCGGTACCGTCGATCGTGCCACGTGGACGGCCGTCGCGTCGTCGTCCCGCCGAGTCCGGCCGGACTCCTCCGCCGCTGTCGCCAGTGTGGGATTAGGGCTCCCTCCGTCTTGCGCATGCCGAGGGCATTTAAGTACGGTGGTACCGAGGACCGCCGTGACCCAGCGCACTTTTGCCCTAACCCACCGAGCTCTAGCCTCCGTGAGGTTTGCCGGAATCGCTCGCCGTAGTTGCGTGGAGCGCCGCCACGATTTTGTCTCGCCTCGCCGCCGTCAGCGCCTCCGCCATGCGTCGAGCCGATTCGAACCGTCCGGCCAAGGCGCACCCGAGGTGGTCTTTCACTTCGCCGGAGCAGCCCCAGGACGCCATCGCGTTGGTCGCCTTCCCCGACCTCGGTGAACCGACTCAGCCAGCGCCGCCATCGCCGACTTGAAGCTTTCTCCGCCGTCCGATCCGGATCCGACTGCTACGGTGAGTTCCACGTGCGCCCTAACGCCGTTAGAGCTAGGATAGATCCTAACCGTTAGATCGGGATCGAACGGTGTAGATTAGATCTAGTGTCAGGGGCCGGATCCATTTTGGACCGTTAGATGCGGATCCAACGGCGTGGATTGGCCGCGTTAACCCAAGCGCGTGGTATCGAATCCAATACGGGCCGTTGATTTTCAAATCAACGGCCGAGATTGTGCCACGTGTGCTTAGCCACGCCCACGCAGCGTGAGGCGTGTCTCGACACGCGACCCAGCGTGTCGAGGGCCCACGTGTCGGTATGATCGCAGCGTCGCGTGAGACCCGGCCAGCGGTGGGGCCCTCATGTCAGCGACACGTGGATTCGTGGACCGAGTCCACGGTAGACCCGAGCCGAGCGTGGACCACGTCCATGGACCGGCTGACGTCAGTAGGCCAATGAGAGGCTGACACGTGTCCTTGCTGACGCAATAATTAATTTTCGAAAAAGAAAATGATTTATTAATTCGAAATAATGATTTCAGATTTTGATTCAAACTTCAAACGCTTATAACTTTTGCGTTTCAACTCCGATTTGAGTGATTCAAATTTCTAAATTTGTATAAAATTGAGATCTACCTAAATATGAATTTTATTTAATTTTTGGACTAAAGTTTTTCTCTGTAAAATTATTTAATTGATTATTTGAACTTTAAATAATCATAACTTTTGCATCTTAACTCCAAATTTGACGATTCCAGTTTCTAAAAATTCATAAAATTATGTTCTCTCTATTTATGGATTTTATTTGGATGTTTGGACACTTTTTGCCTATTGTTTATTCGTGTATTTGCTATTTGCACGCTTTACGAGTAGACGTTGAAGTGCCGGAAGGATTCGAAGGAGAAGTATTGACTCAGGATCCAACTCAAGACCAAGAACAAGTACTTTTTGAAGGCAAGTTGTGCTTTGACCATGTTGATCCTATTTTGAAATCTATTTTGATTTAACCTACTGCATGCTAAGTTCAAATAGAAAAATACTTTATTTAATTATGGGGGATTAGATAAGTACCAATTCGCTGTACGACACCTTGATTATTTAAGTATGTGCCATGACCCTTTGTCACCCTAGTTGTGGTTTACTAGTTGGACATTATTAACTTGCCAACATGGGTTTAGACCGTTGTAGTAAACTGCTTAGACCTGCTACGTGCTCATGACATGATTTTGGACAAACAAATGTTAATATTGACTTAATGATATATTGAACCTGTTTTGGAAAGGTATCATGTGATGTTGATGGCACGTGGTGCATGGTAATCAACTGGGGTTTGATAAACAGTTTTCGACCGGGGCATGTGGTAAGAATGATCAGGTGGGCCAGTTGTGGCATTGGGGATGTTGATTTGGTTCTTCGGGTAGTCTTGCCCTGGTCACCCAAAGGACTTAACCTTGCAAGCCTTTGAACTGGGTCTAACGTGCAACCACATGTCTATAATGGGACGGACCTAGTTGACTAAGTTGCTAATAACGTACCTGTGGGACCTCAGGAGGTCAACTACACCCTTTGTGTAAGTTGTACGGGGAGCGTCTGGGCCGAGGCCAGTACCCATCTAACGGTTGATTGGCCTAGACTTCGCCTTAGCGAAGGAAGGGTTAGTCTTAATAACCGGGAGGACCACTTGTATTGTTAGAAGTTTCCGAAGACTTTGTTACTGAACTCGCCTTTGTGGTGTTTGACTGTATCTTGTGGGTAAAGTGCATAACCTCTGCAGAGTTTAGAATCTATTCGAATAGCCGTGTCCGCGGTATTGGACATCGCTCGGGAATTACAGTCAAGGGTTAGGTTTTCTCAAAAATAACTTGGTTTTGAAAGGTTGGGTTGGATTAATAATGATGTTGATGGAAATGTGGTTTAGGATGGGAAAAATGTTTACCAAACTTCTTGAAAAGTTATTTATGCTTTACTTGTTTCTACTGCTTTCGAATCTACTTATACTACTTGTCAAATGCTGTTTACTGCAAATATACCTTGAGCTATTCCTTTGTACCAAGCCATGCATATAGTATATTAGCCGTGCATTCTCAGGCATGACTTGCCGAGTACCAAGTACTCACCCTTGCCTCAACACAACACCGAGTTGAAGAGGAGAATACACCAGCTTTGGAGGAGGAGCTCCAAGAGGATCCGCTCTACTTAGGGAAGCGAGCCCGGTCGGTTACTGTGGTATCTTGGATGGCGCCACGATGTTACCTTCTTTGATTTTCATTTTACTATTTCTCTCTTAATAAGTTTCGCCCTGCGAGGCATACATTTGTAACTTGACCGTAAGGTCGAGTAACCAGTTTGGTTATTTAAATAAAAGTACTTTATTAGCATCGAATGGTATGATTGTGATATTTACCGATGTTAAGACTGTGTGCACTAGCGCGTTCCTGGACTAGTGTTGAATACACAGAGGGTCCGGATTTGCAAATTCGGGGTCCCGACACACCCCCATCTTCATGTTCCGTAGGCGAATACAACAGACAGAATCTGGCTTTCTACAAAGGCGAATACAACAAACAGAATCTGGCTATTTCTATCAACGCCCACAGCTGTCAATATTTGCCCTCTGTATTTCCCGGTCAAGAATGTGCCATCCACGCACAGCAATGGACGACAGTGATAGAACGCCTTAATGCAAGCTCTAAATGTGAAGAACACTCTCCTCAGATGCCTTTTAGTTGCCGCTAGATTAACAGACAGTCTTGATAATCATAGTAAGTGCCAGGATTTCTTCCCTGAATGCAACTCAGCAGTGCGGGCAGATTGTGGTACGAGTCTTCAAACTTCCCAAACCCCATTTCTAATGCCTTCTGTTTCGCCCTCCATGCCTTCCCATAGCTAATTGTGTACTGATATATGTTCTTGATTGCTCGGATAATACCACGGGGCTCAAAACTCAGGTTCTCCACTATCTCTGCGTATATGATGTTCGCGACATATCCGGATGATAGGTTCCTGTGAGCCATCATTATTTCCTCAATTGGGCTTGTACGTGTGCACTCTCCATGGACGCCCATGGATCTCACACATCATGTCGTAGCAGGGCAGGGTGGATTTCTTAACCCTGAAAGTCCTTCTTAATGACAAGGCCCAATCTTTCACAGCATCCTGCACAACCTCTTTTGTCACGTACATACTGTTAGGCCTAACCTCATTGTCGCTATACTGCCAAGGTATATCGTTGCTTTCATTGACAGCTAACCTATCAAATTGATGCGTGCTCCACTCGGCTGTCATAAGCGGCTCCGTACCTTCATCTTCCTCATCCGACTCATCGTCGTCTTCCACTTCTATTCTACTGTACTCACGGTCTTCCTCTTCCATCCTAACTGTTATTTCATCAATTTGCTTACCTTCGTCTACTTGTCCCTGCGCTACTTGTCCAACGTTTTTTTCATCCTCCTCAAATCCAGATTGTTCACCACTTTGGCAAACGCCGTCCTCGTTGCGTGCCTGAACATACTGCTGACGGCTAGATCCCCCAATTTCGGTGTCACCAAAACTGAACTCATTTTGAGGCTGATTACACTCACCGCCGTCCAACTGCTGCTGGAGGCCAACATCCCTGCCATATGCTTTCACTAAAAGCACCCGATTCCATCCCCGTTGCTCTGTCCCCCTCACATATGATCTCCACGATGCGGTTCCTTTTAGCTCAACTAGCTCCCAACAAATAGGATCGTTTTGCATACTACATAGGCAAAATACCTTTAGCTGCCACTTCTCTTGTTCCATCCGAAAAGTATAGTACAACCACTTCAACACAGAAGAAAATGTGCGCTCTTGACCCTACTCAAACTTCTGTCCACATACTGGAAGTTACTTAAATCTGCACCCTCCAAACCATACATTACAACCCCTTCTCCATAATAGATTCTAAATGGAACTCGTTTTGCTATATCTGCGAATCCATTCATTCATACACGAATTAATTACTTTCCGTAAAAAAATACTATGACACCTAACATAACTACATCTATATGCTACAAAAATATAGATCTATTCGTAGAAAATATAACTACATTCATAACAATACATATCTACGTACATCTAACTACAACCATTGTATCTACCCTACTACATTCCTAAGAAACGAATATACATATGAATGTACTTGTATCGGTATAAAATATCTACATTCGCTAGATCTACACACATAAATCTAGATATAAAATTATTTCTACTCAATCATAATTTACTGCTAAAAAATTAAACAACGAAATAATTAATACTCTAACTACATTCTCTACAATTAAGTTCTACTCTACCTATATCTAACTACAATCGCTATATCTACCCAACTACATTCCTGAGAAATGAATATATATATATATATATATATGGATGTACTTCTATCGGTATAAAACATCTACATCCGGTAGATCAACGCACACAAACCTAGATTTAAAATTATTTCTACTCAATCATAATTTACTGCTAAAAAGTTTAAACAACGAATAATTTCTACCTACATCTACTTAGATTTGCTAGATCTACCTACATCTAACTAGATTTGCTACATCTACCTACAATACATCTAACTAGATTTGCTACATCTAACTAGATTTGCTAGATCTACAGCTACACAAATTAAACAACGAGCAATTACCTGCAAATGGATCGCGCTGGCTTGAATGCATCTCTCTTTTTCTCCCCTCTTCCTCTCTTTTTTTCTCTGTTTTTTTTATTCTCGTTCGGCTGCTCGGATGCGCTAGGGCCGTGCGCGGCGATTTGTATGAGCGCTTTTATCGCCCGATCAACGCGCAACATAAACCCGCGCCACGCTCTGTCGCCCATCCATCGGGGGAAATTTATGTTGTCGCCTGTTCATCAGGCGATGTTTACTGTGTCGCCCATTGAACGGGTGACTGAGACCCGAACTTATTAAAAAAAAAATCAATAAGTTATAACGAATGTCTACAATGGGAGGATGGAAAGTGAATACAAAAAGGAAAAGGAGAAGAGGGAAAGAAAAATGCTACTAATGCTACTACTCTCCTCTATCTTTGTTTATGGTCTAAGTCACCGGTGGAGCCAAGGCTCGCCTGCCTGGGCCGTTGCCCGAGCTCAGGCGACCGGGAGCAGGTGGCGGCGAGAAGCAGGTGACGACGAGCGGTGGTTCAGCTGGGAGCAGGCGACGCCACGACGGCGAGCTTAGTGAGGTACTTGTTGTCGTATCTCTTTTTTGTTTATCTATGGATTTTTATGTATATATTGAGCCATATTTTTGTTTTTACGTATGTATTGAATCATATTTTTTGTTTAAAATTATTGTGGTTCATTGATTCTCAATTTTGTTTAGAGCTCGTCTAGACTCTAAATTTTTTCCGGCTCCGCCACTGGTCTCAGTAGTATCTATTTCAATTTATTTGTCAATTGATAGAGTTTAGATTGTAGTCATTGCAATTTTTTCATTCACTATCTCTATGTAAATACTTCGAACAAAATTAGGTGATTATGTTATACTCCATTTGATAGGAGTATGTATGATCATTTGTTATTAATTATTTCTTAAATTTAGTGTTTATGTGGTCTATTCGTATTATGGATTATGAACAAATATAGGCCCTGTTTGTTTCGGCTTTTTCATCGACTTAAAAGCCAAAAAGCTTAAGTCAAAACAAACGACTGGCTTTTAAGCCGGGCTTTTAAAAAGCTAAAAGCCCCTGTATAACTATAAGCCAAAAGTCAGACAAGAGGAGCTTTTTTGGGCTTTTTTGAATGAAATAACCCTTTGCCACTAAAAGTTTCCAAAATTACCCACTAAATACCATCATATCTAAATTGAGAATTCATCCAACATCTCATTTAAAGTATTTTTGACTTTTCATCTATAAGTTGTACCATCTAACCCATTAATAAACCAGGATACCAAACAACATGTCTTGGCTTAAAAGCAGACGGCTAAAAAGCTCATTAAGCCAAAAAAACTAACTTTAAACCAAAAGCCAAAAAGCCTAAGCCGAAACAAACAGGACCATAGTCAATTGGAATGAGTAAAATAGAAACCGCCTGCCTGGCAACGGAAAGGGAAACAAACTCCCTTTCTTACTCCCGTCATGTCTGAACGTATAAACCTCTAAAATCATGTCTAGGGACGGTTTGGAACGACTTCAATTTCTGCTTCTTCCCTTTAGAACCCGAAACTTGTCCCAAATGACACAGCTTATTTGGAGTTAGCCAGCAGTCTCATTTGTACTAAAAGAATCTAAAAGCTAGGAATCAACCTAAAATAGCTTCTTACCACTTTAATTAATTAGAGTTCTAACGTTACCTTAAATTAAATAAAAATTATCCACCTTATACCCGGTACAAAAACTCACATCCCTTCCTCTCTTTTACATTCTTCTATCCGCACCACCTCCCCTGAAGGTTAGACGGCCAAACACTGAATCGAGCATCGAGCTGGAAGCATGGATCCAAATCCCGATGAGATTTCAGAAATCTCGGTCGAGATTTTGGACCCCCTCGAAATCCTAAATCTCGAAGAGATTTCAGAATTTTAAAAAAAAATCAAAATGCTACAGTACTATTTAAATCTCGGCGAGATCTCGATGATTTCGGTCAAAATCTCAGATTTTTTTACCGGATTTGATCGGAATTGGGGTCAAGATCATTCACAAAAAATTCAAATTTTTTTTGACACTTTTTACCATGTTTTTGTCGTCTCAATTTGAACGAAATCTCGGATTTCTTGGTTGAAAAATGACTGTATTTCAAATTTATTTTTTAGATTTTATTCAAATTTTATTTGAACTTTCAAGAACTCACCGAAATTTTAGATTTCAACCATCTTCAAAATATATGTCGAAAATAAAATTTAAAACCTTCGCACGCTGATTATAAAAATACTCCGAGATACCAGAAACGGCCATACCTCTCTCCCGGAGCAGCTTCCATTTTTCAATTCCCGATTCCCAACACGGCAGCAACAACTCGCCAACTCCTCCATCTGCTCCTCGGGACCGAACCGACCCCCGGCGATCTGGCCGGCCACGCGTTCTAGCCTTCTAGGGAGGCTTCCCCACCCTGGTGGAGATGCTCTCGCTGCAGAGCGGTGACGCGCGCCACCACGCGCCGCAGCCGGCGGCGGCGGCGGTGCTCGGAGCCGGCGGCGGGGACTGGCTAGGCTTCGGTAGCTTCACCGAGCTCGAGGAGTCTGTGGCCTCGTCGCCCGCCTCGTTCCTGCTGCCGCCGTCGTCGATCGACGCCAGGGCCCAGCCCGAGCCCGAGCCCAAGCCCAAGCCCAAGCAGATTGGAGGTGAGCGATTTGTTTTAATCCTTTTTTTCCCTTTGTTTGGCCTGGTGCGCTTGTTGGTTAATAGAAATATTGTGGCTTCGGGGATTGAGGAATTTGAGCTTGCCTTGTAAGATCTGTCTCGCTTCCCCTTCTCTTGCGGGTGGACTGCCAATAACGACTTATTTGGTGCTAGATTCGATGGTGTTGTGCGCGTCTTTTAATTAGTGCAATAATATATAATTTTTGGGTTGATTTTGGATTAAAAACTGCAACTTGGAGGCAATCTGTTGGCTGTTTGGGCTGAGATAAGTGGACAGAAAAGGTTCTAGAAGAGGATATCTTAGCTTGTGGTGGTTTATTCTAGATTAGAAACGGTACACCTCTTCTATTTCAGTCAATCTCAATCTTGATGCTGGTTTTGCGTAAGCAGCATAACTATTAGGGAAGGTGATGTCGTATGTTTCCGTTGAGTTGGTAGTATGGTGGTGAGTTTCGATCTGTATTGGTTGCTTGCCAAAATCAGACGAGAGAAGCTGTCATCAAAACTTGATAAGCGTGTAGGTTATTAAGCTATTAGGTCTGTTTGGCCATTCAGATTTGTGAATGGAGTGATGGCATATCCATCTGCAGGTTCTGGCAAGGTGAAGGATAAAATTGATAACTAAATGATGATTTGTGAACAATTAGTTACTGTTGTTGTATATGGAGTTAGCAAAAATCATCGCATTTGTTGGGAACCACACACAAATTTGTGGTGGTTAGCGGTTAGTTTAGATTTGTGAATGATATTTTTGTGGAGTATAACATTAGTAAGAAGCCAAGAAATGTCATCTTTTTTGCTAACTGTGGGTTAATTAGCGCAGTGCTAGCAGCTTGTGGGTTGGTGCTAAAATTGTATAGTCCAAATGGTTTGGTCAGTATAGGCCCTTGAGAGAAGTTTTGGGAGTAGTGACATGCATAAACGTGACACTTCAAGAACATGTGATTACTTCAACCAAAGCATTTTATGTGTGTTATGAGGTGCACATATGTTGTTTGCTATAGTGAATTGAGCATTTGGTTCTGTAATTTTAGAAAACTGTTGCTTTGGTGATTCATATTTGTGCAAAATCCGTGCTCTACTGGTATTTAGATCTCATCCGAAGATTTACACAACTGTGAATACTGTTTGCTGGTTTAGGGACTCACCTTACAAACTTGTTTTCCATAAATCGTGGTCTAACACTTGGAATTGCCTCTTAGCCCAAAGCATGGTGTGCCATCTTGCGCTGGAGGAACTTCTTCTTCTTCTTCTTCTTCTTTGCATCTGTCCATAATTTTGTGTTATTCAAATAAAACTTTTTTTACTGTATGAAATAGATTGATGTGTTGATTTGTGACTTGGTGGGAGGGAAATATGATTACATGAAATCTCTCGTCTTCTTTAGATAAAACACAAAGATTCGATAAAACCTGCACAAGAATTTTAATGTCCATAAGTTTATTTTTATCATCTTATATCTAATTAAGTTTTTACCACTTTAGCTGTTGATGAAGAGCGACACTTGGCACTTGCTCATCAGAACTACAGGTCAGGAAAGTACAAAGAGGCATTAGAGCATGGTAACATCGTTTATGAGAAGAATCCACAGAGAACTGATAACCTACTTCTCCTTGGAGCTATCTACTATCAGGTGACTATTGACGTGATGCTATCTAAAGCATGTGTTTTTGCCTTTTCTTCACCCTAATTTTCTGACAAGCTTGGGATTTCTTTTCTTATGCAGATTAGTAATTATGGTATGTGTATTGCAAAGAATGAGGAGGCTCTTGCTATTGATCCACAGTTTGCAGAGTGCTATGGCAACATGGCAAATGCTTGGAAGGTAGTGTAGTTGTAAAAATTGGGTAACATCAATCTGTTGCCAAATGAGTAAATATTTTTTTCTTCAAAACCGTACTGTCAAATTGCGTGATCGATGTGTTCTATTTTTCCATGCAGGAGAAGGGCAATGTTGATCTTGCAATTCGTTACTATCTTACGGCAATTCAGGTTTGCTTTTGATGTTACTTCTTTTTATTACTTATCTCATTTTTTATTTCAGTTGTTTCCGAAATTTCCTTATTTGAATTTGCATGAAGTGAATTGTATGAATTGCTTTTGGGCCCCTCCAATGCATGGTATAGGATTTAGAAATTGTAGGGCATGGTATTTAAGATGTCTTATGTGGTGGAAAGAGAATTGAATTGACACTTTCAGATATTATGGTTCTAGCATCTCCATTACAACTTCAGAACTCATGTAGTTGAAATCAGCAGTATCAATTTTGGTTTGATCAACTCCTTTTAATTCTATATATCTGCTAATATACTTTTAAAATTGATGGTTTCTTTCTTTTTTTGTAAATGTTTCCATTTACTACGTAATTTATATATTCTTATGTGATATCTAGGACTTCTAGTCTAATCTTGGGTATACATCTCTGCTCTGTTGGACATGTGTAACCTTTACAGGCATGTTTTATTTGCCCTGTGGGATTTGTCTCGATAATCTTCTAGAAGTGCTTATTGCCCTTGTCCAGTTTTGTAGACTTTTGATTTTTGCAAACACATTTTAAAGTTCCTGAGAAATATGCCCTCATTTATGGATGAATGTTTTAGCTGCGGCCGAACTTCTGTGATGCTTGGTCAAATCTTGCTAGTGCATATACACGGAAGGGGAGATTGAATGAGGCAGCTCAATGCTGTAGACAAGCACTTGCAATTAACCCACGATTGGTATGTATCTCTGAAGAAGTTGGTAGGTCTGTTATTTTCTTCTTTGAACTGATGACAATGTGTCCTGATTTAGGTTGATGCACACAGCAATCTTGGAAATCTGATGAAGGCCCAAGGTTTCATTCAAGAGGTAAGCAACTTTAATTTTAGGCTTGGATACTTATAACTATTCTTTTCCTCTACTCTTAGTTTTTATATATTTTTAGTTTGAACTCTGATTTTCTTCGTTTTCCATTATTTCTACGTATTTTCCATTCTTCTATTTTTCCGTACATAAATATTTTTATTGTATCCTGTAATCTGCTACGAATGTTCTACATTTTCTTGTTATTGGTTGGCCAATTACATTTTAATTATCCTTTTAAGATCATGTTTTATACTGCCATGAGGACTGTGGTGTATTTTTTTTTGTGCATAAGTTTTTGTTACCGTTTTGTCTCATTTGTTACATTGTTTTTCTAAATTTTCCTGTTGTTGATTGACCAATTACATTTTAATTGTCCTTTTAAGATTATGTTTTATATTGTCATGAGTAGGGGTGAAAACGGAACGGAAAGTTTCCGACCGTTACGAAGAAAAACAGAAACGGAAACGGAAAATATCGGTACGGAAACGGAAACGGGAATTTTTTGTCGGAAACGGAAACGGAAATTCCGTATAAGTGAAACCGGAAATTAAAAATGGAAATGGGCTAGAAAGAGAAATGGGCTTGGCCCAAAAATGAGAAAGGAGAGTTTATATTTATTTTCGAATTAAATTAATTTCATAAATACAAATGGTTTTATATAAAATATTAAATAGAGTTAAAAAATTCTCAAAAATACTTTGGAACATTTTGAACCTAGGAAAATTATATTCAGTATAATTTTGTTTTTATTTTTTATAAATAAATTAATTTTATCAATCTAAAAATAGCAAAATGGTATTTATAAACTCCAGAAAATCCAATATAATTTTCAGAAAATCATAAATGAACATTGAACAATAATATACTAATTTTGGGTGTTAAATCTTTGTAGTTGGTGGAGTAAGAGGATATCCATGATAATTATATGGATGGAGACATGATGGTCTGCGTGCCTTCAGCTGACAAACTTAAGGAAAATTTTCTAGGGATACCAGTAAACATAATACTATTTTTTGTGTCTACTTTGGAGGTGGAATGGACTACATTGTTCTTGTGGTCATGTATACTGTGATTCTCTACTATGTTCTTGTAGAATTTCCGCTTTCGTTTCCGTATCCGTTCCGTTCCGCATTCGTTTCCGTCGCTATCCGTTTCCGTTTCCGTTTTAGGAGTTTTCGATTTCGTTTTCGTTACCAGTAAAACATGTGGAAACGGAAACGGAACAGTCATTTACCGACCGTTTCTGTACCGTTTTCATCCCTAGTCATGAGGCCACACTAAATATTTCTATTGCACTTGAGCTTGTTATTTGTTTTGAGTACTTGTCTCCTATTAAAAATATTGTCCTCTGGCACATGCTATGATTTGAAATAGTAATTGTACTTGCAGGCGTACAGTTGCTACATCAAAGCATTACGTATAGATCCTCACTTCGCAATCGCATGGTCAAACCTTGCTGGCTTGTTCATGGAGGCAGGAGATCTTGATAAAGCTTTACAATACTATAAGGTAAATGCTACAACTGTACATTGGAAATTTGGAATCACAACATTAGTTTGCAGCATTTAAACTTGATTTAACACATTTGTTGAAGTTTCTTAGATCCTGAATTGGTTTGTTTTGTGGGGGCTGTGGTGTATGTAAAGATCTGTCATTCTATTTACACGTAATCTGGTATAGAGCACATACCATACGAAAGGTGTTCTATGCATTAGTACTGTCATGATGGTTTTTTATGTGATCAAAATAGTGGAATCTTATGGGATATGTTTGTGTTACGAGCCGACTCAACACGAGCACCTTTCGTAAGCCACGGAGTTCCGACCTACGGTAGAGTCGGCCAAACGAAGGGCTTTAGAAGAGACACATGGAAGACGTTGTGGATCCGGCGACATCGGGCAAGTCCGGTAGATATTGGCGGCCGTCTGAGCCAACACTTTATAGGGCAGAAGAATCGCCGCCTTGACTTGTTTGGAGGTCCGTCGGAGGAAGCTGGCGATGGTGTTGAAGCCGTAACCAAACCCACTGTCCAACTGAAAATTCGAGCTCTCGATGGGACAAATCGTACCGTTGCTTCATGCGGTTCTGGGCGCTGAGCAAGTGTTCCTTTGCTTGTTGGAGGAGATGGTCACGCTCTAGTAACTGAGAATCCACGGTCGCCAGAACAGTAGCTCCTTGCTGGTATGGTAGTAAGGGTGGTGGCTTGCGACCGTAGACCAGCTCGAAGGGTGTGACGCGATGGGCCGAATGGAAGGAAGTGTTATAGCAAAACTCGGCCCATGCCAACCAGGTTGCCCATGTCGAAGGGTTATCTCCTGCCAGGCAGCGTAGATACATTTCCACAGTCCGGTTGACCACCTCGGTTTGCCCGTCCGTTTGAGGATGATAGGCCGTAGAGAAACGGAGAGATGTGTCGCTTCTCTTCCATAAGTCCTGCCAAAGGGCACTAAGGAAGACCGGGTCGCGATCCGACACAATAGATTCAGGGATCCCATGCAAACGGACGATCCGGTCAAAGAAGATGGTTGCCACCCCCATAGCCGTGGCTGGTCGCTTGAGCGCAATGAAATGTGCGTATTTGGAGAGTCGGTCGACGACGACCATGATTGCCGTGTATCCCATGGATTTCGGCAGAGCTGTGATAAAGTCCATTGAAACATCAGCCCAGACTTGATGGGGAATGGCGAGTGGTTGCAGTAGCCCAGCCGGCGATAGGGAACTTGTCTTGTAGCGCTGGCAGGTCGCGCAACGCGCAACATACTGCTCCATCGATTGGCGCTAATGGTCCCAGAAGTACTCCCTCCGGATGCGATGCAGAGTCTTCTGTACTCCTTCGTGTGTTAGATCGTGCACCGAAGCAATGATAGCCGTGATTAACTCAGATGCTGCTGGCACGTATAAGCGGCCCTGTCGGTACACCAGCCCATCTTTTGCTTCCCAGTTGATGTCATGCGAGTGCTCCCGGTGAACCCCCGCCTCCTCCTGGGTCGACTGGTTGCTCGCTTTCTGCGCTGTGCACCGGTGTTGGATTTCCGGGTGTTGGCGTAGCGCATCGAGCCACTGGTCGTGGGTCAATTCCACCGGCCCGGAGAGTGCAGCGCAAGTTACTGCGGTTTCCGTGCTTCTTGACAGGGCATCAGCCGCCCGATTCGATCGTCCTGGCTTATATTCAACCTGAAAATCAAAACCCATTAGTTTGCTCAACCAGTGTTGCTGTGGCGGGGTGATGAGTGCTTGTTCGAGCAGGTATTTGTGACTGTTGTGGTCAGTGCGAACCACAAAAGATTGCCCCCAGAGATACGGCCGCCAGTATCGTACTGCCTTGGATAGTCCAATAAGCTCACGCTCATATGCCGCAAGTTTTGAGTGTCGAGCCGCTAATTTACGACTGAAATATGCAATAGGGTGGCCGTTTTGTTGGAGGACTGCACCAATGCCTGTGCCTGACGCGTCACACTCCACAATGAAGGGCTTGGTAAAATCGGGCATTTGGAGTACAGGGGAGGATGTCAATGTGCCTTTCAGATTGTTGAACGCCTCTTCTGCTTGGGTAGTCCAGAGAAAGCTACCTCTGCGCAATAAGGATGTCAAGGGATCGGCTATGGCTGCATAGTCTTGAATGAAACGCCGGTAATAACCCGTGAGTCCCAGGAATCCCCGCAAGGCTGTCACGGAGGTTGGTCTTGGCCAAGCGATTCTGCTTTGAAGTTTAGCCGGATCGGCCGCCACCCCCTTGGATGAAATAATGTGGCCGAGATAGCCAATCTGCTTCTGTGCGAATGCACATTTAGATTGTTTGAGGTACAATTTGTGGTGTCGAAGCCGATCCATCACGAGGCATACATGCTCCCGATGTTCTTGCTCCGTCTGACTGTATATGAGGATATCATCAAAGAAAACCAAAACAAACTTCCGCAAAAATTCATGTAAAATGTCATTCATGAGGGCCTGGAATGTGGACGGCGCATTTGTCAATCCGAAGGGCATTACTAGAAACTCATAGTGCCCATGATGAGTTTGAAATGCTGTCTTGGCGATGTCCTCATTCCGCATGCGGACTTGATGGTATCCTGAGCGCAGGTCTAGTTTAGTAAATACCCGGGCTCCCCCCAGCTCGTCTAGTAGCTCTTCTACCACCGGTATGGGGAATTTATCCTTCACTGTACGGCTATTCAGTTCTCGATAATCCACACAAAAACGCCATGAGCCGTCTGCCTTGCGGACTAACAGAACGGGGGAAGAGAACGGAGACCGACTGGGACGAATGAGGCCCTGCCTCAATAGTTCTTCACATTGGCGCTCAATCTCGTCCTTCTGCCGATAGGGGTATCGATAAGGTCGCACCACGACTGGATGTGTCCCAGGCACCAGGCAAATGCTGTGGTCGCACTTCCTTGGCGGAGGAAGGCCGTGTGGTTCCCCAAAGATGTCTGCATATGCTGTCAGTATCTCCGTTACCATGGGTTGGTTAGCCTCCGCAAGAAGCAAGCTGTGATTTCCTTGTCTTCCTTGGATGCCTTGGATGGTAGCCTGGGTCATCCCTCTGTTGAATGTCATTAGTAACTTCTGGAAGTCCCATTGAACCACTCCCAGTGTCCTGAGCCATTCCATGCCCAGAACGATGTCAAAGCCATCAAGAGGAATTATAGTTAATGGAATGGAAAACTCATGGTTTTGGATGACCACGTTGGCTTCTGGAATTCGTCCGAGACATGGAAGTTGGCCCCCATCAGCTACCTTCACCTGTTGTTGTGGCGTCGTCTGCTGAGGCCAAGCTCCTAAGCTGGCAGCGTATCCACTTATGAAATTGTGAGTGCTTCCACTGTCGATTAGAACCAAGAGACGATGGTTTCCGATCTCCGCTTCTACCTGCATTGTATTACTTCCCCTTAAGCCGCATGCTGCCAACATGGATAGGGACAGCTCGCCCTCGGTGACGTTCTCTTCTTCTACCGCTTCCTCTTCTTCCTCTTCAACCACCTCTAGGTGAAATAGTCGTTTGCACTTATGGCCCCGAGAGTAGATCTCATCGCAATTGTAGCAGAGACCTTTAGCTCGCCGTTCGGCGAGCTGGTCTGCACTCAGGCGTAAGCGCATCGGTGAAGAGGCAGAGCTTCCGTGAGAGCTCATGGATGCGACCGGGGCTGGTTTGGTGCCGCTGTTCATAGGTGCAGCAGCATGCGCCAGGCTCGATGGAGTGCTTCCTCCACTGCGTGTATTCCCCCCTGTCCACGGCATTGGAGCCGGTGTCATCGTTCTTTGAGGCGCCTCTCCCGACAGTTGCCTCGTAGGTGTTCATGGACAGACCACGCAAAGCTTGATGATCCATGCTTCCTTCCTTGCCCGGCTTCCGGCGCGACCAATGGCGTCATCCAGGTCTCTCGGTCTCTCCCTCCGCACCTCCGCGGCCAAAGCGATTGTCAGACCGGCGATGAAAGTTTCTATCTGGTCCGTACGACGCATGCGAGGTCTGCGCCATATGACGTTGGAACTCCCGGGCGTACTCATCCACTCGGCTGCTACCCTGTTTCCAATTCACCAAATCGCCGAGGGGTCCGACAGTCGAGTGTCGAGTGAACCTTTGGGTGAAAGTTTCACAGAAATCATCCCAGCACACCCATCTCTCATCCTGTTGCCAATTGTCTAGCACCTCCAGGGCTTCCCCGCGCAGATGAACCCCCGCAACGTCGACCCATTCTTCTTCTGGGATCTGGTGGAAGTGGAAGAACTGTTCGCATACGCGTAGCCAACCCAAGGGATCTTCCGATCCGTCATACTCAGAGAGCTCAAACCAAGGAGGACGAGGTGTCCACCTGCGGTCATCTTCGTTGTCTCGCCCTTGCCATGGATTCCGCCTACGAGGTGCGTTGTTCTCCCGACGTGGTGCTGGCAGTTGTCATGATCTCTCCCGTTCAAGCATTGATCCTTTCGACGTCTGCCTCGCCCAACGGGGTCCTTCCTCCTCTTGCTGCTCACGTGGACTCTCCTGGTTCAAAACTGGCGTTCCCGCCGGTTCCTTCCCCTTGACGTGCTTGAGTACTTCCTCAAGGATTTGCCGTATCTCTTTGTTCTCCTCCTTCAAGGCAGTGATCTGATCCTCCAATGTTGTGGTAGACATGATGCCAGGGCCGGATGGCTCTGATACCAAATTGTTACGAGCCGACTCAACACGAGCCTGCTCGTAAGCACGGGTTCCCGGCCTACGGCCGGGTCGCAAGCGGCTCGACGACGATGAAGCCGTTGAGGCGACATGCGCCTGTAGATTGGCTGTTTTCGGAGCCACCGCCTTTATCAGATTTGCGACACCAAAAGCATGTCTTTTCTTTATTTCTTCTCCCTTTAAATAGATGCTAATACCTGACTCCCGATTACAAACGACTCAGACCCAGACTCTTAATCGTAAACGACTCGGATTGCAACTCAATCCTTTATTCCTACATGGTATTGTAGACGTGCACTCTTGCCGCAAATACCATGCAACTACTATGTATACGTTTATGTATTGTTGGTTCCCGCTGGAACGCTTGGCGGCCCGTGCCCACGCTCCCTCCGGTAATAGACGCAATCTGCTGGAGCCACAACAGTTTGTCAAACACCCTCAGTTAATTTGTTATTTTGTTCCTGTACATATGTCAATATTTTGGTTTGGTATGTGAAATTGTAGAGCCCTTCGTAGTATAGAGATTTTCCTCTGTTTTATGTTATTTTTTTTCCCTTTCGCTTTATTGATTTCTTTGTGCTTGGCACCTATGTATCACCGATACACGATATTGGTGTGGCGATACAACGATACGCAATTTCCAAAAAACAAGGATCTGGTGATACGGCGAGTATATACGTACTTAAAAATAAAAATGTTAATAGGCTATAAGGGATTTGAGACAATGATTTCCTTGATGAAAATTGAAAACTATACATTCCTTGCCTCCTTTCCTCCTCTTTGTACCTCAGTCCATGCAAATAAATGAAATAGACAATGTAAGTCCTCATTGATTCAAGACCCAAGCTTGATCAACCACTTTAATGTACCGCTTTCAGAGCAAGCTTACTATCAATTTCAATAATTACAAGATATGCTACAAGATTTAACTTGCCCCCAATGTCCAATGATCAGTGATCTTATATCTGGGGTCACTTATATTGCACAAAGATTTTATGCTCACCTCTTCTAGGGTATTTCTTTCCCGGCTCCTCTAAAATGGGTTTGGAAGATTAGATGTGTCCCTAAACTGCGAGTCTTTGCGTGGCTTTTCTTTCAAGACCACCTGAACACAAAAACAATGATAACCAGAAGAGGATGGTTCACAGGGCAGGACTCTCTATGCACACTGTGCCAGTGCATGGAACATGAGACAACTAAACACCTCTTCTTCTCATGCAACTTCAGCAAAGAATGCTGGCTCATTCTAGTTAGGGACCTTTTGGGGGACATATTCTCCATGGTTCAAACAGCAAAAAGGGGTTCACCTCATCAGTTCTTCATGGAGATCTTCATCATAGCGGCCTGGCAGATCTGGAAGCAGTGAAATAGGTAAATATTCAATCAGATCAATGAGTCCACCATGGATTGGAAGGCCGATTTTATTGCGGAAGTAAGGAGGCACGTGCTCAGGGTCAAAGATTCTCTCAGGCCCATCATAGATTCATGGCTTAGTGCCGTTTAATATATTGTATCAATCCTTATGTAACCCAGTGATCTTCCCAGCCTGTTCTTAGTTCCCTCTTGCTAAGCTTCTACTTCACCTTCTCTCCCTCTTTCCCTCCTCTCTCTTCTTTCTTTTTGTGCTAACTGTTTCTTACCACTTAATTAATTTATCCAGCAGGAGTCTCTCCTACTGTTTTAAGTTAAAAAAAAGACTTGTCACTGTCACTGGTCATAAACTCTCAGTTTTTATGAGATATAGCGTAAAGAATGTGACCCAAATCCTTCAATCCATGATCAATAATTGAGGCAATACTTTAATGCAACATGTTACCAAATACCAACAAAGCACCAGTGAGCAGCACTAATAAATGAGATATAAATATAATCTTGTCCAGCATGAACATAACATAACATAGGATACAAGGCATTGGAACCTTAGTCTTAGTGCATTACATAACATAGTGTGATAATGGGATGCAAGGCATACTACCAAATATAATTGCTCCACATGAGCTAAACCTGAGAGTCAGCGAAATGTGATTGCTCGTCCTTTTGAGGAGTTGCGGGCTTGCGGCGGTGGGAGAAGGGAGGGGTGGCGGCGGCCGCTGGCGGAGAAGGGAGGGGTGGTGGCGACCGGTGGGAGAAGGGAGTGGTGACTTGCGGCGGCGTGGAGAAGGGTGCTGCGACAGGAGAAGGGAGAAGTGTGACTGGAATGAGGGGAGTGTGATTTGAGGGTTAGGATTCTTGGGGCTTTTTGTTATGAGCTTGGAGGTATCGGGGTATCGCGGAGTATCGGGGAAGTATCAAGATTTTTTAATTAATTTCTTATGCTGAATTTTACCGATCCTTCTCGATACCGTACTGGGGAGGATCGCTGTATCGGATACGTATCCATACCGGTATGGCAGTTTTGCGAAGGATCGGTGATTCATAGCTTAGCACTGTCTTCACAGCAATATATCTCCTAATGATGAAGTATACAAGGAAACCATCATGCCTTGTTATTTACTTATAACCTAACAGCTAGGGATGAAAACGGTACGGAAACGGTCGGTAAATGACTGTTCCGTTTCCGTTTCCACATTTTTTACCGGTAACGGAAACGAAATCGGAAACCCCGGAAACGGATACGGACACGGATAGTGACGGAAACGAAATCGGAACGGAACGGAACGGAACGGATACGGAAACGAAAGCGAAAAATTCCATAAGAACATAGTAGAGAATTATAATATACATGACCACAAGAACAATATAGCTCATTCCACCTCTAAGGTGGACACAAGAATAGTGCTATGTTCACTGATATCACTAGAAAATTTTTCTTAAGTTTGTCAGCTAATGACACATTATTTGCCTCCCATATAAGATCATCATGTCCTCATCCATATAATTATCATTGATATCCTATTGCTCCACCAACTACAAAGGTTTAGCACCCTAAAATTTGTATATTATTATTCGATGTTCATTTATGATTTTTTGAGATTTATCTTGGATTTTCTGGAGTTTATAAATACTATTTTGCATTTTTTAGATTTATAAAATTAATTTATTTATAAAAAAATTATGCTGAAAATAATTTTTCTAGGTTCAAAATATTCCAAAGTATTTTTGAGAATTTTTGTGGAATTTTTGAACTCTATTTAGTATTTTATATAAAACCATTTGTATTTATGAAATTATTTTAATTCGAAAATAAATATAAACTCTCTTCTCATTTTTGGGCCAAGCCCATTTCCCTTTCCGGCCCGTTACCGTTTTTAGTTTCCGGTTTCACTTATACGGAATTTCCGTTTCCGTTTCCGCCGGAATTGGCTCTCCCGTTTCCGTTTCCGTTTCCGACAAAAAATTTCCGTTTCCGTTTCCGTACCGATATTTTCCGTTTCCGTTTCCGAAAAAGAGCTTCCATTTCCGTTTTTTTTCGGAACGGTCGGGAACTTTCCGTTCCGTTTTCACCCCTACTAACAGCAAATACTTCATTTCTCTTCCGGAAGGTTGCAAATGCTAGTGTAACTCCTGGTGATAACAAGGAGGAAATGATGTCAAGCTTAGTGCTATAACCTTTATATACAATGGCTCTTATAGTGCTCCTAATATTCTCTTACATAAAACATAGCGCGGTTAAACTTTTGAATCTTTGACCTATAGATGTGTATGGATTGACCATATGAAACTAAGGTCATTAAATTTTTCATGTAAAATACTTTCATCATATATAATTTAATCTCACTTTTTACCAGTATATTTTGGTAAAAAGATCACGGTTAAAGCCTTGTGTTGGAAATTGTGAAAAGTAAAAAAAAAATGGCTTCTATTTGTTGATGGATGGAGTATATCTTTTCATATAGTGCTTGCTTATTATGGTCTCAGGGTAAAATAAAGCCTTGTTTGTTTTAAGCTTTCAACCTGTCAAGATGATGGCAAATAATAGGTGTTTGATGGTCCTTACACCGTCTTTGCTTTTGAACTCGCAGGAAGCTGTTAAACTTAAGCCATCTTTTGCTGATGCATATCTTAATAAAGGGAATGTTTATAAGGTAAGTTTCGTTGTGTTGTGACACAAGCATCTTGCCTGAGAACCTAGCAACAACTTGGGAATCTTGGAGCAAAAGTGGATCTTATTTTTTCCTTGTCCAGGCTATGGGAATGTCTGAAGATGCCATTGTGTGTTATCAGCGTGCATTGCAGGCACGTCCTGACTATGCAATGGCTTACGGTGAGACTTTTAGTACTCATTTTAGTATTGTACGAAACCTTGCTTTCTTCGTTTTAGAATGTTTTCCTAAAGAAAAATCTAAACATTGTAAGTTCTGCAGCAAAAAGGCATGTAAATACTAATTAAATATTTATCCTTTTGAGTCCATTTATTTAGATATTCATCATGGGTGATATGAACAAGCTTACAAGAGAACGGTCCTTTCTTACCTTCAAAGTATAGCCATAGTATACCTCGTAATACAAAGGAAGGGGGAACATTTTCATGCAGGTAATCTTGCTACTATTTACTATGAGCAAGGCCAGCTTAATATGGCAATTCGTTGTTACAATCAAGCTATAGTCTGCGACCCACAATTTGTCGAAGCATACAATAACATGGTAAGTCATTGTACCACATCATGTTAACAATTGTGTGTAGGAAATAAATAGTTGGATGACAAGCTTTTATCTTTGTAGGGCAATGCACTTAAGGATGCTGGAAGAGTGGAGGAAGCAATTAACTGCTACAGAGTATGTTTTCTTGCCTTTTATTTTTCTTTTACACGTATGTCAGATTGTGATCCACTTTTCTTTATGCAGTCATGCCTTGCCTTGCAAGCAAACCATCCACAGGCTCTTACTAACCTAGGAAACATATATATGGAGTGGTGAGATTCTTAATACATATTGAATAATGTCAAGGTTTTTCTATGACTGCAAAACAATTCGATTAAGCTAACCAAAACTACAATACACTGCAGGAACTTGATAAGTGCTGCTGCTTCATTTTACAAAGCAGCTATATCTGTGACATCTGGATTATCTTCTCCACTTAACAATTTGGCTGTGATATACAAGCAACAGGTACCAACTAGCTGTTTTCTTTTCATCATCATGTGTAATTTCTACTCGTGGTTTAGTGGACAACAGAGCTCCTCTGCTTCTGTTCACATTGAATGGTTTCTTGAACAATAACATTCACACCCATGTATGTCCTTTTATCCTTATTTTTGTTCATGTTGTGTATGCACCAGGGAAACTATGCTGATGCTATCACATGTTATACTGAAGTACTTCGTTTAGACCCTACAGCGGCTGATGCACTAGTTAATAGAGGAAATACGTTCAAGGAGATTGGTAGAGTTAACGAAGCAATTCAGGATTACATTCAGGCTGCAACAATCAGACCAACCATGGCAGAAGCCCATGCTAACTTAGCCTCGGCTTATAAAGACAGGTACACTACAGAGGTCAACCTTTTATTGTAGTGTTAAACTGTACTGCTTCTAATTTCTGGCATCATGTTTTGTTTGCTAATGGTATTAATTTTGTGGTTGTAATTTTTTTGTAGTGGACATGTGGAAACAGCTATAGTTAGCTACAAACAGGCTCTCTGTCTGCGTCCTGATTTTCCAGAAGCGACCTGCAACCTTCTGCATACTTTGCAGGTAACCACCTGCAATTTGTCTTGTTGCAATCATCATGTATAAAAATTTGCCTGTTTCCCATGCATGCTTTTAAGAAATAAAGATTCAAACTAAAGCTGTAAACCTGCATGAAGGGAAAAATTGGTCAGAACTTGTTTATCTGAGTATTGCTATCAATACTCATTCGGTCACCCCTTGTATCACGTATATAGAAATTTGCCTTGTATGCGGCCTTGTATACAGTTTTACTGTTTTAGAATTATGTAGGCACATTCATACAACAAGAAAACAAAGATCTAATACATCTTTATCATGCACATATAGGCTAAAAAATTAAGCAATTGTCATTTGCCAACAATGGCTATTGCTGCAAAAAAGGAAAAGAAAAAGAAACACACACACACAAAAGAGATCAATTTATCGAAAGAGTAGTCATATAGATGTAGATTTGGTAACATATTTATACATTTTTTAACACCAACGGATTAAAGGGCCTTGAAACGGGTAGCCAGTCCATTTGTCTGCATAATGGCCCTTTTGCTCGCTAGACCTACTAATTTGATTGTTTTGCAATAACTGGAATGGGGAGGGCACATAGTCCTTGTATACAGCTAGTATTTGGTTTTACAGGTCTAGTTTTAGAGCGCTGGTCTGATGTACAAATTAGTACAAAGTTGTGTCACTTAACAGTTATGAGTTAATACAGTTAAGTATATTGATGTAAAGAAAGAGTTCACTGATAGTTTCTTTGTTCTTGTTGGAGGTTAATTCACATTGAAAATCCATGACATAGGTTTAATGGTCTTAGTCTTGGAACAATTATGAATAGCACTTGTATTCAACGGAAAAAATCGTATTTAATACAAGTTTTAACTCGTATTTACAAGATGGTACAACAGTTTCACGTATTTACAAAAAAACCCGTCATCTCCGGTTCCCCGTAAACCGGCGAAGCATGATTGGTTCCCCAGGAACCGGCCAAGGGCATGACCGGTTCGCCAAGCCATCTACGGTTGCCTAGGAACCGGCCATGGCAAAAAAAAAAAAACCATTTTTTTCTTTTTTCTAATTTTTGAAACCGAGTTGATTCAAATGCAAATAACTTTCGCTATACATCTCCAAATTCAATGAGACAACTTTCTAAATTTTTATAAAATCATTTAGATTATGAATATGCAAAAATATTTTAGTTTTGATTATTGTGCAGCAAACGATGGACAATAATTTAGAAAGTTGTGCAGCAAATCATTTAATTATTGACATCGTTTGCTGCACAATAATCAAAACTAAAATATTTTTGCATATTCATAATCTAAATGATTTTACAAAAATTTAGAAAGTTGTCTCATTGAATTTGGAGATGTATAGCGAGTTATTTGCATTTGAATCAACTTGGTTTCAAAAATTAGAAAAAAGAAAAAAAAATGGTTTTTTTTTTTGCCATGGCCGATTCCTGGGGAACCGTAGATGGCTTGGCGAACCGGTCATGCCGTTGGCCGGTTCCTGGGGAACCAATCATGCTTCGCCGGTTCCTGGGGAACAGTAAATTTCATACTCCCCAAACCGTAAACTGCGCTTCATGATCGTGACCTGGACATCGTTTGCTGCACAATAATCAAAACTAAAATATTTTTGCATATTCATAATCTAAATGATTTTACAAAAATTTAGAAAGTTGTCTCATTGAATTTGGAGATGTATAGCGAAAGTTATTTGCATTTGAATCAACTCGCTTTCAAAAATAGAAAAAAGAAAAAAATGGTTTTTTTTTTTTGCCATGGCCGGTTCCTAGGGAACAGTAAATTTCATACTCCCCAAACCGTAAACTGCGCTTCATGACCGTGACCTGGACATCGTTTGCTGCACAATAATCAAAACTAAAATATTTTTGCATATTCATAATCTAAATGATTTTACAAAAATTTAAAAAGTTGTCTCATTAAATTTGGAGATGTATAGCGAAAGTTATTTGCATTTGAATCAACTCGGTTTCAAAAATTAGAAAAAAGAAAAAAATGGTTTTTTTTTTTGCCATGGTCGGTTCCTGGAGAACCGTAGATGGCCTGGCCGGTTCCCCAGGAACCGTAGATGCCCTGGCCGGTTCCTGGGGAACCGGTCATGCTTCGCCGGTTTACGGGGAACCGGAGATGACTGGTTTTTTTTGTAAATACGCGAAACTGTTGTATCATCTTGTAAATACGAGTTAAAACTTGTATTAAATACGGTTTTTTCTGTATTCAACACAAGGCCAATGGACCAGTATATATACATGTACATGAGAGTATAGAAGGAAAATCTATATAAGGCACTATCTATACAAGGCTAACCATCTCTATTCAAGGCCTTAGCAATCTCTTATATTAGGTAACTAATATACAACACTGAGTTTGGAGAGAGATGTTATGATGAACTCTAGTTTGTCTTTGTGAAGAAATCTGCCAACTGAAGCTTCGCAGGCACATACTGAAGAGCTACAACCTAATTCTGTACTTGTGACTGCATATGGAAGCATCAACACCAATATACTTGGTGAGCTCATGCTTCGCTGGATCGCGAGCAATGCTAATAGCACCTGTACTGTCAGATAAAAGAGGAATTGGTGTAGAAACAGAAACGCCAAAATCCTCAAGTAACCACCGTAGCCAAGTAACCTTTGCTGTTAAAAGAGCCATAACGCGCAATTCAGCCTCAGCACTCGAACGAGAAACTGTTGTCTGCTTCTTAGTCTTCCAAGCAATGAGAGAACCACCAAGAACAACATAGTAAGCAGAAAGAGACTGACTATCAGAGTGATCACTAGCCCAGGTAGCATCAGAGTACGCCTGGAGCTGTAAAGAGCTGGAGCGTGTAAAATAAAAACGGCGAGAGAGAGTTCCACGAAGATATCATAAAACATGAAGAAAACTATAGTGGAGCTGAGTGGGAGCAGAAACACTGATTGGAGATATCAACTGGATACGAAATGTCAGGACAAGTGACACCAAGGTAAACAAGACTCCCAACAAGATGGCGATAGCGAGTAGGATCCTCTATAGGTTCATCAGTAGATCGAAAGTAAACATTGAACTCCATAGGAGTCTCAGCTGTACAAGTAACCACCGTAGCCAAGTAACCTCTGCTGTCAAAGGAGCCATAGCCCGCAACTTAGCCTCAGCACTTGAACGAGAAATTGCTGTCTGCTTTTTAGTCTTCCAAGCAATGAGAGAACCACCAAGAAAAACACAGTAAGCAGAAAGAGACCGACGATCAGAGTGATCACTAGCTTAGGTAACATCAGAGTATGCCTGGAGCTGTAAAGAGCTGGAGTGTGGAAAGAAAAGACTGCGAGAGAGTTCCACGAAGATATCGTAGAACACGAAGAAGATGACTATAGTGGAGCTGAGTGAGCAGAAACGAACTGACTCAAGATACGGACTGGATATGAAATGTAAAGACGAGTGACACCAAGGCAAAAAAGACTCCCAACAAGGATGGCGATAGCGAGTAGGATCCTCAAGAGGTTCACCATCAGTAGATCGAAGGTGAACATTGAGCTCCATGGGAGTCTCTGCTGTACACTGATCAGTGAAGCATGATCAAGAAGATCCTGGATATACTTCTCTTGAGAGAGGAAGAAGCCTTCAGATGTAGAAGAAACTTCAATCCCATGAAAGTAGCAAAGAGGACCTAGATCGGACATGAGAAACTGCTCATTGAGACGAGCCTTTACAAAGGCAATATACTGATAATCATCTCCAGTAATGATCATGTCATCAACATATAGAAGGAGAAGAGTCTGACCACGAGATGAAGTGTGAACGAAGAGCGCAGGATTATGAGCACTAGCAGAAAAACCAGCTGCAGTGATTACAGAAGAAAAACTCTCAAACCAAACACGAGGGGCTTGCTTAAGCCCATAGCCGGCAAACCATGCCCTCAGAACAGAATAACTCGTGGTGGACCATTAAGAAAGGCATTCTTGATCAAGCTGAGAGATGGATCACTCACGAAAAGAGGTCACAGCAAGTAGACTGCGAACAGTGATCATGTGAGCCACAGGTGCAAAAGTCTCATCATAATCACGACCATGCTTCTGCTGAAAACCACGTGTCACAAGACGAGCCTTGTAGCGCTCAAGAGAACCATCAAAGCGAGTCTTAATCTTATAGACCCACTTGCATGTAATAGGACGGACACATGGAGGAAGAGGTGCAAGATCCCACGCGCCAGTGTGCTCAAGGGCAGCAAGCTCCTTTGCCATCGCATGCTGCCATTCCCTATGAATAATAGCATCACGGTAAAAAGTCAACTCGGCAAGAAATGCACCAGCAAAGCCAAGGCGCTTAGGTGGCCGAATAGACTGGCGATCGCGAAGAGCATAGTGAGGAGGAGGCACGGAGGAAGATGGCTCAGTAGAAGAATCCTTAACTCGCGGGCAACGACTATAGTACAGAGGATAAGAGAGAACTATATCATGAGAAACCTCGTGAGGAGGCACTAGTAGTGAAGAAGACACCAAAGGAGAGACCGACGATGAAAGAGACGCCAACCGTGGAAAGGGAAAAGTTGCAATTGGAGTATCTAGAAAAGTCAGGAAAGAAAGCGGTTCAACAAGAGACGTTGGAATGGATGAAGGACGAGGGTAGAAGGGATGAGACTCATCAAAAGTAACATCCCGAGAGATTCGCATCTGTCGACCAAGAGGATCCCAACAACGATCTCTTATGCTCAGCACTATATCCTAGAAAAACGCACTCAACAGACTGAGCAGTTAGCTTGGTGCGTTCACGAGGTGCAAGAACATAGCACACACCCAAAGAGGCGAAGACTAGAATAATCAGGAGACATGCCACACGGACGCTCAACTGGAATCCCACCCTGAAGAGCAGAAGAAGGCTGAATGTTAATCAAGTAAGTAGCAGTGGAAACAGCTTCAGCCCAGAAGTGAGGTGGAACAGCGGAAGCAAGTAAAGAGAATGAGTTGTCTTAAGAAAATGACGATGCTTGCACTCAGCCACACCATTCTGAGCATGAGCACCAAGACAGGAAAACTGTGATAGTGCCCTGCGTAGCAAGAAAAGCACGAAAGGTTCCTGACAGATACTCTCCCTCTAAGTCAGCACGAAGAAAACGTATGGGAGAATCAAACTGAGTGCGGATCATAGTGGCAAAATTCTTATAAATGGATAAAACCTCACTACGAGAAGACAATATATATCCATGTGGCGAGAGAAATCATCTGTAAAAAGAATATAATATCTATGACCCTCTTTTGAAACAAAAGGAGTCGGACCCCAAACATTAGAATGAATAAGATCAAAGGGACGTTGGGATATAGATTCACTACAAGGATAGGGAAGTTGTAGCTGTTTGCCAAGCTTACAACCTGTACAATCTAAAGAGGTATCCCAGACAGATCCTAAAAGACCATGATGAACTAGAGAACAATCGTGAAACACAAAGATGTCCTAGACGGTGATGCCACTGAGCAAATGACCCTGTAGGAGAGGCAACGGAGGCGGAAGCAGTGAAGGAGACTAAGAGACTAGTAGAGGCAGCGGAAGGAAGACGAAGTCAATCAAACTCCCAAAGACGCTGAGTCACGGCGGCAAGGGTCAGTCCCAACCACAGCCGTGCGGCGATCCTGAACACAACAAGAATCAGAATCAACGATAACACGACAGCTATGATCAGTGAATTGACCAGCGGATATGAGCTGCACAGTCAGTTTGGGAACATGGGAAACAACAGGAACATGAAAAGAGAAAGATAAAAGAGTGTCTTGTCTTGTAACAGAAACAGAAGTACCATTTGCAGTTTGCGCAGTGATAGGAGCAGCAAGAGGAGTAATGGAATTGAGACTCATGGGATCAGATGTCATATGAAAAGAAATTCCAGAGTCAAGAATCTATGGTGTGATACCTGATGAGGAAGGTGGTATCTCACTAGAAGACTGAGTAGCAGAACCAGTAGAACCTGTCGGTGTAGAGACAGCCATGTGACGTAGTAACGTAAATCTCCTGAGTGGAGTCGGAACCAACAGAGGTCCACTGTGGGGAGGCTCCCAAGAGTTCAGTACCCTTAGAAGGGTGTCCACATCGACGAGCAAGATCTTTCTTCTTCCGGTAGCAAAACTGCTCCACATGCCCGTTCTTGTCACAGTAGGTGCAGTGAAGACCTCCGCCCCCAGTAGTCGAAATTGGAGTATGCGCCACTGACGGAGTAGAACGAGGCACCGCCAAGATTGAAGGAGACCAGCAGACCCGAACCACGAAGGGGAGTCTCCTCAGTATGAATAGCTGCAAGGGTCTCTAACAGAGGGAGGTGCAAAGACCAATGCTGCTGAGACGAGGCGGGCAGGAGTTGGTTCGTCAGCTGAGTCTCATCGCTGGAGAAGGCCAAGATGTTGTCCTCAACGGACGTCGACCGAACTCGGGCAGGCGACGTCGGGCGCACGGGCTGGAGATGTTGTTGGCTGAGGAGGCGGCCAGAGTGGAAGGCTGCCGATCCCGGCCGGAGGAGGCAAACCGGCGAAGAAAAACCAGAGGAGAGGTCGGGAGAGCGCAAGTGCAACGCCCAGTAAGAAAAACCCTAACTCTAATTCTTTGATACCATCTTATGAATATCACTTGTATTCAACATGAGGCCAATGAGCCAGTATATATACATGTATATGAGAGTATAGAAGGAAAGTCTATATAAGGTAATATCTATACATGGCTAACCATCTCTATACAAGGCATTACCAATCTCTTACATTAGGTAACTAATATATTGTCTAACAGGAACGATCTGTAAACCTTGCAGATAGATAAACTTAATTTGTTTTTATTTGGAATTTATCTCAGTTTTCTGAGCATTGCTACCTTGAATTTTTATATTGTTGAGATTTCAGGCCAGTGACTTCAAGCAATTGACCCTTCAAAAGGAAAAGGCGGCCACTAATATACATATACATATATTTTGTTGTGTTCGCTGCAGTGTGTCTGTGACTGGGAAAACAGAGATGCCATGTTTCGTGATGTTGAAGAAATTATTAGAAGGCAAATAAAGGTAAGCCTTAAAAAAAATCAAATTCTTTTTTTAAAAAATTAGATGAAAGTAAACTTTGTCCCCAAACTTATTTATTTCATGTCTGTTTCCCATAGATGTCAGTACTTCCAAGTGTGCAACCTTTCCATGCCATTGCTTATCCCATTGATCCCATGCTTGCCTTGGAAATAAGGTGCATATCCTATACTATGCTTTTCTTTTCCATCGTTAATAAAGATTATCTTTTTTTAATGTTTCCTTTCTTTTCCTCGCAGCCGTAAATATGCTGCTCATTGCTCCTTGATTGCTTCTCGTTTTGGATTGCCACCTTTTGTGCATCCGCCCCCTCTTCCTGTAAAAGCTGACGGTAAACAATGCCGACTTAGGGTGGGGTATGTATTGAAACCTTTTCATTTTGTTGCATTTGAAGGGTCTTGCAAGTCGCAACAGCAGAATAATTTGTATTCCCTTGTTAATATTACAGATATGTGAGCAGTGACTTCGGGAATCACCCCCTCTCCCATCTCATGGGTTCAGTATTTGGAATGCATGATCGCGACAATATTGAGGTTTTCATTTCCGTTCACTTGTTTTTTTCTCGAACATATCGTTTATGTTTGCAAGGTTCTCTATTTGGTACTCATGACTGGACACAACAGGTCTTTTGCTATGCACTGAGTCAAAATGATGGTACTGAATGGAGGCAGCGTATTCAATCTGAGGTTGAGCATTTCATGGATGTGTCTGCCATGACCTCAGATATGATTGCTAGAATTATAAATCAAGACAAAATACAGATATTAATAAACCTTAATGGCTACACAAAGGTAATACATAATCTCCTGTTTTCTGTAAGTTCCCTTTGCATATTCTTTGAATATTTTTTTTTCTTGCTCATTTTATTTAATGACTGTCGACTGCTGCATGCTATCCCAGTTCTGTAGTGGATGTCTTGGTTCTCTGTGCAAATGTATCCACTTCATTTTATTTTTGAAGATTGTGGTTACAAATTACTTGAAACTCCTGTCATATAATTGGCATCATATAGAACTAAAGGCTTTGTTATGAAATCATTGTTAAAGCTGGGACAGGAAATGTAATAATCTTTTTGTAGTAATTTTGAAATGGAGTATGCAATTAGTTTGGCTTGTTTGTGTGATCCAACCTTCAACTCCTAGCAATTGTCTTTAGAATTGCTATTCACCACTTAAAGCTGTACTTATGATTTAAACAGGGTGCCAGGAATGAAATTTTTGCGTTGCAACCAGCACCTGTCCAGGTTTCGTACATGGGATTCCCAGGCACAACGGGTGCTGCATACATAGACTACTTGGTTACAGATGAGGTATGATTACATAGGAGATTCTAGGCCCAATAATTCATTGCCTTTAGGCGTTTTTAAATTAATTTGGTTTCTTATAAATGATCCTGCAGTTTGTTTCTCCATCTTGCTATGCACATATATATTCTGAAAAGCTCGTCCATCTGCCTCATTGTTATTTTGTCAACGACTACAAGCAGGTTCGTATTCATAACTTGTTAGTTGTTACTTTCTTTTCTCCTTTTCATTCATATGGTTTCTGGATTTTCTAACTCTGATTGCTGCCAGAAAAATCGTGATTGTCTTAATCCTGTATGCCCACATAAAAGATCAGATTATGGGTTACCCGAGGATAAGTTCATCTTCGCATGCTTTAATCAGCTTTACAAGATGGATCCAGAAATATTTGATACATGGTAAGTGTTCACTATCTACATGTTCCTGTTATTTTTTTTGCAAGTCTGGCAAATATTCTCTGTTTATGATTCACATTGTACCTTTTATTGGATATGTGACTAATCTTTACCTCTACTTATTCTTAAGGTGCAATATTCTCAAATGTGTTCCGAACAGTGCATTATGGCTCTTAAGATTCCCAGCAGCTGGTGAAACCAGCATAAGAGCACGTAAGTATACTCAAAAGAATCCTTTTTTTTACTTCAGTGTTAATTCCACCTGAAAAGGTGAAGCATAAATGAATCAAACGTGTTTCGATAATTACAATGCCACAAAACACTACTTTATACAGATGCTGCTGCCAGAGGAGTCAGACCAGACCAGATCATATTCACAGATGTTGCCATGAAGAATGAGCATATACGACGCAGTGCATTGGCAGACCTTTTTCTGGACACGTATGCAGTTCTATGACCAACTTTTTTCTCTCAGTTCATAAGCACAACACTTAATATTAATACTTGTTCTATGTCCTTGTGAATTTTCTGGATTATAGGCCCCTCTGCAATGCGCACACAACTGGCACTGACATACTGTGGGCTGGCTTGCCAATGATCACCCTTCCACTAGAGAAAATGGCAACCAGAGTAGCTGGTTCCCTCTGCCTAGCCACGGGGCTAGGGGAAGAGATGATTGTTAGCAGGTACGTATAGATTGAAATCAATTGATAAACTGTGAGTAGACTGTGTAGACTGACCTTCCTTTTCCTTTTGGTTCTACTAGTATGAAAGAGTATGAAGGTAGGGCAGTAGCACTAGCAACAAATCCTGCAAAGCTTCAAGCACTGTCTAATAAGCTCAAGCAAGTCCGAATGACCTGTCCATTATTTGATACGGCTCGATGGGTAAGCTGCTGCTGAAACGTTGCCCCAGCAACATTGCCTGTCTTGATGACGGTCTTGATCCTGATCAACTATGCATACCAAATTTTTTCAGGTACGCAATCTTGAAAGGGCTTACTACAAAATGTGGAATCTGTACTGCTCCGGTCGTAACCCGGAGCCGTTCAAGGTGAAAGAAGATGACAATGAGTTCCCGTTCGACCACTGACGAGCTTAACATCGTCGGCTCTGTAAATAAGGGAGAGTTGTAGCATATCTAGCATGTGTCGGCTACAGGCGCTTGTTTCATGCAGCTTGTTTGCTGTGCACATCACCTCTATGGAGGCTTAACCTATGTACACTACCAAAAGATTGTAGGAATAGTCTGTATTCTTGCCATTATTATTAGTTGGTGTATTTATGAGTGCCGAGTCATTCCTGGTCCTGAGTTGTTGCGTCGAATGTTACTGTCGGTCGGTCTGTTGCTGCCAAGATGTCGAAAATAAACACCACGGGGGAATTTAGGTATATGCCATTCTAATGTTCACAATGTTGAGATATGCCATTGTAAAATGATGCATTTGAAATATGCCATGTAAATCCACCGTGTTCTAAAAAATGTCACTGCCATACGTGTTTAGCAACTATTGGACCAAATTACCCTCACCATCTCGATGCTTTCCTGTGTGACCCTTTTTTGAAAGCAAGAACAGATGGGAATGAAAGGGGACCTGTTCACCAAAATGGCCTTGCACCTATTTTTTTTTTTTTTTCAAATATGCCGTGTCAATAAAGTTGCAAAAATAGCCCCTATTTGAACGCGGTAGATGACACAGTGTCTTAGTGTGAAAAACACTTGGACCATGACAAGACAAGCTTCTACGCATAGGGAGTGCGGAAGTGATGCACGCTCGCTCGCGCCATGTGGTAGCCCGCACGATGCCCTCGTTAGCGCTACTCACCCCTCGCGCGATAGCGGTTGCCTGCGCTCGGTACTGGTTGCTGCGTTACCAGAGCGCGGAACCTTGGTGGGTCTGATCAAGTTTTGCGCTCGGTAACTTTCAGCGCTACCAAATCGTGATAGGTGACACGTGTCACCTGCCAGGCCTTCTGTGGTGGGGAAGAAAGCTATTTTTGTAAATTCTATTACATGAAGTTTGGAAGAAAAAAACCTAGGATGGCTATCGTAAAAGTTTGGTGAAAGGGAGGAGAGAGCTCGAGCACAGCTTCCTTGGTGCGTTGCAGCCACTGGCAGATTGGAGCTCGTGCACCTAGGACGAAGAAGCAAGCTTTCCATTCTCCCTTCTTGTTGGAATCTCCCATGGGGCATTAGGACCAAATTAATCTGAAATTTCTGAACACGGTGGATACACGAATTTTTTTTATAAATAATCATTTTTTAATCGGTAATTACAAAAATATACCTTTGTAATTTTTTTTTACAGAAGTAGGCTCTTTTCGCGCCACGTTATCGCGATTTAGGACTTTTCGCGCCACGTCATCGCGATTTGCATCATTTCGCGCCACATCATCGCGAAGTCTGACATGGCCACGGGGAGGGGGGTTCTCGCGCCTGCGTGGCGCGACAGGCGCGGGTCGCGGTGAGGTGGCGCGATGGGCGAGACGGGCAGCCGAGCAATGGTCGGTTTGGCCGGCCGGCAGCGCCCCTCCTCCATTATTGCTCCCGGTCCTCCATTATTGCTCCCGGCCAGCGCCCTGTGCCCGCTCGAAGCAGAGAGAAAACAGAGAGAAGAGAAAACAGAGAGAAGAAAGAAGCAGGAAAGAAAAGAAGAAGAGAAAAGAAGGAAGAAGAAGAAGAAAAGCAAAAAGAAGAAGGGAAGGAAGAAGAAGAAGAAAAGAAGAGGAGGAGGAGGAGGAGCAGAGTATTTTTTTGGTGCTTGTTCGTCGTCTGTTCGTCGGTCGTTCTTCGTTCGTTCTTCGTTCGTTCTTCGTTCGTCGGTTAGTAATTTTTTTAATTATTTTTTGGTCAATATAATTTATATATATGTAGGAAAATTGTAGGTAGTCTTACAAAATTATTATAGTAATCTAAAATAATGTATTATGTAACTAATTTTGTTTTGTGCATAATTTATGTAATTATGTGTGAATAATGTTGTATATGTGTAAATAATATTGGTACGTAATATAATATTAGCCTAGAAATATATTAGTTGGTACGTAATATAATATTAGCCTAGAAATATATTAGTTGGAATATGTAACTATTAGAGCCAAAAAAAAATGTTGTTCGTTGGCAAAACGAACATAGTAGTTACAGAAAATTTTTGGGGACACAGGAAAATTGTTAAGTAAAATATATATATTGTTATGGTATGAACTAAATATTGCAACACACGCCGTAAAATTGTTAGGGTATCAACTCAACGTAATTTCAATTTTCTCCTTAATTATTTAAATCGAATATATTGAAATGGTCATAACTTTTGATCCATAAGTTCAAATTGAGTGAAACAAGTTTCTAAATTCATGGAAAAAGAATTAAAGTTTGAACTCTGGTTTAAAATAGAATTCACATTGAAAGTGCAATTGAAATTCAAAAAAAATGAGGCAGTATTCTTTAGAATCGTTATGTCATAACTTGATCGTGTGATATCAATTTCGTAATTAGGTTAAATAATAATTTGATCGTGTGCTTTAAATGTGTGAAATAATAAAACTGGTTTAACTTGATCATGTGATATCCATTATTTCATAACCATAAATTCAAATTGAATGAAATAATTTTCTAAAAAACCTGCAATTTTGTAAATTCATGGGAAAATGGAAAAAACTGTAGTTTTGTATCGTTGTAATTTACAAATGATGTACGATGCAATCAAGTAATTGGTACCATGATGTACGATTATAAATATGTGTAGTGTAGTACGATGCAGTTAAAATTATTTTGTTTCACAACTCTATTGTGGTTGTTCGGGAATATGCAGTTGGTATATCAAATATTAATTGCGCATATCGTAAATAATTTTTAATTTGCAGTAGCTACGTCTGCTATGGATGCATTCAAAGTGTTTTACGGTGACGGAGTGGTTCAGGAGGGGCAATACGGGGTAGATCTGAGTAGCTTTCAGCAGTGTATTTTATACCATCAGAATCCGGCTGAAATGAGTTTCGAAGATCTGTGCGGGTGGATTTGTCAGAGTCTTTCGCTGAATCCTATAGTGCATGACGTGAGCATTAAATGCTTGTGGCCGAGAGGTACACACGACTCGGTATGGGTGCTTAGACCGTTGGAGCAGGCTCAGTCTTGGAGGAACTACGTCAATTCATCAAGACGACGTGGCTGGGGTTTTGTCCTCTATGTGCAGGCGACGGTCAAAACAGACTTGGCAAGTGTCGGGACCCCGAATTTGCAAATCCGGACCCTCTGTGTATTCAGCACTAGTCCAGGAACGCGCTAGTGCACACAGTCTTAACATCGGTAAATATCATAATCATACCACTCGATACTAATAAAGTACTTTATTTAAATAGTCAAACTGGTTACTTAACCTTATGGTCAAGTTACAAATGCACGCCTCGCAGGGCGAAACTTATTAAGAGAGAAATAGTAGCAGCGGAAAATCAAATAAATTCGTGGCGCCATCCAGTATACCACAGGCAACTGACTGGGCTCGCTCCCTAAGTAGACGGATCCTCTTGGAGCTCCTCCTCCAAAGCTAGTGTAGTATCCTCTTCAACTGGTGTTGTATTGTGGCAAGGGTGAGTACTTGGTACTCAGCAAGTCATGCACAGAATGCAGGCTAATATACTATATGCATGGCTTGGTACAAAGGAATAGCTCAAGGTATATTTGCGATGCTTGACATTTGACAAGTAACATAAGTAGATTCGAAAGCAAAGAGAAACAAGTATAGCATAGGTAACTTTTCAAGGAGTTTAATAAACATCTTTCCCATCCTAATCCACATTTCCATCAACATCATTATTAATCCAACCCAACCTTTCAAATCCAAGTTATTTTTGAGAAAATCTAACCCTTGACTGTAATTCCCGAGCGATGTCCAATACCGCGGACACGGCTATTTGAATAGATTCTACACTCTGCAGAGGTTATGCACTTTACCCACAAGATACAGTCAAACACCACAAAGGCGAGTTCCCGTAACAAAGTCTTTCGGAAACTTCTAACAATACAAGTGGTCCTCCCCGGTTATTGCACACTAACCCTTCCCTTAGCTAAGGCGAAGTTTAGGCCAATCAACCGTTAGAAGCTAAGTGTTCGATCCCGTCGATCGAATTTTTAGATTCGGATTTTCGGTGTCGAGGCTTCCTATTGCTATACGGTGCTATACGCTACAGTAGACGGCGTACAGTACGGTATAGGAAGAGGGGGTGCTCACAGCGTTGGTATCAGAGCCATTGACTGCAGGAAGACTTAGTTAGCCTGGTCGTTAGACTTAGGAACAGATTTTTCTTCTCAAAATTTATTTTGAAGTACAAAACTCTATTTTGAAAGTGTAGAATGCTATTCTTGTCCATTCTATAGCCTTTCACTTATCTACTCTTCAAAATGAATCTGATCTTAATCCAAATTTCAAAATTTGTTTCCTTCTTCTATCTTGTTCAAAAGAATTAGAAGGAACACGGGTTTAGCTCAGAATGGGTTAAGGTTAGATGTCTGTGATTGTAATTAGGGATTATTTTGTCGTTTCCCTGAGTTGGTTTTTGAATTGGTTCTTATGCTTCTTTGAATGAATGCTTTTAGTATGTTTGTGTTGGGTACGTTGTCTTTTCATTCCGTGCCCACTTTGGTTCTATTTGACTCTGGAGCGTCGCATTCCTTTATTTCTTCGCAGTTTGTTGCTCAGCATGAGGTCTATTCTTTGTACCTCGAGAAGTACTTGTTGATCCGTTCGCCTGGATCTGTTTTGACTGCCGAGCTCGTGAGTCCAGGGGTTAGAATTGAGATCAACGGGGTAGATTTTCGGGGTGATCTTATCAACATTGAGACATCAGGTCTTGATGTGATTCTGGGTATGGACTGGCTGTCCAAGCATCAGGGACATATTGATTGTGCCAGGAGATCCATTTCATTAGTCAACCCTGATGGCATTGTCATTACCTTTTCTTCTCGCTCCAAAGAAGGCAAAGAACCTTTACTCGGTGCTCTTTCTCGCTCCGAGACCGCCAGTAATGGTGATATGTGAGTACCCGATGTGTTCCTCGATGAGTTGCCAGGTTTGCCACCTGATCGTGATTTGGAGTTCATCATCGATCTCTTACCTGGCACTTCTCCAATTTCTAAGCGTCCAGACAGATGCCTGGCCGATGAGCTGATTGAGTTGAAGACTCACTCAAGGAGCAATTAGAGAAGGGGTTCATTCGTCCCGCTTCTTCTCCCTGGGCGATCGATTCTGTTTGTGAAGAAGAAAGATGGCACTCTTCGCATGTGCGTTGATTACCGGTCTTTGAATGAGGTCACTGTCAAGAACAAGTATCCTCTCCCTCGGATCGACGATTTGTTTGACCAATTAGGCGAGCTCGAGTCTTCTCCAAAATAGACTTGAGATCCGGCTATTTTCAGCTCAAGATCCGTCCGAGGATATTGTGAAGACCGCATTCACTACTCGCTACTGGCCTGCACGAGTACACGCTTGTTTCATTTGGCCTCACCAATGCACCAGCCACCTTCATGAATCTGATGAACAAAGTCTTCATGGAGTTCCTTGATAGATTTGTGGTTGTGTTCATTGATGACATCCTCATATACTCTAAGGATGATGATGAGCACACACTTCACTTGCATATGGTGCTTAGCAAGCTTCGCGAGCATCGCCTGTATGCCAAGTTCGATGAAGTGCGAGTTACGCTCAAGCAAGTGGAGTTTCTGGGGCATGTCCTGTCAGAAGGTGGGGTAGAAGTTGATCCACGCAAGGTACAGGATGTACTCAGTTGGGAGCAGCCCCACAATGTCCCTGAGATTCGGAGTTTTCTCGGTCTTGCCGGATACTATCGCCGGTTTATCGAGAACTTCTCCAAGATTGCTAAGCCAATGACAGCGCTACTCAAGAAGGAGAAGAAATTCGAGTGGTCACCTGGTTGTGAGTCCGGGCCAGAGCTGAAGAATAGACTCACCACTGCACCAGTGTTGGTCCTTCCTGACATTCACAAGAACTTCGATGTCTATTGTGATGCATCCCGTCTTGGACTTGGTTGTGTGTTGATGCAGGAGGGCAAAGTGGTTGCTTATGCTTCTCGACAGCTAAAGCCTCATGAAGCCAATTACCCGACGCATGATTTGGAGCTTGCAGCTGTTGTTCATGCTCTCAAGCTGTGGCGACATTATCTCATAGGAAACAGATGTGAGATCTACACCGACCACAAAAGCTTAAAGTACTTCTTTTCGCAGCCAGATCTGAATTTGAGACAGCGTCGATGGCTAGAGCTGATCAAAGACTATGATTTGGGTATTCATTACCATCCTGGCAAGGCGAATGTGGTTGCAGATGCCCTCGATGCAAGTGCACACGATGAATGCCTTGGGTGTCATTGGCCGATCTCATTTGGTTGAAGAGTTTTAAGCTCAATCTAGAAGTGGTTGAGTATGGTTACATTTCTGCTTTAGCCGTACAACCCACTCTAGAGTCTCAGATTCAGGCAGCTCAACTCCAAGATGATGCTGTGATTGAGATTAGACGCCAGTTGACTGAAGATGGCGCATCTCCAGGTTTCTATGAGGGGTCCAATGGGCTGATCATGCATGGGTGTAACGCCCCAAAATTTTGCTTTTCTTAAATTCATGTGTGATTTGGCACTTTGGTGAATTTTTGGAATTTTCTGGAATTTATTTGGATTTATTTGGAATTTATTTGAATTTATTCCATTTTGAAATAATTAAAGAATTTAATTTTGCAAATAAAATTTTGTTGGAAATATTTTATTTGAGTCCAAAATGATCCAAAGTATTTTCCAGAATTTTTCTGGAATTTTTCTGAGTCATTTGCTATTTTTAATGAATTAAATGAATTACTGGGAATTATTTTAAATATTAAATCGCTGGAAATCCAAACCGAGTCGGTTACTGTTCATCCGACCGAGCCCGAGTCAGACTCGAGTTCGAGTCCGACCCGAGCCAGTTGACTCGACCGAACCCACTCCTAAACCTAATCAATCCCAACCGTTGGATCAAGATCCAACGGCTGAGATCCGCCCGTACCGGTTGAGCCGTGTCCGACCCGAACCCGTTCGCGCCGGTTCGATCGGGGCCGCTGATCTGGACACATGGACGGTTCTCGTGCCGTCTTCCCCGCCGAGTCCGAGCCGGACTCCGCCGCCGCGCCCGCCGCCGTAAAGAACTAGGTTTCCGTCTAGGGCACGAACGCCGAGGCTATTTAAAGCGTGAGACGTCCCCCGAGGTTGCCCTCATCCTTGCGCACCCGTTCCCCCGAGCCATCTCGCCTGAGCCGCCGCCAGTAGCCCGTGCGAGCTCGCCGTAGTTGGAGGAAGTGACCGCCGCGGTCTTTGCTCGTTTCCGCCGCCGTCCGTCGTCTTCCGCCGAGAAGGAGCCAGATCCGAGTCCTCGCGTCGAGACGCACCCGAAGGACCCTTCATCTCGCCGAGCAACCCGAACGCCGTCGGGCTCGCTGCCGTTCTCGTCTCCGGTGCCCAAGCTTCGCGTGCCATCGCCGGACTCGCGAGCTCAGAGGACCGCCGATCCAGATCGGACGGTTGAGGTGAAGTTCACGTGTTCCAAACCCGATTAGATCTGGACCGCTGGATCAAGATCCAACGGTTCACAATCGCCACGCGTCTTGTAGCAGTGCTATTATAGGATTAGATCTGGACCGTCCGATCTAGATCGAACGGCCCACGATCATCAAGTAGTTTAACGTGTTAACCCTGGATCTAATCCGCGCCGTTGATTTTCAAACCAACGGTCGCGATTGCGCCACGTGTCGAGGAGATGGACCGACGCGGTCAGCGCCGTACGCGTGTAAGCGCGTGTCCCTGACACGCGGGCCCCGCATGTCAGAGGGCCACACGTCAGCCGCGTCTGCGTGAGACCCTGCACTGACAGGTGGGTCCCACATGTCAGTCTCACGTGGAGCTGTGGACCGGGTCCACCGTGGACCGAACCGCGCCGTGAGCTGAGCCCATGAGCCGGCTGACGCCACCAGCCAATCAGAGCTGACACGTGTCCATGCCGACGCAATAATTAATTTCCGAAAAGAAAATGATTTATTAATTCGAAATATTGATTCAAATTTAGATTCAAACTTCAAACGCTTATAACTTTTGCGTTTCAACTCCGATTTGAGTGGTTCAAATTTCTAAATTTGTATAAAATTGAGATCTACCTAAATATGAATTTTATTTAATTTTTGGACTAAAGTTTTTCTCTGTAATATTATTTAATTGATTATTTAAACTTTAATAAATCATAACTTTTGCATTTTAACTCCGATTTGAACGATTCCAGTTTCTAAAAATCCAGAAAATTATGTTCTCTCTGTTTATGGATTTTATTTGGAGTTTTGGGATGTTTTTGCCTAGTGTTTATTTGTGTATTTGCTATTTGCACGCTTTACGAGTAGACGTTGAAGTGCCTAAGGATTCAAGGAGAAGTGTTGACTCAGATCCAACTCAAGACCAAGAGCAAGTACTTTTTGAAGGCAAGTTGTGCTTTGACCATGTTGATCCTATTTCGAAATCTATTTTGATTTAAACTACTGCATGCTAGATCAATTAGAAAGATACTTTGTTTAAACATGGGGGTTAGATAAATACCAATTTCTTTGTATGACACCTTGATTATCTAAGTATGTGCCATGATCCCTTGTCACCCTAGTTGTGGATTACTAGTTGGACATTATTAAGTTGCCAACATGGGTTTAGACCGATGTAGTACACCGCTTAGACCTGCTACGTGCTCATGACATGACTTTGGACAATCAAATGCTAATATGGACTTAATGATATATTGAACCTGTTTTGGAAAAGTATCATGTGATGTTGATGGCACGTGGTGCATGGTAATCAATCGGGTTTGATAAACGATTTCGGCCAGGGGCATGTGGCAAGAGTAATCAGGTGGCCGGTGTGGCAATCGGGATGTTGATTTGGTTTTTCTGTAGTCTTGCCCTGGTCACTCTAAGGACTTAACCTTGCAAGCCTTTGAACTGGTCATACTTGCAACCACATGGCTGGAATGGGACGGCCCTACTTGACTAAGTCGCTAAGGACTCACTTGTGGAGCCTCAGGGTGTCGATTACACCGTTTGTGTGATTGTACGGGGAGCGTATCGTGGTCGTGTGGCCGATACCCATCTAATCGGTGTGTTGGTCCCATACTTCGCCTTGGCTAAGGGAAGGGATGGTGTAGAGCACGAACCTGAGAGGACCACCTGTGTTGTTTGAGGCTTCCAAAGGCTTTGTTACTGAACTCGCCTTTGTGGTGTTTGACTGTATCTTGTGGGTAAAGTGCATAACCTCTGCAGAGTTGAGAATCTATTTAAATAGCCGAGTCCACTGTGATCGACAATGCTCGAATTACAAATAAGGGTTAGACTTTCTCAAAATAACTTGGATTTGAAAGGTGGGTTGGTTTAACAATGAAGATGATGGAAATGTGGTTTAGGATGGGGAAAAATGTTTGTTAAACTTCTTGAAAAGTTATTTATGCTTTACTTATTTCTCGCTTTCGAATCTACTTTTAATACTTGTCAAAAGTCAAGCATCGCAAATATACCATGAGCTATTCCTTTGTACCAAGCCATGCATATAGCATATTAGCTTGCATTCTGCAGGCATGACTTGTCGAGTACCAAGTACTCACCCTTGCCTCAACACAATATCAGTTGAAGAGGAGACTACGCCGGTTTGAGGAGGATTTCCAAGAGGACCCGTCTACTTAGGGATGCGAGCCCACCGGTTGCCTGTGGTATACCGGATGGCGCCACGGGTTATTTGATTTTCCGCTGCTATTATTTCTCTTTTAATAAGTTTCGCCTTGCAAGGCATATATTTGTATCTTGGCCATAAGGTCAAGTAACCCTTTGATTATTTAAATAAAGTACTTTGATAGTATCGATTGGTATGATTGTGATATATACCGATGTTAAGACTGTGTGCACTAAGCGCTGCGTTCTGGACTAGTGCTGAATACACAGAGGGTCCGGATTTGCAAATTCGGGGTCCCGACAGAGGTGGTATCAGAGCCATACTTGACTGTAGGCTCAACCCTAAGCTAGAATGGTCGTAGTGAGGATAAAACCTATTTTCTAAAGCTAAAAATTTGTGAAGACAAGAAATGACCTCTCGACTTATCCCCTTCTCTCTTTTCTTGTCTCTTGCTGAAATTTTCACTTACCTTGTCACAATTTAAAAATTCCGAGTTCTTACGTAAAGCACTCTTGTGACAGATGGAGGTTTTCTCGATGAGTGAGCATAGGTTCTATAGTGAGACTCCTTCGCCGAGTCGAGTCATAGAATAAAGAGTCACCCTTTAGGCATTAGACTCCAAAGTTAGTTCGATTTGGATTTGCTTGTTTGCTGAGTGTGCAGTATGTGTTGCAAGGCCCTTAGGCATTGTAAGCAGCCATACCAAGTTACTAATAATAAAGTTGGACCTTAAGGCTACACCTTTCGCCCCGCATAAGTTCCATATTACTTGTCTATTCTTGTTTCCCTCTCATCTCTAAACCTAGAGCAAATCGACAGATGGTGAACACCCGTGGAAACTTTGGGGGCAATGGGAGTGGTTCTCGCCCAGCAGAAAACCCCAATGATGGAGCACCAGCACCGCCAGTTGATATGCAGAATTTTGGAGCATTTCTTGCTGCTCAGACTCAGTTGATGCAGGCTATGATGCAACAAATGCAGCACGTCACTGCTCAGGCTACTGCTAATCAAGTTAATCAGGGACCACGCCAGAATACAAGACTATCAGAGTTCATGAGAACTCACCCACCCACTTTCTCTGGGAATGCCAATCCATTGGAGGCCGATGATTGGTTAAGATCAATCGAGAGGAAGCTACACATAGCTCAATGCATAGGAAATGAGAAGGTACTCTACGCTTCTCATCAGTTGGAAGGAACAATTACGAATGGTGGGAGAACTTCGCCACGCAGAGAACCCTCAAGATATCACTTGGGAAGAGTTCACACCGCCTTCCGACAAGATCACGTGCCTCAAGGAATTATGGACCTTAAGAAGGAGGAGTTCAGAGCATCAAACAAGGTAATCACCAAGTGGCCGACTACCCGAACAAGTTCACACAGCCTAGCACGCTACGCACTGAGGATGTAGCGACAGATAAATCCAGGCAGCCTCGTTTCATGAAGGGACTTAACTCAGATTGCAAGTAGGGTTGATCACCCACACCTTTCCAGATTTTCAAGAGTTGGTGAATAAGGCACTTATTCTTGAGGACAAGCGCAAGGAACCGGATGAGAACAGAAGCGCAGGATGCAACAAAGAAGGATCACGCCAGGAACGCAATACCGAGAGTTGCACCAAATCAATTCTTCAGATTCCAACCACAGAGTGCAACGAGGACACCATCCTCAGCACCAAGACCTGCCAATCGTAACTATCGCACCCCACCGCTTAGAACGCTACCCGTGCAACAAGAAGGAACAAAGTGAGACGCCGTTACAACCGCAACGAGCCAGGACACTTTGCCAACAGCTTGTCCAAAGAAGACAGCAGAGCGACCCCGCCGCTTCAATCTAGGAACCACCCCAGCTAGGACGCCAAAGACACAGAGCCACACCCTGCATCGTGGTGAGAGGCCGAGTCAACCATGTCACCGCAGATGCACCGCAGAATGCTACGGACGTCAGATCGGGTAAGTTACTTGTTAACTCAAGACTGCACAGCTTTGTTTGACTCTGGAGCTTCGCATTCGTTTGTTTCGCAAGGCTTTGCTGCCAGAAATGACTTGAGAATTGCAAGACTTAAGTGCATGCTTTTAGTTCAAACACCTGGTTCCGAACTCCGAACGGAAGTAGGATGTTCCTGTGTGAGAATACTAATAGATGGAATAGAGTTCCTAGCAAACCTTATAATTTTGGAGACCTGCACCTAGACGTTATATTGGGAATGGATTGGTTATCCAAGCACAAGGTCGTATTGGATTGTGGACGAAGGACTATCTCGATTGAGAGCCCGTGTGGGAAGAAAGTGGAATTTCAAGCCACTGCAGCTTAGAGATGGACAGTTGATGGTTAACAGTACCAAGGCAATCAGCATAGAGGATGTCCCAAAGAGTGAATGAGTACCAGACGTTTTCCCGAGGATCTACCTCGGTATGCCACGGACAGGGACATAGAGTTTGTGATAGAGTGGTACTGCACAAAGACCGATAGCAAAGAGACCCTATCGGATGTCCACCGAGGAGTTGGTAGAAATGAAGAAATAGCTGGAAGAGTTAATGGAGAAAGGATTTATCAGACCGAGTTCGTCACCATGGGGAGCACCAGTGTTGTTTGTCAAGAAGAAGGACGGGAGTTTCAGGATGTGCATTGACTACCGTGCACTCAATGAAGTCACCGTGAAGAATAAGTATCCGCTACCTAGGATTGATGATTTGTTTGATCAGTTAAGAGGAGCCGGAGTTTTCTCCAAGATTGATCTGAGATCGATACCATCGCTTGAAGATCCGATCGTAAGATATTCAAGATCGCATTCGTCAAGATATGGACATTACGAAGTTTACAGCTATGTCCTTTGGGTCGATTTAATGCGCCAAATTATTTCATGAATATGATGAATAAGGTGTTCATGGAACATTTGGACAAGTTTGTCGTCGTGTTCATAGACGATATCCTAATCTACTCCAAGACAGAGGATGAACATGCCGAACACTTAAGGCGAGTTTTGGAAAAGTCGAGGAACAGCAACTTTTCGCCAAGTTCAAAGCAAGTGTGATTTTTGGAAGGACAAGGTGGAGTTTCTTGGACATGTAATGACCGCAGAAGGAGTCGCCAGTAGATCCAAGCAAAGTAGAAGCTGTGTTACATTGGGAGCACCAAGACCGTGACCCAGTTCGGAGTTTCCTTGGAATGGCGGGATACTACCGCCGTTTCATCGAAGGCTTCTCGACAATTGCGAAACCTCTTACGCAATTGCTGTCAAGAAGGAAAAGAAGTTTGCATGGACGCTTTAATGTGAGAAAGGATTTCAGAGTCAAGAAGCGATTGACGCCAAGACGGTGTTAGTTCTACCGATGTTGCTCAAAGCTTCGATATTTATTGTGACGATCGCGCCAAGGACTTGGATGTGTCAGATGCAGAATGGAAAGGTCGCCGCTATGCATCAAGGCAGTTGAGGCCGCATGAGGAAAATTATCCGACACATGACCTAGAGTTAGCTGCCGTAGTGCATGCCTTGAAGATATGGCGTCACTATCTGATTGGAAACAGATGTGAAGTGTATACGGATCATAAGAGCCTTAAGTACATATTCACCCAGTCGGATCTGAATATGAGGCAAAGGAGATGGCTAGAGTTGATCAAGGACTACAATGTCGGAATCCATTACCATCCCGGAAAGGCCAACGTAGTAGCCGATGCTCTGAGTCGGAAAAGTCATACCGTGAGTACGTTGCTAGCCACAAGTCAGGATGAGTTATGTGAGGATTTTCAAAAGATGAAGATTGAGGTTGTACCTAGCGGATTCTTGGCCGCATTGGAGGTAAAGCCTACCTTAGAGGATCAGATCCGGGAAGGACAGAAGGATGATGACAGGATCCGTAGGATTAAGTCCAAAAAGGAGGAAGGTAAGGCAGAGGACTTCAAGTTGGATGAGCAGGGCACGTTGTGGATGAAGGATCGCATTTGTGTGCCTAACAAAAAGGAGTTAAAGCAACTGATTCTGGAAGAAGCCCATGACTCTAAGTATTCAATTCATCCTGGAAGCGCCAAGATGTATCAGGATCTGAAGGAGAGATTCTGGTGGCCGAGTATGGAACGTGAAGTTGCCGAGCATGTTGCATTGTGCGACGTATGCCAGAGAGTCAAGGCAATGCATCAGAGACCAGCAGGATTGCTACAACCGCTGAAAATACCTGAGTGGAAGTGGGAGGAAATCGGAATGGATTTCATTACCGGTTTGCCGAGGACTCAAGGAGGTTATGACTCCATATGGGTTATAGTGGATCGTTTGACTAAAGTAGCCCATTTTATCCCCGTGAAGACCACTTATTCGGGAGATAAATTAGCAGAATTGTACATGATCAGATTGTCTGCTTGCACGGAGTGCCAAAGAGGATTGTATCAGACAGAGGTACCCAATTTACCTCAAGGTTCGAATAAGTTGCATGAAGCCATGGGAACCCGTTTGAACTTCAAGATACCTTATCATCCACGCACGGATGGACAGACCGAAAGAGTCAACCAGATTCGGAGGATATGTTGAGAGCTTGTGCATTAGCTTATGCTACCTCTTGGGATAAGAGTTTGCCGTATGCCGAGTTCGATTACAACAATAGTTATCAGGCTAGTTTACGATGTCACCTTGAGGCCTTTGTATGGTCGACCACTGTCGGACGCCATTGAATTGGAATGAGACCGGCGAGCGCTGTCTTTGGGCCTGATATTCTTCAAGAGGTCAAGAGCAGACGCCATGATTAGGGAAAGGTTGAAGATAGCCCAATCTCGATGTAAGAGTTATGCCGACAATCGTCGCGAGATTCGAGTTTTGAACCGTAAGACTTTGTATACCTCGAGTTACGCCTCTCGGGGAGTTAAGAGGTTCCATGCCAAAGGGAAACTTGCACCCTGCTATGTTGGACCATTTAAGATTTTGAGTCGCAGAGGCGAAGTTGCTTATCAGCTGGAGTTGCCACAATCGTTAGCAGGAGTACACGACGTATTCCATGTGTCCCAGTTAAAGAAGTGTCTCCGAGTTCCTGAGGAACAGACACCGCTAGAGTCAATTGAGTTGCAAGAGGATTTGACTTATAAGGAGTATCCTGTGAGGATTCTGGACACAATGGATCGAGAAACTAGAAACAAGTCAACCCGTTTCTCAGAGAGTTCAAAGGAGCAACCATGAAGAAAGCGGTCGACTTGGGAGCGAAGAGGATTTGAAGAAAGAATTTCCAAACCTATTCCTTTAGTGAGCCCTGAATCTCGGGGACGAGATTCTATTAAGGGGGGGAGGTTTGTAACGCCCCAAAATTTTGCTTTTCTTAAATTCATGTGTGATTTGGCACTTTGGTGAATTTTTGGAATTTTCTGGAATTTATTTGGATTTATTTGGAATTTATTTGAATTTATTCCATTTTGAAATAATTAAAGAATTTAATTTTGCAAATAAAATTTTGTTGGAAATATTTTATTTGAGTCCAAAATGATCCAAAGTATTTTCCAGAATTTTTCCGAATTTTTCTCGAGTCATTTGCTATTTTTAATGAATTAAATGAATTATCGGGAATTATTTTAAATATTAAATCGCTGGAAATCCAAACCGAAGTCGGTTCTTGTTCATCCGACCGAGCCCGAGTCGACTTCGAAGTTCGAGTCCGACCGAGCCGCTTGACTCGACCGAACCCACTCCTAAACCTAATCAATCCCAACCGTTGGATCAAGATCCAACGGCCGAGATCCGCCTGCACGGTTGAGCCGTGTCCGACCCGAACCCGTTCGCGCCCGGTCCGATCGGGGCCGCTGATCTGGACACGTGGGACGGTTCTCGTGCCGTCTTCCCGCCGAGTCCGAGCCGGACTCACGCCGCCGCGCCACCGCCAGTAAAGAACTAGGTTTCCGCCTAGGGCACGAACGCCGAGGCTATTTAAAGCGTGAGACGCCCCCGAGGTTGCCCTCATCCTTGCGCACTCCGTTCCCGAGCCATCTCGCCGAGCCGCTGCCGTTATTCGCGTGCGAGCTCGCCAGAGTTGGAGGAAGTGACCGCCGCGGTTTTGCTCGATTCCGCCGCCGTCCGCCGTCTTCCGCCGAAGGAGCCCAGATCCGAGTCCTCGCGTCGAGACGCACCGAAGGACCCTTCATCTCGCCGAGCAACCCCGAACGCCGTCGGGCTCGCTGCCGTTCTCGCCTCCGGTGCCCAAGCTTCGCCGCCATCGCCGGACTCGCGAGCTCGAGAGGACCGCCGATCCAGATCGGACGGTTGAGGTGAGTTCACGTGTTCCAAACCCGATTAGATTCGGACCGCTGGATCAAGATCCAACGGTTCACAATCGCCACGCGTCGTAGCAAAGTGCTATTATAGTATTAGATCTGGACCGTCCGATCTAGTTCGAACGGCCCACTATCATCAATTAGTTTAACGTGTTAACCCTGGATCTAATACGCGCCGTTGATTTACAAACCAACGGTCGCGATTGCGCCACGTGTCGAGGAGATGGACCGACGCGGTCGGCCGCAGACGCTGCAGAAGCGGCGTGTCCTCGACACGCTGGCCTCGCATGTCGAGGGCCACACGCCACCGCGTCTGCGTGAGACCTGCAGCGACAGTGGGTCCCACATGTCGGGCCTTCACGTGGAGCCAGGACCGGGTCCACCGTGGACCGAACCGCGCCGTGAGCCGAGCCCATGAGCTACCGACGCCACCAGCCAATCAGAGCCGACACGTGTCCATGCCGACGCAATAATTAATTTCGAAAAGAAAATGATTTATTAATTCGAAATATTGATTCAAATTTAGATTCAAACTTCAAACGCTTATAACTTTTATGCGTTTCAACTCCGATTTGAGTGGTTCAAATTTCTAAATTTGTATAAAATTGAGATCTACCTAAATATGAATTTTATTTAATTTTTGGACTAAAGTTTTTCTCTGTAATATTATTTAATTGATTATTTAAACTTTAATAAATCATAACTTTTGCATTTTAACTCCGATTTGAACGATTCCAGTTTCTAAAAATCCGTAAAATTATGTTCTCTCTGTTTATGGATTTTATTTGGAGTTTTGGGATGTTTTTGCCTAGTGTTTATTTGTGTATTTGCTATTTGCACGCTTTACGAGTAGATGTTGAAGTGCTTAAGGATTCAAGGAGAAGTGTTGACTCAGATCCAACTCAAGACCAAGAGCAAGTACTTTTTGAAGGCAAGTTGTGCTTTGACCATGTTGATCCTATTTCAAATCTATTTTGATTTAAACTACGCATGCTAGATCAATTAGAAAGATACTTTGTTTAAACATGGGGTTAGATAAATACCAATTTGTCGTATGACACCTTGATTATCTAAGTATGTGCCATGATCCCTTGTCACCCTAGTTGTGGATTACTAGTTGGACATTATTAAGTTGCCAACATGGGTTTAGACCGACGTAGTACACGCTTAGACTCACTACGTGCTCATGACATGATTTTGGACAATCAAATGCTAATATGGACTTAATGATATATTGAACCTGTTTTGGAAAAGTATCATGTGATGTTGATGGCACGTGGTGCATGGTAATCAATCGGGTTTGATAAACGATTTCGGCCAGGGCATGTGGCAAGAGTAATCAGGTGGGCCGGTGTGGCCAATCGGGATGTTGATTTGGTTTTTCGGGTAGTCTTGCCCTGGTCACTCTAAGGACTTAACCTTGCAAGCCTTTGAACTGGGTCATACTTGCAACCACATGGTCGACTGGGACGGCCCTAGTTGACTAAGTCGCTAAGGACTCACTTGTGGAGCCTCAGGGTGTCAGTTACACCGTTTGTGTGATTGTACGGGGGAGCGTATCGTGGCTGTGGCCAGATACCCATCTAACGGTGTGTTGGTCCCATACTTCGCCTTGGCTAAGGGAAGGGATGGTGTAGAGCACGAACCGGAGAGGACCACCTGTGTTGTTTGAGGCTTCCGAAAGGCTTTGTTACGGGAACTCGCCTTTGTGGTGTTTGACTGTATCTTGTGGGTAAAGTGCATAACCTCTGCAGAGTTGAGAATCTATTTAAATAGCCGAGTCCACGGTACTGGACAATGCTCGGGAATTACAGTCAAGGGTTAGACTTTCTGAAAATAACTTGGATTTGAAAGGTGGGTTGGTTTAACAATGAAGATGATGGAAATGTGGTTTAGGATGGGGAAAAATGTTTGTTAAACTTCTTGAAAAGTTATTTATGCTTTACTTATTTCTACTGCTTTCGAATCTACTTTTAATACTTGTCAAAAGCTGTTTACTGCAAATATACCATGAGCTATTCCTTTGTACCAAGCCATGCATATAGCATATTAGCTTGCATTCTGTGCATGACTTGCTGAGTACCAAGTACTTAGGGATTTCCAAGTTGAAGAGGAGACTACGCCAGTTTCGTAGGAGGATTTCCAAGAGGACCCGTCTACTTAGGGATGCGAGCCCAGTCAGTTGCCTGTGGTATACTGGATGGCGCCACGAAGTTATTTGATTTTCTGCTGCTATTATTTCTCTTTTAATAAGTTTCGCCTTGCAAGGCATATATTTGTATCTTGGCCATAAGGTCAAGTAACCCTTTGATTATTTAAATAAAGTACTTTGATAGTATCGATTGGTATGATTGTGATATATACCGATGTTAAGACTGTGTGCACTAGCGCGTTCCTGGACTAGTGCTGAATACACAGAGGGTCCGGATTTGCAAATTCGGGGTCCCGACAATGGGCAGCAGATGTATGTCCCAGATGATATAGAGATCAAGGAGTTGATCCTGTCAGAAGCCCATGATACCCCTCTCTCTGTTCATCCTGGCAGCACCAAGATGTACCAGGACCTTCGCAGTACCAATTCGTGGCCAGGTATGAAGAAGGAGATCGCGGCTCATGTGGCACATTGTGATGTGTGCCAGCGTGTCAAGGCTGAACATCAAAGGCCAGCCGGATTACTTCAGCCATTGCAGATCCCTGAGTGGAAGTGGGAAGAGATTGGGATGGATTTCATTACCGGCCTACCGAGGTCCTCCGCCGATCACGACTCTATTTGGGTGATCATTGACCGTCTGACCAAGGTAGCTCATTTCATCCCAGTTCGTACCACCTATTCTGGAGCCAAGCTAGCGGAACTCTATTTGCATAATATTGTTCGGCTCCATGGAGTTCCAAAAGTCATAGTCTCTGACCGTGGTTCGCAGTTCACCTCCAGATTTTGGGAGAGTTTGCAGTCCATTCTTGGCACTAAGCTATCCTTCAAGATCGCTTACCATCCCCAAACCGACGGACAGATTTAAAGGGCAAACCAAATCCTTGAAGACATGCTAAGGGCTTGTGTGCTGTGCTACAGCAAGTCGTGGGAGAAATGCTTGCCATTTGCTGAGTTCTCCTACAACAACAGTCATCAAGTCAGTCTTCAGATGTCGCCTTTCGAGGCTCTTTATGGCAAGAAGTGCAGAACGCCACTGTTTTGGTCCGAGGTTGGTGAGAGGCAATTCTTCGGGCCAGCCATGATTGAAGAGGCTGAAAGGCAAGTCAGCTTGATTCGGGACCGGCTGAGAGAAGCTCAGTCTCGTCAGAAGAGCTATGCTGATCGTCGACGCCGCGAGTTGAGCTTTGAGGTGGGTGACTTTGTCTACCTCAAGGTCTCACCACTCCGCGGTACTCGCAGATTCCAAGTCCGCGGGAAGCTAGCCCCGCGATACATCGGTCCGTTCCGGATTCTTGAGAAGGTTGGTGTTGTGGCTTATCGGCTTGAGCTACCGCCACATCTTTCAGACGTTCACGATGTGTTCCACGTGTCCCAATTGAAGAAGAGTCTTCGGATTCCATCAGAAGTCACTCAATTGGACCATCTTGATCTGCAACCTGATCTTTCGTATCGAGAATATCCAGTTCGTATTCTCGAGACAGCTGAGCGTCATACTCGCAGTCAGGTTATCAAGATGCTCAGGGTCCAGTGGAGCAACCATTCAGAAGATGAAGCCACGTGGGAACGTGAAGATCATATCCAAGACGAGTACCCCGACTTCCTTCGAGAGCGTTAGCAATCTCGAGGACGAGATTTTTGTAAGGGGGGTAGACTGTAATATCCCGAGTATTTCTATACTCGAGTCACTGTACATTTGTACTCAAACACTATTCAATAATACACTGTTCTTGTGTGTTTCTGTATTTTGAGCTGAGTAGACTCGACTGGGATCCAAAAGAACCCTTTAACTTAATTAAACTCACTCAAAATCAAATCGAGTTCAATTGCGGTTCGTAATTGTCCTTTTGGACAAATTGGAAATTTAGGAAATTAAATGTCTAAAAGTCCTCAAAAACTATCCAAAATATCTTAGAAGTATTCAAAATCAGCTTTAGATGTTTGAATCTTCAAGTTTTTTCATTGGACCAAAATGCCCTCCATAAGTGCATAGTGCCCACATGTGTTTTAAGCCACTCCAAGCCTCCAACCAGCCATTTCCTTATTTCCCCACCTCCTCCCACACGTCTTGAGCAAGGAGAAGGAGAAAGAGAAGAAGAAGGCCACCCAAATCCGCGGATTCCGGGCGATTCAACCGACTAAAATCGAATCGGAGGTCGGATTTGGCGCCCTCATCGCGTTCCCCATCTTCTCAACCCCTTCAAGTGAGTATTCCATCGAGATTCATCGATGTCTCTTGGAGTTCCCGTGGTGCTTTTGCGATCCGACTGATTTCTTGACTCCTGTCGATCCTCTTGCCGTAGCTATGACTCTTTTCTCCTGTAGCTTCGCATTTCATCAAGTTTTCCCAAACCCTAGCCTAGGCCATGTCTAGGTACCATGTGTTCAACGCATCGCATAGCAATTCTGCTTTAAAATCTAGACTCAGTCGTCGTTAGGTCCGTTTAACTCTATAGTCGACTGGCTTTTAGCCATCTTCAAAATCGAGCATGCTCTCGCTAGGTCTTCGGTTTGTCGGAGTTCTAGTGAGGTAGAGCATGTATAGATTTTTCCCATAGCAGCTCGTGGCTAGAGTCGCTAATGGAGGAATCGAATTCAATTTCGCTAAGCCGAAATTTATTTTATTCATTTAGGTGTTAACTATTTTTACAATGGACCGAAGGTCCATAGCGTATAACGATAGCTCCATTAGCTCTTCTCGATAGCCCTGGTTGCGATCGGAAGAGTCGAAATTAAGTTTCGTCAAAACTGCTACAAGTTGTTAGCTCTAGGTCTCTTTTAATTTATTTTTATTTCATAAAATCCTAGAGCTCCGAGGCATGTATTGACTTTACCATTAGTCCCCTTAGAGGCTAGAAAAGCGATTAGAATCGCTTAGATTTGCATTTTAGCACTTTGCATTTTATTTTAGTAATTATAGGCCTCACAAGCCGTTTAAGGCATATAGCTTTTTTTAGCTTCGTTTAAGGTCACTAAGGTCGATAGAATGCTGTCCGTGTGGGTTGGATCGCATTCAAGTCACTTTTCGGACTTTTGCCGCTTTCTGTATTTACCGGAGTTAAGCGGGCAATTGATCAAAAGTCAGAGAAGATTAAGTCATCCATGCTGGGGAATGGCTCCGATAGGTCGTAAGTATCCCTAAGCAACTAGCCGAGGGCTTAAAACAAGTCTCGCGGCATTTCAGCTCAAAACGGCCCTTTTGGGCGAGATTGCTCGTTTTCGAGCAAAATAGCCATTTTGGCCATATTCCACAATTTAGGGTTTATTCACCCGTTAGCTATCTAATGAGTCATTTAGGGTCATATAAGCCTAGTGAAGTCGAACGTGCTCCTCGCAAGCGGAATCGAGTTTGAGCCGTTTTCGGACCTTGTGCGATCGGGAGCGTATTTAGCGACCCAAAATGCGCTTTCGATCGGAATTCGTTATAGGTTAAGTGAATTTCGGTGGGGTAAGGCCCAGATAGGTCCTAAATACCCTAGACTACCTGGTGGAACAGCCTGGAGAAATCGCAAATCGATTCTGTGCGTTCTGAACAAAAATGGCTTTTGCCCTACGGTGAATAGTGCCATTTTTCCTTTTTCTGAATTTTTCAAATTTTTCCGATTTGGTTTCTTTGTTTTGGCTCCCGGTCGATCATTGTAATCCCAAACGAGTTGCGACAAGTCCCGTTAGGTGTGTTATACCTAATTCTAGGTGTTTAACTAAATTTATTTGAATTTTTCTTTATTTTACGCATTTTATTCACTTTGGCGAGAATTTCACCGAAATCGCCTCATCGGGTCGCGATTGCGCCGTTTTTCGCATTTTGGTCGTTTCTTTTCTTTCTTAGTGTCTAGATGAGTTCCGTTTGGTGTTAAGTTGGTGTTTATGCAGTTGAGGTCGCTTTTTGCTAATTTATTACTCTTTTCGCCGTTTTTGCTGATTTTGTTCGAATAGAGCCGAGCGGGTCGGGGATCGCCTCGAACACGTCAGAACTCATCCCGAACATCATCGAGGAAGAGCAACAAGGCAAGCACCTCCTTTGACCATCTTGAAACCTATATTTCACGATGTTTACTTTGATTTCTCAAACTATATGCATTGTTTATATTCAGTAAAGTGCTAGTTTGTGGGAATGGTAGATATACCCTGATTTGGTGGTTTTTCCTCAATTAAATTCCCAGAGTTCATTGATAGCCTTAGTAGGGTTGGACAATTAATAAAATGTCACTTGGGTATAAACGACTTAGTAAATGCATATGCTTAGACACTGCAATAGAGATGAGCAAAGTCAGTCATTTACCAAATGCTCAAAACTTATGATAATTGTAATTGGTTTTGGAAATGTTTTGGAAATGTGACTTGTAAAGGTAATTTGATAAAAATGTGCAGTGTCTAGTTGGTAATTAGACTTGGCGGGAGGTATAATATGTGCTAGTTAAACATGGTGGCGATTGGTTGGCGAGTTAAGTGGAGGTCCCGCTTGAGTCACTAGGCAAAAATATAAGGACCGAACTTGTGACGGTTTTGAATGAACACCGTGCAACCGCGCAATGCTGGGATGGGGCAGCTTTGTTTAGTACCTGAAGTGTGAGGATAGCCATGCCTGTTGGTAGGCGAAGTGTGGACCTTTTCCCGTGTTGAGCGATCGGCGCGGTGTGTGTCCTCACGACCCGCCGTATGCACCTTCGTGAGTGCGCTTGTACTTATGCAGCGGGGAATCGCTCCAGTTCATGTTTGATTGATACAACGGTGTACGCCTTGCTATGGGATAATGCCGCGGCAAAAACTCACCGTCGTCACGATGGATATTCCGTGGCCGCCTGAGTGGTGGTTGGCCTCTTATCGCCATAGTAGTGGGTTTATCGTCGCCGGTCTTTGAGGTGTGGCTATAACCTCAACGATGGGAAAGAATAGATCATTCTTGTATATCGGATACCTCGTGTATCGCGTGTACCCTGGATGACAGGGATGCAAGTCTGAGTTGTGTTTGGGTAAAGTGCGCAAACTCTGCAGAGTATCAAATAATTCTAATCGATTAGCCGTGCTCACGGTTAATTATGAGCAAATCTTCTTTAATCATATCAAGTATAGAAATTTGGTTCGGTTTTGAAAATGAAAATCTATTTTGGAGTCGATATGGTACTTGATGGATTTATGAATGAGTGAATATGGTATTTGGAGGATTTATGAATATATGGATGTCAATTCGTATCTCAACTGCGATCATGGATGGTGGCAGTTGAGAGACTCAAATGTTACATATATTGTAAATATGTTTTATTCAAAATGCTGTCTTTCAAATTATGTTTTACATTTCGATGAACTGTTTCAAATCCTGCTTTTCGCAATAGACTTAGTGTAGTAGCCATTTCAATCGTATCAGCCTGCATATTAATTATAATTGCATACACTAAAGTCTTGCGAGTACATACGTGTACTCACCGTTCTTTGCTAACCCTTTTCCACAGAGGAAGGTAATGATGATGTCCTCGGATGATGGCGAGCCCCAATTCTGCGAGTGTTGCGGCCAGTAGAGTCTTCCCTCGATCCAGCTTTGTGGGGTGGTCGGGCAGTGCTGGTTGTCTTTCTTTTGTTTCACTGTCATTGTACTTCTTTTGGATTACGTAATACACTTGTACAAGATTTATACCTAGTTATGTAAATTAAATTAGTTTATCTTTTAGTGCATTGATACTCGGGTTGTGGAGTGCAGCGATCTTGGGCTCTTGATCCAGGGGATCGATGTCGGATGCGTCTGAGCAGGTCGAAGCTAAGTGTTCGATCCCGTCGATCGAATTTTTAGATTCGGATTTTCGGTGTCGAGGCTTCCTGTTGCTATACGGTGCTATACGCTACAGTAGACGGCGTACAGTACGGTATAGGAAGAGGGGGTGCTCACACTAGTAAACCACAACTAGGGTGACAAGGGGGTCATGGCACATATTTAAGTAATCAAGGTGTCATACAGCAAATTGGTATTTATCTAATCTCCCATATTCAAATAAAGTATTTTCTAATTGAACTAGCATGCAATAGGTTAAATCAAAATAGATTTCGAAATAGGATCAACATGGTCAAAGCACAACTTGCCTTCAAAAAGTACTTGTTCTTGGTCTTGAGTTGGATCCTGAGTCAATACTTCTCCTTCAAATCTTTCCGGCACTTCAACGTCTACTCGTAAAGCATGCAAATAGCAAATACACGAATAAACAATAGGCAAAAAGTATCCAATCATCCAAATAAAATCCATAAACAGAGAGAACATAATTTTATGAATTTTTAGAAACTGGAATCGTCAAATTTGGAGTTAAAACGCAAAAGTTATGATTATTTAAAGTTTAAATAATCAATTAAATAATTTTACAGAGAAAAACTTTAGTCCAAAAAATAAATAAAATTCATATTTAGGTAGGTCTCAATTTTATACAAATTTAGAAATTTGAATCACTCAAATCGGAGTTGAAACGCAAAAGTTATAAGCGTTTGAAGTTTGAAACAAAATCTGAAATCATTATTTCGAATTAATAAATCATTTTCTTTTTTTTGGAAATTAATTATTGCGTCGGCTGGACACGTGTCGACTGGATTGGTCGGTGGCGTCGTCACCGAACGGCTCGTGATGATGTCATCTTGGCGTCGGCCATGACACGTGGCACCACTCGAGTCTTTGCCACGTGTCCGGCCCATGGATCGGGTCCACGCAGGCGACGGATCCACGGTGGATCGGCGCACGCGGCAGTGCGGCCCGACATGCGGGCCCGCATGTCGGCCGCCCACGTCTTCGCCGCGACGCGGCGCGCCTGAGCTACGTGGCACGATCCGAGCCGCTCGATTCGAATCGAGCGGTCGGATTGGATCGGATTTTTGCCTCACTGCGGGTGGCGTGGCACGATCCGGCGGATGACGCGTGGCGCTACCTACGCCATTCGATCTTGATCGAACGGTTGAACCTTATCCAGCGCTTGGTGCGACTGGCTTACGTGGCTACATCTGGACCGTTGGATCTTGATCTAACGGTCCAGATCTGTAACACCCCAAAATTTTTGCTTTTATTGAATTCATGTGTGATTTGGCACTTTGGTGAATTTTTGGAATTTTCTGGAATTTATTTGGATTTATTTGGAATTTATTTGAATTTATTCCATTTTGAAATAATTAAAGAATTTAATATTGCAAATAAAATTTTGTTGGAAATATTTTATTTGAGTCCCAAATACTCTAAAATATTTTCCAGAATTTTTCTGGAATTTTTCTGAGTATTTTGCTATTTTTAATGAATTAATTGAATTTCTGGGAATTATTTTAAATATTAAATCGCTGGAAAATCAAACCGAGTCGGTTACTGTTCATCCGACCGAGCCCGAGTCAGACTCGAGTTCGAGTCCGACCCGGACCCGGCCGCGTCGCTGGCTCGACCGAGTCCGTTCGCACGCGAGCCGTTGGATCGGGATCCAACGGCTGTGCGTCATCGTTCTCGCCCGAATCGGGATCGGAGAGCGCCGCCGTGTTCGACTAGGGCTCCGCCCTGAGCACGCCTCCCGGGGCTATTTAAAGCCCGAGACGTTCTCCGAGGATCGCCAGCTCGCCCCGCACCGTTTGCCCTAGGTTTCCGCGCTCAAGCCGCCGCCGCCGCCAAGGAATCCCTCACCGGAGTAGTCGAGGGTTGGCTACGGGTTTTAGAGCGATTCCGCCGCCGTTAGCCATCCTCCGCCGCGCCTGAGGCTGGATCTGAAAACCCCACGTTGAGGCGCCCCCGAGCGTGCTCTCCTTCTCGCCGGGACACGCCCTGTACGCCGTTTCGGGTGTCGTCTTCCCCGGTTCCGGTCTGCCAGCGCCGCCGCACCGCCACCGCGACCTTGGAGCTCCACCGGCCGTTGGATCATCATCTGACGCTTGAGGTGAGTCCACCTCTCTGTTTCGGCGTATTAGATCCCAACCGTAGGATCAAGATCGTAGGGCACCGATTAGATCTGGGTTATTGCTTATAGGGTAGTCTCGGGCGAATCTCAGCCGTCCATCCAAACTTGTGCGGCCGAGATTGCGCCACGTGTGCCTAGTCGCACCCACGCGTGTGAGCGCGTGTCCCTGACACGCGGGCCCCGCAAGTCAGAGGGCCCACGCGTCAGCCGCGTTTGCGTGAGACTGCTGACCGATACCGGTCCCATCTGTCGATCTCACCTGAGCCGTGGACCGAGTCCACGGTGGACCGAGCCAAACCGTGGACCACGTCCATGGACCGGCTGACGTCAGCCGCCCAATCAGAAGCTGCCACGTGTCTAGGCTGACGCAATAATTAATTTCCGAAAAAGAAAATGATTTATTAATTCAAATAATGATTTCAGATTTTGTTCCAAACTTCAAACGCTTATAACTTTTGCGTTTCAACTCCGATTTGAGTGGTTCAAATTTCTAAATTTGTATAAAATTCAGATCTACTCAAATATGAATTTTATTTAATTTTTGGACTGAAGTTTTTCTCTGTCATATTATTTAATTGATTATTTAAACTTTAATAAATCGTAACTTTTGCATTTTAACTCCGATTTGAACGATTCCAGTTCCTAAAAATCCAGAAAATTATGTTCTCTCTGTTTATGGATTTTATTTGGAGTTTTGGGATGTTTTTGCCTATTGTTTATTTGTGTATTGCTATTTGCACGCTTTACGAGTAGACGTTGAAGTCTTGGGAAGGATTCAAGGAGAAGTGTTGACTCAGGATCCAACTCAAGACCAAGAGCAAGTACTTTTTGAAGGCAAGTTGTGCTTTGACCATGTTGATCCTATTTCGAAATCTATTTTGATTTAAACTATTGCATGCTAGTTCAATTTGAAAAATACTTTGTTTAAACCTGGGGGTTAGATAAGTACCAATTTCTTTGTATGACACCTTGATTATTTAAGTATGTGCCATGACCCTTGTCACCCTAGTTGTGGATTACTAGTTGGACATTATTAAATTGCCAACATGGGTTTAGACCGTTGTAGTATCGCTTAGACACGCTACGTGCTCATGACATGGTTTTGGACAATCAAATGTTAATATTGACTTAATGATATCTTGAACCTGTTTTGGAAAAGTATCATGTGATGTTGATGGCACGTGGTGCATGGTAATCAAGCGGGGTTTGATAAACGATTTCGGCCAGGGCATGTGGCAAGAGTAATCAGGTGGGCCATTGTGGCATTGGGGATGTTGATTTGGTTCTTGGGTAGTCTTGCCCTGGTCACTCTAAGGACTTAACCTTGCAAGCCTTTGAACCAGGTCATACTTGCAACCACATGGGCCGGAATGGGACGGCCCTAGTTGACTAAGTCGCTAAGGACTCACTTGTGGAGCCTCAGGGTGTCAATTACACCGTTTGTGTGATTGTGCGGGGAGCGTATCGTGGCTGTGGCCGATACCCATCTAACGGTGTGTTGGTCCCATACTTCGCCTTGGCTAAGGGAAGGGATGGTGTAGAGCACGAACCTGAGAGGACCACCTGTGTTGTTTGAGGCTTCCAGAAGGCTTTGTTACGAACTTCGCCTTTGTGGTGTTTGACTGTATCTTGTGGGTAAAGTGCATAACCTCTGCAGAGTGTAGAATCTATTTAAATAGCCGAGTCCACGATCTTTGGACAATGCTCGGGATTACAAATCAAGGGTTAGATTTTCTCAAAAATAACTTTGGTTTGAAAGGTGGGTTGGTTTAGTAATGAAGATGATGGAAATGTGGTTTAGGATGGGGAAAATGTTTATTAAACTTCTTGAAAAGTTATTTATGCTTTACTTGTTTCTCTTTGCTTTGAATCTATTTATGATACTTGTCAAATCTTGTTTCTCGCAAATATACCTTAAACTATTCCTTTGTACCAAGCCATGCATATAGTATATTAGCTTGCATTCTGTGCATGACTTGTCGAGTACCAAGTACTCACCCTTGCCTCAACACAACACCGCTGAAGAGGAGACTATGCCAGCTTCGGAGGAGGAACTCCAAGAGGATCCGTCTACTTAGGGATGCGAGCCCAGTCAGTTGCCTGTGGTATACTGGATGGCGCCACGAAGTTATCTTATTTTCCGCTGCTATTCTTTCTCTTTTAATAAGTTTCGCCTTGCGAGGCATACATTTGTAACTTGACCCTAAGGTCGAGTAACCAGTTTGGTTATTTAAATAAAGTACTTTATTGGTATCGAGTGGTATGATTGTGATATTTACCGATGTTAAGACTGTGTGCACTAGCGCGTTCCTGGAATAGTGCTGAATACACAGAGGGTCCGGATTTGCAAATTCGGGGTCCCGACAAGATCCAATCTGGTTTTCTAAAGTTTCAAGGAAACGTGGACTCACCGTGATCGTCGGATGGGGATCGAACGGTCCGTGGAGCTCGCGAGTCCGGCGATGGAGGTCGGTGGTGCAGGCTGCCGGGGTTGGGGATGACGACCTATGAAGCGGCGTTTGGAGCACGCTCCGGCGATGTGAGTGCACTTCCTGACGCGGCTCGGCGAGGAGTTTGGATCCGGTCTCACGGCGGAGAGTCCTCGGCGACGACGGAAACAACGCAAAACCCTCGGCGGTGGTTCTTAGCGTCGGCGAGCGATTGCGCGCTACGGGTGGCGGCGCAGGGCTTGGGACCTAGACGTGCGTGCTCAGCAGACCCGAGCGATCACGTGGGGGTATTTATTGCCCCCGGCTTCCGTGCGAATCGCGGAAACCCTAACTGACGCGGCGGCCCACGGCGGAGGAGTCCGGCTCGGACTCGTCGGGGGAGACGATAGCGCGACCGCACACGTGGCAGGATCCAACGGCCCAAGCACGTGCGCGACGCGGCCGAACGGCATTCGTTCGATCGGGATCGGACGGTGCGCAATTAGGGTTAGGGTTTGGGTTCGGGGACGCGGTTGAACCAAGTCGCGTGGCGCGGGTCCGACTCGGGTCAGACTCGGGTCTGGTTCGAGTCGGAGGAATAGTACTAACCCTAATTGAATTTCCAGCGATTTAATATTTAACATAATTCCCAGTAATTCATTTAATTCATTAAAAATAGTAAAAGACTCAGAAAAATTCCAGAAAAATTCTGGAAAATATTTTAGGGTATTTGGGACTCAAATAAAATATTTCCAACAAAATTTTATTTGCAAAATTAAATTCTTTAATTATTTTAAAATGGAATAAATTCCAATAAATTCCAAATAAATCCAAATAAATTCCAGAAAATTCCAAAAATTCACCAAAGTACCAAATCACACATGGATTTAAGAAAAGCAAAATTTTGGGGTGTTACAGCAAGTAACGAAACCCCGATCGCGGTGCAAGCAGAAGGTCCGGCGGAAGTTCATGACAATATTCGGTCAAGCGCTGCAGCGACGGGACAAGCAGATGAAGGGGAGGAGTTGGAAGGGTTAGTGGATGTGCTAGAGGAGACAATCTATGAGCGGCGGGGGAAGAAGAGGCACTTGTGATGGACGAACACGATGAATCGTCCTCGGACGATAATGACAGTATGTCCGCACAGGTGCCTGCTGCTTGGAATAGGGGCGAAGCAAAAGACCTAGCAGTCGATGATGCCGCTGACTCGACATGTGAGTACCGACCAATTGAGGTTCGTGTGCACGCAATGTACGCGGAGAAGTCCGCTTTGCAGGATGCTATAAGGGTCTGGGCAATGAGCTTGCAGCGACCGGCAAGAGTTGTGAAATCCAGTAAAGATTGTTACACGGTGAAGTGCGAAAATGCCGAATGTGGTTGGCGTGTTCATGCCCACAGGCCCAAGTATGAGTTGAACTGGGTAGTCATGAAGGTGGTGCAGCACAGTTGTGTTCTGAGCAATGTAACATCGAGACATCGTAACCTGACCTCATCTTTCATCGCGAACGTGATGTACGGAGAGATTGTGGAGAAGTTTGACATGGAGGCACAGCACATAGTACTTGCCATGAGGAACAGATATAAATACCAAATCAGCTACGCCAAAGCGTGGAGGGCGAAGCAGAAGGCATTGGAGAAGTGCTTTGGTACATTCGAGGCATCCTATGATAATCTTCCCCGGCTTCTGGATGTCTTGAAGGAAAGAAACCCCGGGACATATACTGCTATACATGATAGAGAATCTCAGAACCCACCCGGCTTTATGGTTATGGAGCGTGCTTTTATCGTACTTGGGCCTTGTGTGGAGGCTTTCAGGCATTGCCGGTCGATTATGTGTGTGGACGGGACTTTCCTCACCGGCAAGTACAAGGGCCAAATTCTGACGGCCATCGGTGTGGACGAAAACAACCAGATACTTCCTATAGCCTTTGCTTTCGTGGAAGGTGAAAACTACGAGAGTTGGCTGTGGTTCTTCAGAAAACTGAAGATCGGAGTTGTGAAGGATAGGCCTAATGTGTGCATAATTCACGACCGCCACGCTGGGCTGATGAAAGCGATAAAGAAGATGCAGGGAGATGTGCAAGAGCCCTTTCCGTGGCCGGATTTGCAGAACCGGTGGTGCATGCGACATATGGCAGCTAACCTGTTCAAATATTTCAAAAGTAAGAAGTTGATGAACCTATTCAAGAGGTTGTGCAAGCAAAATCAGCAGAGAAAGTTTGATGCCATCTGGGAGAAGCTTGACGAGCTCACTAGCAAGCGATACGTGATTTAAGAGAGACAAGCCGGGGGCAGTACTTCCGAGGCACCACAACGTTTGCAGCCATTACCGGACATTGACCCCCCAAACATCAGAAGGAGGCTTTCCAGAAACATCAAGTGTTTCTCGCACTGGATCGAGTCTGAACCGGTTGAGAAGTGGGCACTATTGTATGACACACTTGGGGCAAGGTATGGGGTTATGACAACCAACCTTGCGAGGTATACAACCGGGTAATAAGGGGTCTTCGTGGCATGCCCCTTGTCGCTATCGTGGAAGGTATGTTGTACGGCAGTGCCGAGGTATTTCCGGAACGGCATGCCGCGGCGTTGTTGCATGCAAGTACCATTCGTAGTCCGTCTTGCAGCGTTATTCTGACTTGGGTAGCGAAGAAGGTTGAGAAGGCCCTCCTACATTCCGTCGCCGTCATGGAGTGCAGACGGAGTTACGATTTGAGGTAACACTGAGGAATATGGAGGGGCTAGGAATGTCAAGTGGGAGAATCACCCATGAAGTGAGCTTAGGCGGTGGTGGGGATGGCATGTGCACCTGCACTTGCCGAAAGCCGTACCTTCTACATAAACCCTGTTCGCATGTCTTGGCGGCCTGCGGCCAGATTCAGATGAGCAGTGTACAATTTGTTTCTCCGTACTACATGGCGGATACGGTCGTTGAAACGTGGTCCGGTGAACTACATGGGTTTCGTGTTGCTGGAAACTTCACTGAAATTGACAATGCCACACGCAGATGGGTCCCTGACATGAACAGAGTGAAGGGCGGGAAAGGTCGTCGCCAAACGCGCCGCATCCGCAACGACATGGATGAGTCCGAGGCTGGAGGCCCTGTCCGGAGGTGTGTCCTATGTGGAGAGTACGGCCATAGGAAGAACAAATGTCCTGCGAAGAGCGTTTCAGATGGAGGGTCTTGACGTATATGCCCGTGAGGCGCTTGCCTTGTTCGAGGGTTCCCCCCCTTTGTATGGAATGTAATAATCATACATGCCTACGTTAAATTCTTATGGCTATGACTCCTGACAACTATTGTATTCCTTCTGTATGTCATGCTTCGAGGAGTGAGTACTTGTAATGTGGAAAGAATTGCGTCTGGTTATGTATTGAAGAAAACTACATGTGTTTGTTCTGGGGCACGGAAAATGTTGTGCTCGTTGCATCTGCTAGCTAAGATTGTCATCATCGCTAGTTATGTTATTTGTTCTTAGTTTAAATCCAGCAATCTAGTGTGTTTTTAGCTATCCCCCGTTCGTTTGGTGTTGCTTGTTTATGCTTTTGACATAATGTCTATCTTTGATCTCGTCAACATAAATTATTAATTTGTTTTGTCATGCGCAGGTATGGCGGCTGTGGGCGATGGTTGCGATTGGCCGTGCGGCCTTCTTGATCGTCACTTGGACGCACGCCACCGTGCACGGTTGCACGCTACTACCAGAGCGGGCACGGATCCTGGTGTCTTGTCCACACGGACTCCAGTACGTGCATGGGGCCTTGACGACCGCTGGTTACCCAGGTATGTAAGCGTACTAAGTTTTGTTGTACTTAATGGGTTGGAACATGTTGTGGTCTAACTTGTAATTCATTGTTGCAGATTGGAGGCGGCGGGAGTACTTCCGCTTGCACGGATGGTGGAGGCCACACAGGAGGACCACGTCGAAGGTTTGGATGGTGAGGTCATCGTCGTCGAGCGATCCCGACGCTTCCCCTTCGACCGATCCCTCCTTACTGCCCTCGTGGACCGCTGGCGGCCTGAGACGCATACCTTCCATCTACCCTGCGGAGAGATGACGCCGACTCTGCAGGATGTTTTGATGCTGACCGGCCTCCCAATCGCAGGCCAGGCGGTTGTGCCACCGGAGGTGGATGACGACTGGCGTGACGACCTTTTTGCTCGGTTTGCAGGAGTCCTCCCGCCTGCACAGGGAGGACAGCCGCAGTACGCCCCGCTACACCCACGACAGCGGCACGGTCCCACTCTCACGTGGCTTCGCCAATTCGAGGTATGTGTCGGCACGGTTCAAAATTGGTTCGATTTATTTTATCTGTGTAACCAAAAACATTTTCTTCTTGCAGGTAACTAGGATGGCTGGGGACGCCACGGAGTACCAGGTGAGCCGGCACCTGGAGGCTTACCTGTTGTGGTTGTTCGGGTGGGTGATGTTCACCACGACCCATGGAGACAGCGTCGACGCTAGGCTTGTCCCGATCGCACGGGCCATAGCGGATGCTGCCCCCCATGAGGTTCCCGAGTACAGCTGGGGGTCAGCTGTACTTTGTGCCACCTACCGGGGACTATGCGATGCGTGCCTCAGGACGCGCCTCGGTTCGATCCTCTCAGGGTGCCCACTCCTGCTCATGCTATGGTCGTTCGAGCGCTTCCAGATTGGACGACCATGGGTTGACGACCGGGTATATGGCCCCGAGTTCTACGGGGACACGGAGGTGGACCGCCCTACGATGGGCTCTCTTTGGTGCCGCAGACGGGTACGGACATATTTTTTATGCTACGCAATCTCGCTTTACAGCCTCTTTCGTATTAACTTTGTATCGGTACCTTCTGTAGCCACAATGGGCTGGTCTGCAGGTACGAAGTGTCTATGCCCACTTTACCGAGGCGTTCAACCTTTTGCGGCCGGAGCGTGTCCGGTGGGAGCCTTACACCTTATCGGAGGTTAGGAAGCGCACACCGCACGGTTTATCCATCCTTTGCGCGCGAGATCTGGTGTACTTGCACACACGACGGAAGCTTGTGTACGATGTGTACGTTGAGGATTACTCGGTTCACCGGGTAATGAGGCAGCTGGGACTCAGGCAGGAGGTCCCTGTTCCACGCGGCGTGCCAGTCCCCACAGAGACACACATGTCGGTAACATCACTCCCCCTTACATTTTGAATGCAACTCATTGCACATGCTAACGGGTTTACAACTTCCGTAGGCATTCGAGGAGAGGTGGCCGCCGGACTAACTGGGCCGTGAAGATGGCCCCTTGGGTGGAGCAGTGGACTCAGGCACTACAAGACCGGGTTGCGATTATGGCGATACGACATACAGGGATACCAGGAGTACCTGCAATGGTACTCCCCACTTACGCGAGTACGCCTCTTGCCCCCTGCTGACCCGGAGGATATTGTGCCGGCTCGTGCTCACGACACATATCCCACCCATGTTGCATCGGCGATGCACTTTGTGGTACGTAAACTAGGCAATCTACTCAAATTTTTAACGACATGCAAGCATACATATATCTTACGTCATGTCATCACTTTCAGGGCGACATGGGGACAGAGATGGAGCAAGACTTGAGGTCCATGAGAGGCCGTTTGTGCGGGGGTTTGGAGACCTCCCGGGAGGAGATCACGGCGTTCATGGATCGAATGATCGCGAAGACGGCGAGGATTGTGCGGGCCGTTTCGTGCCGGCATAGTTTTGACGCCGCTGCTGTGGGGTCACATACGTCGGGCGTAAGACAGCAGGGGGTCCGGATTAGTACACGACCGCCGCTGACGCCACCGCCGCCGACACCTCCCACGCTGTCGTACCCACCGCCGCCCCCGACAGCACCCTTCGGACCTCGGACGCTGTCGTACCCGCCGCCGCCACAGGAGCAGCCTGGGAGCTCGTCGTGGCAGCAGCAGGCCCCGTTCTTCGGGGCAGGTAATATTCTCACTTAAACATGCATTGCATTTCATGTTAACTAACAATCGTGTATGACAGGCCTCCCGTTAGGATACCCTGGCGGCGCGACATGGATGCCTACTCATTTCTTCGTTCCGACCCCAGGTGTGTTCAATATGCTTCGTAAACTGACATTGCAAGACATTTTACATTCAAATATATTCGTCACTCGAACTGACTGTAGTAGTTCCAGGTTACCGTCCGGAGGGCGGACTACGCCGCACGCGGCGGGCGACCGAGACGGAGTATCTTTGGTCCGACGCATCCGGACGTCTGTTGGGGTCGCACTCCGGCGCCCCACGCCTACACACCCTACTGCACCGAGTTCTTCGAGTCGCACTCTGTACCACCGTGCTTGGAGCCCGGATCGAGAACCCACAGCACCGGTGGACCCTTCAGGCCAGGCGTCGATCGGCGGATGAACGTCGACATGAGAGGCGCACTGCACTCGTGCACAAAGGTGGAGGTGACCAGGGAGAGGGAGGTGACCAGGGAGAGGACTACGACGATGTCGACGATTGAGTATTGTATTGCTACGTTGTATTTCTGCATTGTAATGTTTGTTGTTTATTGTACATTTCTGTCAGCTTTTGTCAAATCAAACTCGTGTCATTATTGCTTTTGTCCCATCGCATGCAAAGCGTCAGAAGAATCCGATGCTCGCGGATTTTATCTTCTCTTAAGTCCGCCACTGTACCCTATGGCTGGCTATTTAAGGCCGAGTGATCGCCTCCCAATAATCACAGCAAACTTTCCCCTCGCCCCCAGCCAAGTTCGCCAACCAACCAACCAGTGCCAATGGAGTTTCCCTCGTCCCCACGCCACAGCGTTGCCGTAGCCATCCCCGAATGAACGCAGGTCCGCATGTGCCTATGCGGGGATCCATGCCGCTTTCGGCAGTCTGTAGACAACTCATACACATACGGTATGAGATACTGGAGCTGCCGCAACCGCGACTCCGAGCCAACGCTGGGGATGCGAATGCGGCGGAGAAGCCCAGTATGTGCGTACTTGCATTTCATGTTACATCAAACCGGGCAAAGGTTGATACGGTAATACTATCTGCTCTCACCTATTGCAGCCTCCGTTGTGCGAGTTCGTCGAATTCTACGACGCGGAGCAGACGCCTGACATGGAGAGGATGCGGGATCGGGAGTACTCGCATCGTAGAGCTATGGTAGAGCAGCAGTGGCATGAGCAGGAGGAGGAGGAGAAGCGCATGAAGGCTGCCGAAGAAATGCGTGCACGTATGAGGCCGAGCAGGCTGCTGGCCGGGCGGTGGAGGCCGAGCGTGAGAGGAAGCGCGAGAGGGCGGCTAGGGCCAGGGCGGCAGGCACCGATGGTTTGCGCAAGGGGAAATATCCCCGGTGCACTCAGTAGTGTAGCAGAAGGACCCTTATTGTTAAGTATGTACTTACGTACTGTATTTTTGCATTTATGCATTTCCTATGTATTTTATTGGACCATGCGTGATATCTTATCGGAGTACTCGATAATACTTAAGGTTATTGAGCTAGTGCGTTTTAGATGCAAACAATGGTGTAAATCAAATATTTTCACATAATATGCCAGTCCATATATAAAACATCATATCTCATCCATTGTTACAAAAAAATAACCCCAAACTCGATATCTTACGGCCTGCCGAAAAGGCTTAAGCGCTATAGTTGTAGAGTACTCGATAATAGTTAAGGTTATTGAGCTAGTGCGTTTTAGATGCAAACAATGGTGTAAATCAAAGATTTTCCCATAATATGCCGGTCCATATATCAAATATCAAATCTCATCCATTGTTACAAAAAATTACCCCCAAACACGATATCTTACGGCCTGCCGAAATAGCTTAAGGGTTATAGTTTAGGACTACTCGATACCACTTAGGGTTATTGCGCTGGTGCATTTTAGATGCAAACAACGGTGTAGATAAAATATTTTTTCATAATATGCTAGCCCAGATATCATATAGCAAATCTCATCCATTCTTACGAAAAATTACCCGTAAACATGATATTTTACGGACTACCGAAAAGGCATAAAGGCTTTAGTTTCGGAGTACTTGATAAATGGGTCTTTACGGTAAACTCAATTTGTACATTTCAATTTCGCATGCTTTTTGCAAAAAAAAATAAACACATGTATATTTTTGTAATATGCGAATAAAAAACTATTATTTATAAAAAAATTCTCGCCACGCAGCCCTGCATAGATATACAAAAATAATCCACAACTAACAACTTAAAATAAGGAAAAGAATGAATTAATCTATTTATTTCCGCAAATTTTCAGGAAACAAACTCCTAACCATAAATTTTAAAAATAAATTTTCAAATATTTTTTCCTTCATTTCATTTTTTAATAAGGAAAAGAAGAAATAAAATGAATTAATCTATTTGTTCCCGCAAATTTTCAGGAAACAAACTCCTAACCATAAATTTTAAAAATATTTTTTCAAATATTTTTTCCTTCATTTTTTTTCCTTCTTTTCTTCCTCTTTCCCTTTTTTCCTTTTTTTTTCCATGCGGGAGCTGCCCTCCCTGCCCGCGCGAGCTGCCCCTGCCCGTCGTGCCCCCCCTGCCCGTCGCGCCTACGTGGCGCGAAATGCGTGCGGCGGTCGCGCCAGCGTGGCGCGATATCTCCTCGTGGCGCCACGTGTCCATTTCGCGCAAGCGTGGCGCGATATCTCCTTTTCGCAGTGACGTGGCGCGAAAAGTCTCCAATTCACGATGACGTGGCGCGAAAAGAGCCTACTTCTGTAAAAAAAATTTACAAAGGTATATTTTTGTAATTACCGATTAAAAAATGATTATTTATAAAAAAAAATTCGTGGATACACTCTGATTTCGGGGGATGAAAGACGTGGGAATTGGGAGGGGTGAAAAGAAGATAGGGGTATTATTGTCCAAAAGAGTTTTATAATGGTATATCTCAAATTTTGACACCTTAGCCACGGCGTATATTAAAGACGAAACTTTACGATGGCAAATTTCAAAATGGACTACTGAGCAGATTCTGTCGTGATGTTTTCGTCCAACCTGTGTGTGCACTGCTGATGCCCGAAAAACATGTCATCCTTCAAATTCTCCAATATGTGGCCATACTAGTAGATGCACACCGCGGTGCCGTGTCGCTGGAGATGTTAGTGAGACTTGGAGAGATTAGATGTTTAGCGACACTTGGAGAAATTGGGGCTACCGTGCATCCCAAAATTTCTCGTCACAGGCAGGAAAGTCTATGGCAGGTGGAGTTGCATATTAAGAGCTATAATTGCGATGATGAACAGAATACTCTATACAGTTTTCTAACTTAAGTGTGATAAATCATAGTAGCTAGTAGCGAACAAAACACCCATAGGCGAGGGGAATGACCGCTATGGTACATTGGTACCGATGGTGACTAGCGGTAACACGAGGGTACTATGTTTTTTTCTTTTTCTGAATGTTGTATAAATATTAAAGCATAGACGAAGAGTAGATAATGATTATTTATTTTTTATTTGTTTCAAGATTTGTATAACTTGTGTTGGGAGGAAAAGTATGAAGCCCAAAGTAGGGCTGGACTACAAGAATCTCCCATCTCAGGAATTGTCATCAAAGCCAACATCTAATGCCACCAGTACTAATGTACAAGAAATTGGGTCTACATCCATAATCAGAGCGCTGATTTGGGCGAGGTGGCCGGCGGAAGGGGCCACGGAGCCCAAAAAGGCGAGAACGCCATTGCTGGAGAAGAATCGCACCGCAAGATTATCTCGTCGTCAGGGAAGCCAACAAAAAGAGACGGGAGCTGCACAAGAAGTTGTGGCCTGAGGGTGGATGCCCTACCCTGACCCTTTCACCAATTACGCCGACGTTACAAGAATTGGGGAGCAGAGGTTTATAGGGGCGCGCAGGGCTGATGGAGAGGTTTGGCCGCAGAGTCAAAATCACTCACGAACTCAGTCTGCGCCGCCGACGTTGAGTCCTACTTCGTCGTCGTTGTAACAGTCAAGGCGTAGCAAATGGCATCGAGGACGGTATGGCCACCAGAAGGCCAGACGTAGGCGGTGAGATGACCGGTATGTCTGTCCTGCCTGGCGGCCACCGTCGCGCTGAGTGAGCATCTGAGCAACTCACGGTCGATGACGCCAACCCGAAATTTACGTTACGGCTCAGGCCATACCCAACGCACGGCAGGCGCTTCCACCGAAGAATGCCTGCTTACGAAAGAGTTGGACGCTTGCCAAGTTTGTACGCGCTGAATTGATTGCTTAGACAGATTTCTAATCTTTTTAAATTAAATAAGCGTACGTAGATTAATTCTTTACATTGGTGGTCTAGACCCTTAAATAAATGATTTATAATATGGTACTCCCTCCAGGTGCAAAAAAGATGTCGTTTTGGACATAGTGATGGTCAAACTTCTAAAACTTTGACTATCGATATATTTTAAAATATTTAAATTATATACATGAAAATTATATGTGTAGACTTGTCTCGAGAAGTACTTTCATAATATTATAATTTTATTGAGTTTTATAAATGTATTATAATAAAAATTAACGATCAAAGTTGTGTTTTGAAGACCGTGTCGATGTCCAAAACGACTTCTTTTTTGCACCTGGAGGGAGTATTATTTTTCTCTCTTTAAGCATCTATCTAAACATCTTTTTATTGGGCATGCCCTCATACGGTCTTCGGCCCTCCAAGGCACCAAGAAAGACACGTGGATACTAAAATTTCACAAAACTGCATTAAGAAACTACATATTTAATTATTTATTTTACAAAACTACATATTTTACAAATTGTTGTATCACTACATATTTTACAATTCTGGCTACATATTTTACAAATTGTTGTATCACTACATATTTTACAATTCTGGCTCCGCCATTGCGCCAATGCTGTTGCGGTCGATAACTAAGTGGCTATTATTAATATCAAATACTATGGACATTCAAGTATAAGAAGAGTAGATCAAAAATGCACAATTAAATATAAATTTGAACTCTATGCTTAACATATCAACAAAATAGATAAATTTCATCACAAATGTAAGTTCAAACTCCATTAATTTTGGTGATTGGTTTTAAATTAATGCTTAATCTTGTTTAATGACAAATCTAATCTTTGTGAGACTAGTATGTTTCTTTGAGCATATGTAGGGGTGAAAATGGGTCGGATATTTCCCGCCCGATCCGGGACCGTATCCGGGAAAAACCGGATCCGGGAGGAGAATTTCGTATCCGGTCGGATCCGGATATTTAAATACGGATACGGATACGGATTCGGGGCATTGAATATCCATCGGATACGGATAACTCCCGTATTTAAGCCGGATACTAACCCGCATTCTATCCGGATATCCGGTGGGACCGTCACCACTCCTATTCCTCATTCGACGACTGCTCCTCAACCTCAAGTCCTCAATCGTCAATCCTCCTCTGATCCTCTCAGATCTGAACACGCCCTCCACTCTCGCCCACCGCGCCGATGCGCGCCCTCCGCCCTCGCCCACCGCCGATGCGCGCCCTCAGCCGATGCGTCGCCGCGTCACCGATGCGCCCTCATCACCGGCGCCACGAGCTACATCGGCTGCTTGGTCGTCCCGAAGCTGCTCCGCCGGAATCAGCGCCCTCGCCGTCGCCGCCCGGCGGCGTCTTGTGGCGAAACTCCGCGGAGGACGTGGTCGCCGACCTGGCCCATGTTCGTGTCGTCTTCTCTGACGTCACCAACCCGGAGGCGCTCCAAGACTTGGCGCGTCTGCTACCTCGGCGCCGCGCACTTCGTGCTCCTCTCCGCCATCTGCGTCCAGAAACTGCTCCTCGAGTCTGCTGGTGCGTTTTGGAGGAATTCAAGGCTATGGGGTTGATCCATCTAGGCGAGTTCTTGCTGAGTTGATCAGATCCAAGGCCAAATTATCACCTGCTGTGTTAATTATTTCGTTTTAATTCGTAATGTACCCTTTTTTAACTTCATTTTAGAAAGTTTAGGCTAGTTTGCTTATGTAAATGGACTTGTTGTTGGGACAAAAAAAATATCCATCATGGTGTAATTACCAGGATAACTTGAGATCATGTCGACTGACGTTTGTAGAGAATTGAAATTACATTGCTTTCAGTTGCCAGTACCTGTCCTCGGATTCTTTAGATCAGAGCGGTTTGATCTCAGCATGATGTCGTCTTAAATTACCCAGAAATTACCCAGAATTTTGCAATGCCTAGCAAGGGTAGATGGATAGTTTCGCTCTGAAAGCACTTATGTGCTTGGCCACTATTCAGTCACCCATCATTGTTCGGGTGAAATTGCGCTGCAGAATACGACAGGCAAGATGTGTTGGAAACTGACTTCAGTAGAGCTAGGGTTTATGCCAGATTGCCAGGGCATTTATCTTACTAGTTACTAATGTTGTGCCCAACACGTTGGCGTTTTTTGTTGTTTCTGCACTTGCTTAGAATTGGAAAATATACAAGGAGTGGCACTTCTTTTCAAGTAGCTATTATCAATTGACAATTTAACATGAGTTTGCTTTTGCAATATGATATGGCACTTATGTATGAATTATGATTATGTCGATGTGATCAGATATGTATATTATCGTATGAGAGCTATGTTATGTATGTACTTATGTTGAAAAGTTCATTGGTTCATGTGAATGTCGTTTTTCCTTGCATACTATCCGACTATATTATCCGTTTTCGATCCGTATCCGTCATGTATCCGTCCCATATTCGAATCCGGACTACTCCGAATTCATATCTGTATCCGGTCTATCCGTATCCGACTCCGAATCCGGGATAATAATATGGGTTAGGATACGGGACGAGCAATATCCGACCGAATCCGACCCGTTTTCACCCCTAAGCATATGTATAGTAGTATCATACTTGGATGGAAAATAGAAAACCAAGGTATGTACTCGTATTATTGTTTATTATCTTATTGCATACTTAGGTTTCAAGTTAATGTATGAATTTCCGCATTGCTTTATCCACAAAATGTGCATCATATTTTCCAATCCATATATTACATAGATGCACAGATCTAGGGGGAGTTCAAGTTTTAACTTGATGTTTCATTGTATTAATCTATTCTTCACTCCATATATAAAGGATCAATATCTTGAAACTATTCCTTAAATATATACTTAACTTGTGTAGTTAGTATGTACTCATATCAATTTATATGAAAGTTTAAATTGAGTTCATTTGTCTTATAAATCATCAGAGAACACTTCATCATGTGTTGATGGTGTTCATTGATTAATCAAGGATAAATGGACAGTTCTTGAGTATGTTGAAGCATGTGTTGCATCAAGTACTCAAGATACAATTAAATTTATTAGGATTGTGCTCAATTGATCTTAGAGGCATCCATTATGTGTTAATAGAATGCAATAGATGATTGAGACAACCATGTATTTTGGAGTAATGTTTTCAATGAATATGAAACAGGATTTAGTCTAAAGGTTGAAAAGAAGAGAAGGTTCATCAAGAATGGATGAACAAGATGATAGAGCTGGATGACGCTCTTGAAGAAGAAAATGATTGAAGATCATAAACACTTCAAAAGAGCTAGGCCATGATCCCGGGGAGAAAAATATTGAGATCTTAAAGCCCCAAAGGGGATCCTTGCAGCGGCGCAAAGGTATAACTAGATAGGCTAAGGTTTTTCCTAGCTTTGAGTTTAGTTTAGCGCCGTACTATTAAGAGGGGTTGAGTCCTTTGCTTTGAGCTTCATCATGTGTTGATGATCTCAATCCCGTTGATCACTCAAGCTCAAATCTCTTCTTGATTTTGTTTTTGCATGGATCTAACCATTTGGCATGTGTTGCGAATGGGTGAAGCTCGTGTTTGGCTTTGTTAGTATAATGCTTTGATTTGCATGTGTTGCAAATAGGAGAATCTTATGCTTTATTTTTTTTGCATAGAAGCTCTGATTTGCATGTGTTGCAAATGGGACGAGCTTATAAGTTGGCTTTCACATGATGTTCATATTTTACATGTGTTACAATTGTTAAACTTCATGTTTGATCCTTAAACAAAATCTTATTTGAGTTTGTTTGGTATTACTAGGAGCTATGTTTGCATGGGTTACAAAAGGAGAGAGCTCAAGCAAGTTTGTGTTTAAGCAGTATGCATGGAGCTAGAGATTTGCATGTGTTGCAAATAGAGAGCTCATGCATTTAAGTTTGTTTGGTTTTATTGCTTGGAGGTAGAGATTTACATGTGCTGCAAATAGAGAGCTCAAGCAACTTGAGTTGATTTAGGGCCTGTTTGGGGGAGTTGTGGCTGGGCTGAAAAGCTGTTTTTGGCTTGTTGGATTGTAAAGCAGCTGTAACTGGCGGCTGTGGCTTTTCTTGATATGTCGTTTGGCAAACTGGCTGCTGCAGCTGTAGCTTTTGGGGGGCAACCGAGTGGGCCCGAGTGAGGAGGGAGTCGGGGAGGCGGTGCCCGAGCCGGAGGGAGTCGAGGAGGCGACCGAACGGGGAGACGACGGAGCGAGAAGGGAGACGGTCGAGCGAAGCCACAGCTGAAAAGCACCTCCCTACCAGCTGTGGCTTTTAGGTGTGCTTCAGCTGTGGTTTAGCTGTGCAGCTGCTTGCAGCTTGGCTGTTTGGAGGAGATTTAGGCCCAAAGCTGAAGCACATCTCCCCCAAATAGGGCCTTAGTTGTTGAATGAGGCTATGGATTTGCAAGTGTTGCAAAAGAGAGATAGCTCATGCCTTGCGGTTTAGTTATTAGTTGCATATTCATTGTGCGAATAAAGGAGAGGTCTATGGGTTTCTATCCTGAGAGTATGTGATTCTTGCACCGTGGTTTTTGCAAGATGGTTTGGTCGTGGCTTGACCATCATATGACTAAGAAAATAAATCTCATAGACTCTGGGATCTATTTGCTCTCTGGGATCTATTTGCTTAATGCGTTTGTACAAATATACCTTTGAGTTGTTTGCGAAATATTTTTTCACAAATTATTTGGTGTTGCATGAGGCTATGGATTTGCATTTGTTGCAAAAGGGAGATAGCTCATGTGTTGTGATTTAATTGTTTATTTGCAAATTTATTGTACAAATAAACGGGAGGTCTTTGAGTCCAGATCCTGAAAGCATGTGACTTGCACCGTAGTTTTTACAAGCTGATTTGGTCGTGGTTTGATCATCACATGGCTAATAGGGTCAATCTCATAGACCCTGGGATTTATTTGCTTAATATGTTTTTACAAATATATCTTGAGCGGGTTGTGAAATATGTTTTCACGAATTTGTTTGTAGTTTGGTTGGAAATTCTTTGAGGAGGGTTTGAATTGTTGAAAATTTGTTTTACAAGTGGTTGTGATCATATGTTGATCACTCTTTTGGCTCAAAGAAATTTTTGTTGAGTTTTTGGATAAAATATTTGAGTTGAAAATCTGGTTTTCAATACCGACGTATACAAGTCGGTAGTACCGTTGAGCCGGCACTACCGCTTATGGGAGCAATAGTGCCACTCCGTTGGTACTACCGGGCGTAAACCGTTGATACTTATCTTCCATAATGGGGTATTTCTGGAGCCAGAGGTCGGTAGTACCGTCCAGAGGAGGCAGTATTGTCGGAGGAGCGGCATTACCGGGATTATGCCTACGATTGTGCCGATCAACTAGCTGTTGAGCTGGAACTACCGAGGATACAAGGCCAATAGTCCACTTGTGCTTATTTTTGTTGGATTTTGTCCCCAACGGCTAGTTTTCTTGTGTGGGGGTATAAAATGACACCTTGGGGGGGGGGGCTTTGGCTGGTTGTTGCTTGCACTCTTAAGGGTTGTAGAGTTCATTGTGAGTTTGTGAGTGAATGGTGCATGCGTTGCACACTCCAGTTTGTTTTTTGAGTTCAACAGTGAACTCAATTGCATGTGTTGCATCTAAAGTGGATGGAGAGGATCCTAGTGCATGTGTTGCACTCAAGTGATCACCAGAAGCGCATGTGTTGCGCTAGGTGAAGCTCGAGCGGAGTGATTGACTCTTTACTCTTGGAGGTTGCCGCCTTCTAGACGGCGTAGGTGCATCGTGCATGGGAGTTCTCAAGGTTTGTGAGAAGCCCCGTTGAAGTTTATGAAGGTTGGAGCTTAGCCTACTCGATGGGGTGAAAAGCTACTTGTGGAATATGTGGACCTTGGGTATCTACATGGCGGGCCGCAAATACCAGCCAAAAGGGGATGGGCCAAACTAGTTGCCCAAGGTCGGATGCTATCTAGGTTATCTTTGTCGTATCCGACAAGGAGTAGTAGAAGATAGCAACTGATCCTCATTAGGAAAGATATGATTGTAATCCCAGAAGCTAGCATTGCTTGCAGGAAGGATTAGAGATAGAACCTATCCCATAATTGATTGGGATTGCCCTCTTGTAACCAACTCGGACTCTCCGTCCCCTTGCTTTATAAGGGGGGCAGGAGTCCCTGGAGGACACACACTAGAGACACACACAAAGAGGTGCAAGACACAATACGTGAGAAATACACTACTCATAATCCCAGAACATAGGAATAGGGTATTACCTCCACTACCGAGGGCCTAAACCTGTATAAACCCTTGTCCCGTGTTACCATTGAGCTTGGATCTAGCGCATAGCCCCATATTCATTACTGCCGACAATAACCATTGACAGTTGGCGCGCCAGGTAGGGGAAGCGCTAAGATCAATCACGTCAAGCTTGATGGCCTCCTTCAACGACATCAACACCACTTTCGCTCCCGGCCAGATTTTTCGCTTCAGGAGCATGAGCTTCTTTGCCAATGAACTCGGCAAACTGGCTCTCTCGGACTCGGACCAGATCCAATCTGGGAAGGTCCCCGACTGACCGTCGGACTCGGATCAGATCAGATTCGGGGAGGACTCCAATGGCGTTTCTTCCAGCTTCCCATTCGGGTCGGGGAAGGCCACGGCCATCTACTCACGAGTAGTACGCCAGAAGCCCACTTCCCGATTTGGATATGGTGAACTGGAAAGCAACATGAGGAGCCCCTATATTTTTCGGGGGATTTACATGATCGAGGATGAGCGCTTCGACTCAGATTGTCGACAGGATGCCGAAGGAGCGGCAGAGGCAGATCGTCTTCGTCGTGAAGCCCAAGAAGCGCGCACTCGGTCTCTCCAAACCCGAGGTCGCAACGTCAACGAAGATATCCTGCATGCCAAAATGGGGAGCCAATCCATTTTTCATACACCGCAGCAGAATATTGTCGCCTCTAAGTCACTTCTCGACACCTTGGGCCCGATGATTAAAGCCGACAGCCCGGTCGCCCCAAGCATGGCCCAAGTCAAAGCCATGGTAACGGCGGTGGCAATTCAACACAATCAACGAGATCAGGTGATGACAACTCACCCTCGAACTCGCGTAGCCACTCAGACAGCCAAAGGTCGGACCGCTCGCAGTCGGGCGGGCCGAAAGCAGTTGGTAGAAGTCCCATCGTGATATGGACGCGCACCTAGCCATCTACCGTGACCTCCGTCAAGATCTTATCGCTAGGAGGTGAGAGCGAGAGGATGAAGAACAGTGCCACCGCGACAATGACTACGAGTGCTTCAGCATCGACCACGACCGAGGTGATAGCTGCCACGACGGCGGCCGGGACAGCCGCGTCAACAGGAGTCCATATCATGGTGAACGGAGGGACCAATGCCAACTTGGCCATCTCCACGACGCCGACTGCATGGTAATTAGCAAATGGTTGCTTATCTACATTATTAGGTTTCTAGAAGTGATGCCAAAGCTCACTAGGAGTTAATGAAATATGGAAGTTGACTCACTATATGTCATTGGAGGGAATATGTTTAGATATAGTGAGAGTATCTTTTGTTAAATTGTTTGATGAACGATTTTTCATGAACATAGTGCTAAATTTTTGCATATTTTATGTTGTAGTCAATGGCGCCATCTACTTCTTCCACAGCCAGTTTTAGCTTGCATTCAATTATTGAGAAAGATAAACTTAATGGAACAAACTTTATCAACTGGTATCACAACTTGAGAATTGTTCTCAAACAAGAAAAGAAGAAATATGTTCTAGAGAGTCCTTATCCCATCAAACCAGTTGAAAATGGTACTCATGCTGAAAAGAATGATTATGAAAAGCATTGCAATGACTCACTTGATGTTAGTTGCCTCATGCTTGTCACTATGAACTCTGAGCTTTAGAAGCAATATGAGGACACAGATGCCTACAATATGATTGTGGGTCTAAAGGGTATGTTTAAGGACCAAGCAAGGGCTGAAAGGTATAATACCTCTAATTCATTGTTTGCTTGCAAGCTAGCTGAAGGGAGTCCGATCAACCCTCATGTAATCAAGATGATTGGTTACATTGAGAGTTCGGAAAAGCTTGGTTTTCCCCTTAGCCAAGAGTTGGCTACTGACATGATTCTCCAATCGCTCCCTCGGAGCTTTGAGCCATTCATTTTGAACTTTCATATGAATGGCATGGAGAAGTCCTTGATCGAGTTGTATGTGATGCTCAAGTCAGTAGAGGAGAGTATCAAGAAAAGCTCTAGTCATGTGACAATGGTTCATAAAACTACCAAATTTAAAAGGAAGACTAAAACTGGTGGTAATGGAAAGGACACGGGTAAAACTTAAGATGAGATTTCGAGCAACAAGTCTAAGCTTGAGAAACATAAGATTGGACCTGCACCCGACACTGTATGCTTCTATTGCAAGGGGACTAGACATTGGAAAACAAACTGCAAGAAATACTTGGCGGATCATAAGCAGAAGGGAAGTGAGACTTTCACTTCATGTATAAATGTTATATAAATTAATATTGCTACTTCTCATATTAGTACTTGGGTATATTTGATATTGGATCGGTTGATCATATTTGCAATTTTATGCAAGGGTTAATAAAGACTAGAAACTTGGCAAAAGACAAAGTTGATCTTCGTGTGGGCAATAAGCAAGAGTTGTTGGATTGGATGTTGGCACTTATCCATTACATTTACCTTTAGGACTAGTTTTGGAATTAAATAATTGTTATTATGTTCCTACCTTAAGCAAAAACATTATCTCTTCTTCATATTTGGAAGCAGAGGGTTATGAATTCATAAAAAAGAACAACTGTTGTTTGATTTATTTGAATGATGTGCTTTATGTTCATTGCCACTGGTGAATGAATTATATAGTTTGAATCTTGAGGATATGCCAATCTATAAAATTAATGCTAAGAGGCTTTGGCCAAATGATTTGAATGCCACTTATATTTGGCACTATCGTTTAGTTCATATAAATGAGAAGCGCATGATGAAGCTCGATAAAGATGGTCTTCTAAACTCATTTGATTTTTAATCATTTGAAACATGTGAATCTTGTTTACTTGCAAAATAACGAAGGTTCCTTTCACATGTTTAGGTGAGAGGGCGGGTGACTTGTTAACCCTCGTACATAAGGATGTACGTGGACCAATGAGCAGTTGAGCACAATGGACAGAGCAGGTTTTCAGTAATTCATAACTTTTACCGATAACTTTAGTAAATATGGTAACATCTACTTAATGAGGCATAATTCTGAATAATTAGAAAAGTTCAAGGAATTTCATAATGAAGTACATAATCAACTTGCAAGACAATTAAAATCCTATGATCAGATCGTATAGGTGAATATTTGAGTCAAAAGTTTACTGCTCATCTGAAGCAATGTGGAATTGTTCCACAGCTTACTCCGCTGGGAATGCCTCAATGGAATGAGGTGTCTGAACAATGGAATCGAAGAAATGGTTCGGTCTATGATGAGCCAATTTGGTCTACCATTATCCTTATGCGGGTATGAATGTATGATAGCTTACTCCACTGGGAATGCCTCAATGGAATGAGGTGTCTGAACAATGGAATCGAAGAAATGGTTCGGTCTATGATGAACCAATCTGGTCTACCAATATCCTTATGTGGGTATGATCTAGAAACAATCGCGTTCACAATAAATAGGGTTCCATCTAAAGCGGTAGAAAAGACATCATATGAGATATGGACTGGGAAGCATCTTGGGTTGTCTTTTCTCAAAGTATGGGGATGTGATGCATATGTAAAACATTTGCTATTTGATAAGCTCACCAAAATCAGAAAAATGCTTCTACGTGGAATATTGTAAGGAAACTAAAAGATAATACTTTTATAAAATGGATGAAACAAAGTGTTTGTTACTCAAAACCGTGTATTTTTTTGGAGAAAGAGTTTCTTTCAAAAGAAATCAGTGGGAGCGCGATGCGACTCGAAGAAATTTGAGAACCATCGGATATTGATCTACCTTCAACTGAATCTCCATAAGACGTACAAAATGTTGTAGAACCTGTGAAATATACACTAGCCCCACGTAGGTCTGAGGGGCAACGTCAAATGCCTATAAGGTATATGCATGACTTTTTATTGTTTGACAATGATGAAACTAATACTTATGAGGAAGCATTGATTGACCCAGATTCTAAGAAATGTCTTGGAGCCATGATATCCGAAATACAATTCATGCATGACAATCAAGTTAGGAACTTGGTTGATCCACCGATGGCGTTAAAACCATTGAGTGTAAACGGGTTTTTTTAGAGAAAGATGGACAGAGATGAAAATGTTCAAATACATAAGGCGTTATTAGTGGTGAAGGGTTTCAAACAATTTCAAGGAGTTGACTATGATGAAATTTTCTCACCCATCGCTATGCTTAAGTTTATTCAAATCGTTCTAGCTATTGCTACCTATTTCAATTATGAGATGGCAAATGGATGTCAAAACGACTTTTCTAAATGGAAACCTAAGTGAGGATGTATACATGACACAACCTGAAAGTTTTGTCGATCCATAAAATACTAGAAAGATATGCAAGCTTCAAAGATCTATCTATGGTATAAAGCAAGCATCTTGGAGTTAGAACATTCGTTTTGATGAGATAGTCAAAGGGTTTGACTTCATCAAGAATGAAGAAAAGCCTTGTGTTTAAAAAAGGGCTAGTGGGAGCACACTTGTTTTCATGATATTATATGTGGATGACACATTATTGATCGAAGATGATATTCTTATGCATGAATCTATTGTCTTAATTGAGAATTAGTTTTTCTATGAAAGATTTATGAGAGGCAGTATATATTTTGAGTATAAAGATCTATGGAGATATGTCAAAAAGGTTAATTGTATTAAGCCAAAATACGTACATTGACAAGGTGTTGAAACAGTTCAACATGCAGGATTCTAAGAAGGGTTTCTTGCCCATGTCACAAGGCATTAATCCTAGCAAGAGTTAGTGTCCATCGACATTGGATGAGCAATATTCCATATGCTTCTGCTATTGAATCTATCGTGTATGCCATGATATGTACACGTCCATATGTCATATGCTATAAGTGTGTCGAGCAAATATTAGTCAGATCTAGGTGAAGATCACTGGATAGCTGTAAAGAACATCCTGAAGTACTTGAGAAAGACTCGAGATGTGTTCCTTGTTTATGGAGGTGAGGAAGAGCTGGTTGTAAGTGGTTACATCGATGCTGGCTTCCATATCGTTAAAGATGATTCTCATCGCAATCTGGGTTTGTGTTTTATCTTAATGGGGGAGCAGTTAGCTGGAAGAGTTCCAAGAAAGATACGGTTGCTGATTCTAGAACAAGGACTTAGTACATTGTGGCTTTTGAAGCTACAAAGGAGGTTGTTGGGATTAGGAAGTTAATCTCTGAACTATGTATGGTTTCTAGTGCTTCTAATCCAGTGGACCTCTATTATGATAATAATAGAGCCATTGCATAAGCCAATGAGCCTACATCGCATCAAAAGTTCAAACACATACTTCGGCGTTTTCACCTCATTCGTGAGATTGTAGATAGGGGTGATGTGAAGATATGCAAGTGCATATGGAATATAATATTGTTGATCTGCTGACAAAGTCACTCTTGCGCCCAAAGCATTAGGTGCACACAAAAGCTATGGGTATTAGATACTTACAAGATTGTGGATACTTTAACGTTTTTACCTTATTTGTGAGATTGTGAATAGGGGTGATGTTAATATATGAGTGCACATGGATTATAACATTGCTGATATGATGACAAAGTCAATCTTGGAGCCAAAGCATTAGGTGCACACAAGAGTTATGAGTATTAGATACTTGTAAGATTGACTCAAGTGCAAGTAAGAGACTGTTAGTGAAATGCACTTGGCAATCATGGAGATGATTATATCATGCCTAAGTTTATGTAATATTATGATTATTTTATCCTTTCAATAAATATCATTAGTGTTAATCAACAAGTATGTGACTTGTTCGTGAAACTCCTTGTTTATGTTTTGATATTACTTTGAATTATTCCAGACCTTATATTATTATATAGGACAATTGTGATTTATAGGTCAGCACATGTATCAATTGATGATCATGTTTTATAGATCATGGATATATGAATATCAAATCAATAATGTAGATACATGTTGGAGAACATGATGTTGAGTGACCCACCATGAGACACTACGAAAATTGGTATATTCTTAAGTGTCATCAATTGATCTCATACGTAGTGTATGTAAAATCATTAGACCTGATATCGTCATAGTTTCCTATATATGTAATAGTATATTTAGGGGTTGCTAAATGCTATTCTATAACTGAGTAGTTATGTAGGTAGCTTTCGAGTTTAATATGAAACATACTGAGGAATATGAGCAACCAAGATGGAATTTGCTTCTCCAATAACACGAGAGATATCTCTGAACCCCTCAATATGGTTGGATTAAGGTCCTGTTTGGAACGGCTTCAGCTTTGGTTTCACCTTTGAACATGATGTTGAGTGACCCACCATGTAGGGATGGCAAAAATACCCATAGGTCCAGATCAAAATTTAGACCCACGAGTATATTAGTTCGGGTCCGGGTCCGGGTCTCATGTTGGACCCCCTGGGTACCCAGACCCGAACCCGATTCCAAGTTTCAAGTAATGGGTTAAACTGTGGATGTGGATGCATGCATTAAAAACAGGGGCACATGCTAGAACATATTAGCAGCCCACAAAAATCAACACACATTGCATTCTGTTAAGTCGAATGCATGACAGATGGTATTCTGAAAAAGCATCGCCCACGAATAAACAGAACAGTTGGTATTGCATTAATCTACTGCCCCCACCGTACTGTAGATTACTCCTAGTACTCTGAAAAAGCATCACCCAGAAGCAGGATAGACTGAAATTGTTGTTAGTGCACAGATCAACGCCATCAATGCATCAAAGGTGGTCTTGAAGACCAGAAACAATCTCAAAACAGCAATTAATACAGTTCGGGTCTGAGTACCCATCGGATCCGGGTCCGGGTCCGAGATTGAATCCATGACTAAATTCGGGTCCGGATCCGGGTCCAAGTCCGTGGGTCTACAAAGGTTGGACCCGGAGGGACCCGTTGCCATCCCTACCACCATGAGACACTACAGTAGCAGTAACACGAGAAAGATCGACAACCACTACATGACACACGCTATGTTGAATTAAGCTACATCAACTCTCCTTCCATGATCACTTACTCACTTGGCTTCATAATTTACGCGATAGAATTTTTAATTTGTACTAAGTAGCCTACCCATATCCCTCATTTTATTCAGCAAGAGCAGTTCTTTGGTGTTCCGCATGGTATGAATTGCCAAATAATAATTTATCATTGAACATTACAGCAAAAGGTATAACCTTTTAACAGTGGTATAACGTAAAAATCTAAGGCAGAAGGGTAAACGGACTTGTAACGCTGATAATACCAAAAATTATGAACGAGCCGGCAAAAGTACATAACCTAACAATTAAATAAACCATTCTCAGGTCATCAAGCTCAAGTTGTTTCATTTCGAGTAAAAAACATCCGGCCATATGTCCACAAACATATCATAGAAGCTCTCAAGACAGTTACCAATATCCAGGGAACAAAAAAGGGTAGTTCTTTCAGTGTAGAACCAGCATATAAGAAAGACTTGCTCTAAGCTGCTCCCTTGCCCTTCTTCCTCTGGAGCTTCTTCATGTAGAATTCCAGCTCCTTCCCCTCAAGGATATAGCTGTAACAAGGAATCATAAGTTAAACCCCACAGCTGTGTAATATAGCCATAGCATGTTTCAGCTTAACAAGTAAAAAAACCTAAAACAAGATAAAAATCATGTTCAATCAAGTCCAACAAGCCAACAAATACAGCAGGAGCCGGCCATTAACTGAAAGAAGAAAGTTTTGGTGAAAATTGAAAACAAACCTCAAATGTTATCTAAAAGTATTCCATGTTGATATGTAACTCAAAACACTGTAAGGCCAATATTTTATCTGTACTATGATATTCATTCAGATTGAGAAGTGTTTAACTATTAGAAATCGAATATGCGATGCCCACTATTCTTACCCATCTGCTCGTCCACACTGCCCAGGGCGGGAAGAGATGCAAGCCAACAACCTCCCACTGCCAAATTGTTCTTCGATATGTGGGTCAAGTGTGCGTCCCTGTTGGCGCTTCTCAAGCTTCCTCAGGACATGGTTGCTTTTCTTGGTTTCCTCTGCAGCAGCTTCACCCTCTTGTCCCTGTAAATTTAACAGTAAAGGTCAGATGTTATGTCAGCGCATATAGAGAACCTACTTCAATACAGACGAAGCGAGAAATAGGAAGAGGTTAAAAACAATTTTGTTCTAAAAATCAGAACATTTGTTCTCACAATTCAGCAAACTGTAAAAGTAAAAAAAAAAGGTGCTGCTAATTCCCTTATCATGAGTTAACAAACTATCATCACAAGTAACCCCATGCAAAAGGTATCACAAGAAACATGCATATACAGCAAGACATTTCAACATGGAAAAAGGAAACACAAGAAATTTTGTACTTTTAGCAAAACTCAAATGCAAAATGATGCATTGAAGCCCAACCATTTAAAATTGGGGCAAATGCTCTAGGAACACTTGCGCATAGACACCTAAAACAAAATCAGATAATGAGTTAATGACCAACAGATTTTACCAAATGCAAGTAACTGAGTAAGTTGCTCACAGAACACTCAAGAAGGGACCAATGGCTACTACAGAGAACAGATACATCCTTAGTTATATACATGTGCCTCAGCAAACCAGCAGCCTGGGCATACAGAATAAATAAACACATACTATAATGCAGCCACATAAATAGTTATCTCAATTAGAAACTTTATAAAGATACATAAGGGAGTGCAAAGTGCAATAGCGGGTACACTCAGGGACATCACACTTCTTTAATTTGAATTTACAAACACCGAAATTAGACCACATGATAAACAAGAAAAAACATACTGTTTAGTGAAAATGTTGGGGCAACTAATATAGATCCAAGTGTAGCAAACCTATTTTAAAGATAATATTCGCAATAATATACATCAGAAAGAAAACTACCTCAGCAGCATCCTTCTTGGCAGCAGGAGCCTTCTTCTTCCTTCCAATATCCACTCCATAGTGAGTGAGGTACCACTGCTTGAAGGGGGCAGCATCAACTTGCACAATGGCACTCTTCACAAGGGTCTGAGTCCTCACAAGCTCATTGTTGGATGCATTGTAGACCACATCAAGAAGACGGGTCTTGCGGGTCACAGCCTCGCTTCCCCATGCGTAGTTGCCAGTATCCAAACGAAGGGCCCTCCACTTCACATTACCTCCACGGACACGCACCCTCCTCACTGTCTTGTTGCTTGAGAGCTTGGTGTTGGCCGGCTGGCGACCGAGCTCATACCTTCACAACAATTGAGAAGACGTTAAAACTAACAATAGTCAAACTCTATACAAACACTAGCAAGACCCAAGACGCGTAAGTAATCTACAAAGAAACCAAGCATCCACCACGCGAATATAGGGAGGGAGAGATCTGGAGGTTGGCCACTCACTTTCGCTTCTTGCGCCACGCCTTCTGCTTGCCGCCGGTGGCGCGGCGCTTGTGCATCGAGTCACGAGAGATACCTGCCGGACGCATCGAACCAGCAAACGGCATTAGCAACGGAACGGGAAGAGGAGAAGAAGCGTTGGCGGAGGAGACGGCGGACAAGATCCAAGGGGTCTTACCCATGGCGGCGGCGGCTGCTGCGGCTTCCTTCCTCTGCTGCTGCTGTGTGGCTGCGCCGCCTGTTGCTCTGCCTCGCTCGATCTCCCTCTCGCTTAGGGATTTGCTTATATAGGTGCCGCAACTGGTTAGGGTTTAGTGGCCCTGAGCCGGATCCGACGGCTGCGATGGATGAGGCGTGACGGGCCGTCATGTGATCGAACGGGCCGTAGTTTGCGTGGGGGTGCTGTTACTCGCTTGGCTAGGCCAACGAATAGGCCCATTAAATGTCATTATTATCGACGCTGGTCATCTTCCTCATTTAGTCCCGCCCAGGGTTTAAATTCTCACCGAAATCCCGCGAAATTTCAAGAAAATTTCGGACTCCCCGAGTTCTATAATCTCGGCGAAATTAAAAAACCCTAAAAAAATTTAAAAGTACTATAGTACCCTATAATTTCGACGAAATCTCGATGAAATGGACTGAAATCTCGTTTTTTGACAGAGATTTGAAATTTTTTTGATCAGATTTTGACCAGATTGGATTCTTCGCGTTGTTTCCCATACGGGACAGTCGGTAGATCATAATTCCAACAAAATTGAAAAAATCCTAAACAATTCAAAGTCCGAGATCTCGTTGGATCTCGTTGAATCTCGCCGAGATCTCGGTGAAATGGACCGAGATTTGATTAAAACTTGATCGGATTTAAATTTTAGTTTTTGTATTTCGTTCGGATTTCTTTCGAAATAACGAGATTTCGACGAAATTTCGGATTTCGGTAGGTGACGAGATTTAATCCAAAACGAAATTTGAAACCCTGTAATCACATTTTGGCTTCGGACCTTAGCCGAGAATTGCCTCTCAAAGCAAACGACGACCAGAAGAAAAGTTTTCACGCTCTACCCGCTCTTTACTCGCTCCGGTCACAAAAGAGAGAGAGAGAGAGAGAGAGTTTTTTCCTTCTCTTTTTTAGATTGCAAGGAAGATGTTCGTACTCACACGTAACCACACATATTTGATTGTCTGTATCAAATGATACATGTATGAGATAGTTTAAGATCCATATATTTGGTTACTTGAATAAAACCATTCCATTTCATTCCCCCAAAATAATGGAACCAAATAATACAGACCATCCCATCCATTCAACACCTTCCCATCAACAAAAGTACAAAACACACCCTTAATAAACTTTAGCTATTGTTTGTTTATCATGTTTATATTGGACGCGTTAAAATAATATACGTAGATTTAGCATCAAAAGTATTTTTAATATCATAAATTTATGAATTGCACTCTTTTCTGACAGGAAGAAATACTTCAAAAATGGGGTTTTGTCATGCCTAGTGAGTTACGTGTATGTGTACATGTATAGTGTGTGTTAAATAGGTACGTCTACCTTGTAATATAAAAAAAACGTTCTATAAAAAACTGAGATGGTTTAATAATGCCAAGTTTTCTATTCTATTCTTCTTCTGAAAAACTCAAACAAAGTTTTCCACATATCCTATTGCTTGATAAGGGTATGTATAATACTATAGACAGCTGCTGTCTATAGTAAATTACCATATCACCTATAAACAATCTTAAAGACAACTATATAGTAGGACAAACAATCATTTTTTTATAGACAACTCATCCCTACACACAACCACCTTAGTTCCCGTGCTACAGTCGACTACAAATGTATAGACAGTTTCTTTCTCTTTCATCCACATCAGCAAATAGATGATATAATATCTCTTATAGACAGCAAGTACATGCTCTAAGGGTCTGTTTGGCAACAAAGTATTTTCATAGTTTCTAGGCAAAACCATGGTTTTAGATAATACCATGGTATTTTTGGCCATAACGTGTTTGGAAGCAACAAAAAAAACTTTATTTTGAAAACCATGGTATTGTTAATACCATAGTATTTTTGGAGTATTGAAAACTCCACTCAGAGTAGAGTTTTGGGCTTTTGGCAATACAGTAGAGAGAGAGAGGTGGACAATACTTTGAAAATACCATGCAAAAGACTTTGTAGCTAATTAACAGTTTGTAGTTTCAAAAAAACTATGGTTTCAAACTTTCAATGGTGGTAGATGAAACCATGATATTTATATCAAAGCAATTTTCAAACCATAATTTTGTAATACTATGGTATTAAAAAGCTTTGCTACCAAACATGCATGGCCCAAAACTTTTTATCAGATATTACTACGGCATTTCGGTGAAATTGATGGCCTGTTCATCCATTCCTGGCGTGTTCCGTGTTTGACTGTCCGATGCTTCTAGGTTCATTCATTCACACTGTCCGTACTCCGTAGCCTAGTTCTACACATTAACCACAAGCATACAGGTGATTTCATGTTCGTTGAGAAAAGGAAAAAATAGTACTTTCTTCGGTCACAAATACATATTATTTTAGGTATAGATACAATTAAAATTTAAAACTTTAATTATTAATATCTTTTTAAATATATAAATTTGTAGATTAAAATTATATTTTAGTGATTATGTTAATGTCCAAAACGAACTATATTATTGAATGGTGAGAGTAAGTTTGGGCTAATTCTGCAAAGTTGATCTGCTGGGCCTAGAGCTACTTATGTCTCTCTGCACTTCGTAATGGCTTTCCAGAGCCCACTTTAAAGCCCAGGAAAGTGAAATGTTTGCATACCATCACTGCATCTTTACTCTTTATATATATATATATATATATATATATATATATATATATATATATATATATATATATATATATATATATATATATATATATATATATATATATATATATATTGAGTCAATGATGTGTTATTCATCTTCTCGATCTTCGCCCCTCCTTTTCAAATTCCTCTTCCACCTTTAGAGAATCTCTAATAAAGACAAAAAAAAAAATTACCTCGTACCAAACAAATTAACTAAAATGTAATATTTATTCTAATAACCTTTCTTCTCTTCCTTAATGATGTGAGATACAAACAATAGTGACGAAGTTAAGGGCATAGTATGAGCTAAGCTCAGTAGCATAGACAAGGTGTAGATCGGGACGGAGCTCGATCAAGCTCTACGATAGAGCTAAAAGTATGACGCAAGCTAAAGCCTAATAACAATAACTTAATGTACTGTATTTATTTTTATTCGTAAAGCATGGGCATTCAATTAGTTTACATAATACCACTTTAGCAAGTAGCAAGCTAGCGCCCATTCGTGTCGACACCCATTTCCTCGTCACATCGTCGGCCATCGTGTACACGAGTGTACTGAGTCTCCTTCGAAATACATAAATTTTATAGAAATTTCATAGAAAATATTTTAATTCTCGTATGGTCAAGAAAACTCTTATGCTCCAAACGGAACTAAGCATGAAATCTACCATTCTTGGCACCAGTTTGATCTTTTTGAAGAGTTGTTTTGATATGGTCTCTCTCTCTCTCTCTCTCTCTCTCTCTCTCTCTCTCTCTCTCTCTCTCTCTCTCTCTCTCTCTCTCGATGATAGATACGATCCCTTTCAGAACCACACAGGTAAACGTAATCTCTACAGCTCTCCCAACAAACGGTAAACATGATGTGCACATCTGCACGCATCCGACAAGAAGCATCTGTACCCTCTTTTATCTCGACCAGATAAAATGATACATAGCACAGCTCGACCAGTGTACATGCATGGTTGACATCCTTGGCCAATTCACAGGGAAATCAAAGCACCCCACACTTCAACTGGCTAGCAGCTTAATCCAGCCGGTCACAAATAGTACTTTGCTTATCAGTATCTTTTTAAATAATTAAATTAGATACGCAAAAATATATAGGTAGATTTATCTCAAAAAATATTTTCACAATATTATAATTTTATTGAGTTTTATAAATATATTATAATAAAAATTAGTGATAAAACTGTATTTTATAAACCATATTATGTCGAAAACGACAGCTATTTGTGACGGCCGTAATTATGTAGAAAACAATTAATCAACCCAGCTAACAGTGCGCCAGGTGATTATATATGACGTGCGTTCGACTGAGTTAATTAGGCACTAAGGAATTAATCCTAGCTAGCTAGTTCCAATTAACGGACGACTAAGCACCACTTGTGCAGAATTCATGGATGAACGTTACACAAGGACAGGGTAGCCAGGATTCTCTTTTCCCATGTAGAACAAATTAACTGCGTGAAGGCTGATCGTCGCAACGATTTGCAGACCATCGGATCAAGAAATCAACAAGGGCGCCTGATAAAGACGCTCACAAGGGGGCATATCCTGTGATAATACAATAAAATAAAGTTGCAAATTCCATGAAAATCAGACGTAGAGGTCTCTGAGAGTTCTCAAAAAATTATCAGATATACGGAAGGAATTTTTTTTACATCATTGCATAGTTTTAATACCAAATTTAATCTCATTTGTGATATATGAAAAAAAAAACAAGTACTCAACGAATAGTGTGCAATTAGTGTTCATTATTTGTCTTTTTTTTTTACCTCAACAGTGTAATTAAATTTGAACTTGAAATTTTGTAGGGACATATGATATAACATCCCATAGCTATCGTGTTTTTTTTTTTTTTTTTGATAAATTTTGGAAATTTCTGTACCCAATTTTGAGAAAGTCACCAAAGAGAATGACTAAAATACCTTCCATCAATTAAGGGCTTCGAAAAGATGAGAGACTAGTTTCTATGGTTAGTCATGCATAAATTGATGAGAATGAGAAGGAAATAATAAGGGGAAAAAATAAAATAGCAGTAAAGATGCATGCAGGTCTTATAGTTTTCAACAAAAATGCAAACCATATAAATCAACAGAGGGAGCACGTAGGTAATTTTACATATGTCAAAAAGGAAAAAGAAATAAAATAAATCGATGGCCCCATCCCTATCGATTACGACGCTATAATGATGCAAGTAAATTATCTTCTTCTTCTTTTGAAAATATAGTAGGATCTCTGCTTTGCTTTATGGAAGGTAAATTATGGTCTAGAGAGACAACAAAGTGGTTCACATCATTGCCTTGAACCCTAAGCTGGGAACCAACAAAAGCAAGATCTGGAAACAAAAAGAAGGGGGCTACAAGTTACAGGTTTGCATCATGAAAAACATGTTTAAACCAGAAAAGTTGTCATGTTCCTTTCGTTTGAAATGTTTGAGCAAGCGTAGATGAAGATGGCTTTGAGATCCCTCTGGTCCGAAGCTAGAATGAACCGCCCAAGAGACAGTTGCAGCCATAGACCAGCAAGCAACCTTAGTTGCTGGCCAACGCTCTTTTTCGATTACCTATGTCCTGAGAAATGGAATTAAACACAGTTTGCATTGTGTGAAATAAATTATCAAAGATTCTGTTATTCCTTTCTTTTCATACATTCCAAAAGACATAGAATAGGACTCCGTCCACTTCCTTTAATTTTGCTTAGGGGTATAATCGCGCATGGATTGGCACTACTGAGTAGCGGTTAGTCCATGAGTGGCAGCCTATGAGGTGGGTGAATGGGTGGGTGTGTGGGGGTGGGAGGGAGGGAGGGGGTTCATGTATATGCAGCTATTGGAACACCTTCATCCAAATTTATTTTGTGAAAGGGCAAAGAAGCAGCAAATGGGTGGCTGACTCGGGATTCGATCTGCATAGAGAACAAAAAATGATATGTCCAAACCTCTAATTGTAATGTACTATTAGGATCCTATCTTACATAAAAAGGTATGTGAAGAATTTGCATTTGTTTTTTTCATGTTTGCTCGCCAAATAATTTTGTAGTTGTGATCTGCCATCGAACAATGGAATTGCACACTGTAAGCTGATTTCATTTAGTATTCTCCATTTGCCGTCTATTTCCAAACGATGTCATCTTACACCTATGGCTGCAAACTAATCCGTCGAATGGCTTGCCATAAATTAATGAATTCATTAAGCAGTGTGTTTGGTTGTGATTCTTCGTAGTGGTTTGAATCTGTTTCTGTTAGTAAGTTCCTCCTGTATTGTTTTGCTCTTCCTCCTAACCAACTCGAAGCAATAAGGCGCCAGCTCCCCAGGAGAGGTTCCATCTAGCCATCTGGAAGTCCAGAATTTTGCCTTTGTGCCATTTCCCAGTATGATTTTAGTGCTTGCATTTAAAAAGCTTCGATCAATGTCGTCACATGGCATCTCCATCCCAACCATGGCTTTTAGTGGTCTTTCCAATCATACCAAAGCCAGTGAATGCGGAGCACCAGCCAAATTTGTTTAAGTCTTTTACCCCAATACCGCCTAGTCTTTTTGGCGTGAAGACTTTGCTCCAATTTACTAAATATTGGCCTCCCTTACAGTCTTGTTCGTCCTTCCAAATGAAATGTCTTCAAAGCATATCAAACTTTTTGGTTGCCCATTTGGTTAGAGAGAACACCGTGAAATAGTAGATTGCGAGGGATGTAAGAACCGAGTTTGCCAAGATTAACCTTAAACTAATTATGCAAGTAAATTATGACGTACTCCTATCTTATCCCATCTTCCCTGCCGCTTGCAGGCATGTGCCTAACACAGGACTTGTGATCTCTCCACAAACCGCGATGCTAACATAGCATATCGATATCAGAGGAAGGCGTCAGTTAGTGTGTATGTTGGGCTTAGAGGTGGGCATCGGGCCGGGTCGGGCCGGCCTAGCACAGGCCCGTCGTGCTTCATGCCTGAACCGTGCCGAGCCGTGATGGCCCGTCATGGGTGCCATGCCATGCCGTGCTGGTCCGGTTCACCTTCAGCGAGCCTAGACATGACCCATTTGTGCTTCATGCCTGCTTCGTGTCGTGTCGGCCCTGGCCCAGCCCATTTGCACTATTGAGACAAGAGGAAAGGAGCCGGAGACACATAATGCTCAATCTCTCTCAGCTCTCTCTCACCCGTTGCTCCCTCTCTTAGCTCTCTCTCTCTCGTCCATCTCTCTTAATCTCTCTCGCCCGTTGCTCCCTCTCACGGCTCTCTCCCTCTCTTTCGCCCGTCTCTCTCAATCTCTCTCTCGCCTATTGCCTCCATCTCTCTCTCTCTCTCTGTTGCTCATCAGCTGAGGAGAGAATGAAAGATGGTCATCTGTAGAAAGCCCAATAGTACTTTTTCTCTCCAAAAAGGTCGTCAGACTCATAAACTCTACAGTAGTAGAAATCTAGTGAAATGAAACCATTGTAGATAAGTGAAATAATATAGCCATCAACAACAATGAAGTTGTGACAGTAGATCTGTGGATGTTGGATTGGACCTAGACTATAAATTGCACTTACTTGAGACTACAAAATTGTCCCAGTTGAGCCGGTCCCGCCCATATATCACAATCCATCTCAGCTCTGTCCCATCTCTCGCTCGTATATCTCAATCTCTATCATCTCTCTCTCTCACTCACTCTTCCATCTCTCTCCCTCTCTCACCAGTCTCTCTCAATCCCTCTCTCGCCCGTTGCTCCCTCTCTCAACTCTCTCTCTCTCTCTCTCTCTCTCTCTCAATCTCTTAGCTCTCTTTCTCGCCCATCACCCTCTCTCTCAATCTCTTAGCGAGAGGAGCAGATGCAATTCAGTTTATTTGATTACTGGACTATAAGTTTAGGAGCTAGATATATGTATAGACAGACAAAACGTTGTAGTCAAAGAGCCAAGAGGTTCTCACCTCTCAATCCCAATTCTCCATGTGCCTTTTTTTCACAAGCTTAGGAGCGGGTTGATATGGAGATGGCTAACATTATTTATTATTTTCTTTATTTAACCGACCCTAATCGCCCCTGTTGTGTTTTAATTAATTTCTCGTTGCCCATATTGTTCCTTATTTGAATTAAGGTTATTCTTTTATGGATTACCAATATCTTTATTATTATCATTATTATTAGAATCATTTCATTAATTTTTCTTTTTCTCTTTTACTATTTCGTTCCTTTTCCTTCCACTTTTTCTTTATCCTTTCTTTCTCCTATTTTTTCCCTCTTTCTTCTTCTCTTTTCTTTTTCCACCGAACCGGCCTTATCCCTTTCCTACTTCCTCCCCCATTTCCTCTTCCTCTCTATCCCTTCCCTCTACTCCCGCTGCCGCCTCCTGGCTTCGGGTCCACCGCCTCTGGCTCAGCCCGCTGGGCCCCTCCGATCCTGTGCCGCCCTAGAGCTGCCCTCAGTCTTGCACCGCCGAAATCTTCCTCTCTAATCATCGGCACTCCTCCTCCCCTCCATGCTCAGTCGCCCCTCCGCCTCCCCTCCACGCCCACCCACCCTCCTGCCTCCCTTCCATGCCTTATCGGCATCTCCCTCCTACCTCATGGCGCCTCGGCCCCTCGCCGCCCCCATGGGCGCGTGGCGCATGAGATGGCTCAACCTCGACGGACGAGGTGGTTCGGCGGCTCGGTGGCCCGGGACGACCCAGATGACCTCCTTATCACAAATAGCGTGAGGCAAAGACAAATGAGCGTGGCTCGATGGCCCAAATAAGGTGCCACAACTTGGCAAAGACGGTGGCGACACGACACCCCGACAACTCCCAGGTAACCCCTAGCCCCCTCTCCCATACCCCTGTCGTGGCCAACCGGCATGCCCTATCGCGGGTTGCTGGGCCCTGTTGTGGGCCGCGGCATTGCACCATGCCTGGCGTGCCTCCGGGCCTGACGTGCCACCGCTGTGCCAGGTTGTGCCACCCATCGTGCCCGGTTCTCGGGCCTAGCATGTCCTGTGCTACAGCTGCGTGCCAGCTCGGCATGGCCCAAAAGAGCCCGGTCGGAGTGCCCACCTCTAGTTGGGCTTATATTCGGGGATCAAATCGTGGTGCAGCTAGCTAGTGGTGGCGCTCACAGGGATGGCAACATCTGGCTAATAATATAGAGAAATTTTAGGTGCATTATACTGGTAGTATATAATGTGTACTACAAATCATATCTAACTGTTGATTTCTTAAGGCTGTTTTTACTACTCTACTGCAAGATGAAGTATAAATAATTATAGTTAATCTGATCCATTGGATTGAAAAGAATGAATGGTTCATATTGAATTTAGTGTACGGTAACACTACTACAGAATAGTACATCACTATCACTTCATCTGTGTTGGTCCCCAAATTTTTAGGAAAAAACCGATTGTGATATATGTACTGCAATCTATGTTTTCGGAAACAGGATCTCACAATCGGTTTTAGCTCAGAACTCTCATCACAATTAGTTCTATATTAGAACCGATTGTGATGAGGGGATCATCACAATTGGAACTTTTGGAGCTTGGGTCCATGGTGAGAATTTAGGATAAGTTAATCTAGTCTAATATATTAACTTAGGTCAAGAATTCTATTGTCTGAGATTGACTAGATTACAAGGTCTAAAATTTTTAGTTTTCAGATGAGGTACTTAATTCTGAAAATTTCAGATGAAAAGTAATGATCAAATGTAATTGCTTTCGGGAATAATCTTAGAGATCAGAAGCACCTTTGGCTTTTATATAATTTTTTTAGAATCAAACTCTAAAAAATGAGCACACTCTAAAATAAGGATTGGAAACAAGGATTACACAAGCTATAATGAAAACTGTCCATGTGGAGACTCTCGGGATGTTGCCTGCACTCCACCCCCTCCAACCACAGTAGAGATCATAACGTTGATGAGCATTCCCGATGTCATAGAGTTCATCGTACTCCACTCAGGGATACACCATCATATAAGGATGTAGATGATCCTGAAACTGGAAAAAGGATCAAGGCCCAGGCCAAACTACCTAGTTAGGTACAATTCCCGTTGGTAACCGCTTGAGACTTGAAACCCATAAATGAGCTACTTGATAACCCTAACCCAAAGCTCGTAAGGGCGCAATGATATGATGCTTTTGTGTAGGAATTGCTTGGCGTCTCAAGATCACCATGCAATGTGTCAAGCATTATCAGCATGAACGTTCAGGTAGCCACACCGAAACTACGCCCTTTGAGTCCAGTCAATCTCACCCCTTTGGACATCATAGAGGGGATCAGAATCCATCCCGACCACATCTGCAAAGTGTACACCTCCCCTGGCTGATCAAAACAAACTCAAACTAGACAACAAACGATGGGCGAAAACAGGTAACGAAACTTCAGAGGGTGTTTTGAGACCCTAAACGATGTTTTTTGGGGTCGACACTTTTTTCCAAAGCCTCATGAAGAATTCGTGACTTAGCCTTGCACTTATGGATTTTCAAATCTATCTCTTCGTCCTGTTTGATTCGAGTACTCGTACATCGAAAACGGATATTATATGCAAAAGTTATGGCCATTTGAATGACAGATGCACGGATACTACTTTTCGAACTCGAATTTGGCAAAATGGAGATCGACTCGGCTTGGACTCAAATTAGATGGCAAAATTAAATTAAATGTGTGATGGACACCTCATCACAATCGGTTCTGAGCTAGAACCAATTGTGATGACCCCTCATCACAATCGGTTCTAGCTCAACCGATTATGATGATGAGGGGTCTTCACAATCGGTTCTCAGAACCGATTGTGATAAGGGGGCCTCTCATCACAATCGGTTCTAGCTCAGAACCGATTGTGATAGGGGGCCCTCAACGCAATTGGTTCTAGCTCCGAATCGATTGTGATGTGCTCGGGATAGTTCCGCCAAAGTGAAATTTGGGTGTCGAGCGGGTTCCAAATTCAAAATAATTTTGTTGAAAAAGCCACTCCCGCTCTCCCTCTCACTTGTACTGTAGATAGATAGACAGACAGACAGACACACACACACACACACACACAGAGAGAGAGAGAGAGAGAGATAGGAACCGAGGTGAAGGCAGTCAAGCAATGGGATGTGGATCTTGGTTTTGTATTTCTTAGTTTTGAAAGAAATCACTGCATAGAGCACTTCGGTAGTAATTTATGCAAGTTTCTTCTTTAGGTTGCAAGAATGTTTCAGGAAGAATAAGTGTATAACGGTAAGGAACTAAACTTTGATGTATTGTGATTTCTTCTTGTTCAAATTAACTTTATTTCTTTATTTGTCCATTATATCATGTACTAATTTTTCAATCATTTTCATATTCATGGTAATGGCAAATGGCCATGGCTACAAGGCTGAGGAGGTGGTGTAGACCACGTACAATACGGACATGGAGTTTGGATTCATCACTAGCTCTATAAAATATTGTCAAGTATATTCCATAAACATGTGCACAATATTTTGTCAAGTGTATCACTGTCTTTTAATTGGATGAATGGGTAGATGGATGCATGTGTATTGACTGTTAAATATATTTGTGTTCTATATTAATGTAAACGAATGTGATATGTGCATTACAACATATTTGTGTTCTATATATATATATACTAGTTACATGCCCGTGCGTTGCTACGAAAAACAAAATTGAGAACGAAAAAGAAAGATTAAAAAATAAAAAAAATTATTTCACAAGATCAAACATATATCTTTAACGCTTCGTTTATTACGAAAGCTGGCTAATTAAAGCAACGCTTCGTTTCTTGCGTAGGGCAATTAAGCAGGGCAATTAAGTAGAGCAATTAAGCGACAATTAATGACGTGGGAAGAATGGACCACTGCCACCAACTGCTGCTTTAGAATAGTAGATATATATATATATATATATATATATATATATATATATATATATATATATATATATATATATATATATATATTGTGAATGTCATCACAATCAGTTATAGCTCGGAACCGATTGTGATGACCCATTTCACTATTGTTGATTGTTTTACAGTATGCATATCACATTCTAGATTGTGATGACCCCTTTATCACAATCGGGAAGAAAACCGACTGTGATAGCGCTTTCTCATCACTGTCGTTGGACTTCCAATCGTATCGATTGTGACGATGAAAAAGAACCGATTCTAATGTACATTTCTGTAGCAGTGTAAAAGAGCTTTATAATGTAATATAAACCAGCGCTTAATTAAAGCTATGTAGACGACATGTGCTGTCAGATACACGGGGGGCCTTCTTTCGGTTGTACCAATCGGTCGCCTGCTTTTGCATGACAACATGTAAAGCTCGATCTTGTCAGCAGCGACGTCACTTTGAGCAACACCTTGTCAACGTCGGCAGCCACCTAAGAGACGATCTTGTATATAAATAATATAATTCAGCGTCGGTTTGATTGAAGTAAGCTTTTCAGCTCATCTCACACGACCCCATTCCCTTTTGATTGCTCCAATAGGCTATCCACATGTACTTCTAACTAAGTCTAACGGAGAAATCCTCGAACAACACTTTATTTCATCTCTGGATATCATATATAGGACATCTTTTGCATAACAAATTACTAGTTACACGCCCGTGCATTGCTACGAAAATCAAAATTGATAACGAAAAATAAAGATTAAAAAATAAAAAAATTATTTCACAAGATCAAACATCTATCTTTAACGCTTCGTTTCTTGCGAAAGCTGGCTAATTAAAGTAACGCTTCGTTTTTTGCGTAGGGTAATTAAGTAGGGCAATTAAGTAGGACAATTAAGCAGGGCAATTAATGACGTGAGTAGAACTCACCGCTGCCACCAATGTTGCTTTATAGTAGAGATAGAGCGGGGCAACATGCCACGTGTTGCCACGTAGCCTATATGACTTACTGTTAGCTTATGGAGTGCCATATCAATACGTTGGACCTGGCTAACGAAAGTAGAAGAATAATGCAGGGGGGTCGATCAACTAAAGTTAGAGAAATTAATAATACACGATAGTACGAGTGCTGAAAATTACTCAAAATCTGCGCTATGACGGATGACACGACCGACCACCGTGTGAGATTTGGAAATTATTGCTTACCTTGTCTTTTGGATATCATTTTTTACAAATCAAGTGTTGAATATCTAGGTATTATTCTAATTTCAGATTTGAATATGAACCATAATTCCAAAATCATAAAAAACAACAGGGATGGGCTTGATGATGAAAAGGATGCAGTGCAGTAGCGACCGGCCGTAGAGGAAGTAGTCGACGCAGAGGAAGCTCGAGCGGTCGCGCAGTTGCGCTGCCCAGAAACCTTATTGCCGCCCCCGTGCAGGTTCTCGCTGCGGCAACGGTTCGGAGATCCCGCTCTCCTTGCCTCGCGGTGCACGCCGAGAGGAAGGTCGGCGAAGAACGAGCAGCACCAAGACGCAACACAGGTCACCACTGGATGAACGCGAGTGCCGTGAGCAAAAACTTACCCTCGATGCGGGCGTCTCGCACCTTATAGCCTCAAGATCGATAACGGTCAATAAATTGACCGCATACAGACCATTATACACTAATGCTTCTTTGTCATCAAATTATCGCTTTCTATTGAAATCGACGCCATTATCATGGTCTGTTTCAATTCTCGATAAATGACTCGAGAGAGAAATCAAAATAAAAGGGTTTAAACGCGTGCGATTTAATCCATCGCGACGGCGACTCGCGACGTCGCAAGTCACAAGTCACGCGGAAAAATACGCGAAATACGCGTAATTCGCGAAATACTGTGGCGTGCGTGTGACTTTAGCCGTGCTCCTCACCCTTCCATATACCTCATTACAAGGCATGGTGGGAGCTCTCCCTTTTAAATTGGTACTTTCCCTCTCAATTAGCAATATGGTACTATTCTTTGTAGCTTTGGCATTAGAGATTAATGGGCCACACTTGCCTTATTTCTAACAATCCCCACCAATGCCAAAGGCATAAAGACTCAAAAGTTTGATCACCGTGTTGAATCTTCGTTTAATATATCGGTGTTTTGTAAGTCCCATACGGGTTGAACTTTCACCTAGAATAATGAGATCCATCCTCCCACAGCTAATGAATGGACTTAGCCTTGAATTCACAGCTTTGTGTGGTTAGATTTCACCCGAAATCTTAACTGATACTAGGCTGCCAAAAACTTCACCTCAACGGAGCGTTAAATGGTCATGCTCCCTAATCTTCTCATGAGCTTTATAGAGAATGCCCCTTTCTCGTGAACTGCGACCTCACAGTTAGGCTCAAGTAGGTGTATTCATTTTAGGTATCCTGTAGGCCGATACCTTTTCCTCTCATTAGGACACTAGAATACATTAAGATTATTAAATCAGCCTTCCATACAGATTTGAGTACCTAGAACATGGGTAAATTTAGTGTACTCTCTTGTTACAACCACAACTTGTTTTTCCCATTACCTAATTCACGGGATCTCCGATTAAAAGGATGGGTTACAATTGTGAAGTAACTCATATGGGCCTCATTCCCATGTCCTTCGACGCAATAGAAATCGCATTTCTTGTTAACCCTTTTGTAAAAGGGTCTGCCAGATTTTTCTCAGTGCGTATATAATTGACAGTTATAACTCCGGAGCATTTTAATTTTCTGACAGATTTAAGCCTGCGTTTCACATGTCTGGAGGACTTCATATTATCCTTAGTACTCATAACCTTGATCAACACTGTTTGGTTATCGCAGTACATTAGGATCGCCGGGATTGGTTTCTCAACCAATGGCAAGTCCAACGAAGCTCTCTTAGCCATTCACCTCAAAAGCGGTGTGTCTAATGCTACAAGCTCGGCTTCCATGGTTGACTGCGTCAATATAGTCTGCTTACATGACCTCCATGAAATCAAGAAGACCCGCTAGTGTAAACACATAACCACTTGTAGCTTTGATCTCATCTCGCATCAGAGATCCAATTTGAATCACTATACCCTTCTAATACCTGAGGGTATCCAAGATAGTGAATTCCATAAGAGGTAGTACCTCTCGAGATAGCGCAACACTCTCTCAAGAGCCTCCCAATGATCATCTCCCTGATTCGATGTAAACCGGCTTAATTTGCTCACAAAGAAATGAGATGTCAGTCTCGTTGCACCGTATAAATACATAAGGGACCCTATAATTTGTGAATATTTTAATTGATCTTTCCCTAACCCATTATTTTTGCGAAGTTTTACACTTGCATCATAGGGAGTTGGGGCTACTTTGTAGTTCTCAAAGCCGGCGGCTCAATAATTTTTCTCGCATAATGGGTCCGACTCAAAGTAATCCCATTCTCGCTCGATCAATTTAATATTTAGAATTACATCTGCCTCACCCATGTCTTTCATATCAAAACAACTAGATAGGAAAGACTTGACCTCGTCAATGATAGCAGTGTTGGTCCCAAATATAAGTATGTCATCAACATACAAACACAAGATCACTCCTTGACCCCCACCATAGCGATAGTAAACACATTTATCCGCCTCATTCACAGCAAAACCAGCAGATGTCAATGTTTTATCAAACTTTTCGTGCCATTGTTTAGGTGCTTGCTTTAAGCCATACAAGGATTTTAATAATTTGCATACTTTATTTTCCTGTCCAGTAATCGCATAACCATCTGGTTGCTCCATATAGATTTCTTCCTCCAACTCTCCATTGAGGAAAGCTGTCTTTACATCCATTTGATGGACGTGTAGACCATAGGAAGCTGCTAATGCAATTAGCACTCTAATGGTAGTTAATCTGGCAACAGGAGAATAAGTATCAAAATAATCCTCTCCTTCTTTCTGGGTATAGCCCTTGGCTACAAGCCTTGCCTTATACTTATCAACAGTACCATCAGGCCTCATTTTCTTTTTAAAGATCCACTTACATCCAACTGGTTTACACCCAGTAGGAAGTTCAGTGATCTCCCATGTTCCATTAGCCATGATGGAATCCATCTCGCTACGGACAGCCTCTTTCCAATACTCTGCATCGGGTGATGCATAAGCCTCTGAAAGAGTTTTTGGCACATCATCCACAAGATATACAATAAAGTCATCACCAAAGGTTTTCTCAACCCTTTGTCTTTTGCTCCTGCGAGGAGCCTCATTTGTGACAATATTGTTATCCTCCTCAGGGACATCACAAGCTGGTTCAACAATGTTTGGTAACTCAGAAGTAGATGGAAGATAAGAAGTTTTAGAATTTTCATTAAAGACTGATGCTCTCATTGGATAAAATATTCTCAAAGAAGAAGCATCTCTTTGATTCCATTATTGTGTTAGCAATATCTCAGGGGAATCTGATTTTACTACTAAAAATCTATAGGCCGTACTGTTATGTGCATATCCTAGAAAAATGCAATCAACTGTTTTAGGTCCAAGCTTTCTCTTTTTCTGCAATGGTATATTGACTTTAGCCAAACACCCCCATGTTCGCAGAAAATTGATATTTGGTTTTCTCCCCTTCCATCCCTCATACGGAGTAATCTCACTTCGTTTAGTAATTACTCTGTTGAGGACAAAGGTTGCTGTTAGGATAGCTTCCCCCCACCATGACTTAGACATACCAGCACTCTCCAACATGGCATTCACCAAGTCTGTTAGTGTCCGGTTTTTCCTCTCAGCCACCCCATTAGATTGAGGCGAGTATGGTGGTGTCACTTCATGGATTATACCATGCTCAAAGACAATATTGGGAGAATTCTGAGAGATATACTCTCCTCCACTACGACCTTAACCTTTTAATTTTCTTTTCTAGTTGGTTCTCAACCTCGACCTTATAGATTTTGAAGTAGTTTAAAACTTCATCCTTTGTTTTCAGCAAATACACATAACAATAACGTGTTGCATCGTCTATAAAAGTTAGAAAATATCTTTGCCTCCTTTTGTCAACAATCCATTCATCTCACACAAATCGTAATGGATGAGATCTAATGGTGCCAAATTCTTTTCTTCCTCTAACCCCTTAAATGGTTTCCGAGGTTGTTTTGCTTGCACGCAAGATTGGCACTTTGATTCTTTGACAATATCACATTTTGGAATTATTTCAAATCTGGACATTCGAGCAATGGTATCATAACCAATATGACATAAACGAGAATGCCAAACATTGGATTCACAATTATTAACTTGAGTAGCAACATTTAAATTTAAACAAGACTCAAGACACTTAAGCGGAACAGGCCTCCGCTTTCATAACCTTTTCCAATAAGGTTTCCAAACTTGGACATTACAACTTTATTAGACTCAAATACTAGCTTATAGCCATCTCGACATAATAGGGAACCGCTAACAAGATTCTTATTTATTGTTGGCACATGTCGCACGCTTCTCAAGCGGACGGTCTTCCTGAAGTAAGCTTCAGTTCTACCGTACAACACCACGCACAAAAGCATGCGACCGTTCCCCATTAGGACGGAGGAAGCCCTTCTTTGCCTGGTAAGAAGAAAATAGAGATATATCGTAACATACGTGAACATTTGCACCGTATCAACCCACCAATCGTGGATTTACATGCTGAAAAAACAACAGAGAATTACCATACCCTCCTGAAGTAGTTCCCTCACTTATGGTCACGTTGGCAATTTTCTTGCCTTGCTCATTTGGTTTGCTTTTATGAAACGAGTCTTTAGCCATGTGACCATCTTTTCCGCACACATAACAGGTAATGTTCTTCATATTTTTCTTCTTAAACTTCTTCTTGAAGCTGGTATTCTTGTTTGGTTTCAAGCCTTTGTTGTTGCTGCTGCCACCCTTCTTCTCAATCACATTTGCATTGTTTGTTTCCTGAGAAGAAGTTTTGGTGCATCTTTGGCTCGCTTTTCTTCCACATCGAGGGCTGCAATGAGATCTTCAATTGAAATCTCTTCCCTCTTGTGTTTTAGACCAGTGGCAAAATTCCTCCAAGATGAGGGAAGTTTAGCCACAATGCCCGCAGCCACGAATTTTGCAGGTAAAGCACATCCCAAATGTGCAATCTCGCCAACTAGTAGCTGAAAGTCATGCGCTTGAGCAACAATCGATTTAGACTCATCCATGGTAAAATCGAATAGTTGCTCGCATGTATACAACCAAATGACCACGACCTCAGATATTTTTGTTCAAGAGCCAACCACAACTCAGTGGCAGATGTGTAATTCATATACACATCGTATAACTGATCTGCCAGGATGGTCAGAATGCAGCCCAATGCGGTGTTATTCGCATTCTCAAACTGCGCATTCTCCTCATCCGTAAGTGGGTATTGAGGGAAAATCACCCACCACATACCCAGAGACATGAGCCAAAACTTGGCTCTAGTCTGCCACCTACGGAAGTTCTGACCATTGAACCTCTCAGGTTTCATGGCATCACTTGCACCAGCCATTGCTGAATCACAATCACACAAATAATACCAATAAGGTTTCTGGATTGTTGAATATCTAGGTATTATTCTAATTTCAGATTTGAATATGAACCATAATTCCAAAATCATAAAAAACAACAGGGATGGGCTTGATGATGAAAAGGATGCAGTGCAGTAGCGACCGGCCGTAGAGGAAGTAGTCGACGCAGAGGAAGCTCGAGCGGTCGCGCAGTTGTGCTGCCCAGAAACCTTATTGCCGCCCCCGTGCAGGTTCTCGCTGCGGCAACGGTTCGGAGATCCCGCTCTCCTTGCCTCGCGGTGCACGCCGAGAGGAAGGTCGGCGAAGAACGAGCAACACCAAGACGCAACACAGGTCACACTGGATGAACGCGAGTGCCAGAGCAAAAAACTTACCCTCGATGCGGGCGTCTCGGACCTTATAGCTCAAGATCGCAACGGTCAATAAATTGACCGTTACAAAGACCATTATACACTAGTAATCGCTGTCATCAAATTATCGCTTCTATTGAAACCGACGCCATTATCATGGCTGTTTCAATTCTCAGTAAATGACTCAGAGAGAAATCAAAATAAAAGGGTTTAAACGTGCCAGGATTTAATCCACTGCACGGCGACTCACGACGTCGCAAGTCACAAGTCACGCGGGAAAAATACGCGGAAATACGCGGAAATTCGCGGTAATTCGCGAAATACGCGCGCGCGCGTGCGTGTGACTTTAGCCGTGCTCCTCACCCTTCCATATACCTCATTATAAGGCATGGTGGGAGCTCTCCCTTTTAAATTGGTACTTTCCCCTCTCAATTAGCAATATGGTACTATTCTTTGTAGCTTTGGCATTAGAGATTAATGGGCCACACTTGCCTTATTTCTAACATCAAGTACATATGTGTGTGCATTTGTAAATTTGGTCTTCTCCCCTAATGCGAAAGGTGCGGCGGTAACCAGTGGCGGAGCCAGGATTTTTATAAGCCTTGGGCCGAAAATAAACGACTATTACTGTCGTAAAAAATTACGGACATTTAGGTATAACAAAGTACACTGCAAATAGAGAATTAAAGATAAATTTAACTTACATGCTTAACATTTCAATAAAATAGATAAAATACATCAAAATAATATAACATAGTGGAGTGGCGGAAAATCTAATACCTAATCAACGGAGATTTGTTGAATCTGAGACTAACATATTTTCATCAGTAATAGAACAAGAACCTGAATCTATAAAAGATGAAATTGCACATGTTAATTAGATACACAAAACTACGAAGGAAACTATTAAACCAAATTGCATTAGAAGAATGTAACATACCACTAGCACGAAGACTACGAGGTAATTATTTAATCAGTATATTAAACCAAATTACATCAAATTGAATCCGATTGATTAATCAGTATATTCAAATCTATATCTAGCAACTAATACATATTTGATAATTCACAGTTGCATCAAATGGAGAGTTCCTAAAACGTGCATCAATGCATCAATTAAACTACTGAAGAAGGCAAGAAGCTACCTTGCGCCTGGGCTTGCGGTATCAGGTATCTGTAGAAGTAGAAATGTAGAATAGATCAACTAAGAAATTAAAGGTCTGGGCTTGCGTCTGTTCCTCTGTTCCACTGAAGCAAAGAAAGCAACGGCCAAGCGGGCGTCGGCGAAGCGGCAGGCGGCCGGCGGCGCGTGAGGATCTTTGGCGACCAGGCGCCTTGCAGGCGGCGATCGGCGCGTGACCGCAGCAGCGTGGGAAGCGGCCCAGGCGGGCGGCGGCCGACGCCGAAGTGGGAGTCTGCCGTCTTGGCAGCGGCCAGGCTAGAAGCGGCCCGGCGGGAAGCGGCGGGCGTCGGCGAGCGGCGTGAGCCTTTGGGCGAGCGGCGGCCGGGAGTTGCCTTTGTCTAGGGTTGCCTCTGCAGTTCTGTTGGTTTTGGTTGGGAGGTAATGGGCCGAATGCCTCGGGCCCGATTAAAAAAAACCTAATTTTTGAATTGCTATTAAGACTGGGCCTCGGGCCCAGGCCCCGGTGGCCCGAGGCCCAGCTCAGCCCCTGGCGGTAAGACCTGTTGCTTGGTGCGTCTGAAGAGAGCGAAAAGTCACCGACGTCGTGGTAGGGTGAGGGACAGTGGGAGCGGAGGCTGGAGTGCGGGAGGCACTGCCACGCCCAGGTAGAGCGGAAGGGATCTTGCCGCGGTGGGCCATTCACTGCTCCCACGGTTGGGCTGAGCTTCGGGGGCTCCGGTGATCTTTCGCGCTCTCCGGATGCAATAGGGGATATGTGTCGCCTATCATGTCTTTCGTGGTGAAAGAGGGTATCAAATTTGTAAATACATATACGAGGGAGCTAGATTTGAAAAAAAAAAAACGGATAAAGGATGATTTTGATATATGTGATCCATTGCGAACAATAACGGTGGTTGGCGGATTGTCATCACCAGCCGACCCTTGGTTTGTCCTACCCAGGCATTAAAGGGAAGAAGAATCTTCAGTACTGCAGGGTGACAAAGCTTTACTCCAAGCATAAACGAGACCTCATCACTAGGAGGTTTGGCTTCACGGCAAAGCTGATTCAACAGGGTTTCGTTTTACGTACTAGCTAGCTGCGAAGGGTACTATACATGTGTAGGATTAGGCCGTTGGTTAGGGTTGCGACTGTGTGTAGATGCCATGTGTGTGCATTACAATTACTAGTTCCATATACTTTGCTTGGATGTGAATCATGTGATGCAATGCCTCGTCAGCACCCGCTTTACCGTGTATGATTAACATATTTTCCAGCTCCACCTGCTGCGAGCAACAAGTATCCCAGCATGATGTGGGCTGGCCATATTGACTCGTTGAGTGATTACACAGGCATTATCCTGCCACAGATGTAAATCGCGCATTCTATTTCAAATATGTTCGAGGGATCCTCCAGGTTTCCAGTGGCAATCCTATATAACTATTTTTTTCAAATAATTTTTTTTTAAAAAAATTATTTTTACAGAAATAATATGCCGAATCAAAGAATAGCACAAATACCCACCTGTCGTCGCTTGAATTGGCGACAGAGACTCTGTCGCCATTTCAATAGCCTTCTGTAATCGTCCGTTTGAATTGGCGATAGGCATGTAGTTTTGTAATTTTTTAATTTGGCATATTATTTCTATAAATTATTTTTAAAAATACATTATTATTTTTTAAATCTAATCCTATAAGTACATCATTAAGCTCCATTTGGGACACGGGATCTGCAGGTGTGTCGTGGGGATTACATTTCTGTAATTCTCCTAGGTTCCAAATTGGTCCTAATTAACCAATGGTGCTCTGTTTGGTCCTAATCCAATGGATTCTTTCTTGTAGTCTCTTGTTTCTTTCTCTTAACGAATTGGTGGGCCAGTTCTCCTGCCCCCACTTCCCAAGATAAGAAAAAAAAGCCCTAAACCTCTGTTTGGATTGCATATAGTTCTCAGAGGAGCTGAATTTCAGAGGATTAGTGTTGGTTGTTTTTCTGTAAAAACCTGCGTCCCAAACAGGCCCATGCCAGCGACGTGCTAAGGATAGCCAACCGAGCGTGTTCGTGCAAATGCTGCTGTCATGTTGCAAGCGGAGTGTGTGACTAGTGACTACTTAATAAATCTCCCAAGCTCTGCCTGACCTACACGATTCTGTTACTTCTGGCACTTGCGAAAGTGACGTAGGACCAACCGATGGAGAAATCGAATGGAGTTGGTGTACTGGTTGCAAGTAAAAGTTTCAGATTAATTAATCACCCCATCGATGGGCTTTATATACCGGGAGAATTGATTATTGTATAATTGACCGTTTGTCTTGTATGTCTCGCTAATATTAGCTCTGGAATCTACATATTAATAAGATATCACAGAATAAATAATCAATAATACAAATAAATAAAAGTAAACCATCAATTATTCCTTATATATCATGCCATTGCTCGTCACAGGTCACTCGGATTAAACATGGGACACGCCGTCCAGATTCGCAGATATAGCTTTCAGTAGCTAGCGATGTTGACAAGACTTGGAAAAAAGAATGATCGGCGAGGCTGTTTAGGTAATGCATGCATGCATCGTAGAACGAACCTTACCTTTCCCGGCCGTTGCCATAAACTAGCTAGGTCTACCTGTGCATATGCTTTTGTACATGTTTAGTAATCAAAAGGATTTGAGCTAGCTCACTTGTTTGTTAAGCAAAGCAGATGGCCATTTTTATGGGAAGATAAAAATAGATCGTTCTTGACTTTATGGTGATGAAATAGACATTAATTGTTCAAAGTAGTCGTCAAAAAGAAATTATTCAAAGTGATGAAACGAAGAAGAGTGTGTATTAATTGTATATATCTATGTCTATATCCGCCATGGACAAGCATGATATAGCATTGAGAGAAAATCGATTTAGATAATCAGAAAAACTATCGGACGCTATACCATTTAGACGGTATAGCAATGAAACGTATGAAACTTATGATTTTTTATACTGAAACTCATGAAACTTAACACTAAAAACTGATGAAACCTGAAACTCGTGAAACTAAATACTGGAACACATGAAACCGATCACGAGTTTCATAAGTTTCGGGCTATACCGTTGGAACGGTATACCGTCCAATAGTTCTGCTCTTAGATAATTCGTTTATATATATCTTGCTGCTTGTAAGTGTATACCACTGCTCAGGCCCGCACGAGAAGCATGTGCAGAATGAGCTGCTGCACAGGCCCTCCAAAAATTAGAGCCTCATTTTCTATCCACTAGAATGATTATTTCCTAATCTTTACAATAGTAAGAGTAAAACCAACGAGCGAGCATTTTATTTATTCTCTTCTTCCTAAAAACTGCCACCGGTTAACATCATTTTTGCCACCTACGGCCTCTTTCTTTTCTTTTGCTACATTCATTTCTAAGAAAATATAGGGTATTATTGATATTTTAAAGTTTATGAAATAGCTAAATTGTTTTCATAATACAATTGTTTATATATTTTTCTTGACTATTCCGGTGAATATTGCATACGCAAGAAAAAGCTTATATGATTGAAGTTGTTAAAGTTCTACTTGCATTCTATAATGACTTAGGAAAGACTTAACAGTAGCACTTGCAGTTGATGGTTAATTTGGTAAAGACTAATTACAAAGTTAATTGAAGATTTTGTTTCAAGGTATACCAGAAAAATGATGCTTTGCACATCAAAGTTTTTGTACTAATTTAGAGAATTATTTTTATCCAGGACTGAATCCTTTGTACCATTCATAAGGAAAAATTATTACAAGTGTAATATAAAAATAATGCCTTTATTTTGATGGCTGACTTTTACTAAGGATCTATTTGTTTTTGCTTTTGATTCTGAATTCTAGCCTCAAAAGATGAATAAAAAACAAACAACTCGATTCTAGAAGTCAATTATCACAATTCAGCCTAATCATATACACTAGAATCCACAATCCACTCCATATGTGCTTTTGGATTCTAACTTTTGGGGAATCAGCGTCTCTACAATCATAATCCATAATCAGATTTTAGAGAATTCAAAGAAAAAACAAATAGGCCTTAAGTGTATGATCTAATTTTAATTTTAGCACGTATCGCTCAAAATGTCAGGGACGGCGCTGCCACTGCTGTATCCACAGTTCCACACGACGTGCATGCATGGAGATGAGAGGATTGCCTAAATGGTAGCAGTCCTAACAAAACTAAAATTTAATAGAATAAAAGTAGAAGAAATCTCCATGGATATACATGTATAGCAACGACGAGAGTTTAAGACGGATTTATTAGATAATCATGCATCAAGCAGGATGGTGGTTAGTGGCGTGTCACTATTGACAAACGGACTAATTAGCCGTCTAGTCTTTTGGTTAAGTGGCAAGCATGTATGCGTGGGATCAATGCTGGAACTGAGGTGACTCACTAACTGCTAGTCTACTCCCACTACTGCTAATTAACTAAGCAGACACATACGCATACACCAAAGTCCAAACAGGAGATTATTGCTAATTATTGATTAATAAATAATGTAGGAAGCGCCGCATATGAGCATCCGGTTTAGGCACCAACCCGGTTTTGCCTAAACCCTGGTTCTGGGTTTTAAGAAAGGTTGCAACTCCCACCGGTAACCGCCGGTTGCCGGTACTCCCGGTGAGGACATGCTATTTTAAGCTCTCTGTTTTTTTTTTTTGGCTGTTTTGAGCTCTATTTGCTGTTGAAAATTTGCAGAGTAAAAAATGGAGTATGCCCATATTTACTTGTATTTGTAACGCGGTTACCAACTTCAGGCCAGGGTCCTGTGAGTTACGACTGAGATCAAGTTTAGACAGTCTTGTATGTGGACGTTGAGATTAATTTCATAATTATTTCATTAGAAGAAGTCAAAAGGTGCTGAGTTGGTTGGACTTCAGTTCTATATTATCAAGCTAGTGGTGAGAAAATACCAAGCTCTTGTATAGACTAGTATAAATTGATGGTAAGACTAAAAGTATATATAGTTAGCTATGTACACATAAATGCACGCGGCCGTGCCACGTGTACCGACTATGTCACATCATCTTACCCTCAATTGCTGATGTGGCACCGCGGTCTTTGCGAGACGCGCATTCTCGTGCGGTTGGTATGTTAGCTTACAATGCGAGATACCAGGGGCACTTCTTAGGATCGTGGTCATTTTATATGAGGTCTCGTCTTGCGGTTTTGGTTTGACGCGTCTTTATAAGGGAGATGTCCCTGTTTGCGAAAGGATGCAGCAAAAAAAACTGATCTTGTCTTCCTTCGACGCTTTCTGCTTCCTCATGTGCTTGGTGCCATCCGAGCCATTCCGTCCCTTTGCCCATCGTGCAATAGGCATGAGCGAGAGTAGTGTTTTCGATCAGACACCGGCCTTTGATGACTACACGGGAGACCGATGATCAGATTTCTGGAAAGCGCCATGACACGTGATTGCTCGTCTTAGTCTTCGATTGTCACGCTGCTCCTACATACTTTCTTGTTTTTCACAAAGGCCACTATAAGTATCCCAGACCGATTAATTGTTTATCCAAACAAATTTTCTTTTAGTGATTAAATTATTGAGAATGTATATTGCTATTGTAGTATTGTTTACATCTATGTGTTAGTTAAGCTATCTAGTATGTGTATGTACGTCTTATTTGTTATGTATGTCTTATTTATCAGTATATTATGTATTCATTAAATATTTGCTAATTATTAGTAATTTTGTCACAGACGTAAAATTTAATTTCGTATTTGTATCGCGTAACTACGAAACTTTTTCCAACCGTAGGTACTCGCATGCTGCTCACATCGCACGAGGGCGGCCGCCGCTTCGGCCGACTTGCTTTGTGATTAGCTGGGCTCTCTTGGTGCCCGCCTGCAGGGCCAGATGTGGCGATCAAGTCTTCATTTCTTCCTTCCTCTCAGAAAAGAGCAAGTCTTCTTTTCTTCCTATTTGATTGACCAGGCACGTATCCAAATGGCACTGGCTGCTAATTAAGCAGGAGGCCAGGATTAGGCAGGGCTGCAGGGGCGCCCGGCCCACCCATGGCTCCACGGTAACAAAGGGCCCCCGTTTTTTTTTATTTGCAATATTTTGTTTATTGTCATAAATCATACTACCTTTTTAGTCATTCTCTAATTAAACAAACATTATACAAGGTCATAATTAAACAAACATATTTGTTAGTATACAAGGCTATACAGAGAGTTATGCAGGAACAATTTCTTCAGTTTCCAAATATAGTTAAGAACTTTGTAATGATTAAAGGGTGCAATTAAGTTACTTTACGTCACCTTTTAATCAACTCTTTCTTAGAGAGTTTTTATGGGTGTGTATTTTTTGTCGTGAAATAAGATCGTTCACACACACCAATCTACGGCACGCTAAGCAATCACGCGAACAGAAGAAAGGAAAAGCACACCATACAAGGGGGAAACCTCTCTCTTTATTAGATTGATCAATTTCTGTACAAGGCAATGCCCTATATATATAGTGGAGGACCCCTGGAGATAAGTTCGGATTCGCCCACCATAGATAGAGTCCTTCTCTTCGGGGATACGGATTCTATCCATATCGTAACACTCCCACTTGGGCGAATACCGTGTAATGCACATGTCTCATTAAAAACTCCTCCCAAAAACCAGTGGGAAAAAAGGAATGGAGAAAAGAGTACATTGCACTCGCACTCCATGTTACACTAGTTGCCCCATTAAAAACCTTGATGTGAGAAACTTCAAGAAAACTCACTTAAGAAAAAAAGAGCACAACTTATAATATTTAAGATATAAAGTATGATCTTCAGGATCGAGCAAAAGGGATTATGGTTCAGGATTTACTCCCCTTGAACTCTGCAAATCTCTAAGTCACCTCATTCCAATGCCATCGATGTACCTTTTGGAAGGTAGACTTTGGCAAAGATTTTTGAATAAATCTGCTAGATTTTCATATGACTTAGTTTGCATTATTTTTACCTTATTATTCTTCTGGAGTTCATGAGGATAGAAGAACTTAGGGACAATATGCTTCGTGATATTGCTCTTTACATAACCCATTTGCATTTGTGCAACACAAGCAGCATTATCTTCATAGATAATAGTAGGGATATTGACGATATTCATACCACATGACTTCTGGACGTGGTTAATTACATGTCTTAGCCAAACGTATTCCCGTGAGGCTTCATACAAAGATATAATCTCTGAGTGGTTGGTAGAAGTGGCTATCAAAGTCTGTTTGAAAGACCGCCAAGACATAGCTGTACCACCGCAGAGAAATACAAAAACCAGTCTTAATTTTAGCACTGTGGGGATCAGACAGATAGCCAACATCCATACTTTCCTCCATGGTTAAGTCTTGGTCCCTCAGGAAAAACAATCCAAGATCTTAGGTACCTTTGAGGTATATGAGTAAAGTCTTGATATTAGCCCAATGTCTTCTGGTTGGAGCTGCACTATGCCTTGCTAGCAAATTTACTGCAAATGCAATATCAGGCCTTGTGCAATCCGCAAGATACATAAGTGCACCGATAGCACTTAGATATGGGACTTCAGGTCCTAAGACTTCCTCATCTTCCATCTTTGGTCTAAATGGGTCTTTGTCCGCTTCAAGGGATCTTACTACCATGGAGGTTTTCAAAGGATGAGATCTATCCATGTTAAATCTTTCCAATACCTTCTTGGTATAGGCAGACTGGCGTACTAAAATTCCTTCAAGGAAATGCTCAAGCTGCAGGCCTAAGCAAAATTTAGTTTTACCCAAATCATTCATCTCAAACTCCGTCTTGATGTAAGCATTTGCTTCCTTTATTTCCTCTGTGGTTCCGATAATATTCAGATCATCGACATATACTAAGATGATACAAAATCCATTCTGGAATTTCTTTATGAACACAGGGACAATCATCATTATTTGAATATCCCTTCTTTGTGAGGAATTTACTAAGTCAGTTGTACCACATCCTTACCGACTGTTTTAATCTGTATTCAGTGACCCATATAAATATGCGGTCACTATATCTATCAACTTTATTGATAAGTTTAAGCTTGCTGCCATCAATATTAAATTTCGGAACGTTATTTCACTCATTACAGGAGAACAGGTTTCATTGTAATCGATGATAGGTCTCTGCTAAAACCCTTGTGTTACAAGCCTCGCTTTATATCTCACCACCTGAATATTTTCATATCTCTTCAGCATGAAAAATCCATTTGATCCTACAGGGAATATTTTAGGAAATGTTTAGTCAACATGACCAAGAACTTTTCTCTTATTAAGCGAGCGCTGCCTCAATTGCTCTTTCATTTGACCCTATATGAGCGCTCCTAGCACTCTGCCATGGACTTTGGTTCTGAATCCAGATTTTAGCAATTTTTAGAGGCAAAAATATGTCAACAATTGTAGTCTTTCTTTATATATAATTCTCCTGCATCACTCCAGGGATATCTCTTTATTAATTTCTTCCAACTCCTCGTGATTTCCCACAACAATGAAGTCTGGGTGTTCCGACTTCCCAGCGTTGGTTTGTGCGCACAAATATACGCTGGGGTTATCATCTTCAGGATGGATCACTTCAGGGATATTACCATATTCTAGATGGCTCACTTCAGGGATTTTCTCAACATCAGGTTGAGCTTCTTCCACTGTCATGGGTAGTGTTCTCATTTATTTGGTTCTCTATTTCTGCGGACGTCTCCGTGGAATTGAGTCCCGTGCACCTGGAGGCCTCCCCCTCATTTTATCATGAGGGTCAAGAGTGGGTTCAATATCCTTCTAGGATATTTCCACTCTTTCAGGTGCATATACTGCAGGTATATGAGATCTTTCCACTACCTTATGATCAGTGAAGGCATTTGGCAGATTCTTAGCTTATTTGTTGCTGATTTATTACTTTCCGATCTTCCAGTTCGGTCTCTTTAGTGTGTGGATCTAATGACTCGGCATTCTTTAATGTGGTACTTATCTCCCCCTAATGCCGATAAATATCCTTAGTACAATCAGTATACCGAGCCGTGTACAGATCCTCAACTTCTGGTGAGATTCCATAGTGGTACGCTGTGGTGGAGAGATTGGCATGTATACAACATAGCCAAAATTTTCGCAGATGGGAAATACTTGATTCTCTTCTATGCACTATCTGCAACGGGGAAATTCCATAATATACAGTTGAGTTGAGTTGAATTAATATTGCGGTGTGCAGCACTGCGTGGCCCCAGCAACTGGTGGGTATCCTACTATTTTGCAAAGTGGTGAAGCAATAAATTTTATTTCTTTAATAATGACTCTACAAGGCCATTCTATTGTGTGGACGTGAGGTACTAAAAGCTCTACATTAATTCCCAGTGCCATTAAATGCTTATGAGGTAAACTCGTTAGCATTGTCCATTTGAATAGACTTGATTCTTTCTTCTGGAAAGGAGGCTCTTAAAAATTTGGGCAATTAATTTTGGTAGAAGCATAGTCCCTAGTAGATAAGAGACATATAATATCTGAAAAGGGCCCAACAGGGGCTAAGGAGGTGTCGGGACCCGAATTTGCAAATCCGGACCCTCTGTGTATTCAACACTAGTCCAGGAACACGCTAGTGCACACAGTCTCAACATTGGTAAATATCACAATCATACTCAACGAAATAATAAGGTACCTTAATTAGTTAACCAAGTGGGTTGCTCGACCTTAAGGTCAAGTTACAAATGTACGCCACGCAGGGCGAAAACTTAATAAAAGAGAAATAACAGCAGCGGAAAATAAGATAACTTCGTGGCGCCATCCAGTATACCATAGGCAACTGACTGGGCTCGCTCCCTAGTTAGACGGTTCCTCTTGGAGCTCCTCCTCCAAAGCTGGTGTAGACTCTTCTTCAACTGGTGTTGTATTGTGGCAAGGGTGAGTACTTGGTACTCAGCAAGTCATGCACAGAATGCAAACTAATATACTACATGCATGGCTTAGTACAAAGGAGCAGCTCATGGTATAATTGCAGTAAAACAGCATTTGACAAGTAGCATAAGTAGATTCGAAAGCAGTAAAAACAAGTATAAGATCAATAACTTTTCCAGGAGTTAAATAAACTTCTTTCCCATTCCTAATCCACATTTCCATCAATGTCATTATTAAACCAAACCAAACCTTTCAAGTCCAAGTTATTTTCAAGAAAGTCTAACCCTTGACTATAATTCCCGAGCAATGTCCAATACCGCGGACACGGCTATTCGAATAGATTTTACACTCTGCAGAGGTTATGCACTTTACCCACAAGATACAACCAAACACCACAAAGGCGAGTGTCCGTAACAAAGTCTTTCGGAAACTTCTAACAGCACAAGTGGTCCTCCCCGGTGATTGCACACTAACCCTTCCCTTAGCGAAGGCGAAGTTTAGGCCAATCCACCGTTAGATGGTTACCTGGCCGCAGCCCCGGTACGCTCCCCCGTACAACAACACAAAAGGTATAGTTGACACCCCAAGGTCCCACAGGTACGTTATTAGCAACTTAATCAACTAGGTCCGTCCCATTACAGACATGTGGTTGCACGCTTGACTCAGTTCAAAGGCTTGCAAGGTTAAGTCCTTAGGGTGACCAGGGCAAGACTACCCAAAGAACCAAATCAACGTTCCTGATGCCACAACAGGCCCATCCGATCATTCTTGCCACATGCCCCGGTTGAAAACTATTTGTCAAACCCCTAGTTGTTTACCACGTTCCACGTGCCATCAATATCATCATCAATAACACATGACACTTTTCAAAACAGGTTCCGTATCTCATTAAGTCAATATTATCATGTAATTGGCAAAAACATGTTACGTGGCCAGGCTAAGCATACTACGTCGGTCTAATTACCCATGTTGGCATTTTAATAAAGCCCAACTAATAACCCACAACTAGGGTGACAAGGGGTCATGGCACATAAATAATAATCAAGTTGTCATAATGCGAAATTGGCATTTAACTAATTCCCCCAAACTTAATCAAAGCATTTGCTAATTAAACTAGCATGCAATAAATTAAATCAAAATAATTTCAAACTGGGAACAACATGGTCAAAGCACAACTTGCCTTCAAAGAGTACTTGTTCTTGGTCTTGAGCTGGCTCCTGGGTCAACACTTCACCTTCGAAGCCCTCGGGCACTTCAATGTCTACTCGTAAAGCGTGCAAGTAGCAATAAATAAATAAACAGTAGACAAAAAGTGTCCAAACATCCAAATGAAGTCCATAAATAGAGAGAGCATAATTTTATGAATTTTTAGGAATTTGAACCGGCAAAATCGGAGTTGAAACGCAAAAGTTACAAGCGTTTAAAGTTTAAATAATCAATTAAATAATATTCAAGAGAAAAACTTTGGTCCAAAAATTAAATAAAATTCACCATTAGGTATATCTCAATTTTATAAAAAATTAGAAATTTGAATCACTCAAATCGAAGTTAAAACGCAAAAGTTATAAGCGTTTGAAGTTTGAATCTATATTTGAAATCAATAAACCGAATTAAATAAATAATTTCTTTTTCGGAAAATGATTTATTGCGTTAGCACGACACGTGGACCAATCAGAGGCCGCCACGTCGCCTCGGGTCCATGGACCCGGTGCACGTTTCGGCTCGGTCCACCGTGGACGCTTCCATCAAGACGTGTGCCTCTAACAGTGGGCCTCGGGTGACGTTAGCGCGTCGGACGCCAAGACTCAGCCGAGGGCTCTGATAGCTGGGCCCCACCGTGACATCAGCTTGACGTCACGGGTGATGTCATGGTGCGGTTCGGCGGATCAGCGGCCTTGCGGGTCCCCGCGGCCCGGCGTCCGCGTCTTTGGCGTCGATGGCGGCCATGGTGACGCGGCCGACGCGGCGGTCCAGAAATCTTGACACCGCAGCGACGATCTGGGCCATTGATTTGAAAATCAACGGTCCAGATTAGATCCAACCTCACGCGTTGGAAACTACTCGGTTGATCTGGACCGTTCGACAACGTGGCTAACCCTAGCCGCACGATCTAGATCTAACGGCTGGCAACGGATCAAGCACGGTGCGGTTGCGACTACGTGGCACGATCTAAACCGTTGGATCTAGATCCAACGGTTGAAAACGGATCTAAAACTGCAACGTGGGAATTTACCTTCGGGCGACGTGGACGAATCTCAGCCGTGCGATGAGGATCCAACGGCGGAGAAGCTTCGCGAGTCGGCGATGGTGTGCGGCGGAGCTGGCTGGCCGGAGACGAAGACGATGACACGCACGATGGCGTTTGGGTGCGATTCCGGCGAAGTGGATGGTACCTCCCGACGCGTCTTGTCCTTGCGGTTCCGAATCTGGGCACCAACACAGCGGACGGTGGCGGAAACGACGGAGAACCGCGGCGGAACCCTAAATCCACTACGGCGAGCGATTGCGGCGCAACCACGGTGGCTTGAGCTCGGTGAGTTAGGGCTACGGGTGCGCAAGGAAACGGAGAACACGATGGTGGCGGCGGCGCATTAAATAGGGGCCTCGGCTTCCATGCAAACTGCGAAAACCGAGGTCCACACGGCTGCAGCGGCGGAATCCGAAATAGATTCGGATTGGGTGACGTGGCGCAACGATACCCGTTGGATCAAAATCCAATGGTCGTGGGTTTGGGCTTGGGTCCAGCTCGGTGGTCTGGTTGGCTCGGTCGGAGCCTGGCTCGGGCGGCGTTGGCGCGATCGTGGCCGTTGGATCTCGATCCAACGGTCACGCGGGCTAGGGTTTGGGTTGGGTTCGGTGACGTGGTTCGACCGAGACGGCTGGCGCGGTCGGGTCCAGGTCGGACTTGAGTCTGACTCGGATTCGGGCTCGGTTGGATGAACAGTGCAAACCCGATCGATTTTTCCAGCAATTAAATATTCAAATTAATTCCCAGAAATTCATTTAATTCATTAAAAATAGCAAAACACTCAGAAAAATTCCAGAAAAGTTCTAGAAAATATTTTGGAACATTTTGGACTCAATTAAAATATTTCCAACAAAATTTTATTTGCAAAATTAAATTCTTTAATTATTTGAAAAGGGAATAAATTCAAATAAATCCAAATAAATCCCAGAAAATTCCAAAAATTCACAAAAGTGCCAAATCTTATTTAAATTCATGAAAAGCAAAAATTGGGGTGTTACAGGAGGTCCATAGATATCACTTTGAATTTTCTCCTGGAAAAACAGTGATTCTTCTAAAAGTTAGAGGATCTAAGTTTTTCTATAGCACAAACAGGGCATAAGAAATCTTCAGATCTAGGAAAGTCTTTATGCTATGGCCAGCAGAAATACTAATTATTTTCTCATAGTATTCAACTCAAGATTACCCAGTCGATCTACTAGATCTTAAAAATTTCTGGGTTTTATCGCAATACAAACTGCAAGTTGCATAGTATAACCAAACAATTATTGCATCAGAAAAAATTGTAGAATATAGAAAAAACATAGTACAAATGAGCAAAATATTATGGAAAAACACCTTATTTGACTATTATTGGTAATTTCTCAACAGGAGCATAGACCAAATGTTCATGCAGGAACACAAATATTCAAACTGATAATATGAGGCTCTTAAGGAGACCCAACTAATGGAAATACGACATAAAGCAAAAAGGGGTACAAGGAAACTATTGCAAGTCTCCATATAAATCGTGTTCCTCCTATTGGGGAACATTTGTATTCTTTTGGAATTCCACAAGTTCAGTACCAAGAAGGTCATCTTCCTCCATGGGCGAGTCACCATACCCGAGAAGGCTTTCTTTGAACTCAACCGTAGGATCGGTGACGTTGTCGTCCTTTTTCCCACATTTTTGTTCAATGAAGTGTGCCTCAACCTTTTTTTTCTTGATTCCTCTGGAATCTCCCAGTGGATTTCATGTAAAGCTCCGTTAGGTGCTTTGGGGTGCGACAGGTACGTGACCAATGGCCAACGCACCCACACCTAAAGCACGACTGAGGAGGGTTAGGTGCCTTATTGGCTGGACCTTTCTTCTGGAAGGTTCCAGTACCTTTCCCTTTACCCTTCCATTGGAATTTGCCCTTTCCCTTTTGGTTTCTGCTATTCTTCCATTTATTCCCCTTATTCATTTGACCTTTTTTGTGGCCATGGCTATTACTAGCCTGTTGAGCGGTAGCATGTGCTTCGGGCAATGCTTGATTTCCATTAGCACTTGCATGATGATTCTTCAACAGGAGTTCATCATGTTTTTCTGCTTCTAGCAGAACACTAATAAGCTCAGAGTACTTCTTGTACTTTGCATGACGGTACTGTTGCTGTAGTATCATCATGTTGGGGTGGAAAGTGCACAAGGTTTTGTCGATCATTTTAACATCAGTAACTTTCTGGTTACAAAACGTTAATTTAGCGATAAGTTTGTGCATTGCAGAATTATATGCTGCCACAGATTTGAAATCCTGAAAGCGTAGGAGGGTCCTTTCTCGTTGTGCTTCTAGCAATAACACAGATCTTTGCTGGTTATAGCGTTCCTTTAGGAAATTCCATAATACCAGCGGCTTCTCCTCCATCAAGTATTCGGCCTTCAGGTCCGGATGAAAATGGTGCCTTAGGAAATGTAAAGTAGCGCATTTTGCGGGTTCGGGTATAGCAGGTGCACCAGCTTCAGGCTGGGCAATAGCATCTCTAAGTGCTCTAGCTGCAGGTTGATTTTGGCATCCATTGCCCAAGTGAGATAATTGCTGCCATCCAGGGCAAGCACAGCAAATTCCCTTTTTGCGATGTCAGACATATTCTATATGCAAGCAATACGAAATTTTACTACTGGTAAAATATTATTTTGCATGCATCCTTATTGAATCAATAAAGTTTTGGTCTATATCTATTCAGTAGATAATTATCACAATTCTCCCAGAATTTTCCTAGCATTTAGCAATTTTCTGTTAATTATACAGCAATTTTCCATCATTACTTAATAACATAAAATAAATTCCAACATCAATTAAATGCGGCATAATGCTAATTACATCTTATGTAACTCTTGTTGCATAATGCTAATTACATCTTATGTAACTCTTGTTGGCTGGGAGTGAAAACAGGTAATGAATGTCTCCGTCAGCTCGACTCATGGCCAGGTCAACCCGCCCTAGGGCTCACATGAGGGAGGGAGCACTTCCCATTTCCGGGTGCCAATTAAAGAACCAAGCCTCATGTGTGTTTTCCTAGACATCAATTGTCTTGCATCTGTTCCTTCATTACTGAAATCAAATCCCAACTACTCATGTCGTCAAAATTTTCAAGCAAATTTTGCAATTCTCCGTTAATATTTGAGCAATTTTCAGAATTACTTATGTAACAGAAAAATCAATTTACCACATATTAAACATGGCAAAAGCAAGAAAATAAACCCAGTACATCCAAGGAGACAATAACAGTAACAGATCAAGAACGATCGAGAACGATCTCTAACAGTGTATTAGATCAATACATCGAATGAGACAATCTGCAGGATTTTTATCATGCGCGATTACTTACGTTCTTGATGCCGGATGTGTTGACTATCGCGTAGGATAGAGTCACGTAGGACTTTTTCGACGATCCGAGTGAATGTCGGCTTGATGGCGAGTTGATTGCAGATTGGATCGGGCGATCAATCGCTGGTAGTAGTCGTTCGTCGTAGTCGATGATTCCCCGCATCTTGTGGTAGAGACTCGTGGTGATAACGTGTTGTGAAATGAGATCGTTCACCCACGCCAATCCATGGCACGCTAAGCAATCACGCGAACAGAAGAAAGGAGAAGCACACCATACAAGGGGAAAACCTCTCTTTATTAGATTGATCAATTTCTGTACAAGGCAATGCCCTATATATACAGTGGAGGACCCCTGGAGATAAGTTCGGATTCGCCCACCATGGATAGAGTCCTCTCCGGGGATACGGATTCTATCCATATCGTAACATTTTTCACAGGTAGCGCGGAGTATACCATTGGTTTACAAATCAACACCTTTTAAAATTTAGCTCTACATATTCACGTATCTTTTTAGTAATAAAAATTTAACAACATGGCATTATAATCAACAAATTAGCGTACAATTAATATTGCATTGTTTTTTCTTTGAAAATATTCAATCTTTTTTCAGCTACATACAAACTATAATTTATTATATAATGAAAAATTTTATAGCATGTATACACATTTCTTAAGCTAAAACACTTCATAGTTTAGACAAAATAAACTAATAAAGGCTCTTGCTTCATCCGGAGGCCCCTAAAATGTTAGGACCGACCCTATTCGCTAATAAGCTAGCTTTTTAACGGGCATCACTGATTTCGATGCTACTGGGTAGGTCAAACCTGCATGTACTTAATTTGTTAGTGAACAAAATGAGAAATTTTTGTATTTGATACAATATTCGACTCGTATTCACAAAATGATACAATACTTTCGCGTATTTATAGAAAACCCATTCATACCCGGAATTTGAAATTCCATTTTTGAATACCCGGAATTTCAGAAACTGTTTTTCGCGTATTTGGCAATTGAAAAATCGAGTATGCTATACCCGGTGAAGGTGACTAGACAATCATCCAAAAGATTATCACCCATCCTATTTCTCAACTTATTCTTAACAAACTTCGTTGCAGAAAATGCCCTTTCATACGGCTATACCTATCGCTAATTTGATCAAAAAACCACAAATCAAGGGTACTAGCCAGTAGCCATTAGGGCAGAAGGGCAAGGACTGTATGTCTCACCAGGGAGCCGGGGCGCCTGAGCGACGATCGCGTGCGCCTGATGGCTATTCGCGTGCACCTGAGGAAATGGACGGTCGGACGGACGCTTGACTAAATCACTGAATGATTGGGCGGAGCATTGGTTGGGGCGTGGCCCAATAGTGCCAACCACTGGCTCCGCCTATACAGCGGCACAACTGGTACTAGCAGTATCACTCTGGAATAAACAATTGGTTTCTTTGGTGCAATCAACTTACCTGCAACCCTCCGTATCTTGTTTTTGAGGTGCCGACTATAGCTTCCATACTCGGTTTTTGAGGTTCCGAGTATGGCATTACCGGCATTTCAAAAATCGGGTATAGCATACTCGGTTTTTCAATTGCCAAATATGCGAAAAATGGTTTTTGAAATTCTGAGTATTCAAAAATGGGATTTCAAATTCTGGGTATGAGTGGGTTTTCTGTAAATACGCAAAAGTGTTGTATTGTTTTGTGAATACAGGTCAAATCTTGTATCAAATAGAAACATTTCCAACAAAATGAGAGCATATTCATAATAGAGCAAGTATAATATGACTATTTAGCTTACTATAACATATGTATATATCAATTTTGTCTAATATGAAAGAGTGAGAAAAGAGGAACACTAGTACATAAAACCTTTTTACAGATGGTTCACAAACGTCATAAATCACAGACGGTTTCTAATTATAACCTCCTGTGATGTCGTAGTATCACAGATGATTCTAGTAAAGAACCGTCTATATTATGTTACACATCACAGGTGGTTTATAATTAGAACATTATGTGATTTTATAGTATCACAGACGGTTTAGTTAAGAACCGCCTGTATTGTAGTACACATCACAAACGGTTTACAATTAGAAGTGTCTCAGCCCCGGGTGCCTCGCTACACTGCAGCCCCTGGTGCCACCACCAGCGGAATGAAGAGCGCGCGAGAGGATCCTGACAGGGAGGAGGACGATGACGAGGAGGGCGAGGAGGATGAGGATGACGATGGGGCCACCGTAATCGACTGAGGGAGCACTCCTCCGACATTGGAGGATAGTGGCAACGAGCCACGTGCCGCGTCCAGCGTCGACACCATCGACGACGACCCCATCTCCGGCCCCTCGGGTAGCAGCGGTGAGTGGTGATCGAGCACGCCACTATTGTAATTAATGTTTATGTGAATTATGTTATGTTAACCGTTGTGTATAGCTAAATGTTATAATGTTCTCCATAATGACTGATCAGTAGTGTAAAAATGCTAGATCAATTAGAACCCATCACTAACCTTAGATTACCAAAATTAAATGAATCTACTAACCCTTCAAAATAAATGGTCTTATCTCACACAATCACCTCACAGCCGCAGCTAGTCTCACAGCCAGGGCTCTATTTGAGATATCACAGACGGTTCTATTCATAAACCGTTGGTGATATATAAAGAATTTCATATGGTTTTATTACAAAGCCGTCTGTGATATACACCAATAACACGAACAATTTGAATATAAAACCATCTGTGATAGCTACAGGAGTTATCACAGACGGTTTATAATAAAATCGTCTGTGATATTGGTGTACACCACAAACGATTGTAATGTAAAACCATATGTGGTATAGTCACTGACAGTTGCACTATAGAACCGTCAGTGATGTTCATCATTATAGACGATTTTTCAAAACTGTCTGTGATGGGGCATCTAATATAAGCCTTTTTGTAGTAGTGGAAAGAGAAGAGAGCCAGCTCTCATGAAGTAGCCGACGTCGTACAGGAAACAAGATAGAATAGTTATGTACAAGAAAGAAGAGATAGTTATTGTCCAGCATCTAGAGACAACATTTAGAGATAGTTATTGTATAGGCTGGCTTTAGTGCTTATTCTAGATGGCATGGATCGAAGATGGAGTAAGTAGTAGACTTTGTTATTGTACTTGTTCTTAGTAGACGAAACAAAGGATAATCAATCGATCAACACACTATCACCATGGTCGAGAGATGGATCTTTTTAAATAATATACAAAAAAAATATATAAAAATAATATATCGTAGAGAAAAATTACAAAAGTGTAACTCTGTCACATAAAAATGGCATTTTAATTCTGTTGCCACTGAGAACGACGATAGTAAATCATTCGTAGTCATAAAGCCGCCATTTAAGATCCACGTCATTAGTCATTGTTTCAATTGATGATTTAATTTCCGTAGCCGACTGAAATAGTGACTGACTGTTCAGTTTCTCAGTTGCCATTTCCATTAGCGACAGAAAATCAAACTTAAGGCCGTGCACACCGGTCGGCCAGATCCAGTCACCATTTCATCGAGCGCTCGAGAGGAGAGAAGAGAGGAGAAGGAAAGGAGAGAAAGAAGAGAAGAGGGAGGAGAAGGACAAAGAAGGTCTGCGTGACATTTGAAGGTTGTTTATTAATCTTGTTTTTATGCTTTTCGAAATCTAGGTTAGAAAACTAAAGTAATTAGATTTGTAGAGTAGTAATATTTTTTTGTAGATATGGCAGATTAGACATATTTATTTAGGTATGTTTATATTAGAAATATTTATTTATGTATGTTTAGATTATTTTTGTAGATATGAGTAGTAATATTTATTTGTAAATATTTGTTGATTATATTTTTTCCTTCACAGAATTCAAAAGGCTGGTCCTCTTCCATCAAATATTCGACTTTCAAGTCCGTATGAAGATGGCGCTTCAAGAAATGCAAGGTCATACACATGGCGGATTCGGGAAAAGTAGGGATACCAGCTTCAGGATGGAAAAACAACAGCTCTAAAAGATCGAGCTGTCAGATTAATCTTAGTATTCATTGCCCGGATAAGGTAATTGTCACTGCCATTCAGGGAAATGTCAAGGCCCCAAGTTCCAAAAAATTCTGGGACATCTGGAGTATCCGGATCCACATCCAGAGTGTCCAGATCCAACCCGGAATATCCAGATAAAATGTCCGGAGTATCCGGATTAACCTGACCGAGCGCCTCAATCCGGACCAAATTGTCCGGAGTGTCCGGATTGGCCACCGAAGACCCCAACCCGGAGTCTCCGGGTTAAATGTCTGGAATGTCCGCACTTATCGTGGGTTGAAATAAAAGTCCGGTTCTTGGCCTCCCCACCTCATTTCTTCTCCCCATTTTGGTTCCCCACCTATGTGAGCTCACTCCTCCACCCTAGCTCCTCTTCGGTGAGCTCCCACCGGCTGGTGACCCACCGTGGCTCCTCCCCGGCGTCCTCTAGCTCGTCCTTAAGCCGGCGTCCTCCTTCCTCTACCCCGGCTTTGCTCCTTGCCGTCTTCCTTGGAGGTAGGTCCTCTTCTTGGGGGTTGATTCGTGGGGTTCATGGGTTCTAAGGTCATCCATGGTGGGTTTAGGGTTTAGGTTTGGATTTGGGGGTTTGGAGTTGAATCTTGAGCTTTAGGGTTTTGGGTGTGGTGATTCTAGGGTTGGTTTGGGGCTTGGTTTGATGAATGTGGGTACTAGTGAGGTAGATCGGGTAGTGGTAATGCCGATCCAAGGGTCGTTTGGAGTTGGCTAGTGGTTTCATGGATTAGTGTCGTTCCTCGTGGGGTTGGGTTAGATATAAGCTTCTTCGGCCTTGCAGCGTGTAGAAAAGTCATAGATCGGGTCCCTGCGGTGCCGTGGGACTTGGCGGCACCTCGGTCCGTTGAGTAGTTGGGCCAAGTGCTCCAGGTTCGGAATGTCCGGACCCCCAGTCCGGAGTGTCCGCCCAGGCCGGAGTGTCCGGACAAAATGGTCCGGAGTATCCGGGTTAGCCGGAGAGTCCGGATAATAAACCCGGACTGTCCGGGTTAGGCTGGTCTGTCCCGTTGTGTGTTTTTGTTGGGGTTTGCGTTGTAATCATTTCTTTCGCATTGCATGCATCTTATTATGCATTGTATTCGTGTAGAGAGCAATCCCGCGGGACTTGACTCCGCGGTGATTGAGGGTACTACCGGAGAGCCGGCTACCGCCGATCCGCAAGCAGAAGATCAAGGCAAGCACCTAAGCATTTTGAACCATAATTATAATCTATTTTTGCGAATTAACTTCTTATTGGTTGATTAAGTATTGCATTAGGAATTGAAATGTGGGATAGGCTAGATCCTATTTGCTGCATGTACCCTTCCTATTGTTGCTTGTTGAACTCCTCCTTTGGAGCTAGATTATGGGTACTAATTGTGTCGTGCTTAGTATGCTTAGGAGTCAGGTTTGGGCCAAGAGGTGGAGGGTTCCACCGCTTGAGTTTGATGTACTTTACAAGTATTGGGTTGCAATGGGTTGTTTATGAGAAATGAAGTGATAAAAATTTAGACCGGGTGAGAGAGTTGGATCACTTGGGTAAGGAGACCCGAGTGTGGTAGTCTCGTCCGTGTCGATTAAGGACCGATCGGGTGTAACGTGGCTAAAGCACCTTTTTGGTTGATCGCATGCCTGATTATGGTATGGTAAGCCACTCTTTCATCGCATGCCGTTCGATGGGCCATGCCCTCATGTGGTTGGACGTGGTTGAGGGCGGGGCCTAGGCCGGCTCTCGAGCGCCAAGCCGGGCTTGGGGCTGCTCGAGGGGGTGCTAGGTTTCCGGACCGCATGAAGATGCCCCAACGAATTGGTATGGATGGGAGGGGGTTGACATGAGGCTCCTTTGTGACACATGTCGTGTGATCAATGCTTCCCTGCAGGGTTAATTAAGCGATTCGAATTGCCGCGCTCTCGGATATGAGCAAGCTTGGTCAGATGTTACTCAACGTAGTAATAACTTGAACAGAAGTTCGCCTTTGGGCTTGAGCTCGACATAAATGTGGTTAACTATTGCAGTGGTTAATTGTTAACTTCACATTAGAAGTAGGTGCAGTAACAACCGCATTAAAATTGTGAGTTGAGTAGTTTAAGTAACTAAATAACAATGGTAAGCATTTTGCAACTTGTTCGCGCTAAAAACGTGAAGGAGGGTTTTCGGCCTCGAACACACAAGACAAACGCCGGGTTTGCAGAGCGTGCCAGTCAATTTGACCTGAAATTGACAAGGTAGAGTTTGTAATTTGATCAAAGCCGATAAACGAAGATCTATCGGCTTTTCGCTAGTCGGCAAAAACCGATTAGGAGATAACTAGATCAACTGGTTACAATTAATCCGGATACAAGGTAAAATCGGCTTCGGGAAGGCGATGCGCAACAAAACGAAGCAGATCAAACCTGAGAGAAATCGGCAAAAATCAACAATCGGCGATGCGCAACTATGTTGATTCCGTCGACTTGCAGAGAGATCTATGAAAGCTAAAACAATGTAAAAGAAAAGCTTGTAAAAAGTAGATGTGTGTGTGTTGTTGGATTGATTGATTCTTCGCTTGACGCCCACCTCCTTTTATAACACGCCTGGCCGATCCGAGTTGTACATAGATACGGTGTGTTTATCCGTATCGGCCTCTTATCCGATTTCCTTTCCTTTTTAGAAACGGATTCCTTTTCCGATTCGTTTGCTGATTTCTTTCCATACAAACACTTCCCTTCCGTTTCAGACCGATTTCAATACATGCCGAATTTTGGTGCAAACACAACTGTTAAACACACGTCGATCGGGCCAATTTACCACGCAACAAAGTTACCAATGTTACCGCGGCGGAGCTCATTATTGAACTAGCCGATGAGCTTCATGTGGTAGACTTACCTTTCCTCGTGTTAAACACACGTCGATCGGGCCAATTTACCACATGGTGCGCTTCCATAGCTGAGGCGCTCTTGCGGAGGCGCACTATCCATGAGGTCTTATCCTCCTTTCTCCCTGGCTTTCAAGAGCCGACGGAGACCGCCGCTGGGTCTAGCTCGAGTTCAAGCTATGCTAACTCGTCTTTAGAGGTATTTTCATTTTGATGTTTATTGAAATAAGATTTTCATCGGCTTAACCATATCTTTTTACCTTTCAGACTAGCAAAAGGTCGACTCCAGCGCAAACCGCATCGGCCGACGACCGTTCGAAACGGCAAAGGCCATCGACCCCTCATGCTGGTTTATCTTCTGGCACGTTGGGGGTCAATAGTCCATCACTATCAGATCTTGTCGATCAGCACACTAAGAGTACGTCCAGTTCCATTTTTGCTTGGATTTCTTTTATAGGCGAAGTTCCATGCTTGCTGTCGGCTAACCCCATGTTTGCCATTTTTAGAGAAAAAGAAGAGCCGTAGAGTTGTTATTAAGCGCTCTCCAAAACCTGCGGGTCGTGATGCAGCATCATCCCCAACTGGATCGGCCACTGCGGTTAGCTTCGACCCTTATCTTGATTTTTGTCTTTGTTTTTCTTATCTTATCGTAAAGTATTTCTCAGGAAACCCCTTCCGGCCAGTTGTTGGAAACCACAGCCGATGCTGAGAAGACCCAGACAGATTTGCCTATTTTGTTGGCTCCGGCTCCTGCTACGTTATCCGCTCCCTCAACTCCAAAACCTGCTAATGACCCAGTACCGCCAACGGACCCGGCCGATCTTTTGGGTTTTTCTCTGGATGAGCTCGATGACCCGGAAGTGCTAGCCACCGACAACTACCCAGCCGACATCCAGCGCATAATAGCAGCCTCTGCGCCCGTCGCTTTATTACGCTGGCCGGGTATGCAGGAGCGACTCAATCGCCTTATACGGGCCAGTGATGCGGCGGAGGCGCTCTTCCGCCAAAACCCAATCCTTGAGGAATGCTATGGCGGCCATGCAAGCCGATCTTCCCCCTGCAGCCATGAATGCCTTGCTAGAAGTATGTCATCTAGATGCTCGTCGGCTAGACGTGGAATCGGCCAAAGCAAGAGTTGAACAGAGGAAGGCCCAGCAAGCCGACCAACAGATCCTGGACAAGCTTATAGCAGACGCAAAACTTCGGAAGGGAGCGTTTGACCAGGGTGCCGCTGCGCTAAAATTGGCTAAGAACAAGGCCCAAGAGCTGGAGTTATCCAAGAAGAAACTTGAAGAACAGCTGGCTTTGGTTACAAAAGAACTTTCAGATTGCCAGATCGGCATTATAGATGCGACGTCTTCACTGGCGGCTCAGAGACAGCAAATCGGTGAAGTTTTCACCAAAGTCAAGAATCAATCAGCTAAAATGATCCCAATTCCGGGTGATGCAAAAGCCGATGAACAACTAATAGATAGCGTTCAAGCTACTATTGGTAGGGCGGCTGCAGCACTATCGGCTTTGGGAGCCCATCTGCCTGGTTCCAGACTTCACTGATTTGAGAGCATCGACTTCTAATGAACTGATTTGTAGCACTGGCTGTGTAGCCGATTTTTGTAAACCACTTTCACCTTGGGATGACGTCTTTGGAAAACCTGCTTGATCGGCTATGTAACCGATCTTTGTAAACTGTCTTAATCCGTGGATGATGTTTGCTTAACTGACTCGGTCGGCTGTATGACTGATTTTATATGCATGTGCTTCTGTAATTGATCCCGTTTTTCTTCCTGTAGTTAGGACCCGACCCATATGCTTGGGTGATACGCCTTTAGATATTTTCCATTGATCGCTTTAGGTAGGACGAACCCGTCTAAGGACTCCAGTATATACGAATTCCCGTCAACCGGCCGATTGATCTTATAAGGCCCTTCCCATGTTGGTGACCATTTGCCAAATCGATTATCCTTAGACCTGATTGGCAACACGGTTTTCCATACCAAATCGGCTTGACCGAACGATTTTAAAATCACTTTCCTGTTATACGTCCTGGCAACCCTCTCTTTATTCTTTTTAAGCCGATCTAGCGTGATCAGCCTTAGTTCAGCCAAATCATCTAGATTGTCAAGCATCGCCTGTTTGTATTCGTCGGCTGATACCTTATTTTGCTCGCATAGCCTTACTGAGCCGATGTTGATTTCCACGGGCAAAACAGCTTCTTGTCCGTATACCAACTGAAAAGGTGACAATTTAGTTGATCCGTGATGAGATAGTCGATAAGCCCATAAAGCCTCCGAAAGCGTTGAATGCCATTTCCTCGGCTCTTCCTCAATTTTTCTTTTTATCAGCTTTATCAATGTCTTGTTTGACGACTCGGCCTGTCCATTGGCCTGAGCGTAGTAAGGGGATGAGTTGAGTAATTTTATCCCAAGACTTTCCGCAAAACCTTTGAACTCGTTGGACATGAACACAGTCCCTTGATCAGTAGTAATTGTCTGTGGAATTCCAAACCGATGAATGATGTGTTCATTTACAAAGTCGATCAGTTCTTTGTTAGTAACCTTCTTGAGTGGTACAGCCTCAACCCATTTTGAGAAATAATCTGTGGCTGCAAGGATAAATTTATGTCCTTTGCTGGATGACGGAAATATTTGGCCGATTATGTCTATACCCCATCCTCTAAATGGCCATGGCTTGATGATCGGATGCAAAGCTGATGCTGGTGCTGACTGTATATTACCAAACTTTTGGCACGTTTGGCATCCTTTATAATATTTGAAGTAGTCTTCTAACATCGTCGGCCAAAAATATCCTGTTCGTCTCAGTATCCACTTCATCTTATGGGCCGATTGATGTGATCCACAGATGCCTTCATGGACTTCACCCATCGCTACTTTTGCTTCCTCGGTTCCCAGGCATCTTAACAATAAACCTTCCATAGTCCGAAAGTATAATACGTCTTCTAGTAAAACATATTTGAGTGCTTTGCGCTGACCTTCTGCTCGATCGGCTTGGATGGATCTAACAAATAATCCTTTATTTACATTCTCCAATGACAGGGTGGACGATAAAATCGGCCAAACGCTTAGCCCGATTGGTCCCTGTCGGCTTTCAATCTTGTACCCTGATGCACATTGTGCCAATCGATTTGTTTTATCATTAGCTTCTCTGGGGATATGTTTTATAGAAAATGTAGTGAACATCTTGATAATTTGGAGGCATTGATGTAAGTACTGAGTTAGCGCATCGTCGTTGCATCGGTATTCTCCTTTGACTTGCTGTACAATTAACATCGAGTCTCCAAAAGCTTCGACGTCTTTCACCCCGATGCTATCTAGCAATTGTAGACCTCTTAGCAATGCTTCGTATTCTGCTTGATTATTTGAACATCGGCTATTTAGCCGATACATGAAGTCATACTCCTGTTTTCTAGGTGAAATTAATATCACGCCAATGCCTTCGCCTTCCTGGCAAACGGATCCATCGAAATACAGCTGCCAAGGAGTCACATCAGCTGTCCCTGTCAATGTTTCACTTCCTGTGATAAAATCGGCCACAGCTTGTCCTTTTACAGATTTAGCCGACTCATAGGTTAACTCAAACTCTGTTAAGGCGTATGCCCATTTACCGAGCCGACCCCGCAGGATTGGCGCCGATAATATGTACTTGACTACATCGGTTTTGCATATTATAACGCATTTGGAAGCCAGCATATAATGTCTTAATTTGGTGCAAGCAAAATACAATGATAAGCATAATTTTTCTACTAGGGGATACCTGGTTTCTGCATCTAAAAGACGTCGGCTTAAGTAAAATATTGCTCGTTCCTTCCTATCAGCTTCTTGTGTTAAAACTGCCCCAATCGAATCACCTTCAGCCGATATATATAGTCTAAAAGGTATACCGTGTTTTGGTGCGGTCAATACTGATGGACTCATCAGATAACCTTTTATGTCATCGAAGGCTTTTTGTTGATCGGCTTCCCATTTGAACTCTTGGTTGTCTTTAATTTTCAGTAGCGGTGTGAAGGCCCGAATACGCCCTGACAAGTTTGAGATGAAACGTCGCAAGTAGTTGATTTTCCCAATCAATACCTGCAACTCCTTTTTGCTTGTCGGCGGTTTAGTATCGGCTATGGCTTTTACTTTGGTTTGGTTTACTTCAATTCCTCCTTCATGCACCGTAAACCCAAGAAATTGTCCAGCCGATACTCCGAAAGCACATTTGAGAGGGTTCATTTTTAACCCATGTAACCTTGTGCTTTCGAACATCTTTTCCAGATCGGCTAAATGTTGCCAGTCTTCTTTGGATTTTACCACTACGTCGTCAATGTATATTTCCACGGTACTGCCGATCAAATCATGGAAAATATGGTTCATGGCACGCTGATAAGTAGCACCGGCATTTTTTAAACCGAAGGTCATAACTTTCCACTCATATAGCCCTAAAGCCCCCGGACATCTGAAAGCCGTTTTGGGTATATCGGCTTCGGCCATGAATATCTGATTGTATCCGGCGTTCCCGTCCAAAAAGCTTATGATTTTATTCCCAGATGCAGCATCGATAAGCATATCGGCTATGGGCATCGGGTACTCGTCTTTTGGTGTAGCTTTGTTTAAATCTCTAAAATCGACACATACCCTAAGTTTGCCATTTTTCTTCTTCACAGGGACGATGTTTGAGACCCACTCAGCGTATCGGCAAGCCCGGATAAACTTTGCCTCTAGCAATCGTCCTACTTTTTCCTTTATAGCGTCATACAACGTAGGATTAAACCGCCTAGGGTACTGTTTGAATGGCCGATACCCAGGTTTTATAGGTAGCCGATGTTCAACTAGTCACGGCTTAAACCTGGCATCTCATAATACTCCCACGCAAAGCAATCCTTATACTTCTTGAGTATTTCGACCAACTTTGCTTTATAACTGGGTTCTAATTTAGCACTTACAAACGTTGGTCTTTTGCTATCACCTTCCCCAATATCGATCTCTTCGAGCAAATCGGCAGAAGTAAATCCTAACCCTTTTCTTTCTTCTTCAAAATCCTCAACAGCTTCTTCGTATTCTTCTTGCCGATAGCTCCTTGCCTTTTCCTGCAGCTTTGCTAGTGTCTTGTGCTCCATCTTCTTATCACTTCGTTTGTCCGATCAAACGTGTTGGGTTTAACGCTGATCGGCTTGAATCCTGATTTCTCAACGCAGATAAAATCGCAATTGTCCAAGGCTTTTCCTGATATACATTCGGCTTCTTCGTGGCCAATTGGTGTCGTGGCTAGCCATGGCGATATGAGCCGATGTATCTACCGGTGACGACTTCTCATCATCGTCGTTCCACCGCACCAATTTTTGGTGCATAGTTGATGGTATACAAAGAATTGGCATGGATCCAGCCCCGCCAAGGAGCACTGTAATTGCCTTTGGCTTCAATCACAAAAAATGCAATCGGCGAGTTTTATTACCGATCACAATTTCGACACCATTACGCCTTTAGCCTCGGTTGGGTCTCCGTGAAGTCATTTAGCACCATATTGGTCTTGATCAAGTCTTCATCGGCTTTACCCAATTTTCTGAAAGTGCTTAACGGCATTAGATTAATCGTCGCCCGCCATCGACCAACATGCGAGATATCGGTCGGCCATTAATGTACCCCTTTAGATATAGTGGTTTTAGATGCCGATGCATGTCTTGTGGTTTTTCGAACACACGGCGTCACGGTGCTCCGAGGCACAATTGGGCGAACACCTCTTCACCGATTCTTCGGTTTTGAACTCGGCAGGTAGAGTGAATACCATGTTTATATCCATTGGTGGCGTATCATCCGGATCATCGGAGAACCGGATTCGATCGATTGATCTGAATCACTATCGATCTGTTCCTTCTTTCTCCACTCCTTTTTCAAAACCGTATCGGTCTTAACTTATTGAACATCCGATCCTCTCGCTCTCCTTTTCAGCTTCCCTTTCTTCTTGTGTCTTCAATCATTTGAAGCCTTCTGCGTTGTGATTTCTTTGAGACCGAGGCACCACCTAGGCTTAGGTTCTATCGGCTTTCTTATTTTTCCACTAAATTGCTCATCTCATTGTCGATTCCATTCTACTTGTGTTAGCCGATAGTTCTTGATTTGGGAGGACTCGCCTTGCTCGATGTTGTCAACCTTTCATGGATCGGCCTTCGCTTCTCACATCTGGATGATTGTATATCGGTCCGCATAACCTATCTTTTATAGATCGGTTTGGCCGATATGCTGAGGCAGTGTTGCATAGGACAAGATACAAGCTGTTGGTAAGGTCATCCTCTCTCCCAAAGAAACCGCCAAAAGGGACATTGCCGATGTTTCTCTTCTTCAGTGGTTGGCCGACATGACATATCTGGCCGCCAACGTTCGTCCCTCTTTTGCCCTGGTCGATGAAAACTCTGGTGTTGTTGAGTGTTATATCTTCGACTTATCCTCTCATACTTCCCCAGGAGCTGTGAGAAAGTCGGCTTTGGTTTGAAATCGATTTTTCTTGGAGCCCTCTCAGCCCGATACCATTTTCCGATTTCCAGGTCTCCTCTTGGTTTTACCGTCCTTGAGTTCTGTCCATTCTTATCGGCTTCTATTTGTATGGAGCCGATAGTAATCTGTACCGTTTCATCTTTTGATTGTGCTTCAAATCTTTTAGTCGGCTTAACATCTTTGATAGGTCCCTTCCCTTTTTGTGAGCACTGCACCATGTTGACCTGGAAAGGATTCGTATCTATTTGCATAGCCGATTCTTCTGCAAACTTTATCCTGCCATCGGCGATGGCCGATTGAATCTGTTGTCGAAAAATATTGCAATCGTTAGTGTTATGTGAGAATGAATGGTGCCATTTACAATACCTTCGCTTTTTAATTTCCTCGGTTGATGGGATGACGTGTCCTTCTGGTAACTTTATGAGTTTTTCTTGTAGTAATAAATCAAATATCTTGTCACATTTTGACACATCATATGAGTACTTGACTTCCGCCTTATTCTTCGTTGGCTTAAGTAGAGAGCATACGAGTGGCTTTTTAGAACCTTTGGTCCACTCGGCTATGTTCACCTCTGCTTCGTCCTCAGAGGTATCGCTTGAATTGTACTCTATCATGTTTATTTTGGCCTTTTCATTGCTGTTTGGTTTAAATCTATCTTTAAACCCTTTGATCTCTGCATATCGGCTTTCATGTGCCGATACGCGATGGAGTAGGTGGCCTAAGTCGGGGAACTCCTGGCCCAATAATTTTTCTTTTAATGGAGGGATTAACCCTTGGAACGCTAGATCGGCCAATTGATCATCGGGTAATGTTACACTGTAGCACCTATTCCGTACGCCCCGAAATCTCCTGATATAATCAGAGACCGATTCGCCGATATTGGCTTCTGATTTGAACTAAGATCGTAAATCCTAAGCTCCATAGTCCTAAAAGAAGTATTCATGGAATCGGCTTTCTAAATCGTTCCATATATGAACTGAATTTGGGGGTAGATTCGTGAACCAAGTGAATGCATTGCCAGACAATGATAAAGGGAACAATCTAATTTTTAATCCATCTGATCGCGGCCTCCCGCATTGAGCCATAAACCGTCCGATATGTTCAATTGTGGTAACAGAATCATCTCACGAGAATTTAGCAAAGTCCGTATCCTAAAGTTGTGGGGGTATGGCATTCGGTCTATATAATCGGGATACGGCTTCCTGTAGCCGATCACTCTCCCTCTGGGCTGTAAGCCGAACTGTTCTCTCAAAACATTGGCAATTTGTTCTGCCCAATTAACATTGTCGGCTTGTGGTGCAGCCGGACATTGCCAATTTTCATTGTTCGTGCCCTGCCCCCCGAGTGCAAACTCGGGTCTTTGTCCAAATCGCACCTCAGGAGGTCTTGGCACCGTGTCATAATCATGATTAAAACCCAATGCATCGGGTATGGGTGCGAAAGGTTCGACGTACGGCACCACCCTATATGGCGCTTGTTTCATGGTTGTGGCTCCCCGTGACTGCGGAACCTGACCTGTTTCGATCGGCTGATAAGCCGATAACCCGATGCTATTGGAGGGCCCATTTGACTGATTTGATGCGCTTATCTTGGCCCCATCCGTGTGCCCATGGTAGTGTGTGAATCCATCTCTCTGTATGCTTGGTTTCAGAACAGTAGGTTGAGTTGGCATCATAATAGGTGTTTGAGCCGACACGTTTACTGTATTGGTGTTAGGTGTTATGGAATATACTGGGTACGTAGGGATGGTTGGCGGTGGATCTAGCAGGCTTCCAGACGCGGCTAATTCCTGAGCAATTGTTTTCACACTATTTTCTATCATCAGCTTTAATGTGGATACTAGAGCCGATGATCGTTAATTAATGTCGTGATGAGCAGTTGCTCGATCATACTTGATAAATCGGCTTGAGCGGTGCGTATCGGCTTACCGATTCGGATGACGAATCTCCGATAGGATTGATGCTTGGGAGTGCGATCTTTTGAGTAACGCCACGGCGTGTTTTCGAAGCACCGTGAGCATCATTTCCTCCAGAGCCGCCTTCGGTCTTGATTTCTTTTATTTGCTCAGGGGTTAAATCGGCCATTTGAGGCGCGATTATAGCATCAGTGTTGATATCGGCGGTGACCGCGGGTTTGTCGGTTGACGACATTCTTTTGTTGGTCCCACCGGGCGTGCCAAAATATGTTCGCGCAAAAAAACGTGAAGGGGGTTTTCGGCCTCGAACACACAAGACAAACGCCGGGTTTGCAGAGCGTGCCAGTCAATTTGACCTGAAATTGACAAGGTAGAGTTTGTAATTTGATCAAAGCCGATAAACGAAGATCTATCGGCTTTTCGCTAGTCGGCAAAAACCGATTAGGAGATAACTAGATCAACTGGTTACAATTAATCTGGATACAAGGTAAAATCGGCTTCGGGAAGGCGATGCGCAACAAAACGAAGCAGATCAAACCTGAGAGAAATCGGCAAAAATCAACAATCGACGATGCGCAACTATGTTGATTCCGTCGACTTGCAGAGAGATCTATGAAAGCTAAAACAATGTAAAAGAAAAGCTTGTAAAAAGTAGATGTGTGTGTGTTGTTGGATTGATTGATTCTTCGCTTGACGCCCACCTCCTTTTATAACACGCCTGGCCGATCCGAGTTGTACATAGATACGGTGCGTTTATCCGTATCGGCCTCTTATCCGATTTCCTTTCCTTTTTAGAAACGGATTCCTTTTCCGATTCGTTTGCTGATTTCTTTCCATACGAACACTTCCCTTCCGTTTCAGACCGATTTCAATACATGCCGAATTTTGGTGCAAACACAACTGTTTTACCTTCAGCTTATTCCTTGCTACTTCCAAATGCATATCCTTTCGGAGTCGGTCGTATATGGACCACGGGTAAGACTTGCGAGTACCTTTTGTACTCAGGCTTCGGCTTTGTGGCTTTGCAGGTGAGGATCCAGCGGGGTGTGAGTTTTGCCCCTACTGCCTATCGGTGACCGGGCGGGGCACCGAGTAGAGGCTGTCGACACTTGCGCGCCCGGAAGTGTTAAGGCATGACACTTCCGGGGTGTTTTACTTTTGTTGTACAGAATAGTGGGAGATACTTTTGCGAACAGCTGTACTTTTATTTCTGCAATGGAACCCGTCTGCCTTTCGTTTGGTCGTCTTTGTTGGTTGTCTTTGTTGGGCCTCTTTGTGCCGTGTGGTGTGTTTGTTTGCTTCCACGTTTTTTTGCGTCTCTGGTAGTGAGCTTGGGGGCTCGATGCCCCTTTGTGCGAATTGAATGTTGATATGGCATTGGGAACCGGTATGTGGGGATCCTGGGCGAGTTTCAGATCGCATACCGGGGGGAATACCGGGGTTGTTGTCGAGTCGTTTGGATGTTTGTAGAGTTGTCTCGTTTGGGCTTGGGTGTTAGCATCGGGATCACCTCCGGTGGTCTGTTGCTAGGATCCAAATCCGACAGGAGCGACTGTTCATCCAACAACTCAAGGACGATCTGGGCGGCTCCTCTCAGGAAAGCTCAATAAATTCCCTCTTTGTGATGTTCAACATATCATATTTCTATTTACGCAAATTGACTTTTACTACTGGTAAAACTAATATATTGCATGCTCACTCTTTAATCAGTAAAGCTTGGTCTATATCTATTTAGTAGATAATCATCTAAAATTTCTCAGAATTTTCTTAGCATTTGTCATAATTTTTTCTGTTAATTATTAAGCAATTTTTAGAATTACTGAATAATAGAAAAATAAATTTCAAGATAAATTAAATATAGAATAATGCTACAAAAATAATTCCAAAGGCACAAGTCTCCCAATATGCTAACTAGAATTTTCCTAGCATTTCACGTAATTTTCTGTAAATTAGCAAGCAATTTTCAGAATTACTGAGTAACATAAAATGATTTCAATACACATAAAATATGGAATGATTGATACAAAATAAAACCAGAGCCGTAATATTATAAATGTGTCATCCATACATTTCTAGAATTTTCTAGCATTTTTCACAATTTTCCATAATATTATTAATGTTTAGCACATCTAAACATGACAAAATGCTAGAAAATAAGCCTAGGGTATGGAACTTCCAAATGTGTGCTAAACATTAATTTACTAAAAAGTACAGAAGTTCATATATCTATAAATCCAATTTCTAGTAATTAATCATCAATTTCTAGAATTTATTAATCAATTTTTAGAATTACTAAAAAAATCCAAGGGCATAACCGTAAATTTCCATATTAATTATTTTTTCTTATTTTCTTCTGGAAAATAGATGGGTCATTCGGCCTAGGTGCCTCATGGTCCATTTGGCCCTCTAGGCCCGAGTCAGCTCAGTCTGGCCCCGACAAAGGCGTTGTTTAGGGTTTGGAAACCCTAATCGCCATTAGTCCTCCTCCACGAGAGCTGACCAGTCGCCGCCAGCGCCTCCTCCGTCAAGGTCACTGCCACCTCCTCCGCCGCTGCGATCACCACGTGCGCGTCTTCCGGCGCGCACAAGAAACAGATTACCGCACGGGCGAGGAAGATGATGCGTCGTTGGTGTGGGCGCGCTAGCGAGGGGTCACCATTGCCATTGACAGGAGCTGAGGGGGTCCATCCTGCTGCTCCATGCGCGCCGCCGTCACGCGAACACGGAGCCATCGGCGATCGCCTCAGCTGCCATGCGGCGTTCGGGATTCACCGCCGCCGTGCGGCGTTCGAAAGCCATCGCCACCTTCGGGGTGGAAGTCCTGATTCGTGACCGGTCGTGCTTTGCGATCGTCGTCACCTACTAGGTGCGGGGAACGCCTCCGGCCTTCGTCTATGCTTCGGGTGCGACGCCATCGTTGGTGTCGATGGGTGCAGCTTGTGGGGCTGGCGTCGCTGCCAGGTGGGCGTTGTTGGGACCCGAATGTGCAAACCCGGACCCTCTTTGTATTCTACACTAGTTCAGGATCATGCTAGTGTACACCATCTCAACACAGAAGAATATCACAATCATACGCAGCAGATCAATATAATCAAAGCACAACTTGCCTTAAAAACACCCTTGCTCTTGCTCTGGATCTTGAGTTTGGCTTGAGTCCTCGCTCTCGAACAATTCCGACAATTCGACGTCTACGCGTAACGAATATAAATACAAATAAATACTAAAAATAAAGAGAAAATCAAGTCCACAAATCAAATAAAATTCACCATTAAACAAGGGCATAATTTTGCAAATTTTTAGGCTCTGGAATCACCTCAATCGGAGTTTGAATGAGCAATAACAAGCAATTTGAAGTTGGAAAATATATTAAAAATAATAAAATGAAATTTTCAAATTATTTTTCTACTGAAATTTCCAAATAATGACATGTCATCACCGATTTAATTTTCCAGTCAAATTATTTTTCTAAAGGAAAATCGGAATTATGATGTCACGCTGATGTCAGCAATTATCGGGACCCGAATATGTAAATCCGGACCCTCTGTGTATTCAGCACTAATCCAGGATCACGCTAGTGCACACAGTCTCAACATCGGTAAATACCACATTCATATTCAACGAAATAGTAAAGTACTTTATTGAAAGGGAAATATAACCGGTTGCTCAACCTTATGGTCAAATTGCAAAAGTACACCTCGCAAGCTTAAGTTTTACTCAAATAAACTTGTAGCGAAAAATAATGAAACGTGTGGCGCCAACCAATATGCCAAAGGCAACTGACCGGGCTTGCCGCTAGTTCGTCGGCTCCTCCTGGACTAGTGTGTGCACGTTGAGTGGTATATGTCAATTATCTCTTAGTTAATGTCATATAAGATTTTAGATTTTAACCGATAGTCTTATAAACGGCTTTAGACTGTTTATACTATTGTATAGATGGTCTATTAGTTACATAAGAGATTATTATAAATGACTATATAGACAACTTATTATATTAGTTATCTTTAAATCTATCTATAAATGATATAAAAATGTATTATAAACAACTATTATTTGCACCACTGTACATGCTCCTAGGGGCGAAATAAAACGGGATGAGCTGACGTGCTGTTAAATGATATAAAAATGTATTATAAACAACTATTATTAGGCTTGAAAAAGGGTTGCCACCTATCGGGCCACGCGTTTGCTCCAGGACGAGCCCTACGTGGGCCCCGAGTAAAGTGGCCTCCTGGCTCCGTGGGCCCCGAGCAAAGTGGCCTCCTGGCTCCGCGGGTCCCCACACTGTTGGGCAGCAGCACGAGATGGGCACCCCCCCCTGCGATCCGTCGAACCGCGGCATGCCGTGGCGCCCTGCTGGCTTGCCTCTTGGAGGCTTGCTGCTGCCCCTGATTTGGACGCTTTGCTGCCTCGGATTGTGACAAATGTGAAGTGTGACCTACAGTTGAGAGTTGAGGTGAATATTAGATTTTTAGAGTGAATTTTGTCCAACACAGGTGTTTCTCCCCTTCAATTTATAGTTTTACACTGCAATTCCCAGCCGTTGAACTATGACATATTATCCCTATCTTAAGTTTCGGAGGTTTCAAGCCTTCTCCCTCCATACACCTGTCACCCCGGTATTTTTGCGAAAAGTTCTCTCCATTCCTTTAAATTACGGATAGGTCCCTATAAAGCTAAGAAAAGGAAATTCGCGATTTTTTGTAAGGGCAAAAAAATCTTTTTCGGATCGCGTTTGGGTCCCTCGCTCGTTACTTTAGGAAAAAACCTTCCGTTAAATACAAATCGCGAGCGAGCTCTTTTCTACTTTTTCAGGATAACGATTATGTCCAAAAATATAGCAAACAGGTTCCCGATTTTTACATCCAGGTCCTTTCTCCGTTTCCAAAAAAAAAAACATTTTTGTCAACAGAAATATGTGTACTTTTTTTTCAACGCGATCTCTAATATTGCTCGAGCCTCCAAAATTTTTAAAAATACATCTAAGTTTATTTTTTTTTGAAAAAAAAATAAAAAATCATTTTTCGTTCACACGTACGACGTGCGCCGCGTTTGCCGACCAAATATATCTTAATGATAATAAGAACAAATCTGTCGAAGGGGAAGAGAATCCCACGCTCACGACCCTTTAATTGTCTTCCCCTCACAGCCCTTCACGTCACACAGTTCACAAAAAAGTCTCTCACAAAATCTGAATTACCAGTATTTCTTTCAGTGTCTATGACCCTAGTTCTGGACATGAAAATAAGGCACAGAGAATGTGTGATACGTGTTCCTCTCCTATACGGAGCTAAAGTGGTTACATCACACCAGGGTTCACAAAATCGTTTGGTGCGATTTTCGCATGAACAGTGATTTTCGATAATCGCAAAAATCGAGTCGAAAATCGATAAAAATCGTATGAATTCAAAAACCAAATTTTTTCAAAAAAAATTCAAAAATCGTCGATTTTCGTGGGAAATCGACCGGTTTTCGTGGAAAATCGACGATTTCGTGTGGAAAATCGACGACCTTGTTGAACTTTTTTGTGCGATCGATTTTTGTAGCGATTTTCGACGATTTTTGGCGAAAATCGACCGATTTCCACCGATTTTCGACCGGTTTTTGACACGTAAATTTTTTCGAATTTTCGAATTTTTTCGAATTATTTTTTGAATTGGATCGGTTTACCGACCGGTTTTTGATATCGGGCCGCGGCGATATGGCCGAAAATCGCGAAGTCGCGATTTTCGTCGATTTTTTGAACCCTGCATCACACCCCCAGCAATACAAATCTAAAAGAGCAGATCTTTATTCGCAAAAAGTAAAAGTGTAATTTTTTGGTGAAGAGAAAGAATAGTAAATTTTGTCTAGAAAAGAAAAGTAGTTATTTGTATAGCATTATTATGGATCACATGAGAACAGGAAATAAATGCACTACAATATCTGGTGCAATGATTTCTGAACCTAGCTATGTAGCCTAACTTAATAAATTATAAATTAGAATATAATGATTCGGATACCGTAGTTACCATTTTCTTAGGAAAGTTAAAGGATTAAGGTTCTGTTTAGAATGTGAGCATTGAACTTTTGCATATGAATTTCCTATGGAATTTGTGAGAAATTATTATGTTACTCTAATATATAATTTCTCCGAAATTACCCTGTTCTAAATTGGTCGTAGTTTTCGATTTGTTGCTAAATTGCCCCTTATGGGTACTTACTCTGCACAAACAAATATTGAAAAAAGTCTATATAATATCTTAACCTTTGCTTGAAAGTTTATGATGATGATGTCCTTAAACCTAGGGCAAAAATTATACAATAACAAGTGAATCTTCTTCTTCATCAATTTTCTTTTTTACTTACTCGTTGTTAGGTATGAAGATGTTGAAAAATTTTCAGTGGAGATCGCAGACCTCTACAGGCATAGGATGCTACAATATAGTACCCGAATAGCGCTACGGAACCCTCGGCCAAACAGTAATTAAAACCGTGAACAATAAAAGTTTTCGTTTGTACAGTAGCACATAAACAGTGTTTTCCTGATTTGCTACAGTGCCACGTGAATAGTGTTTCAATAGTCGTCACTACAGTGCCTCGCATCTATTCTATTAGTGTGATGCTTTACCGCGTGCGATTTGGAACCGAACGGATTTTTTTTGTTGTTGTTTGGTTTTCTTTTTTCCTTTATATTCTCATCTCTGGTATTGTAAAAGTAGACTCTATATTAATAAGATAGTTAATTACATCTATTAAGTGTTCTTCGCTTGTTCTTCCTTATTGCATATGTATAGAGGGGGGATTGGACAATTTTTTTCAAAGATCATTCTGCCTTTCCACTGGGGATTTTGAGATCGATATACTTCACTCGGAGTACATGAAATTCAACATGTAATTCGACAAGTGTAATTTTGGTGAATCAAAGAGAACTAGTGTTCATCAAGAGTGCATATAAGTATCTAAATCCTACGCCGTGAAGATTGAGCAAACCCTGTATCATCTTGGAATCAGAGCATCAAGTTGACACAATAGAATTTTGTATCCCTAGCTACTATCATATTTATTTTTCAGTCCTATAATCCAGAAAATTGCCTCACAAAAATACTATCATATACCTAGATCTTTGTGCTTAGATTTGTTCTTGGTTTTGCATTAGAAAATTTTAATCCATGTGTTAAATTGTTCTTAGTTGCTGTTGCATTGCATTAGCTAAAAAAATATATTTTTTCATGCGCCTGTATTGTTTATCGATGTACTGTTCATAGCGAGTACAACAACATTGTCATTGAGGTTAAAAAAAATCCGCGTATTGTTCATCAGCACTTTTTTTGGTGCTGTTCATAGCAGGATGACTGTTCATCAAGGGCCGATTGTTCATCGCGAGTTGAAAAAAACAGAGAGAAGTGAAAAAAGAGAGAGAAAAGACTCGGTCAAAAAAAAATCAGAAGCTTGATAAAAAGAGAAGAAAATCAGAGAAAAGGAGAGGAACAAATTTAGATTTTGGTACATATTTCTTGGTTGATGCATTGTGTTGATATCCAATCTGTTACATGTCCTATTTTGCTAGTTTTATTTCATATCTTGTGATAGCAACTTATGGCATTATTAACTTTTGGATTATTATTTGATTTTGCATTAAATGAGTTACATATCTATTATTCCTTGCTACATATCTCGATACCAAGCTCCACTAAACCTCCGCTGTTGTGCTTTGGGCTTGATCTTTTATTTGCTTGGTCATCACCATTGTTGACTAACTCCATTTACCAAAGCATAAGTTTTGACCTTAATTCACTATGGAAAGGTAAGAACTTGATTTGGTAAGAACGGTGAGATTAAGTGATTGCATATACACTCGCATTCATTGCACATTGCATATTTGTTTCTTGTGTTAAATAACCATAGCAGGGAGGAGTGAACAACACGATGAGGCATCGTATCACCATTTTGACGAGCCTATTAGTCAGCTTCAATTTGGAGCTTTGCAGGATGTACTACGACACAAAATTGAGGAAAAAAAATCAAGTATTATCCGAAAACAAGATCAATTGCAATTGTCTATGCAGGAATTTCAGCAAGAAATAGCCCAACAAATGAATGCATTACGAAGGAGTCTTGCTGCTAACGTTGCACGTGAGCTACACTCTCATCAAGATGAGGCTAGTGTACAACAAAATCTGCTGCTTAATGAGACTGATGTTGAGGTAACTGCATAGCGAGTTCAACAAGATCTCATAAGATGTGATCGCGTGGTTGCCAATGCTGTACATCCACCACCACCAGGGTGTGGGCAAGGTGGCCGACCCCAGGGCGCCAGCCGTGGTCATCAATATGGTCGTAGCAATGGTGATGTACCACTTGATGACTTGACCTTCATCACAACAACGATTATCAGCGTCATCCAAACCACGGCAATCAACGAGGTAACGAAGAAAATTTTGGTAAATTAAAATTTGTTATGCCTAAATTTACAGGTTTGAGTTCTCTGGAAGAATACCTCACATGGAAGCTTAAAATCGATAAGATATTTCATATGCATAGCTATTTGAAGTGATGAGGACATCACTACCATGGATACGGCCATACTTACAAACCCAATGGAAACCAACAATGTCATACAAGGGCCAATTACTCGAGCTCGGGCACGACAATTCAATTACCAGGTGAATGCGTTCCTCGGGTTGCATACAGATAATTTTATGAATGGAATGCTATTTAATCCTCGTGATGATTTTATTGTCCTTAGGAACCAAGGAGAAGGACTCCCAAACGTCAAGCATGAAGCCAATTCTTCCGGTGCACAAGTTATACTCGGATTCGGCCTCCGGGACAGCACCAACTTAAAATGACCATAACTTTTGATTCCACAAGGGTGATTGGGGTCTATGAGTACTGGTTTGAAAGGTTTCGACGTCCTCTTTCCAACGGATCCGACCCCATCTCCAAAGTCCGTCCGAGTCGACAGGAGTCTGCAAAACAATTGGCGTCACTTTTCCAAATCGAGAAGACTTGGGCTTTGGGCCTTGTAATAGAGTTGTAGTTGGTCTCCTACTGCTTTGGACGTGATTTCCCACGCCCCTACCTCTCATAAATAGCCAGACATCGGCTCCTTAGGGTTTTGGGTTTTATTTGATTAGTTTAGCCAAGTGCAAACTTGATCCTGCGAGTTGTCTTTGGGCGACCACCTTGTCAAGATCGTCAATAAGACTCCACTTTGTTTCGCTTCCAGTTTTATCCGCAATTTCAGATTGCTTATCCTATTGTTCTTGCTTGTTCTTCGGTTGCTTGCAGGAATTGAACCTCGTGTTCAGGTTGATCGTGCCTACGGCAAGATCAATAACCCGCTGAAGTTGGTTTAGCGATTGCTAAGGCGCATCGTCGTCGTACGGTGTAGTCGGATCGTCAAGGTCGACTCCAACAAATCGATCGTGTGTTTCTCATCGAAAGATCGGGACACCCATAGTGCCATCACGGCGCCATCATGAAGGAAAAGAAGCTTCACATGGCATCTCTTGATTTTGACTAATATGTCTTGGTTTGGTGGGAACAAGTTTAAAATCAATGGTAACAATTTGATGAACCATCCGTTGCATCATGGGATGAGATGAAGCATCAAATGAGAGCAAGGTTTGTTCCAAAATATTATAAACGTGATCTCTTTAATAAATTACAGAGTTTAAGACAGGCAAACCTCAACTAGGTCGAGTTGTAAACTTATCCACGTTTGACCTGTATGCTGGTTGGGGTTATCCGACCAGCGTGTATCTATTAGGTCGGAATTTTTAGGGCATATCATATCATCCGATTAATATTATTTATACTGGTTAAGGATATTTTCATGTGACTAAAATTAACTTTGGTTGAAGTCATAACTAGGTAACAGGCCTTGGATCTTGTTTTTATTCATGGGCTTTTTTATGAGACTTTAGACCCAAAGAATAGAATAGGGTATGTTAATCGTCGTCAATGGGTTTCTATTTCGATCTAACAAACTTTGTGTTCTAGATTCCTCTATTCGTTTGTTATCGTTGCAGGAATCTTATAAAGGGGGATTAATGGGACATTTTGGGAGAGAAAAGACGTCTTCAATGTTAGCTGATCACTTCTATTGACCCAGAATGAGACATGATGTTGAAAGGCCTAGAATTGTTCTTCCTTTCCATTGGGAATTGGGAGATCGATATATTTCACTCGGAGTCCGTGAAGTTCAACGCGTGTGATTTTGGCAAATCGAAGAGTTGTAAGCCCATTGCATCTGGCAGCGGGGAAACCCTAGCGTTCATCAATAGTGCATGGTGTCAGCGTATTAAACGCTGGGGTACCCACGCAGCCGCATTAAGTACTCTCGCCCAGAGGATGTGGCGTTGAGCCACTCCTCTGGCGACAGCAAGGTGCTCGCCAAGAGGACAGTGGCGTTGAGCCACTCCTCGAGGCGACACAAGGTGCTCGCCAAGAAGGACAGTGGCGTTGAGCCACTCCTCGGCGACAGCGAAGGTGCTCGCCAAGAGGGCAGTGGCGTTGAGCCACTCCTCGAGACGACCAGCGAAGGTGCTCGCCAGAGGCAGGTGGCGTTCGAGCCACTCCTCGGGGCGACGGCAAAGGTGCTCGCCAAGAGGCGAGTGGCGTTGAGCCACTCCTCGGCGACAGCGAAGGTGCTCGCCAAGAGGACAGTGGCGTTCAGCCACTCCGAGGCGACAGCGAAGGTGCTCGCCAAGAGGACAGTGGCGTTGAGCCACTCCTCGGCGACAGCGAAGGTGCTCGCCCAGGGGCGAGTGGCGTTGAGCCACTCCTCGAAGCGACCGGCAAAGGTGCTCGCCAAGAGGACAGTGGCGTTCGTGCCACTCCTGGGCGTAGTTCCCAAGAATCAACCCCGTAATGCGTGCTACAGGCGAAGGGTCAAGGATATTTAATGCGAGACGTGCGCATTAATTGCGAGATATGTAGGCGTGGTATGGCGGCGCGCGTCTTCCCAGCGCGCGTGTAATGATGGGTGGCCCGAATCGACATCCCTCTCTCTGGCGAACTGCGGGGGTGACAGACAAAGGGACCCAAGACGAAGTCTAAGTCGGCTAGGACAGAGTCGGCTAGGACAGGCATTAAATGTGATGTAAGAGAGTGTGACGGTGCATTAAATGCACCGTGGTAGTGTGTCGACGCTTGCTTTACGCATAGCTTGTAAGCCCCATGCGCCTCGGCCCGGCCAGAGTATAAAAGGGAGCTAGGGTGCATGGGAGAAGGGTTGTTATTTTTGGTTGGCGGAACCTTAGAAGGTCGTCTTCCCCACCTTGTAAGAACCTTGAACTCGTAAGAAACCACCAAGCGAGGACTAGGGTCATTACTCCTTAGGAGGGCCCGAACACAGGTAAACTCGATTGTCTTCTTGCTTGCTCCCAACATCCCGTTCTTCCCACCTTTGAGCGGTTACCACAAAAGCCCCAGTCCGAATCTCTCAAGCACCCAATCTTAGGGTGCTGTTGTGATGGCCAAGCAGTGGCGCGCCAGTAGGGGCTTAGTGGTTAGATCGTTCCTTTCTTCCATTCCTTTTGGAGGAGTTTGCAAGAATCAGAAGATCATCCGGTATGGCGGAATCTCATCGCCCGTAAGCGCCCTCCCGAGGAAAGCGGCGCCGGCCGATCTCGGCTCCGTAAGGGAGTCGGGTCACCGGTCCTTCATGCGGCGGAGGCGCGAAGTCGCATCAAGCCGGAGTTCGGCCGGTCGGTAGCGCTTCTTTGTTGGGGAAGATACCCCAATGCAAAGCCTTCATGCGGCCGGTTGCTCTGGATCATCCTCCTGGTCCAACTGACGGCGACACCCAGCCACCCCTTGGCTCCAGGACATTGCCCGTCTAGTGGACTCGGCCAGAAGCGAGTTCTTTGTGGCAATTCAGCCGGGCTTCGGCGTCCTCCAAGGAGTTCGTATGGTGGATGCACAAGCTTCCAGCCGCTCTTTGGCGACCTCTCGGCCGCAGGAGCCGGGATAAAGGGAAGGGAGTATCGCTGCAGCCCCTCTGCAACAGGGGACGTGCACAAGCTTCGCATCTTCCGCGGTACTCCCATGCCGAGGAGAACCGCGAGGATCTAAGGGCACGCCTCAATGAGGCGGCTCCGGGAGACGATCTGCGTCAAGTTCTTCTGAGGCGTCATCCGCAACAACGCGCCGAACCCCTCGCCGGCCGGCCACCGGAAGGGGCTTCCTTCCGACTGGGAGAGTGTAGACTCACACTCCTCGACCCCATCTCAAGGTCGGTGGTGGGCGACACTACTCCCCATATAATGTTGGGTGCCAGCGTTTCCTCCGTCTCACGCCAATCGGCGTGGCGTAAAGATTTCGTCCCGCGCCCATCGAGAAGTATGACGGCACCACCAACCCTGAAGAATTCCTGCAGATTTATACGACGGTGGTGCGTCTTTGCCGGGGTCGAGATAGAGTTATGGCCAACTACTTCCCGATGTCGCCGACAGTTCGCCCGCTCTGGCTTGAACCTTCCTCGGGGTTCGGTACACTCGTGGGAGGAATCAGGCGACATTTTTGTCGCCAACTTTCGTGGCTCCTACGCTCAACCGGGTGTGGAGGGCGACCTCCACGCTTTGGAGGCGAAGGAGGAGTCCCCGAGGGGTTTATTCGGCGGTTTAGCCATTGCCGCAACACGATCCCCGGATCTCTAAGCGGTCGGTTATTATTGCGTTAGGAGGGTTAGGGATCGGAAGATGCGGGAGAAGATGGCTACCCGCGATCGCCGCTACCACTTCCGAAGCTTTTCTCCCTGGCTCACAAGTGTGCCCGGCAATGAGGCTCGGAAGGGTGCATCGAACCCTCAAACCCTCGACGGAGCCGGAGCGTCGAAGTCCTCCGACCGTAAAAAGAAGAAGCGCAAGGAGGCCGTCGCCGAGAGGTTTTGGTGGCCGATCCGAAGCCAAGCCTCGGGCGCGATGATCGAGGCGAAGGAGAGATCGCCGACCGGCGAGATAATCGCAGGGACCGCCGTTCTCCCCGCCGTGAAGACGACGAGGGCAAGCCATACGCCCCATCCACCGCACAAATGGGCACGACTTGGAAGATTGCCAGGTTGTGTCCAAGTTGGTGGAAAAGCGGCTCAAGAAGCGCCGAAAAGGATCGCGAAGATGATGACGACGAAGATGACACCCCACCGCTTTCCAACAAGCCGAGCACACTGCAGTGGCATACATTCATGGGGGTTCGGCCACCTACTCTTCCAACTCGCGGTACAAGCGAGAGCCGAGACAGTGTGTGCCACCATGCCGAGCCCGGACGAGTCGGCCGCTGAAGTGGTCGGATCAATCGATCACTTTCGATCGGGCCGACCACCCGGCGAACACTTCAGGCCCAAACCATCTCCCGATCGTGGTCGCCTCACGGTCGAGGAATGCGAAGCTTGGCGAGTACTAGTTGATGGAGGAAGTGCCATCAACTCTTTGTCGATCGGGCGTATCAAGCACTCCAAATACCTTATGAAGAATCATACCGACCGCTTTTTTATGGAATTGCCCCGGGATGGGCCTAATGCCCACAGGACAAGTCCGGTGCCGTCACGTTCGGAAGCGCTGAAAACTTCCTGACGGAACTCATCAACCGAGGTCGCCGACTTCGACCTCCCTTACAACGCCTGCTTGGCGGCGCTAGTCAAATTCATGGCGATTACGCATCATGCTTATTTGCCGATGAAGATCCCTGGGCCGAGGGCCCAATTGTGGTAAAGGTGGACAAGCTCGAAGCCTTGCGCCTCGGTAAGCAAGTGCAAGACTTCATTTGGAGCCGCTTTGTTCGGCGCGTGGCACGGAAGACCCCTCGGCGCTCCCCGGCCAAGGCCAGCGCTTCACCCATCCCTTGGGTGAGGTGAAGGTGGTCCCGTGGGTGAGGAAGGCTCGGGCAAGGTGTGAGAATTGGCGCCGATCTCGGCCAAATAGAAGACGCGCTGCTCACCTTCCTCCGGTCTAATCTAGATGTGTTCGCCTGGGAACCATCTGAAATGACCGGTCCCTAGGAGGTGATCGAGCACCGATTTAACGCTACCGAGCGCACCAGTCAACCGAGAAGATCCGAGGCAGCGCCAGAGCGACAAGAAGCCATTCGGGAAGAAGTGGAGAAGCTATTGCAAGCCGGAGTTGTGCGGGAAGCCGCCTACCCTGAGTGGCTGGCTAACCCCGTACTCGTAAAGAAGTCCAATGGGAAGTGGCGAATGTGTATAGACTTTACCGACCTCAATAAAGCCTGCCCTAAGGACCCTTACCCTCTGCCAAGGATTGACCTCGTTGTCGATTCCACGGCAGGATGTGAAGCTCTATGTTTCCTAGACGCCTACTCAGGATATCATCAGATTAGAATGGCGCAGGAAGACGAAGAAAAGACGGCCTTTGTGACCTCTTTTGGTGTGTACTGTTATGTTCGAATGCCTTTTGGGTTGAAGAATGCCGGATCTACCTACCAATGAGCCATGCATATTGTATTCAAGTCACAAATTGGGAAGAACACTGGAGGTATATGTTGATGACTTGGTGATAAAAGCTAAGGCCGCGATGGGTTGGTTGAAGATCTGAGGAAACTTTCTCCCACCTCCGGCACTCTGCTAAAGTGAATCCCGAGAAGTGCGTGTTCGGGTGTCGTCTGGGAAGTTGCTTGGCTTCCTGGTCTCCATCGCGGGATCGAAGCCAATCCGACAAGATTGAAGCAATCGAACGAATGAAGCCACTGTCCGCTCAAGCGGCTTGATTAGCTTAGTCGTCGCTGGCCTCCTCGGCAGTTCATAGCCTACTGGGAGAAAAGTCTCCCATTGTTCAAGCCGATGAAGAAGACTAATTCCTTCGAGTGGACCGGAAGCCCAGCAGCATTTGAAGATCTGAAGAAGTATCTCTCCTCGTCTCTGTCTTTGGTCGCCCCCGAGCACAGTGAGCCGCTTCTCCTTTATGTAGCGGCAAGCCCTCGGCGGTGAGTGCAAAGACTAGTAGCAGAGCGAGAGGGCGTCTGCCGCCGGTCTATTATGTGAGCAAGGTGCTGCATGATGCTGAAACTAGGTATCCCAGGCCCGTAAAATGGTGTATCTTTGTCTTTGGTGGCATCAAGAAAGCTGCGACACTATTTCCAAGGAAGGGAGATCACTGTGGTCTCCTCGTATCCTCTCAAGGAGATCCTTCACAATCGTGAAGTCAAGGTCGACGCCAAGTGGTCTGTCCGAGCTGGGGAATTTGGCTTCAAATTTGCCCCCCGTGATCGCTATCAAGAGTCAAAGATCGGCGGACTTCATTGTTGAATGGACTCGGCGGATGGGGAAGATAAGGAAGTCCCCGTACCCACGCCTTGGGCGCTCCTCTTCGATGGATCCTTCAGGCTCGGCGCGGTGGGTTCCTCTGGTCTCCCGACCAGGGACCCCCTCAAATATATAGTCGTCTGGACTTTAAAGCTACCAACAATGTTGCGGAATACGAAGGATTGCTGGTGGGCTCAGTGCCGCAGCCATCGGCATCTGGCGCCTCTGATTAAAGGCGATTCTTTCTTTGGTCATCAACCAGGCAAGGAAGGACTTCACCGCTCGATCCCGTCATGGCACTTACAGCGGAGGTTAGAAAGATGGAGAGACACTTGAAGGGCTAGGTATACACACATACCCCGGCGCGACAATTATTTAGCGGACGAGCTCGCTCGGCTTGCCTCGACAAGAGCCCCTGTTCGGCCGGAGTCTTTGAAGAAAGGCTTCGCGACCGTCCATCTCAGCCCCGTCTCGGTGGGGAGGATGGTGAGGTCGCTTCAGCCCTCGCCGGATGGGAAAGGCGACGCTGCCTATCGCAACCCCGTTTACGGTGGGGACGATGGTGGCGCCGCCCGACCACGCTGCAGAGGAAAAGTGGCACCGCGAAACGCTGGCCAAGCGGAGTACCCAGACGATCACTCTGTGGTCGCCGTGCTTGACCGGAAGGCACATGGATGGACCCGATCCTGGCCTACCTGCGGGATCAAGTATGCCCCGACGATGATCGTCGGTAGAAGATAGCGCGAAAGGCCAAGCGCTACACCCTGGTAGATGGGGACCTGTCTCACCGGGGTGGAAACGGAGTTCTTCGAAGTGCATCACTCGGGAAGAGGGAAGCATTTTGCTTTCGATATCCATGGAGGCGTGTGCGGGAGCCATTTTTCCGATCGAACCTGGTGGGAAAAGCTTTCCGCCACGGGTTCTATTGGCCAACCGCCTCCAGGATGCTTGCGGTGGTGAGGAGATGCGAGGCGTGCGATTCCACGCCAAGCAAATCCACCAACCAGCCCAAGCTCTGCAAACCATCCCGCTCTCATGGCCCTTCGCGGTGGGGCCGATATCTGAGTCCGTTCGCGGGCCACAGGAGGCTACACTCATCTGCTCGTCGCCATTGACAAGTTCACCAAGTGGGTGGAAGCTGAAGCCGTGAGAACCATTACCGCTGCGCAGCGCGGTCAAGTTCATGCGAGGATCTTCGCCCGCTTCGGGTCGCCAACCGTATCATCACCGACAATGGCGCCCAGTTCACCGGCCGCTTTTACGGACTTTGCGAAGAAATGGGCACGAAGGTCCGCTTTGCCTCCGTTGCCCATCCAAGAAGCAACGGCCAAGTCGAGCGAGCCAATGCACTGTCTTTGAAGGGCCTCAAGACTCGGGCGTTTGATCGACTTCACCAGCGTGGCTCACGGTGGGTTGAAGAACTCCGGCGATCTTTGTGGTCACTCGGACCACTCCCAGTAAGACTCTGGAGAGACTCCATTCTTTCTCGTTTACGAGCAGGCCGTCCTCCCTTCGCATTGACATTTGGGTCGCCGCGCGTCTCTGCGTTCGCGGAAGAAGATCAGGAAGAGATGCGCCAAGACGACGCCAATCTCCTGGAAGAAGCCCGGGATCGTGCGGCCCTGCGCGCCGCTCGGTATCAGCAAAGCCTCAGGAGGTACCACGCCACCCGGGTCAGTGAGAGAACACTGGCAGTGGGCGACCTGGTCTTGCGAAAGATTCAGTCGCAGGCTGGGTTGCACAAACTGTCTCCCCAGTGGGAGGGCCCCTTTAAGGTGGTCTCAGTCTCTCGACCCGGGGCGGTCAGGTTGGCCACTGAGGGCGGGGAGGAACTGGCGAACTCGCAGAATATAGAGAACTCGCAAGTTCTACCCTTGAGCGGTTGTAAGTTTCGTGTTTTGTTCCTCGTCTTGCGGTCGAATCATGCCTGTGCTGCTTCGACTAGCTGGGGAATAGCCTGTTGTTCAGAAATTAAGTATTAAGTTCCGTTATTTTTAGCAGTTACTTCATGCCTTTCTGGTTCTGTGTTTTGTGGCGAAGTGTTCGGGCGATCACTCTAGTCCGCTCAGTCCTGTGAGCGCCCAGTGGCAAAGGCGGGACCACTATGTAAGTGCGGCGAACAGGATTGGGCAATTGGGCGGCTGGTTTGAACTCAGCTCCCGACACGGTCATGACACTCCGGGTGTCCCCGTGGGGGCTGGCGATTTAAACACTGCTATCAAAAGCCTACGTCCTGTCACGTCTTACATCAGAACCGCTTCGCGAGGCCACAAGGGTACGTGTTGTTTGCAGGATCGTAAGGCAACGAAAAGAATCGCCGGACACAAGGGATACTTTACTCCCTTCTTTTTCCTTCTAAGCCTTAAGCCAGGCAAGAGCACTCAAGTTAATCTTGGCGGTCGATGAAGGTGGAAGGCTAAGAAGACAAGTTAAACATTCTTTGAATAAGTCTAAAAGTGTCATGTCTATTCCATGAAAGTGCTTTACAAAAGTTGTTGCAGGGACCCGCTTAAAAGGAAAAAGAAAAAGAAGGCAAAAGGGGAGAAGGGTCTAGGTTATCCTATCCTTCTTCCTCCTCGTCCGCCATCTGCGCTATCTGCAGGTCTTCCGCGAGGCCCGACGTCGGCGCCCGATGCCACCTCTTCCGCTGCGGCCTCGGCGAGGTTGGCCATCTCCGGTGGCGGCGGCGTGGTCGGCACTCGCACCGCGCCTCCGCCTCGCCAGTCTCCTTCAATCCCTGGACGGCAGCCGGAAGGATCAAAGATGGCGTCCTTGACGCCAGCGACGCCAAAACGAACGTCGCGCAGTAGCGGCCGCTACATCGCGCGTCCTTCCCTGAGTGGACCGGTCGGCCAGGGCGGCGGAAGCCGGCGGTGAAGTCCGGCGATCCGACCGAGGCGTAAGGCGTAGTGCGCCGGCCGTTTCGATGGCGCTTGCTGCGCCAACCCAGCCGAGCGAGGTCATCCTCCATCCGGTCAAAGGCGTACCTCGGCGCTCTGCGAGTGTCGCCTCGGGCCGAATGCGGTGTGTCATTGCGCCTCGAGCTCTTCCATGAGCTCTCGGCGTGTGGCGGCCCCCCGCTCCCGCTCCCCCACCAGCTCTCGCTCCTGCCTTTCCATCCGGTCATGTAAATCAGCTACCTCCTGCCGGAGGCGGCTGATCTCAGTGGCGGCGTCGGCCAGCCGTTGCTTGCTCGACGTAAGGCGGTGGCTGGTGTGGGAGTAGAGCTGTCCAAGGGCGGCCAGTGCATCTGCGTCTGGCGAAGGAACAGAGTCTGCGGGAGGATCCGGAGGTGGCTGGCCCAGCGCCTCTGAAATTTGTCTGGCCCGTGGCCGGCGGCGCATCTTTGTTCTTCTTCTTCTTGTCTGGCGGATCATTTCTTTGCTCCGTCCGCTACCTCAGCCCCGATCGCCCGGTATGAAGCGGTGAAGAGTCTGGCCAGTGCCCTGGAAAAAGCAAAAGCGAGCAAAGGTAAGGCTCCATTCGAAAGTTAAAAATTTTTACCGCCCTTCTTTTGTGTGTTTCAAGGATTCAGTACTGGTGAGGCCTCGAAACCGAGGCACTCCGGAGTGAGAACCAGCCCCTCGAGGCACCGGCGGCCTCGGTGGCGGCGAGGATGCCGCGGTGGAGTCCACCAGCGGCGTCGGCGGATCAGCCCGGCGTGGCGGTGGCGACGGAGGTCGCCGGTGGAGTCTACCATCGGCGCTGGCTGGCGGGTCAGCTACCGGCGGTGATGGCGGCGGAGGTCGCTGCGCCGGTGGAGTCCACCATCGCGCGCCGGCGGATCAGCCGCCGGCGGTGGCGACGGCAGGTCGCCGCGCCGGTGATCCCACTATCGCGCGCCGGCGAATCAGCCGCCGGCGGTGGCGATGGCGACGAGGGCCGCTGCCGGTCGATCCGCCATCGTAGCGCCGGCGGTCAGCCGGCGGTGGCGGTGGCGATGGAGGAAGGCGCGCCGGCGGGTCAGCCGCTGGCGGCGCCAGCGAACCAGATGCAGGCGGTGATGGCGGAGGCGGAAGCGTCGCGACCGTTGATGAAGAGCCCCCCGCGGCTGAGGAGGAAGTCCCCAGTAGGCGGGGCTGCTGTGAAGATCCAGCGGCCGCTGACGAAGATGGCCCCGATAGCCGTGGTCGGCCGGAGCGTTCGATGGGGGCGATGTCGTCGGCGGGGCGCTTGTTCCTCCCCTGGCCGCCACCGGTGAAGGAGTGCCGCGGATTATCGAGGCCCTTGATGGACGATGATGGGCGTCCCCATGGCGTCCATCTTGGGCATCGCTCGACGATCCCCGCCCGATCCGGCTGCATGTCGCAGAGTGGAAGCGCAGCCTCGGGAAGGGTGGAACGCCGCCGATCGCCCGATCGCCCCATCCAGGAAGCGATCTGCGCGGCGTCCAGCTCTCCCACGGCTGACACAGCAAAAAGAAGAAGGCGATGTTAAAAAAAAAGAATGATGATGAAGAAGGAAGGCGTAAGAGCTTACCTCCTGGAACCGTCCGAGTCCCGTCGTCCGCGCCCAAGTAGTGCCAGGCTGGGCGGTGCCGGCGGCGCAAAGGGCTAATCCTCCGGGACACGAAGTCCCGGAGAACCATGCCTCCGGTCAGCCCTGCTGTCCGCAGCCGATCAACCCGAGCCAACATTGCAAGTAGCTCGGGCGTGTCGGCGACCGGAGATACCTGATCAGATTTGCTGCCCACCGCTTCCGGTGGAAGCCCTGTGGCTTCAATGCCGCCGCTGCCTTCAACGCATAACCATTCGTGGCGCCACATTTTCCACCGGATCGGTTCTCCATTGGAATGTAGCGCAACGGCCCCGCCTCTAAGTCGCAGATGGCGACCGGGAGATGCTGGAGCCCTGGCTGACGCGGAGCGAGAAGAAGTAGCGGAAAAGGAGAAGATTGGGCATTACCCCTATAAACATCTCACAGAAGTGGGCAAAGACGGAAAGGAGCACAACGGAGTTAGGGGGAAGGTGGATGTTGTGAATGTCGTAGAAGTTGAGGACGGCGATGTAGAAGTCCGAGATGGGCGGGACCAAGCCCGCCATCATCGCCTGCACAAAGAAGATGACTTCCCGGCTGGCCGTGGGGAGCGACAATCCCCGCCCATGCGAGAGCGCCGCGCGATCACCTTGGAGCATTTAGCGGCGGCGTTCTCTTCCACGGTTGAAGGAGGGAGGACAGAGTCGGAGAGGCCATCGTAATCACCGAGGCGTAGGAAGCTAAGGCAGAAGGAGCAGAGGCGGAAGCGGTAAAACGGGAACATGCCCCCGTCGCCGCTTATTTATAAGAATTCAAGGGAGAGCCTGGCGAAAAAGTCGAAGAGACGCGCGGTTCGGATGCGGAAAACCAAAGCGTTTTCAAGGAAGTGGGCACGCCCCACGAAGCCACGGAAACGGGCTGCAGATCCACCTCGGGACCGGAAAAGAGGCAAGTTTTTAAAGACCACGGCGTGCGTGGGCATTTATGGCCCCACCCGAGATTGAGCCGTTCGACGGAGAAAAGGAAAGAATAAAGACACTCTGGGTGGGCCCGGCTATCACAACAGATTAAACGCTGGGTACCCACGCACCAAGATTAAGTACTCTCGCCCGGAAGGGCAGGTGGCGTTGAGCCACTCCTGGCGACCAGCAAAGGTGCTCGCCAAGAGGACAGTGGCGTTCGAGCCACTCCTCGAGGCGACAGCGAAAGGTGCTCGCCAAGAGGACGAGTGGCGTTGAGCCACTCCTCGAGGCGACCATGAAGGTGCTCGCCAAGAGGACAGTGGCGTTGAGCCACTCCTCGAGACGACCAGCGAAGGTGCTCGCCCAGGGGCAGTGGCGTTGAGCCACTCCTGAGCGACGGCAAAGGTGCTCGCCAAGAAGGGCAGTGGCGTTGAGCCACTCCTCGGCGACAGCGAAAGGTGCTCGCCAAGAGGACAGTGGCGTTGAGCCACTCCTCGGCGACAGCGAAGGTGCTCGCCAAGAAGGGCAGTGGCGTTCGAGCCACTCCTCGAGGCGACAGCGAAGGTGCTCGCCAGAGGGGCAGTGGCGTTGAGCCACTCCTCGAAGCGACAGCAAAGGTGCTCGCCAAGAGGACGAGTGGCGTTCGAGCCACTCCTCGGCGTAGTTCCCAAGAATCAACCCCGTAATCGTGCTACAGGCGAAGGGTCAAGGATATTTAATGCGAGACGTGCGCATTAATTGCGTGGATATGTAGGCAAGTGGTATGGCGGCGCGTCTTCCCAGCGCGCATTAATGATGGGTGGCCCGAATCGACATCCCCTCTCTGGCGAACTGCAGGGTGACAGACAAAGGGACCCAAGACGAAGTCTAAGTCGGCTAGGGCAGAGTCGGCTAGGACAGGCATTAAATGTGATGTAAGAGAGTGTGACGGGTGCATTAAATGCACTGTGGTAGTGTGTCGACGCTTGCTTTACGCAAGCTTGTAAGCCCCATGCGCCTCGGCCCGGCCCAGAAGTATAAAAGGGAGCTAGGGTGCATGGGAGAAGGATTGTTGTTTTTGGTTGGCGGAACCTTAGAAGGTCGTCTTCCCCAGCCTTGTAAGAACCTTGAACTCAGAAGAAACCACCAAGCAGGACTAGGGTCATTACTCCTTAGGAGGGCCCGAACCTGGGTAAACTCGACTGTCTTCTTGCTTGCTCCCAACATCCCGTTCTTCCCACCTTTGAGCGGTTACCACAAAAGCCCCCAGTCCGAATCTCTCAAGCACCCAATCTTAGGGTGCCTGTTGGCCAGTAAGCCGACACATGGGAGTATCCAAATCCTATGTCATGAAATCAGGCAAACCCCATATCAGTTCATCTGGCACCTAAACTATGAAACCAGACATTTGATTCTCGAACTTTGCAATCCAGTTGAAATAACACCTTAATCTAGTTTCACATAGTGGTATTGCCCGTGTGGAGTGATGAGTAGACAGTTTTACCACGTAGAATAACATATTTGGCAAGTTTAGGTCAATGACAGGTGGGGCTCATAGAGGCTTCTCCGAAATAAAGGGAGGGAGCTACATGGGCCAACATCCATATAAGCATGATTGAGAGCTCTACAGGGGAGTCCTAACTGTCATTGACCTAACTTGATCAGTGTGTCATCCTAATAGTAAAACCACCATCTCATTATACCACACTGGCAATACCCCCTATGTAAAACCAAGTCAAGGTGCTATTTGAACCATATTACAATGTTTAGAGGGGTTAAATATCTGGTTTCATAGTTTGAGCTGCTGAATAAACTTTTGACCAAACTTTAGAGTGTTATATGGACTTCTTTCAAAATTTTATAGAAAAGCTATCTTTAGATTTTAGAAAGCTCCAGCAATGCACCACACGCAGGCACGCACCCTCAAACCTCCACTAATCCACCGTTGGAAATCAAGGGATTAAGCGTGTCGAAGCAGCGTCCACTCCCATAAGGTCATGTATAATGCATATAGATGCTTAACAATAAAAAAACTGACTGTTCTTACTACATAAAATAGGTAAAAGTGCTTATTTTGAAATATCGATATTTAATTAAGCTTCAATGCTTAGCAGATGTTTATATATGTAACTATATATATGATTAATAGATGATATAACATCTAAGTATTTATAAAAGAGATATTTGCATTGAAGAAAATAACTTTTATATGTTTGATGATATGACTATATTCCCTCTTTAAACACACTTTATATATATATATATATATATATATATATATATATATATATATATATATATATATATATATATATATATATATATATATATATATATGAAAATGGTTGCATACTCTTGGGAGTATGTACTCCCACTCTCAATATACTGCATAAATGATGTTATTATACTTCTTTATCCTTTTGAGTATACTCTAATACTAATTATAAGATACTCCAAAGTGAGTTTCACGGAAAATTTCATCAAAACCCACACTTTATAGCATAGTTTGTTTATATACTCTTTTTGTACATGAAAAACGGTATATAGCAAGTAATAAATGGCTTCGATGAATTTTTTTCAACAACGTCGCATTGTAGTATCTTAGAATTATTATTGGAGTATACTGAAAGTGGTAAAAGAGTATAACATTTTCGTTTAAGTGGTATAGTGGATGTAGGAGTACGTACTCTCAAGAGTACAGAAAAGGCTTCCTCTCTCTCTCTCTCTCTCTCTATATATATATATATATATATATATATATATATATATATATATATCTACTACTATAAAGCAACAGTTGGTGGCAGTGGTGAGTTCTACTCACGTCATTAATTGCCCTGCTTAATTGCCCTCTTAATTGCCCTGCTTAATTGCCCTACGCAAAAAACGAAGCGTTGCTTTAATTAGCCACTTTACAAGAAAGCGCGTTAAAGATAGATGTTTGATCTTGTGAAATAATTTTTTTATTTTTTAATCTTTATTTTTCGTTATCAATTTTGTTTTTCGTAGCAATGCACGGGCATGTAACTAGTATATATATATATATATATATATATATATATATATATATATATATATATATAGGAAAATGGTTCCATACCCTTGGGAGTATGTACTCCCATTGCCAATATACCGCTTAAATTATGTTATTATACTTCTTTATCCTTTTGAGTATACCCTAATATATACTTCTTTATCTTAGAATTATTATTGTAGTATACTGAAAATGATAAATGAGTATAATACATTCGTTTAAGTGGTATACTGAAGGTGGGAGTACTTACTCCCAGGAGTACGAAAAAGGCTTCCTATATAGGAAAATGGTTCCATACCCTTGGGAGTATGTACTCCCATTGCCAATATACCGCTTAAATTATGTTATTATACTTCTTTATCCTTTTGAGTATACCCTAATACTGATTATAAGATACTCCAAAATGAATTCCATAAAAAATTTCAATAAAATCCACCATTTATAATATAATTTGTTTATATACTCTTTTTACATATGGAAAAGGGTATATAACAAAAAATAAATGACTCCCATAAATTTTTTTCATTCATACCGTATTGAAGTATCTTAGAATTATTATTGTAGTATACTGAAAATGATAAATGAGTATAATACATTCGTTTAAGTGATAATCAAGGTGAAAGATGCATCTCGAAAGATTTAAAAGGCTTCATATATATATATATATATATATATATATATATATATATATATATATATATATATAGGCTCTTAACCGTATCGTATCGGCCCTTGAAAAACCGGCTCTTAACCGGTTAACCCACCACCACAAGCCACCTCATGTCTTAAGCCCTCCGGCCTCTCTCCACCACCACTTCTCCTCTTTCTTTCCCCGAGGCGACCGCCACGCCCATGCCCGCCGGAGCCCAGCGCGAGCCCGACCGCGACTGCAAACACGGACAGCCTGAGCCCAACTAACTGCGGCATGGCGAAGCCGACTCCAGTGGCGACGGCGGAGGAAGCGGCGACGCTGCGGCGCCGGCTGCGGCGGCTTGTGGCCGCCGTGACGGTGGGAGGCGGGGACGGGGACGCCTTCGACGAGGCAGCGTCGGCGCTAGCGGCGCTGCGGGATGCCGAGCTGGGTCGGCGGAAGGATAGTGCCGACAGCGGCGCCGCCTGGGGGAAGAGGGTGGCCCTGGAGGCGGCGGTGCCGGAGCAGTTCCTGTGCCCGATCTCGTCGGAGATTATGACGGATCCCGTCGTCCTCGCGTCCGGCCAGGTAATCGGCCTTCCTGCGGTTTCCGTTCCTGTGGGGTTGGATTAATTGACGGCCACCCATTGGTGGTCAAAATCTGTTCGTGGTCTGGTTTGGGGGAGTTAATTCGGTCAATCGCCGTTCTTGAATTCGCCACTTCGTCGGAGTTTCGTGGAGGAATTAATTGAGCGCGTTTAGTGGTAACTGAGATTTTATCTGATTTTTTTTTATCGATTGAGTTGATAAAAACTGCTTGCTCGTGTGATGCCAATTTTTGTCAGTTTTTTTTTTTTTTTTTTGTATAAGCTGTTCTTCAGTAATCTCTGTTGCTTCTCTCTAGCTTATGTTCCCCTTGAATTCTCGGTGCTTCCAGCATGTCTGAATCGTCAAAAGAGGACTAATTAATTCTGTGGTGTACGAGCTTCGGATGATATCACCTGTCCCTTTCGTGGTTCGGACAGTCTGGCCTCTTTTTTTTTGTGTGTGCTGATTTATGCTTTTCCGAATCCACTTCTGCTCCTAATTCGCCGCCTTCCGTGATCGATTGCGTTTGGTTGGTGAAATCATTTGGTTTTACAAATAGTTGTTATCACAATTCTTGACACTTTTTTTCTGGGTTATCGAATTTGGTATAGTGGGATTTGTTTTCTTTTGTCCTTTTTGATTGTTCATATTTGCGGCGAAGATTAGAACTTTTCTTTTGGTGCTCCTGTTGGTTTTGGAAACTGTGTTCTTGATGTTCTTGCCTTGCGTTTAATTGATGAACATTCTTCATACAGGGGGTAAATTAGACTATTTTAATGTGAGTAGTAGATCACTACTGTCTCGGTTGTTGATTTTATTTAGTCTTTCAATCTGCAAAAAAGTGTCCTTTCTTTTGGTATGGTTGTACTTTCTCTGTAAGTACATATAAATGAATCAACATGGTGTTTAATCCTCTTTTTACAATCGTGTGCACAAAAGTCATCTTCTTTCTTTCTTTTTTTCGTAAGATAACTTACTACAAGATGAGACCCGTTTTTTATTGCCCGGATTTGAAATTAGGAATATTTATTATGTGAATCGCGGAAATTAACTTCAGATGCATATTGACCTGAGACACCATGCTAGGACCATGTGAATTTAGTTATTGCCATTGCCAGGTTTGCTTGCTGTTTCTTTGCCTTTCTTCGCATTGGCAGATCATAAAAGATTCCGCTTTTATGGTTTTGGATTTGGTTTTCATTGTTCGGTCGGTGTGATGTAAGTGACGCGTGAATTGAATGATTGTTTCAGCTATATTTGGTCAGTTATTGATGCCGTGGTGTTAGTTCTGTTTGCTGTAAATTTCATGCGCAGGATTAACTTGGGAGTTTATTTCCTAGTTGTTCTTTGTCCTTGTTTTAATTGCTCTATAAGTGAAATAAAAGCAACATCTTTGCGAGTTTCAGCTGTAATATTCTGCAAGAGAGTGAATCTACCTGCAGAGATTGCTTATCTTTGACTTGTAAGTATTATGTTGAATTGACAAAGAAATTTGTAGCTGTAAGAAGTTTTGTAATGGACAATTGGTACTTCATAAGAGATTTGCACAGCTACACTGTGTTCAAGTTGCGGTTCAAATATTGAGATTTAACGCACGTTTGAATAACATGTTTTAACGCTAGAATTATGCGTCCCTTCCAGAAATGTGCTGTATTCCATACTAGCACTGCAGTACTGGCCTAGTCCTAACTTGTCGGTGTTTTACTAAAATTTTTACTCCGTAGTTCAGGAAAATAGGTCAATTTAGAAACATTTGAACAAAATTCTTGTTACATAAACTTTGTTTTCCCGTGGCCCCAGATTTGGCACTGTGCATTGATGATTGATATGCTTTAACAAAATTCTCTTTATATGAATTCCTACTTCCCGTGGTCCCTGATTTGACATTGTGTATTGATGCATTCATAGCCTTTTGTTTGGCATGAATTGGAACAAAATAATTGCTTGAGGGTAATGATGAATCAATCAGTATGCTACATAGGGATCACAACGTATGCTTACTGAAAAGGTTGTCACGTCGCCGCCTAGGCGACGCCTAGTCGCCGTCTAGGCGTCCAGTCGCCGGGCACTGACCGCCAGTGGGGCTCGCCTCGCCTGGGGTGACTAGGCGTTGCTACCACAACGTCTAGTCCTGCACCAGATGGAGATGAGCCGGGTAAAAGAGGAGTAGAGCCTGCCGACCTAACAAAGTAAGTTGGCACTAGCCTAGCGCATAGAGAGGAGACGACAAGGGAGCTCAGCCCGTCCGCCGCCACATCCGTTGCCTGCACTGCTGGCGCCTAGATTCGGTAAGATCCCGTCGCCTGACTCGTCTCCACCTTCGTTGCCGCCATCTCCGTCGCCTCCACCATTGCTTGAGGCGACTAGGCGTCGTCTTGCCCCTGGGAAATCCGGTAAGGGGGAGCTCGATGTCGACGACATGGACTCGTCGACAGTATGGAGGCTTATCCCCTCATAACCCCACACCAACCAAATCAGGTAGGCCGCGTGCTTCGGTGGAAGGAGGCGGCATGTCCAGCGGTGATCGCCTGGGCAAGGTCAACGGTTCGACTGGCGGCTCTGGATTTGGGAGAGGCTCCCCTTGGGCTCAAGGCAGCGCGGCGCGGCTCGGCGGAAGGTGGGTAGGCGATGGTATGTGCTTGCGGCTGCGGCAGCCAGAAAACCCTGCTTGTAGGCGGCGATAAATAGAGGAGGAGGAGGAGTTGCCAGTTGCCACGTTATTTATTTCCGGGTTCCGCACACTTCTGCTCCCCCTTGTGGGCTGGGCTTTCGAGGAATGTGGCCTGCATCTGCAACCTGTCTCTTTCGCACCAATGCCTGTTGACTTTTGTTTGGTCTGCAACCTGACATGATCGCCAAACAGGTTGTGCCCTCACTGTTTTGTTTGGTCGCCTAACTAGCGCCTAGGCATCGAGGCCGCGCCCTGGAGCCGACTCGCCTTGCCGGGATGCCGTGATAACCATGATCAGTAGTCGCTGTTTTCATGGCTGCAGCGATATAAAGTTCCAGTTGAATAGTCATGTTATCGGTTGTGTTTAGAGCTTTTTCTTTTTGTTTCAATATTCAAGCTTGAGATAACTATTCTGCTATTCTACTTTCCCTACAGACATATGATCGCCGCTTCATTCAAGGATGGTTAAGTGCTGGAAACCGGACATGCCCACAGACTCAGCAAGTCCTCTCAAATACAAGTCTCATCCCAAACCACCTTGTTAGAAGCATGATCTCGCAGTGGTGCACAGATAATGGGATCACTCTGAGACCACTTGAGAACCAAGAGGAAGATCTAGTCACCAACAATGAGCGAAAGGCATTCAGTGACATATTTGACAGGATGTCATACCCGTCAAACATATCCGAGCAGAGGCAAGCTATTAAGGATCTCCGGCTTCTGACTAAGCGCAACAGATCATTCCGAGCAGTCATTGGAGAGAAGCCAGATTCCATCTCACAAATGATTTCGTTTGTTTCCAATCCAGAATTGGAAAACAATGCAGAAGTTCTAGAGGATACGGTGACCACAATTCTTAATCTGTCAATTCATGAGAGCAACAAGAAGATTATTGGAGATGACCCAATGGCAATCCCATTCCTCATAAGGGCTTTACAGTCAGGAACTATGGAGGCCCGCAGGAATGCTGCTGCTGCCATCTTTAGTTTGTCAGCTCTTGACAACAATAAGGCGAAAATTGGCGAGTCAGGTGCAATGAGGCCTTTGGTTGATCTTCTTGAACACGGCAGCATGATAGCGAAGAAGGACGCAGCATCAGCCGTTTTCAATCTTTGCATGTTGCATGACAATAAATCAAGAGCTACAAAAGGAGGAGTTATCGATGTGACGCTGAAGGCCATCAGCGATGAGTCACTTGTCGATGAATCCCTGGCTATCCTTGCTCTTCTATCAAGCGACCACGAGACGGTGGAAGAGATCGGTGAGACCAGTGGCGTGCCTTGCATGCTCCACATTATAAGGGAGGATCAATGCAAGCGTAACAAAGAGAATGCTGTAGCTGTTCTCTTCTCGATCTGTATGTACAACCGCTCAAAGCTGAGAGAGGTTGTGGAAGACGAGAACTTGAACGGTTCGCTGGCCTGGCTCGTGCAGAATGGCACTTCAAGGGCGCGGAGGAAGGCTGCTGGGGTCCTCGACAAGCTAAGGAGGACCATGCACAACACACATTACTCCTGTTAGCGCTGGCGATGAATATGTAATTAGGAGAATAAGGGGGGATGTCCATTCGGTGTATATATTGAGCTGCATGTATAGCTACTCTTGGTTTGGTACATAAGATTACAGTTTAAGAGTAAGTAGCGTCTTTTCCTAGAGGAGTTACGTTCCGTTCATCTAAAATTTCCTGTACACGTGTTTCTGCTGGGCTTTGCCGTCTGATCCTCAAGGCTGAAGCACATTTGGTGCTAAAATTTTGCTCTAATCAGATTGGTTTTATTTGATCATGCCTATTCTCTCACAAGTTCGAACCTTCCATGCTGGTTATGATGATGAACTGTCACTGCATCTTCGCACAGTAACTTTCATGTTGGGCCAGTAGGTTCCTGAGATGCGTCGACGATTCATGTGTTGTCAATAATCTTCTTATCTGCTGATTACCAAGGGCCTCTTTGATTTGGATGATTCTTTCAGGAAAAACACGGCATTCCCCACTCGTAAGGATTCATCGTTGTTCATGCCGTTTGATTCACGGTAGAGATGGATCGAATTCCAGAGGAATACTCCGATTTTAGAGGAATTTCACAGGAAAAAAGCATAAGTCCAACTGGAAGGGAAATTTCCTGCGCTAGTTTGTGCGTGCGTTACAGAGGACAGAGGGAAGGTCTCACCATAGCTACTACCATCGTCGGAGTCGAAGCTGCTTCCATCGCCGCCGCTCGAGCTACCATGGCACGGCGGCTCAAGTTCCGTCGCGCCGCCTGCCGTTTCTCTTCCTCGTCCCTTCTGCGGTTTGTACGCATTCGTGGCTCGCTGTTGCCTGCCTGCCTGTGTTGACGCTAGACCTGGCACTGGGCCGAGCTTTTCTTTGGGCCAGCCCTTCACGACAAACACAGCATGGTCACACTTGTCTACAGACCGGACCGGTATGGCACAAATAACAGAATCGTGCTGGGCCTTACGATCGGACATGATGGACAGCATAGTATACTTGTATGGACCCATGCTTAGACCGACACGGCACGAAATAGGTCTGATGGATCCAAAGTGGGCACAGCATGCGGCAGGGCGCTCTGCCGCGACACTACAGTATGTGTGGCTCGTCTTGCAACCGGCGCCGTTGCAGTCCTTGTAAGTTGTATGTAGAGAAAAGGTGGACATCAGAAATGCCCAAAAGTGTAGAATAGAGACCGGAGAGTACATGCTCACTAACACCGAGCGCACGCACTAAGCAGACACTTCACTGTGCTGCTCGGTGAGCGTGCTCGCGACACCGTGCATGGTTGTCTTTCCGCTTCCCTCACATAGCCATCGATGCCATTATATTAGACGTATGGTGGCCTGAAACGCGTGAATGATCTCGACGTGGGGGAGCAGCTAATATGTATGCATATTGTTACTGTGCTTTTTTCTTACCAGGGAACCCTATTTGGGACGTAAGGTTTTTAACGAGACAGTAATTTTGTATCTGTACCTAATGAATAAATTAAGTTTAGTTCCTTTTTTCAATATTTGTGTCCACTGTCTCAGTTTTGTGCGTCTTTAGCTCTTTTTCTCTTGTCGCTCTGTAATACAAATAGACTGAGCCTGAATCATCATGACATGGTTTAAGTATATGATCTGATGAATCTGTTGTTGAGGAACGCGATATGCTACTCTAGCACAAATTAAAATTCATACCGCAAAACTAGAAAAGTTACTCGCAAGAAGGGGATCATAGATCAATTACCACTAGACACGCAGTTACGAAATCCTCCACACGTCGTTGTAGTGGATCATTCTCGCCGTAGTCGTGGATCGTCATCGCCTCGATCGTGGAACGTCCTCGCCTCGCCGTGGATCATCCTCCTTCTGTTGCGGATCGTCCTCACATGCCGCAGTCGCAGCAGCGTCACCACAGTAGTCCACACGTCTGGAGATGGGACATCGTGCGTCGGTGTGCAAGCACCAAGTCGCTCGGTAGGGGCAACGAGAGGAGGTGGCTAGGGTTTAATCGCGCGGAAATATATGTTGCACCCAGCCTCCTCCCCACCTTATATAGCCACGAGGTGAAACCCTAAGCAGTCAGGGTCCATCTGCGCGCTAAGCCAACGAGGTCCATTAATTACGGATCCAATCCGAATTAATGCGTCCTAGCCCGTTAAGTGTGTGACCCTGTAGGTTCATGCGCATTTGGACATAGATTCGGAAAACCCTTTTCTAATTCAATAGTCGGTAGCGGCTCCTTGTAGAGCATGCCAACTCCCAAACGCATATGATCAAAGTACTGATGTAATAATCCCTTTGCCAAACTATATAAAGATCGAACTCAAAGCGAGAAGCATGTCATTCTTTGATAGTTCAATCCATCTCGCGTATTCGTGATATATTAATAAGTTGTGATTGACTTCTCAATCACGGCATGGCCATGCACTTCCTTAATCATATCACACGAGTGGCCTAGACATATATCTCCGTTACACTAGAGTGACAAATTCCATCTTGATTGCTCACTTCCCTCTGCATGTTTCATAGTAAACCTGAAAGCTACCTTTATAACTATCCGGTTAGGAAATAGTGTTTGGTAACCCCAAGGTACACTATTACATATGTAGGGAATGTGACAATCTCAGGTCTAAAGATCATACATCTACTATGTATGAGATACACTGATGACATATAAGAATGTAACATTCTCGTAGTGTCCCATTGTGGGTCTATCTAGCACATGTTCTTCAACATGCGTTCACAATGTATTGATGATATCTCCATATCCCATGATCTATGAAACATGATCATCGATCAATACATGCGTTGATCTATTCATCGTTGTCCTATACAATGATACTCGATCAGAGATACTTACAGAATTATATCAATGAGTAGAGAGTTTCATAAGCAATTCACATACTTGCTGATCAATATAATGATATACATTCATTGGACAAATAATCATATTATTATTCATAAACATAGTCATGTTACAATCATCCATTTGACTGCCTCAAGGGCATAACACTAACAATCTTCCACTTGCACTTGAGTCAGTCAATTAAGCATCTAATACCAATAGACCTCGTGTGCGCCTCATGCTTAGGCTGTGGAAGAGGCTTCGTTAACGGATCAGCCACATTAGCTTCCGTATGTACTTTGCATATCTTCACGTCACTCTATTCACAATCTCGTGAATAAGGTGAAAGCGTCGGAGTATGTGTTTGGACTTCTGATGTGATCTAAGCTCTTTTGCTTGTGCAATGGCACCACTATTATCACAATAGAGGTTCATTGGATTAGAGGCACTAGCGACCACACCAAGTTCTGAGATGAACTTCTTTATCCACACAGCTTCTTTTACGGCCTCTGAAGCCGCAATGTACTCCGCTTCTGTCGTAGAGTCAACCACCGTGTTTTGTTTGGAACTCTTCCAGCTTACCGCTCCTCCATTTAATGTAAACACAAATTCGGATTGCGGTCGGAAATCATCTTTGTCAATTCTTAGAGTTCTTAGATATGTACGACATGCCTCCCACGTCCCTGTCACGCGGCGCTTTTCTACAGTACCGAGTTCCTCGTATATTTATTACCCCTCACATTTCACAAGCCCGCCATTACTTAGTTAGTTAAAGCGTTGGCTTGCCAGCCGCGGGCCTTGGATTTTAAACCAGTTGGCGTCAAGTACTGCAGCTTCTACAATAGTACAGCTACAATGTTTTTAAATTTTTTTTGCAAATAATTTTTTGTTTTCTCAAGACATTTTAAAAGAAATGTCTATAGTATATTATTTTTTCAAATATTTTTCCAAAAAGATATAAATTATGTCATATAAATTTTTTAGAATTATTAAAACTGACAGTATTTTTTTTACTTTCTCAATTTTTATGAAAATTTTCTCTTTATTAAAATTTTGAAATCGCTCGCGGCAAAGGAAATTTCTACAATACATCATTTTTACAAATATTTTCCGAAAAAGATAAAAAGTATTTTTAAAAAAACATATTATTTTTTTAAAATTATTAAAACTAACAGTAGTTTACTTTTTACTTCCTCAGTTTCTTACGAAATTTTTGTCTCTGTTAAAATTCAGGAATTGTCCGCGGCAAAGAGCGGAATTTTCGTCTAGTTATAAGAACACTGGATTTTAATCCCCTGTTTTGCGTATGCATTTTATATCCTATTCTTATGTTTTATTTTTATTCCTGAAAATCAAATCCGCCATTTCGCAGCCTTTTTCAGGGCTGTCGGTGAGCTTCCAACAAATGGTTCACACACTGTCATAATCACTGGACAGTCTGGACTCTGAAGTGTTGAGATCAATTAGTCTGGTTGGGGTCCCAACTCCCAGCCTAGGTCATAGGGTGACATATCACATTGCATTATTTGTGCCGCTGTCATTCATTTGTTGTTTCCATTCCTTGAGTGCTAAACTGCTAAACTGGCTCCAAAGGACTGTCACTGTCGTTCTTGAGCCGTGTCAAGCGGTCCAGACCATACTTTGTCCAGCATACATACAGATCACTAGATTTGCTCTCATATTGGTGTCCTTGACTTCAAATTTACCCCATAGTGACAAACAAGTTACTAATATTTTACAAAATGAGTGATTATGTTATAGAGTTCAATCAATAAGTCACGACAATCTGTATGTATCATGATAATTGTGTTGAGCCTAGAAATATTTCAGGCAGAGTTTTGACCATTTGTGCTCCCAATTAAGCTGGGCTGCGATAGCGAAAATAACGTTTAATATGATTGAGAGAGTATTTGCTGTAGTATGACGTGCGCGCGGCATATAACAATACGCTGCCCACGGCCCAATAAAGCGGCACTTGAATATTGGGTGTGTCTACGGGTGCAATCGGATCGGATATGTGCCTACTGACCGACTGAATTTATTCAGATCAAATTTGGCTTGTCATCTCAGATACTTGTCAGATTCGACATCGATTTCAAATAGTTAGTTTCGGATTCAACATCGAATTCGAGAGATCACTATCCATCAGCTCAGGATATTTCGAGAGTATTCTCGAAAATCTTGAAAAAAACCTACTTAGATATCTGAAATTCTGGTGGCTCATATACCATAATATAGCCTAATAACTGCTCTAATTGGGCCCAATCGATACCAAGACTCTACATGACCAACTCTCCAACCGGACCAACCCTAACTCCTCCCAATCCTAGTCCCAGACTCCTAGTTCGCACCGTCACCATCTCACTGGCATCCTGCCACCCTTCGGTCCTCCCGTCGGCCGCTCGCCGCCATCCCTCCCATAGCCATCCCTGGCGTCAGTTCACTGCCCTCCCGCCGTGAAGTGGCCAAATTAAAAACTTATATTTCCTATGTCCACCTATATTCCTATGGTTTCTAGTGTAGCCAAATAATTCGTGCACAAGTCTAGTAAAGTTTTGTAACCTATGTTCCAATCTACACATGTCTAGTATCTAATAATTGAAAGACATGAAAGTAAATACAAAAATGGAAAAGAGATGAGAACAACCAATTTTTTTACCAAGGTCTCAGAGATTCAGCAATCTCCTCTACTCCTTATTGGAGCACTCTTAAAAGAGTATCGCTTCAACTTGAAACCGCACAAGGAATCAAGCCACCCACTCGTGGCAATCCTTTTCTGCTTTAGATAGGTGGACCTCGAACCTTCACAATACTCCTAGTGTATTTCCACAAGCTCCTCCTTGGAAGGTCACCAAGAACCACGCTTCCAAGCCATCTAGAAGATGCCGATCTCTAAAGGAAACAAGCCTAGATCATCATTTGAACCTAGAAATGTCAATCAACTGGAGTGATGCACACTAAAGGCCTTTGCTACCTCTCAAATCTCCCAAAATATGCCCATGAATGCTATTGCTCTTTCCTTGGTATGAGATGAACATGTAGAGTGGCCAAGGCACCTCACAAAGATATACATGCCAAGTATTTATAGCCAACTTGAGAAACTAGTCGTTACACTCACTTTCTTGAGAAATCAACACCTTCCGGATCATCCTAGAATTTAAAGTCCAATGGTCAAAAACTAACTGTTACATGCCTAAAGTATCATATGGTAGCTTCCGAATCATCCTTAAATCTAGGTGACAGATGGAACCCCTTTCGTCTACAAATCATTTTCTGTAATTTTTTTTTAGAAATCAAAGTCTAATCGATGAAAAACCAGCTCGACATGCCTATGACTGTGGGCTAGGCTAATGATTAATTTTACACTCTGTAGAGGTTGCACGGTTGCACAACTTTACCCACTTCTAGATAAACACACTTCCTTAGGTGTGTGGTAGAGGATCATGACAAGGCCTTTATAATGCGCCATTCCAAAGCTATCATTCCCGCTAAGGTTCCATCGCTGAAAGGGTTAAATCTTCCCTAGTCATAAGTCCCATCTCACAACATAAAATAGCCAATTGGCACAACCAAAAATGGAACATTATAAATTAGTTAGCCAGGTCTGTCCCATACCAGACTTGTGGTAGTATGGACATGCTTTGCAATCAGTAGCTCACAAACCGTTTCTTAATTGACTAGTTGAGCTTATCACAAACCCAAAACTATGGTGAAGACACCTGATAACCATTCTCAGTCGGTCTAAATCATATTTTCACTTTCTTTAAACAACATTACATTTTAAAGCATTCCATGGCACACCAATACCAAGAAATAATTTCATTTGAATAGAAATCTTTGTTTGGCTCAAATTCCCAAAAAGTTCCTAAATTCAGGCCTAAACATGTCTAAGGCCACATTCAGGATAGCTTTTGATTGTGCAGATTCTAGATTATAGTTAGCTGTCTAGAGAAGCGGCAGCCTAAAGAATCTACTGGTTGGAGAATCTGGTCGTTCGGCAATCCTAATTGTTGATGGGCCATTGGCGAAGAACGGCTTCAAGTGACGGTGCAGGAGGGTGGCAGACGGCCTGGGGCAAGTGGCAAATGTCGTGGATATCTTTGGGTGGAGGGGCAGACGATGATATGCACATGCCTCAATTTAAGATGCATGCATGCAAGTTTGTCTCGACTTTCCGTCGTAGGAGAAATTTGATAACTTGAGTTATGACATTGACAAAGGGAAGGCTATCCATGATACAAGGATATAACATCCCAATTTTTGCTTTTCTTGTATTTATTATGCATTTTGAATTTTTGAGAATGTTCTGGAATTTATTTGGAATTATTTGAATTTATTTGAATTTATTTGAATTATGCCTTTGTTAAAAGTATTTAAATATTTGCAAAATTTTAAATATAGTTTTGTTAGAAATATTTTATTTGAGTTCAAAATGTCAAAGAATTTTTAGATTTTTTCTAGATTTTTTTGATATTTTTACTATTTATTTTGATTTAATTTATTTTCTAGAATTAAATTAAATAGGAAAATTTAATAAATAGTAAACCCTAGTGGGATGAACTCACTGGGCCAGCCCAAACCCAGTTGGCCCGATCCATCGCCAGCATGCGCTGTCATGAGAAACCCTAACCCTAATCCCTACGACCGTTCGATTTTGAGCCAATGATCGAGATTGATCTACATCGTGTGTGTGCTGTGAACCATAGGATCAATGCCGTGTGTACAATTGGGATGACACTACATTACCGTTGTTGTGCTCGACTCGAACTTCGCCAGACTCCGTCGTTTTTGCCTCGGTTTCCACATGAATCACGCCTTACGAGCCATTTTAATAGCGTCGCCTCGTGCGTTGGGAAGCTCGTGTTGCATCGCCTAGATTGCCCCATGCCCTAACATCAAACTGCCACCGAGTTGTAACGCCCGTGTTTGTAATTAAGCTTAATTAGGCTAACTAGGTGTGGATTAGTGCTCTGTTTAGTTTCCAGTTTGAATTTGGAGTTATTTGCCTTCGAATTTTGTGTTGTCGTTTCGTTGATCGTTTTCCCCGATTGGAGTCTCAGAATCCGAAATCGGGTGAAAGTTGAAATCGAGAGAACTAGATCCCAAACCTAAGTTGTAAAACCTTTACTAGGACCCCTCGAACCTGTTCCGATAGTCCTTAAGCTATTGGTTGAAGAACCATCGCGAAAACTACGTTTTCCCCAAGTTTTAGCTGTAGCGGCGGCGATCAAAGCCGCTCCGGCAGATCTTGCCCGGCTGCAGAGGCAGCGAGGCGAGCCCTGTTTTGCTCTGTGCTCGTGGCTATCCATTTGCCTCGGGTTTTGTGCCCCCCTACTCCCTCAAAACGCCAAGGAGCCCCTCCTCTCCCTCTCCTCTCTCATTTTTCCTCCTCTCCTCCTCCTTCTTCCTCTCTTCTCATTCCTCTCTCTCCATTGTAGCTCTCTCCTCCTCCTTGCCATTTCCACTGGTTGAAGCTCCAGGAGGCTGTGTGGGAGCAGGAGCAAGGGTGGAGAAGCGTCTCTAAGTGTTAAGGAACTCCACAAGAGGTAGGGCTTGAAGCTAAACCTAAACCCTAGGTGCAGATGCAAACCCTAGCTCTTCCTCAACTTGTAATCGTTCTTTACGTCCTAGTTAAACCATAGAAACCCTAGTTCTTGTGGTGCATAGTTGTTTTCCAAGAAGTTAAACCTAGGTCAAGGGTAGAAGGATCCTTCTGCGTGATCGAGTAGTTTCAGTAACCCTGATCTACGCATCGTTGGACTCATTCGCTGCAAACGCCTTTTCTTGAATTTTCGGAGCTCTTCTTTTTGGAACCCTAGCTCCGGAAAGTCGGGAAATGACTCATGGATGTTTTCTTAGAGCCTCGTAAGTCGATTCTGCGGAAGAATCGAGCTTGAACTCGATTCGAGCGAGAATCGGATTTGGAGAGTATATTTAGGTTTTCGGGTAGTAGAAGTCGAATAGCATATTTCGGAGTTTCCAATCAGTAGTTAGATCACGTAGAACCCTAGTGCATTTTTGGACCTATTGCGCTTGTTGCGAATCCGTCGTTCCGAAGGATTTGCAAAAGATGCACTCTGGGCATTCGAGCAATTTCAAGTTCAAGTCCCAAAGTTCACAAGTCTAGCGCACATAAGTCCCCAGTCGTAGAGAATCCGTTGTCGCGAAGAAACTTCGAGTTTCGACACCTTCTCGTGTCGAAATCCATTTTCGCGTCATTAACGGGGAGAAAAGATCCGAAAAGTGAAATTTTGCGCCAAGCAGGCTCGGAACTTGACGAAACCTGCGTGAATAGGTCCCATGGGTCCCCAGGAACCTATCCATGCACTTATGTCGAAGTTCCGGAGATTAATGCGTAAAATCTAAATTTTGGAAACACAGTCTCGAGGTGGCGGCACTACTACCAGGCAAGGGCGATCTTGCCGGGTGGGAGCGGCACTACCGGGCTTAGGGCGCCGGTAGTTATTTTCTAGAGAGCAACCCTTTTTGGATCGCTGGAGAGCGGCTCTACCGCTACGATGGCCGTCTTGCCGGCCAGGCGGCACTACCGCCCATTCAACAACGATGCTTGCCCGGCCTCTAGAAGAAAAATTAGGATTTCTTTTTCCGTCTAGGTTTTCGTTTCCGATTTCGCTTCTTTTGGATTTCGATTGCTTCTTTGCCTATTTTGATCGATGATTTCGGTCTCGTTGCTTTTAGTGTAGACGTAGACGCTTGAGCGTCGCCGACGATCCCGACTACGTCCGGAGACCGATTTCACCGAAGAGCAAGCAGCAAGCGCCTCCTTGACCATTTCAATCCCATATTTGCAAATTCTTATGTTTGATTTCCAAAACTATTATGCATGCTCATAAGTTTATTAAAAGTGATAATTTGTGGGAAGCGATGAGTTAAGCCGAAAATTGTTGGATTACCTCAATCTAATCCGAATATGTTATCCTTGATAGACTTAAGAATAATTTAGACACATTAGTAATTGTCAGAGGGTATTAAAGAATAATAGTTGCATATGCTTAGTTCAGCAATAGAATTGGTTGCAGGAGATCATGACGTTCTTATTCATAAACTCCTGGAACTATAGGATGGGTGAAGGGTGTCCGGTTGGAATCGGAGGTTTTGGGGTTTTGTTGGAAAAAGGGAATGGTTGCGTGAGTAAAATGGAAAAGCTTGGAGAGATTAGACCGGGCGAGATGTTTGGTGGTTCGGAGTTGGTGGTGTTTGGCCGGGTAGTGGTTCCGGTTGGAAGGTGGAGTTTCGTGTTCGGATTGGTTGTCGGGCCGTTGGCTGGTTTGGAGTGGTTTGGTCGAGTTGGTCCCTTGCTATGGGGAGGTTGAGGGCTAGTGTGTGCTCGGTGGGGCCGCTAGTGCCGACCCTCTGTGGGCCATAGCAAGTGGGTTTGGAAGATCTCGCTTTGAGTCACCCTAAGGACCGAACTTGGTGCTATTTATTGGGTATAAATTCGTGCAACCACATGTGCCAAGTATGGGATGGCCTCACCTAGTACGGGAAAAGGGATCAGACCACTGCATCATTGGAGGGCAAAGAGGATTGGATGCACCTGTGGTGTCGGTGCATTCTAGGGACTTTCTTGTCGAGGCATCGAAGGAAAGTTTACCCAATACAACGGTAATGCCTACTACGAGGGGTCGTGGGCTAGTGGGTGCCTATTGGAACCACCGGTGGCCTCTGTGGCTGTAGTTAGGGATGCACGCACGGGCCGGTGCAGGATTAGAACTCAATTCTTTCGAAGGTTCCGTCCTTTGTCTAGCAAATCGGGTACTTGGTATCGCGAGGCATGGATGACATGATTGCTAGAACGTGTCATGTGGGTACAAGCAGGATCTCTGCAGAGATAAATAAACTAATCGATTAGCCGTGCTCACGGTCATGAGCAGCTTGGAAAGTATTATCAAGTATAGATTTTGGAGTGCAGGTTGATTTCGGAAAAATGGGTTTCGAGGTTGGATCGTGTTGGTTGGGTGTGTGTGTGTTTGAATCTTGGGTTCAAAAGGTGCGAGTGAATGGTGGTTTTGGTGGAAGGAATGGTTGGGTGCTGGTTTGGTTAATCGCTGGTATATTGTTAATTGTTTGAAAAGTTTTCTTCACTCAATTTCTTTCGTAAAATGCGATTGTGAATCTATTATCATATTGTAAGCAAAATCCGCTTTGTGCTCAAAAGACTAGTGTAGTAACCTGTTATTCATTGTTTCAACCTGCATTTTATATGTATACATTCCATACACTAAAGTCTTGCGAGTACATACGTGTACTCACCGCTTGCTCTAACGGATTTTGGTCGAAGGAGAAGAAGCGGTAATGACGCAGATGTTCCAGACGAGTCACGATTCGTGGATGACGCTAACGATTCTGCTGAGGCTTAGCTGGTTATCATCCAGCCCGATTGCCTGAGGTGGAGGCACACCGCGTGTTCTTCTTTTGGTGTTTCCGCCAGTGCTGGTGTTTCTTTTGGACTTGTTCCATTGTAAGCCGTGACTGTAAAGTTAAACTATTGTAATAACGTTACCTTTTTGGTGTAATATATTTACTCTTGCATAGTTGAGACCTGTCTTGTATGACAACGCTGCGGTACTGAGCTCTTGATCCAGGGAACCAAGATTATGCACGCGATTGCGGGAAGCTTCGAGTTGGGATCAATCGGTTGGCGGTATACTCCTCACGAGTCTTGCCGATTAATTGGCCCCAATCCGAGCACGGATTTGGCTTAGCGGCCGTGAGGCGTTGCGGGTTGCATTAATCTTCATCCGATGCGAGAATGACCTGATTCGCTAATCTAATTCCGAGCCCCCACAAGAGGTGGTATCGAGCTATGTTAAAATCTGAAAGGATAAATTAGATCATTAGATAATAGAACTTAGGAAAGAGTTTTCTCTGTAAAGCTATTTTAACTTAGTATTCTTAATTGTGAAATGTTAGAATGCTAGCCTTTTCCCCTCTATAGCTTCTTTTCGATTTGAATCTTCAAAGTGAATTTCTGCTCACCGATTTTTCAAACCTTGTTTTCTCGGGACAAGAGTGAAGTAGGAAAATGGGATTTATTCTATTCCCTTTCTCACTCAAAACCTTAAGATAGAGTTTGGGAAGTCTTACCTATTTAACAGCTTAGTTACTCGTTGTTTAAGGATAGGATTAAGGCTTGGCTGCGGCTTTTGCGGTTGTTACGTGTGGTAGTTGTTTGGTTTCCTCTCTTTTGGTTTGTTTCCGTTAAGGTTTTGCTAACTAGTTCTTTTCTTGCTTTAGATGTCGGGTCATTTGGGAACCTCGTTTCTACACGCGTGCTATCCTGGAGGGTTCTGCTCGTGCCACCCTTTCGGAGATGATGCGCCGTGTTGGGTTCACTGAGCCGCCAGAGTTCATGATCTCAAGCGCTGGACTCACCCAAGATCCTCTCTTTTGTGGCCGAGGTCACCATTCGAGGTCGCCATGCAGAGAGCGATCCACGTCTCTACTATGGCACAGCTCCGAAGTCCTCTCAGCGTTGCTAGATGGGCGTATATGGCAATCCTTCGACTCCGTTTCGACCTTCCCGAGCTGTCGCAGATGTTTCCGGGTTGTCCCTCTCGTGAGCCGGACGGCCAGGCAAACCTCTATGCACAGGTGAATCCGCAGATGGATATAGTGGAAGCTTGGCGGGTTGGGTACGTGCGAGCTATTGACAGTACTGCCGCCTTCGGGACGAGCTTCTGGTCGCTCGCCGTCGTATTTCTGAGCTAGAGAGCCATATGGCACCGTTTGTCAACCATGGCTTTTTCACCACCGAGATGATCTACGGGGAGCATGATGAGCTTGAGCCGGCAGAGGAGCTTCCTCGCCCTTACGGATCCTACCGTCGGGTCTCCCGCAATGCCAGGATGTCCGTGCGAGGTAGCGGCCCGCCGTCGTGTCTCGGTATGCGCCCTGGAGCCTCGTCAAGTGCAGCACCGGGTCGTAACCTCGTCTTTGGCGGTTGTGAGTACGAGTTGATGTACCCGGTGGAGTCTTCTACTTCTTCTGCAGCTCCAGGCCCTTCCGACGTTCCTGCCGAGAATGGTGGGGATGTGTAGATCTGGATCTTAGGAGTCCTGTGTGTGTTAGGTAGTACTGAAGCTCGCTTTTGTCGTTGATACGAGCTGGCTGGTGATGTACTTTTGCTGTACAGAAGTCATGTTGGAACTTACGTAGTGGAATGATGATGTAACATAAATGAAGCTGTAGCGCGCCAAGACGTGCTTTATCGTCACCCGTAAATCTATCGCCATGAGATCCTTTCGCTGAAATGCGTGTTTCGCTATCTTGTGTTGCTGCGAATCTTATTAAATACATATAAATCCTGCAGTGATCCTGTTATGTCGTCTCATTTCTCGTGCTGCATCTGTTGTTCACGTTGTTGAACCTTATGTAAACAGGATGCCGAGGAGACGGCCAGTCCGCGCGATTACGGCCGAGGGTACGGCGCGAAATGAGCCGAATCCAGCCGTATTAGAGCCGAACCCCTCACATCATGATCCGCCACAGCAGGGATCCCATAGCCATGTTTCGCGACATTCTAATGACCCAGTGGCGTCATCACATGGACGTCAGGAAGTGCAGTGAGGAATTACCTCCTCCTCCGTCCATGGCCCAAATCTTGGTGATGCAGACTCGTTTACTTGAGAGATTGGTGCAGACCGGAGAATCTGGGTGCCGCTGCTTTTGGAGGTGTGGCAGCAATGCAACCCTGCACTTCGGTGGCGAGTTCCAACGGACTCGCCCACCGAATTTCTCCGTGGCCACCGATCCTTTGGACGCGACGATCGCTCGCGACATTGAAGATAAACTTGAGTTAGCTAGATGCACGGATGAAGAGAAAGTCAATATGCTGCACATTATCTCCAAGGAGCGGCAGCAGATGGTGGAACAGCTTTAAGACTATTCGCCTGTTGGACAAGTTACCACATGGGCAGATTTCAAGGAAGCTTTCACGCGATCCATATTCCCTCCGGCTTGATGGAGATAAAGAAGAGGGAGTTCTATAACTTGAAGCAAGGATCCATGTCCGTTATGGACTATCTGCATAAGTTCAACTACGACTCATTATGTAGCCGATGAGATTCCGAGCGAGGCCCGAAAAGCGCTTGGTTCCGGAGCATCTGAATGATGAAGTTAAACATTCGCTCGCAGCTCTTGATTTCCCTAATCTCCAGGAATTAGTGGATAAGGCGATTCGGTGGAAGACAAAGGCAAAGGCTGTTGCGTAAAATCAAAACGGAAGTGGCTGGCCCAAAAGCAGCCGCCGGGCCCGTCGAGGTCTCGCCTGGAAGGTCATCGATGTTCATCCATCACTTCTCCTCCAAAACCTCAACGACCTGTTCCTCGTGCCTCTCAATCTGCGGTTCAATCCTATAACCGCGGTGGCGATGCAAGGAGGACAGCAAAGAGGGACGCCGCTTTCATGCTTTGCATGTGGACAGTTGGCCATTTTGCCAATGTTTGCCCTCATCGCCGACCCCTACCGACTCGCCCTTCAACTCAAAAGCGCTCGGTTCGTCCTCAAGCTCCTGTTAGTGGACGTGGTGGTCATCAGGTTGGCCGAGCGGGTTCTCGCGCAGAGTCCCGCTCGGGGTCGTCTTAATCTGGTGACAATGAGGAAGCAAGTATTGCACCAGATGTGGTCCTCGGTATGTTTCTTGTGCATTCGGCTCCTAATGTGGTTTTGTTTGATTCAGAGCTTCCCAATCATTTGTGTCTTCAAGGAACGTTAAGGATCAAGTGAATAGGACCAGTTTACTAGGCAATTACATGCTAGTTCATTCACCTGGCTCGATCCTTCGGGCTCAATGTATTTGCCTAGGAGTCCCGATTGAGATTGAAGGAGTGCGATTTAGTGGAGATTTGATTCAGATTGATACATCTGGACTTAATGTAATCCTAGGAATGGATTGGTTATCTAAGAACCAAGGACGCATTGATTGTGCCGAACGTTCTATTTCCTTGGTGAATCCAGATGGCATCCAAGTCAAATTTAACTCCGGCCCGTTATCGGTGCAAAAGCCCACTCTTCATTCCTTGTCTATTCTCGAGCTGGAACAAGTACCGGTGGTCTGTGAGAACCCCGATATTTTTCCTGAAGAATTACCGGATTGCCTCCTGACGAGAGACTTGGAGTTCATTATAGATTTGCTACCCGAATAAAGACCAATATCCAAGCGCCCTTATCGGATGCCCTCGGATGAGTTGATCGAACTCAAGAAGCAACTCAAGGAGCAGCTAGCAAAGGGTTTTATCCGTCCTAGCTCTTCGCCGTGGGGTAGTCCAGTGCTCTTCGTTAAGAAAAAGGATGGCGATCTTAGATAATGTGCGTCGACTATCGTTCGTTGAACGAAGTCACCATTAAGAACAAGTATCCTCTTCCGCGGATTGATGATTTGTTTGATCAATTGAGTGGAGCTCAGATCTTTTCTAAAATCGATTTGAGGCTTGGGTACTTCCAACTTAAAATCCGACCGGAGGATATTCAGAAAACTGCGTTTACTACTCGCTACGGTATGCGAGTATACGATGAGTTTCCTTTGGTCTTACCAATGCCCCGCCACTTTCATGAACCTCATGAACAAGGTATTCATGGAATACCTGGACAAATTTGTGGTGGTGTTCATTGATGATATCCTCATCTACTCCGAGTGAAGAAGAACATAAGCTCCATTTGCGCTAGTGCTCGACAAACTTCGCGAGCACCGACTTTATGCAAAATTCAGCAAGTGTGAGTTACGGCTCAAGGAAGTTGCATTCTTAGGGCATGTTCTTTCCGGAGGTGGAGTCGCAGCTTGATTCGAGTAAGGTGCAGGATGTAATTGCTTGGGAGCAGCCACGGATCGTTTCACGAGATCCGAAGTTTTCTCGGTCTTGCCGGTTACTACCGACGGTTCATCGAGAACTTCTCCAAAATCATTAAACCGCTGATGTAACTACTCAAGAAAGAAAAGAAATTTGAGTGGTCATCAAGTTGTGAGGCAAGTTTTCAAGAATTGAAGCGAAGACTTACCTGCCCGATTCTTGTTTTGCCGGATATACATAAGAGCTTTGGCGTTTTACGTGATGCTTCGCGTCGGTCTCGGTTGTGTAATCTTGATGCAAGAGGGCAAGGTTGTAGCTTACGCTTCACGACAACCGAAACCTCCACGAAGCCAACTATCCAACTCACGATTTGGAATTGGCAGCGGTCATTCATGCTCTAAAACTGTGGCGTCATTATCTCATTGGAAACAGATGTGAGATATATACCGATCACAAGAGCACTGAAATATTTCTTCACCCAACCAGACCTGAACTTGAGGCAGCGCAGGTGGTTGGAGCTGATCAAGGATTATGATCTGGGAATCCATTATCATCCGGCAAAGCCAATGTGGTAGCAGATGCCCTCGATGCAAATCGCACCCCATTGATGCACCGACTTTCATTAGTCAACCTCAACCGATGGATGAGTTTGGGAGACTCAACTGGAAGTAGTTCAAGAAGGGTTTGTGGCAGCCCTAACCTTAGAGCCCACTCTTGAGCCCCAAATTCTAGCCGCACAAATCGTTGACGAAAGTGGCTGAAATTAAGCGCACTGAAGGAAAGCGCTTCGGAGTTTTTGGAAAGAAGCAGATGGAATGGTCATGCGTGGACGGCGATTATGCGTTCGAATGACCAAGAGATCAAGCAATTGATCTTCAAGGAAGCTCACAATACTCCTCTTTCGATCCACCTGGAAGTGCGAAAATGTACCAGGATATCCGTAAGTTTCTCGTGGCCTGGTATGAAAAAGGAGATCGCTGAATTTGTCGCTACTTGCGATGTGTGTCAATGAGTGAAAGCGGAGCATCAACGCTCGCGGGATTGCTCCAACCTTTAAAAATTCCAGAGTGGAAATGGGATGAAGTCGGCATGGATTTCATCACCGGTCCGCCGAAATCTTCGTGGCCATGATTCCATTTGGGTAATCGTGGATCGATTGTCCAAAGTGGCTCATTTTATTCGATCCATACCACTTATAATGGGCCTAAACTTGCGTAACTTTACCTGAATCACATAGTCCGACTACATGGTGTTCCTAAGGTCATTATGTCAGGCCGTGGGACCCAATTTACGCCGCGATTCTGGAAAAATCTGCATGAACTCCTTGGTACTAAGTTGTTTTTCAAACAGCGTATCATCCTCGGATCGATGGCCAAACCGAAAGAACTAACCAAGTCCTGGAGGATATCTTTGAGAGCTTGTGTGTTGACTTATAACACGAAGTGGGAGAAATGCTTAGCTTTTGCTGAATTCTCCTACAACAACAAATATCGTGCAAGTCTCCGATGTCGCCATTCAAGCACTTTATGGGAGAAAGTGCGAACTCCTTTGTTCTCGTCTCAAGTCGGCGAAGACAATTCTTCGCCCTGTTGTGATCCAAAAAGCCGAAAATCATGTCAAATTGATTCGAGACCGACCAAGGAAGCCCGGTCGAGGCGTAAAAGTTATGCCGATACTCGCCGCCGCGAACTAAGTTTCAAGTAGACGATTTTGTCTATCTCAAAGTGTCGCCGCTCACGTGGCACTCGCCGCTTTCAAGTTCGTAGGAAATTAACGCGCGTTACGCCGAACCGCATCGCATTCTTGCGAGGAAAGGTGAAGTTGCTTACCAGATTGAACTTCCCCTCGCCTTCCGAGGTGCACGATGTATTCCACGTATCGCACCAAGAAATGTCTTGAAAGTCCACGTAACTTACCCCATTGGAAACGATTGATCTTCAATGATCTATCATATCGCGAGCATCCGATCCAAGTACTTGAAGAAGCCGAGCGCTTTACTCGCAATCAAGTCATCGAATGCTCAAAATCCAATGGAGTAATCATACCCAGGACGAAGCTACATGGGAACGAGAAGATCGTCTTAGAATTGAGTTTCCCTCTTTCTTCGTAAAGTTTAGCTAATCTCGAGGACGAGATTATTCCAAGGGGGGTAGGATTGTAACGCCTGTTTGTAATTAAGCTTAATTAGGCTAACTAGGTGTGGATTAGTGCTCTGTTTAGTTTCGATTTGAATTTGGAGTTATTTGCCTTCGAATTTTGTGTTGTCGTTTCGTTGATCGTTTTCCCCGATTGGAGTCTCAGAATCCGAAATCGGGTGAAAGTTGAAATCGAGAGAACTAGATCCCAAACCTAAGTTGTAAAACCTTTACTAGGACCCCTCGAACCTGTTCCGATAGTCCTTAAGCTAGTTGGTTGAAGAACCATCGCGAAAACTACGTTTTCCCCAAGTTTTCTGCCGAAGCGGCGATCTGGCCTTCCGGCAGATCTTGCCGCGCAGCGAGGGCAGCGGGGCCAGAGCCCTGTTTTGCTCCTGTGCTCGTGGCTATCCATTTGCCTCGGGTTTTGTGCCCCCCCTACTCCCTCAAAACGCCAAGGAGCCCCTCCTCTCCCTCTCCTCTCTCATTTTTCCTCCTCTCCTCCTCCTTCTTCCTCTCTTCTCCTTCCTCTCTCTCCATTGGAGCTCTCTCCTCATCCTTGCCATTTCCAGCTGGTTGAAGCTCCAGGAGGCTGTGTGGGAGCAGGAGCAAGGGTGGAGAAGCGTCTCTAAGTCATTAAGGAACTCCACAAGAGGTAGGGCTTGAAGCTAAACCTAAACCCTAGGTGCAGATGCAAACCCTAGCTCTTCCTCGGCTTGTAATCGTTCTTTACGTCCTAGTTAAACCATAGAAACCCTAGTTCTTGTGGTGCATAGTTGTTTTCCAAGAAGTTAAACCTAGGTCAAGGGTAGAAGGATCCTTCTGCGTGATCGAGTAGTTTCAAGAACCCCGATCTACGCATCGTTGGACTCATTCGCTGCAAACGCCTTTTCTTGAATTTTCTGAGCTCTTCTTTTTGGAACCCTAGCTCCTAAAGTCGGGAAATGACTCATGGATGTTTTCTTAGAGCCTCGTAAGTCGATTCTGGAAGAATCGAGCTTGAACTCGATTCGAGCGAGAATCGGATTTGGAGAGTATATTTAGGTTTTCGGGTAGTAGAAGTCGAATAGCATATTTCGGAGTTTCCAATCAGTAGTTAGATCACGTAGAACCCTAGTGCATTTTTGGACCTATTAAGCTTGTTGCGAATCCGTCGTTCGAAGGATTTGCAAAGATGCACTCTGGGCATTCTGAGCAATTTCAAGTTCAAGTCCCAAAGTTCACAAGTCTAGCGCACATAAGTCCCCAGAGTCGTAGAGAATCCGTTGTCGCTGAAGAAACTCGAGTTTCGACACCTTCGTGTCGAAATCCATTTTCAGCGTCATTAACGGGGGAGAAAAGATCCGAAAAGTGAAATTTTGCGCAAACAAGCTCGGAACTTGACGAAACCTGCGTGAATAGGTCCCATGGGTCCCCAGGAACCTATCCATGCACTTATGTCGAAGTTCCGGGAGATTAATGCGTAAAATCTCAATTTTGGAAACACAGTCTCGAGGTGGCCGGCACTACCGGGCAAGGCGATGCTGCCGGGTGGGGCTGACACTCTAGGGCTTAGGGGCCAGGTAGTTATTTTCTAGAGAGCAACCCTTTTGGATCCCTGGAGAGCGGCACTACCGCGCTACAAGATGCCCGATCTTGCCGCCAGAGCGGCACTACCGCCCATTCAACAACAGATCTTCGGCCTCTAGAAGAAAAATTAGGATTTCTTTTTCCGTCTAGGTTTTCGTTTTCCGATTTCGCTTCTTTTTGGATTTCGATTGCTTCTTTGCCTATTTTGATCGATGATTTCGGGTCTCGTTGCTTTTCGTGTAGACGTAGACGCTTCGAACGTCGCCGACGATCCCGACTACGTCCCGGAGACCGATTTCACCGAAGAGCAAGCAGTAAGCGCCTCCTTGACCATTTCCAATCCCATATTTGCAAATTCTTATGTTTGATTTCCAAAACTATTATGCATGCTCATAAGTTTATTAAAAGTGATAATTTGTGGGAAGCAGTAGTTAAGCCGAAAATTGTTGGATTACCTCAATCTAATCCGAATATGTTATCCTTGATAGACTTAAGAATAATTTAGACACATTAGTAATTGTCAGAGGGTATTAAAGAATAATAGTTGCATATGCTTAGTTCAGCAATAGAATTGGTTGCAGGAGATCATGACGTTCTTATTCATAAACTCCTGGAACTATAGGATGGGTGAAGGGTGTCCGGTTGGAATCGGAGGTTTTGGGGTTTTGTTGGAAAAAGGGAATGGTTGCGTGAGTAAAATGGAAAAGCTTGGAGAGATTAGACCGGGCGAGATGTTTGGTGGTTCGGAGTTGGTGGTGTTTGGCCGGGTAGTGGTTCCGGTTGGAAGGTGGGTTTCAGGTTCGGATTGGTTGTCAGGCCGTTGGCTGGTTTGGAGTGGTTTGGTCGAGTTGGTCCCTTGCTATGGGGAGGTTGAGGGCTAGTGTGTGCTCGGTGGGGCCGCTAGTGCCGACCCTCTCGTGGCCATAGCAAGTGGGTTTGGAAGATCTACTTTGAGTCACCCTAAGGACCGAACTTGGTGCTATTTATTGGGTATAAATTCGTGCAACCACATGTGCCAAGATGGGATGGCCTCGACCTAGTACGGGGAAAAGGATCGGACCACTGCATCATTGGAGGGCAAAGAGGATTGGATGCACCTGTGGTGTCGGTGCATTCTAGGGACTTTCTTGTCGAGGCATCGAAGGAAAGTTTACCCAATACAACGGTAATGCCTACTACAGGGGGTCGTGGGCTAGTGGGTGCCTATTGGAACCACCGGTGGCCTCTGTGGCTGTAGTTAGGGATGCACGTTACGGGCGGTGCAGGATTAGAACTCAATTCTTTCGAAAGGTTCCGTCCTTTGTCTAGCAAATCGGGTACTTCGGTATCGCGAGGCATGGATGACATGATTGCTAGAACGTGTCATGTGGGTACAAAGGTCTGATCTCTGCAGAGATAAATAAACTAATCGATTAGCCGTGCTCACGGTCATGAGCAGCTTGGAAAGTATTATCAAGTATAGATTTTGGAGTGCAGGTTGATTTCGGAAAAATGGGTTTCGAGGTTGGATCGTGTTGGTTGGGTGTGTGTGTGTTTGAATCTTGGGTTCAAAAGGTGCAGAGTGAATGGCTGGTTTGGTGGAAGGAATGGTTGGGTGCTGGTTTGGTTAATCGCTGGTATATTGTTAATTGTTTGAAAAGTTTTCTTCACTCAATTTCTTTCGTAAAATGCGATTGTGAATCTATTATCATATTGTAAGCAAAATCCGCTTTATGCTCAAAAAGACTAGTGTAGTAACCTGTTATTCATTGTTTCAACCTGCATTTTATATGTATACATTCCATACACTAAAGTCTTGCGAGTACATACGTGTACTCACCGTTTGCTCTAACGGATTTTGGTCAGAAGGAGAAGAAGCGGTAATGACGCAGATGTTCCAGACGAGTCACGGTTCGTGGATGACGCTAACGATTCTGCTGGGCCTAGCCGGGTTATCATCCACCGATTGCCTGGGGTGGAGGCACACCGCGTGTTCTTCTTTTGGTGTTTTATTTGGTCTTTGGTGTTTCTTTTGGACTTGTTCCGGCTGTAAGCCGTGACCTGTAAAGTTAAACTATTGTAATAACGTTACCTTTTTGGTGTAATATATTTACTCTTGCATAGTTGAGACCTGTCTTGTATGACAACGCGTGGGTACTGGGCTACTAATCCAGGGAACCAGTACTATGCACGCGGTTGCGGGAAGCTCGAGTTGGGATCAATCAGTTGGCAGGTATACTCCTCACGAGTCTTGCCGATTAATTGGCCCCAATCCGAGTACGGATTTGGCTTAGCGGCCAGGAGACGTTGCGGGTTGCATTAATCTTCAGTCCGATGCAGCAGTAATGACCTGATTCGCTAATCTAATTCCGGAGCCCCCACACGAGTGCTCACGATTGCTCGTCAATGTCTGAGGCCACCGTTGTTCTTCCGTGTGAGATTGCGCCGTCGTTGAGCCGTCCGTGCCATGTCCATGCACAGACCTAAGGTCGCCTCGTTGAGTCGCACCAGGTCCGTGCCACTTGATTGCTTGAGGAGCCCTAAAACGCCATGCCTTGGGTCTTCGTCTTCATGCCTGGCAAAGAGTTCACCATCAAGTTGTTGGAAATATGCCCTAGAGGCAATCATAGAGATGATTATATTTCCTAATGTTCATGATTTGTCATTTTGTTCCTTGAATAATCGCATCATTATTGATTTAGCAGGTATATGACATGTTAGTGAAACTCTATAATGATCGCATAATGATTATTTTAAAGTAATCCCTAGTCAATAATCATATCAGGACACATATATAAAGACTAGCGTATGTATTGGTTGATGACCATTTCTCATGGGTCATAGGTATGGAGATATCAAACCAATAATATGGACTCATGTTAGAGAACATGGAGTTGGATCGACCCAACCTGAGACACTGCGAGAACTGTAACACTCCAATTTTTGCTTTTCATGTATTTAAATGTTATTTTGTATTTTTGAGAATTTTTGGAATTTTCTGAAATTTATTTGGATTTAATTTGAATTTATTCCCTTTTGAGATAATTAAGTAATTAAACATTACAAATCAAATTTAGTTAGAAATATTTTATTTGAGTCCAAAATGTCTCAAAATATTTCCAGAATTTTTCTGATTATTTTGCTATTTTTCTCGAATTATTTGAATTTCTAGAATTATTTTAAATATTAAATCGCTGGAAAATACCCGAGTGGGTTTTACTGTTCATCCAACCGAGTCCGACCCGAGTCAGACTCGAGTCCGACTCGAACCGGACCCAAGCCTGACTCGAGCCGGACCTAACCCTAACTCACACGACCGTTGGATCGAGATCCAACGGCCAGCGTTGTGCCACGTCACCGAGCCCGTTCCCCGTGCGAATCCGCTCGCACCAGGAGCAATCTCAGCCGTTGATCGTGCCACGTGAACGGCCAGGACGGAGCCACGTCACCTCTCCTAGCGCTCGTCGGATTCCGCCGTCGTGCCCGTGTGGACCTCGGTTTTTGCGGATTTCACGGAAGCCGAGGCCCCTATTTAATGCGTCACCGCCGCCAACATGCTCTCCTCTTCCGTGCGCACCCGTAGCCCTAGGTCACCAAGCCTGAGCCGTCGTAGCCGCATCGCAAGAGCTCGCCGAAGTTGGAGGAGAGGTCCGCCGCGGTTTTTGCCGTTTTCCGCCGTCGTCCGCCGTTCTCCGCCGTGTTGGTGCCCAGGTCCGGAACCCTTGCGTCGAGCCGCGTCGAGGAGGACAACTCACTTCGCCGGAGTCACCCCGAAACGCCGAAGCCGTGGTCGTCTTCCTCAGCACCGGCAGCCGCAAGCCACCGCGCCATCGCCGAGATCCCCGAGCTCCGTCAACCGTTCGATCTCCATCCAACGGCCACGGTGAGTCCACGTCACCCCGTAATGAGATCCACGTTGCGGTTTCTAGATCCATTTCCAGCCGTTGGATCTAGATCCAACGCTCTAGATTGAACCACGTAGCCGTAAACTGCACCGTGCTAGGATTAGATCTCAGCCGTTAGATCTAGATCGTACTGTTAGTGTTAACCCGCGTTGTAGCGTTAGATGCGATCTCTGCCGTTCGATCGAAATCGAATGGTGTAGATTGAGCCACGCGTTGCCGCCCGGGACATGCCACGTCGCCCCCTTGATGCGGTGAAAACCCGATTGGATCTTGACCGTCCGATCTAAATTGAACGGTCTAGATCAGCCACGTTGACCACAACGTGCGTGACCCAGATCCAATCTGGACCATTGGATTTCAAACCAATGGCCCAGATCGTGCCACGTGCACGGGAGCCGAACCGGCGCAGTCCACGCGGGAGCGCCCGGTCGTCGCTGACGTCACGCGTGACGTCAGCGTGGGGCCCGCGTGTCAACGGCTGGCCCAACGGCACCACGATGTCATCCGTGACATCATGCTGACGTCACGGTGGGGCCCGCGTGTCAGCCGTCCTTCGGCCGAGCCGTGCTGACGTCAGCAGTGGCTCCCACGTGTCAGTGAAACGTGAAGCCATGGACCGGGTCCACGGTGGACCGCACCCGAGTCGTGGACCAAGTCCATGGACCGGCTGACGCATGCTGACGTCATAATTCGATTTTCCAATAGAAAAATAATTCGGTGGAAATTCAATTTCTACGCTGACGTCATAAATCGGATTTTTCAATAGAAAAATAAATGAATTAATTCGGTTTATTCTTTTATTTGAATTTTCAAACTTCAAACGCTTATAACTTTTGCATTTTAACTCCGATTTGGGTGATTCCAATTTCTAAATTTTTATAAAATTAAGCTCTACATAATGGTGAATTTTATTTAATTTTTGGATATGAGTTTTCTCTATTTATATTTATTTAAATGTTTTTTCAAACTTTAAAGAGTATAACCTTTGCGTTTTAACTCCGATTTGGGTGATTCAAATTTCTAAAAATTTATAAAAATGTGCTCTCTCTGTTTATGAAGTTTATTTGAAGTTTTGGACACTTTTGCCTACTGTTTATTTATGTTATTTCTATTTGCACGCGTTACGAGTAGACGTTGAAGTGCCCGAAGGCTTCGAAGGTGAAGTTTTGACCCAGGAGCCAGCTCATGACCAAGAACAAGTACTTTTTGAAGGCAAGTTATGCTTTGACCATATCGATCCCATTTTTGAAATTAATTTAATTTAAATTATTGCATGCTAATTTAATTAGAAATTGTTTTAATTATTCTGAGAATTAGATAAATGCTGAATTGCAGTATGACACCTTGACTATTTAATTTTGTGCCATGGACCCTTGTCACCCTAGTTGTGGAATATGTAGTTGGACATTATTAAATTGCCAACATTGGGTATTTAGATCGTTGTAGTATATTGCTTAGACCTGCTACGTGCATATGACATGATTTTGGACAATCAAATGTTAATATTGACTTAATGATATGTTGAACCTGTTTTTGGAGAAGTATCATGTGTTGTGATTGTTGATGGCACGTGGTGCATGGTAATCAACCGGGTTTGATAAATAGATTTAGACCGGGGCAAGTGGCAAGAATGATATGGTGGGCCATGAGTGGCATTGGGGATGTTGTTTTGGTTCTTCGGGTAGTCTTGCCCTGGTCACCCTAAGGACTTAACCTTGCAAGCCTTTGATCCGTGTCAAACGTGCAACCACATGTCTGTAATGGGACGGACCTAGTTGAGTAAGTTACTAATAACTTGCATGTGGTACCTCGGGGTGTCAACTACACCTTTTGTGTAGCTTGAAAGGGGAGCGTACCAGGGCTATGGCATGGTACCCGTCCAACGGTATGTCGGTCCCATACTTTGCCTCTGTTAAGGGAAGGGATGGTGTATGACAAAAGCCGGAGAGGTTCACTTGTTTAGTTTGCGGTCTCTGAAAGGATTTGGTATGATCACTCGCCTTTGTGGTGTTTGACTGTATCTTGTGGGTAAAGTGCATAACCTCTGCAGAGTGTACAACCTATTCGAATAGCCGAGTCCACGGCATTGGACATTGCTCGGGGATTACAGTCAAGGGTTAGACTTTCATGAAAACAACTTGTGACACTACGGAATGACGGTATGAGACTTTTTTTCTCGTGTTTTTGGGCCTCTTCTGGGAGTTTGGGCCTTTTCAGGGGAGAATTTGGGCCTTTCAGAGGAGTTTGGGCCTTAGGGGACCTAACTCGGGCCTTGGGGGACCAATGTGGGCCGAAGGTGGGGAAGATTTGGCCCATGTGGAGGAGTTATTGGGCAGAAAACCCTGCTGCCTATCCCACTGCGCCCCACCCCCTCCCACTAACCCTAGCCGCCTCCCTTGTTCCCCCATGCGCCTCCCCCTTGCCTCCCCTAGCTGCCACCTTGTTCCCCTTCCTCCTCCACCTCCTCTAGCCGGTCCTAGGTGAGTTCCACCCCATACCTTGCTGCCACGCCCCTCCTCTTCGCTGCCCTCACCGTTGGGAAGCTTCGCGACGAGAGGATCCGGCGAGATCAGCGCGTGGATGGAGATCGGGGGACCGGGAGGTGGAGATTCGTCGTTCGAACGGTTCTTCGAGGGAGGTAAGGATTGGTAGATCCTTTGGTAGGGTTAAGATGCTGGTTAGAAGGAGGATTCATGTGTAGGTGCTGTCCCTAGATGAGAATAGGTTTGTTTGCAATGTTGTACCACGTTCTGTTTCGGGCAGATTGGACGTCTGACCTAGGGTTTGAGTTTTCGTAATTTTAGAGTCGGAATTTGGTTAGCCACCTGTTGAGGAAGTTGTAGATAACTTCAATACCTTTAATTGGACACCAAGAACGTCCAATTCCGCCCAGAAGTTTGAAAGTTATGGTCATTTTACCGAACGTGTTCAAATCTGTGACGTAATTGGGACAGAACGTAATGTTTTGTAGATTAAACAATTTTAGAAGCCGAATCAGCTTTTACCAATACTTAGAGAAAGCTAGGAAATTTCCTAAGATTAGCGATGATGTACTCGTTTACTTAATTTGGAGACCTAGAACTCAAGTTATGCTAGTTTGAAGCCTGCTGTCCCGGGGGACAGATTCTCTGTTTTTCGGCTTTGGGAGTAGTTTGCGAAGTCGGGGTAGATGAGTGAATTGTGTACTATTTTGTGGGCACGGTTTGAGTGTGTGGTGTATATGTGCAGGTGTTTTGACCGGGAGTGCCCTCATCCTCTCGCCAATCCGTCGCCCGCGGTTAAGGCAAGTGTATTGTAGTGGTTGCGGCTTAGGGAGCTGTAATGTTTGAATATGGGATGGTTTACACATGTTTTATGATATGATGTCATGATTGATGTTTTCCTATGACATGATGAACATGATTTCATATTGATCATGATTTATTGTATTAAATGTTTATGCCAATCTTTACATATTTATGTCATATGTGCATTCATAATGGAAGAGGCGTCCCATGCTGATGCGGGCCTCTGTGTTTACACGTAGTGAACACGAAAGACCTACCTCATAGTCCCATCCATGGTTGCGCATGGGAGCGAGTCAGTAAGAGTAGGCACCCTCCATCTACGGGATGGAAGGGGAAAGGGGGTGCACGCCGATGGGTGTGCACTCGGCAATACCGGTATGTGCTTCAAAGGGATATGTGCATTGCATGAATGAAGTGGTTTATGAGATGATTATGATGTTCTATGAGATGCATATGAAGATGTTATTTGAGATGTTTATGATGATGTTATATGAGTGCATAAATGAAGTTCATGAGTTGATTCTCAGGATATGTGAATGGCATTAAGTATGTATGTGAGTTGTTATTGTTTTGGTATCATTGCAATATACTTGCTGAGTGATGAACTCACGCTTGTGTTTTATGTTGTTTTTAGGTACCATGAAACTGGCATGCGGGAAAGGGCATTAGCTACACTTCTACACGTAGCTTCACACATGTCGACAGTTTACTCTTTTGGGGTCATAATAATAAGAATAGTGCCATGATTTTAGTGTATGGCTTTGTTTTGAACTTAAGCTCATCGTTTGCTTTGTTATTATTTGTGGAATGGTTGAATCCCTTATTTTAGACATAAGTGATGCTATACCAATTGTTATTGCTATTTTAGATGTCTCTTTTCATGCTATATCATGCCTTATTATTATTGTTGCTTCAATTCATGGAAAAGCAAAGGAGATGCTACCGAAATTTTCGGTTTTAGCACTTGCACCTTTGCTGTAATTTATCTTTATTTGTGGTATTTAGATGTTGTTTAGTCTATGTTTGGTAACATTCAGGCATACTAGATGCCGGGGTGTTACACAACTTGGACTCGAAAAGTTTGGTTGGGTTTAATGATGACGTTGATGGAAATGTGGATTAGGAAAGGGAGACGTGTTTACTTAACTCCTAGAAAAGTTATTGATATTATCTTTATTTTTACTGCTTTCGAATCTATTTATGCTACTTGTTAAATGTTGTTTACTGCAAATGAACCTGTTAGCCTATCCTTTGTATCAAACCTTGCATGTAGAATATTAGCTTGCATTCTGTGCATGACTTGCTGAGTACCAAGTACTCACCCTTGCCACAATACAACATCAGTTGAAGAAGAATCGACGCCAGCTCTGGAGGAAGAATATCGGGAGGAGACGTCTAACTAGGGAGAGAGCCTAGTCAGTTGCCTGTGGTATACTGGATGGCGCCACGAAATCTACTTTATTCCGCTGTAGTTATTTCTCTTTTAATAAATCTTTGCCCTGCGAGGCGTATCTTTGTAGCTTGACCATAAGGTCGAGCAACCAGTTTGGTTAATTAATTAAAGTACTTGTTATTTCGTTGAGTATGATTGTGATATTTACCGATGTTGAAACTGTGTGAACTAGCGTGATCTTGGACTAGTGCTGAATACACAGAGGCACCGGATTTGCAAATTCGGGTCCCGACAAGAACATTGTATTCTTCTTGTCTGTAACACCCCAGCTTCTACTAAGCCCAGAATGTCACCAACATAGACCATACAACAATTAATACCATGACTAAATGGAAAATTTCGGCAGCATCTCCTTTGTTTTAGCATAAATTTGAACATCACAATATCATATCAATATATAGATCAGTCAAGATATTAATATGCATCGACAACAATAGATGAGCATCAACTAGAATAACAATAAGCAATGATAATCATGGAATAAGCATCAACTAAGACTAGGATGATAAAACAAATCGCTCCAAAGACCCACATGACACACATGAGGGAAACCAACACACATAATATCCATACACCAAAATCAACATAACTTATTGCCATATTTCCATAGAAATGGGTGAATTATCTAGATTATGAGTGCTACGTGAAGAAGTGTAGCTAAATTCCCTTCCCGCGCGCTGATTTCATTGTACCTAAATAAACAAACAACATAAAACACAAGCGTGAGTTCATCACTCAAAGAAAGTGTAATGTAATGAAAACAGAGTGCAAGACAACAAACCATCAACTTCAATCTTCATAAGCATTACATACCACAACATTACCAACCTCATGTACACGACATGTAAAACATCATAATCATCTCTTAGTCAATATGGCATTCGTCTCATGAACAACTCAACAACATTCTCATTAACATCTCAAAAGAATTCTCAATCATAGTTTCATTCATGCAATGCAATGCACATGTCTCCTGGAAACTCATACCGGTATGGTTGAGTGCACACCCGTCGGCATGCACCCTTTTTCCCCTTCCATCCCGAAGATGGAGGGTGCCTATCACTCGCTTCCATTCACCTCGGTGATGGAATCACGATGTAGGACTTACTTGAAAGAATAGCCCCGGACTAGTCATAACTGTTCTCACCGACCCTATTGGAATAGTTATGACTTATCTCACCGGCCGCCCATGAAAATATGCCATGAATGCAAAATGGACAGCAACGTATACATAAATAGAAATATTGCATATCAACACATGGCATCTCAACATGTAGGACCGTATTCAACAATCGACGGTAACCGTTCAAAACATGGCATGTGAATCATTTATCAACAACAAGCATTTTTAATCATAGCATGAGGACACCATATCATCGACAACATTTAAATCATGGCCTAAGGACATCCTTTCAAACATAACATGTAATTCATGGCAAGACAACATGTTATCTATTCCAAATACTATCAAGCAATTCTAGCAACACGTATATCATACAATCCACGCAACACACTTGCCTTCAACCACGGGCAACGGAGTGACGAGAGGTTGAGGGCACTCCCGGAGGCACACCACCTGCAAACACGTGCCACACACTCAAATCAAGTCCACAAAACAGCACACATATATCCCACTACCCCGACTTCGCTTACAACTCCTAAAATCAGAAAACAGCAAATCTGTCCCTTCGGGACAGCAGCCTTCCAATGGGCATAACTTATGTTCTAGAACTCCAAATTGAATAAACAAGTACATCATCGCGTAGCTTAGGAAATTTCCCAACTTTTTCTAGTTATAGGGAAAGACTGATTCGGACTCTAATGTTGTTTAATCTACAAAATACCGTGATCTGTTCCAATCACGTCACAGATTTTAACACGCTCGGTAAAACAGTCATAACTTTCAAATGGCTGATCGGAATTTAACGTTCTTTATGTCCACGGAAATATAATTAAATTACCTACAACTTCCTCAACGTCCGTACGACCAGATTCCAACTCTAAATTGGCGAAAACGCCTGCCCTAGTTCGGGTTCCCAATCTGCCCGAACAGAACGTGAATACAACTCTAGTTTTCATCAAATCTACCCCATGGCAGCACCTCCCTTGATCTAAAAACATGAAATACATCCCTAGATCAGTACCTAGACCCAATCCCTCAGATCCCCCATGACATACCTCTTCCCGGCGAACAACGAACACCAAAAACGCTCCTCCCGGCTTCCCGATCGTCCTCCTCGCGCCGGAACCGCCGGATCTCCTCGTCGCGTGGCTTCCCGATGGAGGAAACAACAGGGGGAAGATGTGGGGAGCCCCTCTAGGGCAGCAAGGGGAGGTGGAGAGCGATGGGGGAGGGCGCAAGAGGCTAAGGGGGGTGGCGGCTAGGGAGGAGGAGGCAATGGGGTGGAGGGGAAACAAGTGGGGGCTAGGGCTAGGGAGGGGACTTGTTTGGGGCGCAGGTAGGGCTAGGGCAGCAGTTTTACTGTCCTAGACCACCTCCAAAAGGCCCAAATATGTCCCACCTTCGGCCCACATGGACCCCCCAAGGCCCGAACTCCCCCGGAAGGCCCAATTCCCCTCCGGAAAGGCCCACACTTGCAGAAACGGCGCAAAAACATATTACAAGAGTCGTACCTTAGGGCCGAGATCGAAAATGACTCATACCATCATTCCGTAGTATCACACTCTCCCCCCCTTAAACAGGAGTCGACCTCGAATCCGAAGAACGCCAAAATCAACAACAAAGTCCCCAAGGGACAAAAGACTTCCTTGCAACACCAAAACATTCGCACAAAGATTTAAACCGAAACAAACGACCAACGAGTTCTCAAAACCAACACTTGGCGAGAAAATGTCGATTTAGCTTAACAGAGTGCAACCTCTCACGGTTCCACCTTCACTTCAATTGCCAAAAAGACCACGAAAGAAAATGGTCTCACACTCCTCATTCGATACATTACTTGGCACTAATGTGCCCAATCCCTTTAATCGAAACTACTCTCCAAAAGAACATGGTACTAGCCTCTGGAACCCTCTCTACTGTGGTTTGCCGTATTCAAGACGACGACGAACCAGGCGAGACACTACACTCCAAGACAACCCACTGTTTGAACAAACGGGGTTAAAACCATGCAAAAGATTGATCTTTTAGAAAAGACCAATACCCACCACTAACATCAAAAGGGGAAAGCTTTCTTTAAAACCAAGGTTCTTAAAACCCGCAAGAATAGTAACAACCGAAGAAAAACGCTACGGTTGACTCAACTCGCTCATAGATCGACAAAAGATCCAATACGCTTGAAAGGAAAAGCAAGCATTAGCAACCACAAACCAACATACCAAAAATTCTTCATTCTTTCATACTGGAAATAATCGTACATCTCGATTCATGACATGAATGCACACCTTTCAAGAGCACTCCGGATTAGTCATGTATCCATATATGACTTTCTCACCGACCTAGCTCAACGACTCCTTTATCATTAAACATCGATAAACGATGTCATGTTTCCCTTTTCACCATTCATTCATCATGTAACAACCAGTACCGAATAGTCATTCACCAAACGACTTCTTCGGTATCAAAGAATTGAAACACCATTAACATCGAAGGTTGCGGAAATTCGTATAGACCATGACTGCAACACCGTTAGCAGGAAAACACCACGTCATAACAGAACCCTCCATTACTTGAAAGCTAAACTTGCAAAACCTCGCATTTTAACCAAAATCAGCATTTTGGAAAAGAACATCGACTCCAAAGTCAAGCATCTGCACACACAACCGCCACAAATTTTCTCAAAGAGAAAGGGAAACTCATCAAAAAGAATACTTTACCAACAAAAAAGCACTGATGAAATATCCCTGAAATCCACCTTTTGAAGCACACGCAAACACTAGACGCATTTTCCAAATAACTCCAACTATAGCCAAATAGAGTTACACATCAAGGGCTTAACTCAAAAGTTTCCAACACAACCCGTTATGACCAACTGCTTCCTTTTAAATATTCATTCCAAAGGTAATTTAGTGTGAGCGCGAAAGAGCGCGACCCACTCAAAAACTTTTGGGTGTAAATCCATACTCATAGCACAAACTAAACAAGTTAGTCAAATCCAAAGGTTGGCACCCATCACTACGAGTTTTAGGGAAAACTCGGCAACACAACACAGGGAATACCTTGACCGAACGCATTCAACCAAAAATGGCAAACAACCAAACCAGTTTAAAAGCTTTTAAACACAAGCTCAAAGATAAAAGAACCATCTCTGGTATTCCACTATGCTTTCCATTAAAGACTTCAATAATCACTATTTACTCCTTGAGGAGCCCCATCATGATTCAACCAAAACTACACAACAGGTTCTTTCTCTAATTACCTTTCCCAACACTTATAAATAAAGTTTATGATGCTTATCAACAAGACATCGAACCAACACTACCTCATCCTAATCTCCACAGACACACACTTAACAATTAACATCATGTTCTCAATTTAAAGCATACTACTTGAACAAATACTTTAGCCTGATCAACCTATTAATTTTTTTTATACCATGCATACATCAATTTCTCAGCATTCGAAACTTAATCAATTAATCAATGATTTCAACAAGTGAATATCATCTCCACAAGACAAAAATTCGTAAACATGATTCTAAGGTATACACCCATTAAGGACTAAATTCTACATCATATTAATTATCCATGGTTCACTCCATCACAACATGTTATAATAACCTCCATTTTAACAATGGCTTCCAAGAAGTAATCTAAACAATTACCACCACTACTAAGTCATCAATATCAATAAATGGGCATAATCATAAAAACAACTACATTGTTTTTAGTTACACTATCTATATATCATAACAAATTGTCGCTACACAACATACTCCAACTATTAAAATAAATTTAATAGGTTAGACCATCCCAATGCTTTAGCAATATTATAAACAAAGAAATCCTATGTCTTCACAATTGACATCGATACTAGCATTATAGGAACACAACTGCACTTCCAAGTATACTAATAGTTTGCAACATAATAAATAACAACTTTAATCAACTTCCAAGTTAAAGTCACTAGCCAACACGATTAAATTTCTCTATTAACACTTTACATTAGAACATCTTTAAACAACCGGTAAAGTTTCTTTAACAATTTCAGTAGTATACATCATCTTAATATTCTCACTACGCGTCAAGGTTTAAAACTTTAAACACTATCAATGGTCATCTTCTCATTAAGTAAAAGCAGCATGCTACCTCATATTTAACATAAAGCTACAAATTATAAGCATGAACAGTCACACATTTAATCATTCTTGCTATAGTGTAATCTACAACACGAGGAATTCATTTAATCTTAAGCTAAAGATAAACAATTACATTTAATTGATTCAACTCACCAATTAACTTAGGAGTACACCAATTCCATAAACCACATTATTACATACTACGTAAAGTGCTAAACAACTATTTTCACTTTGGACAAACAGGATGCAACTCAACTTTAAAGATAACCACAACTCAAGATCAAGAACGAACACCGATAAACAGTTTCTCCTTTCTAGGCAAGGAAGAAAAAAAAACAAAACTCCAACAGAAATGCACGAGAGCTCAACTCTCAAATTCCCGACTTTGATAGCCCAAAAACTCTTTAAGCAATCTCAAGATTCATACTTCTAAGAAGGAAGAAGGATGCACCAGGGAAAACCAAATGTTCAACCAAATCTTTTCCGATAAAGATTCAAAACTTAGCTCCACCCAACCTAAGGTCGGCACTAGGGGAAACTTCAACTCTTTTCTGAGATAGGGAGACAACAACCGCATATGTTTCATCCCCAAGACAATCCACAATAACGCGCAAACCGGGTGTTAAAGCAAAAAAAATTGCGACCAAAAGACGCGCAACACAAAACTCTTTTTCTTCGTCTTCAACCAAGGAAGACAAAACCACGAACAGCCTACGGAACAATTCACGTAAACCCAACACTTTTCATTTGATTTCAAACAACTAAAGCCAAGAAAAACAACAAAAACCGATCGTCAGAACGGTAAATAACATACGAAGGAATCCACCACTAGCTCTTCTTTTTTGACTCCAATCAACTACCCAAACTGCGACAGAAAAGGTAAGCACTCTTTCCCCATAAGGGTTAATAGTTCTTCGGTGATGGCTTTAACCGGCCATACCGTCAAACCACAACCTTACTAAAAACAAAAAGGTGACCGAAACCCTTCGGCACCAAAACCCCACTTTTCACCACAATAAGAACAATTCAATCCATTATCGCACAACAGAGCAACATGCACCATCAACTGGAGCATTCAACATCAAAGCTTAAATAAAACATTTAAGCGTAAACAAACGATACCCATACCCATTCCTACTGTGCATCAGTGTGTGTCAAATTTTAAATTAGTTATTCCACTTACACAAGTTTTAAGGTTGCTATCCTATAGCAAAATTTTAGTTATAACCTACGCCATGTTTCTAGGTTATCCCACATCAAAGTTTTAGTTAACCCTATGGTATTTCACTAAATTCATACACCACGGACCTGAAGCCCATGATCGATACCAATCAGTAACACCCCAGCTTCTACTAAGCCCAGAATGTCACCAACATAGACCATACAACAATTAATACCATGACTAAATGGAAAATTTCGGCAGCATCTCCTTTGTTTTAGCATAAATTTGAACATCACAATATCATATCAATATATAGATCAGTCAAGATATCAATATGCATCGACAACAATAGATGAGCATCAACTAGAATAACAATAAGCAATGATAATCATGGAATAAGCATCAACTAAGACTAGGATGATAAAACAAATCGCTCCAAAGACCCACATGACACACATGAGGGAAACCAACACACATAATATCCATACACCAAAATCAACATAACTTATTGCCATATTTCCATAGAAATGGGTGAATTATCTAGATTATGAGTGCTACGTGAAGAAGTGTAGCTAAATTCCCTTCCATGCTGATTTCATTGTACCTAAATAAACAAACAACATAAAACACAAGCGTGAGTTCATCACTCAGCAAAGTGTAATGTAATGAAAAACAGAGTGCAAGACAACAAACCATCAACTTCAATCTTCATAAGCATTACATACCACAACATTACCAACCTCATGTACACGACATGTAAAACATCATAATCATCTCTTAGTCAATATGGCATTCGTCTCATGAACAACTCAACAACATTCTCATTAACATCTCGAAAGAATTCTCAATCATAGTTTCATTCATGCAATGCAATGCACATGTCTCCTGGAAACTCATACCGGTATGGTTGAGTGCACACCCGTCGGTATGCACCCTTTTTCCCCTTCCATCCCGAAGATGGAGGGTGCCTATCACTCGCTTCCATTCACCTCGGTGATGGAATCACGATGTAGGACTTACTTGAAAGAATAGCCCCGGACTAGTCATAATCGCTTCTCACCGACCCTCTTTGGAATAGTTATGACTTATCTCACCGGCCGGCCATGAAAATATGCCATGAATGCAAAATGGACAGCAACGTATACATAAATAGAAATATTGCATATCAACACATGGCATCTCAACATGTAGGACCGTATTCAACAATCGACGGTAACCGTTCAAAACATGGCATGTGAATCATTTATCAACAACAAGCATTTTTAATCATGGCATGAGGACACCATATCATCGACAACATTTAAATCATGGCCTAAGGACATCCTTTCAAACATAACATGTAATTCATGGCAAGACAACATGTTATCTATTCCAAATACTATCAAGCAATTCTAGCAACACGTATATCATACAATCCACGCAACACACTTGCCTTCAACCACGGGCAACGGAGTGACGAGAGGTTGAGGGCACTCCCGGAGGCACACCACCTGCAAACACGTGCCACACACTCAAATCAAGTCCACAAAACAGCACACATATATCCCACTACCCCGACTTCGCTTACAACTCCTAAAATCAGAAAACAGCAAATCTGTCCCTTCGGGACAGCACCTTCCAATGGGCATAACTTATGTTCTAGAACTCCAAATTGAATAAACAAGTACATCCTCGCGTAGCTTAGGAAATTTCCCAACTTTTTCTAGTTATAGGGAAAGACTGATTCGGAATCTAATGTTGTTTAATCTACAAAATACCGTGATCTGTTCCAATCACGTCACAGATTTTAACACGCTCGGTAAAACAGTCATAACTTTCAAACGGCTGATCGGAATTTAACGTTCTTTATGTCCACGGAAATATAATTAAATTACCTACAACTTCCTCAATGTCCGTACGACCAGATTCCAACTCTAAATTGGCAAAAATGCCTGCCATATTTCGGGTTCCCAATCTGCCCGAACAGAACGTGAATACAACACTAGTTTTCATCAAATCTACCCCATGGCAGCACCTCCCTTGATCTAAAAACATGAAATACATCCCTAGATCAGTACCTAGACCCAATCCCTCAGATCCCCCATGACATACCTCTTCCCGGCGAACAACGAACACCAAAAACGCTCCTCCTGGCTTCCCGATCGTCCTCCTCGCGCCGGAACCGCCGGATCTCCTCGTCGCGTGGTTTCCCGATGGAGGAAACAGCAGGGGGAAGATGTGGGGAGGCCCTCTAGGGTAGCAAGGGGAGGTGGAGAGGGATGGGGGAGGGCGCAAGAGGCTAAGGGGGGTGGCGGCTAGGGAGGAGGAGGCAATGGGGTGGAGGGGAAACAAGTGGGGGCTAGGGCTAGGGAGGGGACTTGTTTGGGGCGCATGTAGGGCTAGGGCAGCAGTTTTGCTGTCCTAGACCACCTCCAAAAGGCCCAAATATGTCCCACCTTCGGCCCACATGGACCCCCCAAGGCCCGAACTCCCCCGGAAGGCCCAATTCCCCTCCGGAAAGGCCCACACTTGCAGAAACGGCGCAAAAATATGTTACAAGAGTCGTACCTTAGGGCCGAGATCGAAAATGACTCATACCATCATTCCGTAGTATCACACTGAGGTATGTCATGGGGGATCTGAGGGATTGGGTCTAGGTACTGATCTAGGGATGTATTTCATGTTTTTAGATCAAGGGAGGTGCTGCCATGGGGTAGATTTGATGAAAACTAGAGTTGTATTCATGTTCTGTTCGGGCAGATTGGGAACCCGAACTAGGGGAGGCGTTTTCGCCAATTTAGAGTTGGAATCTGGTCGTACGGACATTGAGGAAGTTGTAGGTAATTTAATTATATTTCCGTGGACATAAAGAACGTTAAATTCCGATCAGCCATTTGAAAGTTATGACTGTTTTACCGAGCGTGTTAAAATCTGTGACGTGATTGGAACAGATCACGGTATTTTGTAGATTAAACAAGATTAGAGTCCGAATCAGTCTTTCCATATAACTAGAAAAAGTTGGGAAATTTCCTAAGCTACGCGAGGATGTACTTGTTTATTCAATTTGGAGTTTTAGAACATAAGTTATGCCCATTGGAAGGCTGCTGTCCCGAAGGGACAGATTTGCTGTTTTCTGATTTTAGGAGTTGTAAGCGAAGTCGGGGTAGTGGGATATATGTGTGCTGTTTTGTGGACTTGATTTGAGTGTGTGGCACGTGTTTGCAGGTGGTGTGCCTCCGGGAGTGCCCTCAACCTCTCGTCACTCCGTTGCCCGTGGTTGAAGGCAAGTGTGTTGCATGGATTGTATGATATACGTGTTGCTAGAATTGCTTGATAGTATTTGGAATAGATAACATGTTGTCTTGCTATGAATTACATGTTATGTTTGAAAGGATGTCCTTAGGCCATGATTTAAATGTTGTCGATGATATGGTGTCCTCATGCCATGATTAAAAATGCTTGTTGTTGATAAATGATTCACATGCCATGTTTTGAACGGTTACCGTCGATTGTTGAATACGGTCCTACATGTTGAGATGCCATGTGTTGATATGCAATATTTCTATTTATGTATACGTTGCTGTCCATTTTGCATTCATGGCATATTTTCATGGTCGTAGGTGAGATAAGTCATAACTATTCCAGTAGGGTCGGTGAGAACAGTTATGACTAGCCCGGGGCTATTCTTTCAAGTAAGTCCTACATCGTGATTCCATCACCGAGGTGAATGGAAGCGAGTGATAGGCACCCTCCATCTTCGGGATGGAAGGGGAAAAAGGGTGCATGCCGACGGGTGTGCACTCAACCATACTGGTATGAGTTTCCAGGAGACATGTGCATTGCATTGCATGAATGAAACTATGATTGAGAATTCTTTTGAGATGTTAATGAGAATGTTGTTGAGTTGTTCATGAGACGAATGCCATATTGACTAAGAGATGATTATGATGTTTTACATGTCGTGTACATGAGGTTGATAATGTTGTGGTATGTAATGCTTATGAAGATTGAAGTTGATGGTTTGTTGTCTTGCACTCTGTTTTTCATTACATTACACTTTGCTGAGTGATGAACTCACGCTTGTGTTTTATGTTGTTTGTTTATTTAGGTACAATGAAATCAGCGCGCGGGAAGGGAATTTAGCTACACTTCTTCACGTAGCACTCATAATCTAGATAATTCACCCATTTCTATGGAAATATGGCAATAAGTTATGTTGATTTTGGTGTATGGATATTATGTGTGTTGGTTTCCCTCATGTGTGTCATGTGGGTCTTTGGAGCGATTTGTTTTATCATCCTAGTCTTAGTTGATGCTTATTCCATGATTATCATTGCTTATTGTTATTCTAGTTGATGCTCATCTATTGTTGTCGATGCATATTGATATCTTGACTGATCTATATATTGATATGATATTGTGATGTTCAAATTTATGCTAAAACAAAGGAGATGCTGCCGAAATTTTCCATTTAGTCATGGTATTAATTGTTGTATGGTCTATGTTGGTGACATTCTGGGCTTAGTAGAAGCTGGGGTGTTACATTGTCATCAGTTGGTCTCAGAACAATGTGTATGCTATATCCTTAGACCTGAGATTGTCGCATGTTCTTGAGATGTGTAATGACTTACTTAGGGGTTGCCAAATGCTACTCCATAACCGAGTAGTTACAAAGGTAGCTTTTGGGTTTATCGTGAAGCATGCCACAAGATGTGGTCGATCAAGATGAGATTTGCCCTCGCATGATCAAGTTTGCACTTGGCTAAACTAATCAAATAAAACCCAAGACCTAAGAGAGGCAGCGGCTGGCTATTTATGAGAGATAGGGGCGTGGGAAACACGTCCAAAACAGGTGGAGGCTAATTACAACTCAATTTACAAGGCCCAAGGCCCATGTCATCTCAGATTGGAAAAGTGATGTTACTTGTTTGGCAGATTCCCATCTACTCGGATGGAATTTGAAGATGAGACTAGATCCATTGGAAAGAGGACGAAGAAACCTTTCAAACTAGTACTCATGGATCCCGAGCACCCTTGTGGATCAAAATTTATGGTTATTTTATGTTGGTGCTGTCCAGGAGGCCGAATCTGAGTAGATCTTGTGCACTTGAAGAATTGGCTTCATGCTTGATGTTTGGAGGTTCATCTCCTTGGTTCCTAAGGACAATAAAATCATCATAAGAATTAAATAGTATTCCATTCATTAAATTATTTATATGCAACCCGAGGAACGCATTCACTTGGTAATTGAATTGACGTGCGCGAGTTCGAGTAATTGGTCCTTGTATTACATAATTGGTTTCAATTGGATGTGTAGGCGTGGCCATATCCATGGCAGTGATGTCCTCATCGTCCCCCCTTCTTGTATTTGAGTCGTCCTCGAGTCAAGCTCATCATCTTCCCCCGAGTATGGTTTTAAATCTGCAATGTTGAAGGTAGGACTAACCCCAAAATCTACAGGCAATTCAAGCTTATATGCATTATCATTAATCTTTTCCAATACTTTGAAAGGACCATCAGCTCGAGGCATCAACTTAGATTTTCTAAATTCATGGAATCGATCTTTTCGCAGATGCAACCAAACTAAATCTTCAGGTTCAAAAGTTACATGCTTCCTTCCCTTTCTACTAGCAAGTTTATATTTAGCATTCATGCGCTCTATATTTTCTTTAGTTGTCTCATGCATTTTCATAATCAAATCAGCACATTGTTTAGCATCAAGATTCAATTTCTCCGAAGATGGAAGAGGTAACAAATCAATTGGAGCATGAGGCACAAATCCATATACAATCTCAAAAGGGCACATCTTAGTAGTAGAATGCATTGATCGATTATAAGCAAACTCAATATGAGGTAAGCATTCTTCCCACAATTTTATGTTCTTTGTCAAAACAGCCCTAAGGATGGTAGATAAAGTTCGATTAACAACTTCAGTTTGCTCATCTATTTGGGATGACAAGTAGTAGAAAATAAAAGCTTAGTCTCCAATTTAGCCCACAAAGTTCTCCAAAAGTGGCTTAGGAGTTTAGTATCACGATCTGAAACTATTGTGTTTTGCACACCATGCAAGCGAACAATTTCACTAAAGAATAAGTCGGCAATGTTGGTAGCGTTATCATTTTTGTGACAAGGTATGAAGTGTGCCATCTTTGAAAATCTATCCACAACAACAAAGATGCTATCCCTCCCCTTCTTCGTTCTAGGAAGTCCTAAAACAAAATCCATAGAAATATCCTCCCAATGCACGCTAGGAACAGGAAGGGGCATGTATAGACCATGTGGATTAAATCGTGACTTAGCATTTTGACATGTCGTGTAGCGAGCGACGAAACATTCCATGTCTCGTCTCATCTTGGGCCAAAAGAAATGGCTAGCAAGAATGTCCTCCGTCTTCTTGGCACCAAAATGTCCCATCAACCCACCTCCATGCACTTCCTGTAGTAATAACAAACGAACAAAACTAGTTGGAATTCATAGTTTGTTTGCTCTAAACACAAACCCATTATTGAGGACAAATTTGTTCCATGTTTTTCCCTCTTTACAATTTAGCAACACATCTTTAAAATCATTATCAAACACATATTGCTCTTTTATCGTTTCCAATCCAAAAATTTTGAAGTCAAGTTGTGAAAGCATGGTATATCTCCTATACAAGGCATCAGCAATAACATTATCCTTTCCTTTTTTTGTGTTTGATGACATAAGGACAATACTCAATGAATTCAACCCATTTTGCATGCCTACGATTCAGTTTCCCTTGACTTTGAATATGCTTTAACGATTCATGATCAGAATGAATAACAAATTCTTTGGGCCATAAATAATGTTGTCATGTTTCCAAAGTTTGAACTAGTGCATATAATTCCTTATCATAAGTAGAATAGTTCAAACTAGGCCCACTCAACTTCTCACTAAAATATGCAACAGGTTTTTCTTCTTGTAACAGAACACCACCCAAACCAATTCCGCTAGCATCACATTCTAGTTCAAAGGTTTTAGAAAAATCTGGGAGTTGGAGTAGAGGTGCATGTGTTAACTTATCTTTTAAGATATTGAAGGCATCTTCCTTTGCCTCACCCCAAACAAAAGGCACACCCTTCTTGGTGAGTTCATTCAATGGTGAGGCGATTATGCTGAAGTCCTCACAAAGCGACGATAGAACCCAGCAAGTCCTAGAAAACTTCGCACTTGTGTGACCCTGTTAGGAGTTGGCCAACTCTGTATGGCTTCAACCTTGGCTTGATCGACCTCAATTCCCTGTGGAGTAACAACATAGCCAAGAAAAGAGACTCGATCTGTGCAAAAGGTGCACTTCTCAAGATTACCAAATAAACGTGCATCACGTAAAGCATTGAAAATAGCATGTAAATGTTCAAGATGATCATCTAAAGATTTGCTAGATAAAGATGTCATCAAAGTAAACTACCACAAATTTTCCAATGAAAGTACGTAAACCTCGTTCATCAATCTTATGAAGGTACTAGGTGCAGTAGTTAACCCAAAAGGCATTACTAACCACTCATATAGTCCGAACTTAGTTTTAAATGCTGTTTTCGATTCATCTCCTAACTTCATGCGAATCTGGTGGTACCCACTATGCAAATCAACTTTAGAGAACATAGTAGAGCCACTTAATTCATCAAGCATATCGTCTAATTTAGGAATAGGATGACGATAACGGATAGTAATATTATTAATGGCTCGACAATCCACACACATACACCACGAACCATCTTTCTTGGGTACCAAGATAACGGGAACATCACAAGGGCTAAGCGATTCATGTACGTACCCTTTATCCAGCAAGTCTTGAACTTGGCATTGTATCTCCTGAGTTTCTTCTGGATTGGTTTTGTATGGCGCTCGATTGGGCAAACATGCCCCTGGAATGAGATCAATTTTGTGCTCAATCCCTCTGATGGGCGGCAACCCTATAGGAATGTCCTGTGGGAAGACGTCAGCGTACTCCTGCAAAAGGTTAGCAACGATAAGAAACAAAGAAAAAGACATATCCTCTAGTGAAAACAAAGTTTCTTTGCAGATCAAAGCATAGCAAGGATAACTACTAGCATCCAACTCATTCACATCAGATTTTGTCGCAAGAAAAAAAGCACCTTTCAACTTAATCTCATTTTTCTTGTCACAATCAAAGTTAGATTCTCTCTTTTTATATTGCTCAAGCCCTTTTGCGACAATCTAATTTTCACTCTTAGAATTCTCTCAATTTTTCTCTTTGCTAGCTCTAGCGATCTCATCTTTTACAATAGCATCAGGAGACATTGGATGTAACACAATTTTCTTTTCTTTATGCACAAAAGAGTATTGATTTGTTCTACTATGATGTAAACAATCTTTATCATACTGCCACAGTCTACCTAATAACACAGAGCATGCTTGCATAGGTACGACATCGCAATCAACATAATCATGATAAGAACCTAAAGCGAAATGTACTCTTACCATGCGAGTTACCTTGAGTTTGTCACTGTTGTTGAACCATTGAATGTAGTAGGGCTGAGGGTGTGGTCTAGTGGAGAGTGCTAGCTTCTCTACCATGTCCATGTTGGCTAGATTATTGCAACTTCCACCATCAATGATTATTCAAATGGATCGCTCCTTGACGACGTCTTTTGTGTGAAACAAGTTGTGGCATTGATTTGGATCGGCACTGGCAATCTAAGCACTAAGCACACGTTGCATAATAATATTCAAATATTGGTCAGCATCACCAGCGCTCACATGCTCTTGTTCATGTTCTGAATTTGGATCGCCGTTTTCATGTTCAGTAAGCAAAGCATACGTTTCTTCTTCAAGATCGCTTGCTGAATCGTACTTGCCATCTTCGCGGATTATTAGCACGTGCTTGCTTGGACACTCCTTCATCATGTGGCCAAAACCCTTGCAGCGATGGCACTGGATATCTTTTGTGTGTCCTATTGAGGCGACGGACGACGATGAGCTTTTTGTAGGAGCTTGTAGGGCACTTTTCGTCGGGGTTGGTTGTGGTGTTGAATTTGAAGTATTGGATGTCATTTTGTTGTTGGATGAGGTCAGTGTAGTGGTACGACCAGAAGGGGTAGCAGGGGTGTGCGATGTCCACGAAGAAGCTCGACCTGTAGAAAAGTTAGCTTTTGCCCTCGATTGTCGACCCTGCACTTCACGTTCAGCTTTACAAGCAAGATGGAATAAACGAGTCATCGAATTATAATCCTTATAATCTAGAATGTCCTAGATTTCTCGATTTAGACCACCTAGAAAATGAGCCATAGAAGTTTTCTCATTCTCAATTAAGCCACAACGCAACATGCCAATTTGCAATTCTTGGTAGTATTCCTCTACTAAACTTTTACCTTGGTGTAGGCGCTGCAATTTATTTAATAAATCTCTATCATAATATAAAGGAACAAATCTATGTCTCATGATCAGCTTTAATGCTTCCCAAGTGGTGGGTATATTATTTGGATGAGCACGGCAATGTTTTCTCCACCAAACAGAAGCAAAATCAGGGAATTCACTAGTAGCAGCCCTAACTCTTCTATTCTCAGGAAAATCATGACACGCAATTTTTTGATCAACAAGTAATTCCTAGCTAAGGTAACCATCAGGATCATATTTATATTCAAAAGGTGGCATATTGAAATTTACCTCAGGGAAAACATCATCACGATCACGTTCCCTGTGCCGTGGGGGATCATGTCGCATACCTTGCTAATTGAAGCATAGTCGACGATGGTCGTGGTCATGATTGTCATTGATGGTGTTGTCATCCTCCAAATTAGTGGCATAGTCATCTTGGTTCTCTCCATTTTGTTCTTCTATGTCAGCTGTATGCCTAGCCTAATGAACCGAAGTGTTGACGAGTTCTGGTTGGCTGGCAGTACTGGGAACTTGTTGAGCATGTAGTACGCCGTTGTGGTTGCTTGGGAGACTAGGTGGAGGATTGGAGGTCTCGGGGGCAGCAGCTGCAAGAACATCAAGTCTAGACAAAATAGTAGCAAGAGTAGTGTTGGCAATCCCCTGTGCGGCCTCGATGGATCTGAGACGGTCCTCTTGCAATGACATACACTCATTAGTGAGTCATACATCCTCACTAAGGCCCTCGGTGGTGACCCTCGTCATCCTCTCAAAGTGAGCAACAATTCTCTTTGTGCGTTGAGAGTGATGCAGCGATCCCTCATCACCTAACATGGTTAGTAGAAGACAATAAAAAGAAAACCACAGGTATAATGTTCCTATCAACTACTAGGAGGTGGTGGTAAGCCTCTCAACACTCAAGCCTATATTCAAAGCTCTTACAAGTTCTTACGGTGCAGTAGGTGTTGCTGGCCGTTGGCGTTGTCAAAAGTTCTCTGAAGTCTGTGTAGAGCGATTGCCAAGTGATCGAACGCCTAGATAGGTAGAAATTGGAGCTTGGACAGGTTCAATTTAGTAGCAAGGATTAGCAAAAATCAAATCAGAGAATGCACAATTGAAAAATTGTTCAACATCTAGTCACTAGTTGCTGACTCTAGGAGAAAAAAAGCTAGTGACTCAAAGTCTATACAGGTGACAACAGTAGAGCTCGACAGCAGATGAAATACCAGCATGAAAAAAACCGTGAACAAAGCGAACTGTCTCAAAAGACTAGCTACCACGTAAAAATAGGTTTGGAACAAAAAAAATTTCGGAGTAGTTCCAGACTTTTTTTTTGGAGTTCGGAGTGGTCCGAACTGAACTCTTACTTCCACGTGGTCTGAACTGACTTCGGACGGTCCGAACTTGCCCCTTTTTTCTCCTTTTTTTTTTCTTTTTTTCGATTAGTTCGGAGAGGTCCGAACTTTGCTACACAAGTTTGGAGAGGTCTGAACTGTGCGATCAAGTTCAAAGCTGTCCGAACTCAGAGAAACAAGTTCGGAAGGGTCTAAACTTTGCTAGACAGGATCAAAGTGCGAAACAAGTTCGGAGAGGTCCAAACTTTGCGACACAGGTTCGGAGCAGTCCGAACTTTGAGAAACAGGTTCGGAGAGGTCTGAACTTTGCTTTTTCTTGTCTGGATCGAAACGGACTCCTTCTTTTGAAGCCGAACCCGAGAGCAAAAACAACTTGGGTCCAAAACGAACTCTTGGTAGAAAACACCGAGGAAAAAGAGAGTCCAACTAGACTATAAATCAGCAACTCGACACGACGATGCAACTAAAAGTTCAATAATGCAATGCACTGAAATAAAATTGTGGGGCTCAGATTGCTTTGGTATGGGAGACTAACCCTAATTTTCTTTGTTTCTTTTGGTTGTACTGGACTCTAGGAAAAATAAAATAGCGATCTACTGCTATGGATAGAGAAATTTCTCACCGAGCAACCTGGTTTGCTCTGTGTAACATCCCCAATTTTGGTCTTTTGCTAAAAACTAATTTAAATTAAATAAATTCAAAATTTTGATTTTCCTCGATGTTCTAATTACCCTAGCATCCTTGTCCAACGGAAATTGGAGTTCATTCCGTCACCGTCTGTAAAGTCAAAATCCCGAATTCTGGTCCCTACTCGAAATTCCACCCATTTTCCAAAATACTCTAAAAATCTTGAAACCTATTGCATTAGGTTCCAAATATTCTATAATATTTTTGGGAATTTTTCTAAGATTTATAGAATCCCTATGGTATTTTATCTCTCGCGCCCTTTCTCCAAATTCAATTTATTCGTCCCGGAATGATCTAAATTCCAAAATTCATCCAAAATTAGTGAAACTAATTTTATTGGGTTCCAAATATTCCTTAGTATTTTTTGAAATTTTTCCGAGATTTTTAGACCCTTTTTGCTATTTTATCTCACGCACGTTTCTTTTTACTTACTTCCGGCCAATGGGAGAGTGACAAGTGTCAAGGCACTGTTCATCTTCTTCTTCCACCGATTCATTTCTAGAGAGCACGATGTCTTCACTCCTATGCATGGCTATTCAATTTCAAACATTCATATCTCCCTCATCAAAGCTCCAAAACGCGAACGGCTGGATCCGTTGCGAAGAGGGAAACGAGGAGACTCCATTCCTTCAGTCCATTCATCTTCAATCATGCCGGAAACGACTCAATTGACCAAAAACCGAATTTCATTCAAACCTTATTATCTCGGCTGTTTCTTCACGAAACGACGTGCTTTCACTTCTCAAATCTCCGTCCCGGTGTCCTCTACCCCATGCTCACTTCCTCCCATAGCCATCTCTCTCCATCTCGCCGAAATAGTGCGAAAACTAACACTAGTTGTCCTCCGTTGACACCACCGTGTCATATTTTGTTCCGGTGTGCCAAACTCAATTTTGATCGCATCACCGTGTGCGCGTCGTCGCCACGAGCAAAAGCCCTCAATCGATTTTACTTTTCGTTGCAGGATGGCGACGAATTTCGCCGTTGAAATCTCTGTTTCGGGCTCGGTTCTTCGTCGATTCCTCACAAACCATTGATCCCCTCCGAAATCCGGAAGCACTCCTAGGTTCGTATCGTCGCATTCTATGCGGTGCTCCTTTTAATTTCCAAAAATTTCATTGTTTTGGCTTAGTTTCAAAATTCTATGTCTTTCGGGTGTCACCGTTGCCAGCATGACCATGGCAGGCGCCATTCCAGTGATGCTCCGGCCGAACCAGCGTGATCATCGCGTTCCCCTTGCCACGCCGACCCTCATGCATGCCCCGTCCAACACTCCCCGCCGCCGAACCGTGCTCGCGCCGCGCGCCTTGCCGGCTGGCCGAGCCCGTACATGGCACCGCCGCCTCGGCTCTCCCCGGCCCCAACCGATCAGCCAGCCGGCTTTGCCACACATGCCGCGCACCTCACGTGAGCCTACCCAGGCCGCCTGCGCCGTCCGGCCGCCACCGCCGCGCACAGCTGCCCGAGCCGCCACCCGAATTCAAACGCTTATATCTTTTGCATCCGAACTCCAAATTGATCCGTTCAAATTCCTAAATTCATCTAAATTCAAGATCTACATGCCAGTATTAATTTTATAATTTTTGGATTTATTTTTGTCGAGGGTTGGGTAATTCCCATAAATTACCTCGGGTGCCACGAACAGCCGAGCTTGCTCCCGCCCGAGCCACCAGGAGGTCGTTCCCAAGGACGACCTAGTTGGGGCCTAGGAAGGTCGCGTAGTCTGTCCGATTGCGAGCTCGTGCTCACGTAAGACAGCCGAGCTCGGAGCTAGCTATTAGCCGACCTGTCGAGATCTCGAGGTCGGTGGAAGTAACCACCGGCGGCGTAACCTCCGTCAGTTCGTTGCGTCCTCCACGGGAGCGTGGCGGAATTGTAGGATCTGTTAGTTGCCACGTTGGACGTGGTCGAACGTGCGGATAGTGGATCTTAACGAGTACGGTCCTTTGTAAACTATAAAAGCATCCCCACCATGAGGGGGGAGGCAGACTGAATATACATGAGCTGGAGTAGGGCTATTATCTCCCTCTTGAGAGGCCCGAACCAGGGTAAAACACTGTGTCACTGTCCAGTCCGGTCTGGTGAGTCATACCTCCGAGTAACCCTGCACGTGAGAAGGGATTGTGGTTGGTCCCTTCATCAACCAAGTAAGCTCGGCGGGGGCCTGCTCCCCAATCGTCGACAGCTGGCGCCGTCCGTGGGGACCGACTTTCCCTTTCGTGAGGAATCCCAGAGGATGTCAGACTCCTAGGATCGCCGGGGCCTCTACGCTCCCGAGATCGATGAGGATGAGAAGCGGTTCTTCGATAACGAGGCAACTGGCGTCGCTAGCCCCGGAAGTCATGACAACTCTAGGAGCTTTTCCCTGGAAGCCACCGCACGGGAGCAGTTCTTCCGCTCTCAGCTCGACGCCCTTTCAGACGACGAATACGACGGGCTCTATGATGGCCTGGACATCCCAGACCATCTCGAGCCCGACCAGGGGACCGCGTCGCGGGGAGACACCGTGATGTCGCCCTCGCGGTCCGCCCAATCCCGCAACGTCATGGTCGCGGAAGAAGGTGGAAACCTCGGGGGCAAATCCCCGGGCGAGGCACGCCTCCGACGGTACGAAGCGGCCAAGGACCACCTGGAGGCGTCCCTGAACCGGACGTTGGCCAGCCTACGCCGGTAAATTCGTGGTGGCACTGACGATAGGATCGGGACCGGAACTCGTGAGAACTTCCACGCGTACGGGACGCCAGAACCCGTACGCCGGCGCACGAGCTCATCGCCCCTCGTTCCCCCAAGCGGAGAACGCCTTCAAGCCTGTAACACCCCAAAATTTTGCTTTTCTTAAATTCATGTGTGATTTGGCACTTTGGTGAATTTTTGGAATTTTCTGGAATTTATTTGGATTTATTTGGAATTTATTTGAATTTATTCCATTTTGAAATAATTAAAGAATTTAACTTTGCAAATAAAATTTTGTTGGAAATATTTTATTTGAGTCCAAAATGTTCCAAAATATTTTCCAGAATTTTTCTGAGTCTTTTGCTATTTTTAATGAATTAAATGAATTTCTGGGAATTTATTGGATTATTTAATCGCTGGAAAATGCGAGTGGGTTTTACTGTTCATCCGACCGAGCCCGAGTCGGACTCGAGTCCGAGTCCGACCCGAACCCGACCGCGCCCGTGGTTGAGCCGAACCCACTCGGCCGAAACCCTACGCGCGTGACCGTTGGATCTTGATCCAACGGCAACGATTGAGCCACGTCACCGAGCCCGACTCCGACCGAGCCAGCCAGCTCGCCCGAGCCAGACCGAGCCCGAACCCGCGCGACCATTGGATCTTGATCCAACGGCTGAGCGTGTGCCACGTCGCCCTCTCCGAGTCCTCGTCGGACTCCGCCACCGCCCGCGGGTGGACCTCGGTTTTCGCGAGATTCACGGAAGCTGAGGCCCCTATTTAATGCGCCGCTACCACGGCCGTGACCGCCTCTTCCGCGCGCACCCGAAACCCTAGCTCACGTCGCCTGAGCCGCCGCCGTCTAGCCGCTAGAGCTCACCGTAGTTGATTCTCTCCTCCGCCGCGGTTTCTTGCGTTTGCTGCCGCCGTCAGTCGTCCTCCGCCGCCGTCAAGCCCAGATCCGGATTCCCCAGGCCGAGGCGCGTTCGGGAGTACCACTCACTCCGCCGGAGAAGCCCCAAAGCGCCGTTGGACTCGTCGTCGTCTTCATCTCCGGTAGCCTCTGCTCCGCCGCGTCGCCATCGCCGTCCGCGAGCACCGCCAGCCGTCCGATCAGAATCCAAGGGCTCAGATCACGCCACGTCACGCCACGGTGAGATCTCTCGTGCAACCCACTAGATCTATTTTCAACCGTTGGATCTAGATCCAACGGCTTAGATTGTGCCACGTAGCCTTCACCGCACAGTGCTAGATCCATTCTTAGCCGTTAGATTTAGATCGAATGGTTAGGGTTAGCCGTGTTGTTTACGTTAGATTGGATCTTGACCGTCCGATCAAGATCGAACGGTCCAGATCAGCCGAGTAGTTTTTCTACTGCGTTAGGTTAGATCCGATCTGGGCCGTTGATTTTCAAATCAACGGCCGAGATCGAGCCACGTGTGAAGAAGTTGGACCGGCGCGGTCAGCGTCGTACGCGTGTGTGACGCTGACACGCCGGGCCCGCGTGTCAGCGACGCGGCCAAACCGCACCATGACGTCACGCTGACGTCATGGGGGGTCCACCTGTCAGCGGCCACCCCAGCCGTGCGGTGACGTCAGCAATGACGTCACCAGTGGGCCCCACCTGTCAGCACAGTGAGCTGAGTCCCCGCTGACGTCAGCAATGACGTCACCCGTAGGGTCCCACATGTCAGAGACACGTGAACCGTGGACCGGGTCCACGGTGGACCCGAGCCGAGACGTGGGCTGAGCGCGTGGACAGGCTAACGTCAGCCGCCCAATCAGAGGCTGCCACGTGTCCTTGCTGATGCAATAAATGAATTTCCGAAAAAGAAAATGATTTATTAATTCGATTTAATGATTTCAGAATTTGTTTCAAATTACAAACGCTTATAACTTTTGCGTTTTAACTCCGATTTGGGTGGTTCAAATTTCTAAATTTGTATAAAATTAAGATCTACCTAATGATGAATTTTATTTAATTTTTGGACCAAAGTTTTTCTCTGTATTAATTTTTAATTGATTATTTTAAACTCTAAATACTTGTATCTTTTGTAGTTTAACTCCGAATTTGACGATTCCAGTTTCTAAAAATTCATAAAATTATGCTTTCTCTGTTTATGAATTTTATTTGGATGTTTGGACACTTTTTGTCTACTGTTTATTTATTTATTGCTATTTGCACGCTTTACGAGTAGACGTTGAAGTGCCCGAAGGCTTCGAAGGAGAAGTGTTGACTCAGAGCCACTCAGACCAAGAGCAAGTACTTTTTGAAGGCAAGTTGTGCTTTGACCATGTTGATCCCAATTTCAAATTAATTCGATTCAAAACTATTGCATGCTAGTTTAATTAGAAAATACTTTATTTAAATTATGGGAATTAGATAAATACCAAATTGCTGTATGACACCTTGGTTAATTAAATATGTGTCATGACCCTTGTCACCCTAGTTGTGGTTTACTAGTTGGACATTATTAAATTGCCAACATGGGAATTTAGACCGTTGTAGCATATTGCTTAGACCTGCTACGTGCTCATGACATGATTTTGGACAATCAAACGTTAATATTGACTTAATGATATATTGAACCTGTTTTGGAAAGGTATCATGTGATGTTGATGGCACGTGGTGCATGGTAATCAACTGGGGTTTGATAAATAGTTTTCGACCGGGGCATGTGGCTAGAATGATCGGGTGGGCCAGTTGTGGCACCGGGAACGTTGTGTTGGTTCTTCGGGTAGTCTTGCCCTGGTCACCCTAAGGACTTAACCTTGCAAGCCTTTGAACTGGGTCAAACGTGCAACCACATGTCTGTAATGGGACTGACCTAGTTGATTAAGTTGCTAATAACGTACCTGTGGGACCTCAGGATGTCAACTATACCTTTTGTGTAGTTGTACGGGGGAGCGTACCGGGGCTGCGGCCAGGTACCCATCTAACGGTTGATTGGCCTAAACTTCGCCTTCGCTAAGGGAAGGGTTAGTGTGCAATAACCGGGGAGGCTCACTTGTGCTGTTAGAAGTTTCCGAAAGACTTTGTTATGGACACTCGCCTTTGTGGTGTTTGGCTATATCTTGTGGGTAAAGTGCATAACCTCTGCAGAGTGTAAAATCTATTCGAATAACCGTGTCCACGGTATTGGACATCGCTCTGGAATTACAGTCAAGGGTTAGACTTTCTCAAAAATAACTTGGACTTGAAAGGTTGGGTTTGGTTTAATAATGATGTTGAGGGAAATATGGATTAGGATTGGGAAATATGTTTATTTAACTCCTGGAAAAGTTATTAATGATATACTTGTTTCTACTGCTTTCGAATCTACTTATGATACTTGTTAAAATGCTGTTTACTGCAAACAAACCTTGAGCTATTCCTTTGTATCAAGCCATGCATATAGTATATTAGCTTGCATTCAGTGCATGACTTGCTGAGTACCAAGTACTCACCCTTGCCGCAATACAACACCAGTTGAAGAGGAGACTACACCAGCTTTGGAGGAGGAGCTCCAAGAGGAACCGTCTACTTAGGGAGCGAGCCCAGTCAGTTGCCTGTGGTATACTGGATGGCGCCACGAAGTTATCTTATTTTTTCGCTGCTATTATTTCTCTTTTAATAAGTTTCGCCTTGTGTGGCGTATATTTGTAACTTGACCATAAGGTCAAGCAACCAATTTGATTATTAAATTAAAGTACTTTATTAGTATCGAGTGGTATGATTGTGATATTTGCCGATGTTAAGACTGTGTGCACTAGCGCGTTCCTGGACTAGTGCTGAATACACAGAGGGTCTGGATTTGCAAATTCGGGTCCCGACAAAGCCCTGGCCACAGTAGTGCGCAACCTCAGAGAATTTCCTGAGCAAGTCGATCTGGAGGCCATGGGAGCAGCCGTGGCCGACGACCTCGAAAAAATCACCACAGACATAAAAGCAGCGGAATCCTCTCGAGGAAAAGGTACCCGGAGTGTTTCCCGGGAATGCCGCCACCGGACGTCCTTGCGCCTCCACCCCGGCGACTCGCGCAGCCGTACCTGGAGTGACCGGCGGGAACGCGATCAGGCCCGAGAAGACACCCGGAGCAATTCCCGGGCGCTCCCTCGAGATCGACGGGATACAAACCGCGGGCAGAGCTGGGCCATTCTCCATTTTATCGGCCTAGGGAGGTGTTCTCTCGCCTAGGCCCACGAGCCTCGGGCTTAGCCAGTGGCGATCGTCCCGACCACCGGGCTCGCGACGACCGTCACGATAATCCCATTTTCGGATGCAGGGCGTTCGCGGCGTCCCTGCGGCGCGTAACCTGGCCAATCAGGTTCAAACCAGGCCACATAGAGAGGTTCGATGGGACGCAGAACCCGGACGAGTTTCTCTCGATCTACACCACGGCCATCCTGGCCGCCGGCGGGGACGAAGGGGTCATGGTCAACTTCTTGCCCACAGTGCTAGATGGACCGGCTCGGATGTGGCTCTTTAATCAGAAGGAGGGCTCGATCCGATCCTGGGTGCAGCTAAGTAACACCCTTCGAGCAAACTTTCAGAGCTGCTATGTTCGTCTGGGAAAGGAGCACGACCTCGAGCGTCTGATACAGATGGACAACGAGACCTTACGCCAATTCGTCCAACGTTTCATGCAGGTGCGGAACTCCATCCCAAGCATCTCAGATGAGGCCGTTGTTCGGGCTTTCAAGTTCGGGGTCCGAGACGTCCGTTTTACTCAGGACCTCGAGATTCACCCGGACATCACGACCAACGAGCTGTTCCGCATGGCCGACCGATACGCCAACGCCGATGAAGCGGTCCAATGGAAGAAGCTGCTAGACGAGGGAAAATTGCCCCCTCAGCCCGGGCTCGAAGGGGCATCTAGCCGGAAGAGCATAAGCTCGATCGAGAAGAAAATAAAAAAGAAGGAAAAGCCCTCCGTCTCCGACATGGTGGCGGCCATCGAGCGACGACAGCGGCCAACCTCGCAAGCATACAAGGGGGGAGCCGCAAAAGGAAAGGGTCGACTGGCTCAACGCAACGGCGAACAAGGCCGGGACGACCAGGGCCGTGGCGATCAACGCGGACGGGCAAGCACCTACTTTTGCCTGCTCCAACAGGTGTACGGGCACGACCTGCGCAATTGCCGAACATGGGCCTCCCGCCTGGAACAATTCTACAACGGCAAGGGCCCCATGCCCACGCTCCCGGAGCAAGAAGAAGATGTCAAGGGCAAGAAGCCTGCCGACGAGGACGCAGACATGGAGTACCAGGAGCCGAAAAACCACATCGCCGTAAAATTCGGGGGCTCCGCCGCTTACGGGTCACGTCGGGAGTTGAAGGAAGCCACACGCGAGGTACTTCGTGTTACCCAGGGAAAGCCCCCCGTCCAGCAGCTCAAGTGGTCCGAGCTGCCCATCACCTTCTCTAAGGACGACTGCCCCCTGGGAATGACGAAGCCCCAGAGGCTCCCGATGGTCGTTAGTCCAACGATCTGCAACACCGTGGTAGGACAAGTGCTTGTAGATTGCGGGAGTTCCCTGGACCTGATATCCGCCAGGGTCCTAGACGAGATGCAGATTCCTCGATCCAAGGTCAAGAGCGTCATAGTCCCTTTCTACGGGATAGTACCCGGCACCTCGGTCAAGCCACTAGGACAGATCGTCCTGCCCGTGACCTTCGGCAGCCCGAGCAACTTCCGAACGGAATTGATCACGTTCGAGGTGGTCGATTTTGAGTCGGCCTACAATGCCATCCTGGGCCGGCCGGCACTCGCCAAATTCATGGCCGCCACGCAATGCCTGAAGGTTCCCGGCCCCGGCGGCGCGATCTCGGTGAAGGGGAGCCCGAAAGCGGCCCTGAACTGCGACGAGAGGGCGTTAGACATGGTCGGGCAGCTGCCCCAGCGCAGGCCCGAGCAAGAGCCGAGGAGTTCCCGGCCCAAGGCTACCCTCCAGGCCGGAGGAGAAACCAAAGCCGTCCCACTGTGCGACGCAGAGCCAGGCAAGGTCGTGCATGTGGGGGCTTCCCTGGATCCTAAATAGGAACTCGAGCTCGTGACCTTCCTCCGGAGGAGCGCGGACACGTTCGCTTGGGAACCGTCTGACATGACCGGAGTCCCAAGGGAGGTCATCGAGCACAGGCTAGCGGTTCGGCCTGACAAAAGGCCTGTGCGGCAGAAGCTCAGGCGCTTCTCCCCGGAGAAGCAAGCTATCATCAGAGAGGAACTAGATAAACTCCTCAAAGCTGGTTTCATACGGGAAGTCGACCATTCCGATTGGTTGGCCAACCCGGTCATCGTAAAGAAAAAGGGGGGCAAGTGGCGCATGTGTGTCGACCACACGGGCCTAAACGCCGCATGCCCTAAAGACAATTTCCCGCTGCCTCGGATAGACCAGTTGGTCGATGCAACGGCCGACTTCGAGATAATGAGCTTTTTGGACGCCTATTCAGGTTATCACCAGATCGATATATCACCTGACGATGAGGAAAAAACTTCCTTCATCACGCCGTTCGACACTTTCTGCTACACGACCATGTCCTTCGGTCTAAGAAACGCCGGAGCAACCTTCCAGCGCCTCATGCAGAAAACTTTCTCGGACCAAATAGGCCGGAACTTGGAGGTATACGTGGACGACATCGTGGTTAAGAGCAAGATAGCCTCGAGTCATGTGTCCGACCTAGAGGAAACCTTCTGTAACCTCAATAAACACCGAATAAAGATGAACCCTGAAAAATGCGTGTTCGGAGTCAAAGCCGGTAAGGTTCTCGGCTACATGATCGGCCCACAAGGAATTGGGGCCAATCCTGAAAAGATAGAGGCCATCGAAAACATGCGACCACCCACTTACATGCGGGAGGTGTAGTCTCTGACCGGGAGGATGGCAGCTCTAAGTCGTTTCATCTCGCGGCTCGGGGAGCGCGGCCTGCCCTTTTTCAAGGCACTTCGTAAGCATGACGGTTTCGCCAGGACAGAAGAGGCGGACAACTCATTCGCAGAACTGAAGCGATACTTGTCGAGCCCCCCGGTCCTAACCACACCGAGACTGGGGGAGGTCTTGTTGTTATACTTGGCCGCCACGCCCCAGGCGGTAAGCGCCGTGATAACAGTGGAATGGGACGGGGCGCAGTGTCCGATCTACTACATCAGCGAAGTCTTGCATGGGCCTAAGGAGCGCTACCCCGAGGTCCAGAAGCTCCTGTACGCGCTACTCGTAGCCTCCAAGAAACCACGACATTACTTTCAGGCTCATAAAATCCGAGTCCCGACCAACTTCCCGCTTAGGGAAATCTTAGGGAATCAGGACGCAAGCGGGCGGATCGCGAAGTGGGCCATGGAGCTCGCCGAATTCGAGATCGAATTCTCGGCCAGAACCGCAATCAATTCTCAGGTCCTAGTAGACTTCCTAGCCGAATGGATGAATCCCGCCCCATCCCAGCCAGAACCCGACCAGGCCAGGCAAGGTCGCTGGGTCATGCACTTCGATGGGTCCCGAGCTTACGATTGCTCGGGGGCTGGAGTAGTCCTGGAATCCCCTCGGGGGGAGCGTATGCAGTACGCCCTCCAATTGCATTTCGCCGCAACAAATAACGCGGCAGAATATGAAGGTCTGCTGGCCGGGCTTCGGGCGTGCAAGGTGCTCGGAGTCCAACGGCTAACTGCGAAGGGTGACTCGCAGCTAGTGGTCAACCAGGTTAACAAGGAGTATCAGTGTTCCGATGACTCAATGGAGCTTTACCTGGCTGAAGTAAGGAAGATGGAAAAGTATTTCAGAAATTTCGAGGTACTGTACATCCCCAGGAAGGACAATGCCCTGGCCGACCATCTATCAAAGGTCGGTTTCGCCCAACTTCCCGCTCCAGCGGGGGTGCTCGTCGAGCACCTTTATAAGCCCTCCATCCCTGCCGAAGGGGAGGCACCCGAGACGGGTGGTATCGTCTCCTTCCTCGAGCATGGTGCGAGTTGGATGATGCCATTCATCCAGTACCTAGCACACAGGACGTTGCCTGAGGAAGAGGCCGAGAAGTCCCGGCTTTTAAGACGCTCCTCCCCATACAAAATGGTCGAGGGCGTCTTGTACCGCAAGGGTGCGCTTGGAGTCCTCTCCAAATGCATCACTCAGGAGGAAGGCAAATACCTCCTCAAAGATATCCACGATGGGATGTGCGGATCTCACTCATCCTTTAGGACCTTGGTCAGCAAAGCCTTCCGATTAGGTTACTACTGGCCGACGGCCTTGGCCGACGCGCGCTCAATGGTGGCATCCTGCCGGTCTTGCCAGTTCCACGCTCGGAAAATCCATCAGCCGGCGTATGCGCTACAGACCATGCCCCTGACTTGGCCGTTCTTGGTTTGGGGCATCGACATACTCGGACCATTTCCCCGGGGAAGCAAGGGTTGCAAACACCTGTTTGTCGCAATCGACACCTTTACCAAATGGATCGAGGCCGAGCCCATGTTGACCATCTCGGCACAAGCTGCTAAAAGGTTCTTCCGCAATAACGTAGTGACTCGCTTCGGCGTTCCAAGTCGCCTCATCACAGACAACGGCACTCAGTTCACAAGCGAGTTATTTCAAGCTTATTGCGAGGAGATCGGGACCAAGATATGCTTCGCGTCCGTTGCCCACCCGCAGAGCAATGGGGCGGCCGAGCGCGCGAACGGGCAGATTATCCAAGGAATCAAAAAGAGAGTCTTCAGGAATCTCGACCAGCACGGACAGGCTTGGGTGGACGAGCTACCTCCCGTCCTCTGGTCGGTCCACACCACGACGAGCCGAGCTACAGGGGAGGACCCTTTTCAGCTCGTGTATGGCACAGAAGTCGTCCTGCCCGCCGAGGTCGTGCTGGGATCTCCAAGGGTGAATCTGGCCGAGGACATCGACCAAGAAGGCGAGCGCCTCCTCGACCTCGACCTCGCGGAAGCGACACGCGAACGGGTTCTGCTACGATCCGCGGTTTACCTGCAAGCTCTCCGCAGGCACGCCGCTAAATCAGTACGACCAAGGACCTTACATGTCGGCGATCTCGTTCTGCGACGAGTTCAAGACTTGTCAAAAGCCAACAAATTAACTCCAAGATGGGAGGGTCCTTACACGGTCGTCTCAACAGCACGCCCGGGGGCTATCCGCCTCGCGATGGAAGATGGTCGAGAACTTGCCAGCACCTGGAACATCGACCAACTGTGTAAGTTCTATATTTAATTCACGCTACTTTACTATTTTCTGCGATCACGACTGTCCCCCTCGCCTCTTCGGTTAATAAAGTTCGGCACCTTGGATCGCTCCCGCTTCTTTGCACCCTCTCGCGAGATCTCGCGGCCCAGCCTGATCTCGACCGAAAGTCAAGAGCGAGCTCGGTTGTCGTGACACCAACGGACGGAAATACGACCGGCTAACGCCGGGCCACCAAGCTCGACCTCAGGGGCTCCCGTCCTTGTAAGACGATCACCTTTTCGTGGTAATTCTTCGCCGCATGCAACGAATCGCACGGACACCCCCTCGGATGGTTCCGAGCACAGGTCGGCCGACGTACGGTATAAGTATCCCGTATCCGGAGGCCCCACGATCTCCGTAGTGCGCTACTTCGTCTTTTGATCTCCCGGGTCTCTCCCGCCAACAAGGTCGCGCTCGCAACCTACGCCCACGACCTCCATTGGTGGTGGGGGCTGTACGGGCACCATGCGACTACGACCTAGAACGTCTGCGCTCAAGGTTATTCTCCCTACTCTATCGTTCGTTGTTCGCATAACCATCGACCATCAATGTGTAAGGAACAACTGGATGAAGCAGGCGCTAGAAGCACATTAGCATTTCGACCGAAACAGAAGGACATCTAATATGTACAAATCATTTTTACATGAGATTCGAGTTTTGCAGGTAAACTCACAGGAAGCGACAAAGCTAAAAGCGGCCGGCGCGCTTCTCGTCCTGGAGAGTGGCGAGCTCCTCCCGTACGGAGTCGAGCTCGGACTCGAGGTCGAGAACCTGCCGACGAGCTTCCCGACCATCACTCGCCGCCTGGCGAAGCCGTCTGGACTCCTCCTTGTGCTGATCGATCATCTTCTCGGCGCTCTGAAGGGAGTCTCGCAGCTTCACCACCTCGCCTCAAGGCCCGACCTCGCATGCTCGCTCTGTTCGAGGCGCTCCTTGAGGACCAGCGAGGACTCCTCCATCTTATGCCGGATCTCCGCCTCAGAAGCCTTCAGCTCGGCAACCAAACGCTCGAGCTCTGCGATCCTCGCATCTTGCTTGGCGTGGTGCTTGGCAACGACTTCTGGTGGTACGGTCGTAGCCCGGAAGTCCTGCATGGTAGTTTCTAACACCTGCACGGCAGAGTATCTCGGGTTACTTCCGATCTTATAGAACAAGGGTCGGAGTGTCAAGAAAACTTACCCAGTGGAGTCGGGCCTCCAGCCCTTCCCGGAATAACTCGGCAGATGCTCCACGCCGTTCTCTTCTCCTTGGATGGGCACAGGGCCCGGGAGTTCTTCCACCTCCACTTGGGCCCGAACTCCCTCGTCATCCGGGAGGGGACGTCCCTGGTTTGGGGGGTCAACCTCCATCACCTGGGGGACGACAGCCGCAAGGGCAAGTACCCCCGCCTGCGCTTCTTCTCCCCGAGCAGGAGTTACGCCTGAGGACTCCACCGCCTCCTGGGCTCGGGCCCCTTCGGCGTCTGAGGACGCGGGGTCTTCGGCATGGGGCACGGAGTCGTGGCCCTGGTCTTGGGGGTCGACCTCCATCTCCTGGAGGACGACGGCCTCAAGGGCAAGGACCCCCACCTGTGCTTCTTCTCCCCAGGCAGGAGTTGCGCCCGGAGGCACCACCTCCTCCTGGGCTCGGGCCCCTTCGGCGTCTGAGGGCACGAGGTCTTCGGCCCGGGGCGCGGAGTCAGCGGCCGGGAAATCGGCGCCAGCCGAGATGACCTCGGTGCTCGGCGGTTCCCCCCGCTTGGGAGCTGGTCTGGCCCGCCAGTCTCGGTCAGGCTCGGCTCCATAGCGAGCGGAGCTACTGGTTTGTCCTCGCCGGAATGACCCCCGTCCGGATTGGAGTCTCCCAACGCCGAGCCAGCGTTGTTATCCGAGGGGGTGTCGCGAGCTCGGTGGGGGTCCTCTGCGATCTCCTGAAGCGTCTCAGTGATGATGTCGCTGGCGCCGGTGGAGTCTTCGCGGAGATCCTCGGCAGCATGCTCGTCGCCGCCGGGCTCCGCTGTGTCGTCGTCCAGCTCGATTATGATGTGGGGGATGCCGTCCCTCGCAGCCCGAGCATCGGTGGCAGCGATCTCCCTTCGCGTTTCCTCTTCAGGAGACACGATCTCGGGGGCTTGGGCCTCCGCGGCCGCGGCCGCCTCCTCCTCGATCTCGTCACCCACCACAGCCTCGACAGCCCGGGCGAGCTCTCTCTCTAATGCGAGGTCAAGAATGTCGTCAGCCATAGCTTCGAAATCCCATACCTCCGTACCGGCTGCCACACCCACTATAGATGATGTGGGGTTAGTGTGGTGCTGGGGAGGAAGGAGACGAACGAGGTTGGGATAAGAAGCTAACCTCGTGCGACGTCTTCCATTTGGGCGCGGGCGCGGACGATGAGGTTGGCCATGTCTTCGCGCGCCTTGTCGGCCGTTGCGACCGCGGGATCAACCTCCTCCAGATCGACCTAAGAAACGGTCGGCGTTGGGCGCGGTTGGGGCACGGCGGGCAACCTGCGGGGCCTCGGGGCTAGCGGGGTGGGGTCCAGTTCCTCCTCCTCCTCCTTGGCCTGTGTAGCCAAGCTCGAGCTCACCTGCGCGAGTTCCGCCTGGAGGGCCGCGATTTGGCCCTCTAGCTCCTTCTTCCAGATCTTTGGCGCCATGCGGCCTCCTTCTTCGCCCGCTCGGCGAGCTGGCGCAAACGAGCCATCAGCTCGGGGTTTTTTCTGGTGTATTCATCCATCCACAATTTTAACTCGCTCACCTCCCGCCGGTCGGCGTACTCCAGATGTTGACGAGGTGAACGATCGCCCGAGCTAGGGCGCCTGCTCGAATGCCTAGGCGGAGACGGCGTGGTCGAGGGAGATCGGTCGCGACTCTTGCGGCTCACCAGTTTTTTGGTCTTACGACCTCGTCCACCGGCGCCCGCGCCTCCCAACTGCGATGCCAGCTGGGCCACGGCGACCTCAAGGGCAACCTTCTCCTGCAAAGAAGAACTCGAATGAGGCCGGGAAGCCCCGAGGAAACCCGGTCCAGGTAGAACTTCTAAAGGGAGTTAGGGTCGAAGAATTACCGCCTCGGTCCGGTTGAGGACGTTGTTTGGGATCTGGCGGCCCTCTATGATCTCCTTGCCCCTGGGGGTGCCGAACATCTCGGACACCCTCACGTCCACCCAGTCCTCTGGCGGAGCTGCGCACCGACCAAGAAGGGCGGTAAGAGCGGGTATCTTCTGTTTCAAGGAGAAAAGTCGAGGACGATGGTATACCTGAGCGTGACTCCCGTGTGAGGTCCTGCCACCCCTCGACCTTGAAGAAGGGGTGCACCCTCCTCCTGAGGGGTGACACCCGGTTCCTGACGTAGTCCCGGGCGACGTCCCGTCCGGTCAGCCCCGAGCAAGTGAGCTTGTTGATCAGCATGAGCACCTTCTCCTCCTCAGGCTAAATGGACGGTCGGGGTGTTTCGACGGCACGGGCTCTGGCGCCAGTGTAGGAAAGCGAGTTGCCTTCTACTTTCCTCAGGTAAAACCAGGAGTCGGCCCACCCCGACACCGAATCCTTGAGCGTAAAGCTCGGGTACTCGTACGGACGGGTAGGTCGGAGACGGAAATAGAGGCAGACGGTCGACGAAGGCGTGCCGGTGCGCGAAAGGTAGTAGAAATGGAAGAAGAGGCTGGGGGTAGGTTCGACGCCCACGTACCCTTCACAGAGATGGGCGAAGATGGCCATAATGAGGATGGAATTGGGGTGGAGGTGTGTGATCTCGCACTCACAGAAGGTGAGAACGGACTCGACGAACTCGCTTTCGGGCATCCGGAGCCCGTTCATGGCGTAAAGCTCGGTGGAGACGATCTCCCCTTCCTCCGGCCGCGGGCTCTCCTCGGCACCAGGGGCTCTCCATGTGCCAGCATTGAGATACTTCGCCCATTGAAGGATCTCTAGCTTTTGCCTATCGAGTTTGCTGGCGCCAAACCTTGCCATTGGGAGGAGGAAGGCAATCGAGGGGAGAGACGAGCGCACGAGGTCAGGTGGAGCGAGCGCTGGAGCGGGGAGTGTTGGAGGCATTTTTTGCTGGAAGATCGTACGGATTTAGGGTTCCCTCTGGTGTTTAAAATCCCTCCGGAAAACAGGAAAGCGAAGGGACTTCCCGCCGTTATGGTCGAGGAAGCCCTAAAGGCGCATAGGGCAGTTGAGGCGTTCGCCACCCAGGGAACGACACGTGGGCACGCGAATCGAAACTGTCCTGCCAAGAGACAGTTCCCCAGGAAGGGCGGTTCGAACTGCCCGAGTAAAAGCTTCCGGGACAAGGAACCGTTGAGGGGGGGGCACATCCATCCACCCGAAGCACGGCGAGCTGGGCCAAAAGCTCGTTCCCGGAGATGGTTGATAGCTCGGTGGTCGCGGCACTGTTCGCCGCAGCAAATCCGACGTGCTCGTAGGACGGTAGGCCCAAGGGGAAGGCCTTTCTTAGGACTTTTTCCACTTGAACCTCGGGGGCTAGCTGTCGGGGGTTGGGTAATTCCCATAAATTACCTCGGGTACCACGAACAGTCGAGCTCGCTCCTGCCCGAGCCACCAGGAGGTCGTTCCCAAGGACGACCTAGTCGGGGCCTAGGAAGGTCGTGTAGTCTGGCCGATTGCAAGCTCGTGCTCGCGTAAGACAGCTGAGCTCGAAGCTAGCTATTAGCCGACCTGTCGTGATCTCGAGGTTGGTGGAAGTAACCACCGGCGGTGTAACCTCCGTCAGTTCGTTGCGTCCTCCACGGGAGCGTGGCGGAATTGTAGGATCTGTTAGTTGCCATGTTGGACGTGGTCAAACGTGCGGATAGTGGATCTTAACGAGTACGGTCCTTTGTAAACTATAAAAGCATCCCCACCATGAGGGGGGGAGGCAGACTGAATATACATGAGCTGGAGTAGGGCTATTATCTCCCTCTTGAGAGGCCCGAACCAGGGTAAAACACTGTGTCACTGTCCAGTCCGGTCTGGTGAGTCATACCTCCGAGTAACCCTGCACGTGAGAAGGGATTGTGGTTGGTCCCTTCATCAACCAAGTAAGCTCGGCGGGGGCCTGCTCCCCAATCGTCGACAATTTTATTTTATTGTATTTATTTTGTTGTACCGTTTTGCGCGTAGCCGAAGAACTCGCTGGATCCGCCGCCGCCGCCGAACCTCAAGACTTCGAGACTTTCGCCGCGACTGAAGGCAAGTCTCCTTGACGCATGTTGATCCTACAATTTATAAATGTTTTACAAATTGCATTGTTATTTACCTAAAAAAGATGATGTTAACGTTAGGCGGTTAGTTATACCTATTGTTTAGACCTCCTTGATTTTGTTACCCATGATTCTTTATCGCCCTTGCACAGTAATCCACCATAATAAATACTTTTGTTTAGATATTCTTTGATTAGGGGAATAATTCATTAAATGACATTCTGAATGGATCAGACAGTATAGAATGTGAATTGGAGTTAAACTCAACTTGATGGGAGTTAAATGAATATTAGTGTCGACGGGGATTATTAATTAGGAAATTGAGCTATGAATGTTGATGATTGAAATATTGTGAAAGTGGGATTGTGAAAGTAGTTCACATTATAATGGATTGGGGGAAATTTTGGAAGCTGTATGGTATTGTGAAGTATTCATGATGGATTAAATAGATCATTGCAAGTAAATAATATATTGAATTGGATTCCTTGGGTTGGTAAAATAGTACCAAATGAGAATCAGAACTAGTTGGATTATTAGTGTTTGTTGGGAATTATTATTAACGGATCGATTAAGAAATATATGATTATAGAAATATAGACATGTGATAATCATTTATGGAGAATTGTGAATTATGCAGAATATGTGCGGTTTATTTAGTTAACTTGGTATCAGAGTTAATGGAAACTACTATTGATGATGAATTAATAAAATCTTAGTTTTATGGAATAATATTTTGTGGTTTAGTAAATGATAATATTACGTATTCTTGGTGTATTAAAGTAGATGATTTAGAGGTGATAATGTGAAGGATTAAATATATGATATTGTGAAGTATTATCGGTGGATTGTATTCTAGATGATTAGAGATGATATTGTGAAGTATTCTCGGCGGTTTAGTAGATGATTTTGTGAAATATTCCTAGCAGATGATAAGATTGATCGCCGTATGCATGATGGATATATCAATAATACAAGTTATAGTTCAAGGGAAATATTTTATATACAAACATGATTGTAGTTTAATATGATCTTTGAGTTATGATAGTACCATGATATACTTACTACTTGTTGGATACTATATTGAATTGGATTATTCATATGATTGAAAAATTATGGCAATTTAAGGATTATTGGAGATTACAAAATTGATTATAGGGATTGTAATCAAACCCTGAGATTTGCAGTTTATAAAATAAACTAGTGGTGGAATAGAATAGTTCGGTAGAAATGCTTAGACTCGCAATCGGTCAGTATGCACCTATGGGTGGGAATTTCTTTTAACTCTTGAAAACTTGTGTTGGGACTGGTCTTGGTTTGTGCAAGTATCGCCCCAAGTCAATTAAGGACCGACGCTTATGATTGTCCATTCTAAGCACAACAGTACAACCACATGTCAAAGTGGGCACGACCTGGCTAAATAATTTGTTTAGACCTAGCTTTGACTTCACCAGTTGGTTGAATGTGAGTGCCGGATAGATGCAAGACTGTTTTTCTCACACGGCGCAAGAGGGGGCTTCTGTACTGGGTAGATAGAACCCTAACAGCGGTGAAACCTCAGCGAGTGGAGTCGGGCTAGGTAGATGCATTGTAAAGGCATTGTCATGATCTCTCTGCCGATACACCAAAGGAAGTGTGTTAATAGTTTGGCATAAGGAGATGATCATGTCTTGTGGGTAAAGCTGTACACCTTTGCAGAGTGAAAAACTATTCGAATAGCTGTGCCTACGATCAAGGGCACGCGAACAATGCTTTCATATTGGTAGACTTTGTTTTTTTGTTTTGTTTTTAAAACAATCTTTTGGGATCCGGGAGTGGTTAGAACTCTCGTGTGTGCTGCTGGTGGCTAGAGCCAGATAGTTGGATTGAACCTATTTTTGTGAACCATGGCAAATAGAGCCATATGGATGGATTGAACCCTGATCTTTTTGAGATATGGCGGTTAGAGCCTGTATACTAATGATTGGAGACTAAAACCTTCACCAGAGTTATTAATAATTTCAACTGTACAAATAATGGTTAAAATGGCTTTGTGAAAATATTACATGTAAAATTTTTGAAAGTGTTGCTTTGTGCAAAAGAACCATATTAAGCCATCCTTGGATAGTCCTGCATTATGCATCTTTCCCAGACTTGTGGAGTACTTTGGCCCTGTTTGGCAGAGCTCCAGATCCCAGCTCCACCTCGGAGCTGAAACTTGTAGACTGAAATAAAGTGACTAAAGTTTATAATTTTATTCTAAAATATAAATAAGATGACTCACCTAAACATTCTTAATACACCCACAGCTCCAGCTCCACGAATTTGTTGGAGCTAGGAATACCTAGCTCCACCAACTCCAAGAATTTGGTGGAGCTGGAGCTCTGCCAAACACCCCCTTTATATACTCACATGCTACATTCTAAACGTATCTCAGAAGTGATTGAAGCTGTCAAAGGAGATTCCAAGGGCTAGGATGCGCTACCCACTCGATTGCCTGTGGGCATATGGATGGGTCACCACTTGGTGTTATCGTCTTCTGCTACAGTTATTCAAGTTGTTCAGCCTGTAAAGGCAGTAATGGTAAACCTTGACCAAAAGGTCTTTGTTTTTATTTGGTGTTAATATTACCTGGTTATATGTAATCGTGGTATGGTTGTTGATTCATCACTGTTTTACTGTGTGTACTAGCTACTGATCTGGGACTAGTACAGAAATACACAGGGTGTTCTGGAAAGCAGTTTCAGGGTGCTACACTCTGATACCACTTGAAAGCACTTTGGGTGTCCTGATCTTTCGATGAGAAACACATGATCGATTTGGGTGGAGACGACTTTGACGATCTGACTACACCGTATGATAACAATGTGCCTTAGCAATCGCTAAACCATCCAGAGGGTTATTGATCTTGTCGTGGGCACGATCAACCTAAACACGAGGTTCAATTCCTGCAAGCAATCGAGAACAAGCAAGAACGATAGTATAAGTAATCTAAAATTGCGGATAAAAGTTGAAGGCAAAACAAGATGGAGTTTTATTGATGATCTTGACAAGGTGGCTGTCCAGTATAACTCGCAGGATCAAGTTTGCACTTGGCTAAACTAATCAAATAAAACCCAAGACCTAAGAAAGGCGGTGGCTGGCTATTTATGAGAGATAGGGGTGTGGGAAGCATGTCCAAAACAGGTGGAGGCTAATTACAACTCAATTTACAAGGCCCAAGGCCCATGTCATCTCGGACTAGAAAAGTGATGTCACTTGTTTGGCAGATCCCCGTTGACTCGGATGGAATTGAAGATGAGACCGGATCCATTGGAAAGAGGATGAAGAAACCTTTCAAACAAGTACTCATGGACCACAAACACCCTTGTGGATCAAAAGTTATGGTCATTTTAAGTTAGTGCTGTCCAGGAGGCTGAATCCGAATAGATCTTGTGCACTTGAAGAACTGGCTTCATGCTTGATGTTTGGAGGTTCTTCTCCTTGGTTCCTAAGGATAATAAAATCATCATAAGAATTAAATAGTATTCCATTCATTAAATTATTTGTATGCATCCCCGTCGGGACCCGAATTTGCAAATCCGGACCCTCTGTGTATTCAGCACTAGTCCAGGAACGCGCTAGTGCACATAGTCTCAACATTGGTAAATATCACAATCATACTCAACGAAATAATAAGGTACTTTAATTAGTTAACTAAGCTGGTTGCTCGACCTTAAGGTCAAGTTACAAATATACGCCTCGCAGGGCGAAAACTTATTGAAAGGGAAATAACACAACGGAAAATAAGATAACTTCGTGGCGCCATCCAGTATACCACAGGCAACTGACTGGGCTCGCTCCCTAGATAGACAGTTCCTCTTGGAGTTCCTCCTCCAAAGCTGGGGTAGTCTCTTCTTCAACTGGTGTTGTATTGTGGCAAGGGTGAGTACTTGGTACTCAGCAAGTCATGCACAGAATGCAAACTAATATACTACATGCAGGGCTTAGTACAAAGGAGTAGCTCATGGTATAATTGCAGCAAAACAACATTTGACAAGTAGCATAGTAGATCCGAAAGCAGTAAAAACAAGTATAAGATCAATAACTTTTCCAGGAGTTAAATAAACATCTTTCTCATTCCTAATCCACATTTCCATCAACATCATTATTAAACCAAACCAAACCTTTCAAGTCCAAGTTATTTTCAAGAAAGTCTAACCCTTGACTGTAATTCTCGAGTAATGTCCAATGCCGCGGACACGGCTATTCGAATAGATTTTACACTCTGCAGAGGTTATGCACTTTACCCACAAGATACAGCCAAACACCACAAAGGCGAGTGTCCATAACAAAGTCTTTCGGAAACTTCAAACAGCACAAGTGGTCCTCCCCGGTGACTGCACATTAACCCTTCCCTTAGCGAAGGCGAAGTTTAGGCCAATCCACCGTTAGATGGGTACCTGGCCGCAGCCCCGGTACGCTCCCCCGTACAACTACACAAAAGGTATAGTTGACACCCCGAGGTTCCACAGGTACGTTATTAGTGACTTAATCAACTAGGTCCGTCCCATTACAGACATGTGGTTGCACGTTTGACTCAGTTCAAAGGCTTGCAAGGTTGAGTCCTTAAGGTGACCAGGGCAAGACTACCAGAAGAACCAAATCAACGCTCCCGGTGCCACAACTGGCCCACCCGATCATTCTTGCCACATGCCCCGATTGAAAACTATTTATCAAACCCCAGTTGATTACCATGCACCACGTGCCATCAACAATCACAACACATGATACTTCTTCAAAACAAGTTCAATATCTCGTTACGTCAATATTAGCATTTGATTATCCAAAGCATTTCATGTGGCAGGGCTAAGCATACTACATCGGTCTAACTACCCATGTTGGCAATTTAATATTGTCCAACTAATAATCCCCAACTAGGATGACAAGGGGTCATGGCACATATTTAATTAACCAAAGTGTCATACAACAATTTGGCATTTATCTAATTTCCCATAATTAAGTAAAGCATTTTCTAATTTAAATTAGCATGCAATAATTTAAATCAAATTAATTTCAAAAATGGGATCAATATGGTCAAAGCATAACTTGCCATCAAAGAGTACTTGTTCTTGGTCTTGAGCTGGCTCCTGGGTCAACACTTCACCTTCGAAGCCCTCGGGCACTTCAACGTCTACTCGTAAAGCGTGCAAATAGCAATAAATGAATAAATAGTAGACAAAAAGTGTCCAAACATCCAAATGAAGTCCATAAACAGAGAGGGCATAATTTTATGAATTTTTAGGAATTTGAATCGGCAAAATCGGAGTTAAAACGCAAAAGTTACAAGCGTTTAAAGTTTAAATAATCAATTAAATAATATTACAGAGAAAAACTTTGGTCCAAAAATTAAATAAAATTCACCATTAGGTAGATCTCAATTTTATAAAAATTTAGATATTTGAATCACTAAAATCGGAGTTAAATTGCAAAAGTTATAAGCGTTTGAAGTTTCAAAATTCAAATAAATCAATAATCCGAATTAATCCATTTATTTTTATGCTGAAAAACCGAATAATGACGTCAGCATGACATCAGCGTGGATTTTGATTTTCCACCAAATTATTTTTCTATTGAAAAATCGATTTATTGCGTCAGCCGGTCCATGAACGTGGTCCACGGTTCGGTTTGGGTCCACCGTGGACCCGGCCCACTACCGCATTTAATCGGCCGACAAAGCGGGCCCCTCGGGTGACGCCAAGATCGACGCCACCGAAGCTCGGCTGGGACGGCCGATACCGGGCCCCACCGTGACATCATGGTGACGTCATGGTGCGGTTCGGCTGAGCCGCTGACACGCGGGCCCCACGTGACGTCAGCGGCGACCGCGTGACCACGCTGACTGCGACGGTCAGTCTCCTAGCCACGTGGCTAGATCTCGGCCGTTGATTTGAAAATCAATGGCCCAGATCGGATCTGGGTTTCATGCGTTTGGAAACAGCTCAGCTGATTTGGACCGTTCGATCTCGATCGGACGGTCTAGATCCAATCTAGAGTTTACAACGTGGCTAACCCTAGCCGTTCGATCTCGATCTAACGGCTGACATCTATCCAAGTACGGTGCGGTTTTAGCTACGTGGCACAATCTGAACCGTTGGATCTAGATCCAATGGTTGGAAATAGATCTAGAAATTACAACGTGAGATTTTACCGTGGTGACATGGACAAATCTGGGCCCTCGGATCTTGATCGGACGGTTGGTGGAGCTCGAGCGATGCCGATGGCGTGCGGCGGTGCTTGTAGACCGGAGATGAGGACGACGACCACAGCAACGGCGTTGCGGGGCCCCTCCGGCGAAGTGAAAGGTACCCTCCGACGCGGCTTGTCCTTGCAGTTCCGGATCTGGACTCAACGGCGGCGGAATCGACGAATAACCGCGGCGAAAACCTAACGCAACTACGGCGAGCTCTGGCGGGCGAACGGCGGCGGCTCAGGCGACGTGGTCTAGGGCTATGGGTGTGCACGGAAGTCGGCTACGCTGTGGCGGCGGCGGCGCCTTAAATAGGGGCCTCGGCTTCCGTGTATTGCGTGGAGACCAAGGTCCACCCGGTTGCGGCGGCGGAATATGAATCCAATTCGGATTCGGTGACGTGGCTCAACGTGGACCGTTGGATCAAGATCCAACGGCATGGGGGTTTGGGCTCAGGTCCGGTCGGGTGACCTGGTTGCCTCGGTCGGGCTCGGGTTCGGGCGACGTGGCTCGATCGTGGCCGTTGGATCACGATCCAACGGTCATGCGCGTTAGGGTTCGGTGACGTGGTTCGACCGAGACGGCTTGGCGCGGTCGGGTCCGGGTCGGACTCGAGTCTGACTCGGACTCGAGTCCGGTCGGATGAACAGTGAAACCTGGTTTGGGTTTTTCCAGTGATTAAATATTCAAATTAATTCACAAAAATTCATTTAATTCATTAAAAATAGGAAAACACTCAGAAAAATTCTATAAAATATTTTGGAACATTTTGGACTCAAATAAAATATTTCCAACAAAATTTTATTTGCAAAATTAAATTCTTTAATTATTTGAAAAGGGAATAAATTCAAATAAATTCCAAATAAATCCCAGAAAATTCCAAAAATTCACAAAAGTGCCAAATCTTATTAAAATTCATGAAAAACAAAAATTGGGGTGTTACAATACCGAGGAATGCATTCACTTGGTAATTGAATTGACGTGCGCGAACTCGAGTAATTGGTCGTTGTATTACATCATTGGTTTCAATTGGATGTGTAGGCGTGATCGTATCCATAGTAGTGATGTCCTCATCAACGGGAGAGATGTCGAGTGTTTGGATTCTGGAAATGCATGGCCGTGGTTTGGGATTTTGAGTCACATATCGAGAAACAGTGGTCGAGCTAACCAAACAAGTATAACATGAACTCGCCTTGAGCTTGACCGATATCGTGAGGCAAAGGGAAAAGTGTAACACCCTAGCATCTAGTATGCCCTGAATGTCACCAAACATGATAGAAGAAGCATCTAAATACCATAAATAAATATAAATTACAGCAAAGGAGCAAATGCTAAAACCGAAAATCTCGGCAGCATGCCCTTTGTTTTTCCATAGATTTCAGCCTCAATAATCATAACATGGCAAGATAGCATAATAGAGAACAATTCTAACATGATAGCTAAGGATTTCGTCGACCATTCAAGTCCCTCACATACTTTACTCATCACATAAACCAATTATGAATAAACATTGAATCATGGGCATCGACGGGGCAATTAACCATTATAACATTGAGCCTAACGACCAATCATAATTGAGGGAAACGTTTGGTGGTGTTTATTTGAATGGAGTTATGTGTGGATGTGCATCTAGCTCCCTTTCCCACATGCCGAACTCATGGTACCTAAAAAAACATCAAACAACAAGCGTGAGTTCATCACTCAGCAAAGTGTATTGCAATGATACAAAAACAATAATCAACTCACATACATACTTAATGCCATTCACATATCCTGAGAGTCAACTCATGAACTTCATTTATGCTCTCATATAACCTCATCATAAACATCTCAAATAACATCTTCATATGCATCTCATAGAACATCATAATCATCTCATAAACCACTTCATTCATGCAATGCAATGCACATGTCCCTTTGAAGCACATACCGGTATTGCCGAGTACACACCCGTCGGCGTGCACCCTCTTTCCGCCTTCCATCCCGTAGATGGAGGGTGCCTACTCCTCTCTTCTATTCCCAACCGTGGATGGAATCACGAGGTAGGACTTACTCAATGGCGCTCCGGATTAGTCATAACTTTCTCACCGACCTCACCGGACTAGTTATGACTTTCTCACCGACCGGGCCAGTTCTCATGCCATGTATGCAAATATGTCATAAACACAAACAACTTGCACATAAACTCAACTAAACATTGCATAGCCTCATAATAAACTATTTTCATCATATCGCAAGTAAGAGTCAATCATGGCATCATATCATAAAGCATCTGTAAACCATCTCATTTTCAAATATTACGGCTTCCTAAGCCGCAACCACTACAATACACTTGCCTTTAACCCATCGGAACGGTGTGGCGAGATGATGATGCCACTCCTGAGGTCACACCACCTGCAAATACATGTTTTACACTCAATTTCATACCACCCAAGAAAGTACAAAACTCAGAACACAACGATTCTACCCAAAACCCCGAAAACCTGAAAAACAGACCAATCTGTCCGTCGGGACAGCAGGCTTCCAACAATCATAACTTGAGTTATAAGACTCCAAATCGAGTAAACGAGTACATCATCGCGAAGCTTAGGAAATTTCCTAGATTTTTTCTAAGTATTGGGAAAAGCTGGTTCGGCCTCTAAAATTGCCTAATCCACAGATCAACCCGATCTGTCCCAAATCACGTCACAGTTTTGAACACGCTCGGTAAAACAGCCATAACTTTCAAACGGATGATTGGAATTTTACATTCTTGGTGTCCACTGAAAGGTATTGAAATTACCTACAACTTTCTCAACAGGCGGATGACCAAATTCCGACTCTAAAATCCCCGAAACTGCGACCGAAGTCGACTGTCTAGAATTGGCCGAGGCTACCGCACGCGACAGATCTAATAAACAACTTCATACCTCTAATGGAAGCACCCAAACACCAAAATTAATCATGTTAATCCCCACCTAACTAGCACCACAATCCTACAAACCAAATCCCCATTGCTTACCTTCCCTTGACGAACTTCCGAATCGGCGCACGTCTCCTCGCGACCCGATCCTCTGTCCCCTCGCCAGAACCGCCAGAAACGCCGAATCCCCATGGATGGAGCACTCCCGAACAACACTATGGGGGCTATGAGAGGTGGAGACTGAGATGGGGAGACGTGGGAGGGGTGCAAAGGGAGAGGGAGAGGTGTGGCTAGGGGAGGCAAGGGGGCGCATGGGGGAAGGCAAGGGGGCGCATGAGGGGAGGCAATGGGGATGCAAGGGGGGAAGCCCTAGGGTTTTCTTGCAGAAATTTCCCCACATGGGCCAAGAAAAACCCCCCACCAACGGCCCAACTAAGTCCCCTAAGGCCCAAACCCCCGGAAACGGCCCAAAACGCGATAAAACACCATACCGTAATGCCGTTTTCCCTAAAGTCACATTCTGAGATGCCACAAAAAGCATATGACTGAACATTGTTAAGGTTCATCCAATGTGATCTTTATGTATTCTTGGGAGTCAGAATGTTCTACTAGGGACCGTTACTGATTATTGGTCGAGTAGGAGTACTTGATCCATGTACAAGTGCACGTGAACCTATGGGGCCGCACGCTTAAAGGGTTGAAACCAAATTCAGATGGTGATCAGAGTTGGAACAGAATTTGGATGGTGATCGAGTTTGTGTGAGATTTAGAGTTCGTAATGGGCCTCTAATGTAGAGCCCATTATGGGACATCTATATAAAGGGAGAGGTGGTGACAGATTAAGGGAGTGAGGAAAATTGTGTTAGACACATTAGGAATTCGGAACTCCTGAAAGCCTAGCCACCGCTCTCCCTTCTCATCTAATCGCACGGCCGAAACTAGTATTCCAACGTGTGGTGTTCCTCCCTGTAAGTGTGGATACCTTGGAGGCATTACTACAAGGCTTCAACGCTAGGACGATTCGCAACCTAAGTCCATCACGAAAGGTTCGTGAAGGAGGCACAAGTCTACAATGTCTGATCGATAGACTGGTCGGGGTCTATCTGATCTGGTAGGCAGACTAGTCAGTGCTGATTGGTTCTGATCAAGAAGCTGGTTGGAGTCCATCCAACCTAGTTGGTAAACTGATCGAAGCTGGTCGAATCCGGTCGGAGCTGGTATGCAAAGGGACGCGTTGCATTGACTCTACTTTTGCTACGGGTTTGCGCATCTAGTGGTAGTTCTATGATCTATTACTTGCAACGGTTCCTGGGTTATGTCGGGACCCCGAATTTGCAAATCCGGACCCTCTGTGTATTCAGCACTAGTCCAGGAACGCGCTAGTGCACACAGTCTTAACATCGGTATATATCACAATCATACCAAACGATACTATCAAAGTACTTTATTTAAATAATCAAAGGGTTACTCGACCTTATGGCCAAGTTACAAATATATGCCTTGCAAGGCAGAACTTATTAAAAGAGAAATAATAGCAGCGGAAAATCAAATAAACTTCGTGGCGCCATCCAAAGATACCACAGTAAATCGATCGGGCTCGCATCCCTAAGTAGACGGGTCCTCTTGGAGTTCCTCCTCCGGCTAGCGTAGTCTCCTCTTCAACTGTATTGTGTTGAGGCAAGGGTGAGTACTTGGTACTCGACAAGTCATGCACAGAATGCAAGCTAATATACTATATGCATGGCTTGGTACAAAGGAATAGCTTAAGGTATATTTATGTAAACAGATTTGACAAGTAATATAAGTAGATTCAAAGCAAGTAAAAACAAGTAAAGCATAAATAACTTTTCAAAAAGTTTAAATAACATTTTTCCCCATCCTAAACCATATTTCCATCATCTTCTTTGTTAAACCAACCCAACTTTTCAAATCCAAGTTATTTTCGTAAAATCTAACCCTTGATCGTAATTCCCGAGCATTGTCCGATCGTGGACTCGGCTATTCAAATAGATTCTACACTCTGCAGAGGTTATGCACTTTACCCACAAGATACAATCCACTCACCACGTCGGTACCGTGAATCGCCATACAAGAGTATGCGAATGAGCGATCATAACAAAGCCTTCGGAAGCCTCAAACAACACAGTGGTCCTCTCCAGACGTGCTCTACACCATCCCTTCCCTTAGCCAAGGCGAAGTATGGGACCAACACACCGTTAGATGGGTACCTGCCACAGCCACGATACGCTCCCCGCATAATCACACAAACGGTGTAATCGACACCCTGAGGCTCCACAAGTGAGTCCTTAGCGACTTAGTCAACTAGGGCCGTCCCATTCCAGCCATGTGGTTGCAAGTATGACCCAGTTCAAAGGCTTGCAAGGTTAAGTCCTTAGAGTGACCAGGCAAGACTACCCGAAAAACCAAATCAACACTCCCAATGCCACACTGCCCACCTGATTACTCTTGCCACATGCCCTGGCCGAAATCTGTTTATCAAACCCGCTTGATTACCATGCACCACGTGCCATCAACATCACATGATACTTTTCCAAAACAGGTTCAATATATCATTAAGTCAATATTAACATTTAATTATCCAAAATCATGTCATGAGCACGTAGCGTGTCTAAGCGATACTACAACGATCTAAACCCATGTTGGCAATTTAATAATGTCCAACTAGTAAACCACAACTAGGGTGACAAAGGGTCATGGCACATACTTAAGTAATCAAGGTGTCATATATCAAATTGGTATTTATCTAATCCCCAGGTTTAAACAAAGTATCTTTCTAATTGAACTAGCATGCAATAGTTTAAATCAAAATAGATTTCGAAATAGGATCAACATGGTCAAAGCACAACTTGCCTTCAAAAAGCACTTGCTCTTGGTCTTGAGTTGGATCCTGAGTCAATACTTCTCCTTCGAATCCCTCCAGACTTCAACGCTCTACTCGTAAAGCGTGCAAATAGCAAAGACACAAATAAACACTATGCAAAAAGATCCCAAAACTCCAAATAAAATCCATAAACAGAGAGAACATAATTTTCTGGATTTTTAGAAACTGGAATCGTCAAATTTGGAGTTAAAGCATAAAAGTTATGATTATTTAAAGTTTAAATAATCAATTAAATAATATTACAGAGAAAAACTTTAGTCCAAAATTAAATAAAATTCATATTTAGGTAGATCTTAATTTTATACAAATTTAGAAATTTGAATCGCTCAAATCGGAGTTGAAACGCAAAAGTTATAAGCGTTTGAAGTTTGAATCTAAATGTGAAATCATTATTCGAATTAATAAATCATTTTCTTTTGGAAATTAATTATTGCGTCGGCATAGACATGTGGCAGCTCCTGATTGGCCTGCCGACGCCACCGGTCCATGGGCTCGGTCCATGCTCGGCTCGGGTCCACGGTGGACTCGGTCCACGGCTCACGTGGATCGACATGTGGGCTCACTCGGGTGACGCTATCGCCGACGTCGGCCGGGCTCATCCGCACTGCGCGACAGTGGGACCCACCGTGACGCCATGGGTGACGCCGCCTTGGCTGGGTTAGCCATCGACATGCGGGCCTCTCGACACGCGGGCCGCGTCGGGTCAACACGCACGCTGCTGCGGGATTGGCCCGACCGCGTCGGTCCAACTTCCCGACACGTGGCGCAATCTCGTCCGTTGGTTTGAAAATCAACGGCACGGATTAGATCCAGGGTTAACACGTTGAAACTACTCGATGCTCGTGGGCCGTTCGATCTAGATCGGACGGTCGTATCTAATCCTATAATCGCATCAAGCTAAAGACGTGGCGATTGTGAACCGCTGGATCTTGATCCAACGGTCCCGCATCTAATCGGGTTTCTAGGGTTTGGGAAACACGTGAACTCACCGTTGCCGTCCGATCTGGATCCAACGGTGCACGAAGCTCAGGGACGGCGATGGCACGCGGCGGCGCTGGCTTGACCGGAGACGGGGACGACGACCTTGCCGTCGGCGTTTCTGGCGCGCTCCGGCGAAGTGAGGGGTACTCCCGAACGCGTCTCGTCTTGGGGAATCCGGATCTGGGCTTGATGACGCGGAGGACGACAGGACGGCAAAGAATATCGGCGTTTAATCGCGGCGAATGCATTTCCAACTCCGGCGAGCAATAACGGCGAGACGGTGGGATCCTAGCGGCGCGAGCTAGGTTTCGAACCGCGTGGGATGGCGATCCTCGGTATGCCCGGGCATTAAATAGCCTCGGCGTCCGTGCGGTAAAACGGAGACCTAGCTCTCCACGCGGCGACACGGCGGCGGAGTCCAGCTGACTCGGGCGGAGATTTATGAAATCGTGGCCGCCCACGTGGCACAACTAACGGCCACGATCGCGGCGCGCGACCGTCCGGTCCGACACGGCTCAGTCTGGTCTGACGGATCTCGGCCGTTGGATCTTGATCCAACGGTTGGGATTGATTAGGAGTTAGGAGTGGGTTCGATCGAGTCAATCGCTCGGTCGACTCGAGTCCGACTTCGGGATGAACAAGATTTGACCCGAGTTGGATTTTCCAGCGAATTAATATTTAAAATAATTCCCGATAATTCATTTAATTCATTAAAAATAGCAAATGACTCAAAAATTCGAGAAAAATTCGAAAATATTTTGGATCATTTTGGACTCAAATAAAATATTTCCAACAAAAATTTATTTGCAAATTTAAATTCTTTAATTATTTCAAAATGGAATAAATTCAAATAAATTCCAAATAAATCCAAATAAATTCGAGAAAATTCCAAAATTCACCAAAGTGCCAAATCACACATGAATTTAAGAAAAGCAAAATTTTGGGGTGTTATAAACCTCCCCTTAATAGAATCTCGTCCCTAGATTCAGGCTTACTAAAGGAATAGGTTTGGAAATTCTTTCTTCAAATCCTCTTCACGCTCCCAAGTCGCTTCACTTTCTTCATGGTTGCTCCAATCGAACTCTGAGTAATCGGGTTGACTTGTTTCTAGTTTCTCGATCCATTGTGTCTAGAATCCTCACGGGATGCTCCTTATAAGTCAAATCTTCTTGCAACTCAATTGACTCTAGCGGTGTCTGCCTTCGTGAACTCGGAGACACTTCTTTAATCGGGACACATGGAATACGCTATGCACTCCTCGCCAACGATCGTGGCAACTCCGGTGGTAGGCAACTTCACCTCTGCGACTCATAATCTTAAATGGTCCAACTTAACGTGGTGCGAGTTTCCCTTTGGCATTGAACCTCTTAACTCCCCTGAGAGGCGTAACTCTGATGTATACGAAGTCTTCTGGTTCAAAACTCAAATCTCGGCGACGATTGTCGGATAACTCTTCCTGGCCGAGATTGGGCTATCTTCAACCTTTCCCTAATCATAGCAATCGCTCTTGACCTCTTGAAGAATATCAGGCCCAAAGACACGGCGCTCGGCCTCATTCCAATTCAATGGTGTCCGATGTGGTCGACCATACAAAGGCCTCAAAAGGTGACATCTCAGAACTAGCCTCGATAACTATTGTTGTAACTAAACTCGGCATACGGCAAACTTTTATCCCAAGAGGTAGCATAAGCCAATGCACAAGCTCTTAACATATCCTCCAGAATCTGGTTGACTCTTTCGGTGCCCATCCGCCTCGTGGATGATAAGTCGATCTTGAAGTTCAAACGGGTCCCCATGGCTTCATGCAACTTATTCCGTAACCTTGAGGTAAATTGGGTACCTCTGTCCGATACAATCCTCCTTGGCACTCCGTGCAAACAAACAATCTCGATCATGTACAACTCGCTAACTTATCTCCCGAGTAAGTGGTCTTCACGGGATAAAATGGGCTACTTTAGTCAGCGATCCACTATAACCCATATGGAGTCATAACCTCCTTGAGTCTTCGGCAAACCGGTAATGAAATCCATTCCGATTTCCTCCCACTTCCACTCAGGTATTTTTAGCGTACCGTAGCAATCCTGCTGGTTTTACGATGCATTGCCTTGACTCTCGGCATACGTCGCACAATGCAACATGGTCGGCAACTTCACGTTTCATACTCGCCACCGAATCTCTCCTTCAGATCCCGATACATCTTGGCGCTTCGAGGATGAATCGAGTACTTAGAGTCATGGGCTTCTTCCAAAATCGCTTGCTTTAACTCCTTTTGTTAGGCACACAAATGCGATCCTTCATCCACAACGTGCCTTGTTCATCCATCTTGAAGTCCTCTCGCCTTGCCTTCCTCCTTGATGGACTTAATCCTGCGGATCTTGTCATCATCCTTCCGTCCTTCTCGGATCTGATCCTCTAAGGTAGGCTTTACTTCTAATGCGCCAAGAATCCGCTAGGTACAACCTCAATCTTCATCTTTCAAAATCCTCACATAACTCATCCTCGACTTGTGGCTAGCAACGCACTCACGGTATGGCTTTTCCGACTCGAGCATCGGCTACCACGCTGGCCTTCCCGGATGGTAATGGATTCCAACATTATAGTCCTTGATCAACTCTAGCCATCTCCTTTGCCTCATATTCAGATCCGACTGGGTGAATATGTACTTAAGGCTCTTATGATCCGTGATACACCTCACATCTGTTTCCAATCGATAGTGACGCCATATCTTCAAAGCATGCACTACGGCGCTAACTCTAGGTCATGTGTCGGATAATTTTCCTCATGCGGCCTCAATCGCCTTGATGCATAAGCGACGACCTTTCCATTCTCATCAGACACATCCAAGTCCTTGGCGCGATGCGTCACAATAAATATCGAAGCTTTGAGCAACATCCTAAGAACTAACACCGGTCTTGATGTCAATCGCTTCTTCACTCCTGAAATCCTTCCTCACATTCTCCAAGCGTCCATGCAAACTTCTTTTCCTTCTTCAAGAATTGCGTAAGAGGTTTCGCAATTGTCGAAAAGCCTTCGATGAAACGGCGGTAATATCCTGCCATTCCAAGGAAACTCCGAATGCTGGTCACGCCTTGGTCGCTCCCAATGTAACACAGCTTCTACTTTGCTTGGATCTACTGGCGACTCCTTCATGGTCATTACATGTCCAAGAAACTCCACCTTGTCCTTCCAAAAATCACACTTGCTGAACTTGGCGAAAAGTTGCTGTTCCTCGCCTTTCCAAAACTCGCCTTAAGTGTTCGGCATGTTCATCCTCTGCCTTGGAGTAGACTAGGATATCGTCTATGAACACGACGACAAACTTGTCCAAATATTCCATGAACACCTTATTCATCATATTCATGAAATAAGCCGGCGCGATTCGTTAAATCCCAAAGGACATAATCAGAACTCGTAATGTCCATATCTTGACGAGAATGCGCCTTGAATATCTTCTCGATCGGATCTTCAATCGATGGTATCCCGATCTCGAGATCAATCTTGGAGAAAACTCCGGCTCCTCTTAATCGATCAAACAAATCATCAATCCTGGTAGCGGATACTTATTTTTCACGGTGACTTCATTGAGTGCACGGTAGTCAATGCACATCCTGAAACTCCCGCCCTTCTTCTTGACAAACAAAACTGGTGCTCCCCACGGTGACGAACTTGGTCTGATAAATCCTTTATCCATTAACTCTTCCAAATTGTTTCTTCATCTCTACCAACTCCTCGGTGGACATCCGATAGGGTCTTTTGCTATCGGTCTTTGTGCAGGTACAAGCTCTATCACAAACTCTATGTCCCCTGTCTCGCGGCATACCGTAGATCTTCGGGAAAACATCGGGTACTCACTCACTACCGGAACATCCTCTATGCTGATTGCCTTGGTTGTTAACCATCAACTGTCCATCTCTAATCGCAGTGGCTTGAAATTCCACTTTCTTCCCACAGGGCTCTCAATCGAGATAGTTCTTCGTCCACAATCCAATACAGCCTTGTGTTTGGATAACCAATCCATTCCCAATATAACATCTAAGGTCCTGGTCTCCAAAATTATAAGGTTTGCTAGGAACTCTATTCCATCTATTAGTATTCTCACCGGAACATCCTACTTCCGCTCGGAGTTCGAACTGTGGGTTTGAACTAACAAAGATGCACTTAAGTCTTGCCATTCTCAAGTCATTTCTAGTAGCAAAGCCTTGCGAAACAAACGAATGCGAAGCTCCAGAGTCAAACAAAATCACAGGTGTATCGAGTTAACAAGTAACTTACCCAAGATTTACGCTCAGAGCATTTTGCAAAGGTGCATCTGCGGTGACATGGTTGACTCGGCCTCTCACCACGGCCTGGGGTGTGGCTCTGGTCTTGGCGCCCTAGCTGGGTGGTTCCTAGATTGAAGCGAATCGGGTCGCCTCGCTGTCTTCTTTGGACAATCATGGCAAAGTGTCCTGGCTCGTTGCGCTTGTAGCAGCGTCTCACTGTTCCTTCTTTGGCTGCACAGGGTAGCGTTTCTAGCGGGTGGGTCAGTAGTTTTGATTGGCGTGTCTTGGTGCCGGGATGGTGTCCTTGTTGCATTCTCGTGGTTGGAATCAAGAATTGATTTGGTGCAACTCTCAGCGCCGCTATGCTCCTCGACGTGATCCTTGCCGTTGCATCCTCGCGCTTCTGTTCTCATCCAGCTTCCTTGCGCTTTGTCCTCAAGAATAAGCGCCTTATTCACCAACTCTTGGAAATCTGGAAAGGTGTGGGTGATCAATCCTACTTGCAATCCTGAGTTAAGTCCCTTCATGAAACGAGACTGCCTGGATTTATCTCGTCGCTACATCCTCAAAGCGTAGCGTGCTAGCCGTGTGAACTTGTTCGTAGTCGCCACCGGGCCGATTACCTTGCTTCGTTGCTCAACTCTTCCTTCTTAAGGTCCATAATTCCTTCAGGCACGTGATATCGCCGAATGCACCGTGAACTCCTCCCAAGTGATATCTTGAGGGTTCTCTCGCGGGCACGTGGTTCTCCCACCATTCAAGCGGTCCTTCCAACCGATGAGAAGCGTAAAGTACCTTCTCATTCCCTATGCATTGAGCTATGTGTAGCTTCCTCTCAATTGATCTTAACCAATCGTCGGCCTCCAACGGATTGGCATTCCCAGAGAAAGTGGGTGGGTGAGTCCTCATGAACTCTGACAGCTTTGTATTCTCAAGCGTGGTCCCCGATTAACTTGATTAGCGATGGCCTGAGCAAAGGACGTGCTGCATTTGTTGCATCATAGCATGCATCAACTGGTCTGAGCAGCAAGAAATGCTCCAAAATTCTGCACATCCAAAGTGGCGGTCGTGCTCCATCATTGGGGTTTTCTGGCGAGATCCACTCCCATTGCTTCCAAAGTTCCCACGGGTGTTCACCATCTGCTGATTGCTCTAGGTTTAGAGATGAGAGGGAAACAAGAATAGACAAGTAATATGGAACTTATGCGGGCTTAAAGGGGTAACTTTAGGGTCCATCTTTATTATTAATAACTTGGTATGGCTGCTTACAATGCCTAAGGGCCTTGCAACACATAATGCACACTCAAAGAAACAAAGCAAATCCAAATCGAACTAACTCTGAGTCTAACGCCTAAAGGGTGACTCTTTATTCTCGTGACTCGACTCGGCGAAGGAGTCTCACTATAGAACCTAAGCTCATTCATCGAGAAAACCTCCACGGCCTGGTACGGTGTCGCGGCATAGGCGCCGAAACGATCGCCATGTCCAAATGACTATGTCATCTGTGGTAGTCGAAGAAGCAAAGGTCCTCATCGAGATCCGACTCCTCCGGATCTGGCTCGTGTAGCTCGAGCACGCCTCGGGTCCGTCCGCATAAAGTCATCTCCAACTCGCCAATCCTTCGTAGAAGGTGTGCCACATACTCTTTGAGCTTCCCGCCATCTGCTCTTCTCTGTCGTGATCTCCTTGCGGGCCTTCAGAGCTCCTTGCTTGTATTATCTAGTACATCTTCCTGGCGACGATTTAATCGTGCTAACCGTGTAACCGCGGGCATTCTCATCCTGAATCGCCTTCGGTCAAGAAGGTTATCGCTGCGCGGATGATAACGGAACACCGTGCTTTCCAACTCTCTGGCGTGGATATCGTAATGTGCCGCATTGCTCGTCGTGAAACTTCTTGGATACCCATCCGCATTGTAGATCTTCTAGCGGTCAAAGTGTATCGAGCGATTGCCTGGCCCCTCTTCCCGACAGTACCTCAATCCTCACGCCACAAGCCTTGATCAATCCTCGCTTGTCCGATCACTTCCACTTGGTATTGGGGCTTCTCAAAATCTTCGAGAGTTTGTAGCATGTGCCAAAGTTCCGCAAGCGTGACCAACTCCTAGATCAACGTAGTTGAACTCTTCCTCCATCTGTCACAAGAGTGCTTTTCGTAAGAACTCGGAATTTTTCGATCGTGATTTGAGGTAAGGGAGAATTTCAGCAAGAGGCAAGAAAAGAGAGAAGGGGATAAGTCGAGAGGTCATTTCTTGTCTTCACAAATTTTTAGCTTTAGAAAATAGGTTTTATCCTCACTACGACCATTCTAGCTTAGGGTTGAGCCTACAAATAAGTATGGCTCGATACCACCTCTGTCGGGACCCCGAATTTGCAAATCCGACCCTCTGTGTATTCAAAGACTAGTCCAGAACGCGCTTAGTGCACACAGTCTTAACATCGGTATATATCACAATCATACCAAACGATACTATCAAAGTACTTTATTTAAATAATCAAAGGGTTACTCGACCTTATGGCCAAGTTACAAATATATGCCTTGCAAGGCGTAACTTATTAAAAGAGAAATAATAGCAGCGGAAAATCAAATAAACTTGTGGCGCCATCCAAAGATACCACAGGCAACTGATCGCTCGCATCCCTAAGTAGACGGGTCCTCTTGGAGTTCCTCCTCCAAATGGCGTAGTCTCCTCTTCAACTGGTATTGTGTTGAGGCAAGGGTGAGTACTTGGTACTCAAGCAAGTCATGCACGTAATGCAAGCTAATATACTATATGCATGGCTTGGTACAAAGGAATAGCTTAAGGTATATTTATGTAAACAAGATTTGACAAGTAATATAAGTAGATTCGGAAGCAAGAAAACAAGTAAAGCATAAATAACTTTTCAAAAAGTTTAAATAACATTTTTCCCCATCCTAAACCATATTTCCATCATCTTCTTTGTTAAACCAACCCAACTTTTCAAATCCAAGTTATTTTCGTAAAATCTAACCCTTGATCAGTAATTCCCGAGCATTGTCCAAAGACCGTGGACTCGGCTATTCAAATAGATTCTACACTCTGCAGAGGTTATGCACTTTACCCACAAGATACAATCCACTCACCACGTCGCCGTAGTGAATCGCCATACAAGAGTATGCGAATGAGCGATCATAACAAAGCCTTCTAAGCCTCAAACAACACAGTGGTCCTCTCCGGACGTGCTCTACACCATCCCTTCCCTTAGCCAAGGCGAAGTATGGGACCAACACACCGTTAGATGGGTACTGCCACAGCCCACGATACGCTCCCCGCATAATCACACAAACGGTGTAATCGACACCCTGAGGCTCCACAAGTGAGTCCTTAGCGACTTAGTCAACTAGGGCCGTCCCATTCCAGCCATGTGGTTGCAAGTATGACCCAGTTCAAAGGCTTGCAAGGTTAAGTCCTTAGAGTGACCAGGCAAGACTACCCAAAACCAAATCAACACTCCCAATGCCACACTGCCCACCTGATTACTCTTGCCACATGCCCCGATCGAAATCGTTTATCAAACCCCGCTGATTACCATGCACCACGTGCCATCAACATCACATGATACTTTTCCAAAACAGGTTCAATATATCATTAAGTCAATATTAACATTTAATTATCCAAAATCATGTCATGAGCACGTAAAGGTGTCTAAGCAAAGATACTACAACGATCTAAACCCATGTTGGCAATTTAATAATGTCCAACTAGTAAACCACAACTAGGGTGACAAAGGGTCATGGCACATACTTAAGTAATCAAGGTGTCATATATCAAATTGGTATTTATCTAACCCCTGTGTTTAAACAAAGTATCTTTCTAATTGAACTAGCATGCAATAGTTTAAATCAAAATAGATTTCAAATAGGATCAACATGGTCAAAGCACAACTTGCCTTCAAAAAGCACTTGCTCTTGGTCTTGAGTTGGATCCTGAGTCAATACTTCTCCTTCGAATCCCTCCCAGACTTCAACGTCTACTCGTAAAGCGTGCAAATAGCAAATACACAAATAAACACTATGCAAAAGATCCCAAAACTCCAAATAAAATCCATAAACAGAGAGAACATAATTTTCTGGATTTTTAGAAACTGGAATCGCCAAATTTGGAGTTAAAAGCATAAAAGTTATGATTATTTAAAGTTTAAATAATCAATTAAATAATATTACAGAGAAAAACTTTAGTCCAAAAATTAAATAAAATTCATATTTAGGTAGATCTTAATTTTATACAAATTTAGAAATTTGAATCGCTCAAATCGGAGTTGAAACGCAAAAGTTATAAGCGTTTGAAGTTTGAATCTAAATTTGAAATCATTATTCGAATTAATAAATCATTTTCTTTTCGAAATTAATTATTGCGTCAAGATAGACATGTGGCAGCTCCTGATTGGCCTGGCGACGCCACCGGTCCATGGGCTCGGTCCATGCTCACTCGGGTCCACGGTGGACTCGGCCCACGGCCACGTGGATCGACATGTGGGCCCACTCGGGTGACGCTATCGGCGTCGGCTGAGGCTCATCCGCACTGGCCACCGACAGTGGGACCCACTGCGTGACGCCATGGGTGACGTCGGCGCTTGGTCGGGTTAGCCAGCGACATGCGGGCCCTCTCGACACGCGGCCTCGCGTGTCGGGCGTCTACACGCGACGCGCTGCGGATTTGGCCCGACCGCGTCGGTCCAACTTCCCGACACGTGGCGCAATCTCGTCCGCTGGTTTGAAAATCAACGGCGCGGATTAGATCCAGGGTTAACACGCTGAAACTACTCGATGCTCGTGGCCGCTCGATCTAGATCGGACGGTCCGTATCTAATCCTATAATCGCCTTTGCTACAAAGACGTGGCGATTGTGAACCGTTGGATCTTGATCCAACGGCCCGCATCTAATCGGGTTTCTAGGGTTTGGGAAACACGTGAACTCACCGCTGCCGTCCGATCTGGATCCAACGGTGCACGGCTCGTGGACGGCGATGGCACGCGCGGCGCCGGGCTTGACCGGAGACGGGACGACGACCTTGCCGCCGGCGTTTCGGGCGCGCTCCGCCGGCGAGGGTACTCCGAACGCTGCCTCGCCTTGGGGAATCCGGATCCGGGCTTGATGACGGCGAGGACGACGGACGGCAGCAATATCGGCGTTTAATCGCGCGAACAGACTTCCAACTCCGGCGAGCAATAACGGCGAGACGGTGGGGATCCTAGCGGCGCGAGCTAGGGTTTCGGAACCGGCGTGGGATGGCGATCTCGGTATGCCGGGCATTAAATAGCCTCGCCTGCGTGCGTAAAACGGAGACCTAGCTCTCCACGGCGGACACGGCGCGGAGTCCAGCTCGGACTCGGCGGAGACGATGAAATCGTGGCCGCCCACGTGGCACAACCAACGGCCACGATCGCTGGCGCGACGGTCCGGTCGGACACGGCTTCGGTCCTGGTCTGACGGATCTCACCGTTGGATCTTGATCCAACTGGTTGGGATTGATTAGGAGTTAGGAGTGGGTTCTTCGAGTCAATCGCTCGGTCGGACTCGAGTCCGACTTTCGGTCGGATGAACAAGATTTGACCCGAGTTGGATTTTCCAGCCAATTAATATTTAAAATAATTCCCGATAATTCATTTAATTCATTAAAAATAGCAAATGACTCATAAAAATTCCAGAAAAATTCTGGAAAATATTTTGGATCATTTTGGACTCAAATAAAATATTTCCAACAAAAATTTATTTGCAAATTTAAATTCTTTAATTATTTCAAAATGGAATAAATTCAAATAAATTCCAAATAAATCCAAATAAATTCCAGAAAATTCCAAAATTCACCAAAGTGCCAAATCACACATGAATTTAAGAAAAGCAAAATTTTGGGGTGTTACAAACCTCCCCTTAATAGAATCTCGTCCCCGAGATTCAGGGCTTACTAAAGGAATAGGTTTGGAAATTCTTTCTTCAAATCCTCTTCGCTCCCAAGTCGCTTCACTTTCTTCATGGTTGCTCCACCGAACTCTACAGAATCGGGTTGACTTGTTTCTAGTTTCTCGATCCATTGTGTCTAGAATCCTCACGGATGCTCCTTATAAGTCAAATCTTCTTGCAACTCAATTGACTCTAGCGGTGTCTGCTCCTCAGAACTCGGAGACACTTCTTTAATCGGGACACATGGAATACGCCATGCACTCCTCGCCAACGCATCGTGGCAACTCCACCGGTAGGCAACTTCACCTCTGCGACTCAAAATCTTAAATGGTCCAACATAACGGGTGCGAGTTTCCTTTGGCATGGAACCTCTTAACTCCCGAGAGGCGAACTACGAGGTATACAAAGTCTTCTCGTTCAAAACTCAAATCTCGGCGACGATTGTCAAGATAACTCTTCTCGTCGAGATTGGGCTATCTTCAACCTTTCCCTAATCATAGCAATCGCTCTTCACCTCTTGAAGAATATCAGGCCCAAAGACACGGCGCCACGGCCTCATTCCAATTCAATGGTGTCCGACAGGTCGACCATACAAAGGCCTCAAAAGGTGACATCTCAGAACTAGCCTCGATAACTATTGTTGTAACTAAACTCGGCATACGGCAAACTTTTATCCCAAGAGGTAGCATAAGCCAATGCACAAGCTCTTAACATATCCTCCAGACCTGGTTGACTCTTTCTTGCCTCGCCCATCCGTGCAGGATGATAAGGTATCAAGTTCAAACGGGTCCCCATGGCTTCATGCAACTTATTCCGTAACCTTGAGGTAAATTGGGTACCTCGTCCGATACAATCCTCCTTGGCACTCCGTGCAAACAAACAATCTCGATCATGTACAACTCGCTAACTTATCTCCCGAGTAAGTGGTCTTCACGAGGATAAAATGGGCTACTTTAGTCAGCGATCCACTATAACCCATATGGAGTCATAACCTCCTTGAGTCTTCGCAAACCGGTAATGAAATCCATTCCGATTTCCTCCCACTTCCACTCGAGTATTTTTAGCTACCGTAGCAATCCTGCTGGTTTCTCGATGCATTGCCTTGACTCTCTGGCATACGCCGCACAATGCAACATGGTCGGCAACTTCACGCTTCATACTCGGCCACCGTAATCTCTCCTTCAGATCCCGATACATCTTGGCGCTTCCAGATGAATCGAGTACTTAGAGTCATGGGCTTCTTCCAAAATCAGTTGCTTTAACTCCTTTTTGTTAGGCACACAAATGCGATCCTTCATCCACAACGTGCCTTGTTCATCCATCTTGAAGTCCTCTGCCTTGCCTTCCTCCTTGATGGACTTAATCCTGCGGATCTTGTCATCATCCTTCTGTCCTTCTCGGATCTGATCCTCTAAGGTAGGCTTTACTTCTAATGCGGCCAAGAATCCGCTAGGTACAACCTCAATCTTCATCTTTCGAAAATCCTCACATAACTCATCCTGACTTGTGGCTAGCAACGCACTCACGGTATGGCTTTTCCGACTCAGAGCATCGGCTACCACGTTGGCCTTCCCGGGATGGTAATGGATTCCAACATTATAGTCCTTGATCAACTCTAGCCATCTCCTTTGCCTCATATTCAGATCCGATCGGGTGAATATGTACTTAAGGCTCTTATGATCCGTATACACCTCACATCTGCTTTCCAATCGTATAGTGACGCCATATCTTCAAAGCATGCACTACTGGCGGCTAACTCTAGGTCATGTGTCGGATAATTTTCCTCATGCGGCCTCAATCGCTTTGATGCATAAGCGGCGACCTTTCCATTCTCAGACAAGACACATCCAAGTCCTTGGCGCGATGCGTCACAATAAATATCGAAGCTTTGAGCAACATCCGTAGAACTAACACCGGTCTTGATGTCAATCGCTTCTTCAGCTCCTCAAATCCTTCCTCACATTCTCAAGCGCCCATGCAAACTTCTTTTCCTTCTTCAAGAATTGCGTAAGAGGTTTCGCAATTGTCGAAAAGCCTTCGATGAAACGGCGGTAATATCCTCGCCATTCCAAGGAAACTCGAATGGGTCACGCCTTCTACCGCTCCCAATGTAACACGCCTTCTACTTTGCTTGGATCTACGGCGACTCCTTCAAGGTCATTACATGTCCAAGAAACTCCACCTTGTCCTTCCAAAAATCACACTTGCTGAACTTGGCTAAAAGTTGTCGTTCCTCGGCTTTTCCAAAACTCGCCTTAAGTGTTCGGCATGTTCATCCTCCTGCCTTGGAGTAGACTAGGATATCGTCTATGAACACGACGACAAACTTGTCCAAATATTCCATGAACACCTTATTCATCATATTCATGAAATAAGTGGCGCATTCGTCACCCCAAAGGACATAATCAGAACTCGTAATGTCCATATCTTGACGAGAATGCGCCTTTCTAATATCTTCTCGATCGGATCTTCAATCGATGGTATCCCGATCTCGCATCAATCTTGGAGAAAACTCCGCTCCTCTTAATCGATCAAACAAATCATCAATCCTGGGTAGCGGATACTTATTTTTCACGGTGACTTCATTGAGTGCATGGTAGTCAATGCACATCCTGAAACTCCCGTCCTTCTTCTTGACAAACAAAACTGGTGCTCCCCACGGTGACTAACTTGGTCTCGATAAATCCTTTATCCATTAACTCTTCCAAATTGTTTCTTCATCTCTACCAACTCCTCGGTGGACATCCGATAGGGTCTTTTGCTATCGGTCTTTGTACAGGTACAAGCTCTATCACAAACTCTATGTCCTCCCTGTCAGCGGCATACCAGGTAGATCTTCGGGAAAACATCGGGTACTCACTCACTACCGAACATCCTCTATGCTGATTGCCTTGGTAATGTTAACCATCAACTGTCCATCTCTAATCAGCAGTGGCTTGAAATTCCACTTTCTTCCCACAGGGCTCTCAACCGAGATAGTTCTTCGCCCACAATCCAATACAGCCTTGTGTTTGGATAACCAATCCATTCCCAATATAACATCTAAGGTCCGGGTCTCCAAAATTATAAGGTTTGCTAGGAACTCTATTCCATCTATTAGTATTCTCACCCGGAACATCCTACTTCCGCTCGAGTTCGGAACTGTGGGTTTGAACTAACAGCATGCACTTAAGTCTTGCCATTCTCAAGTCATTTCTAGTAGCAAAGCCTTGCGAAACAAACGAATGCGAAGCTCGAGTCAAACAAAATCATTGCAGTCTTGAGTTAACAAGTAACTTACCCAAGACGACGTCAGTAGCATTTTGCGGTGCATCTGCGGTGACATGGTTGACTCGGCCTCTCACCACGGCCTGGGGTGTGGCTCCTGGTCTTGGCGTCCTAGCTGGGGTGGTTCCTAGATTGAAGCGAATCGGGTCGCTCCTGCTGTCTTCTTTGGACAATCGTTGGCAAAGTGTCCTGGCTCGTTGCAGCTTGTAGCGGCGTCTCACCTGTTATTCCTTCTTTGGCTGCCTGGGGTAGCGTTTCTAGCGAGGGCTGGGGTCCGTAGTTTTGATTGGCAGGTCTTGGTGCTGGGATGGTGTCCTTGTTGCATTCTCGTGGTTGGAATCAAGAATTGATTTGGTGCAACTCTCAGCGCCGCTATGCTCCTCGACGTGATCCTTGCCGTTGCATCCTCGCGCTTCTGTTCTCATCCGGGCCTTGCGCTTGTCCTCAAGAATAAGCGCCTTATTCACCAACTCTTGGAAATCTGGAAAGGTGTGGGTGATCAATCCTACTTGCAATCCCGAGTTAAGTCCCTTCATGAAACGAGACTGCCTGGATTTATCTGTCGCTACATCCTCGAAGCGTAGCGTGCTAGCTGTGGTGAACTTGTTCAGGTAGTCGACCACCGCTGATTACCTTGCTTCGGCTCGAACTCTTCCTTCTTAAGGTCCATAATTCCTTCAGGCACGTGATACGTGTCGGAATGCAATTGTGAACTCCTCCCAAGTGATATCTTGAGGGTTCTCTGCGTGGCACGTAAGTTCTCCCACCATTCGTGGTGTTCCTTCCAACTGATGAGAAGCGTAAAGTACCTTCTCATTCCCTATGCATTGAGCTATGTGTAGCTTCCTCTCAATTGATCTTAACCAATCGTCGGCCTCCAACGGATTGGCATTCCCAGAGAAAGTGGGTGGGTGAGTCCTCATGAACTCGACACCTTGTATTCTCAAGCGTGGTCCCCGATTAACTTGATTAGCGATGGCCTGAGCAAAGGACGTGCTGCATTTGTTGCATCATAGCATGCATCAATCGGTCTGAGCAGCAAGAAATGCTCCAAAATTCTGCACATCCAGTGGCGGTGCGTGCTCCATCATTGGGGTTTTACATTGGCGAGATCCACTCCCATTGCTTCCAAAGTTCCCACGGGTGTTCACCATCTGTTGATTGCTCTAGGTTTAGAGATGAGAGGGAAACAAGAATAGACAAGTAATATGGAACTTATGCGGGGCGAAAGGGGTAACTTTAGGGTCCATCTTTATTATTAATAACTTGGTATGGCTGCTTACAATGCCTAAGGGCCTTGCAACACATACTGCACACTCAGCAAACAAAGCAAATCCAAATCGAACTAACTCTGGAGTCTAACGCCTAAAGGGTGACTCTTTATTCTGTGACTCGACTCGGCGAAGGAGTCTCACTATAGAACCTAAGCTCATTCATCGAGAAAACCTCCACGGCCTGGGTACGGGTGCTGCGGCATAGGCGCGAAACGATCGCCATGTCCAAATGACTATGTCATCTGTGGTAGTCGAAGAAGCGAGTGTCCTCATCGAGATCCGACTCCTCCGGATCTGGCTCGCTCGTAGCTCGAGTACGGGCTCTGGGTGCCGTCCGTACAAAGTCATCTCCAACTCGTCAATCCTTCGTAGAAGGTGTGCCACATACTCTTTGAGCTTCCCGCCATCTGTTCTTCTCTGTCGTGATCTCCTTGCGGGCCTTCTGTAGCTCCTTGCTTGTATTATCTAGTACATCTTCCTGGGCGACGACGAATCGTGCCAACTGTGTAACCGTGGCATTCTCATCCTGAATCGTGTTCGGGTCAAGAAGGTTATCGCTGCGCGGATGATAACGGAACACCGTGCTTTCCAACTCTCTGGCGTGGATACTGGTAATGTGCCGCATTGCTCGTCGTGAAACTTCTTGGATACCCATCTGCATTGTAGATCTTCTAGCAGGTCAGGTGTATCGGGCGATTGCCTGGGCCCCTCTTCCTGACAGGTACCTCAATCCTCACGTCACAAGCCTTGATCAATCCTGCTTGTCTGATCACTTCCACTTGGTATTGGGGCTTCTCAAAATCTTCGAGAGTTTGTAGCATGTGCCAAAGTTCCGCGGCGTGACCAACTCCTAGATCAACGTAGTTGAACTCTTCCTCCATCTGTCACAAGAGTGCTTTTCGTAAGAACTCGGAATTTTTCGATCGTGACGAGGTAAGGGAGAATTTCAGCAAGAGGCAAGAAAAGAGAGAAGGGGATAAGTCGAGAGGTCATTTCTTGTCTTCACAAATTTTTAGCTTTAGAAAATAGGTTTTATCCTCACTACGACCATTCTAGCTTAGGGTTGAGCCTACAGTCAAGTATGGCTCTGATACCACCTCTGTCGGGACCCCGAATTTGCAAATCCGGACCCTCTGTGTATTCAGCACTAGTCCAGGAACGCGCTAGTGCACACAGTCTTAACATCGGTATATATCACAATCATACCAAACGATACTATCAAAGTACTTTATTTAAATAATCAAAGGGTTACTCGACCTTATGGCCAAGTTACAAATATATGCCTTGCAAGGCAGAACTTATTAAAAGAGAAATAATAGCAATGAAAATCAAATAAACTTCGTGGCGCCATCCAAGATACCACAGGCAACCGATCGGGCTCGCATCCCTAAGTAGACGGGTCCTCTTGGAGTTCCTCCTCCGAATCGCGTAGTCTCCTCTTCAACTGGTATTGTGTTGAGGCAAGGGTGAGTACTTGGTACTCGGCAAGTCATGCATGCATGCAAGCTAATATACTATATGCATGGCTTGGTACAAAGGAATAGCTTAAGGTATATTTATGTAAAACATTTGACAAGTAATATAAGTAGATTCGAAAGCAAGAAAAACAAGTAAAGCATAAATAACTTTTCAAAAAGTTTAAATAACATTTTTCCCCATCCTAAACCATATTTCCATCATCTTCTTTGTTAAACCAACCCAACTTTTCAAATCCAAGTTATTTTCGTAAAATCTAACCCTTGATCAGTAATTCCCGAGCATTGTCCAAAGATCGTGGACTCGGCTATTCAAATAGATTCTACACTCTGCAGAGGTTATGCACTTTACCCACAAGATACAATCCACTCACCACGTCGGTAGTGAATCGCCATACAAGAGTATGCGAATGAGCGATCATAACAAAGCCTTCTAAGCCTCAAACAACACAGTGGTCCTCTCCAGACGTGCTCTACACCATCCCTTCCCTTAGCCAAGGCGAAGTATGGGACCAACACACCGTTAGATGGGTACCTGCCACGACCACGATACGCTCCCGCACAATCACACAAACGGTGTAATCGACACCACTGAGGCTCCACAAGTGAGTCCTTAGCGACTTAGTCAATTAGGGCCGTCCCATTCCAGCCATGTGGTTGCAAGTATGACCCAGTTCAAAGGCTTGCAAGGTTAAGTCCTTAGAGTGACCAGGGCAAGACTACCCGAAAAACCAAATCAACACTCCCAATGCCACACTGCCCACCTGATTACTCTTGCCACATGCCCTGGCCGAAATCGTTTATCAAACCCCGCTTGATTACCATGCACCACGTGCCATCAACATCACATGATACTTTTCCAAAACAGGTTCAATATATCATTAAGTCAATATTAACATTTAATTATCCAAAATCATGTCATGAGCACGTAGCGTGTCTAAGCGATACTACAACGATCTAAACCCATGTTGGCAATTTAATAATGTCCAACTAGTAAACCACAACTAGGGTGACAAAGGGTCATGGCACATACTTAAGTAATCAAGGTGTCATATATCAAATTGGTATTTATCTAACCCCGTGTTTAAACAAAGTATCTTTCTAATTGAACTAGCATGCAATAGTTTAAATCAAAATAGATTTCAAATAGGATCAACATGGTCAAAGCACAACTTGCCTTCAAAAAGCACTTGCTCTTGGTCTTGAGTTGGATCCTGAGTCAATACTTCTCCTTCGAATCCCTCCCAGACTTCAACGCCTACTCGTAAAGCGTGCAAATAGCAAATACACAAATAAACACTATGCAAAAAGATCCCAAAACTCCAAATAAAATCCATAAACAGAGATAACATAATTTTCTGGATTTTTAGAAACTGGAATCAGAAATTTGGAGTTAAAAGCATAAAAGTTATGATTATTTAAAGTTTAAATAATCAATTAAATAATATTACAGAGAAAAACTTTAGTCCAAAAATTAAATAAAATTCATATTTAGGTAGATCTTAATTTTATACAAATTTAGAAATTTGAATCGCTCAAATCGGAGTTGAAACGCAAAAGTTATAAGCGTTTGAAGTTTGAATCTAAATTTGAAATCATTATTCGAATTAATAAATCATTTTCTTTTTCGGAAATTAATTATTGCGTCAGCATAGACATGTGGCAGCTCCTGATTGGCCTGCTGACGTCAGCCGGTCCATGGGCTCGGTCCATGCTCAGCTCGGGTCCACGGTGGACTCGGTCCACGGCTCACGTGACTGACATGTGGGCCCACTCGGGTGACGCTATCGGCCCGACGCCGGGCTCATCCTACGGCCGGCAGTGGGACTCCACTGCGGACGTCATGGGTGACGTCAGCGCTTGGCTGGGTTAGCCACTGACATGCGGGCCCTCTGACACGCGGGCCCAGCTGCGTGTCGGGCTACACGCACGCGCTGCGGATGCCCGACCGCGTCGGTCCAACTTCCCGACACGTGGCGCAATCTCGTCCGTTGGTTTGAAAATCAACGGCGCGGATTAGATCCAGGGTTAACACGTTGAAACTACTCGATGCTCGTGGGCCGTTCGATCTAGATCGGACGGTCGGATCTAATCCTATAATCGCATCGCTACAAAGACGTGGCGATTGTGAACCGCTGATCTTGATCCAACGGTCCGCATCTAATCGGGTTTCTAGGGTTTGGTAAACACGTGAACTCACCGCTGCCGTCCGATCCGATCCAACGGTGCACGGCTCGTGGACGGCGATGGTACGCGCGGCGGCTGGCTTGACCGGAGACGGGGACGACGACCTTGCCGTCGGCGTTTCTGGCGCGCTCCGGCGAAGTGAGGGGTACTCCCGAACGCGTCTCGTCTTGGGGAATCCGGATCTGGGCTTGATGACGGCGGAGGACGACGGACGGCAGCAATATCGGCGTTTAATCGCGGCGGAACAGACTTCCAACTCCGGCGAGCAATAACGGCGAGACGGTGGGGATCCTAGCGGCGCGAGCTAGGGTTTCGGAACCGGCGTGGGATGGCGATCCTCGGGGTATGCCCCGGGCATTAAATAGCCTCGGCGTCCGTGCAGAAAACGGAGACCTAGCTCTCACTACGGCGGACACTGGCGGCGGAGTCCAGTCGGACTCGGCGGAGATGATGAAATCGTGGCCGTCCACGTGGCACAACCAACGGCCACGATCGCGCGGCGCGACCGGGTCCGGTCCGGACACGGCTCGGGTCTGGGTCGGACGGATCTCAGCCGTTGGATCTTGATCCAACGGTTGGGATTGATTAGGAGTTAGGAGTGGGTTCGGTCGAGTCAACTGGCTCGGGTCAGACTCGAGTCCGACTCGGTCGGATGAACAGTACTTGACCCGAGTTGGATTTTCCAGCGAATTAATATTTAAAATAATTCCCAGTAATTCATTTCATTCATTAAAAATAGCAAATGACTCAGAAAAATTCGGAAAAATTCAAAATATTTTGGATCATTTTGGACTCAAATAAAATATTTCCAACAAAAATTTATTTGCAAATTTAAATTCTTTAATTATTTCAAAATGGAATAAATTCAAATAAATTCCAAATAAATCCAAATAAATTCCAGAAAATTCCAAAAATTCACCAAAGTGCCAAATCACACATGAATTTAAGAAAAGCAAAATTTTGGGGTGTTACAGGTTATGGGGTAGAAAATTTTGATTTTGTGCTACACTAGCTTACCCATTCCCCAACACAAGCACCACCGCCACTTTGCGAGCAACTCAACCGTCGAATCCCCATTGAGCGAAATCGGTAAAGCCACGTGTTTCAATCTGAGCCATAGCGATTATCGTTGTTTAGCCATAGATTCAAACATATCACAGCTGTTAGATCTAGGATCAACATTTTAGATTGAGCCATGTGGCCTAGGTGTTACTCTGCCAAGTGTCTCGCCGTCGCGGCTGATTCAAGCAATCTTGACCGTTCGATTTGAATTGCACGACTGAGATTCCGTCGCGCGTTGAGCCAGTCTCGTGCTGCTACGTGTTCGAGTGAAAACCGAGGCATCACCGACCGCATCGCTCGTGACGACATCAGTCGTTATGTCAGCAATGACATCTCAATAGATGGACCTACCTGTCAATGGCCGTGAGCCATAAACCGAATCCACCGTGGACTCGGATGTGTTTATGGACCTAGTCTGTGGACCGTGGGCCCACATGTCAGTCAAATAGGGTATTTTCTTGAATAGATTTATTTTATTTTATTATATTATGACATCAGTAGTGACATTATAATTAGGGTTTTCCAGTAGAAAGTTAATTGAGCCGAAAATAGAAATTAGCTCTGGCACGTGTCGTTCTGTGATTGGTCCACATGTCAGATGACATTAGTAGTGACATCATATTTCAAATTTCCAGTAGAAAAAAATATTTTGGCCGAAATCTATTTCGGTGTTGACATCATCATGATGTCATATTTTCTATTTTCCAGTACAAAAACAATCCAATTAATTTTGTTTATTCTTTTTAATGTATTTTCAAACTTTGAATAGCTCATTTTTGCTTATACGAACTCCGATTGAGGTGATTATAGAGCCTAAAGTTTTTAAAACTATGATCTATTTAATGGTGAATTTTACTTAATTTTTAGAGATGAGTTTTCTCTCTACTTTAGGTATTTATTATTTATTTATTCGTTACGGATAGACGTTAAAGTGCCTGAGGGGTTCGAGAGTGAAGTGCTAATTCAAGATCAAGGTCTAGAGTAGGAGCAAGTGATTTTCCAAGGCAAGTTGTGCTTGGCCATGTTGATCCTATGTTTTAAAATTTACATTATTTTAAAATATTGCATATTTATTCAAATTAAAAATGATTTCAATTAATTTGGGATTAGCTAATCAACTTAATTGTTGTATGTTCACCTTGTCATTTGTATGCCATGTTCATTTGTCACCTTAAGTTGATTTAATGTTAGTTGGATGCTATTAAGTTGTCAACATGGGTTGTTAGATCGTACTAGTATGCTTAGATATGCAACGTGTTATTGATATCATTTTGGAAATATAAATTTAATATTGATTAATGGAATATGCAATGTGTTTCTAAAATGGTGTGCGATATGTTGCCACACGATGATGTTGATATGTAGAGGTATGTGTTGTTCTACATGGATGTTGAATTGTTGATGGCATGTGTTGCACAATAATCAAATGTGTGGAAATGATTTAGACTGGGGCAAGTGGTAAACTTATCCTTGCAAGCCTTTCAACTGGGCCGAACATACAACCACATGTCTGGAATGGGACAGACCTAGTTAAGTAAGTTACCTATGCCTTGACATGTGATACCTTAGGATGATAGTCACACGGGGGTACGGTTATGGGGGAGGATGTCTGTGCTTATGCTTGACGTCGATCCAATGGTATGTCGATCCTATACTTTTGCTTTGTGTAAGGGAAGTGATAGTGAAGGCAATACTAGAGAGGTTCATATGTTAAGATAGAAGTTTCTAAATGGCTTTGTTATGATCACTCATTCGCATACTCTTATATGGTGAGTCACGACAGACATGGTGAGTTGATTATATCTTGTGGCTAAAGTGTATAACCTTCGTAGAGTGTGTCGAACTTATTTGAGTAGCCATGTCCATGGTATTAGACAATGCTCAGGAATTACAGTCAAGAGTAATATCTTGAAAAATAAAACTTGGGAATGAGAAACTGTATGCCATTGAAAATAAGGAATTTGGTTTAGGCTGTCTGCCAGTGAGTCTTGAAAAATAACTAAGAAATTTACTTAATAATGATATTTGATTTACAATCATTTTAATCTATACAAATTAATCATTTGTAAAAGTTGCTTGGTGCAAAATAACCACTTCAGCCATTCATTTGAAATGAGCCATGCATGTAGTTAATAGACTTGCATTTTGTGCATGACTTGTTGAGTGCTTTATGTACTCACCGCCTTGCGACAATTCAAATCACCAGTTGAGGAGGAGTTCCAAGAGGAGTCGAATAATTAGGGTACGAACCTTGTTAGTTGCCTGTGACAAGTTGATGGGTTACTACGAGTATTTCTTTTCTGCTGTAGATTTTTTGTTTTTGAGTCTTTACTGTAACGTCCTAAAATTTGCTTTTAATATATTTAGTGTGTTTCGGGGATTACTCGTATTTTTTTGGAATTTATTCGGATCCTCGCGGTTAAGTTGAATTTCAAGTTTATTGAAATAATCACGTTAAATAAAGATCCTACATTTTTGCATAAGCATAAAATCTAAAATTTTGTTTATAATAAAGATAATTCGAAGACAAGAGTGGTTCTTTCAAATATTTTTGAAAAACCTGTTATATAACTCAAGTCGTTGATTTTACAAAAAGATGTACAGGTGTCTGATTTACTAAAAGAATTTTTACGAAAAATCTAAACGTCGAAAAATCACGAAACCAACTTCGCTATGCTCCAAATAGTTCCTAGTATTTTAGAGGATTTTTTCCAATTTTAAGAACCTCCCTGTTATTTTTTTCCGCAGCATGTTTTGGAACGTATATGTATATATACAAAAAAAAAAATGTTCCGAGACTTGAGCTCACGATTGGTGATTCAGAACAATACACACAAACCAACTCAGCTAGGCTCTTATGTGTGGACGGTTGGTTTCCAAGCCGTTTCCTTTGAATAGAAACTTTTCCATTTTCTCTCCATTTCCTAGTGCACATGAAGCCTACCCATGCATGAACGTAATGGAGTTTTATTCCAAGCCGTTTCCAGTCCTAGTGCATGTACGTTACTAGTCTACTCCTTGCGTTAGCCTTTTCAATTTCTAGCTGGTTCCATTCCTTGGTTAAATCCTAGTAACGTGCACTACTTCATGAGTTAGTACTGGTAACCTTCCCATTTAATTAGCTAATGCATGAACGTTGAACCATTCCATGCATTCAACTAGTAACTGGTAGCACGTCTCCCCTTCTTGCAACGCATGAGTGTTTTCTCTCCAGCCAATTGCTCCACACAAATGATGTCTCCCAAGCGCATGCCCTTCTCATTGTCCAGCCGTATGCTAGCAACGCACGCCCATCCTTCATTCCTCTAGCACATATGACCTTTCTTTTCCTTTCGTTCTCTATTTAGTCCCAAACGCCAATACCTCCCGCCATTTCTTCTACCATTCCTCCACTTCTCTACTGATCTGTTGTTCCATCTTCGCCGTCGCCGCCGCTGCAGTCTCGCCGCCGTTGAAGCCGCCACCACTGCCGCCGCCGTCTACGTCATCGCCGCCGCCGCCGCCGTCACCTTCCCCTACGTCGTCGCCGTCGTTGCTACTGCCGATTGGTAGTATTTATTTTCTTCCGCGCGAGCACTCTATTTCTGTTTTTATCTCGTTTGTATATTTGCGTAGGTATATATACTTATATATTAGGCTGTACATGTGAATATTTGTCTGTTGCTCGTATTCAGTCGCGCTCTCACGTAGTGGCTAGCCAAGTCGAACAACAAGCAAGGAAGAATACGCAGATACTTGCTAAACAGTGCCATGCATGGTAGAATTTTTGGTTTGGTTTTTCTTCTTACGTAGCATTTGTAGCCTAGCCGAAGAATACATGTTGTTGTGGTTATGACCACCTGGGTGTGTGTTTTTTGTGGGCTCTTTCCTCTCTTTTTATAGAAGGGGAACATGGGGGAACCATCCCTTCGTGCGCGTCCCATTTTACTCTTCCCGACCGGTCCCGACAGGATCTTGTCGTTTTCTTCTTCTCTTTTGCGAGGTGTCGATTTATTTAATGGTGTTGTCGGGTATGTCTTTGTGGATCTGAGGGTGCGTTCCTCCGTTGCCTTTGCCGCTACCTTGCTTCGCTCCGCATTGTAGGTTCGGCCGAAGCAATGCCCCGTTTGCTCAACTCTGCCTCGGATAAAACATGGGCCATGCTTCATTCACCCGATGGCTCGGGATATGATGGGCTGGACTTTGTAACTGAGCCACTACAATAGCCCCGCATGGCTGTGGATTGATTTCATCTTTTCCTCAGCAATGACATTCGAGGCCCAAATATTATCCATTGGCTGTTCGGGTGTATGAAGGAGGGCCTTCTTTTTCGGTTTATAGAAGACAAGCGGTTTCCTTTTGGCTGAGGATAAGGATAGTAGTGGGGGGAGGTTCCATTGGGCTTATTCCACTAAGCTTTCTGGCATTTTTGGCTCCTCCTGACTCCATCCTCTTCTTCATCTTCGTAAGCTTTTCCATCCAATGGGTCCTCGACGCGCCCCTCGAGCGAAATTGGTTTTAAGCGAGAGGGACGCCGGAGCTTTGTCCCCTTCCCTGGGACGCTCTGTTTTGACTTCCGGCGAGCTAGATCTTATGGCCCGGAACTTCGGCATAGCCCGCATATCTATGCGTTCCCCTGGCGCGGATGAAGTCCCCCGTCCACGAGCCACGGAGGCGGTCGTGTTCGCCGCCTTCTTAGAAGCCGGACTTCGATTCCCTGCTTCCCCTCTAGTGGGATCTATATTGCGGGCCTTTCAAGCGGAGCTTTCGCAACTCACTCCGAATGCTATTGTCCGGATGGCGGTGTTAGATTGGGCATTTTGAGCCGGTGGATTCAGATTGATCGCCGTTTGTTTTCTCTTATAGAGGATGCATTTTGGCAGCCTAAATTTCACCGGGTTGGGGAGGAGGACCACCGATCTTGCTTCGGCTCCTTAAACTTCCAGACGAAGAGATCTTTGGCCAAAGAGATCCCGTGGCGCCGCTAAAGGTAAATGGGAGTCGGGTTGGATGCCGGTGGTACTACCAGAGCTAGACGGCTCGGACTCCCCTTCGCACTTCCACAGGGCTTGTGAGGACTATCCGCTCGCCGAATTGGGACGCGACTGCAGAGGAGGCCCGACTGCTCGATTTCCTGAGGGCCCTTCGACATCAAAGCTCTATGCGCGACTTGGTGGAGGAGTATTGTTTATGTCGCATCGATCCTCTGGCAAGGAACCCCGCAGTTACTTTGAACTGGTCCCCCGGAGGAGATATCTCCGTGGTCCGGCCCGAGGGGATGCAGGACTTAGGGCGCAGAGCTGCGGAAAAATTGGCTCGCAGACTCCTTGGTCCGTGCAAGACGGCCGAATATGAGGCTACTATGAGTGCCATTGGGGCCAGACGATGCCCTCGCTTTGCCGAATGGGGGCTTCGAGCCGCTCCTCATCCCAGAGGATCAGCGGGTTCCCCTCGTCCCGCGAAGCGAGCGAGACTGATTCGTCTTGCTCCGCCTCAGGCCACCAATACCTCCGGGGGAAGCGGGGGCTCAGAAGACGATGGCGATGAGGAGGCGGACTGGAATGAGGAGTCCAGTGATGAAGGTGATTCCTCTGAATCTGTTGCCGCCACATCTCTGTCCCCGCCGGCTCCATCTGATCTGGTTTGCACCACGGGACTTTCTGGAGCATTGCCGGCGATCGAGGAGAGTAAATCCCGAGGACACCTCTTGCTTGGATTCTCCGCCTACCGTGAGGCTATAATCAAGTTACACTCTTTGGGTGGGGCTGAGCCTCGCCCCTTCCCGACCCGGTCTCTGCCTCCGGCGGGATTGCTCGAGACCGCCCCGTCCCGGTTTCGTCAGATACGACACTTCCGGTCCCTGTTCCCACTCCGTTGGCGAGTAAGCAAGCTGACGGGGAGCAATCTCCTGGATATTCTTTCTTGGCCATCCTTGGCGTCGATCTTGTTGACTTGGCAGGCGATGATGAAGGTGATACTTCGGTTATGGAGGATGCACTGGGATCGCCCGGGAACGTGGCTGACGTGGCGGCGGAGGGAATTTGCGTTCCTTCGGGCGGGTTCTTTGAAGCCGCCCGGTTCTGAAGCTTCGCGACCTTCACTAAACATTTCTACTCCCGATACCCCGTGGGCGTAAGGTCTTACTCCGATACTTTTCCCGCCACCATTAGGGTATGATGTCTCTCTAGGGCTTGACGGCCGTGCAGGGGTGATAACGCGAGGCGGGGAAAACTTTAGAGCCATCGAGCAGATCGGGCAAGACGCCTCCGATTTCTTTGGCTCACATGAAGGAAGGGGTATGATCCCCGCAGGCTACCCCAGAGGCTCCTTCCTCCGTGGAGGGGCTTTATCCTCGCGTCGAGCGACCCACAGGGCAGCTCTGGTTCCTCCTTCGTCAGTTCGACTGTCAAACTTTGTGGCTTCAGATTTTGAAGGAGGGACAAACATGACCCACTCAAGAAAATGCGTGCCGCCTTTTCTCCTTATAGTAAATCCATAAATTTATTTGGGGAAGTTAACGATCTTGCCCTTTGCGAGATGTCGATGGATCATCATCTAAAGGTGTTTATTTATTTCCGTTGTTCCCGTTTATCTCTGTATTCCTACTGGCAACTTCTTCACCCCGTGATGTCTCTTTTACAGGGGGCTGTCGTGGCTTCGGAAATGGTTCGTCGCTTTCGGGCATATTTTGATAAATTCAACGAAGGGGTTCAGTATTGCGAGGCGGCTAAGAAACGAGTAGAGGAGCTGGAAGCGGAGAAGGTCCATTTGTCAGAGGCGCTCCGCAGTTCTAGTGAGTCCTTGGCTAGGGCCCAAGTCGAGGCGGCACAAAGCCAAGACTTGGCGGCGAAAAATGTCGAACTTGAAGGGGCTATCTCCATGATGCGGAGCCGCTTGGCCGAAGAAGAACGGGCTCGCTTAGCAGCCGAACGGAATGAGAAAAAGAAGGAAGATCGTATAGAAGAGCTGAAGGGCCTCTTAGCTGTGGCGGATGAGGCCAAGAGTATGCTGAAGAAGCAAGCAGAAGAGTTTCCTTCCCAGCTCGCGACGGCGCGGGGCGAGGCTCAGATGCACCTCCGCAACGCTCGACGTGCAGAGGAGAGTTACGAAGCGATCCGGAAGGAAATGGATTCCATCGCTTCCGCAGTTCATGGAGCGACTGAAGCCTTTTTGCAACAGCTTCCTCGATTTGGCATCGACGCGCCTCCGAGCCGCATTCCCCCTTCTCACCTGGAAGCTATTTCTTTTCTCACGAAGTCTACTAAAATTTTCGGGGACTCGGCGTTAACCTTCGGTGACTATCACGAGGCTAGGCTCTGTGAAGACTGCTCAGTTGTTGGAGGCAAAGGGATGCACACATGTTCGCGAACATTTTGGTTCTCCCTCCGCTTCTGCATCTTCGCCCGGATTTGGTGACCTCCTTCCCTCCGTGAAGCCCTCCGCTGCTGCATTCCGGTTGTCCTCGAGCTTTATGTCAGATTTCTGGAGGCAGCATGGCGATAATGTTGCGAAGGAATCAGTGCGTCGTGCTCGGGCTTCGATGGTCGAGTTAGCGAAGGGAGCGGAAAAACCGCCGTCCACTTAGTTTGCTCGCTTCGCATTATCGCTATACACTTCACTGACTTTGGGAATGTAAACGCTTCGAATTATCGTGTTGCATTTATTTCAGACTTTCCGCCTTCTCGTCTCTTTGGCTTCCTGAGTTGACATTTACTTTGGTTCCTCGAACTTCGTTGCTTCCGTAGTGTATATACGCATAACGACTGTATCATTTGGGGTCCCTCGAGCACTCTTTCTCTCCTCGCATACTTTGTTCTTCCTAGCGCCCAACATTCCGAGATGGACGGCCAAGCTCGCCCCTGCCGACGACGCCCTCCCCTTAGTTTTCAACTTCGGGGACGAGGCTCCGCCACCCCCACCAGCGGTGGCCGACGAAGAAGATGAACTCTGGATGGAATACGATTTGGCCCTGGAGGAGCTGGCGCGGGAGGAGGCCATCGCTCGTGATATTTCAGGCGTTCACCTTCTGGTGGCGGCGTTCCCGCAGCTCTACGAGGTGACGGATGCTCTTGTTGCAGCAGTACACCGTGCGTACAACGAGTAATATTGGTCGTATATGTAATGGACCCTGTTTCCGGTGGCACCGGTATATATAAAAAGAATATCATTTTCTGTACTGCTTCTTTTATCTCTTTTTTGCCGTTCTTGCTTCATTCTTGAGACTGGGATCAGCAACGTGATCATTCATGTTAATCTATATATACATGTATGTACATATACGTATATATTTTTTGAAGCTTGTCGTGTCGCATTGTTCCAGCGGTTGTTATTGTTTAGGGATCTGAGGGTCTCGATTACCCATGGAATAGGACGGGGTCATGGTCGCCGGCCTATTTTCGGGGTTTTTCCAGGGGCTTTTAGCCGTAGGCTTGGGGGCAGAACCTTGGGTTCCTTGGAAAGAAGAAGCAAAGTATAAGCCTAACTCATCGCGTGTCAAATTCCCCTCGGGGCTGAGCCCCGGGCCGTAAGATCCCATCGGGGGATGGTTATGCTTGCACCTAACTTCTCCGCATTCGTCTTTGATCGTAGCCCCGAGCATTTAGGACGAGTGGACAGGTGGGCAATTAACTTTATTCTACATCCATAGATTCCTACCCGGCTCGAGGCTGCGATCCCCCGGAACGGAGGAACGAGGCTGCGGGTAGGCTCCTACCCGGCGCGAGTGACGTCAGCCGAAACCTTTGCTTGAGGGGGACTTTTTCTTCTTTATTGACGGAGACACAGTTTCGTACACACGCACACACATTACGTAAAGAGTAACTACGGGTAGAACCTTTTCAGAGCGTCCGTATTCCAAGTTCTTGGCACCTCCTTGCCTTGCAGCGTAACGAGCTTATGCGCCCCTTTTGTCGTGGATTCTTGGATGATATATGGTCCTTCCCACGTTGTTTCCAGCTTGGCAAAGGCTGGTGCCGCTTTCTTTAGCACCATGTCTCCGGGGGCTAGGCTCCGCTTCGACCTTCTTGTTGAAACTCCGGTTGAGGCTTTCGCGTATGCTTGTATGGTGTTCGGGGCTTGAAGTTTCTGTTCTTCCCTCAAGTCGCAAGTATCCTCTATATCTTCTTGTCTTTGGAGCTTTAATCACGCGGAGCGATCTCGCTTGTATCTCGGCGGAAACGGCTTCTTCTCCAAATACGAGTCGAAATGGAGAGAATTTCGTCGCCCGCGAGGTCGATGTCCGAAGGGCCCATAAAACATTGGGGAGCTCGTCCGGCCACGAACCCTTGGCCGAATCGTGGAGTCTTTTTTTAATGCCGTCGAGGATCAACCCATTTGCTCTTTCAACAGCCCCATTCGACTGTGGATGTCCAACTGAAGCAAAACAGATTTCTACCCCGATACCCTCGCAGTACTCTTTGAACCTCCGGGAGTCGAATTGAGACCCGTTGTCGGTGACGATCTGAAAAGGGACCCCGTACCTGCATATGATTGTTTTCCACAGAAATTTTACTGTCGCCTCAGCCGTGATCTTCGACACCGGCTCCGCTTCGATCCACCTAGAGAAATAGTCAATCGCGACGATCACGAACTGGAGACTCGCTCGAGCTTTGGGCAATGCTCCCACTATGTCCATTCCCCACTTGGCGAAGGGCCGACATGGTATCGGGTGCAACTTCATTGGGGGTGCCTTCTTCTGCCTCGACATCCACTGGCATGCGTGGCAATGCCGGACCACCTCTTCCGCGTCTTTTAACGCCGAAGGCCAATAAAATCCCATCCGGAAGACCTTTCCAGCGAGGCTTCTGGGGGCTTGGTGTGCTCCACAGGTCCCCTGGTGCGCCTCTTGTAGGGCTTGTATCCCCTCTTCGCGTGAAATGCAACGAAGCCATGGAGCGCAGAGTCCGTTACGGAAGAGCAACCCCTCTATTATGGCATATTTCTTTGCTCGCCTTTCCACACGCCTTGAAGATGCCTCGTCATGAGGTAGCTTCCCTGTAAGAAGGTAATCGTACACTTCGCTTCTCCAGTCCTCGACCCTCGTTCTGGTGACTACATTCACATGCGAAGAAATTGAGGCGGCTTGGAGTTCCTCGAAGAAAACCGTGGGTGGTAGGGTCCCTCCGTTCGCAGCGATCTTTGCCAATTCATCTGCTCTTGTATTCTGGGCTCTTGGAATAGCGAGGACAGTGAACCCCTCGAAGCCTTTTTCTAGTGCGCGAACTGCTTCCACATACTTTTGGAGTTGCTCGTCCTTTACCTGATATTCTTTGGAGATTTGTCCTTGGACCAATTTTGAGTCAGTCTGCAAGATGGCTCTTCTTGCCCCCATGGTTTTTGCCTTTCGTAGCCCCAAAGAATGCTGCTTCATACTCCGCCATGTTGTTAGTCGAGGGAAACTGAAGTCTTGCCGCGAACTCAGCCAGCTCCCCCCCCGGGGCTTTCACGATCGCTGCAATCCCAGCTCCTTTTACTCCCCATGATCCATCCGAATTGATGGTCCATACCGTCGGAATCCTCCCCTCTCCGAAGGTCGGAGACGTCCATTCTACCACGAAGTCGGCCAAAACTTGACTCTTGATGGCAGTACGTGGGATTATCCCCAACTCAAAAGATGCTAGTTCGACCGCCCATTTGCTGATGCGCCCCGTGCTCTCCCTATTGGTCAACATCGAGCCGAGGGGATATGCCGTTGGTACTTTGATACGGTGGGCTTGGAAATAATGGCGGAGCTTCCGGGATGCCATTAGCAACGCGTACATCAACTTCTCCATTTCCGTGTATCGCAACCTCGCCTCGCAGTACCGTAGATGAAGTATATTGGTTGTTGCTTTGCGCCTTGCGGTTGCACCAGTACTGCACTGACAGCCGAGGGGCTTGCTGCTAAATACAATAAAAGCTCCTCGCCTTGCTTCGGGCTTCGTAGGGTTGGCACTTCCATAAGACTTTGCTTCAATTTGTCGAAGGCGAGCTGGCATTCCTCTGTCCAAGCGAAGGTGCCGCTGTGTCGCAGTGCTTTGAAGATGGGTAGACTCTGCTCCGCGGACTTAGGGAGGAAGCGGTTGAGGGCGGCAAGCCTTCCTGCTAAGCGTTGTACCTCTTTCACATTCCTGGGCGGGGCCATGTCTTGGATAGCTCTTATCTTCTCGGGGTTCGCTTCGATGCCTCGTTGTGACACCAGGAATCCCAGCAATTTTCCCGCATCTACTCCGAAGACGCACTTGTTCGGGTTGAGCTTCATCCTTTCAGCTCTTAGGCTGTTGAAAGTCTCCCTGAGATCGGCTAAATGGTCTTCCTTCTTCTCGCTTTTAACGATGATATCATCGACGTAAGCTTCCACGTTCTTTCCTAATTGGTCCGCGAAAACCTTGGCGATAAGACGTGCGAAGGTAGCACCTGCATTTTTAAGACCAAACGGCATCCGAATAAAACAATAAGTGCCAAAGGGGGTGATGAACGCCGTCTTGTCCTCGTCCTCCTTCCGCATGTAAATTTGGTGATACCCAGAATAAGCATCAAGGAAGCTCATCCTTTCCGACCCGGAGGTTGAGTCAACGAGTTGATCGATGCGGGGGAGGGGGAAGTCATCTTTAGGGCACGCCTTGTTGAGGTCGGTGAAATCGATACACATCCTCCAAGCCCCGCTGGCTTTTTTGACCAGGACCACATTGGCCAACCAATCCGTATGGATCGCCTCCCGTCATTTATTCTCGCTTGGAGGAGCTTCACCACCTCTGCCTTGGCCGCAGCTTGCCTCTCAGTGGAAAGCTTCCGGAGCTTCTGCTTCTTTGGTTTGACACTCTCGCTGGTTGCCAAGGCGTGCTCGACGGTTTCCTTTTAACCCCTGAAGGTCCTCCGGTCCCCACGCGAATCTTGCCTCGTATTCTGGAGAAGCCGCATTAAGTATTTTTCTTCGGGGTGAGGGTGGCGCTGAGAGTTATAATCCTCTCTCCTCCTGGGTTTCACCCTGGGGTTGCAGTTTGGGGAGCCATTTCCCACGAGGCATTGTCGTTAGGTCCTGCTCGGTGGTATGAACATACCTAACCCGCGAAGGATTTTCCATGTCTATTTTCCTGGCGAGGGCTTGGTCTCCTTTGACCGTGATAACGCCACTTCCCGACGGGATCTTCATACATAGGAATCCGTGGTGGATAACTGCCGCCATGGCCGTCAATGATCCCCGACCGAGGATGGCGTTATATTGGAAGGGTATATCCACTACGTCAAATGTGACTAGGTTGGATATCGACTGCGGCGTCGCGAAGGTGACCTCCACTCCACTTGTCCAAGAATGTTAATCACGTGGCCCCAAAGCCCACCAATGGTACCTCCGACTTCTTCATCGATCGCGAGGTATCATCATTTGTCGAAAAGCCTCCGCCGAGAGAATGTCCGCAGACTTCCCCGTCAATCAACACTCGATTTAACTTCGCACTCGGCGATGATTGCCGTTACGACCAGAGAGTCTTGATGTGGGAAATGCACTCACTGCGTCTTCTTGCGTGAAAGTGATTGGTTCAAATTCCTTCGGCGGGGCCGACGGGCTGAGTCCTACGTGGTTAATTTGCCTTGCGTAAGCCTTCCTTTGCCTTTTCGACGAGAGGTGTGAGGATGACCCCGGCGATAACGTTAATTACGCTGGCGTCGGAGTTGATTTACCCCGGGAGGGAGGAGGAGGACGGTGCTCACGGAGGCGATGCGCAGACTGGGGTGAACACCCGCGCACCTTCGCTTTCTTTCGAGCGGCGATAGCCTTCAATTACCTTACAATGTGCGGTGTCGTGTGTGTTGTTGTCGCCATGATATTCACAGTATACCCTTTTGGCTTTGCTCCTCCCTCGCCCAAATGGATTCCTCCCTTTGGCCTCCCTCGCTCCTTTGGTGAACTCCATTTTTGCTGTCCTCCAAACCTTCCTTGATTCGCCTGATTTTCCACATAGTGAATCCTCCTTCCCTTGTCTCTTCTCGTTGGTTCTCAAGGCTGCTCCTTCGCCGCGGCCCTCGAGGAGGATCTCTCCTCCGTCCCTCTTGCGTGGGCCCATCTCTTATGTTTCTCGCAGCGCCCGCCCTCTCTCCGAGATGATCTTCCTCCGCTCGGCGTATTCCCTCATCTTTGCGAATAGCTCTTCCACAGAGCGTACTTCCTTGCGTGCAAGTCTCTCCGCCAACGGCCCCCTTCGCAACCCAAAACGCGCGGCGTTGATTATGGTTGTGTCGCTAACCCCTCGAACTTGGCATTTGACTCGAGAAAATCGCTGGAAATAGCTCTTTAGGGTTTCGCCTTCACGTTGTTTAATTGCAAACAGGTCGCTTTCCTCTTTAATCCCGTCAACGTTGCCTTGAAAATTGCCTTCAAGTTTCGCCCGGAGCTGCGGCCAGTTGGTGATAGAATTTGGCTCCAAGGAAGAATACCAGGATAAGGCTATCCCCTCCAATGCCAATAGCAATCCTTTGGCTTTGATATCGCTATCACCTCCGTGACTTCCATGGCCGTATCATAGACACGGAGAAATTCTCTTGGGTTGGTTTTGCCATCATACGGTTTCTTGTGGGAGTTTGAAGCTTCCTGGTGAGGGCCACCTTTTGTTCAAGCCCCGACGAGAGGGTTCAACTCGCTTTCCTCCCTTTCCGGTCTCATGTATGCTGGAGAAGACACCTCTCGGCTTGGGCTGTAATCTTGAGATTCCTCACACCTCCATTCTTGTTGTTCCTGCAAGCGTTTTACTTCGCCATAAGCCTTTCGTTGGCCTCCATCGCCCAGATGTTAGGGTCAATCGCCTCGACTTCCGGTCCCCTTCGAAGCCCCTTTCCGCCCTTTGCCGACTTGGCGACGAGCCGGGGTTGAAGCCTTCGCTATGTCTCCTCCCATGGTCGGCGTGTACACTGCAGCTTGGGGACGCTGCTTGGGGCGCGCTGCGCCGTCACCGGAAGTTTGGGGAGGTGGCGCCCGAGCTTCCCTTGTTGTTGCTGGGGCCAAAACGCGATCCTCCTCGCTCGTGGTTGAAGTTGCCCGCGATTGACTTCTGGTGGATCGTCTGGATCCGCTCGCTCCAGCCGTCGCCGTTGCTCCCGTCGGCGGCGTCTCCTTAGACGCTGCCTCTGCTCCCTTCTTTGGTGGCATGGTTTTTTTTTTTTTTTGGAAATCGTGTTCGTCGTCTAGACTGGTGAGCTTCACGTTCTTCCGCTCCCCACGGACGGCGCCAGTGTTGTGGTTATGACCACCTGGGTGTGTGTTTTTTGTGGGCTCTTTCCTCTCTTTTTATAGGAGGGGAACATGGGGGAACCATCCCTTCGTGCGCGTCCCATTTTACTCTTCCCAACCGGTCCCGACAGGATCTTGTCGTTTTCTTCTTCTCTTTTTGCAGGGTGTCAGATTTATTTAATGGTGTTGTCGGGTATGTCTTTGTGGACTGCGAGGGTGCGTTCCTCCGTTGCCTTTGCCGCTACCTTGCTTCGCTCCGCATTGTAGGTTCGGCCGAAGCAATGCCCCGTTTGCTCAACTCTGCCTCGGATAAAACATGGGCCATGCTTCATTCACCCGATGGCTCGGGATATGATGGGCTGGACTTTGTAACTGAGCCACTACACATGTATACGTCATGAATAGTGCCATGAAGTGAGTTGTACGTGTTTATTTCCAGAAATCGCGAATTTTGTCTTTTTCGCTACAAATTCGTTCTAAGTCCGAATCGCTTGCAACAAATTTTGTTAATTAGTAGAAATTTAACACATTTCTACAATATTTTTTATGAGATTTTATAAAATAATTTATACTGTTAAATTATTCGCGAAAAGTCCAAACTAACGAATTTTGTATCTCTTAAACTATACGTCCAAAAATTCCAAAATAAATTTTATAAATCTTAGAAAATGATAAAATAATTATCTAGAAATTTGCATGGGGATTATAAGCAAGTTTGATTTGTAGCATTGTTTTCGAATGTGTGTTTTACGTTGTTCCGAGTGTTTATTTGGTTCTTTATCTGTTACGCGTAGATGTCGAGCTGTGTGAGGACGCGGATTTCGAGGATCAAGTTCTAGATCAAGACTCGCCGCTTTACGAAGGTGTGAAATCATGTGCTGAAAAATTGGCTTTGAACTGAAAAATTAACTTAGATTTGAATTTGCAAAATGTGTTTGTTCATGTGTTTTGACAATTTGACAAGAAACAGTAAGTTACGCATTAGCGCCGGACAAAGTTCTCAAGAAACAGTAAGTTTTCCATCTGCGACGGACAGTGTTTTTGGGGTCCGTTGTGAACATGTTTTTGAGCCCATGACCGAAGTCATTTTCACATGTACAACGGACAGTTTTTCTTGGTCCGTTGTGAACAAGCTTTTTCGGTTTGGATAATTTCTTGGAACCAAGATTTTCACATGTACAACGGACTAATTCTTTTTGTCCGTCGTGAATGGACTTTTTCTAGGGTTTTACTTTTGTGAAACCGAGCGTGGCACGTTTGCGCCGGACAAGCTTCGGGGTCCGCTAGAACTTGTTTTGAGCTTATGACCGAAGCCATTTTTGCATGTACAACGGACCAACTTTGTTTGTCCGTTGTGAACGTGTTTTTTCGCGTTTGGTTGGCTTCTTGGAACAGAAACTTTTCCTTATACAACGGACCAACTTTGTTTGTCCGTCGTGAATGCGTTTTCGCTCAATTAGGGTTTTGAGCGATTTGGATTTGAATTTTGAATGTGAATTCGAAATTTGTAATGATTTCATGATGCTTCTTTTGAAGTGGACTTTATGCAATGCTCATGTGAGTAGTTGCATGGATTGACATTGAGTCAAGTCGTGGACTTGTGCTCGGATTTGTTTTGTGGTTTGTTCATGTGCAGGTATTGCTCGAAGACGAATGTGGTCGATGACGGGACCGGAACTAGGTTCATGGAGGAACTGAGGTTCGAGACTAGGTTCAGGAGGAACTAAGGTCTTGGTGGTCAAGGATGTCATGCGGGACGTTCGGGCTAAGAGAATGGTGCACATGAAGAATGGTTAGTCACGTGAGAATGGCAGGAGGTCATTCGCGTGCAAAGTGTTAGTCACGTGAGTATGGCAGGTGGCCATACGCGTGCAAAGTGTTAGTCACGTGAGTATGGTAGGGTTGCCATACGCGTGCAAGAGTTGTACTCGGCCTGGTTGGGCCAAGTAGAGTTGAGTTGGATACGGATTCCTTCTAGGGAATAGGAATCGTATTCAGAACTCTTTGTGGGTTGGTGCTTTAAATAGGTGGGGGGTCTCCTGTTGAAAGGCACCAAGTAGAGCTGAGCGCATCAAGCTTTGAGCTTGGTTTTAGGGTTTGTACTCTTTTGATGAGAGTATTTTAGACAAGAAATAAAGATCAATTCTTCCAAGATTTTTGCGTGTTACTGATAACCACGTCGCTACGGTATTTTTCTGTTTTGGTTCTTGTTTGCATGTTTGTTCTAGTTCTAGATTGGTTTTGTTCTTCAAGTTTTATCTTGATTTGATCCATCAAAAACCTCTCTAGGTATTGATCTAGTGTTTCTCAAAGTCTAGTTGATCAATCTTTTGTCGTTCTTGTTTAATCTTGAAGTTTTGATTAGATTGATTCTCGTCAAGTTCTGGATCAGCAAGCTTGCGAAGCTCATAACTTTGATCCGTAAGTCCAATCGAGCTGATTCTTTTTGGGTTCGATTCGTATTGGAATCTAGTTTCTTGTGTCCAAATTTCAGATCGTTTCGACGGTTGGATCTCCGGGAATTCTCGTTTTACCAAACCTCTGTCATTCTGTTTTTGTCGAAAACGAGGCAATTATTTGGTTCTGTTTTGGGGTGAACTTTTAATACGTCAAGAATTTGGTTTTAGCTTCCGCACAATCATTCACCCCCCCTCTGATTGCTATATTCGTATACTTCGATCCTACAAGTGGTATCAGAGCAAGGTTTTTCTAATCTATCTTAATCGGTGATTAGATCAATGGATCATTATTCGACAAAACCTTGTGTGTTCAATGGTGTTGATTTTCAGTTTTGGAAGGCCAAGATGGAGGCGTTCATCCAAGCTCAGGGATTCGCAATTTGGGAGAAGGTCTACAAACCATATGAAGTCCCTACAAACGACAACGTCAACGACACCAATCGCGCACATGTTGAAGCAAATAGTAAGGCGCGCAACTTGATCATCCAAGGCTTGGGACGTAGCGACTTTGATCGTGTGATTCATCTTCGATCCGCATATGAGGTATAGAAATCTCTTTGTGATTACCATGAGGGTTCTAACACTATTAAAGAGGTTCGTCAAGATCTTTACAAAAAGGAATACATGCGATTTGAGATGAAACACGGTGAGTCGCTAGATGACTTCTTTGCACGTTTCAATAAAATTCTTAGTAATCTTCGTCTTTGTTGGAGTTAGCTTTGATGATGCCGCTAATGCTAGACAATTGCTTGGTGCTTTAGACATGTCTATTTGGGAGATGAAAGTTACATCCATTAGAGAATCCACTGTCATGAGTACACTTACTTTAGATGTTCTTTATTCTAAGTTGAAAACTCATGAATTAGATGTTTTTGCTAGAAAGAATGATCATAAATCAATTGCTTTAACATCTCAATCTAACATATCTCATAATGGTGCTGCTTCAAGTTTTGCTCTATCTTTCTTGTCTTCACTAACCGATGAACAGTTGAGCAATTCCCGGAAGAAGACTTGTCACTACTCTCTTCTCGCTTTAACAAAGCTTTGCAAAATGTGATAAAGAGAAAGAGAGGTGGTGGTGATCCTCCAAGATGCTATGAGTGTGGTGATCTTGACCATATTCGTCCAAACTGTCCAAAACTTGCAAGTAAAGCATCAAGGGAGGAGAAGGACAACGGCGAAGAAAAGAGAAGAAGAAGTTCTCCCCAAGTGATAGAAAGAAGAAGAACTTCATCAACCACAAAGTTGTCCATCGAGTTCTTTCCGCTCTTGAACAAGTCAATTTGAGCGATGTGGATTCGGAGAGCAATGAGGATGATGCAACTCCAAGCAAGCATGAGTTGACGGGGTTGTGTCTCATGGCCAAAAGCAAGAACAGCTTCACCGAGGGCGATCATGACAAATGACTTCAATGAGGTAGATCCTTCTTACGATGAATTAGCTATTGCTGTTGCTCATCTTGGTAAATTGCTTGATAAACGTGACAAGAAAATTAAGAAACATGATTTTGTTGTTGAATCATTGAATGCTGAAATTGCTAGACTTAAAACTTTGATTCCTGATGATGATGCTTGCAAATCATGTGACTTAATTTGGAATGAGCTTACTTCGCTTAGGAAAGAACATGCTTCCTTGATTGAGAAAATTAATGCTGAAAGTGAGAAAAATGAGAAACATGTTAAACATGCTAGCTGTTTCACTGATGATTTGCATGGTTTAACTTCTTGTTCTAAATGCTCAACTCTTGAATTAAAATTAAAAGATGCAAATGCTAGGGTTTCTCAATTGACTGATGATCTGCTTACACATAAGGTTCTTTCATGCTCAACTTGTCGTAAGCAAAAAGGAAAAGTGAATGTTCCTTGCAATAATTGTTTAACTCTTTCTCGAAAAGTTGATTACTTGGAAAAATCATTAGAACGTTTCACTAAAGGAAAGAAGAACCTAAACATGATTTTGGATCAATCAAAAGTCAGCACTCATAACAAAGGTTTAGGTTTTGATTCTTATGCTCATCATAAATCACATGCTCCCACTGTTGTTAAAACACTTGACGGAGGAAAATTTGAAATTGTCAATGAGCCTAAGAAAACTGTCTTTAAGTCTGCTTGAGTGTTATCTTCTACTATGATGAATGCAAATGTTGCTTCTACTTCTAAAGCCAAACATCCTGTTAAATACACTTGCACTCATTGTGGTAGAGATGGACATTTAGTAGATTTTTGCTTTAGACTAGCCAAACAACAAAAGAAAGAAAGAGCTAAGGCTAGGTCTAATTTCAGAAAGGCACGCTTTGCTTCTCACTACGTGCCTAGGGTGATGCAAGCACCTTTTGTTGCTAGAAACACGGGAACAGGCAAAATTGATTTTGTGCATAAGACTGCTCGTGTTGTGCCTACTGTTGTCCGTCGTGTGTCTCAAGATCGATTCCTAAACATCTTATTTCTAACCCCAGATCTGAGACCTCGACACTTTCTCGCTTCTATGTAGGCTTCTCACGAGGAGGAGAACATGTGGCTAGTGAATTTCGGATGCTCACTTCATATGTTCAAGGATAAGATTTGGTTCTCCTTCACTCGTGCATCTCATGTTGAAAGTGTTGCCTTTAGAGATGCTTCTTCCACTTCTGTTTACTTAAAAGGCACTAGTCCAAATGATGCAGTACAGTGCATATGTTCAAGGAGAGTGTCTTTGATCATAAAGATGATGATCTTTGTTGAGGATGAGATAATTGGAGGTTTACATGAGAGACTCTTCCCACGTGCTTCACATCAACAAACGGTCAAGTGAATTTTCAGGTATCGCCATGGTACTCAAGATTTTGGCATTTGGCTTTTTGCTTCCTTATGCATTAGTTTAAGAGCTTATTCGATGTTGACTTTGGAAGATGTTGAATTGATTTGGTTCGTGCCACCTCTTGAGTAATCCTCTTTCTTGAGCATTTGATATTGGATTTCACTTTCTTAGAGATCATGTTGAAAAATAAAATATTGTGCTTCACCATGTGGATACTGAACATCTATTGGCGAGACATTTTCAAAACCCTTGTCTTCTTCTCGTTTTGCTTTTATTCGGGAGAACTTGGAATTGTTCATCCAATGGGATTGTTTTGAGGAGTTTCTTTGCCAAGTTCTTTCACTTGATGAGCTCACTTTATCATATTTCTTTATATGTTATGTAATTGAGCTAATATATGATAATCTAATTGTCTCTCTTGAACTAAAAATGACATTGTGGAATTCCCTGGACTGATTACCTATAGCTAAATACTGTGATATCTTACTCTTCTAGGCTTGATATTGAATCCTCTTGACAAATTTGGGCTATGAAGCAAGTGTGGTTTCAACTTTACTCTTTCATAAGACCTTTTAATCACTTTTGCATGTTTATAATCAAAGAAAAATGAAAAGAAAAGGGAATCAATAAAAAAGGGTTGTTAAAAGCAAAAACCTCAAGTTATGTGCTTCAGGTTTGCTTTCCCTAAAAAGATAAGATGTATGCTTCAAGCATGCCATTCCCTCAAAGATAAGATGTATGCTTCAAGCATGCCACTCCTAGAAAATAAAAGAAGTATGCTTCAAGCATGCCACATGCAACTTATTGTTTAAAGATTAAATTGGTCTACTAGATTGGAGTTGAAACTACTTGCTCGCCCTAAGTTGTTAGTTGCTTCAATTTTTAAAGTCTTGCTTTTTCTGCTAAGATCTTGCTTAGTACTTGGCTATAGTTGACTAAATTGAGGTTGAGATGCATGTCATTCCCTAACTTGTTAAAATCACATCAAGATCATGTATTTTGCATATTATGTGATATATAAGGTTATATGATCGAATGAGCTCATCTTTTCCTATCTTGGCACTCCCTTGTTTCTCTTGGTGAAATCATTGTTTCAGGAAAAATTTTGAGCCTGTTCTCTCTTGTACTCTTGATGAATCCATTGTCAAAGGGGGAGAAATTTGGGAATCGTTGAAAAGTTTAAGGAAAAAGGGGGAGAAGAAAAAGGGGGAGTTGTGTTTGGAAATTTGAGAATTTTGGGAGAAGTTTGGAGAATTTTGAAATTTTTGGGCACATTGCACATTCACACACATGTTCCTTCTCAGGGGGAGATTTTGTTTTGCATTTTGGTCAAAGAGGGATTTCTGTGTTTTCTTACTTTGGTCTTTGATCCTTTGGATTTCAAAATCTTTTGTAAAGTGAATGCCAAATGATTCAATTCTAAGTGGTGTTGCCAATGTTTTCATCAAGGGGGAGATTGTGAAATCATGTGCTGAAAAATTGGCTTTGAACTGAAAAATTAACTTAGATTTGAATTTGCAAAATGTGTTTGTTCATGTGTTTTGACAATTTGACAAGAAAGCAAGAAGTTACGCATTAGCGCGGACAAAGTTCTCAAGAAACAAGAAGTTTTCCATCTGCGACTGACGGTGTTTTTGGGGTCCGTTGTGAACATGTTTTTGAGCCCATGACCAAGTCATTTTCACATGTACAACGGACAGTTTTCTTGGTCCGTTGTGAACAAGCTTTTTCGGTTTGGATAATTTCTTGGAACCAAGATTTTCACATGTACAACGGACTAATTCTTTTTGTCCGTCGTGAATGGACTTTTTCTAGGGTTTTACTTTTGTGAAACCGGCGTGGCACGCTTGTAGGACAAGCTTCGGGGTCCGTTGTGAACTTGTTTTGAGCTTATGACCAAGCCATTTTTGCATGTACAACGGACCAACTTTGTTGGTCAGTTGTGAACGTGTTTTTTCGCGTTTGGTTGGAAGATTGGAAAAGAAAATTTTCCTTATAAAAAGGACCCACTTTGTTTGTACGTCGTGAATCGTTTTCGCTCAATTAGGGTTTTGAGCGATTTGGATTTGAATTTTGAATGTGAATTCGAAATTTGTAATGATTTCATGATGCTTCTTTTGAAGTGGACTTTATGCAATGCTCATGTGAGTAGTTGCATGGATTGACATTGAGTCAAGTCGTGGACTTGTGCTCGGATTTGTTTTGTGGTTTGTTCATGTGCAGGTATTGCTCGAAGACGAATGTGGTCGATGACGGGACCGGAACTAGGTTCATGGAGGAACTGAGGTTCGAGACTAGGTTCAGGAGGAACTAAGGTCTTGGTGGTCAAGGATGTCATGCGGGACGTTCGGGCTAAGAGAATGGTGCACATGAAGAATGGTTAGTCACGTGAGAATGGCAGGAGGTCATTCGCGTGCAAAGTGTTAGTCACGTGAGTATGGCAGGTGGCCATACGCGTGCAAAGTGTTAGTCACGTGAGTATGGTAGGGTTGCCATACGCGTGCAAGAGTTGTACTCGGCCTGGTTGGGCCAAGTAGAGTTGAGTTGGATACGGATTCCTTCTAGGGAATAGGAATCGTATTCGTAACTCTTGTGGGTTGGTGCTTTAAATAGGTGGGGGGTCTCCTGTTGAAAGGCACCAAGTAGAGCTGAGCGCATCAAGCTTTGAGCTTGGTTTTAGGGTTTGTACTCTTTTGATGAGAGTATTTTAGACAAGAAATAAAGATCAATTCTTCCAAGATTTTTATGCTACAAGAACCACGTCGCTACAAGATTTTCTGTTTTGGTTCTTGTTTGCATGTTTGTTCTAGTTCTAGATTGGTTTTTGTTCTTCAAGTTTTATCTTGATTTGATCCATCAAAAACCTCTCTAGGGTATTGATCTAGTGTTTCTCAAAGTCTAGTTGATCAATCTTTTGTCGTTCTTGTTTAATCTTGAAGTTTTGATTAGATTGATTCTCGTCAAGTTCTGGATCAGCAAGCTTGCGAAGCTCATAACTTTTGATCCGTAAGTCCGATCGAGCTGATTCTTTTTGGGTTCGATTCGTATTGGAATCTAGTTTCTTGTGTCCAAATTTCAGATCGTTTCGACGGTTGGATCTCCGGGAATTCTCGTTTTACCAAACCTCTGTCATTCTGTTTTTGTCGAAAACGAGGCAATTATTTGGTTCTGTTTTGGGGTGAACTTTTAATACGTCAAGAATTTGGTTTTAGCTTCCGCACAATCATTCACCCCCCCTCTGATTGCTATATTCGTATACTTCGATCCTACAGAAGGTAAGTTGTGCTTTGACCATGTTGCTCCTAAATTTTGAAATGTATTTTTATTTAAATTATGCATGCTATGTTGATTAGAATGAATTTAAATTAATTTGGGTAAAATAGTTAATAAACCTAATTGTTAATTCCACCCATTGAAGATAATATTTGTATGCCATGTATCCATTGTCACCTTAGATTGGGTTAAAATAGTTGGATGATATGATTGTGCCAACACAGGAGGCTAGACCATGAATAGTTGCGTAGCTATGCTTGCGTGAAATGTGTTTCAAATGGCCAAATAATATTGACTAATGATATACGGAATGAATTTTGGAAATGGTGTAATCTTGCCACGTGATGACGTGAAGTGTAGGTACCTTTGTGGTTCTACATGGTAACTGCTATTATTGTTGGCATGTGTTGCACAATAATCAAACTGGGTGGGAAAATATTTAGTCTGGGGCAAGTGGCAAGGGTGATCTGGTGGGCCATGATTGGTACCGGGAAAGTCGTTTTGGTTCTTTGGGTAGTCTTGCCCTGGTCACCCTAAGGACTTAACCTTGCAAGCCTTTGAACTAGGCCTAACATACAACCACATGTCTGGAGTGGGACAGACCTAGTTGAGTATGATTCCAAAGTCTTAGCATGTGAGACCTCAGGTGGTTTTTGTAGCTATAAATATGAAAAGAAGGGTGTAGTGTTTACCGATTGGTCTTACATCTCTTCAACAGTATACGTTGGCCCTGTACTTCCGCTCCGCAAAAGGGAAGGGATAGTGGGGACTATACTGGGAGGTACGCATGCGAGGATAGAGGTTTCGGAAATACTTTGTTATGGTTACTCGCCTGTGTGGTGTTTAACTATATCGTGTGGGTAAAGTGTATAGCCTTTGCAGAGTGTACAAACTATTCGAATAGCCGAGTCCACGGTATTGGACATTGCTCGGGGATTACAGTCAAGGGTTAGATTTTCAAAAATAAAATGTGGGAAGGGTGGTTGTATGCCAGAGATAATTGCCAAAGTGATATAGGGCTTTGTGCCAAACTGCTTCAAAAGAGATTGATAACTTATTTTACAATATGATTTAATAGCTTTTGAATCTATTAAGAGTATTTAACAAAAGCAAAATGCTGTTTAGTGCAAAATAACCACCAAACCATTCCTTTGGAAGAAGCCATACATATAGTAATAAGATTGCACCTCTGTGCATGACTTGCTGAGTATGTTGTATACTCACCCTTGCTTTCAACACAATCATCAGTTGAGGAGAAGATTACAACTTCAAAGGAGAAGAAGTTCCGAAAGGAGGCAAATATCTAGGAGTTGAACCTTGTGAGTTGCCTATGGCATATTGATGGGAGTCACCGACGTTCTTCGTTCCGCTGCTGATTATTGACTTTTGTTATTGTAAGCCCTACGCGACAGACTTTTGTAAGGTGACCTTAAGGTCTTGTAACCAGTTTATTTAATGTTTGAAGTACTTTATTATTATTTCCATTGTGTTTGGATGTGATATTTAACCCTGTTTGACTGTGTGTACTAGCGTGATCCTGGACTAGTACAGAATACACAGAGGGTCCGGATTTGCAGATTCGGGTCCCGACATTTACTCTGCATGGCATATTCTTGTAAGTTGACCATAAGGTTCACCAAGCAAGTTATATTAATATATGAAGCTTTATTTACTATTTCAATATGTATGATTGTGATATTTCATCTATGTTGGGACACTAGCATGATCTGGGACTAGTGCAGAATACACAAAGGATGCAGATTTGCACATTCGGGTTCCAACAAAGACAACAACCTCACAATTGCTAAATAACTCCTCAATTGGTTATCAACCTTGTCAAAACACGATTGGCCTGTTCACAAAGAGCAGCTCATGCAAATCCAACTAGAATCGAAAGAGCAACAGCGGAATGAATCACTCAACGATGAATGAAAGAATTGAAACTTCAAATTTGTGGCAAAGTTCCTTTACAATCACTACAGCTAAATCCAAAAATCAAAGTCTGAACTAAAACTAGGGCCAGCTACAAAATATACAGGAGGTGGAGGCGTAGCACTAAAGAACTCAGTTGGGGCACAACCCAAAAGGTCTTAGTTCTGGACTCAGTGTATAAGTCTTATTGCAGCTGGTATACTCAGAATCTATAGCTGGCTAGGTAACCATTGGATGGGGCATGAGATAACCTTCCAAATGAGTCCCTATATGAATAGTAAAATCAGCATGACTTCAAAAACAAAAATCGATGAATCTTTTGATCGGCTAATCGAAAACTCATGAAACTTTGTATGCACCTTCCTTTGGATGTTAGGAACCTATTCTAACCTTCAATTGCAAGGATTGACATCAAATTTGTGCCCTTTATCACTTTTAAAGAAGGTTGCATCAAAATGGGTCAAATGCCCAAACTTCACATTGAGCTTGCTTGTGGGGATTTGACGATTAAGATGATCTTATATGACCTCCCACATGCACAACAAGCAAGAACACAAAGGATAATGGCCTCAAATGACTAAGAGAACAATCCACCCCTACTCCTTCATTTTCAAGGCAAATACTCAATTTCTTGCAAAGATCAAGAGAAAGCTTGTGTAGATGATTGAAATATGATCTTTAGGAGATTCAATCATCAATTATTCATTCTTGGTAAAATGTAACATCCTCTTTTTGGTTTTCTGGAGAAAAACCTAATTTAATTAAATTAAATTCAAAATTTGGAGTTTCATGGGTGTTTATAATAACCTGGCATCCATTCCCCTTCGAAATCGGGAATCAATTCCCTCCTGCGAAAAAATCGGATTTTCCAAGATCTGCATTCGCAAATTCACCCGAGTCGAAAAATGCTCCAAAAATCTCCAAACCACTTCTAAAATGTTCCAAATATTCCGAAATGATTTTAGGAATCATTCCCCGGATTTTTGGACATCCGTTCCTATTTTATCCCTCGCGGCTTTTGTTTAATGCCTACGATCCGCGCCCGAATATCCAATTCCACAAAAATCATCCAAATTCAACCAAACCAATTCCATTGGGTCCCAAATAATCTAAAATGGCTCTAGGAATTTTTCTGAAATTTTTAGGCCATTTTTCCTTATTTTTCTCTAGGGCGAATCAATTGCGTAAAGGAGAACCAACCGCAGGCTGCCACGTGGCAGGTGAACAGTGCATCTTCAACCTTGGGAAGTTTGTACGTGAGTTGCCAGGAAGAAAAGAACAGAGAGCTCCCCTTCTCTCCTCCATGGATCCAAATGCATGAAACTCCTTCCATGTTTGTCCAAATCAAACACCGTCGGATCCGTTGGAATCACGACGGCCTCCTCTTTCCATTCATGGGGTTAATGAACCCTAAATCACATCGGAAACGGTCTAATCCTTCCAAATCCGAAAATCGCATTTATGGCAATTAATCATCCGTTTCTAGTCCGTTTCCCGCGATTCCGCCTCTATTATCTTCGTGGGAGAGTCCTCTTTCCAGACATTACATCCTCCCTTTGCCTCTTGTTGCCGTGCATCCGGAGGATCAAGAAAAACCGACGAACTCCCGCCGTTCTTCGTGTTCGTCGCATTTTTCTTCATATCTCCCTCCTCGGTGGTTCAATTTCTATTCCGCTTGTTTCATTGAGTCCGTGAGGGAGTCTAGATTCTAACTCATCCATTGATTTTAGGTTTCATCCTCTGTGGACGACGAATTTCGGATTTTGCTCGTTTCAGCCGAACCCGTGTTCATCGTCGATTTCATCCACTCCGGTGAGAATTGATCCAATTCCTTGCTTTCCTTTGTGCCTCTAGATGTTCTTTAGTGTATTCTACATTCAATTTGCTTGGTATGGCTGCTTACAATGCCTAAGGGCCTTGCAACACATACTGCACACTCAGCAAACAAAGCAAATCCAAATCGAACTAACTCTGAAGTCTAACGCCTAAAGGGTGACTCTTTATTCTATGACTCGACTCGGCGAAGGAGTCTCACTATAGAACCTATGCTCACTCATCGAGAAAACCTCCACGGCCTGGGTGCGGATGCTGCGGCATAGGCGCGAAACGATTGCCATGTCCAAAGAATCGTGTCCTCTATGGTAGTCGAAGAAGCGGTGTCCTCATCGAGATCGACTCCTCTGGATCGGGCTCGTGTAGCTCGAATCTTGGCTCTGGGTCCGTCCGTACAAAGTCATCTCCAACTCGTCAATCCTTCGTAGAAGGTGTGCCACATGCTCTTGAGCTTCCCGCCATCTGTTCTTCTCCGTCGTGATCTCCTTGCGGGCCTTCTGTAGCTCCTTGCTTGTATTATCTAGTACATCCTCCTAGGCGTCGACAAATCGTGCCAACTGTGTAACCGTGGCATCCTCATCCTGAATCTCCTTCGGGTCAAGAAGGTTATCGCTGCGCGGATGATAACGGAACACCGTGCTCTCCAATTCTCTGGCGTAGATACGGGTAATGTGCCGCATTGCTCGTCGTGATACTTCTTGGATACCCATCTGCATTGTAGATCTCCTGGCAGAAGCGATGTATCGAGCGATTGCACTGGCCCTTTTCCTAGCGGTACCTCAATCCTCACGTCACAAGCCTTGATCAATCCCGCTTGTCTGATCACTTCCACTTGGTATTGGGGCTTCTCAAAATCTCCGAGAGTCTGAAGCATATGCCAAAGTTCCGCGGCGTGACCAACTCCTAGATCAACGTAGTTGAACTCTTCCTCCATCTGTCACAAGAGTGCTTTACGTAAGAACTCGGAATTTTCAAATTGTGACAAGGTAAGGGAAAATTTCAGCAAGAGACAAGAAAAGAGAGAAGGGGATGAGTCGAGATGTCATTTCTTATCTTGATAAACTTTTAGCTTTTAGAAAATAGGTTTTATCCTCACTACGACCATTCTAGCTTAGGGTTGAGCCTACAGTCAAGTATGGCTCTGATACCACCTCTGTCGGGACCCCGAATTTGCAAATCCGGACCCTCTGTGTATTCAGCACTAGTCCAGGAACGCGCTAGTGCACACAGTCTTAACATTGGTAAATATCACAATCATACCACTCGATACCAAATAAGTACTTTATTTAAATAACCAAAGGTTACTTGACCTTATGGCCAAGTTACAAATATATGCCTTGCAAGGCGAAACTTATTAAAAGAGAAATAACAGCGGAAAATCAAATAACCGTGGCGCCATCCAAGATACCACAGCAATCGATCGGGCTCGCATCCCTAAGTAGACGGGTCCTCTTGGAACTCCTCCTCCGAAATGGCGTAGTCTCCTCTTCAACTGGTATTGTGTTGAGGCAAGGGTGAGTACTTGGTACTCGACAAGTCATGCACTGTAATGCAAGCTAATATACTATATGCATGGCTTGGTACAAAGGAATAGCTCAAGGTATATTTGCGATACGACTTTTGACAAGTAATAAAAGTAGATTCAGCGGTAGAAATAAGTAAAGCATAAATAACTTCTCAAGAAATTTAATAAACATTTTCCCCATCCTAAACCACATTTCCATCAACTTCATTACTAAACCAACCCAACCTTTCAAATCCAAGTTATTTTCGTAAAGTCTAACCCTTGACTGTAATTCCCGAGCATTGTCGATCACAGTGGACTCGGCTATTCAAATAGATTCTACACTCTGCAGAGGTTATGCACTTTACCCACAAGATACAATCAAACACCACAAAGGCGAGTTCCGTAACAAAGCCTTTCTAAGCTTTAAACAACACAGGTGGTCCTCTCAGGTTCGTGCTCTACACCATCCCTTCCCTTAGCCAAGGCGAAGTATGGGACCAACACACCGTTAGATGGGTATCGGCCCACGACCACGATCGCTCCCGCATAATCACACAAAGCGGTGTAATGGCCCGACACCCTGAGGCTCCACAAGTGAGTCCTTAGCGACTTAGTCAACTAGGGCCGTCCCATTCCAGCCATGTGGTTGCAAGTATGACCCAGTTCAAAGGCTTGCAAGGTTAAGTCCTTAGAGTGACCAGGGCAAGACTACCCAAAACCAAATCAACACTCCCAATGCCACAACTGGCCCTGATTACTCTTGCCACATGCCCCGATCGAAATCATTTTATCAAACCCGCTTGATTACCATGCACCACGTGCCATCAACATCACATGATACTTTTCCAAAACAGGTTCGAGATATCATTAAGTCAATATTAACATTTGATTGTCCAAAGTCATGTTATGAGCACGAGTGTGTCTAAGCGATACTACAACGGTCTAAACCCATGTTGGCAATTTAATAATGTCCAACTAGTAAACCACAACTAGGGTGACAAGGGATCATGGCACATACTTAGATAATCAAGGTGTCATACAAAGAATTTGGTATTTATCTAACCCCATGTTTAAACAAAGTATCTTTCTAATTGATCTAGCATGCAATAGTTTAAATCAAAATAGATTTCAAATAGGATCAACATGGTCAAAGCACAACTTGCCTTCAAAAGTACTTGCTCTTGGTCTTGAGTTGGATCCTGAGTCAATACTTCCTTCGAATCCCTCCCAGGCACTTCAACGTCTACTCGTAAAGCGTGCAAATAGCAAATACACAAATAAACAATAGGCAAAAACATCCCAAAACTCCAAATAAAATCCATAAACAGAGAGAACATAATTTTCTGGATTTTTAGAAACTGGAATAAATCAAATTTAGAGTTAAAGCATAAAAGTTATGATTTATTAAAGTTTAAATAATCAATTAAATAATATTACAGAGAAAAACTTTAGTCAAAAATTAAATAAAATTCATATTTAGGTAGATCTCAATTTTATACAAATTTAGAAATTTGAATCACTCAAATCGGAGTTGAAGCATAAAAGTTATAAGCGTTTGAAGTTTGAATCTAAATTTGAATCAATATTTCAATTAATAAATCATTTTCTTTTTTCGGAAATTAATTATTGCGTCGGCATGGACACGTGGCAGCACCGATTGGTCTGCTGGCGTCAGCCGGCTCATGGGCTCGGCTCACGGCGGTTTGGTCCACGGTGGACCCGGTCCACGGCTTCGAGGTGAGGCGACAGTGGGACCCACTGTCGGTCGCGAGTCTCACGCCAACGCGGTGGCGTGTGGGCCCTCGACATGCGGGGCCGCGTGTCGTGACACGCACTCACACGCGCATAACGCTGACGCGTCGGTCCACCTTCCCAACACGTGGCGCAATCTCGGCCGTTGGTTTGAAAATCAACCGCGGATTAGATCCAGGGTTTAACACGTTGAAACTACTCGTTGATCGTGGGCGCTCGATTTAGATCGGACGGTCCAGATCTAATCCTATAATAGTATCGCTACGACGCGTGGCGATTGTGAACCGTTGGATCTTGATCCAACGGTCGAATCTAATCGGGTTTGGAACACGTGAACTCACCTCAACCGTCCGATCTGGATCGACGGTCCACGTAGCTCGCGGAGTCCGCGATGGCACGGCGAAGCTTGGGCACCGGAGACGGAACGATGACGAGCCCGACGGCGCTCTGAGGCTCCTCCGCGACGTGCGGGTCACGCTCGAGTCGCCTTGGCTCGAGATCCGGTTCGACCTCCTTCTCCTCGAGCGGCGGCGGGCGGCGGCGGAAGGTGAGAAAAACCACCACGATACCCTAGCTACTACGGCGAGCAATCCCGAGCAAGCGGCGGCTGCTAGGGCTTAGCAAGCTAGGGCAAAAGTAGCGCAAGGTCACGGCGATACTCGGAGTGCGATCCGGGCATTAAATAGCCCGGAGGCGTGCTCGGCGAGCCCTAGTCGATCACGGCAAGACTCGGCGGCGGAGTCCGGCTCGGTCTCGGCGAAGACGACGACTCTCACCGCCCACGTGGCGCGATCAACGGCCACGATCGCGACGGCGCGATCGGATCCGGGCGGATACGGCTCAACCGTGCAGGCGGATCTCGGCCGTTGGATCTTGATCCAACGGTTGGGATTGATTAGGTTTAGGAGTGGGTTTGGTCGAGTCGCGTGGCTCGGTCGGACTCGAGTCCGACTCGGGTTCGACTTCGGTCGGATGAACGATACTTGACCCGAGTTTGATTTTCCAGCGATTTAATATTTAAAATAATTCCTAGTAATTCATTTAATTCATTAAAAATAGCAAATGACTCGAGAAAAATTCGAGAAAAATTCTGGAAAATACTTTGGATCATTTTGGACTCAAATAAAATATTTCCAACAAAATTTTATTTGCAAAATTAAATTCTTTAATTATTTCAAAATGGAATAAATTCAAATAAATTCCAAATAAATCCAAATAAATTCAGAAAATTCCAAAATTCACCAAAGTGCCAAATCACACATGAATTTAGGACAAGTAAAATTTTGGGGTGTTACAAACCTCCCCTTAATAGAATCTCGTCCCCGAGATTCGTGGCTTACTAAAGGAATAGGTTTGGAAATTCTTTCTTCAAATCCTCTTCACTCCCAAGTCGCTTCGCTTTCTTCATGATTGCTCCTTTGAACTCTACAAAAGCAGAGTTGACTTGTTTCTAGTTTCTCGATCCATTGTGTCCGTAATCCTCACGGGATACTCCTTATAAGTCAAATCCTCTTGCAACTCAATTGATTCTAATCGGTGTCTGCTCCTCGGGAACTCGGAGACACTTCTTTAATCGGGACACATGGAATACATCATGTACTCCCCGCCAACGATCGTGGCAACTCCAGCTGATAAGCAACTTCGCCTCTGCGACTCAAAATCTTAAATGGCCCAACATAACGGGGTGCGAGTTTCCCTTTGGCATGGAACCTCTTAACTCCCCTAAGAGGCGTAACTCTGAGGTATACAAAGTCTTCCGGTTCAAAACTCAAATCTCGGCGACGATTGTCAGCATAACTCTTCTGTCGTGATTGGGCTATCTTCAACCTTTCCCTAATCATGGCGATTTGCTCTTCAAACCTCTTGAAGAATATCAGGCCCAAAGACACGGCGCCACGGTCTCATTCCAATTCAAAGGCGTCCGACAGGTCGACCATACAAAGGCCTCAAAAGGTGACATCTGTAAACTAGCACGATAACTATTGTTGTAACTGAACTCGGCATACGGCAAACTCTTATCCCAAGAGGTAGCATAAGCTAATGCACAAGCTCTCAACATATCCTCCGAATTTGGTTGACTCTTTCTGGTCTGTCCATCCGTCTGTGGATGATAAGTCAGATCTTGAAGTTCAAACGGGTTCCCATGGCTTCATGCAACTTATTCCGTAACCTTGAGGTAAATTGGGTACCTCTGTCCGATACAATCCTCTTTGGCACTCCGTGCAAACAAACAATCGATCATGTACAGTGGCTAATTTATCTCCGAGTAGGTGGTCTTCACGAGGATAAAATGGGCTACTTTAGTCAAGCGATCCACTATAACCCATATGGAGTCATAACCTCCTTGAGTCTTCGGCAAACCGGTAATGAAATCCATTCCGATTTCCTCCCACTTCCACTCGGTATTTTCAGCGGTTGTAGCAATCCTGCTGGTCTCTCGATGCATTGCCTTAACTCTCGGCATACGTCGCACAATGCAACATGCTCGGCAACTTCACGTTTCATACTCGGCCACCGAATCTCTCCTTGAGATCCTGATACATCTTGGCGCTTCGGGATGAATCGAGTACTTGGAGTCATGGGCTTCCTCGAGAATCGCTTGCTTTAACTCCTTCTTGTTAGGCACACAAATGCGATCCTTCATCCACAACGTGCCTTGCTCATCCAACTTGAAGTCCTCTGCCTTGCCTTCCTCCTTGATGGACTTAATCCTGCGGATCTTGTCATCATCCTTCTGTCCTTCTCGGATCTGATCCTCTAGGGTAGGCTTTACTTCCAATGCGGCCAAGAATCCGCTAGGTACTACCTCAATCTTCATTTTCTGGAAATCCTCACATAACTCATCCTCGACTTGTGGCTAGCAACGCGTACTCACGGTATGGCTTTTCCGACTCAGAGCATCGGCTACTACGTTGGCCTTCCCGGGATGGTAATGGATTCCAACATTATAGTCCTTGATCAACTCTAACCATCTCCTCTGCCTCATATTCAGATCCGACTGGGTGAATATGTACTTAAGGCTCTTATGATCCATATATACTTCACATCTGTTTCCAATCAGATAATGACGCCATATCTTCAAAGCATGCACTACAGCAGCTAACTCTAAGTCATGTGTCGGATAATTTTCCTCATGCGGCCTCAACTGTCTTGATGCATAAGCGACGACCTTTCCATTCTGCATCAGCACACATCCAAGTCCTTGGCGCGATGCGTCACAATAAATATCGAAGCTTTGAGCAACATCCGGTAGAACTAGCACCGGTGCTGACGTCAATCGCTTTTTCAGCTCCTGAAATCCTTTCTCACATTCCGGCGTCCATGCAAACTTCTTTTCCTTCTTTAGCAATCTGCGTAGAGGTTTCGCGATTGTCGAAAAGCCTTCGATGAAAGCGGCGGTAGTATCCTGCCATTCCAAGGAAACTCCGAATCTGGTCACAGTCTTGGTCATTCCCAATGTAACACAGCTTCTACTTTGCTTGGATCTACTGGCGACTCCTTCTGCGGTCATTACATGTCCAAGAAACTCCACCTTGTCCTTCCAAAAATCACACTTGCTGAACTTGGCGAAAAGTTGCCGTTCCTCGGCTTTTCCAAAACTCGCCTTAAGTGTTCGGCATGTTCATCCTCTGTCTTGGAGTAGATTAGGATATCGTCTATGAACACGACGACAAACTTGTCCAAATATTCCATGAACACCTTATTCATCATATTCATGAAATAAGTGGCGCATTAAATCGACCCAAAGGACATAATCAGAACTCGTAATGTCCATATCTTGACGAGAATGCGCCTTGAATATCTTCCGATCGGATCTTCAATCGATGGTATCCCGATCTCGAGATCAATCTTGGAGAAAACTCCGGCTCCTCTCAACCGATCAAACAAATCATCAATCACAGGTAGCGGATACTTATTTTTCACGGTGACTTCATTGAGTGCACGGTAGTCAATGCACATCCTGAAACTCCCATCCTTCTTCTTGACAAACAAAAGCGGTGCTCCCCACGGTGACGAACTTGGTCTGATAAATCCTTTATCCATTAACTCTTCCATTGTTTCTTCATCTCTACCAACTCCTCGGTGGACATCCGATAGGGTCTTTTGCTATCGGTCTTTGTGCAGTACAAGCTCTATCACAAACTCTATGTCCTCGTCTGGCGGCATACCGTAGATCTTCGGGAAAACATCGGGTACTCACTCACTCTGGAACATCCTCTATGCTGATTGCCTTGGTACTGTTAACCATCAACTGTCCATCTCTAAGCTGCAGTGGCTTGAAATTCCACTTTCTTCCCACAGGGGCTCTCAATCGAGATAGTTCTTCGTCCACAATCCAATACAGACCTTGTGTTTGGATAACCAATCCATTCCCAATATAACATCTAAGGTCCAGGTCTCCAAAATTATAAGGTTTGCTAGGAACTCTATTCCATCTATTAGTATTCTCACCCGGAACATCCTACTTCCGTTCGGAGTTCGGAACTGTGGGTTTGAACTAACGACATGCACTTAAGTCTTGCCATTCTCAAGTCATTTCTAGTAGCAAAGCCTTGCGAAACAAACGAATGCGAAGCTCCGAGTCAAACAAAAGCTGATGCAGTCTTGAGTTAACAAGTAACTTACCCAAGACGACGTCTGTAGCATTTTGCGGTGCATCTGCGGTGACATGGTTGACTCGGCCTCTCACCACGGTGCAGGGTGTGGCTCCTGATCTTTGGCGCCCTAGCTGGGGTGGTTCCTAGATTGAAGCGAACTGGGTCGCTCTGCTGTCTTCTTTGGACAAGCTGTTGGCAAAGTGTCCTGGCTCGTTGCGGTTGTAGCGGCGTCTCACTGTTCCTTCTTTGGCTGCCTGGGTAGCGTTTCTAGCGGGGGTGAAGTGCAGTAGTTTTGATTGGCAGGTCTTGGTGCTGGGGATGGTGTCCTTGTTGCATTCTCGTGGTTGGAATCAAGAATTGATTTGGTGCAACTCTCGGTATTTATTGCGTTCCTCGACGTGATCCTTCTTTGTTGCATCCTGCGCTTCCTGTTCTCATCCAGTTCCTTGCGCTTGTCCTCAAGAATAAGCGCCTTATTCACCAATTCTTGGAAATCTGGAAAGGTGTGGGTGATCAATCCTACTTGCAATCCTGAGTTGAGTCCCTTCATAAAACGAGACTGTCTGGATTTATCTGTCGCTACATCCTCAAAGCGTAGCGTGCTAGCTGTGTGAACTTGTTCGGGTAGTCGACCACCGGTGATTACCTTGTTTCAGTGCTCTGAACTCCTCCTTCTTAAGGTCCATGATTCCTTCAGCACGTGATCTTGTCGAATGCACCGTGAACTCTTCCCAAGTGATATCTTGAGGGTTCTCTTGCGTGGCACGAAGTTCTCCCACCATTCGGTAATGTTCCTTCCAGTGATGAGAAGCGTGAGAGTACCTTCTCATTTCCTATGCATTGAGCTATGTGTAGCTTCCTCTCGATTGATCTTAACCAATCATCGGCCTCCAATGGATTGGCATTCCCAGAGAAAGTGGGTGGGTGAGTCCTCATGAACTCGGCAGTCTTGTATTCCGGCGTGGTCCCCGATTAACTTGATTGGTCGTGGCCTGAGCGGTGACGTGCTGCATTTGTTGCATCATAGCATGCATCAACCGAGTGCAGGCAGCAAGAAAAGCTCCAAAATTCTGCATATCAATCAAGCGGTCTTTGGTGCTCTATCATTGGGGTTTTCTGCTGGGCGAGATCCACTCCCATTGCTTCCAAAGTTTCCACGGGTGTTCACCATCTGTCGATTTGCTCTAGGTTTAGAGATGAGAGGGAAACAAGAATAGACAAGTGATATGGAACTTATGCGGGGCGAAAGGTGTAACTTAAGGTCCAACTTTATTATTTAATAACTTGGTATGGCTGCTTACAATGCCTAAGGGCCTTGCAACACATACTGCACACTCAGCAAACAAAGCAAATCCAAATCGAACTAACTCTGAAGTCTAACGCCTAAAGGGTGACTCTTTATTCTATGACTCGACTCGGCGAAGGAGTCTCACTATAGAACCTATGCTCACTCATCGAGAAAACCTCCACGGCCTGGGTGCGGATGCTGCGGCATAGGCGCGAAACGATTGCCATGTCCAGCAACTGTGTCCTCTATGGTAGTCGAAGAAGCAGTGTCCTCATCGAGATCTGACTCCTCTGGATCGGGCTCGTGTAGCTCGAGTACTGGCTCTGGGTCTGGTCCGTACAAAGTCATCTCCAACTCGTCAATCCTTCGTAGAAGGTGTGCCACATGCTCTTGAGCTTCCCGCCATCTGTTCTTCTCCGTCGTGATCTCCTTGCGGGCCTTCTGTAGCTCCTTGCTTGTATTATCTAGTACATCCTCCTGGGCGACGACAAATCGTGCCAACTGTGTAACCGTGGCATCCTCATCCTGAATCTCCTTCGGGTCAAGAAGGTTATCGCTGCGCGGATGATAACGGAACACCGTGCTCTCCAATTCTCTGGCGTAGATACGGGTAATGTGCCGCATTGCTCGTCGTGATACTTCTTGGATACCCATCTGCATTGTAGATCTCTGGCGAGAAGCGATGTATCGAGCGATTGCACTGGCCCTTTTTCCTAGCAGGTACCTCAATCCTCACGTCACAAGCCTTGATCAATCCCGCTTGTCTGATCACTTCCACTTGGTATTGGGGCTTCTCAAAATCTCCGAGAGTCTGAAGCATATGCCAAAGTTCCGCGGCGTGACCAACTCCTAGATCAACGTAGTTGAACTCTTCCTCCATCTGTCACAAGAGTGCTTTACGTAAGAACTCGGAATTTTCAAATTGTGACAAGGTAAGGGAAAATTTCAGCAAGAGACAAGAAAAGAGAGAAGGGGATGAGTCGAGATGTCATTTCTTATCTTGATAAACTTTTAGCTTTTAGAAAATAGGTTTTATCCTCACTACGACCATTCTAGCTTAGGGTTGAGCCTACAGTCAAGTATGGCTCTGATACCACCTCTGTCGGGACCCCGAATTTGCAAATCCGACCCTCTCGTGTATTCAGCACTAGTCCAGAACGCGCTTAGTGCACACAGTCTTAACATTGGTAAATATCACAATCATACCACTCGATACCAAATAAGTACTTTATTTAAATAACCAAAGGTTACTTGACCTTATGGCCAAGTTACAAATATATGCCTTGCAAGGCGAAACTTATTAAAAGAGAAATAACAGAAATGAAAATCAAATAACCCGTGGCGCCATCCAAAGATACCACAGCAACTGATCGGGCTCGCATCCCTAAGTAGACGGGTCCTCTTGGAACTCCTCCTCCGAATCGCGTAGTCTCCTCTTCAAGCTGGTATTGTGTTGAGGCAAGGGTGAGTACTTGGTACTCGACAAGTCATGCATGTAATGCAAGCTAATATACTATATGCATGGCTTGGTACAAAGGAATAGCTCAAGGTATATTTGCGAAATGACTTTTGACAAGTAATAAAAGTAGATTCAAAGCGGTAGAAATAAGTAAAGCATAAATAACTTCTCAAGAAATTTAATAAACATTTTCCCCATCCTAAACCACATTTCCATCAACTTCATTACTAAACCAACCCAACCTTTCAAATCCAAGTTATTTTCGTAAAGTCTAACCCTTGATCAGTAATTCCCGAGCATTGTCCGATCAGTGGACTCGGCTATTCAAATAGATTCTACACTCTGCAGAGGTTATGCACTTTACCCACAAGATACAGTCAAACACCACAAAGGCGAGTTCCGTGAACAAAGCCTTTCTAAGCTTTAAACAACACAGGTGGTCCTCTCCTGTTAGGTTTCTACACCATCCCTTCCCTTAGCCAAGGCGAAGTATGGGACCAACACACCGTTAGATGGGTATCTGGCCACGACCACGATACGCTCCCCGCATAATCACACAAACGGTGTAATCGACACCCTGAGGCTCCACAAGTGAGTCCTTAGCGACTTAGTCAACTAGGGCCGTCCCATTCCAGCCCATGTGGTTGCAAGTATGACCCAGTTCAAAGGCTTGCAAGGTTAAGTCCTTAGAGTGACCAGGCAAGACTACCCGAAACCAAATCAACACTCCCAATGCCACAACTGGCCCACCTGATTACTCTTGCCACATGCCCCGATCGAAATCTGCTTATCAAACCCCGCTTGATTACCATGCACCACGTGCCATCAACATCACATGATACTTTTCCAAAACAGGTTCAAGATATCATTAAGTCAATATTAACATTTGATTGTCCAAAGTCATGTTATGAGCACGTAAGTGTGTCTAAGCAAGATACTACAACGGTCTAAACCCATGTTGGCAATTTAATAATGTCCAACTAGTAAACCACAACTAGGGTGACAAGGGATCATGGCACATACTTAGATAATCAAGGTGTCATACAAAGAATTTGGTATTTATCTAACCCCATGTTTAAACAAAGTATCTTTCTAATTGATCTAGCATGCAATAGTTTAAATCAAAATAGATTTCGAAATAGGATCAACATGGTCAAAGCACAACTTGCCTTCAAAAAGTACTTGCTCTTGGTCTTGAGTTGGATCCTGAGTCAATACTTCCCCTTCGAATCCCTCCCAGACTTCAACGTCTACTCGTAAAGCGTGCAAATAGCAAATACACAAATAAACAATAGGCAAAACATCCCAAAACTCCAAATAAAATCCATAAACAGAGAGAACATAATTTTCTGGATTTTTAGAAACTGGAATCGTCAAATTTGGAGTTAAAACGCAAAAGTTATGATTTATTAAAGTTTAAATAATCAATTAAATAATATTACAGAGAAAAACTTTAGTCCAAAAATTAAATAAAATTCATATTTAGGTAGATCTCAATTTTATACAAATTTAGAAATTTGAATCACTCAAATCGGAGTTGAAACGCAAAAGTTATAAGCGTTTGAAGTTTGAATCTAAATTTGAATCAATATTTCGAATTAATAAATCATTTTCTTTTTTCGGAAATTAATTATTGCGTCAGCATGGACACGTGGCAGCACTGGATTGGTCTGCTGACGTCAGCCGGCTCATGGGCTCAGCTCACGGCGCGGTTTGGTCCACGGTGGACCCGGTCCACAGCTCGGGTGAGGCTGACAGGTGGGACCCACCTGTCAGTGCGGGGTCTCACGCCAACGCGGCTGACGTGTGGGCCCTCTGACATGCGGGGCCCGCGTGTCAGGGACACGCGCTCACACGCTGCATAACGCCGACCGTCGGTCCACCTTCCCAACACGTGGCGCAATCTCGGCGTTGGTTTGAAAATCAACGGCGCGGATTAGATCCAGGGTTTAACACGTTGAAACTACTCGTTGATCGTGGGCCGTTCGATTTAGATCGGACGGTCCAGATCTAATCCTATAATAGTACTGCTACGGCACGTGGCGATTGTGAACCGTTGGATCTTGATCCAACGGTCCAGATCTAATCGGGTTTGGAACACGTGAACTCACCTCAACCGTCCGATCTGGATCTCGGCGGTCCACGTAGCTCGCGAGTCCGGCGATGGCACGGCGGCTTGGGCACCGGAGACGGAACGATGACGATCCCGACGGCGCTACGGGCTCCTCCGGCGACGCGGGTCACGCTCGAGTCGCCTTGGCTCGGGATCCTGGTTCGACCTCCTTCTCCTCGCGACGGCGGCGGGCGGCGGCGGAAGGTGAAAAAACCACCACGATACCCTAGCTACTACGGCGAGCAATCCCGAGCAAGCGGCGGCTGCTAGGGCTTAGCAAGCTAGGGCAAAAAGTAGCGCAAGGTCACGGCGATACTCGGGGTGCGATCCGGCATTAAATAGCCCCGGGAGGCGTGCTCAGGGCGAGCCCTAGTCGATCCGCAAGACTTTCGGCGGGCGGAGTCCGGCTCGGTCTCGGCGAAGACGACGACTCTCAGCCGTCCACGTGGCGCGATCAACGGCCACGATCGCACGGCGCGATCGGATCCGGGCCGGATACGGCTCAACCGGTACGGGCGGATCTCAGCCGTTGGATCTTGATCCAACGGTTGGGATTGATTAGGTTTAGGAGTGGGTTTGGTCGAGTCGCGTGGCTCGGGTCGGACTCGAGTCCGACTGGGTTCCGACTTCGATCGGATGAACAAGATTCTGACCCGAGTTTGATTTTCCAGCGATTTAATATTTAAAATAATTCCTAGTAATTCATTTAATTCATTAAAAATAGCAAATGACTCGAGAAAAATTCCGTAAAAATTCGAAAATACTTTGGATCATTTTGGACTCAAATAAAATATTTCCAACAAAATTTTATTTGCAAAATTAAATTTTTTAATTATTTCAAAATGGAATAAATTCAAATAAATTCCAAATAAATCCAAATAAATTCCAGAAAATTCCAAAAATTCACCAAAGTGCCAAATCACACATGAATTTAGGACAAGTAAAATTTTGGGGTGTTACAGAAGATGACCCCATCTCTATGACAGGGTCGTCCCACATGCAAGGGAGACTAAGTCAAAGTCAAGTCTGCAGTCAAACTTTGACCCGGTCAAATTTGGAATATTCCAGGCATATTCTCGGTTTTTGATTTATTCGAAATTCAAACTTCGGAAGCTCATAACTTTCTCATCCGAACTCCGTTTGACCCCATTCAAATTCCTAAATTCATCATAAATCGATACCTTCCTGCCAGTACTAATTTTATAATTTTTGGATTTTTTTTATTTTCTGTTATTTATTTTGTTGCCTCGTTTTGCGTGTAGTCGACGATCCCGCCGCGACCGTCGATTTCGCCGTCGAGCCTTCCGAGTTCGACACCGCCGCCGCAACTGAAGGCAAGTCTCCTTGATGCACTTTGCTCCTATGTTTACAAAATGTTTTAAATTGTTTATAAAGTTGCATGGCTATGTTTAATGAAATATGTCAAATATAAATGTTAGTTATTCCGAACTTGTTAATTCCACATTGACATTGTTAATCATATCCATTGTAACCCTAGAACATTGTTTATACCATGCTTATGCTTATATGGTATCCGTTGCTATGTAGTACGGTAGAATTGCTTAGGATCCTTTTCCGACAAAAACAACCCATGGGTGGGATTATTCAAAAAGAATGTTATTAAATATGATTTGAAGGTTATTATTATGATTTTGGTCCTATTTTCTAAAATAAAAAGAAAAGGAAAATGATTTTGACTTGGGCGGCCTGGAATGTCGGGTGGAAGCGGATCAAGTCTTGATCCTTTTGTGCAAGTACCGCCCCAAGTCATATAAGGACCGACGCTTATGATTGCCATTTTAAGCATATCCGTACTACCACATGTCTATAATGGTACGACCTGGCTCACTAATTTGTAGAAGCCTAGTTTAGACTCACCACTCGGTTGTTGTGTGAGAGCCGGAAGGAGGCATTGTTGTGGTTGTTGTTTTACTCACACGGCGCAAGAGGGGGCTTCTGTACTGGGTGGAGGGAACCCTAACAGCGTTGAAACCTCAGCGGGTGGGTCTAGCTAGGTAGATACATTGTAACGGCCTTGTCAGGATATCCCTGCCGACACACCTAAGGAAGTGTGTTAATTGCATGGCATCAAGGGTATATCTTGTCTTGTGGGTAAAGCTGTACACCTCTGCAGAGTAAAACTATTCGAATAGCCGCGCCTACGGTTAAAGGCAAAGAGAGGAATGCTTTCATATTGGTAGACTTTGGTTTTGGTTTTAAAACCGAAAAGTGTTTTGTTTTGGGGTTCGGGAGTGGTTAGAACTCTCGAATGTTGTTTGGCGGAAAGAGCCAACCAGGTGGATGGAACCTGTTTACCTTTGACGGAAGGAGTCACATGATTAACTTTGATCTTTTAAACTGTTGGCGGATAGAGCCTTTATGTTAGTGATGGTGGATAGAACCTCACTACAATAATAAATAATTCAATTATTAAAAAGAATTGTAAAAGATGCTTTGTGAAATTTATTACTTAAGTATGATTTAATAAAATGTGGCTTTATGCAAATGAACCCTATTAAGCTTCCTTTGGAAAGCCCCTTATGTTCATATTTTCCCGACTTGCTGAGTACTTTTGTACTCACGGGCTACACCAACATTACAATCATCAGAAATTTATCAAGATGCCGAGGAAGAGGAGGAGGTCTTCGAGGAGGATTGCCATGAGGACTAGTTGCGTTCCTAGTCGTCGCCTGTGGCGTTTTGGCGTTCGCTCGTTTCGTTTTGCTTTTGTTTCCGCTGCGTTGTGTGTCCGGTCGTTGGACCGAGTATTGTAATAAGGGGCCATGTGGCCCATACTTGAATATTTATATTACAAGTTTTGTTTTGTTCGGCAATGAAGTATCACTGTGACTGTGTGTACTAGCTACTGATCTGGGACTAGTACGGAAATACACAGGAGATTCTGGATAGCTGATCCAGGGTCTCACAGCGGTGGTATCAGAGCCTGGACGACTGTAGGATGTGCCCTAGTTAGCATGGCAAAGCCTTAAGGACTTATATTTTATAAAAATGTACTTGCAAAAGTTTAAGTTTCTTTGCTGCTATCTCTTCTATCTTAGTATTTTGTGCTTATCCTCTCTTTTATTTAAATTTTGGTTACTAATCCTGTCTTCTTTCAAAATTTGTAGATGTCAACTTACACCACTTTTGCTTCTTTGGCTGGAGGCTTCTGTACGGAGCTGTCCTTGATGCTCCAGGAGCTGGAGTTTCCCCACCGGCCTGAGTACCGCTGCACCACCGTGTCGAGCTTTGGCCATACCTCGTGGAAGGTTAGGCTGATGGTGCAGTTCAAGTCCGTTCGTGGATGACCGTCCGTTCTACTTCACTTCGGAGAGAGTGAAGTTGGGTGATGCAATCCAGGATGCTGCGAGACAGGCCATTCTTCAGCTTGGCAGCAGCTACAATGACCGACTGGAGGACTCGCCGTACCGCCTGTTCCCGTGCTTTGATGAAGAAAGGTACCACAGCAGGTTCCGGGGTACGGAGCAGGAGCAGGACCCCGCATTGGTGCATGTGGGAGCGCTCGTCCGAGCCCAAGATGAAGCTTATGTCAGCACTCTCCATGAGCTCCGCGATCAGTATGAGAGTTTGGCTGCTTCTCGAGAGGAGACTCGTCGGCTCAAGGAGGAGCTGGAGACCTTGCGTGCACTTCTTCCACCGCCAGCGCCTGTGCAGGTGGCACAGCCCGTGGCACCGCCGCCCCCAGCCCCGGTTCGGGAGGACCCGCCGACCCGCGACATCCCAGAGGACGCGCCGCCAGCCAAGCGTCATCAAGGTCTGAGGCTTCGGACGACCGCGCGCAAGTCTGTTCGTCTCCCTTCGCCGCCAGGGTTTTCGTTGAATGCTTTGGCTGCCCCTGGAGGAGCAGGACCGTCTGCAGTAGCTACACCTTCCCGCAGCAGGAGCGAGGAGGAGGAGGACCCGTCCCCGCGTGTCTTTGGCAGCGACGCGAGTTCTTAGATGTTTTAGTCTGCAGGATCTTAATTTTGTCGCGTTAGAGCGTTGAATAAGTGATTGCTGGATTGTATCGTGCCCTTAGGCATTTGTGATACAGCCACCTCCAAAACTATTTGATTTTAATTGAAGTTCAGTTGGTTTTCCCTTCTGGTGTGTGCCTTGTGGTTGTGCCCTTGTTTTGAGGATGTGGTTTAGTCCCCGTTGCTTACCTATGCTTCTCCCTCTTTCCTTCGGCTTGTCCGCTTTTGTTGCAGATGGAGAACATTGGTCGTGGTCGTGGCCGTGGAAGACCCGCAGGCCGTGGGAGAGGCTGTGGACGTGCCCGTGGGCCCGTTCATTTTCAAGAAGAATACGTGGAGCCCCCTCAGCCGCAAGAACAAGAGCAAGTTCAACACCCAAAGACTCAAGATGATCCGCCGCCCCACCACCAAAGACAAAAACATGAAGCGGATGATGGCAATGCAGCTTCAGATTCTTCAGCGCTAGCTCGTAACGCGTCTGAACCAACCCCTAAGCCGCAGCAAAGACTCCGCCAAGCTCAACCGCCCCGCCCAAGTTTGGGGAGTTCATGAGGACTCGACCCCAACTTTTCTTGTCGATCCGCAGATCCGCTGGATGCGGATGACTGGCTCAAGGAAGTTGAGCGTAAACTGCACTTGGCTCAGTGCGATGACATAGAGAGTGTGCAGTACGCATCTCACTAGCTCAAAGGAACTGCAGCCAACTGGTGGGAGAACTATTGTGCCACCCATGCTGACCCGCAGAACATTCCATGGAACGAGTTCGTGGAAGCCTTCAGGGCTACTCATATCCCAAGGGGAATTATGGAAATGAAACGCCGAGAGTTTCACAAGCTTCAGCAAGGAAACTTGTCAGTATCGGAGTACCTTAACCGCTTCACTCACCGTCGATGCAGACGCGCAGATGTCGCCACTGATGAGGCCAAGATTTGGCGATTTATGGAGGGCCTTGACCCCAACCTGAAGGTACAGCTGGTTTCAAGCGACTACCCGTCGTTCCAGCATATGATCAACAAGGCGCTGATCCAAGAGGATGCCCAGCGTCAGCTTTTTGAGTCGCGCAAGAGAAAAATGATGTTTCAGACTCGGTGCCGCTAGCCTGTGCCTCAAGCACTTTTCAAAGAAGCAGAAGAGCCCGAAAGCCGAAGCAGCCTGGCCCCCGGACCCCAATGTCTACCCCGCGCCCCACTGGACAAGCCCCTGCCGGCAATGCAGGCGCTCAAGCTCAGAAGAGTGGGACTGCTTTGGCAGGAGTGCAGTGCTTTAACTGCCGAGAGATGGGGCACTACGCCAATAACTGCCCCAAGAAGCGACAGCCCGTCACCCCGGTGAGGTTCAACCTGGGATCGACGCCAGCCCGCGCGCCTGCGCCGGCTCAAGGAAGAGGAACCCCTCAGACTCCGCGCACGCCAAGGACTGCAGGAAGAGGGCGTGTGAATCACATCACCGCGGAGGAAGCTCAGGATGCGCCAGACGTGGTCTATGGTAAGTTCCATGTGAACTCAGTACCAGCTTCAGTTCTGTTTGATTCTGGTGCAACTCATTCTTTTATATCAGAGTACTTGGTTAAAAAGCATAACTGGAACACAACACAGTTAAGAAACCCTTTGCTAGTGCAATCCCCTGGAAAAGAATTAAGAACAACTACTGTTTGTCCGAAGATGGATATAGTAATAAAAGGGGTAAAGTTCCTAGCGAACTTAATACTATTGGATACTAAGGGTATAGAAGTAATCCTTGGAATGGATTGGTTGACCAAGTACAAGGGTCAGATAGATTGTGCTAGTAGAGCTATCTCTCTTACCGACCACTCGAGGATTAGAGTGGAGTTCTTATCTAATCTTGCCTCTAAGGGGGGTAGCACCCTAAACCGTCTGAAAGGTACTTCGTTGGAGAAGGTACCCAGTGTCAATGAGTACCCAGATGTGTTCCTGGATGAGTTGCCCAGTATGCCACCAGATCGAGATGTGGAGTTTGTGATTGAGTTAGTACCTGGTACCGCTCCAATCGCAAAGAGACCGTATCGTTTGCCTTCTAACGAGTTGGTCGAGATGAAGAAGCAGATTGAAGAATTGCAAGAGAAAGGATTCATCAGACCCAGTTCGTCACCTTGGGGATCGCCAGTGATTTTCGTCACCAAAAAGGACGGTAGTCTGAGAATGTGCATAGACTACAGGTCTTTGAATGAGGTCACCATTAAGAACAAGTATCCGTTGCCTTGGATTGATGATCTGTTTGATCAGTAAAAGGGAGCTCAAGTCTTTTCCAAGATAGATCTGAGATCGGGATATCATCAGCTGAAGATAAGAAAGGAAGATATTCCGAAAACAGCCTTCACCACCCGATATGGACTGTACGAGTTCACAGTCATGTCTTTTGGTTTGACCAATGCTCCTTCTTATTTCATGAATCTGATGAATAAGGTATTTATGGAGTATTTAGACAAGTTCGTCGTAGTCTTCATCGACGACATTCTTGTCTATTCCAAGAGCAGAAAAGAGCATGAAGACCATCTGCGAATAGTCTTGGAAACACTAAGAGAGCATTAGCTGTATGCCAAGTTTAGTAAGTGTGACTTCTGGTTGAAGGAAGTATCTTTCCTGGGTCATATCATTTCTGCTGCAGGAGTAGCAGTAGATCCAGCGAAAGTGAGAGATGTTGTGAATTGGACACAACCCAAGTCAGTCCCAGAGATTAGAAGTTTTCTTGGATTAGCTGGTTATTATCGTAGATTCATTGAAGGTTTCTCGAAGATAGCCAGACCTCTTACCCAACTTCTGAAAAAGGAAAAGAAGTTTGAATGGACGAAAGCGTGTGAGCAAAGTTTTTAGGAGTTGAAAAAGAGATTAACCTCAGCTCCAGTGTTGATTTTGCCGGACATCCATAAGGACTTTGAAGTGTATTGTGATGCTTCAAAGCAAGGTCTTGGATGTGTTATGATGCAAGAAGGAAAGGTAATAGCCTATGCTTCAAGACAACTGCGACCTCATGAAGAAAACTATCCTATTCATGACTTGGAGTTAGCCGGAGTAGTGCATGCGCTCAAGATATGGAGGCATTACTTGATCGGCAATAGATGTGAGATCTATACGGATCATAAGAGCCTGAAGTATATCTTCACTCAACCTGACCTCAACCTAAGGCAGAGAAGATGGTTGGAGTTGGTGAAAGATTACAATCTGGGAATTCATTATCACCCTGGAAAAGCGAACGTTGTTGCGGATGCTTTGAGCAGGAAAGCTCACTGCAACAATGTGATAGTACAACAACGCCAACCAGTGCTTCATGAGGAGTTTCGGCGCCTTAACCTGGAATTGGTAGATGAAGGGTGTATTTATAATTTGGAGGTCAAATCAACCTTGGAAGATCAAATCAGGGAGGCCCAGAAGGAAGATAAAGGTATTGCCAACCTGAAGGAAGGTCTAAAGAAAGGAAAGCACCCCGGATTTTCAGAAGATGACCAGGGTACTGTTTGGTTCGGGAAAAGAATAGTGGTCCCTAACCAAGAAGAAATCAAGAATGTGATCTTGAAGGGAGCTCACGATTCAGTTTATGCTATTCACCCAGGAGGCACTAAAATGTATGCTGAGTTGAAAGAGAAGTATTGGTGGTCCAATATGAAGAAGGAAGTTTCTGACTTCGTGGGCCGTTGTGATGTGTGCCAGTTGGTTAAAGCAGAGCATCAGAGACCCGCCGGTCTATTGCAGCCTTTGCAAGTGCCTGTATGGAAATGGGAAGAAATTGGGATGGATTTTATAACTGGATTACCCAAAACTAAATCCGGTTATGATTCCATCTGGGTGATCGTGGACCGATTGACTAAAGTGGCCCACTTTATCCCAGTAAAGACGACGTATTCCGGTGATAAGCTTGCCGAGCTGTACATGGCCAAGATTGTGTGTTTGCACGGTGTGCCCAAGAAGATTGTGTCGGATCGAGGTTCCCAGTTCACCTCAAGGTTTTGGCAACAGTTGCATGAAGTGTTGGGCACGAATCTTAATTTCAGTACTGCGTATCATCCCCAGACAGATGGCCAGACCGAAAGGGTCAATCAAATCTTAGAGGATATGTTGAGAGCTTGTGCTCTAACATATAAAGGTTCGTGGGATCAGAATTTGCCCTATGCAGAGTTTTCCTATAACAACAGTTATCAAGCCAGTCTGAAGATGGCACCTTTTGAAGCTTTGTATGGAAGAAAATGCAGGACACCATTATATTGGAAAGAAACCGAAGGAGGGCAAATCATTGGACCGGATATTCTGAAGGAGGCCGAAGAGCAAGTTAGACAGATCCGTGCAAATCTGAAAACAGCTCAGTCCAGACAAAAAAGTTATGCGGACAATCGTCGAAGGGAATTAAGCTTTGTACCTGGAGACCATGTGTATTTGAAGGTATCCCCAATGAAAGGAATGAAACGATTCCGCGTCAGTGGAAAATTAGCACCCCGCTATATCGGACCGTTCAAGGTGATTGCTAGAAAAGGAGAAGTGGCTTATAAGTTGGAATTGCCGCCACAGCTGTCTGGAGTGCATGACGTCTTTCATGTGTCTCAGCTGAAGAAGTGTCTCCGAGTGCCGGAGCATCAGATGCCGTTGGAAGACATGGAACTGAAAGATGACTTGTCGTACCCGGAGTACCCGATCAAGATTTTGGATGAAGCCGAGCGTCGCACCCGCAGCCGAGTGATCAAGTTCTGCAAGGTTCAGTGGAGCAACCATTCGGAAAAGGAAGCTACTTGGGAGTGTGAAGAAGATCTTCGAGCAGAGTTCCCAGACCTTTTTCTTTCTCCGTCTGAATCTCGGGGACGAGATTCTCTCTAAGGGGGGTAGGTTTGTAACATCCTCTTTTTGGTTTTCTGGAGAAAAACCTAATTTAATTAAATTAAATTCAAAATTTGGAGTTTCATGGGTGTTTATAATAACCTGGCATCCATTCCCCTTCGAAATCGGGAATCAATTCCCTCCCGGGCGAAAAATTGGATTTTCCAGTACCGCCGGTACCCGAAAATTCACCCGAGTCGAAAAATGCTCCAAAAATCTCCAAACCACTTCTAAAATGTTCCAAATATTCCGAAATGATTTTAGGAATCATTCCCCGGATTTTTGGACATCCGTTCCTATTTTATCCCGCGCGGCTTTTGTTTAATGCCTGCGATCCGCGCCCAAATATCCAATTCCACAAAAATCATCCAAATTCAACCAAACCAATTCCATTGCGTCCCAAATAATCTAAAATGGCTCTAGGAATTTTTCTAGAATTTTTAGGCCATTTTTCCTTATTTTTCTCTAGGGCGAATCAATTGCGTAAAGGAGAACCAACCGCAGGCTGCCACGTGGCAGGTGAACAGTGCATCTTCAACCTTGGGAAGTTTGTACGTGAGTTGCCAGGAAGAAAAGAACAGAGAGCTCCCCTTCTCTCCTCCATGGATCCAAATGCATGAAACTCCTTCCATGTTTATCCAAATCAAACACCGTCGGATCCGTTGGAATCACGACGGCCTCCTCTTTCCATTCATGGGGTTAATGAACCCTAAATCACGTCGGAAACGGTCTAATCCTTCCAAGTCCGAAAATCGCATTTTTGGCAATTAATCATCCGTTTCAAGTCCGTTTCCCGCGATTCCGCCTCTATTATCTTCGTGGGAGAGTCCTCTTTCCAGACATTACATCCTCCCTTTGCCTCTTGTTGCCGTGCATCCGGAGGATCAAGAAAAACCGACGAACTCCCGCCGTTCTTCGTGTTCGTCGCATTTTTCTTCATATCTCCCTCCTCGGTGGTTCAATTTCTATTCCGCTTGTTTCATTGAGTCCGTGAGGGAGTCTAGATTCTAACTCATCCATTGATTTTAGGTTTCATCCTCTATGGACGACGAATTTCGGATTTTGCTCGTTTCGGCCGAACCCGTGTTCATCGTCGATTTCATCCCCTCCGGTGAGAATTGATCCAATTCCTTGCTTTCCTTTGTGCCTCTAGATGTTCTTTAGTGTATTCTACATTCAATTTGCTTGGTCATCTATTGAATTCATTGTGAAATCTCAAGTTTTTGGCAAAATCGCCTCTCTGCTTTTCCGGCGTGCAGGCAGCGCCGGCCGGCCATTGCCGCCGCTGCTGGCCGGCCGGCGACCATCTCGCTGCCGCCTCGATCCTCCGCGCTGCTTCGCTGTTCTCGCTGCCGCCGGGCGCCCGCACTGCGGCGCCGCCGCCGCTCCATCGCGCTGCCGCCGGCCGCCTCGCTTACGGCCTCGGCTGAAGCCCGCCGCTTCCGCCTCGCCGATGCTCGCTGGCCGCTTCGCTGCCGGCGCTGCAGGCGCCGCTCGAGCGGCCGCCAGATTAGCTCGCCGCCGGTCCTGAAGCGCCCGCTGTCTGCCGATTCCGTCGGCCTCGCTCGCTGCCGTTGCCGATCGGCCGGCTGCCGCCACGGCCGGGCCTCGCCGGCCAAGACGTGGAGAGGATGAGATCCTCTGTTCTCTAGCTCAATGGAGAAGATGACCCCATCTCTATGACAGGGTGGTCCCACATGCAAGGGAGACTAAGTCAAAGTCAAGTCTGCAGTCAAACTTTGACCCGGTCAAATTTGGAATATTCCAGGCATATTCTCGGTTTTCGATTTATTCGAAATTCAAACTTCGGAAGCTCATAACTTTCTCATCCGAACTCCGTTTGACCTCATTCAAATTTCTAAATTCATCATAAATCGATACCTTCCTGCCAGTACTAATTTTATAATTTTTGGATTTTATTTATTTTCTGTTATTTATTTGTTGCCTCGTTTTGCGTGTAGTCGACGATCCCGCCGCGACCGTTGATTTCGCCGTCGAGCCTTCCGAGTTCGACACCGCCGCCGCAACTGAAGGCAAGTCTCCTTGATGCACTTTGCTCCTATGTTTACAAAATGTTTTAAATTGTTTATAAAGTTGCTTGGCTATGTTTAATGAAATATGTCAAATATAAATGTTAGTTATTCCGAACTTGTTAATTCCACCTTGACATTGTTAATCATATCCATTGTAACCCTAGAACATTGTTTATACCATGCTTATGCTTATATGGTATCCGTTGCTATGTAGTACGGTAGAATTGCTTAGGATCCTTTTCCGACAAAAACAACCCATGGGTGGGATTATTCAAAAAGAATGTTATTAAATATGATTTGAAGGTTATTATTATGATTTTGGTCCTATTTTCTAAAATTAAAAGAAAAGGAAAATGATTTTGACTTGGGCGGCCTGGAATGTCGGGTGGAAGCGGATCAAGTCTTGATCCTTTTGTGCAAGTACCGCCCCAAGTCATATAAGGACCGACGCTTATGATTGCCATTTTAAGCATATCCGTACTACCACATGTCTATAATGGTACGACCTGGCTCACTAATTTGTAGAAGCCTAGTTTAGACTCACCACTCGGTTGTTGTGTGAGAGCCGGAAGGAGGCATTGTTGTGGTTGTTGTTTTACTCACACGGCGCAAGAGGGGGCTTCTATACTGGGTGGAGGGAACCCTAACAGCGGTGAAACCTCAGCGGGTGGGTCTAGCTAGGTAGATACATTGTAACGGCCTTGTCAGGATATCCCTGCCGACACACCTAAGGAAGTGTGTTAATTGCATGGCATCAAGGGTATATCTTGTCTTGTGGGTAAAGCTGTACACCTCTGCAGAGTAAAACTATTCGAATAGCCGCGCCTACGGTTAAAGGCAAAGCGAGGAATGCTTTCATATTGGTAGACTTTGGTTTTGGTTTTAAAACCGAAAAGTGTTTTGTTTTGGGGTTCGGGAGTGGTTAGAACTCTCGAATGTTGTTTGGCGGAAAGAGCCAACCAGGTGGATGGAACCTGTTTACCTTTGACGGAAGGAGTCACATGATTAACTTTGATCTTTTAAACTGTTGGCGGATAGAGCCTTTATGTTAGTGATGGTGGATAGAACCTCACTACAATAATAAATAATTCAATTATTAAAAAGAATTGTAAAAGATGCTTTGTGAAATTTATTACTTAAGTATGATTTAATAAAATGTGGCTTTATGCAAATGAACCCTATTAAGCTTCCTTTGGAAAGCCCCTTATGTTCATATTTTCCCGACTTGCTGAGTACTTTTGTACTCACGGGCTACACCAACATTACAATCATCAGAAATTTATCAAGATGCCGAGGAAGAGGAGGAGGTCTTCGAGGAGGATTGCCATGAGGACTAGTTGCGTTCCTAGTAAATTACTTTGTGGCGTTTTGGCGTTCGCTCGTTTCGTTTTGCTTTTGTTTCCGCTGCGTTGTGTGTCCGGTCGTTGGACCGAGTATTGTAATAAGGGGCCATGTGGCCCATACTTGAATATTTATATTACAAGTTTCGTTTTGTTCGGCAATGAAGTATCACTGTGACTGTGTGTACTAGCTACTGATCTGGGACTAGTACGGAAATACACAGGAGATTCTGGATAGCTGATCCAGGGTCTCACATAAAAGATCCACAAGAAAGTAGGAGGGGAGGCAAATCCAAAATGCAAGAAGTAAAATAAATTTCAAAACTTGGAAGAAAATTTATTTTGCATTGCTTTGAGAGGAAGGTTTACAAAGCCACACTACTAGGCGGGCAAAGTTCCAATGAGCACAAGAAAACCCTAAAATTCTTCTCACAAGACTTAAGGAAGAGGCATCCCTCTACCCCTCTATTTAGCATTGGATGAGTTCCTTTATCAGTAAGGAATCTCATAAAGGGCTGGGATTGACCCACTCACTCATACATGGGCTAACCTAAAATCCACACACATAACGGGTTTTGCATGCTTCTAAAAGCACACTAACGTTACTGCTACTCCACCAAACCGTGATCCAACGGTCCTCTTTCTCTTGAGTATGGCTTAAGCTAGCATCTCCATACGTCCACTTGTCTTCTCGGCTTGCAGCGACTCCCCTGCCTCAGTCATCTTTGGCTCCTCCTGATTGTTTGGACCTTAGCTCACCTAGTCTAGTTCTAGTCTCCACCGCCTCACCATGACCTAGATCCAAGTCCTGCAACCATCATAGACAAGGGAAATTCATCACATAGTAGTGTCCAACATAATATGCAATTAATCATCCATACCAAAAATTGCAATTGAAATCGTTGGAAAATCATGAAAACCAATACTACTGCCAAGCAGAGGTTGATAGTACAGCAAGTCTGGTACTACTGCTCTCTGGTAATTGGTAGTACCGCTCACCCTGAAATCCCCGAAAAACCACCCTCTGGAATATAACTATTGCCTTTTGAGGCTGGTAGCTCAACAGATCTGGCCCCACCTTCATATTTATTGCATACATGTCATAATCATTAAAGAAAATGTTGTATCACCTATTGGGCCAACTTGGACCTTGTAATAGTGTTGGAATCCGAGTCCAGGTGTGTGTTCGCCTGTAACACCCTAGTTTTCGCTTTCCGGAGAAAATCTAGTTTAAATTATTTAAATTCAAAAATTTGGAGTTTCATTGGTGTTTATATTAACCTGGCATTCATTCCCCTCCAAAATCGGGATTTAAATCCCTTCCGTTCGAAAAAATCGAATTTCTAAATTCCCGCCGGTACCCGAAATTTCACCCGAGTCCAAAAATACTCCCAAAATCCCCAAACCACCTCAATTGTGTTCCAAATATTATAAAATGATTTTTGAAATCATTCCCCGGATTTTTGGACCTCCGCTCCTATTTTATCTCGCACGGCTTTTGTTTAATGCCTGCGATCCGCGCCCGAATATTCAATTCCACAAATTTCATCCAAATTCAGCGGAACCAATTTTATTGGGTCCCAAATATTCTTAAATGGTTCTAGGAATTTGTCCGGAATTTTTAGACCATTTTTTCTTATTTTTCTCTAGGGCGAATTGGTTGCGTAAAAGAGGACCAATGGAAATGCGCCACGTGTCATGTGAACAGGGCACCTTCTTCAACCTCCGGCCAAGCCAATTACCAGAGAAGAGCTTCAACGTGTTCATGGCTAGGGCTTGATTCCAATGCTCATAACTCCTTCAATTCAACTCCAAAATGCGAACGGCCGGTTCCGTTGGATTCGTAGCGTCGATCTCTTGCCATTCCCCACCTTCCCTCGCCGCCAATCTCACCGGAAACGGCCCCATTCAAGAGAAACCGAAATCCACTAAAATGGCTTTAACTCATCCGTTTCTCGTCCAAACGCCGCACCACCACCTCCATTCACTCCGTATAAGTACCCCCATTCCGGGAGTGTGCTCCCTTTTCCCTCTACTCCACTCGTGTGCCCGGGAGATCAAGAAAACCAAAGCCGTGTCACACTTTTTCGGTGTTCTTCAAGTTCATGCTTGTAGATTCTTCTCCGGTGAGCTATTCTTCATGCCACTTGGTTCTTTGTGACCGTGGATGAGTCTAGATTCTAACCCAATCATCAATTTTAGGTTTGATCAAGAGTTGGCGACGAATTTCGAGTTTTTCTCTTTTCGGCCGAACCTCCGTTCTTCGTCGATTGCTCCGATTCCGGCGAGGTTTGGTTCAATTCCTCTCTTCCCTAGGTTCCTAAGTATGTAATCTAGTGATCCTAGGTTTTTATTTGACTCATGTGGGGCCCCGGATCGGCTATCCGGAATCCCCTGTGTATTTCTGTACTAGTCCCAGATCAGTAGCTAGTACACACAGACAAAAGTGATGAATCAACAACCATATCACGAATACATATAACTAAATAAGAATAATACCAAATAAAAGCAAAGACCTTATGGTCAAGATTTACCATTACGGCCTGAACAGGCTGAACGACTTGAACACTGCAGCGGAAGACGAAAACGCCAATGCGACCCATCCAAATGCCCACAGGCAATCGAGTGGAGAACGTACCCTAGTCGATGGAAATCTTGAACAGCTTCTTTCACTTCTGAGAGAGGATTAGAATGTAGCACGTGAGTACATAAAGTACTCAGCAAGTCTGGGAAATTATGCACAATGTAGGCTATCCAAGGATGGCTTAATATGGTTCTTTTGCATAAAGCCAAGTTTCAACAAATCATACTTGTTAATAATTTTCACAAAGCATATTTGAGCAATTCTTTTTAATAAATTGAATTATGTAATGTTGTAGTGAAGGTTCTAACCACCACTCACTAATATACGTGCTCTATCCGCCACATCTCAACAAAATCGTGGTTCCATCCAATCACATGGCTATGTCCGCCATGGTTCACAAAATCAGGTTCTTTCCACCTACTTGGCTTTGACCGCTGTAAGCACACCCGAGAGTTCTAACCGCTCCGGATCCCAAAACAAAACATTGTTTAGTTTGAAATCAAAACCCAAAGTCTACCAAGATGAAAGCATTCTTCGCTTTGCCTTTGACCAGTAGGCACGGCTATTCGAATAGTTTTAACTCTGCAGAGGTGTACAACTTTACCCACAAGACATGATATTCCCTTGATGCCACGCGATTAACACACTTCCTTAGGTGTGCCGGCAGGGATATCATGACAAGGCCTTTACAATGTATACGCCTAACCTGACCCACCCGCTGAGGTTTCACCGCTGTTAGGGTTATGTCCACCCAAGATGAAGCCCCTCTTGCGCCGTGTAAGATAAACAACAACAACAATGCCTCTTTCCGGCTCTCACACAACCACCGAGTGGTGAGTCTAAGTCTGGTTTCTACAAATTAGTTAGCCAGGTCGTGCCCACTTTGACATGTGGTTGTACGGTAATGCTTAGAATGGAGACAGTCATAAGCGTCGGTCCTTAATTGACTTGGGGCGGTACTTGCACAAAAGAACCAAGGCTTGGTTCGCTTCCACCCGACATTCCAGCCGCCAAGTCGAAATCATTTTTCATTTTATTTTTATTTTGTAAACCATTGGCAATACTCCTTGCCTATAACTTCCAATACAAGTTTTCAAGAGATAATTGAAAGTCCCACCCATAGGTGAATATTGACCGATAGCGAGGCTAAGCATTACTACCGTACTATTCTATTCCACCAATAGTTTGTTTTTGTAAAATACACATCTCAGGGGTTGATGACAATCCTTATAACCAATTCTGGAATCTCCAATAATCATTAAATTGCCCTAATGGCACAATCATATGAATAATCCGATTCAATATCGTATCCATAAAGTATTGAGTATATCATGGTAATATCCTCACTCTCAAAATCATATTAAACCCCAATTAGGTGTGTCTATTTCCCTTGAACTATGACTTGTATTAATGAATTGACCATCATTCTTATAGCGATCGCTCGTATCATCCACAAAGAATATTTCACAAATTCATCTCTAATCATTTCGAATACAATCCACCGATAATACGTCATAACACCCTATATTTAATCCTTCACACTATCACCCTTAAATCATCTATTTTAATCCACCAAAATACGCCATAATATTATTCACTAAACCCCAACACATCCTGAACTATTCACAATCTCCCTAAATGATTATCACATAGCATTCTAGTTAAAATCCACCGAAATATAACTTACCACTTGTTCTATTTGATCTATACATATGACTCTCAATAACATTCATTTACTCTCACCGACTATTATCCCTGACATTATACATCTTCCAACATCCTCCCAATCCACCAAAATACATGAACTACCATTCATAGATCAATGTTATGATTACAAGCCCCATATCAACTCTAATATTCATCTATCTCCAATTTGCATTCCACCCCAATCCATACTCATTATATTGTTAACTACTATCACAATCCAACTCCTCAACATTTAAATGATCACCACCATAAATCAATTTCATAATAACAATCCTCACATTATCACTAATATCCATCCGTCTCCCAATTACATTGTCCCCGATTAACTCTATTCAAACTATACGCTAAATAGTCATTTTCCCCATCAAAATGTATTTTATTAAAAATATTTATTATGGTGGATCCTCGTTCTAGGTCGACAAAGGGTCAGGGATAACAAATCTCAAGGAGGTATAAACAACTGGTATAACTAACCACTTAACGTTTTGACATCACCATTTTATGTAATTAGCAATGCAGTTTGTAAAACAGGGTAAAACATTTATAAAGCATAGGTTCAGTATGCGTCAAGGAGACTTGCCTCGGTCACAGCGAGAAGGTTGAACTCTCTGAAGTCCGGCGGCGGGGTCGGCGAACTCGGCGGAAGCGTCGACTACGCGCAAAACGAGGCAACAAATAAATAAAAGAAAATAAATAAAATCCAAAAATTACAAAATTAGTACTGGCAGGTAGATCTTGATTTTAGATGAATTTAGGAATTTGAATGGAGTCAATCGGAGTTCGGACGGAGAAGTTATGAGCTTCCGAAGTTTGAATTTTGAATAAATCGGAAAACCGGGAATATTCTCGGAATATTCTCTCTCGGGTTGACTGGTCAAATGGGGACTTTGACTTGACTTTGACTGGGAATGGCTAGTGTCTATTGCATGTGGGGCCACCATGTCATTGAGTATAGGTTGTCTTCAACCTTTGTTCATGCCATGGCTACCATGGAAGAGAGAGAGCTTGAGGGGATAGTGGAGGGAGAGGGGACCGGCCGGCGAGAGGGTCGCCGGCGCAAGCGGCGGCAGGGGGTCGCCGGCGGGCGGGCGGCGGCCGGTAGCGGGCGGCGGCCAGACGGCGCGCTGGCGCAGCGCAGGCCGGCGGGCCCAGCGAAGCGCGCGGTCGAGCGGCGGCCCGGCCGGCCGAAAGCGGGCGCAAGCATGGCCAAGGCCCAAGCATGCCATGGCCAAAGAGCTCCAAACCAAGAACAGAGAAGGCAACAAAAGACTAAGCTCTATTCTCTCCCAAAAACTTGATTTTGCTACCAATTTTGCATGGAATCGATCCAAATAAAAACCTAGAACCTCTAGATAACATCCTTAGGGACCTAGAGGAGGAAGGAATTGAGTTGATTCTCACCGAGAAGATGAATTCGACGATGAACGGAGTTGCGGCGAAACAACAAAAACTTGAAATTAGCCGCCCACACTTGATAGAACCTAAAATTGATTGTTGGATGAGCTTCTAGACTACCTCACGATCACAAGGAACCAAGGAACAAGAAGAAAAGCTCACCGGACAAGAAGATACAAGTATGAACACGAAGAACACGAAGAACGTCTCGTTTTCGTCGGTTTTCTCGATCTCACGGAAGAATGAGGAGGAGAGGCTAAAGGAGGGCTATACCACCGGAAAGAGGATTCTTATACGGAGAGATGAGAGGTGGAATCGCGTCGTTTGGAGTTGAAACGGCAAAGTTATGAACAATCAAAGCCATTTCAGTTTCTTGCAAACTGCACGCATTCCAGTGCGAGTTAGGGCGGGAGACCACCGGGAATGGAAGGGTCTCGTTCATACGAATCCAACGGATCCGGCCGTTCGCGATTTGGAGCATTATTGCAAGAGTTATGAGTGTTTGAATCCATGGAGGAGAGAAGGGAGCTCTCTGTTCTTCCTCTGGACAGAACGATCGATTTGTGGGGAAGATGAACAGTAACGCGACGCTACAGTACGCGGTGCTACAGTACCGCCACGTGTCACTTTCCTATTGGCCCCCTTTTACGTAAACGTTCCGCCCTAGAGAAAAATAAGGAAAAATGGCCTAAAAATTTCGAAAAAAATTCCTAGAGCCATTTTAGAATATTTGGGACCCAATAAAATTGGTTTGGTTGAATTTGGATGAAATTTGTGGAATTGAATATTCAGGTGCGAATCGCAGGCATTAAACAAAAGCTGCGCGAGATAAAATAGGAACGGAGGTCCAAAAATCCGGGGAAAGGTTCCTAAAATCATTTTGGAATATTTGGAACATTTTAAAAGTGGTTTGGGACTTTTTGGAGCATTTTTGGAGTGGGGTGAAATTTCGGGTACCGGCGGTACTGGAAATTCCGATTTTTCGCCCGGGAGGGAATTAATTCCCGATTTCGGAGGGGAATGGATGCCAGGTTATTATAAACACCAATAAACTCCAAATTTTGAATTTAGTTTATTTAAATTAGGTTTTTCTCTAGAAAGCGAAAACTAGGGTGTTACAACTCAATTCCATGCGAAAATGAGGCCAAAATCGATTTTTTTTGGGGGCAAAGTGTTCTCTGTAGTTTTAGTTCCGTTCTGGAAGAACACCTCTCGCGAGTTACTGTAGCAAACAGTAACTTTTCTATTTTTCTTGATTTTCCATCATTTTTCAACTTCGAACGCTTATAACTTTTGCGTCCGAACTCCGATTGACTCCGTTCAAGTTTCTAAATTCATCTAAAATCAAGATCTACCTGCCAGTACTAATTTTGTAATTTTTAGATTTTATTTATTTTCTTTTATTTATTTATTGCCTCGTTTTGCGTGTAGTCGACGATCCCGCCGCGACCGCCGATTCCGCCGCCGAACTTCCCGCGTACGAAGACCTACCCGGGACAGAAGGCAAGTCTCCTTGACGCATTTTGCTCCTATGTTTGCGAAATGATTTAAATGATTTATAAAGTGCATGGCTATGTTTAATGAAATATGTCAAATATAAGTGTTAGTTATACCGAACTTGTTGATTCCTCCTTGACATTGTTAATGATATCCATTGTAACCCTAGAACCTTGTTTATACCATGCTTAGGCTTATATGGTATCCGTTGCTATGTAGTACGGTAGAATTGCTTAGGATCTTTTCCGATGAAAACAACCCATGGGTGGGATTATTCAAAAAGAATGTTATCAAATGTGATTTGAAGGTTATTACTATGATTTTAGTACTGTTTTCCTAAAATTAAAAGAAAAGGAAAATAATTTCGACTTGGGCGGCATGGAATGTCGGGTGGGAGCGGACCAAGCCTTGGTTCTTTTGTGCAAGTACCGCCCCAAGTCATGTAAGGACCGACGCTTGTGATTGTTCATTCTAAGCAATACCGTACTACCACATGTCTATAATGGTACGACCTGGCCCACTAATTTGTAGAAGCCTAGTTTAGACTCACCACTCGGTTGTTGTATGGGAGCCGGAAGGAGGCATTGTTGTTGTTGTTTTTCTCACACGGCGCAAGAGGGGGCTTCTGTACTGGGTGGAGAGAACCCTAACAGCGGTGAAACCTCAGCGGGTGGGTCTAGCTAGGTAGATACACTATAACGGCCTTGTCACGATCTCTCTGCCAGCACACCAAAGGAAGTGTGTTAATAGCTTGGCATTAGGAGATGATCGTGTCGTGTGGGTAAAGTTGTACACCTCTGCAGAGTATAAACTATTCGAATAGCCGTGCCTACGGTCAAAGGCAAAGCTTGCTGAATGCTTTCATACTGGTAGACTTTGGTTTTTGGTTTCAAACTAAACAATGTTTCGTTTTGGGATCCGGGAGCGGTTAGAACTCTCGGGTGTGCTTCTGGCTGCTAAAGCCAGGTAGGTGGAAGGAACCTGATTTTGTGGACCATGGCGGACAGAGCCATGTGATTGGATGGAACCCTGATTTTGTTGGAATGTGGCGGATAGAGCCTGTATATTAGTGAGTGGTGGTTAGAACCTTCACTACAATATTACATAATTCAATTATTAAAAAGAATTGCTCAATTATGCTTTGTGAAAATTATTAACAAGTATGATTTGATGAAACTTGGCTTTATGCAAAAGAACCATATTAAGCCATCTTTGGATAGCCTACATTATGCATAATTTCCCAGACTTGCTGAGTACTTTATGTACTCATGTGCTACATTCCAATCCTCTCTCAGAAGTGAAAGAAGCTGTTCAAGATTTCAACGACTAGGGCACGCTCCCCACTCGATTGCCTGTGGGCATTTGGATGGGTCGCTTGGTGTTTTCGTCTTCCGCTGCAGTTGTTCAGCCTGTTCAGGCCGTAATGGTAAACCTTGACCTTAAGGTCTTTGCTTTTATTTGGTATTATTCTTATTTAGTTATTTGTACTCGTGATATGGTTGTTGATTCATCACTTTTGACTGTGTGTACTAGCTACTGATCTGGGACTAGTACAGAAATACACAGAGGACTCCGGATAGCTGATCCGGGGGCCTACATCGCCCCCTCTTGTTGGTGCACAACCTTAGGCTAACTCCCCCTCAGTATTACACGTAAACACGACACAAAAGGACACAATACATTGAAGAACAAAAGAACATTAACTCTTAGATAGTAACAAATATGAATAAATATTCTCTTAGGAATCTATTGCAGCGTAGCGCATATGCACCCCACTAGTCATTTGATAAAAAAAAACATGAGGAGAAAAAAGTTCAATTTTCTTTAGTTTACAGTTTTATTTTTCAAACAAGCAGATGCAAATGGGAATCTATAAGTATGGTGTTTTGGCGTTGAGCCACTCCGAAGAGCTATTAAATTGCACAATTTTAGGACATAGTACTAGATAGATGATCTCATTGAAACAAGATCGACATAGAAGAGATCAATATTTCCTTCAACCAGACAGAAAATATTACATGTAAACACCACACAATAGGACACAATACATTGAAGAACAAAAGAACATTAACTCTTAGATCGATAGTAACAAATATGAATGAATATTCTCTAGAATTGAGCTTGAATGCGGTCTACGATCATCTTGTCCACTTGGAAGGCCTTGGCAAGGATATCATCTGAGATGGTTTGCTTCGATCCGAATACAGCATTGGCGATGGTTATTACTCCAGGGTTCTGGCTGCTCAAAGCTGCAAGGGCTACAGCATTGTTTGTTCCATAGTTGAATTGGAAATGGACCAATCCCTTTGGGAACACAAATACATCCCCTTTGTAAAGAACCTTTGTGAACAACTTGTTCTCAGGGTTGGACGTCACAAAACCAACATAGAGATAGCCCTCCAGCACCGTCAGGATCTCAGTGGCACGCGGGTGAGTGTGAGGTGGGTTGAGGCCATATGGGGCATAATCTATGCGAGCAAGGGAGATACCCATAGTGTTCAGCCCGGCGATCTGCGCAACGTTGACCGCCGTCACAGCGGAGCCCTGCTTGTTGGTTGTGTTGCCGGCCATATGAAGGCCAGAGAAGAAGAAGTCTTCGGCGACTACTTCCTTTACGTCCTTACATGGAAATCCATTGACACGCACTGCATGCACAGAATCATCAAATATATGTAAACTTTGGTTAATTAGTAACCGCTTTAGTTAATTTACTAACAGAAATTTTGGTACATTCTATTTATATTCCCCTGTTACTAAGGAGTGTAAGTTAAATCTAAAGTTAACTTTCAAGTGTATTATAGACCTTCTTACCATTAATAAAACTATTCACAAACTAACAAACTTTGTACACAGTAGCATTATGTAGAAGTAAAATTTATCAAGCACACACACCTTTAGACATCTTATCGACGACACAGAAGTCCTGCAGAAGGCTCGGATCGGAGGCGATGACAGGAGAGCATGACAAAGCCAAGAGGGCTGCGGCAAGGAGGAAGACATGGCTGGCTGCCATTTGTGCCCCTCTTTCGTTAACCGAAATCAAAGGGAATGATGTGAGCTGAGAAGTATGGTTTTTTGATGGTAGAATGCTTTGACGTACTGCTGTGGTATCTAGGGATGGAGGAGGTCGATCGGTATTTATAGGGAGCGAAGCGTTGGTTGTGTTGCCTGCAGGTGAGTCTACGTGTGGTTAGGCAAGGAACAAATCTTGTAGGAAGCTAGCTAGCGGCATATATTGCGTGTTTTGTTTGGGCAGCCTGCATATATGCTAGAACAAATCGCACTACCGTGATTCAATTCGAAAGGCCTGCGTATTTTTGTGTTTGTAGAATTCTAAGTCATCTCTGCACATACAGCAATTTTTCCCAGGTGGATTACTGGTGTTCAAAGTAATTAATCTTATCCGTTGGAGGTTTGCCAAGCATGATCGACGCACTAACTTTTTACAAACCACACCTTTAGATTTGAAGCACTGTAGATAAATTATTAGGTATCTGGGGTTTCGTTCTCACCTCACATAAAGAGAGTAACCTAGTTTATTCCATTGTAAGTAATTCATATCCAAGAAGTCGATAATACTTCTGTAAAAAAAAGAAATCGATAATACCAACTTGGGTGAACTTTATTGTTAACGTGAGGTAACTATGTTCTGGATCTTGGGTGTGACACTTTCGATTCCTTTCTTCCAAGGAAACGGCTAAGACCATTGCAGATCGTTTCCTAAAGAGTGACAAGGCAATCGATTGCGGTATTAGACTAGCTGAAAATGTCAACTTGAAAACGGCAGACAATTAATCAGCCTAGTATGGAACAGAAGATTTCCTAAAGACAACGGTTGCTCTCCAACGAACTAGCACAAATTATCCACGTGGAGAGAGTACATACCGGTACCTGACTAATTCAACATACAAACGAGTGGATCCGTGGTAGCCGTCGCAGGGTGGCCAGCAGCCAGCTATCTAGGAAGTAGGAACACGCTTTATTTAGACTTATTCGTAATTGCTCGTTACGATTAGTGAAGACTCTTTCCTTTATATCCAGATATATCAGAATAAACAGAAACTATCTTCTTAATTCCTCCCTCTCTATATATAGTTCACTAATCAACCCTTCGAAGCAGCGATGGAGCCACGCCTCGGACCATCCAGACCATTGCATGAGATCTAGGATAAAAAGTCTACAAAAATAACTTGAAAAATAACTAAACCCACAAATTGATAAAAAAAAAAGTGACTTGCCCAACTTGAGACTTCAGCCTAGGCTGGTTCCGCCCTGCTTTGAAGCATGTAGCAGCAAGGACAACCGGATATACACTAGCATCATTATATCCTACAGTTAGAAAACCTGTTCACATCACATATAGCTTCCCTCTTTATTTTGCTGCTCATACACAGTTGATCGAAAGTAAGTTTGTGTCCAAATGGCCTCACAGTTCTTCCTCCTTGCCATCGGGACCTGAATATGTAAATCTAGATCCTCTATGTATACTGCACTAGTCCATAATCACGCTAGTGTACACAGTGGCAACATAGATGTACTATCACAATCATACACAACAGAAACATAATAAAAGACTATATTTATTGAATAAATGATTATTAAAAAACCTTAAGATCAACCTTACACTTATTATGCCTCAAAGGCATAACTCGGTAGTAGCACTGACGGTGATAACCGGAACTTCACTGGGGTTGCCATTGACGTTGACCAAAGGATTGGAACTTGATGCATCAGCTTCTTTGTTGAGGTTAGCACTGCAATTCTTCTCCATCTGACGGCAGAACAAGGCTTCCAGATGAGAGGGAACAGCACAGACGAGCGAGAAAGGGGAGGTGCTAACAACACCAGAAACAAACTACCCCGGCAAAGGACACCCAACACACGAAAATCAAAACATTTTTAACACCAAGCAAATCAACTCGTCTACTCGATCAAACTACGCACTCTAACAGAACAAGGCGACTTCAACACAGACAGATTTGGACCACTTAACCTATAAGGTTAGTCTACCATCAACCTCGCTTCTTAGGTCTTCGACAATCAACGATTGGATCCTTGCCAGGAAGACGCACACTTCAGTAACAACTTTTGCAGGATTGCACCTCTTGAGTCCTCCAGCCTCAAAGTCGAAAGGGGCAACTCGATTACCCTAATATAGAAGTTGTTAAGGGAGGGATAGTCCAATTTTCATTCCCAAAAAGGTGAAGAAGCAATTGATTCAAGGAAAATAGGAATATAACGAGAGAGAAAAGACGCGACTAGCACTTTATTTGATTTTTCTTTTTAGAAAATAAATTTTGAAGCTTCCTAAAACGACCATTCTAACTAAGGGCACATCCTACAGTCGATATGGCTCTGATACCACCTATGTAGGCCCCCGGATCGGCTATCCGGAGTCCTCTGTGTATTTCTGTACTAGTCCCAGATCAGTAGCTAGTACACACAGTCAAAAGTGATGAATCAACAACCATATCACGAGTACAAATAACTAAATAAGAATAATACCAAATAAAAGCAAAGACCTTAAGGTCAAGGTTTACCATTACGGCCTGAACAGGCTGAACAACTGCAGCAGAAGACGAAAACACCAAGCGACCCATCCAAATGCCCACAGGCAATCGAGTGGGGAGCGCGCCCTAGTCGTTGAAATCTTGAACAGCTTCTTTCACTTCTGAGAGAGGATTGGAATGTAGCACGTGAGTACATAAAGTACTCAGCAAGTCTGGGAAATTATGCACAATGTAGGCTATCCAAAGATGGCTTAATATGGTTCTTTTGCATAAAGCCAAGTTTCATCAAATCATACTTGTTAATAATTTTCACAAAGCATATTTGAGCAATTCTTTTTAATAATTGAATTATGTAATATTGTAGTGAAGGTTTTAACCACCACTCACTAATATACAGGCTCTATCCACCACATTCCAACAAAATCAGGGTTCCATCCAATCACATGGCTCTGTCCGCCACGGTTCACAAAATCAGGTTCCTTCCACCTACCTGGCTTTAGCCGCCAGAAGCACACCCGAGAGTTCTAACCGCTCCCGGATCCCAAAACGAAACATTGTTTAGTTTGAAACCAAAAACCAAAGTCTACCAGTATGAAAGCATTCAGCAAGCTTTGCCTTTGACCGTAGGCACGGCTATTCGAATAGTTTATACTCTGCAGAGGTGTACAACTTTACCCACACGACACGATCATCTCCTAATGCCAAGCTATTAACACACTTCCTTTGGTGTGCCGGCAGAGAGATCGTGACAAGGCCGTTACAGTGTATCTACCTAGCTAGACCCACCCGCTGAGGTTTCACCGCTGTTAGGGTTCTCTCCACCCAGTACAGAAGCCCCCTCTTGCGCCGTGTGAGAAAAACAACAACAACAACAATGCCTCCTTCCGGCTCTCACACAACAACCGAGTGGTGAGTCTAAACTAGGCTTCTACAAATTAGTGGGCCAGGTCGTACCATTATAGACATGTGGTAGTACGGTATTGCTTAGAATGAACAATCACAAGCGTCGGTCCTTACATGACTTGGGGCGGTACTTGCACAAAAGAACCAAGGCTTGGTCCGCTCCCACCCGACATTCCATGCCGCCCAAGTCGAAATTATTTTCCTTTTCTTTTTATTTTAGGAAAACAGTACTAAAATCATAGTAATAACCTTCAAATCACATTTGATAACATTCTTTTTGAATAATCCCACCCATGGGTTGTTTTCATCGGAAAAGATCCTAAGCAATTCTACCGTACTACATAGCAACGGATACCATATAAGCCTAAGCATGGTATAAACAAGGTTCTAGGGTTACAATGGATATGATTAACAATGTCAAGGAGGAATCAACAAGTTCGGTATAACTAACACTTATATTTGACATATTTCATTAAACATAGCCATGCACTTTATAAATCATTTAAATCATTTCACAAACATAGGAGCAAAATGCGTTAAGGAGACTTGCCTTCTGTCCCGGGTAGGTCTTCGTACGCGGGACGTTCGGCGGCGGAATCGGCGGTCGCGGCGGGATCATCGACTACACGCAAAACGAGGCAATAAATAAATAAAAGAAAATAAATAAAATCTAAAAATTACAAAATTAGTACTGGTAGGTAGATCTTGATTTTAGATGAATTTAGAAACTTGAACGGAGTCAATCGGAGTTCGGACGCAAAAGTTATAAGCGTTCGAAGTTGGAAAATTATGGAAAATCAAGAAAAAGAGAAAAGTTACTATTTGCTACAGTAACTTGCTAGAATTTTGTTGCAGATCAGACCCAAAGCTACAGAGAACACTTTGCTCCCAAAAAAAAATCGATTTTGGCCTCATTTTCGCATGGAATTGAGTCAAATAAAAACCTAGGATCACTAGATTACATACTTAGGGACCTAGGGAAGAGAGGATTGAACCAAACCTCGCCGGAATCGGAGCAATCGACGAAGAACGGAGGTTCGGCCGAAAAGAGAAAAACTCGAAATTCGTCGCCAACTCTTGATCAAACCTAAAATTGATGATTGGGTTAGAATCTAGACTCATCCACGGTGACAAAGAACCAAGTGGCATGAAGAATAGCTCACCGGAGAAGAATCTACAAGCATGAACTTGAAGAACACCGAAAAAGTGTGACACGGCTTTGGTTTTCTTGATCTCCCGGGCACACGAGTGGAGTAGAGGGAAAGGGGAGCACACTCCCGGAACGGGGGTACTTATACGGACTGAATGGAGGTGGTGGTGCGGCGTTTGGAGGTGAAACGGCCGAGATAGTGACGCTTTAGTGCATTTCGGTTTTTCATTAGCCCAGCCGTTTCCGGTGAGATTGGCGGCGAGTGGAGGTGGGGAATGGCAAGAGATCAACGCTACGAATCCAACGGAACCGGCCGTTCGTATTTTGGAGTTGAATTGAATGAGTTATGAGCATTGGAATCAAGCCCTAGCCATGAACACGTTGAAGCTCTTCTCTGGTAATTGGCTTGGCTGGAGGTTGAAGAAGGTGCACTATTCACGTGACACGTGGCGCTCTCCCATTGGTCCTCCTTTACGTAAATGATTCGCCCTAGAGAAAAATGGGGAAAAATGGTCTAAAAATTCCGGAAAAATTCCTAGAACCATTTTAGAATATTTGGGACCCAATAAAATTGGTTCCGCTGAATTTGGATGAAATTTGTGGAATTGAATATTCGGGCTCGGATCGCAGGCATTAAACAAAAGCCGCGCGAGATAGAATAGGAGCGTAGGTCCAAAAATCCGGGGAATGATTTCACAAATCATTTCAGAATATTTGGAACATTTTAGAAGTGGTTTGGGGATTTTTGGAGCATTTTTGGACTCGGGTGAAATTTCGGGTACCGGCGAGAATTTAGAAATTCGATTTTTCGAACGGAAGGGATTTAAATCCCGATTTTGGAGGGGAATGGATGCCAGGTTAATATAAACACCAAACAAACTCCAACTTTTGAATTTACTTTATTTAAATTAGGTTTTTCTCCAGAAAGCGAAAACTAGGGTGTTACACAAATGCACCTGCATACTTCATGTATATGATGAATAAAGTTTTCATGGAGTACCTGGATAAGTTTGTCGTCATGTTCATAGATGGCATTCTTATTTACTCCAAGACAAGAGAAGAATATGCAGAACATCTGAGGCTAGTTCTAGAGAAGCCAAGAGAACAACAGTTATTAGCCAAGTTTAGCAAGTTTGATTTTTGGAAGAGTAAATTGGAATTTCTTGGACACATAATGACTGCATAAGGAGTTGCAGTTGACCAAAGTAAAGTAGAAGCAGTATTGCATTGGGAGCAACCAAAGACGGTGACCCAGATCCGTAGTTTCCTTGGAATGGCAGGATATTACCGTCGATTCATTAAAGGATTGTCAACGATTGCTAGACCCCTTACGCAATTGTTGAAGAAGGAGAAGAAGCTCACCTGGATGCTAGAGTGCGAGAAGAGCTTTTAAGAGTTGAAGAAGCGGCTGACATCAGCACCAGTGTTAGTCTTACCATATGTCCACCAGAGTTTTGATGTTTACTGTGATGCATCGTGTCAAGGACTTGGATGCGTGTTGATGCAGAATAGGAAGGTAGTTGCTTATGCATCGAGACAATTAAGGCCGCATGAAGAGAATTACGCGACGCATGATTTGGAGTTAGCAATCGTAGTGCATGCTTTGTAGCTATGGTGTCATTACCTTATTGTAAATAGATGTGAAGTTTATACATATCACAAGAGTCTTAAATATATCTTCACACAGTCGGACCTGAATATGAGGCAAAGGAGATGTCGGGACCCAGATTTACGAATTCGAAACACTCTTTGTATACTGCACTAGTCCAAGATCACGCTAGTGCACATAGTGGCAACAAAATTGATATATCATTCCATTCATCGAATCAACTAAGAAAGTAGCAAATAGTAACATCGGACCTTATGGTCAAGTTTACATAATTGTGCCTTAAGGACTTAAGAAACAAATAAAACTCTTGCAGCGGAAAATAAAATAACTTGGGCCATACGACATGCCATAGGCAATCGTCTGGGAGCGCCATCCTAGTTCACGTAGTCTTCATAGTACACCTCCTCGTAGAATTCTGTATTTCTCTATTCTTCTTCAACAACTGATCAACAAAGGCATAAAGCCGTCAGTACAAAAAGTACTCAGCAAGCCGTAGGGTAATGATGCAAATAATGTACGGCTTGACAAGAATGGTCATATGGTTATTTTGCGGAAAACGTTAACTTGATTGTAAATACAATAAATAGATCCAAAGAATATTTGACAAAGATAATAATAACTGGTAAATCAATGGTAAATAATAACACAAGATTGGTGAGGCATCACCCGTCACCAACTAAATCATCATCAACCACTGAACTTAACAGCATTAATAATTTAACATCGAAAACCATAGTTAACTCCCCGTTCACTTCCAACGATACCATCCTTCAACATTTTCTGGAAGCACTATATCCCGTGTGAAACCCCAGGCACGTCCATGACCGCGGACACGGCTATTCGAATAGTTTATCATACACTCTGCAGAGGTTGTACAGCTTTACCCACAAGATATGATCATCTCTTTAGTGCCCTGCGCAATTAACACACTTCCTTTGGTGTGCGGCAGAGAGATCACGACAAGGCCTTTACAATGCTTTGTCTAAACCCACTACTGCCTGCTAAGGTTTCACCCCTCAGGGACCCCTCTTGCGCCATGTGAGTCTACCCGTCGATCCCAAAACCCACACAACCACAACAGTACTTAAGTATAGACATTGCAAATTAATTAGCCAGGTCTGTCCCATACCAGACACGTGGTTGTACTATTAAGTCCAATTCAATGGCGCACAAGATTAAGTCCTTAAGTATACTCAAGCAAGTCAATCACATCCCAATTGTGCTAACAGCACCCCTTTACTGCACGATCACTTGCCCGAGTGAAAACAACTTTGTGTAACCAATACCAATGGCACACCCCGCCATGGTACAACAAATTTTACAATAGTGGCTACCCGCCACGATTCCATAACTAATTAAGTCAATATTATTAATTTATCATGTGACATGAATCCCATCGTACAACTCAGCATGGCTAAGCACAGATACGCTAACCCAATGTTGGTACTACAATATGTCCAACTATTAACCAAGCCATCCTAGGGTAACAATGGATACATGGCGTCTCAACTATTCAAGGTGTCATAATGGTAATCAGGTGTTTAACTACTCCCATTAAATAATGGCTGTAAACAAATAGCATGCAATTGTATGAAACAAAAATACTTTTGCAAACATAGGTCCAACATGGTCAAGGACTACGACTTGCCTTGTTGATCAACTCCAATTGCTGCCTCTTGATCTCCGAATCCTGCGCTCGCTCCCTGGGGATCAATGTCTACCGGAAAAGAATGCAAGAAACACAAATAAATATCAAAAAAGAAAGTAAATAGTACCAAAAATTAAAATAAATGGCTCTGGAATGTAGAGCTCAATTTTACAAATTTTTAGAAATTTGAACGGGCTCAATCGGAGTTCGTATGAGGGAGAACGGGCTCATAAAAGTTTCAAAAATTAGAAAAAAGAAAAGGCTATTTTCGGGATTTATTTTTCTAAAGGAAAAAAGGGATTTATTGCGTCATGCTGATGTCAGCTAGGGTTTGGGTGGACCGGGTCTACGGCTGGGCGCACGGCTCACGGTGGACTTGGTGCACCGCAACAGTGCCGGGGCTGATGTGGAGGGCGGCTGACGCGGCGGCAACGTGGCACATCGCGGCGCTGATGTGGCGTGCATGTGGCGCCCACATCGGATCAGCTTGGGTTAGGCCTCCGGCGAAGGACATAGCGGCGAGGTTTCACAAGACGCGAAGAAGAAGACCCCGGGCTCGGCGATTCCCGGCCGGATCGACTACGGGACTTGGTGGATCTGGAAGAGGACGACTCGGCGCACTCGGTGGTAGACACGGCTGCGGCGGAGACGCAGCAAAGCGGCCGAACAGCGCGGAGGAAGAAGCTCGGTGGCGGCGCTGCTACGGCGAGCAATCGTCGGCGCTCCGATGCGTCTCGGCGGCCATGAAGTGGGGCGTTGGAGGTGGCGCGAGGTGGGGAACTGGATTCGGGAGTCGATGGCAACTTTTATAGGCCTGGGGAGGCATGTGGGCTCGGACGCCGAGGGCAACATGGAATGCGGCGGCGGCTAGGGTTAGGTTTCCGTGCGGCGGCGGCTGGTCCTGGCGTGGGCTAACGTGGTCCGAGCGGGCTGCGGGAGTGGCCGACGCGGCGACGTGTGGCAAGCGGGTGGACCGGGCCGGCTCGATTCGGCCCACGAGGCAATTTAGGGTTTTAAAATCATTTTCTAAATAAAGAAAATTCCAAAAATTCAAATAAAAGCAAATAAATTCAAATAAATAGCAAATAAATTCAGAATAATCCCAAAAAATCCTTGATTTGATGCATAGAATAATTAAATAAAATCTTTTGGTGTTTAGAAAATTCAAATTAAGCTGGAGTTAATTTAGGAAAAATCCAACTGGTTCTTTTTTATTTTGAAACTTTGCAAAATCTCAAAAATTGGGATGTTACAGGAGATGGTTGGAATTAATCAAGGACTACAATGTTGGAATTCATTACCATCCCGGCAAGGTCAATGTAGTGGCCGATGCTTTGAGTCGGAAGAGCTACAGCATGAATACACTGATAGAAGAGAATCAGGTCGAGCTATGCAAGGATTTTCTTAAAATGAAGCTGGAAATGGTACCTGAAGGATTTGTGGCAGCTTTGGATGTAAAGCCTACCTTAGAAGACTAGATCAGGGAAGGTCAAAAAGATGACAACAAGATAAAGAGAATCAAGTCCAAGATGGATGAATGTAGAACTAAGGATTTCAAGCTGGATGAGCAAGGCTCTTTGTGGATTAAAGATCGCATTTGCGTGCCGACCAAGAAGGAGCTGAAGCAGTTGATTCTGGAAGAAGCACATGATTCCAAGTACTCGATTCTTCCGGGAAGCGCCAAGATGTACCAAGACCTGAAAGAGAGATTTTGGTGGGTGAGTATGAAGCGTGAAGTTGCCAAGCATGTTGCATTATGCGACATATGCCAGAGAGTAAAAACAATGCATCAGAGGCCAGCTAGATTGTTGTAGCCATTGAAGATACCTGAATGGAAGTGGAAGGAAATCAGTATGGATTTCATTACCTGTTTGCCTAGAACGCAAGGAGGATATGACTCCATATGGGTCATAGTGGATCGTTTAACCAAGGTCGCCCATTGTATACCTACGAAGACCACTTACTTGGGAAATCGCCTAGCAGAACTTTACATGTCAAGGATTGTCAGTCTGCATGGATGTAACACCCCAAAATTTTGCTTTTCTTAAATTCATGTGTGATTTGGCACTTTGGTGAATTTTTGGAATTTTCTGGAATTTATTTGGATTTATTTGGAATTTATTTGAATTTATTCCATTTTGAAATAATTAAAGAATTTAATTTTGCAAATAAAATTTTGTTGGAAATATTTTATTTGAGTCCAAAAGGATCCAAAGTATTTTCCAGAATTTTTCTGGAATTTTTCTGAGTCATTTGCTATTTTTAATGAATTAAATGAATTACTGGGAATTATTTTAAATATTAAATCGCTGGAAATTCAACTCGGGTCAAGTACTGTTCATCCGATCGAAGTCGAACCCGAGTCGGACTCGAAGTCCGACCGAGCCGATTGACTTCGATCAAACCGGCTCAAAACCTAATCAATCCCAGCGTTGGATCAAGATCCAAGCGGTGAGATCCGCCGTCTTGGTTCGAGCCGTATCCGGCCGGATCCGATCGCGCCCGTCGCGATCGTGGCCGTTGATCGTGCCACGTGGGCGGCTGTGTCGTCGTCTCCGCCGAGACCGAGCCGGACTCGCCGCCGCCCGCGCCGTGTAGAACTAGGTTTCCGTCTCGGGCACGAACGCCGAGGCTATTTAAAGCGTGAGACGTCCCCCAAGGTTGCCCTCATCTTTGCGCACCCGTTCCCCCGAGCCATCTCGCCTGAGCCGTCGCCGTTTGCCCGTGCGTGCTCGCCGGAGTTGGAGCCACTGCGGCGCGGTTGAACGCCGATTCCGCCGCCGTCCGTCGTCTTCCGCCGAAGGAGCCCAGATCCGGAACCACCGTGACGAGACGCACCGAAGGAAGGATTCATCTCGCCGAGCAACCGAACGCCGTCGAGCTCGTCGTCGTTCTCGTCTCCGGTGCCCAAGCCTCGCCGCGCCATCGCCGGACTTCGCGAGCTCGGTGAACCGTCAGATCTAGATCGGACGGTTGAGGTGAGTTCACGTGTCCCCAACCCGATTGGATGCGGGCCGTTGGATCAAGATCCAGCGGTTCACAATTGCCACGCGTCGTAGTAGTGTTATTATAGGATTAGATCTGGACCGTCCGATCTAAATCGAGCGGCCCACGATCAACGAGTAGTTTCAACGTGTTAACCCTGGATCTAATCCGGCGGGTTGATTTTCAAACCAACGGCGTGATTGCGCGCCACGTGTCGGGAAGTTGGGCCGACGCGGTCGGCGTCGTCAGACGCGTCGCGTGGCCAGCGACACGCGGGGCCCGCGTGTCGGCGATCTGCCGTGGCGTCATCCATGACGTCATCGGTGGACCCACTGTCGGCACCGTGGTGAGCCCCCGACGTCGATGACGCGTCACGAGTGGGCCCACATGTCGGGCCTCACGTAGAGTCGTGGGACCGAGTCCACGGTAGACCCGAGCCGGCGTGGACCAAGTCCATGGACCGGTGGCGTCGACCAACCAATCAGAGGCTGCCACGTGTCCTTGCTGACGCAATAATTAATTTCCGAAAAAAGAAAATGATTTAATAAATCGGTTTAATAATTGATTTGAATTTCAAAACTTCAAACGCTTATAACTTTTGCGTTTCAACTCCGATTTGAGTGATTCAAATTTCTAAATTTGTATAAAATTGAGATCTACCTAAATATGAATTTTATTTAATTTTTGGACTAAAGTTTTTCTCTGTAAAATTATTTAATTGATTATTTAAACTTTAAATAATCATAACTTTTAACGTCTTAACTCCAAATTTGATTTATTCAGTTCCTAAAAATCCAGAAAATTATGTTCTCTCTGTTTATGGATTTTATTTGGAGTTTTGGGATGTTTTTGCCTATTGTTTATTTGTGTATTGCTATTTGCACGCTTCTGAGTAGACGTTGAAGTGCTGGGAAGGATTCAAGGAGAAGTATTGACTCAGGATCCAACTCAAGACCAAGAGCAAGTACTTTTTGAAGGCAAGTTGTGCTTTGACCATGTTGATCCTATTTGAAATCTATTTTGATTTAAACTATTGCATGCTAGATCAATTAGAAAGATACTTTGTTTAAACATGGGGTTAGATAAATACCAATTTCTTTGTATGACACCTTGATTATTTAAGTATGTGCCATGATCCCTTGTCACCCTAGTTGTGGATTACTAGTTGGACATTATTAAATTGCCAACATGGGTTTAGACCGTTGTAGTATCTTTGCTTAGACACCTTTCGTGCTCATAACATGATTTTGGACAATCAAATGTTAATATTGACTTAATGATATATTGAACCTGTTTTGGAAAGGTATCATGTGATGTTGATGGCACGTGGTGCATGGTAATCAAGCGGGGTTTGATAAACAGTTTTCGACCGGGGGCATGTGGCAAGAGTAATCAGGTGGGCCAGTTGTGGCATTGGGGATGTTGATTTGGTTCTTCGGGTAGTCTTGCCCTGGTCACCCTAAGGACTTAACCTTGCAAGCCTTTGAACTGGGTCTAACGTGCAACCACATGTCTGTAATGGGACGGACCTAGTTGACTAAGTTGCTAATAACGTACCTGTGGGACCTCAGGAGGTCAACTACACCCTTTGTGTAAGTTGTACGGGGGAGCGTACCGGGGCTGAGGCCAGGTACCCATCTAACGGTTGATTGGCCTAGACTTCGCCTTAGCGAAGGGAAGGGTTAGTGCGCAATAACCGGGGAGGACCACTTGTATTGTTAGAGGTTTCCGAAAGACTTTGTTATGGGAACTCGCCTTTGTGGTGTTTGACTGTATCTTGTGGGTAAAGTGCATAACCTCTGCAGAGTTTAGAATCTATTCGAATAGCCGTGTCCGCGGTATTGGACATCGCTCGGGAATTACAGTCAAGGGTTAGATTTTCTCAAAAATAACTTGGATTTGAAAGGTTGGTCTGGTTTAATAATGAAATTGATGGAAATGTGGTTTAGGATGGGGAAGATGTTTACTAAACTTCTTGAAAAGTTATTTATGCTTTACTTATTTTCTTGCTTCGAATCTACTTATATTACTTGTCAAATCTTGTTTCTTGCCAAAAATACCTTGTGCTATTCCTTTGTACCAAGCCATGCATATAGTATATTAGCTTGCATTCTGTGCATGACTTGCTGAGTACCAAGTACTCACCCTTGCCTCAACACAATATCAGTTGAAGAGGAGATTACGCCAGCTTTGGAGGAGGAACTCCAAGAGGATCCGTCTACTTAGGGATGCGAGCCCAGTCAGTTGCCTGTGGTATACTGGATGGCGCCACGAAGCTATTTGATTTTTCCGCTGCTATTATTTCTCTCTGAATAAGTTTCGCCTTACGAGGCATACATTTGTAACTTGGCCATAAGGTCGAGTAACCAGTTTGGTTATTTAAATAAAGTACTTTATCGAGTGGTATGATTGTGATATTTACCAATGTTAAGACTGTGAGCACTAGCGCGTTCCTGGACTAGTGCTGAATACACAGAGGGTCCGGATTTGCAAATTCGGGGTCCCCGAGAGGTGGTATCGAGCCATACTTGACCGTGAGGCTCAACCCTAGCTAGAATGGTCGTAGTGAGGATAAAACCTATTTTCTAAAAGCTAAAAGTTTGTCAAGATAAGAAATGACATCTCGACTTATCCCCTTCTCTCTTTTCTTGTCTCTTGCTGAAATTTTCCCTTACCTTGTCACAATTTAAAAATTCCGAGTTCTTACGTAAAGCACTCTTGTGACAGATGGAGGAAGAGTTCAACTACGTTGATCTGGGAGTTGGTCACGCCGCGGAACTTTGGCATATGCTCTGAGACTCTCGGAGATTTTGAGAAGCCGCAATACCAAGTGGAAGTGATCGGACAAGCGGGATTGATCAAGGCTTGTGGCGTGAAGATTGAGGTACACCTAGGAAAAGGGCCCAGGCAATCGCCGATACACCGCAGACCGCCAGAGATCTACAATGCGGATGGGTATCCAAGAAGTATCACGACGAGCAATGCGGCACATTACCCGTATCTACGCCAGAGAGGTGGAGAGCACGGTGTTCCGTTATCATCCGCGCAGCGATAACCTTCTTGACCCGAAGGCGATTCAGATGAGGATGCCACGGTTACACGATTGGCACGATTTGTAAATCGCCCAGGAGGATGTACTAGATAATACAGGCAGGAGCTACGAAGGCCCGCAAGGAGATCACGGCAGAGAAGAACAGATGGCGGGAAGCTCAAGAGTATGTGGCACACCTTCTGCGAAGGATTGACGAGTTGGAGATGACTTTGTATGCGGACCAGACCGAGCCAAGATTTCGAGCTACACGAGCCGAGATCCGGAGGAGTCGGATCTCGATGAGGACACCGCTTCTTCGACTACCACAGATGACACGATTCTTTGGACATGGCGTCGTTTCGGCGCCTATGCCGCGACACCCGTACCCGAGCCGTGGAGGTTTTCGATGAGTGAGCATAGGTTCTATAGTGAGACTCCTTCGCCGAGTCAAGTCACGCAATAAAGAGTCACCCTTTAGGCGTTAGACTCCAGAGTTAGTTCGATTTGGATTTGCTTTGTTTCTTTGAGTGTGCGAGATGTGTTGCAAGGCCCTTAGGCATTGTAAGCAGCCATACCAAGTTATTAATAATAAAGTTGGACCTTAAAGTTACCCCTTTCGCCCGCATAAGTTCCATATTACTCGTCTATTCTTGTTTCCCTCTCATCTCTAAACCTAGAGCAAATCGTGAGATGGTGAACACCGTGGAAACTTTGGAAGCAATGGGAGTGGTTCTCGCCAAACAGAAAACCCCAATGATGGAGCACCAGACCGCCCGATTGATATGCAGAATTTGGAGCTTGTCTTGCTGCCCGGACTCGATTAATGCATGCTATGATGCAACAAATGCAGCACGTCCTTTGCTCAGGCCACCGCTAATCAAGTTAATCAGGGCCACGCCGAGAATACAAGACTATCGAGTTCATGAGGACTCACCCACCCACTTTCTCTGGGAATGCCAATCCATTGAAGGCCGATGATTGGTTAAGATCAATCGAGAGGAAGCTACACATAGCTCAATGCATAGGGAATGAGAAGGTACTCTACGCTTCTCATCGCTTGGAAGGAACAATTGCCAGAATGGTGGGAGAATTTACGTGCCACGCAAGAGAACCCTCAAGATATCACTTGGGAAGAGTTCACAATGCATTCGACAAAGATCACGTGCTGAAGGAATCATGGACCTTAAGAAGGTGGAGTTCATAGCATTAAAGCAATGTAATCAGCCAGTGGCCGACTACCTGAACAAGTTCACACAGCTAGCACGCTACTCACCTTAGGATGTAGCGACAGATAAATCCAGGCAGTCTCGTTTTATGAAGGGACTCAACTCAGATTGCAAGTAGGATTGATCACCCACACCTTTCCGGATTTCCAAGAGTTGGTGAATAAGGCGCTTATTCTTGAGGACAAGCGCAAGGAACTGGATGAGAACAGAAGCGCAGGATGCAACAAAGAAGGATCACGCCAGGAACGCATAGCGGCGCTGAGAGTTGCACCAAATCAATTCTTGATTTCAACCACGAATGCAACAAGGACACCATCCTCAAAGACCAAGACCTGTCAATCGTAACTACTGCACTTCACTTCGCTAGAAACGCTTACTCCGTGCAAATAAGAAGGAACAATGGAGACGCTGCTACAACTGCAACGAGCCAGGACACTTTGCCAACAGTTGTCCAAAGAAGACAGCAGGAGCGACCCCAGTTCGCTTCAATCTAGGAACCACCCCAGCTAGGACGCCAGCACCAGGAGCCACACCCCAGACCGTGGTGAGAGGCCGAGTCAACCATGTCACCGCAGATGCGCTACAGAATGCTACGGACGTCGTACTGGGTAAGTTACTTGTTAACTCAGTACCTGCAACGGTTTTGTTTGACTCTGGAGCTTCGCATTCGTTTGTTTCGCAAGGCTTTGCTACTAGAAATGATTTGAGGATTGCAAGACTTAAGTGCATGCTTTTAGTTCAAACCCCTGGTTCCGAACTCCGAACGAAAGTAGGATGTTCCGGGGTGAGAATACTAATAGGTGGAATAGAATTCCTAGCAAACCTTATAATTTTGGAGACCCAGACCTTAGACGTCATATTGGGAATGGATTGGTTATCCAAGCACAAGGCCGTATTGGATTGTGGACGAAGGACTATCTCAGTTGAGAGCCCGTGTGGGAAGAAAGTGGAATTTCAAGCCACTGCAGTTAGAGATGGACAGTTGATGGTTAACAGTACCAAGGCAATCAGCATAGAGGATGTCCCGATAGTGAATGAGTACCCGATGTTTTTCCCGAAGATCTACGGTATGCCGCCACAGGGACATAGAGTTTGTGATAGAGCTTGTACTGCACAAAGACCGATAGCAAAGAAACCCTATCGGATGTCCACCGAGGAGTTGGTAGAAATGAAGAAACAGCTAGAAGAGTTAATGGAGAAAGGATTTATCGACCGAGTTAGTCGCCGTGGGGAGCACCAGTTTTGTTTGTCAAGAAGAAGGACGGGAGTTTCGGGATGTGCATTGACTACCGTGCACTCAATGAAGTCACCGTGAAGAATAAGTATCCGCTACCCAGGATTGATGATTTGTTTGATCGGTTGAGAGGAGCCGGAGTTTTCTCCAAGATTGATCTGAGATCGGGATACCATCGATTGAAGATCCGATCGTAAGATATTCAAGATCGCATTCTCGTCAAGATATGGACATTACGAGTTTACTGATTATGTCCTTTGGGTCGATTTAATGCGCCAAATTTATTTCATGAATATGATGAATAAGGTGTTCATGGAATATTTGGACAAGTTTGTCGTCGTGTTCATAGACGATATCCTAATCTACTCCAAGACAGAGGATGAACATGCCGAACACTTAAGGCGAGTTTTGGAAAAGCCGAGGAACAAAGCAACTTTTCGCCAAGTTCGCAAGTGTGATTTTTGGAAGGACAAGGTGGAGTTTCTTGGACATGTAATGACCGCATGAAGGAGTCGCCAGTAGATCCAAGCAAAGTAGAAGCTGTGTTACATTGGGAATGACCAAAGACGGTGACCAGATTCGGAGTTTCCTTGGAATGGCAGGATACTACCGCCGCTTCATCGAAGGCTTCGACAATTGCGAAACCTCTTACGCAATGGCTGAAGAAGGAAAAGAAGTTTGCATGGGCGCGAGAATGTGAGAAAGGATTTGGGAGTGAAGAAGCGATTGGCGCCAAGACCGGTGTTAGTTCTACCGGATGTTGCTCAAAGCTTCGATATTTATTGTGACGCATCGCGCCAAGGACTTGGATGTGTGCCGATGCGTAACGGAAAGGTCGCCGCTTATGCATCAAGGCGATTGAGGCCGCATGAGGAAAATTATCCGACACATGACTTAGAGTTAGGCCGTAGTGCATGCTTTGAAGATATGGCGTCACTATCTGATGGAAAACAGATGGAAGTATATACGGATCATAAGAGCCTTAAGTACATATTCACCCAGTCGGATCTGAATATGAGGGCAGAGGAGATGGTTAGAGTTGATCAAGGACTATAATGTTGGAATCCATTACCATCCCTGAAGGCCAACGTAGTAGCCGATGCTCTGAGTCGGAAAAGCCATACCGTGAGTGCGTTGCTAGCTACAAGTCAGGATGAGTTATGTGAGGATTTTCAAAAGATGAAGATTGAGGTTGTACCTAGCGGATTCTTGGCTGCATTGGAAGTAAAGCCTACTTTAGAGGACCAGATCCGAGAAGGACAGAAGGATGATGACAAGATCCGCAGGATTAAGTCCATCAAGGAGGAAGGCAAGGCAGAGGACTTCAAGTTGGATGAGCAAGGCACGTTGTGGATGAAGGATCGCATTTGTGTGCCTAACAAAAAGGAGTTAAAGCAACTGATTTTGGAAGAAGCCCATGACTCTAAGTACTCAATTCATCCCGAAGCGCCAAGATGTATCGAGGATCTCAAGGAGAGATTCTCGTGGCCGAGTATGAAACGTGAAGTTGCCGAGCATGTTGCATTGTGCGATGTATGCCCGGAGAGTCAAGGCAATGCATCGAGACCAGCGAGATTGCTACAACCGCTGAAAATACCTGAGTGGAAGTGGGAGGAAATCGGAATGGATTTCATTACCGGTTTGTCAAGACTCAAGGAGGTTATGACTCCATATGGGTTATAGTGGATCGCTTGACTAAAGTAGCCCATTTTATCCCGTGAAGACCACTTACTCGGAGATAAATTAGCGTAATTGTACATGATCGGGATTGTCTGCTTGCACGGAGTGCCAAAGAGGATTGTATCAGACAGAGGTACCCAATTTACCTCAAGGTTACGGAATAAGTTGCATGAAGCCATGGGAACCCGTTTGAACTTCAAGATGACTTATCATCCACAGACGGATGGACAGACCGAAAGAGTCAACCAGATTCTGGAGGATATATTGAGAGCTTGTGCATTAGCTTATGCTACCTCTTGGGATAAGAGTTTGCCGTATCTTTGAGTTCGATTACAACAATAGTTATCAGGCTAGTTCTACAGATGTCACCTTTTGAGGCCTTTGTATGGTCGACTGTCGGACGCCATTGAATTGGAATGAGACCGTGGCCGTGTCTTCGGACCTGATATTCTTCAAGAGGTCAAGAGCGGTCGCCATGATTAGGGAAAGATTGAAGATCGCCCAATCTCGGCAGAAGAGTTATCTTGACAATCGTCGCCGAGATTTGAGTTTTGAACCGTAAGACTTTGTATACCTCGAGTTACGCCTCTCGGGAGTTAAGAGGTTCCATGCCAAAGGGAAACTTGCACCCGTTATGTTGGACCATTTAAGATTTTGAGTCGCAGAGGCGAAGTCGCTTATCACCGGAGTTGCCACGATCGTTGGCAGGAGTGCATGATGTATTCCATGTGTCCCGATTGAAGAAGTGCCTCCGAGTTCCCGAGAAACAGACACCGCTAGAGTTAATTGAGTTGCAAGAGGACTTGACTTATAAGGAGCATCCCGTGAGGATTCTCGGACACAATGGATCGAGAAACTAGAAACAAGTCAACCCGTTTCAGAGAGTTCGATTGGAGCAACCATGAAGAAAGCGAAGCGACTTGGGAGTCACGAAGAGGATTTGAAGAAAGAGTTTCCAAACCTATTCTCAGAGTGAGCCCTGAATCTCTGGGACGAGATTCTATTAAGGGGAGGTTTGTAACACCCCAAAATTTTGCTTTTCTTAAATTCATGTGTGATTTGGCACTTTGGTGAATTTTGGAATTTTCTGGAATTTATTTGGATTTATTTGGAATTTATTTGAATTTATTCCATTTTGAAATAATTAAAGAATTTAATTTTGCAAATAAAATTTTGTTGGAAATATTTTATTTGAGTCCAAAAGGATCCAAAGTATTTTCCAGAATTTTTCCGAATTTTTACGAGTCATTTGCTATTTTTAATGAATTAAATGAATTATCGGGAATTATTTTAAATATTAAATCGCTGGAAATTCAACTCGGGTCAAGTATCGTTCATCCGATCGAAGTCGAACCCGAGTCGGACTCGAAGTCCGACCGAGCCGATTGACTCGATCAAACCGGCTCAAAACCCTAATCAATCCCAACCGTTGGATCAAGATCCAACGGTGAGATCCGCCCGTCTGCGGTTCGAGCCGTATCCGGCCGGATCCGATCGCGCCCGTCGCGATCGTGGCCGTTGATCGTGCCACGTGGGCGGTATGCGTCGTCGTCTCCGCCGAGACCGAAGCCGGACTCCGCCCGCCGCGCCCGCCGTGTAGAACTAGGTTTCCGCTCGCACGAACGCCGAGGCTATTTAAAGCGTGAGACGTCCCCAAGGTTGCCCTCATCTTTGCGCACCGTTCCCGAGCCATCTCGCTGAGCCGTCGCCCGTTTGCACGTACGTGCTCGCATGAGTTGGAGCCCTGTGCGTATCGGTTAAACGACGATTCCGCCGCAGACCGTCGTCTTCCGACGAGAAGGAGCCCAGATCCGTAACAACCGCGGACGAGACGCACCGAAGGAAGGATTCATCTCGCCGAGCAACCCGAACGCCGTCGGGCTCGTCATCGTTCTCGTCTCCGGTGCCCAAGCCTCGCCGCGCCATCGCCGGACTTCGCGAGCTCGGTGAACCGTCGGATCTAGATCAGACGGTTGAGGTGAGTTCACGTGTCCCCAACCCGATTGGATCTGGACCGTTGGATCAAGATCCAACGGTTCACAATTGCCACGTGCCGTAGTAGTGTTATTATAGGATTAGATCTGGACCGTCCGATCTAAATCGAACGGCCCACGATCAACGAGTAGTTTCAACGTGTTAACCCTGGATCTAATCCGCGCCGTTGATTTTCAAACCAACGGCCGTGATTGCGCCACGTGTCGGGAAGTTGGACCGACGCGGCCGGCGTCAGACGCTGGCGTGGCAGGTACACCGACACGCTGGGCCAGCGTGTCGGGCCGATCGCACCGTGACGTCACCCATGACGTCATCGGTGGACCCACCTGTCAGCACCGTGGGCTGAGCCCCGCTGACGTCAGCGATGACGTCACCCGAGTGGGCCCACATGTCAGTCTCACGTGGAGTCGTGGACCGAGTCCACGGTAGACCCGAGCCGAGCGTGGACCAAGTCCATGGACCGGCTGACGTCAGCCAACCAATCAGAGGCTGCCACGTGTCCATGATGACGCAATAATTAATTTCCGAAAAAGAAAATGATTTAATAAATCGGTTTAATAATTGATTTGAATTTCAAAACTTCAAACGCTTATAACTTTTGCGTTTCAACTCCGATTTGAGTGATTCAAATTTCTAAATTTGTATAAAATTGAGATCTACCTAAATATGAATTTTATTTAATTTTTGGACTAAAGTTTTTCTCTGTAAAATTATTTAATTGATTATTTAAACTTTAAATAATCATAACTTTTGCGTCTTAACTCCAAATTTGACGATTCCAGTTCCTAAAAATCCAGAAAATTATGTTCTCTCTGTTTATGGATTTTATTTGGAGTTTTGGGATGTTTTTGCCTATTGTTTATTTGTGTATTGCTATTTGCACGCTTTACGAGTAGACGTTGAAGTGCCGGAAGGATTCGAAGGAGAAGTATTGACTCAGGATCCAACTCAAGACCAAGAGCAAGTACTTTTTGAAGGCAAGTTGTGCTTTGACCATGTTGATCCTATTTCGAAATCTATTTTGATTTAAACTATTGCATGCTAGATCAATTAGAAAGATACTTTGTTTAAACATGGGGGTTAGATAAATACCAATTTCTTTGTATGACACCTTGATTATTTAAGTATGTGCCATGATCCCTTGTCACCCTAGTTGTGGATTACTAGTTGGACATTATTAAATTGCCAACATGGGTTTAGACCGTTGTAGTATCGCTTAGACACACTCGTGCTCATAACATGATTTTGGACAATCAAATGTTAATATTGACTTAATGATATATTGAACCTGTTTTGGAAAGGTATCATGTGATGTTGATGGCACGTGGTGCATGGTAATCAAGCGGGGTTTGATAAACGATTTCGGCCAGGGCATGTGGCAAGAGTAATCAGGTGGGCCAGTTGTGGCATTGGGGATGTTGATTTGGTTCTTCGGGTAGTCTTGCCCTGGTCACCCTAAGGACTTAACCTTGCAAGCCTTTGAACTGGGTCTAACGTGCAACCACATGTCTGTAATGGGACGGACCTAGTTGACTAAGTTGCTAATAACGCACTGTGGGACCTCGGGAGGTCAACTACACCCTTTGTGTAAGTTGTGCGGGGAGCGTCTGGGTGAGGCCAGTACCCATCTAACGGTTGATTGGCCTAGACTTCGCCTTAGCGAAGGGAAGGGTTAGTCTTGCCAATAACCGGGGAGGACCACTTGTATTGTTAGAGGTTTCCGAAAGACTTTGTTACGGGAACTCGCCTTTGTGGTGTTTGACTGTATCTTGTGGGTAAAGTGCATAACCTCTGCAGAGTTTAGAATCTATTCGAATAGCCGTGTCCGCGGTATTGGACATCGCTCGGGAATTACAGTCAAGGGTTAGATTTTCTCAAAAATAACTTGGATTTGAAAGGTTGGTCTGGTTTAATAATGAAATTGATGGAAATGTGGTTTAGGATGGGGAAGATGTTTACTAAACTTCTTGAAAAGTTATTTATGCTTTACTTATTTTTACTGCTTTCGAATCTACTTATATTACTTGTCAAATGCTGTTTACTGCAAAAATACCTTGTGCTATTCCTTTGTACCAAGCCATGCATATAGTATATTAGCTTGCATTCTGTGCATGACTTGCTGAGTACCAAGTACTCACCCTTGCCTCAACACAATATCAGTTGAAGAGGAGATTACGCCAGCTTTGGAGGAGGAACTCCAAGAGGATCCGTCTACTTAGGGATGCGAGCCCGATCGATTGCTGTGGTATCTTTGGATGGCGCCACGAAGCTATTTGATTTTTCCGCTGCTATTATTTCTCTCTGAATAAGTTTCGCCTTACGAGGCATACATTTGTAACTTGGCCATAAGGTCGAGTAACCAGTTTGGTTATTTAAATAAAGTACTTTATCGAGTGGTATGATTGTGATATTTACCAATGTTAAGACTGTGAGCACTAGCGCGTTCCTGGACTAGTGCTGAATACACAGAGGGTCCGGATTTGCAAATTCGGGGTCCCGACAATGGAGTGACGAAGAATATCGTGTCGACAGTGGTGCCCAATTTACCTCAAGGTTCTGGAATATGTTGCATAAAGCCATGGGGACCCCTCTGAATTTCAGTATAGCGTATCAGCCGCAGACGGAAGGACAGACAGAAAGGGTCAATCAAATCCTGGAAGATATATTGAGAGCTTGTGCTCTAGATTATGCTACTTCATGGGACAAATGTTTACCATATGCCGAGTTCAGCTGTAACAATAGTTAACAAGCGAGTTTGGAAATGTCGCCATTTGAAGCTTTATATGGACAACCCTGTCGAACGCCATTGAATTGGAATGAGACTGGAGAGTGCCATGTCTTTGGGCCAGACATTCTCCAAGAAGCCAAGGAGCAGGTCACCACGATCAGAGAGAGATTGAAGATAGCTCAATCCAGACAGAAAAGTTACACCGACAATCGTCACAGAGAATTGAGCTTTGAACCTGAAGATTTTGTATACCTCAGAGTTACACCTCTCAAGGGAGTAAAAAGGTTTCACGCGAAATGGAAACTTGCATCGCGATATGTTGGTCTATTCAAGATCCTAAGCCGCAGAGGTGAAGTTGCTTACTAGCTGGTATTGCCGCAATCACTGGCAGGAGTGCATGACGTGTTCCATATATCGCAACTGAAGAAGTGTCTACGAGTGCCAGGTGAACAAACACCATTAGAAATAATCAAGCTACAAGAAGATTTGACTTATGAAGAGCACCTAGTAAAGATTTTGGACATAATGGATCGAGAGATTAGGAACACAAGTTGACCCGCTTCTGCAGAGTCCAGTGGATCAATCACTCAGAAATTTGTGGCAAAGTTCCTTTACAAACACAATAGCTAAATCGAAAAATCAAAGTTTGAACTAAAACTAGGGCCAGCTACAAAATATATAGGAGGTGGAGGCGTAGCACTAAAGAACTCAGTTGGGGCACAACCCAAAAGGTCTTAGTTCTGGACTCAGTGTATAAGTCTTATTGTAGCTGGTATACTCAGAATCCATAGTTGGCTGGGTAACCATTGGATGGGGCACGAGATAACCTTCCAAATGAGTCCTTATATGAATAGTAAAACCAACATGACTTCAAAAACAAAAATCGATGAATCTTTTGATTGGCTAATCGAAAACTCATGAAACGTTGTATGCACCTTCCTTTGGATGTTAGGAACTGATTCTAACCTTTAATCGCAAAGATTGACATCAAACTTATGCCCTTTATCAATTTTAAAGAAGTTTTCACCAAAACGGGTCAAATGCCCAAACTTCACATTGAGCTTGCTCGTGGGGATTTGATGATCAAGATGATCTTATATGACCTCCCACATGCACAACAAGCAAGAACGCAAAGGATAATGGCCTCAAACGACTAAGAGAACAATCTACCCCTACTCCTTCATTTTTAAGGCAAAAACTCGATTTCTTGCAAAGATCAAGAGAAAGCTTGTGTAGATGATTGGGATATTATCTTTAGGAGATTCATTCATCAATTATTCATCCTTGGTAAAAGATCCACAAGAAAGTAGGAGGGGAGGCAAATCCAAAATGCAGTAAGCAAAAATGCAAGAAGTAAAATAAATTTCAAAACTTGGAAGAAATTTTATCTTGCATTGCTTTGGGAGGAAGGTTTACAAAGCCACATTACAAGGTGGGCAAAGCTCCAATGAGCACAAGAAAACCCTAAAATTCTTCTGACAAGACTTATGGAAGAGACATCCCTCTACCCCTCTATTTATGGCCTTCCTGGTGCAATCTCCACCTTTGGATGAGTTCCTTCATCCGTAAGGAATCTCATCAAGGGCAGGGATTGACCCACTCAATCATACATGGGCAAACCTGAAATCCACACACATAACGGGTTTTGCATGCTTCTCAAAGCACACTAACTTAACTGCTACTCCAACGAACCGTGATCTAACGGTCATCTTTCTCTTGAGTAGGGCTTAAGCTAGCATCTCCATACGTCCACTTGTCTTCTCGGCTTGCAGCGACTCCCCTACCTCAGTCATCTTTGGTGCCTCCTGATCAGATGATCGATGATTTGTTTGATTGTGTCACACGGCCAAAGATAGGTCTGTTTCTTTTTTGGCTCCATTCTACCTTTGTTACCTCTTTTGAGCCGAAGGATGTTTCTCATGCATTATCTGATGAGTTTTGGATCAATGCAATTCATGAGAAACTAGAAAACTTCGAGAAGAACAATCTACGGTAGCTTGTTGAACCCCCATCTGGTCATAATGTCATTGGGACCAAATAGGTGTTCAAGAACAAGAAAAGTGAAGATGGGGTGGTCATTAGGAACAAGGCTAGTCTAATAGTTTAGGGATTTACTCAGGTTGAGGGTCTTGACTTTGATGAGACTTTTGCATCCGTAGCTAGACTAGAGGCCATTAGGATTCTGTTTGCATTTTCGGCATCCAAGGACTTCAACCTTTATCAAATGGATGTCAAGAGTGGATTCCTCAATGGATATATAGAGGAAGACGTTTATGACAAATAGCCTCCAGGATTTGAGGATCTCAAGTACTCAAACCATGTTTACAAGCTTTCTAATGCCTTGTATGGACTTAAGTAGGCTCCTAGAGCTTGTTATGAGAGGCTTAAGTCATACCTACTTAATCATGATGTTCAAATGGGTAAAGTAGACAAGACCTTATTCATTAGACATGTAGACTTGGACACTACTACATGAATATACGTAACAATCAGTTCTTTGTTGTCATTACAGTCAATTTTGGTAGTGATACAAAGTCTTTAGACAGTGATGAGGAGGCTCTATCACAGTCGGTTTTCGTGTGATGGCGATAATATGGTCATTACAATCGATTCTGAGCAAGAACCGATAGTGATAATATGTGCTGGCGTGAACTGCATGGCGTGGGCGGCTGGGTACCGCTAAATTTGTTGATTTTCTTAGGAATCTATTGCAGCGTAGCGCATATGCACCCCGCTAAATCTGGTACTACTGCTCTCTGGTAATTGGTAGTACCGCTCACCCTGAAATCCCCGAAAAACCATCCTCTGGAATATAACTATTGCCTTTTGAGGCTGGTAGCTCAACAGATCTGGCCCCACCTTCATATTTATTGCATACATGTCACAATCATTAAAGAAAATGTTGTATCACCTATTGGGCCAACTTGGACCTTGTAATAGTGTTGGAATCCGAGTCCAGGTGTGTGTTCGCCCCCTCTTATTGGTGCACAACCTTAGGCTAACTCCCCCTCAGTATTACATGTAAACACGACACAAAAGGACACAATACATTGAAGAACAAAAGAACATTAACTCTTAGATAGTAACAAATATGAATAAATATTCTCTTAGGAATCTATTGCAGCGCAGCGCATATGCACCCCACTAGTCATTTGATAAAAAAAACATGAGAAGGCAAAAGTTCAATTTTCTTTAGTTCACAGTTTTATTTTTCAAACAAGCAGATGCAAATGGGAATCTATAAGTATGGTGTTTTGGCGTTGAGCCACTCAGAAGAGCTATTAAATTGCACAATTATAGGACATAGTACCAGATAGATGATCTCATTGAAACAAGATCTACATAGAAGATATCGATATTTCTTTCAACCAGACAGAAAGTATTACATGTAAACACGACACAGAAAGACACAATACATTGAAGAACAAAAGAACATTGACTCTTAGATCGATAGTAACAAATATGAATGAATATTCTCTAGAATTGAGCTTGAATGCGGTCTACAATCATCTTGTCCACTTGGAAGGCCTTGGCAAGGATATCATCTGAGATGGTTTGCTTCGATCCGAATACCGCATTGGCGATGGTTATTACTCCAGGGTTCTGGCTGCTCAAAGCTGCAAGGGCTACCGCATTGTTCGTTCCATGGTTGAATTGGAAATGGACCAATCCCTTAGGGAACACAAATACATCCCCTTTGTAAAGAACCTTTGTGAACAACTTGTTCTCGGGGTTGGACGTCACAAAACCAACATAGAGACTGCCCTCCAGCACCGTCAGGATCTCAGTGGCACGCGGGTGAGTGTGAGGTGGGTTGAGGCCATATGGGGCATAATCTATGCGAGCAAGGGAGATACCCATAGTGTTCAGCCCGGCGATCTGCGCAACGTTGACCGCCGTCACAGCGGAGCCCTGCTTGTTGGTTGTGTTGCCAGCCATATGAAGGCCAGAGAAGAAGAAGTCTTCGGCGACGACATCCTTTACGTCCTTACATGGAAATCCATTGACACGCACTGCATGCACAGAATCATCAAATATATGTAAACTTTGGTTAATTAGTAACCGCTTTAGTTAATTTACTAACAGAAATTTTGGTACATTCTATTTATATTCCCCTGTTACTAAGGAGTGTAAGTTAAATCTAAAGTTAACTTTCAAGTGTATTATAGACCTTCTTATTACCATTAATAAAACTATTCACAATCTAACAAACTTTGTACACAGTAGCATTATGTAGAAGTAAAATTTATCAAGCACACACACCTTTAGACATCTTATCGACGACACAGAAGTCCTGCAGAAGGCTCGGATCGGAGGCGATGACAGGAGAGCATGACAAAGCCAAGAGGGCTGCGGCAAGGAGGAAGACATGGCTGGCTGCCATTTGTGCCCCTCTTTCGTTAACCGAAATCAAAGGGAATGATGTGAGCTGAGAAGTATGGTTTTTTGATGGTAGAATGCTTTGACGTACTGCTGTGGTATCTAGGGATGGAGGAGGTCGATCGGTATTTATAGGGAGCGAAGCGTTGGTTGTGTTGCCTGCAGGTGAGTCTACGTGTGGTTAGGCAAGGAACAAATCTTGTAGGAAGCTAGCTAGCGGCATATATTGCGTGTTTTGTTTGGGCAGCCTGCATATATGCTAGAACAAATCGCACTACCGTGATTCAATTCGAAAGGCCTGCGTATTTTTGTGTTTGTAGAATTCTAAGTCATCTCTGCACATACAGCAATTTTTCCCAGGTGGATTACTGGTGTTCAAAGTAATTAATCTTATCCGTTGGAGGTTTGCCAAGCATGATCGACGCACTAACTTTTTACAAACCACACCTTTAGATTTGAAGCACTGTAGATAAATTATTAGGTATCTGCGGTTTCGTTCTCACCTCACCTAAAAAGAGTAACCTAGTTTATTCCATTGTAAGTAATTCATATCCAAGAAGTCGATAATACTTCTGTAAAAAAAAGAAATCGATAATACCAACTTGGGTGAACTTTATTGTTAACGTGAGGTAACTATGTTCTGGATCTTGGGTGTGACACTTTCGATTCCTTTCTTCCAAGGAAACGGCTAAGACCATTGCAGACTAGCTGAAAATATCGAGTTGAAAACGGCAGACAATTAATCAGCCTCGCATGGAACAGAAGATTTCCTAAAGATGGTGCTTATCGCATCGTTCCGAAACACAACGGTTCCGAAACACAAAGTATCCCATCTTGTGCTTAATTTATAATTTGTTTAAGTTGATGGCGCCATTGTTAATTCCACGTGGAGAGAGTACATACCGGTACCTGACTAATTCAACAAACAAACGAGTGGATCCGTGGTAGCCGTCGCAGGGTGGCCAGCAGCCAGCTATCTAGGAAGTAGGAACACGCTTTATTTAGACTTAATCGTAATTGCTCGTTACGATTAGTGAAGACTCTTTCCTTTATATCCAGATATACCAGAATAAACATAAACTATCTTCTTAATTCCTCCCTCTCTATATATAGTTCACTAATCAACCCTTCGAAGCAGCGACGGAGCCACGCCTCGGACCATCCAGACCATTACATGAGATTTAGGATAAAAAGTCCACTAAAATAACTTGAAAAATAACTAAACCCACAAATTGATAAAAAAAAGGTGACTTGCCCAACCTGAGACTTGAGCCTAGGCTGGCTCCGCCCTGCTTTGAAGCATGTAGCAGCAAGGACAACCGGACATGCACTAGCATCATTGTATCCTACGGTTAGAAAACCCGTTCACATCACATATAGCTTCCCTCTTTATTTTGCTGCTCATACACAGTTGATGAAAGTAAGTTTGTGTCCAAATGGCCTCACCGTTCTTCCTCCTTGCTATCGTGACCTGAATATGTAAATTTAGTTTCTCTATGTATACTGCACTAGTCCATAATCACACTAGTGTACATAGTGGCAACATAGATGTACTATCACAATTATACACAACGAAAACATAATAAAAGACTATATTTATTGAATAAATGATTATTAAAAGATCTTAAGGTCAACCTTACACTTATTAGGCCTCAAAGGCATGACTCTAAGAAAATAAATAGTAGCGGAATGAAAAATTTTGAAGAATCCCATCAACATGCCATAGGCATCCGACAAGTTTTGACTCCAGCCATTCGCGTCCTCGTAGAACTCTTCCTTCAACTCAGGTATACACTCCTCTTCAACTGATGGATTTATTGTGGCAAAGGTGAGCACATAAAATACTTAACAAGTTGTACATATAATGCAATTCTAATATAACTATATGCTAATCTTATTTCAAATGAATGGCTATCATGGTTATTTTGCAGGAAAGCTGAATTTTCAATTGAATACCATAAATAGATTGAAATGTGTAACAACCTCGAAATGACATAAAGTGAAATTTAATGTTTAAATTTAACTTTTGAACTTGAGTTGAAATTTCACTGTTTATTAAATTTTCTTAAAATTTCAACCAAAGAGAGGCCATAAAAACCTACCCAAAATTTAAAATCTTAAACCATGCTCATACCCCCATCCCAATATTTCTAAGCACGGCCATATTTCACAATACCCTTCTACCAATGAGTCACATGCATGTATATGTGTGTGTGTTATATATATATATATATATATATATATATATATATATATATATATATATATATATATATATATATATATATATATATATATATATATACATGTACATGATCAGGTATATGCGTAGGCACATAATTTCAGCATCATATGATTATATTCATACAAATGCGTGTGTACTCAATGCTAGCAATATCCAGCATACATAGATACAAAAATTCAGCACTATGTATATATACCGATCCACTCACAAATGCATGTATATATATATAGACACAAGACCAGCCATATGTACATACACACAATCGTAGCACAAACACAACTAGAATAAAATATCACATCCACAAATTTAACATCCAATTTAACCTCACTATTCATGGATATCATAACCAAATTGATTCCATTCATAATGTACCATGGGTGAAAACAAATCCACAACATTTCTATACAACTATCATACAACAGAAATTACAATCGGTTCTAATTTACATCATAAAGGAATACACCTTACAATCAAGTTCCACAAAGCTACGGAGTACTCTGCACAGCTTCGCCCCTGGCCAAACCAGATGTCCAGCTTTTCCCTCACCCCTTTGTGTTGCACAGACAAGTGGCAAGACAAGGGAATGCATGCCTTCCACCTGCCCTGCCGCTCTTCCCTCTAGCTAACCATGCCCCCAACCAGCCCATAGTTTTGAACCAAGTCAGTTCTACCTATCAGCAGTATAAAAATAGGTCAATGCAATTATGATCGTTACATTCCAATCTCAAAGGCTTACAAAATAAATTCACCCCTAATTACTTCACCCGAACCAACTGGCCTCAAATCACCCAACACCAGTTGTCTCTCTCTGCCCATTCCTTACCCATTACTGTTGGCCATGTGGAAAGGGAAGACTGCTGCATGCCTACCACCACACCATCCAAGCCCATGGTTTCTAGTCCCAAGCCCACAGTTTCACATAGGCAAAAATCTGGTTTCACCCATGTTGGTTTCTATTGCAGTATAAAAAGGAAACCCACCATTTATACCCTTTCCCCACCCACACTACACCAACTGTACTCCTAACTATCCTCTGTAGAAACCCAGGACAGCCAGAGAGGGGGAAGAAGCCATTGACCACCACTCTATCTTTTTCCTTCCTCTGCCAGCCATTCCCTTTGTTTTTCGCTGCAGCCAAGAAGGCACTAACCATTAGTTAAAGTACTATTCCCTTTTTGGTCAATCAATGAAAGTAAATGCTATCCACTCATGTTAATCAGAGCATGTGTGTTTCTAAATTGACATTTCAAATAAAGTAAGCACTTATTAAAGATGCATATGCACACTGAGTAGCAGGCTTATATGTATTGGGTTCTATATAAACAAGCAAACAAGTAACAGTATGTCGGGACCCGGATTTACGAATCTGAATCACTATGTGCGTATCCGAGACACTAGAATGGGCCAGGGTGAGGATTTGGCCCACCAGGCCTTTTGGAATTTTGAAAATCATTTTCCCAATTCAGAAAATTTCAGAAATTTCAATAAAAGCAAATAAATTCAAATAAATAGCAAATAAATTCAGAAAAATTCCTTGAAGCACAAGGAACACAACTACGACTAAAAATCGTTGATTTGATGCATAGATTAATTAAATAAAATCTTTTGATTAATTGAAAATTCAAATTAAACTCCAGTTAATTCAGGTAAAATCCAAATGGTTCTTTTTGACTTTGAAACTTTTCAAAAGCTCAAAAATTGGACTGTTACAAACGTCCCCCTTAAATGGAATCTCAACCTCGAGATTTGGGTTGGCTAGAGAACAGTGGGGAAACTTGGCTTTTAGACTCTCTTCACTCTCCCAAGTGGCTTCTTCTTCTGAATGGTTGCTCCACTGCACTTTATAGAAGCGAATGATCTTGCTCCTTGTGACACGCTCTGCTATTTCCATAATTTTCACAGGTTGCTCTTTGTAGGTGAGATCCTCTTACAAATCTATGGCTTCCAAAGGCATCTATTCCTGTGGCACCTGCAAACACTTCTTCAATTGCGACATGTGGAACACATCACGGATTCCAGCAAAAGACTAAGGCAACTCTAGTTTATAAGCAACCTCTCCTCTTCGTTCCAAGATTTTAAACGGTCTAACATATCGAGGGGCAAACTTTCCTTTCACTTGGAATCTCTTAACTTCTTTGAGAGGGGTGACTCTGAGACACACATAGTCATTGGGATCAAAACTCAAATCTCGGCAATGATTATTTGCATAACTCTTTTTGTCTACTATGAGCTATCTTCAGTCTATCTCGAATTAGCTTAACTTGCTCTTCTGCTTCTTGAAGTATGGTAGGACTAAACAGTTGTTGTTCCCCAGTCTCTTTCCAGTTGAGGGGAGTTCTGCACTTTGTTCCACATAAGGCTTCAAACGGAGACATTTGCAGACTAGCTTGATAACTATTATTGTAGGAGAATTCAGCATATGGCAAACACTTGTCCCACTGTAACATCCCAAATTTTTGGAATTTTCTGGAATTTATTTAGATTTACATGGATTTTATTTGAATTAAATCCTTTTTTGAATTATTTAAATATTTAAAAACTTCAAATAAAATTTTGTTGAAAATATTTTATTTGAGTCCAAAATGTCTCAAGGAATTTTTTTCGAAAATTTACTGACATTTTTGGTATTTTTCTTGCATTATTTGAATTTTTGGAATTATTTTAAATATTAACATCGTTGAGAATTTCAAAACCCTATTTGGGCCAGGCCCATTGGACCTGGACTCGACCGCACCCCCAGCCCAATTCGCGCTAACCCTAACCCTAACTCCGTCAACCGTAGGATCTTGATCTGACGGTTGAGATCGTGCCGCGTTGCGAACAGATCAGGGCGGTTGGATTTGAGGTACGTGTACGCGCGAGATTTTGCCACATCGGCCTATCCGAGGCCCCGCCAGATTCCGTCGTCGTGGCCTAACCGACCTCAGTTTCTGCGTGATTCACGAAAGCCGAGGGCCCTATTTAATGCGCCGTCACGTGCATCGTGCAGCCCGTTTTGCCCCCACGCTGTTTGCCCTAGGACTTCGTGCTAGAGCCACCGCAGTTGGTCAGCAATCGCTCGTCGGAGTTCGGGAGGGAGCCGCTGCGGTTTCTACTATTTTTCGCCACCATCACACTGTCCCCCGTCGTGTGAGACCCAGATTTGAGTTCGCAGCGAAGAGACGCATCGGGAGGGAGACTTCACCTCATCGGGAGTGCATGGAAACGCCGCGTTAGTGGCCATCTTCCTCGTCTCCAGCCAGAGCCATCCGCCGCACCATCACCGGGGCTCGCGAAGCACGTCCACCGTCCGATCGAGATCCAACACACCAGGTTCGTCCACATAGCCGTCTTAGTGTGTCAATTAGATTAGATCTAGGCCATAGGATCTAGGATCGATGATCCAGATTTTGCCACGTAGATGCAACTTGGGGCTGTAGATCAAACCAGTCTAGGCCATTAGATCTATAAATGTATGGTGAAGATTGAAACACATAGGGTATGTGATGGCTCCCCACGTGTCCCTGTATCGCGGTTAACCACGTTGAATCTCAGCCGTAGGATTCTTATTGTGTGGCTCAGATTAGTTTACATGAAATCATCCTAGAGCAATAGTAGCCGTTTGATCTTGAATCAAGGGCTGAGATGCACCCACGTGTCTCATGTCGGGACTATCCACATCGCCTTAAAACCCGACCAGTTTTATCTAATCGCCGGCGTTGATTTCGAATTGAATGGTTCATATCGCACCACACCGCAACCAACTGGGACTTGCTACGTGTCAGTGCGAGGTCCGAGGCGTCGTAGCCGAGCGGCCGGTCGTCGCTGACATCACCCATGACGTCAGTAGCCGGGCCTGCATGTCAGCTAGTCAACCCGCACGCGTGTGACGTTAGCGATGACGTCATCGATGTGCGCACATGTATGTTTACCCAATCGAGTCATGCCGACGTCAGCAGTGACATCATCACTATGGGACCCGCGTGTCTGTGTCACGTGGTCTGGTGGACCAAGTCCACCGTAGACCCGAACCGACCCATGGACTGAGTCCATGCGCCGGTTGACGCAAGCATGATGCAATAATTCAATTTTTCTTTAGAAAAATAATTTGGCTGAATAAGAAAATGGTGCTGATGTCATATTTCTGAATTTCCAATAGAAAAATAATTCGGATAATTCTGCCTTTTCTTTTAAATGTATTTTCAAACTTCAAATCGCTATAACTTTTGTGTTTGAACTCCGATAAAGATGATTCAAGTTTCTAAAAATTTGTAAAATTGAGATCTATTTAATGGTGAATTTTATTTAATTTTTGGACTTGAGTTCCTCTCTGTTTTTAGTTATTTATTGTTTATTTATTCGTTTCGGGTAGTCATTGAATTGCCCAAAGGCTTCGTGGGAGAGGTGTTGACTCAAGAGCAAGTCCAAGAGCATGAACATGACCTTTTACCAGGCAAGTTGTGCTTTGGCCATGTTGATCCTACATTTAAACTTTATGTTGATTTAAATTATTGCATGCTAGTTTAATTAAAAACGATTTCCATTAATTTTGGGAAATAGATATGCGACCTATTGATGTATGCCACCTTGTCTATAATAACTGTACGCCATGAATCATTTTTCACCCTAGGTTGTGGAATAATAGTTGGACATAAATACTTTGCCAACAAGGGTTAATTATACCGTAAATAGTCTGCTTAGCCATGCATCGTGTTATTGATATAATTTTTGAATGTCAAAATTTATATTGACCTAATGAGATATGGAACATGTTTATGAAAATGTGATATGTGTTATTGATGAAGTTGATGGCACGTGGGGCATGGTAATCAACTAGGTGATAAAATGATTTATACTGAAGCAAGTGGCAAGAATGTTTATAGTAGGCCAGGTGTGGCACTTGGGTGGTATTGGACACGGTATTGGACAAGGGTTATAGTGTCCACAGTATTGGACAAGGGTTATAGTGGCAAGAATGTTTATAGTGTCCACAGTATTGGACATTTCTCGGGGATTACAATCAAGGGTTAAACTTTCGCACAAATAATTGGGAATGGTGGATACTTGGTATGAAAATGCTGAAATTGGTTTAGGAGGATAAATGCTTATTCGGAGATGAATTGTGCAAATTACTATTATTATTATTGTTGTTGTTGTTTTACTGCTTTCCAATTTACTATTGTCATTTGCGAATGTTGCTTATTGCAAACGAACCCAATTAACCTATCACTTGGAATAAGCTATGCATGTAGTTATTAGACTTGCATTCTGTGCATGACTTGCTGAGTGCTTTAAGTACTCACCCCTTGCAACAACACAAACATCAGCTGAGGAGGAATCAACGCTAGCTTTAGAGGAGGAGTACCAAGAGGAGCTTGCGAACTAGGGAGCGAGCCCGGTCAGTTGTCTGTGGCATATTGAGTGGCGCCATGAGTTTATTTACTTTCCGCTTCAAGTTTATTTGATTGATAATTAGACCTGCGAGGCGTACTTTTGTAAGTTGACCATAAGGTTAACTCAATAGTTTTTATATTCAATAAAAACCTTAAATATTATTCCATTGTGTATGATTGTGGTATTCATCTATGTTGAGACGGTGTGCACTAGCGTGATCCTGGACTAGTGTGGAATACACCGAGGGTCCGGATTTGCACATTCGGGGCCTGATAGAGGTGGTATCAGAGCCATACTGACTGTAGGACTTGCCCTTAGTTAGAATGGTCGCTAGAGAGGATAAAACTATTTTCTAAAGTTAAAAATTGCCAAGATGATGAATGAACTCTCAACTTACCCCCTCTCTCTTGTTTCGTACCCCGTTGCTGAATTCTTCTCATTCTTATTTTATTTTAAAATATTGCGTTCTTACGAGAGTGTCTTTTGGCAAATGAAGAGGATTCACACCTATGGTGAGCGTAAGGGAGGCTAAGCTGTGGAGCTGTGGAGGATGCTTCAGGTGCTGGGAGGATTTGACCGGCCTATCTACCGGGCCAGCACTGGGATCGTGAATGGAAAGGCCCAGGACATGGTCACAAAGATCATGGTATATGCTCGAGAGAAGACAAAGGCGAGTCGCCCCGTCAACATCACAGTTCGGAGGGCTACTTTTGAAGCTGGTATTAAGGAGACAGCGCAGCTTGCTTTGAGGAAGATCTCCGTCGCCTATGCCGACGAGTTGTCAGAGTTTGTCTTCTGTGGATCTAGAGAGCGACGCTGCAGTTGTGCACCTTGCACAATTTGCCGCCGCACAGGATGCGGTGATGGACCGTACTATCCAGGAGTTGGATGACGCCTACACTGCTTTGGAGGCCACCGAGAGGAGGCTGCAAGATGTCGATGCTGGGCAGCACAGAGCATCGAAGAGCTGGAGGAGGCACTGTATGTCTAGGAGCCGGAGGTAGAGCTGGAGCTCATCGAGGAGGATCAAGAGGAGGTGTAGCCAGAGCCAGAGCCCAAGATGAAGCAGTAGCAGGCGCCAGAGGCTGAGGATGCGGCTTTGTTGATGATGGTAGTTCAGGGGCATGGCGATCGATTCACGCCGATGCCGCCACACCCGCCTGTATACCCGCCAAGAGGTCCCATCCAGGTTGGCTGGATGAGTGAGTGTTTGGTCGAGTAGTTGAGGCTCGAGTGTTGAGTCGCGTCCTAGAAGAATAAAAGAGCCACCCCTTTAGGCGTTAGACTCTAATGTGTTAGCTTAATTATAGTTTCTTGATTGCTGAGTGTGCAGTATGCGTTGCAAAGCCTTTAAGCATTGTGAGCAACCATACCAAGTTATTATTAAATAATGAGTAAAGTTTGGATTTTGAGTTATATCTTTCACCTCGAATAAGTTTCTCTATTACTTGTCTACTCTTGTTTCCCTCTTATCTCTAAACCCTGAAGTAATCAACAGATGGTGAACACTCGTGGCAACAACAGAGGAAGTGGAAGTGGTTCTCGCCCCGCTGGGAACCCTAATGAAGGCGGACTTGTGCCCCAAGCTACACCCCCAGTTGACATACAGAATGTTGGAGCTTTCCTTGCCGCACAGACACAGCTGATGCATGCTATGATGTAGCAGATGCAACAGATCACTGCCCAAGCCGCTGCTAATCAGAATAATCAAGCCAATCTGGGACATCAGCCGTATTCAAGGCTGTCAGAGTTTATGAGGACCCATCCACCTACATTTTCTGGGAATTCCAATCCACTGGAGGCGGATGACTGGCTAAGGTCCATCGAGAGAAAGCTGCACATCACCCAGTGCACTGGGAATAAGAGGGTACTCTACGCCTCTCATTAGCTGGAAGGAATTGCAGCCGAATAGTGGGAGAATTATTACGCCTCGCAGGAAAACCCACAGGAGATCACTTGGGAGGAGTTTACAACAGCTTTCTGCCAGTACCATGTGCCAGAGGGAATTATGGACTTAAAGAAGGAGGAATTCAGGGCACTAAAGCAAGGCGGTCAGTCTGTGGCTAGCTATCTGAATAAATTTACTCAACTAGCTCACTACGCGCATGAGGATGTAGCGACAGACAAGGCAAGATAGTTCTGCTTTATGAAGGGACTGAATTCAGGACTACAGGTGGGACTGATTACCCACACATTTCCTAATTTTCAAGAGCTAGTGAATAAGGCTCTTATTCTAGAAGACAAGCACAAGGAGCTGGAGGACAACCGGAAGCGCACGATGGCAAAACAGGGAGTTTGCCCAGGAGCAAAGAGGATGAGAGTTGCACCCAACCAGTTCTTCAGATTCTAACCCAGGAATGTGGCCAAGACACCGTCGCCAGTACCAAGACCTACTGGTCAGAATTATCAGACACCAGCACCAGCCGGCAATGCAATTGCAGGGAGCCAGCTAGCGACAGTGAGACGGTGCTACAGCTACAACGAATCGAGACACTTCGCCAACAATTGTCCTAAGAAAGGAGGAGGTGTGACGCCTGTCCGCTTCAACCTTGGAACCACGCCTGCAAGGACAGCTGCACTAGGGATGAACCATGGAGCTGCACAACCTGGAGCTACATCTCAAGCAACAGTGATAGGCTGAGTCAACCACATCACCGCTGATGCAGTTCAGAATGCAACAGACGTCGTACTGGGTAAGTTCCTAGTTAACTCAATACCTTCAACAGTTTTTTTTATTCTAGAGCTTTGCATTCTTTCATATCTCAAAATTTTGCTGTTAAAAATGGGTTAAGAATGGTGAACCTTAGACATGTGTTGATAGTCCAATCCCTTGGATCAGAACTCCGATCTAATGTAGGATGTTCTGGGGTAAAGTTACTAATAAATGGGGTAGAGTTCCTAGCGAACCCTATTATGTTGGACACCCAGACCCTAGATGTTATATTGGGAATGGATTGGTTGTCAAAGCACAAGGCTGTGTTAGACTATGAACGGAGAGTCGTATCACTTGAAAGCCCGGATGGTAGAAAAGTTGAATTTCAAGCAGCCGCTGTTCGAGATGGATAGCTGATGGTCAACAGCGTGAAGACAATCAGCATTGAAGATGTACCAGTGGTCAGCGAGTATCCGGATGTTTTTCCTGAAGATTTACGTGGTATGCCACCTGATAGGGATATTGAGTTCGTGATCGAGCTAGTACCTAGTACAGCCCCAATAGCCAAGAGACCTTATCGGATGTCAACTGACGAGTTAGTGGAAATGAAGAAACATATCAAGGAACTGACGGAGAAAGGTTTCATAAGACCCAGTTCATCGCCGTGGGGAACGCCTGTCCTGTTTGTCAAGAAAAAGGATGGAAGTTTTCGGATGTGTATTGATTATCGTGCACTCAATAAAGTAATGATAAAGAACAAGTATCCGCTACCTAGGATCGATGACTTGTTTAATCAGTTAGGAGGAGCTGGAGTTTTCTCCAAGATTGACTTGCAATCAAGATATCATCAACTGAAGATTCGATCGAAAGATATACTGAAGACTGCATTCTTGTCGAGATACAGACTTTATGAGTGTACAGTTGTGTCCTTTGGTCTGACGAATGCACCTGCATACTTCATGAATATGATGAATAAAGTTTTCATGGAGTACCTGGATAAGTTTGTCGTCGTGTTCATAGATGACATTCTTATTTACTCCAAGACAAGAGAAGAATATGCAGAACATCTGAGGCTAGTTCTGGAGAAGCCAAGAGAACAACAGTTATTAGCCAAGTTTAGCAAGTATCATTTTTGGAAGAGTAAATTGGAATTTCTTGGACACATAATGACTGCAGAAGGAGTTGCAGTTGACCCAAGTAAAGTAGAAGCAGTATTGCATTGGGAGAAACCGAAGACGGTGACCCAGATTTGTAGTTTCCTTGGAATGGCAGGATATTACCATCGATTCATTAAAGGATTCTCAACGATTGCTAGACCCCTTATGGTAGAGTGCAAGAAGAGCTTTCAAGAGTTGAAGAAGCGGCTGACATCAACACCAGTGTTAGTCTTACCAGATGTCCACCAGAGTTTTGATGTTTACTGTGATGCATCGTGTCAAGGACTTGGATGTGTGTTGATGCAGAATAAAAAGGTAGTTGCTTATGCATCGAGGCAATTAAGACCGCATGAAGAGAATTACCCGACGCATGATTTGGAGTTAGCAATCGTAGTGCATGCTTTGTAGTTATGGCGTCATTACCTTATTGTAAATAGATGTGAAGTTTATACAGATCACAAGAGTCTTAAATATATCTTCACACAGCCAGACCTGAATATGAGGCAAAGGAGATGTCGGGACCCGGATTTACGAATCCGAAACCCTCTGTGTATACTGCACTAGTCCAATTTCACGCTAGTGCACATAGTGGCAACAAAATTGACATATCATTCCATTCATCGAATCAACTAAGAAAGTAGCAAATAGTAACATCGAACCTTATGGTCAAGTTTACATAACTGTGTCTTAAGGGCTTAAGAAACAAATAAAACTCTTGCAGCGAAAAATAAAGTAACTTGGGCCATACGACATGCCATAGGCAATCGTCTGGGGAGCGCCATCCTAGTTCACATAGTCTTCATAGTACAACTCCTCGTAGAATTCTGTATTTCCCTGTTCTTCTTCAGCAACTGATCAACAAAGGCATAAAGCCGTCAGTACAAAAAGTACTCAGCAAGCCGTAGGGTAATGATGCAAATAATGTACGGCTTGACAAGAATGGTCATATGGTTATTTTGCAGAAAACGTTAACTTGATTGTAAATACAATAAATAGATCCAAAGCATATTTGACAAAGATAATAACAACTGGTAAATCAATGGTAAATAATAACACAAGATTGGTGAGGCATCACCCGTCACCAACTAAATCATCATCAACCACTGAACTTAACAGCATTAATAATTTAACATCGAAAACCGTAGTGAACTCCCCATTCACTTCCAACGATACCATCCTTCAACATTTTCTGGAAGCACTATATCCCGTGTGAAATCCCCAGGCACGTCCATGACCGCGGACACGGCTATTCGAAAAGTTTATCATACACTCTGCAGAGGTTGTACAGCTTTACCCACAAGACATGATCATCTCTTTAGTGCCCTGCGCAATTAACACACTTCCTTTGGTGTGCAGCAGAGAGATCACGACAAGGCCATTACAATGCTTTGTCTAAACCCAGTACTGCCCGCTAAGGTTTCACCCCTCAGGGCCCCGTCTTGCGCCATGTGAGTCTACCCGTCGATCCCGGAACCCACACAACCACAACAATACTTAAGTATAGACATTGCAAATTAATTAGCCAGGTCTGTCCCATACCAGACATGTGGTTGTACGATTAAGTCCAGTTCAATGGCGCACAAGATTAAGTCCTTAAGTATACTCAGGCAAGTCAACCACATCCAAATTATGCTAACAGCACCCCCTTTACTGCACGATCACTCGCCCAAGTGAAAACAACTTTGTGTAACCAATACCAGTGGCACACCCCGCCATGGTACAACAAATTTTACAATAGTAGCTACCCGCCACGATTCCATAACTAATTAAGTCAATATTATTAATTTATCATGTGACATAAATCCCATCGTACAACTAAGCATGGCTAAGCGCAGATACGCTAACCCAATGTTGGTACTACAATATGTCCAACTATTAACCAAGCCATCCTAGGGTAACAATGGATACATGGCGTCTCAACTATTCAAGGTGTCATAATGGCAATCAGGTGTTTAACTAGTCCCATTAAATAATGGCTATAAACAAATAGCATGCAATTGTATGAAACAAAAATACTTTTGCAAACATAGGTCCAACATGGTCAAGGACTACGACTTGCCTAGTTGATCAACTGCAATTGCTGCCTCTTGATCTCCGAATCCTGCGCTCGCTCCCTAGGGATCAACGTCTACCGGAAAAGAATGCAAGAAACACAAATAAATATGAAAACAGGAAGTAAATAGTACCAAAAATTAAAATAAATGGCTCTGGAATGTAGAGCTGAATTTTACAAATTTTTAGAAATTTGAACGGGCTCAATCGGCGTTCGTATGAGGGAGAACGGGCTCTCAGAAGTTTCAAAAATCAGAAAAAAGAAAAGGCTATTTTCGGGATTTAATTTTCTAAAGGAAAAAGGGATTTATTACGTCATGCTGGCGTCAGCTAGGGTTCGGGTGGACCGGGTCTACGGCTAGGCGCACGGCTCACGGTGGACTCGGTGCAGCCATGGCTGATGTGGAGGGCGGCTGACGCGGCGGCAACGTGGCGCATCGCGGCGTTGACGTGGCGTGCACGTGGCGGCCAAGTCGGATCGGTTTGGGTTAGGCCTCCGGCGAAGGACACAGCGGCAAGGTCTCACCGGATGCGAAGAAGAAGACCCCGGGCTCGGCGATTCCCAGGCGAATCGACTGCGGGACTTGGTGGATCTGGAAGAGGATGACTCGGCGCACTCGATGGTACACACAACTGCAGCGGAGACGCAGCACAACGGCCGAACAGCGCGGAGGAAGAAGCTCGGCGGTGGTGCTGCTACGGCAAGCAGTCGTCGGCGCTCTGATGCGTCTCGGCGGTCGTGAAGTGGGGCGTTGGAGGTGGCGCGAGGTGGGGAACCGGATTAGGCAGTCGGTGGCAGCTTTTAAAGGCCTAGGGAGACGTGCAGGCTCGGACTCCGAGGGCAACATGGAATGCGGCGGCTAGGGTTAGGTTTCCGTGCGGCGGTGGCTGGGCCTGGCGTGGGCTTATGTGGGCTGGGCGGGCTGCGGGAGTGGCCAACGCGGCGACGCGTGGCAAGCGAGTGGACTGGGCCGGCTCAATTCGGCCCACGAGGTGATTTAGGGTTTTAAAATCATTTTCTAAATAAAGAAAATTCTAGAAATTCAAATAAAAGCAAATAAATTCAAATAAATAGAAAATAAATTCAGAAAAATCCCAAAAAATACAAAAAAATTTATTGAAGCACAAGGAACTCAATTGGTTATCAACCTTGTCAAAACACGATTGGCCTATTCACGAAGAGCAGCTCATGCAAATCCAACTAGAATCGAAAGAGCAACAACGGAATGAATCACTCAACGACGAATGATAGAATTGACACTTCAAACTTGTGGCAAAGTTCCTTTACAATCACAATAGCTAAATCCAAAAATCAAAGTTTGAAATAAAACTAGGGCCAGCTACAAAATATATAGGAGGTGGAGGCGTAGCACTAAAGAACTCAGTTGGGGCACAACCCAAAAGGTCTTAGTTCTGGACTCAGTGTATAAGTCATATTGCAGCCGGTATACTCAGAATCTATAGTTGGTAGGGTAACCATTGGATGGGGCACGAGATAACCTTCCAAATGAGTCCTTATATGAATAGTAAAATCAACATGACTTCAAAAATAAAAATCGATGAATCTTTTGATTGGCTAATCGAAAACTCATGAAACTTTGTATGCACCTTCCTTTGGATGTTAGGAACCTATTCTAACCTTTAATCACAAAGATTGACATCAAATTTATGCCCTTTATCAATTTTAAAGAAGTTTTCACCAAAACAGGTCAAATGCCCAAACTTCACATTGAGCTTGCTCGTGGGGATTTGGATCAAGATGATCTTATATGACCTCCCACATGCACAACAAGCAAGAACGCAAAGGATAATGGCCTCAAACGACTAAGAGAACAATCTACCCCTACTCCTTCATTTTTAAGGCAAAAACTTGATTTCTTGCAAAGATCAAGAGAAAGCTTGTGTAGATGATTGGAATATGATCTTTAGGAGATTCATTCATCAATTATTCATCCTTGGTAAAAGATCCACAAGAAAGTAGGAGGGGAGGCAAATCCAAAATGCAGTAAGCAAAAATGCAAGAAGTAAAATAAATTTCAAAACTTGGAAGAAATTTTATCTTGTATTGCTTTGGGAGGAAGGTTTACAAGGCCACATTACAAGATGGGCAAAGCTCCAATGAGCACAAGAAAACCCTAAAATTCTTCTGACAAGACTTATGGAAGAGGCATCCCTCTACCCCTCTATTTATAGCCTTCCTGGTGCAATCTCCACCTTTGGATGAGTTCCTTCATCCGTAAGGAATCTCATCAAGGGCTGGGATTGACCCACTCACTCATACATGGGCTAACCTGATATCCACGCACATAACGGATTTTGCATGCTTCTCAAAGCACACTACTTAACTGCTACTCCACCGAACCGTGATCCAACGGTCCTATTTCTCTTGAGTAGGGCTTAGGCTAGCATCTCCATACGTCCACTTGTCTTCTCGGCTTGCAGCGACTCCCCTGCCTCAATCATCTTTGGCGCCTCCTGATCGTCTGAACCTTAGCTCACCTAGCCTAGTTCTATTCTCCACAGCCTCACCATGACCTAGCTCCATGTCCTGCAAGCATCATAGACAAGGGAAATTCATCACATAGTAATGTCCAACATAATATGCAATTAATCATCCATACCAAAAATTGCAATTGAAATCGTTGGAAAATCATGAAAACCGGTACTATCGCCAAGCAGAGGTCGATAGTACCGCAAGTTTGGTACTACTGCTCTCTGGTAATTGGTAGTACCGCTCACCCTGAAATCCCCAAAAAACCACCCACTAGAATATAACTATTGCCTTTTGAGGCTGGTAGCACCGCTCGGTCGGTACTACCACTGCCCAGGGCAAGTAGTACCGCACTCATGGTAGTAACACTGCCTAAGGGCCAGTAATATCACCTACCCTTTATCACGATTTTGGCATCAACAGAGACCATTTTTGTAGAGGATGAGGATGATAGAGATGATGGTGTTATACCTGATCTAGTCCCCTCAGCACCTGAGGTGCCTCCTGTTTCTATCTCTGCATCTCAGGGAGACCAGCTCTTACCTTCTAACTTTGGCAGCTAGTGACTCTATTCCTACTTCTTCGCATGAGATAGAGTCACTTTTGATTCTGGTCCTCCCGCTACATTCAGTGGGCTCATCCACCTGATCAGATGATCGATGATTTATTTGAGCGTGTCACACGCCCAAAGATAGGTCTATTTCTTTTTTGGCTCCATTCTACCTTTGTTACCTCTTTTGAGCCGAATGATGTTTCTCATGCATTATCTGATGAGTTTTGGATCAATGCAATTCATGAGAAACTAGAAAACTTCGAGAAGAATAATGGACGGTAGCTTGTTGAACCCCCATCTGGTCATAATGTCATTGGGACCAAGTAGGTGTTCAAGAACAAGAAAAGTGAAGATGGGGTGGTCATTAGGAACAAGGCTAGTCTAATAGTTTAGGGATTTACTCAGGTTGAGGGTCTTGACTTTGATGAGACTTTTGCATCCGTAGCTAGACTAGAGGCCATTAGGATTCTGTTTGCATTTTCAGCATCCAAGGACTTCAACCTTTATCAAATGGATGTCAAGAGTGCATTCCTCAATGGATATATAGAGGAAGAGGTTTATGACAAATAGCCTCCAGGATTTGAGGATCTCAAGTACTCAAACCATGTTTACAAGCTTTCTAATGCCTTGTATGGACTTAAGTAGGCTCCTAGAGCTTGTTATGAGAGGCTTACGTCATACCTACTTAATCATGATGTTCAAATGGGTAAAGTAGACATGACCTTATTCATTAGACATGTAGACTTGGACACTACTACATGAATATACATAACAATCAGTTCTTTGTTGTCATTGCAGTCAATTTTGGTAGTGATACAAAGTCTTTAGACAGTGATGAGGAGGCTCTATCACAGTCGGTTTTCGTGTGATGGCGATAATATGGTCATTACAATCGATTCTGAGCAAGAACCGATAGTGATAATATGTGCTGGCGTGAACTGCATGGCGTGGGCGGCTGGGTACCGCTAAATTTGTTCATTTTCTTAGGAATCTATTGCAGCGTAGCGCATATGCACCCCACTAGTCATTTGATAAAAAAAAACATGAGAAGAAAAAAGTTCAATTTTCTTTAGTTTACAGTTTTATTTTTCAAACAAGCAGATGCAAATGGGAATCTATAAGTATGGTGTTTTGGCGTTGAGCCACTCCGAAGAGCTATTAAATTGCACAATTTTAGGACATAGTACTAGATAGATCGACATAGAAGAGATCAATATTTCCTTCAACCAGACAGAAAGTATTACATGTAAACACCACACAATAGGACATAATACATTGAAGAACAAAAGAACATTGACTCTTAGATCGATAGTAACAAATATGAATGAATATTCTCTAGAATTGAGCTTGAATGCGGTCTACGATCATCTTGTCCACTTGGAAGGCCTTGGCAAGGATATCATCTGAGATGGTTTGCTTCGATCCGAATACAGCATTGGCGATGGTTATTACTCCAGGGTTCTGGCTGCTCAAAGCTGCAAGGGCTACAGCATTATTCGTTCCATAGTTGAATTGGAAATGGACCAATCCCTTTGGGAACACAAATACATCCCCTTTGTAAAGAACCTTTGTGAACAACTTGTTCTCAGGGTTGGACGTCACAAAACCAACATAGAGATAGCCCTCCAGCACCGTCAGGATCTCAGAGGCACGCGGGTGAGTGTGAGGTGGGTTGAGGCCATATGGGGCATAATCTATGCGAGCAATGGACATACCCATAGTGTTCAGCCCGGCGATCTGCGCAACGTTGACCGCCGTCACAGCGGAGCCCTGCTTGTTGGTTGTGTTGCCGGCCATATGAACGCCAGAGAAGAAGAAGTCTTCGGCGACGACATCCTTTACGTCCTTACATGGAAATCCATTGACACGCACTGCATGCACAGAATCATCAAATATATGTAAACTTTGGTTAATTAGTAACCGCTTTAGTTAATTTACTAACAGAAATTTTGGTACATTCTATTTATATTCCCCTGTTACTAAGGAGTGTAAGTTAAATCTAAAGTTAACTTTCAAGTGTATTATAGACCTTCTTACCATTAATAAAACTATTCACAAACTAACAAACTTTGTACACAGTAGCATTATGTAGAAGTAAAATTTATCAAGCACACACACCTTTAGACATCTTATCGACGACACAGAAGTCCTGCAGAAGGCTCGGATCGGAGGCGATGACAGGAGAGCATGACAAAGCCAAGAGGGTTGCGGCAAGGAGGAAGACATGGCTGGCTGCCATTTGTGCCCCTCTTTCGTTAGCTGAAATCAAAGGGAATGATGTGAGCTGAGAAGTATGGTTTTTTGATGGTAGAATGCTTTGACGTACTGCTGTGGTATCTAGGGATGGAGGAGGTCGATCGGTATTTATAGGGAGCGAAGCGTTGGTTGTGTTGCCTGCAGGTGAGTCTACGTGTGGTTAGGCAAGGAACAAATCTTGTAGGAAGCTAGCCTGCATATACCTGCGTATTTTTGTGTTTGAAGAATTCTAAGTCGTTATCTCTCCACATACACCATTTCCTTCATATCCAGATATATCAGAATAAACATAAACTTTCTTCTTCATCCCTCTGTATATATAGTTCACTAATCAACCCTTCGAAGCAGTGGCGAAGCCACGTCTTGGACCATCCGGACCACTGCACGAAATTTAGGATAAAAAGTCCACCAAAATAACTTGGGTGAACTTTATTGTTAACGTGAGGTAACTATGTTCTGGATCTTGGGTGTGACACTTTAGATTCCTTTCTTCCAAGGAAACGGCTAAGACCATTGCAGATCGTTTCCTAAAGAGTGACAAGGCAATCGATTGCGGTATTAGACTAGCTGAAAATGTCAAGTTGAAAACGGCAGACAATTAATCAGCCTAGTATGGAACAGAAGATTTCCTAAAGATGGTGCTTATCGCATCATTCCAAAACACAACGGTTGCTCTCCAACGAACTAGCACAAATTATCCCATCTTGTGCTTAATTTATAATTTGTTTAAGTTGATGGCGCGCCATCGTTAATTCCACGTGGAGAGAGTACATACCGGTACCTGACTAATTCAACATACAAACGAGTGGATCCGTGGTAGCCGTCGCAGGGTGGCCAGCAGCCAGCTATCTAGGAAGTAGGAACACGCTTTATTTAGACTTATTCGTAATTGCTCGTTACGATTAGTGAAGACTCTTTCCTTTATATCCAGATATATCAGAATAAACAGAAACTATCTTCTTAATTCCTCCCTCTCTATATATAGTTCACTAATCAACCCTTCGAAGCAGCGATGGAGCCACGCCTCGGACCATCCAGACCATTGCATGAGATCTAGGATAAAAAGTCTACAAAAATAACTTGAAAAATAACTAAACCCACAAATTGATAAAAAAAAAAGTGACTTGCCCAACTTGAGACTTCAGCCTAGGCTGGTTCCGCCCTGCTTTGAAGCATGTAGCAGCAAGGACAACCGGATATACACTAGCATCATTATATCCTACAGTTAGAAAACCTGTTCACATCACATATAGCTTCCCTCTTTATTTTGCTGCTCATACACAGTTGATCGAAAGTAAGTTTGCGTCCAAATGGCCTCACAGTTCTTCCTCCTTTCTATCGGGACCTGAATATGTAAATCTAGATCCTCTATGTATACTGCACTAGTCCATGATCACGCTAGTGTACACAGTGGCAACATAGATATACTATCACAATCATACACAACAGAAACATAATAAAAGACTATATTTATTGAATAAATGATTATTAAAAAACCTTAAGGTCAACCTTACACTTATTATGCCTCAAAGGCATAACTCAAAGAAAATAAATAGCAGCGGAACGAAAAACTTCGAAGAATCCCATCAACATGCCATAGGCATCTGACAAGTTTTGACACTTAGACATTCGCATCCTTGTAGAACTCTTCCTTACAATCAAGTCCCACACAGTTAAGGAGTACTCTGCACAGCTTCGCCCCTGGCCAAACCAGGTGTCCAGCTTTTCCCTCACCCCTTTGTGTTGCACAGACAAGTGGCAGGACAAGGGAATGCATGCCTTCCACCTGCCATGCCCCTCTTCCCTCCAACTAACCATGCCCCCAACCAGCCCACAGTTTTGAACCAAGTCAGTTCTACCAATCAGCAATATAAAAATAGGTCAATGCAATTATGATCATTACATTCTAATCTCAAAGGCTTACAAAATAAATTCTCCCCTAATTACTTCACTCGAACCAGCTTGCCCCAAATCGCCCAACAACAGTGTGGAGTATGTAAACCCTAGGTATGCACAAGACGGCCTGCCATGACCCATCAAGAGGAGATGTCCAGGGACGATTATAGAGGCTCAGGTATCACTCGGACTCTAATGATCGTGGGCTACAAGAAAAGATAGAATATGGTAACTAACTATTGTTAGGAAAGATACGATTGTATTCTGAGGATAGAATCTCCGTCATGTAACCGATCATGATTCCATCCTGTAACTAACTCGGGTCCCTCCGCCCCTTACCTATATAAAGGGGGCAGGGGATACCGGGTAGAGAGACACACGAGAAAACACAACAAAGATATGCACATCTCATAATCCCAGAACACAGGACTAGGGTATTACCTCCACTATCGAAGGCCCGAACCTGTCTAATCCCTTGTCTTCTGTTACCATCGAGTTCTGATCCAGCGCATAGCCCCATATAAATTATTGCCGATAACAAACGTTGACAGTTGGCGTGCCAAGTAGGGGTAGCTCGAAGATCAACCTCAACAAGTTCGATGGCTTCCGTCAATAGAGATAGCATCACCTTCGCTCCTAGTCAGGTATTCTACTTCGGGAGTTTCCACTTCATCGCCAACAAGCTTGGCGCGCTCACCCTTTCGGAGTCAGATCTGATCCGATCTGGGGTGAACCCTGACAGCGTTTTTGCTGGACTCACGCTCGAATCCGGAAAGGCCATGGCCACTTACCCACGGGTGGTGCGCTAGAAGCCCTCTCCCCGACCCGAACATGGTGAGAATCCAGCCAGGGACGAGTTTCTTCCATATTCCCCTGTACAAAGATCGACTTCCGTATGATGTGCGTGATTGCGGACGGTTGCTCCGAATTACAATACCGACGGGAGAACGAAGAAGCAACGGAGGCCAGAGCGCCCTCGCTAGAAGACCCAAGAAGCATGCACTCAGTCACTCCAAAACCGAGCCTGCAATGCTAATGAGGACATCCTACACGAAAAGGTGGAAAACCAATCAGTTTTCCACACGCCACAACAAAACATTGTGACCTCCAAGATGCTTCTCAAGACCTTGGGCTCAATCCTCGAGCCCGACAGCCTGGCTGCCCCAATTATGGCACAAGTTAAAGCCATGGTAACAACGGCAGCACTCCAGCACAACCAGCGAGATCAAGCGGCAACGAAACCCCCTCGCACACATCCGGAGAAGCACACGGCAAGAAGTCGGACTAGCAGCAGTCGGGTGGGGAGTAGTCAGCGCAGGCTCTCTTATAACGGGGACTTGCGCTCGACCATCCACCGCAACCTCCGCCACGATCTCAATACCAAGAGGCAGGAGCGGGAAGCCGACAAGCGACGTCGATGCGAGGATGACTGCGAGCGCTTTGGTACTGACCACCGCCAAGACAACCAACATCACGATGACAATCGACGTCACGATGACAACCACCACGACCGGGAGCATCAAAACGTGGGCCTCAGCGGATGCAGGAACCACCACCTTCCATATCGCTGCAACAACAATGATCACCGAGTGGAATCCCCACCACAACGACACTCACCCCGCCGGGAAGAGGAGCCCATTGATGGAGTTCGAGCGTTTACCGCTCGGCTCCGCTGAGTGGTATGGCCCAACGGTTTCAACTCTAAGGGCATTGTCAAGTTTGACAGGGAAAGAGACCCCGAAGCCTGGCTGCAAGTCTACGCCCTAGCGGTTAAGGCGGCCGGCGGCGACAGCAGCGTAATGGCTTACAGGTATACCAAGGAATTCCATAGACTCCTGGGGAGATCTCTATGAGCAGTTTATTACAAATTTTTAGGGCACTTATGAGAGGCCTGAAAATCCGTGGGATCTGTATCAGCTTCATCAGAAGAACGGATCCCTGCGAGACTTCATCCGACGCTTTACGCAGAAAAAGAATATGGTTCGGGACGTCTCGGACGCAGTTATCATCGCAGCATTCTAGAAGGGAGTTAGCGATCCCGACCTCATCAAGAAGATGTCCCAGAAACCTACGGCCACGGTAAGGGAGTTGTTCGCCCTAGCTGACCAATATGCTACAGCCTCAGACGCCTTATCCAAGCACCGAGAAGATCGTCCGCAACAGAAGGACAAGAAAGACCACGCCGAGTCCTCAAAACAGAAGGACAGGAAGTAGAAAGGCGAGGAGCTAGTTGCAGCAGCTGAGCGCACCCGGACAAAGGCACGGCAAACCAAGGACTATGATAAGGTAATGAACGCGTAGTGCCCCTTCCATCCAAAAGGAAAGCACGTCGTGAAAGACTGCTCTACCCTGAAGAGATTTGCGGCAGAGAATAACAAGCAGCCGGACCCCAAAGAAAAAGGAGAGGCTGGTAAGAAAGGAGATTCTCCCACGGAAGATGATTATCAAGAGATCGAGAATGAACTCAACTTCATATTTGGGGGCTCGGGTGCATATGAGTCCAAACGGAAGCAAAAGCTCACCACTCGAGACATCAATGCAATCACACCTACGGCTCCCCAATACTTGCGATGGTCCGAAGTCCCGATCACCTTCGATCACTCGGACCACCCCGATCATATACCGTACCCAGGAAGGTACCCCCTGGTACTGGACCCGGTCATCCGCAGTGTGAACTCAAAAAGGTGCTCATCGACGGCGGAAGTGGGCTCAACATCCTATTCGCGAAGACCTTTGACAACATGAAGATCCCTCGCTCCGAATTGAGGCCAAGCTCATCACCATTCCATGGGGTAATCCTCAGGACATCCTCCGTACCACTTGGGCAGATCACCCTGCCCGTTACATTCGGCACGAAGGACAATTACCGGACCGAGCACATGAGTTTTGAGGTAGCCGATTTCGAGACAACGTATCACGCTTTCTTAGGGAGACCAAGCTTAGCCAAACTCATGGCGGTGCCCCACTACACTTACTCAGCGCTGAAGATGCCAGGTCCAAAGGTAATTATCATGGTGCGTGGTGATGTCAAGTAGTCTTTCATGTGCGACAGGGAGAGCTGCGAGCTGACCGAGGCAATACGGGCGTCGGCCGAGTTGGAAAAACTCCGACTGACAGCTTCTGTCCAGCAAGATGAAGACATGCCCACTAGAAAGCAGGCTAAGTCAGGAATCAAGCCTAACAAAAAGGTCAAAAAGATAGCACTCGACCCGTCCAGCCCAGCCAAAACAGCTTTAGTTGGGACAAGGCTCCATGAGAAATAGGAAGACACGCTCGTCACCTTCCTCTGGGCAAACCAGGACATCTTTGCGTGGAGGCCGTCCAACATGCTCGGTGTTCCAAGGGAGGTGATCGAGCATGCCCTCAACGTCAACGAGAAGGCGAAGCCCGTCAAGCAGCGATTCCGGCGGTTTGCTCAAGACCGACGAGACGCGATCAGGGAGGAGATCACTAAACTTTTAGCCGTAGGCTTTATAAAAGAAGTGTATCATCCAGACTGGTTAGCGAATCCCGTTCTCATCCTCAAAAAGAATAAAAGTTGGTGCATGTGTGTTGACTATACCGATCTCAACAAAGCATGTCCCAAAGATCCATTCAGGCTACCTCTCATTGATCAAGTGGTGGACTCAACCGATGGCTGCAAGCTCCTGAGTTTCCTTGATGCCTACTCGGGGTATCACCAGATCAATCTCAAGGAAGAATACTGCATCAAAACTTCATTCATCATGCCGTTCGGAGCCTTCTGCTACATCGCAATGCCATTCGGGATGAAAAATGCTAGCGCGACCTATCAGCGCGCGATACAGGTGTTTTCACACTCAACTCAGACGCACGTGGAGGCATATGTGGACGACGTTGTGGTCAAAACTCAGCTGAGGGGGGACCTCATCTCTGACTTAGCCGAGACGTTTGAAAGCTTAAGGGCTTATAGGATGAAGCTCAATCCCAAGAAGTGTGTTTTCAGAGTCCCTTCGGGAAAACTGCTTAGATTCATTATGTCCCACCATGGCATCGAGGCAAATCTTGAGAAGATCAATGCCATCCCGAGGATGAAGCCGCCAACTGGTCAAAAGAATGTTCAGGAACTCACAAGTTGCATGGTGGCACTCGGCGGATTCATCTCTCGCCTTGGGACACGGGGAACACAATTTTTTAAGCTCCTCAAGAAGCAGTAAAGTTCTAGTGGACCATAGAGGCATAGCAGGCTTTCGAAGACCTCAAGACCTTCTTAACGACACCCCCAACACTGGCTTCCCCAATGCCAGAAAAGCCCCTCATGCTTTACATAGCAGCAACGACTCACGTAGTCAGCGCAGTGATCGTTGTGGAGCGAGAGGAGCCGGAATACGTACAAAAGGTATAACATCCAATCTACTTCGTTAGCGAAGTATTGGGTGAGTACAAGGTACGGTATCCTTAGATACAAAAATTGATATATGCTATATTGGTCACTTCCCGCAAGCTCAAGCATTATTTCCAGGAGCACGCAATTTCGGTGATCACCGCCATCCCGATCGGAGACATACTCCACAACAGGGAGGCCACCAGGATGATTGCAAAGTGGGCAGCCAAGCTTGGAGCCTTTGATATTACATTCAAGCCGCGCACCGCCATCAAATCACAGGCACTCGCCGACTTCACCGCCGAGTGGACGGAACTGCAAAACCCTACGCCCTCCAAGGATCTCGAGTACTGGACAATGCAATTCGATGGTTCTCTCACACTCAATGGCGCAGGAGCAGGTATAATATTTGCCTCTTCGAAAGGAGAAAAGCTAAAATATGTCCTTCAGATTCATTTTCCAGCATCAAACAACACCACCGAGTACGAGGCTCTCATCCATGGACTCCGTATCGCCATTTCGCTCGGAATCCGATGATTGGCGGTTCGCAGAGACTCTCAGCTCATGATCAACCAAGTGCAAAAGGACTGGTCGTGCGTTTATGATAAGATGGCCGCGTACTACCAGGAGGTGCACAAGCTGGAAGACAAATTTGAAGGACTAGAACTCTCACATGCGCTTGCCGAGATAACGAGGCAGCAGACTAGCTCGCCAGGTTGGGTTCCAGTCGAACAGCAGTGCCGCCCGGAGTATTTGTTGAAGAGCTCCATAAACCTACGGCTAGCCTACGGCAAGAAGGCTAGTCAGAGCAGTAGTCGGTCGATACTGATGTGCTAGTTATCAACCCTGACTGGACAACCCCTTACTTGAATTGCTTAATGAAAGACGAACTTCCCGAAGATTGCACGCAGGCAGAGCGCATCGCACGCAGAAGTAAAAACTACATCGTAGTCGAGGAGGAACTCTTTCGAAAGAGTGCTTCCGGGATACTCAAACGGTGCGTATCAAAACAGGAGGGAAGACATCTCCTCAAGCAAATCCACTCGGGAGTATGCGGACATCATGCAGCATCAAGGACCCTAGTCGGAAAAGCTTATCACCAGGGCTTCTTCTAGCCGACGGTGGTAACAGACACAGAGGACATCATACGTACTTACGAAGGATGTCAATTCTTCGCTCGGCAAATTCATGTGCCATCACAAGAGTTACAAACCATCCCAATCACCTGGCCATTCGCAGTCTGGAGACTTGACATGGTTGGGCCCCTGTAAAGGACACAAGGCGGTTTTACTCACCTTTTCGTCGCCATCGATAAGTTCACAAAGTGGGTTGAAGCCAAGCCTGTTGCCACCATAACAGCGGCCAAAGCCAAAGAATTCTTCCAAGAAATCATGGTCCGCTTTGGCATTCCAAACAGAATCATAACAGACAACGACACTAAATTCAGAAGTGCTGAATTTCAAGACTGGTGTAAAGAACTTGGAATCAAGATCTGCTTTGCTTCTGTAGCGCACCCGTGAGGCAATGATCAGGTCGAACGAGCCAACGGCATGGTGCTGCAAGGACTAAAAGGAAGGATATTTGATCGCCTCAAGACATACGCCACGCGGTGGGTCAAGAAATTGCCTTCGGTACTCTGGGGGCTGAGGACTTCCCCCAGCAGAGCAACCGGGTAGTCACCCTTTTTCCTGGTATACAGTTTTGAGGCGGTCCTACCCACCGAGTTAGAATTCAGATCCCCGAGGGTCCGGAGGTACAAAGACCGGAGGTACAAAGAGGACGAGCCAGGTACATCATTGCAATCCAGTAGGCCAAATACCTCTAGGGTCTGCGATGCTACCATGATCGCAATGTGTGGGGCCGCGTCTTCTCTAAAGTAGATTTGGTTCTAAGAAAGAATCAAAAAAGCGAGCACAAGCTCTCCCTAAGCTGGGAAGACCCCTACATTGTCAAAGAAGTAATGCGCCTAGGGGGTTACAAACTCAAGCGAGAAGACGGCATTATCAACGGCAATACGTGGAATGTAGAACAGCTACATCGCTTGTGCCATTATAAATGAAGTTATTTCTTGCCTTATGACTTAGTTGTTACTCAACTAACTCCTAAGTCGACGGCTACACTTAATAAGTGCATGTTTGCACGTGCATGCGTTCTTGAAACAAAAGTTCCTGCCTTACGATTCACTTGTTGTTCAAACTAACTCTTAAGCCGAGGGCTACACTTAATAAGTGTGTGCCCTCATAAGCGCGATTTGTCTCCCTTTTTTCCTCTCGTAACAACTTCTGCTAGGTCCGAGTGCGCAAACCCCGAACGGCGAAACTTTGAAATGACGAGATCTTGTCACCCGGAAAGCGCGTCTAGGTAAAAGTGCCATGAGCCGAGTCCCGGCGCCCGGGGGCTAGACCAACGGGGCAGAGTGCTTAGCAAGGAGGGGAACAAGCCACTCGGACGAGTCAAAGTGAATAGATTAATAGGGGGTCAAATAGCAAAAACAACTACATACATGTTTTACATGCCTACTCCTATGAATTTACAGAAGTTTCAGGTCAAGAGTCTCTACTAAAGCTCTCCCCAAGCTGGGAGGGTCCTTACATCCTCAACAAAGCAACGTGCCCCGGGGCTTACAGATTCAAGCGAGAAGATGGCGTGGTCCTCGGCAATTGTAACACCCCAACTTTTGCTTTTCATATATTTAAATGTTATTTTACACTTTTGAGAATTTTTGGAATTTTCTGGGATTTATTTGGATTTATTTGGATTTAATTTGAATTTATTTCCTTTTGAAATAATTAAAGAATCAAAATTTATAAATAAAATTTTGTTGGAAATATTTTATTTGAATCCAAAATGTCTCAAGGTATTTTCCAGAATTTTTCTGATTATTTTGCTATTTTTATTGTTTTATTTGAATTTCTAGGAATTTATTTAATTATTAAATCGCTAGAAAAACCCTAATGGATTTCACTGCTCAAGCGACCGAGCCCGAGTCAGACTCGAGCCCAAGTCGAACCCGAGCCACGGTCGAGCCGGACCGAGCCCAACCAAACCCTAACCCGTGCGACCGTTGGATCGAGATCCAACGGCCAGCATCAAGCCACGTCATCCACGTGGGGATCGGACCGGATCCGCCCGCCCCCGTTCGATCTCAGCCGTTGATCATGCCACGTCGATGGCTAGGATGCAGCCACGTCACCTCTCCGAGTCCTCATCGGACTCCGCCGCCGCAGCCGAGTGGGCCTCGTTCTCCGCGAGTTTCACGGACGCCGAGGCCCCTATTTAATGCGTCGCCGCCACCATCGTGCTCTCCTCTTCCCGTGCGCACTCGTAGCCCTAAGTCGTCGAGGTCAACCTGCCGTAGCCACGCTGCAATCGCTTGCCAAAGTTAGTTTAGCGCTCCACCGCGGTTTTCCACCGTTTCCCGCCCCGTCCGCCGTCCTCCGCCGTGAACAAGCCCAGATCCGGAACCGTCGTGACGAGACGCGTCGGAGGGGACCATTCACCTCGCCAGAACATGCCCGAAGCACCGCGGGGCTCATCATCGTCTTCGTCTCCGGCAGCCGCAAGCCATCGCGTCGCCATCGCCGTCCCCGAGCTCCGTCAGCCGTCCGATCCAGATCCAACGGCCATGGTGAGTCCACATCACCCCGTAACGAGATCCACGTTGCAGTTTCTAGATCTATTTCTAGCCAGGATCTAGATCCAATGCTCTAGATTGAACCACGTAGCCATAAACTGCACCGTGCCTAGATTAGATCTCAGCCGTTAGATCTAGATCGTACGGTTAGCGTTAACCCGCGTTGTAGCGTTAGATGCGATCTCAGCCGTTCGATCGAAGTCGAACGGTGTAGATTGAGCCACGCGTCGCCACCCGGGACATGCCACGTCGCCCCATTGATGAGGTGAAACCCGATCGGATCTTGACCGTCCGATCTAAATCGAACGGTCCAGATCAGCCACGTTGTCCACAACGTGCGCGACCTAGGTCCAATCTGGACCGTTGGATTTCAAACCAACGGCCCAGATCGTGTCACGTGCACGGGAGACGAACCGGCACGGTCCATGCGGGCGCGCCCGGTCATCGCTGATGTCACGCGTGACGTCAGCGTGGGGCCCGTGTGTCAGCGACTGGCCCAACGGCACCATGACATCATCCGTGACGTCACGCTGACGTCACGGTGGGGCCCGCATGTCAGTACCGTGTGGCCGAGCGCGATGACGTCAGCACTGGCGTCATCCGAGGGGTCCCACATGTCAGTGAGACATGTACCCATGGACCGGGTCCACGGTGAACCTAACCCGAGCCGTGGACCAAGTCCATGGCCCGCTGACGTCATAATTCGATTTTTCTATAGAAAAATAATTCGGTAGAAATTCAAATTCCACGCTGACGTCGTGCTGACGTCATAAATTGGATTTTTCAATAGAAAAATAAATGAATTAATTCGGTTTATTCTTTTATTTGAATTTTCAAACTTCAAACGCTTGTAACTTTTGCATTTTAACTCCGATTTGGGTGATTCCAATTTCTAAATTTTTATGAAATTAAGCTCTACATAATGGTGAATTTTATTTAATTTTTTGGACATAAGTTTTCTCTGTTTATATTTATTTAATTAATTTTCCAAACTTTAAACGAGCATAACTTTTGCGTTTTAACTCCGATTTGGACGATTCAAATTTTTAAAAATTTATAAAAATGTGCTATCTCTGTTTATAAAGTTTAGTTGGATTTTTGGACACTTTTTACCTACTGTTTATTTATGTTATTGCTATTTGCACGCGTTACGAGTAGACGTTGAAGTGCCTGAAGGCTTCGAAGGTGAAGTTTTGACCCAAGAGCCAGCTCAGGACCAAGAGCAAGTACTTTTTGAAGGCAAGTTATGCTTTGACCATATTGCTCCTATCCTTGAAAATTAGTTTGATTTAAATTATTGCATGCTAGTTTAATTAGCAAGTGTTTAAATTATTTCTGGGAATTAGATAAATGCCGAATTGCAGTATGACACCTTGACTATTTAATTATGTGCATTGGACCCTTGTCACCCTAGTTGTGGAATATGTAGTTGGACATTACTAAATTGCCAACATTGGGTATTTAGATCGTTGTAGTATATTGCTTAGACCTGCTACGTGCACATGACATGATTTTGGACAATCAAATGTTAATATTGACTTAATGATATATTGAACCTGTTTTTGGAGAAGTATCATGTGTTGTGATTGATGATGGCACGTGGTGCATGGTAATCAGCCGGGTTTGATAAATAGATTTAGACCGGGGCAAGTGCCAAGAATGATATGGTGGGCCATGAGTGGCACCGGGGATGTCGTTTTGGTTCTTCGGGTAGCCTTGCCCTGGTCACCCTAAGGACTTAACCTTGCAAGCCTTTGATCTGAGTCAAACGTGCAACCACATGTCTGTAATGGGACTGACCTAGTTGAGTAAGTTACCAATAACTTGCATGTGGTACCTCGAGGTGTCAACTACACCTTTTGTGTGCTTGAAAGGGGAGCATACCAGGGCTATGGCATGGTACCCATCCAACGGTATGTCGGTCCCATACTTCGCCTCTGTTAAGGGAAGGGATGGTGTATGACAAAAGCCGGAGAGGTTCACTTGTTTAGTTTGCGGTCTCTGAAAGGCTTTGTTACGATCACTCGCCTTTGTGGTGTTTGACTGTATCTTGTGGGTAAAGTGCATAACCTCTGCAAAGTGTACAACCTATTCGGCGAGGAGTCCACGGCCTTTGGACCTTTGCTCGGGATTACAGTCAAGGGTTAGACTTTCATGAAAACAACTTGGACTTGAGAAGTTTGGTTGGGTTTACTGATGACGTTGATGGAAATGTGGATTAGGAAAGGGAGAAATGTTTATTTAACTCTTGGAAAAGTTATTGTTATTATCTTTACTTTTACTGCCTTTGAATCTACTTATGCTACTTGTTAAATGCTATTTTACTGCAAATGTACCTGTTAGCCTATCCTTTGAACTAAGCCATGCATGTAGAATATTAGTTTGCATTCTGTGCATGACTTGTTCAGTACTAAGTACTCACCTCTTGCAACAATACAACACCAGCTGAAGAAGAAGCGATGCTAGCTTTGGAGGAAGAATACCAGGAGGAGCCGTCTAACTAGGGAGCGAGCCCATTCAGTTGCCTGTGGTATACTGGATGGTGCCACGAAATTTACTTTATTTCGCTGCAGTTATTTCTCTTTTAATAAGTTTTCGCCCTTCGGGGCGTATCCTTGTAACTTGACCAAAAGGTTGAGCAACTAGTTTGGTTAATTAATTAAAGTACTTTACTACTATCGATGTGTATGATTGTGATATTTATCGACGTTGAGACTGTGTGCACTAGCGTGATCCTGGACTAGTGCTGAATACACAGAGGGTCCGGATTTGCAAATTCGGGTCCTGACAGCAATGCATGAAACACAGAACATTAATCGAATGAAGGGGAGGAGCGATAGACTTCAGTCACCCAAAAAGCGTGACCGGGACAAAAGGCCATGAGCCGAGCTCAGGCACTCAGGGACTGGACTAATCGGGCAAAGCACACGATGCAAAAGATCAAATCACGTGGAAAAGGAAAAGTAAAGCTAACAAGTGACGAAGACAAAGTTCCAAAACCCAAGAAGTCAATTGAACATTTTACATAACCTCCGAGAACCCAGCTACAACCCTAGCTCCAAATTTTCTATTAGTTCGACAAAAACGTCCTGAATAGCCTCAAGAAGGGTAGTGTCTGTCGTGCTAGCGAAGCCTTCCCTGACTACTTGGAGGTCCACTCTAGGATAGAGGGACTTCACAATTTCTAGGGCTTGGCTAGCACTTGTGGTCGCCATCTTCCTCAAATAGGCCCTAAGTGTCTCGGGCGCCTCCAGAAGATGTCGGAGAACCTAATCCTCGTCGACCGACCCGCTGGGGTGCAGGAACGTTAGCATCGGCTCCGAGGCTTGGCAGAATGCCACGTAAGTAGCCTCTGCCGCCTTTGCCCTATCCTTGTACTCTACAGGCAAGTCGGGCTGTCGTCAGGAACACTGCGAGAGTGGTGGAAATAAAAGAGAAGCCAAATAAAAGAGTGCACCTGCCAGCTCCCGCGCCGACTCCTCTGCGTGGGTCTAGGCTTGAAGCTCCGATATCTCCAGAGCCTTGAGCCTATCTTGAAGTCCCGAGATGGCGGAGTCCCGAGCTAAAAAGCAACCACCATTAGAGAACAACTACTCGATGGAAACAACAGAAATAAAATACCTACCTTGGAGGGAGCCAGATGAGTCTATCTTCTCCAGGCGCAAGGACTGAACTTCGGCTCGAAGCGACCGAAGCTCCCCCTCGCATTCGGCCCTAACCTGCACTAGTTCGACCACATATTCCTTGCGCGTTTTGATTTCTGGAAGGACTCGATGAAGAAACTCGGACTTCTTCTCAGACCGGTTTTCGTAAGGCAGTTCGGACCCGAGGCTACTCGCCTGTTGGGCTTTAATTTGGGTCTCGGGTCCGAACTTGGTCAAAGCTTCGAGGATACGCCACTAGCTGGGCTGCTCACCGTACAAACTGTGAGCCTGGGGCTAAAAGTTGTATGACCTGGCAAAAAGTAAGGCTACTCCTCGGTTTAAAACTTTTTCAGGATGCACCTCAAGTCGGGCTGACCTCCAATATCCTAATGGATAAGGTGCGCCCCAAGTCGTGATGATCTCCAATATCCTAATGGACATGGCTATGGTGTGCCCCCAAGATGGGCTAATCTCTGATATCCTAATGGATATGGTCGTGGTGCGCCCCCAGATAGGGCTGATCACCAGAACCCCAGTATTTGTATTGGGCATCATTTGTGACATGGCCCAAGTTGGGCCAATTGTCGGTTGCCGCAAGACGAAGCCAGATGTCACGAACCGATTTTGAGTAATCATCTCTAAGGGTATGTCCCATGATGGGTTGTCGGCTGTGCATCAGGGCAGCAGGCTACAAGTACCACTCGGCTAAGACTTATTCAAATCATGGTGCGCTCCAGGATGGGCTGATTACCAATATCCTATTGGATATATTGATTGTCACTTGGCATTCTCGACCAGTAGAGCTCTTTTGAGTTCTTCACAGTCTCCCTACCTGCAACAAAATGTTCTGCGTTAAAGGAAGACTAGTCAGGAAGCTATGCCAAAAGACCAGGGGCACTCGGCATGAGGCAGGACTCGGTTGGTGTAACCTGAAAGATGGCAACTCGATCACGAAGCACTCGAGGGCTACTATAGAGTATGTAAACCCTGGGTATGCACACGACGGCCCGTCAGGACACACCAAGAGGAGATGTCCAGGGATGATTATAGAGGCTCGGGTACCACTCGGACTCTAATGATCGTGGGCTTCAAGAAAAGATAGAAGATGGTAACTAACTATTGTTAGGAAATATACGATTGTATTCTGAGGATAGAATCTCCGTTATGTAACCGATCATGATTCCATCCTGTAACTGACTCGGGTCCCTCCGCCCCTTACCTATATAAAGAGGGCAGGGGATACCGGGCAGAAAGACACACGAGAAAACACAACAGAGATACACACATCTCATAATCCCAAAACACAGGACTAGGGTATTACCTCCACCGTCGAGGGCCCGAACCTGTCTAGTCCCTTGTCTTGTGTTACCATCGAGTTCCGATCCAGCGCATAGCCCCATATAAATTATTGCCGACAACAAACGTCGACAACCAGCTGTCTCTCTTTGCCCATACCTTATCCATTACTCTTGGCCATGTGGAAAGGGAAGACTGCTGCATGCCTACCACCACACCATCCCAGCCCATGGTTTCTAGCCCCAAGCCCATAGTTTCACATAACCAAAAATCTGGTTTCACCCATGTTGGTTTCTATTGCAGTATAAAAATGAAATCCACCATTGGTGCCCTTTCCCCACCCACACTGCACCAACTGTACTCCTAGCTATCCTCTGTAGAAGCCCAGTATAGCCAGAGAGGAGGAAGAAGCCATTTGCCACCATTTATCTTTTTCCTTCCTCTGCCAGCCATTCCCTTTCTTTTTCGCTGCAGCCAAGAAGGCACTAACCATTGGTTAAAGTATGATCCCCTTTTTGGTCATTCAATGAAAGTAAATGCTATCCACTCATGTTAATCAGAGTATGTGTGTTTCTAAATCGACATTTCAAATAAAGTAAGCACTTATTAAAGATGCAGATGCACACTGAGTAGTAGGCTTATATGCATTGGGTTCTATATAAACAAGCAAACAAGTGACAGTTGCCGCCTCCCTCGGCCGCGTTGCACTATCGCTCGATGGTAAGATGTATGTAAGAGATTGTCATTGCACAAACCCACCTTTTCCACTTCTACTTCTATCGCTTGATCAACCCTTTCTCTCATGATCACTATGTCCTCATTCCCCATTATAAGTATAGCGGGGACTAGTTTCATCACGAGCGGCGAGACACAAGGACAATGCCTAGGTGGAGCATGCTGACAAAGCCAAGGGTGTAGTGGGTAGCACCAAAAGCACAACGTGAGCCATGGTGGAGCCCTATTGGGCATAGCAGCAAAGTCAACGTGTATAGCGGTTGGATGAGCACTACGGGGGATGTGTGATTTGAGGAATTTTTTTTTCAAATAATATTTTTTTGAATTTTTTTACAAAAATAATACACTGATTAAAAAATAACAAAAATACCCCTCTGTCGCCAATTGTAATGGCGACAGAGGGGGAAAATCCTCTCTATCGCTAATTAAAATGGCAAGACCTCTCTGTAACAAATTGAATTGGCGACAAACTTCTCTGTCGCTGTTTCAATTGACAACAGAGGGCTTGCCCGCTTGTCCTCTCTGCAATAGAGAGGGAAATTTAATAATTTTTAAAATATTAATTTTGTAATGAAAATGTACAAAAATAATACACCAGTAAAAAACAAAACAGATAAAGGCTGTAGATATTTGAAATGGCAACAGGATTTATGTCGGCATTGCAAATGGCTACAGAGGTGTGGCGTGAGCGAGACATCATGTCGCTATTTTGGGAGGGAGGTTTGTTAAGTAGGAAATAACAAGATGCACAAAAGGCGTACAAAATAAGAGAAGAAATATTGCGCATATGGAACCATCGCATGAATTTTTAAAAAATAATATTATTGTAATGAAAATTTATAGAAAAAATACACCGGTTAAAAAGATAGCGATAGAGAGCCCTACCCTATAAGAAAAGAAAGAGGAGGAGAAGGAAAAAGATGGGAAAGAGGAGAAGGAAAAAAGAGAGGAAGAGAAGGAGGAAAAGAAAGAAAAGGAATACAAGGAGAAAAAAATCATAGAAGAGATGTTTAATGTTGGTATAAATGGAATAAACGCAAGAGTACATGGTTCGTAAAAATGGCATAGAATAATGTAGAAAACACAGGAAATGTGCATAAATATATAAGGGTACATAGCATTACATAGAAATGCTGGATTAGTGTACATAGCATGACAACGTAGACATAACATGACATAGAAAATGTGCAAAGAGACATGGCGCGATGACATGGAGGAATCATAAACGGAAACTACAGCTAAGAGACATGGCGCGACGACACGGTTGGTGGCAAAGGGTTTCAAACAAGTTCAAGGAATTGACTATGATGAAACTTTTTCACCGGTAGCCATGCTCAAGTCTGTCCGGATCATTTTAGCAATTGCTGCATATTTCGATTATGAAATATGGCAGATGGACATCAAGACAGCTTTCCTTAATGGGAATCTATCTGAGGATGTATACATGATACAACCTGAGGGTTTTGTTGATCCTAAAAATGCTAAAAAGATATGCAAGCTTCAGAGATCTATTTATGGGTTAAAGCAAGCATCTCGGAGTTGGAACATTCGTTTTGATGAAGTGGTCAAAGAATTTGGCTTTATCAAAACGAAGAAGAGCCTTGTGTTTACAAGAAGGCTAGTGGGAGCACACTTGTGTTTCTGATCTTGTATGTGGATGACATATTATTGATCGGGAATGATATTCCTATGCTTGAAGACGTTAAGACTTCGTTGAAAATGAGTTTCTCAATGAAGGACTTGGGAGAAGCATGTTATATCTTGGGCATAAAAATCTATAGAGATAGATCAAAAAGGTTGATTGGATTAAGCCAGGAAACGTACATTGACAAAGTATTGAAAGGTTCAATATGCATGAATCTAAGAGAGGTTTCATGACAATGTCACATGGCATCAGTCTAAGCAAGAATCAGTGTCCTTCGACAACTGATGAGCGAGACAGGATGAGCAAGATTCCATATTCTTCGGCTATTGGATCTATCATGTATGCCATGATCTGTACGCGCCCAGATGTCTCATATGCTCTAAGTGTCACAAGTAGATACCAAGCGGATCCCGGTGATGGTCATTGGATAGTCGTGAAAAACATCCTAAAGTACCTGAGAAGAACTAAGGGTATGTTCCTAGTCTTTGTGTTTACACTAAATGGAGGAGCAGTAAGCTGGAAGAGTTCCAAGCAAAGCACGGTGGCTGACTCTATGACAGAAGCGGAGTACATTGCGGCTTCGGATGCCGCAAAAGAAGCTGTATGGATAAAGAAGTTTATCTCGGAGCTTGGTGTGGTCGTTAGTGCCTCTTGTCCAATGGACATCTATTGCGATAATAGTGGTGCCATTGCACAAGCAAAAGAGCCTAGATCACATCAGAAGTCCAAACATATACTCCGACGCTTTCACCTTATTCGCAAAATTGTGGATAGAGGTGACGTGAAGATATGCAAAGTACATACGGAAGCTAATGTGACTGATCCGTTGACAAAGCCACTACCACAGCCTAAGCATGAGGCGCACACGAGGTCTATTGGTATTAGATACTTAATTGATTGAATCAAGTGCAAGTGGGAGATTGTTAGTGTTATGCCCATGAGGCAATCATATGGATGATTGTAACATGACTATGTTTATGAATAATAATATGATTATTAGTCCAATGAATGTATATCATTGTTTTGATCAACAAGTGTGTGACTTGTTTATGAAGCTCTTTACTTATTGATATAATTCAATAAATATCTCTGATCGGATATCATTGTACAGGACAACGATGAATAGATCAGCACATGTATTGTTCGATGATCATGTTTCATAGATCATGGGATATGGAGATATCATCAATACATTGTGGACGCATGTTGAAGAACATGTGTCAGATAGACCCACAATGGGACACTGTGAGAATGTTACATTCTTATGTGTCATCAGTGTATCTCATACGTAGTAGATGTATGATCCTTAGACATGAGATTGTCATATTCCCTACATGTGTAATAGTTTACCTTGGGGTTACCAAACACTATTTCCTAACCGGATAGTTATAAAGGTAGCTTTCATGTTTACTATGAAACATGCAGAGGGAAGTGAGCAGTCAAGATGGAATTTGCCACTCCAATGTAACGGAGATATATGTCTAGGCCACTTGTGTGATATGTTTAAGGAAGTGCATGGCCATGCCGTGATTGAGAAATCAATCACAAGTTATTAATATATCACGGATACGAGAGATGGATTGAACTGTCAAAGGATGACATGCTTCTCGCCTTGAGTTCGATCTTCATATAGTTTGGCAAAGGGATTATTACATCAGCACTTTAATCATATGTGTTTGGGAGTTGGCATGCTCTGCAAGGAGCCGCTACCGACTATTGGACTAGAAAAAGGGTTTTTCGAATCTATGTCCAAATGCGCATGAACCTACAGGGTCACACACTTAACGGGCTGGGATGCATTAATTCGGATTGGATCCGTAATTAATGGACCTCGTGGGCTTAGCGCGTAGATGGGCCCTGACTGCCTAGGGTTTCACCTCGTGGCTATATAAGGAGGGGAGGAGGCTAGACGCAGAATACACTTTCGTGCGGTTTAGAGGTGTTTCGCCAGAAACCCTAGCCACCTCCTCTCGTTGCCCTTGCCGAGCGACCTGGTGCTTGCACACCGACGCACAGCGTTCCATCCCCAGACGTGTGGACTGCTGTGGTGACGCTACTGCTACTGCAGCGTGGAGAGGACGATCCACGGCGAGGACGATCCGCGACGAGGACAATCCGCGGCGAGGACGATCCACGCCGAGAACGATCCACTACAATGACGTGCGAAGGATTCCGCATCTGCGCGTCTAGTGGTAATAGATCTATGATCCCCTTCTTGCGAGTAGCTTTTCTGGTTTGCGGTAGAAATTTTAATTTATGCTAGTGTAGCATACCGCGTTCCCCAACAGTAGGGACCGTAGATTTCACATGCCTCGAGTGAAGGGTAGCGGCCTCGAAACCATGAAGGGTCAGCGGCTGGAGGTGTGGTATTACCCTTTCTTCCGTGACTACCCCTCTCACGTCTTGAGGTGCCTCCTCTGTCTATCATTGTAATGTAGTGGAGGTTGGGGTAGTGAAGAAGTGTTGCCAGAGTGGCCGGTGGTATTTATAGGCCATATCACTCCACTCTGGATGAGAGAGAAATAGACATTATATTATCACTCCACGGTGCTAGAGTGTTGTCAAATCTGACTGAAAATGTTCCTTGCAGCGTGTTGTCGTGTTGGTATGACAAAGTTGGTTGGAGCGTGTTATCAAATCACTCTGCAAAGCTGATAGTTCGTGCTATCCGATCGGTAGGACACAGCTATTATCTACGTGTTGTCAAATCGCTCTGCAAAGTTGTTGGTGCATGTTGTCTAATCGGTAGAAGACAGGTATTGTCTGCGTGTTGTTAAATCATAGTAAAATAGACAACTCCAATAGGAAAGGAATCATGAAAACAAAACAAATTGAACTAAATTTTTAGTAACATATCATATCCGATTAGTACATTAGGTATGAAATAAAAAAACTAGCTAGCGCCCCTGTGCGGTGTGACCCTTCATGTGGTCCCTGGCCACATACAAACACTGAACATGTCTAGTTGAATACATTAGGTGGTCTAGGGGCAGTCCACGAGTACTCCTAGTAGGTCGTACTAGTGCTGTCGGAGTAGCGAAGGTGGCCAGCGATTCAATATGTTCTCCCTCGTCTGCCACACCCGTTGGCTCCTGCACCTCTGGTACTGGAACATCAACTTCCTCACTTTGCATTGCCTCCTAACCCGAACTAACATCATGCATCACTAAACATTCTCTAGCTTGGCTGCTCTCCCCAACGACCTCCTCCTGTGTCGCTTCGATGGCATTGGATTTCACAAATGCTTGTGCCAACAACACTAACGGCTAACCTTCTCAATCATCATTGTTACATATGAACTCCACGACTTTGGGCCCTTCAATTCCACTAACTTTCAGTACGTGCAATCCCATCTACGACATCCTACTCCATGCAGCTTCAGATCATGCAATTCAAGGTCCAACGAGAACATCTAGTATAACCATCTTCTAACCGTCCTCCATGAACGCTCCCCTGCACGTGATAGGTTAGCCATGACACTTGGAAAATGGCTTAGTTCCACCTCTTTTGCACCCATGTGAGGAACCCTTTCTCCGTAGTGTATTTTAAATTGCACTCGTTTATCCATACCTGTCAAGCATTTCACAAAATTCTTAATACCGTTCTACCTATATACAAAGTTGATTAATACTCTACACAGCTAATTAATCTAGTCATTAAATCGTGTATCTAAAAAACTATCAATATTCTACACAACTAACTACTTACAAACCTAATTAATTGGGTCGCTACATCGTGTATCTAAAATAAGTACTACTATTCGACAAAGCTAATTACTTACAAATCTAATTACTCTGGTCGCTATATCGTGTATCTAAAAAACTATCGATATTCTACACAGCTAACTACTTACAAACCTAATTAATCTGGTCGCTACATCGTGTATCTAAAATAAATACTGCTATGCGATAAAGATAATTACTTACAAATCTAATTACTCTGGTCGCTAAATCGTGTATCTAAAAAAATATTGCCATTTGACACAACTAATTACTTACAAAACTAATTAATCTGGTCACTAAATCATCTATCTAAATAACAACTGCCACTCTACATAACTAATTACTTATAGTCTAATTAATCTGATCACTAAATTGTATTTTTCAAATTTAAATATAAATAAACGCAAAAATACCTACAAAATTGCTCCCCTCCTCCTCCTCCCCTCTTCCTCCCCCTCTTCCTCCTCCCCTCTTCCTCCCCCTCTTCCTCTTCCTCCTCCCCTCTTCCTCCTCCCCTCTTCTTCCTCTTCTCCTCTTGCTCCTCTTCTCATCCTTCATTCTTTCTTTTTTTAATGCGCTCGGCTCTGGTGGATTCGGCCATCACATGAGGTAAAATACCCCCTCTGTCGCCAATTGAAATCGCGACAGAGTGCCTGTCGCCATTTCAATTGGAGACAAACACTCTATAGCCATTTCAACTGGCCATAGAGAGCTAACAATTGGAATTTAGCCCTCTATCGCTAATTGAAATAGCAATAGAGAATCTGTCGCCATTCCAAATGGCTACAGAGGGGCATTTTTGCTATTTTTTTGACCAGTGTATTATTTCTATAAATTTTTTCAAAAAATATTATTAAAAAAATTGTGATTTAAGCATTGGCGGAGTTTTGCGTGGGTACAAGCTATCATGCTAAACGTGCATCTATGTGTAGCTATTTTTATTAGTGGTGTGCGCGTGCACTCGATCGGAGTTGAACACAGACAGGCATGTTGAGCGACGACGCACTAGCTCAGTTCTCAAAATAGTGACCTTTTAGTGTCAACCAATTTTTTCAAAATAAAAATATCTATACAAGTAAGTTTCCCGATTGCTAGGCCACCGCACTGACACGATAAGACATTCAACCATAGACGTTTGTCATCAACCTACGGTGATCCTCCACACCACAACTACGAGGTCCTGTTTAGGATGGCTTTAGCTTCGACTTTTCCTCTATACGAGCTAGAAGCTGTCACAAACGGTTGGCTTTTTCGTAGCCAAAATCCAAAAGCCATCATCCCATTTGTACTAAGAGAAGCCAAAAGCTCACAGCTGGTCAAGGATAGCTTCCCACGGCTTTAGTGGGCCAAGATTTTGACTTTACCCCTAAAGTTAACTAGAAATTACCCACATTGTACCAGGTATAAAAACCTGATCTCCCCCCTCCCCCTCTCTCCCCTTTTCCCCATCCTCCCACCCCGTGCGGACTAGAGATGGCAACAGGTCTGTACCCAGCGGGTATCACCACCCATACCCTTACCCATGTTAGTAAAATTCTCCCACTACAATACCCATACCCGCACACGAGTAAAAAATTTATCTGTACCCATACCTGTGCAGGTAACGGGGACCCGACGGGTAACTCGCACTGGCATTATGGACATATGCCCCTATAAGCTACAACAGCATATCTTATAAGGAAATTCAATGAAAATGCAATAGATATCCGTATTAAAAATCAAACATTATACTATAGTGCACAGTTGAGCCTTGGGTAGCATATCTTATAAGGAAGTTAGGGTTTAGAGATTTTGATGGGCTGACTGGCTGGGCTGCATAGCTGGGTCTTGGGCAGTTGGGCCAGATCACTAATAGACCAGACCTACAGGTGAACGGGTATGGGTAATGGCATAATGGATCTGTACCCATTCTACCCACTAGGTAATAACTTTTGCTCGTTAATAGACCCACGGGTATAAAAAAATGGTTCGTACCTGACCCCTAATGGAGTAAATACCCATCAGGTTTTGGGTCCCTGTTGCCATCTCTAGGGCCGACTAAGTGACAATGTTAGGGTTTGTGCCCCTGTGCTGCCTCGGTTCTGCCGCACGCCCTCACCTCTGTTACGCCTCCAGTCTCCTCCACCAATGACTCTATCCATCTCCGCTGAGGTCTCCACCTCGACGCACTACTATACAAAAGCTCATCAGAGACAGTTCAAAAACCTCATCACAGACAGTTTTGTAAACCGTCTATAAACATGTATGGTGATAAGGAGGGAACATCACAGACGGCTTTTTAACCATTAGTGAAAATTAACATCAAAGACAGTTCTAGCTTAGAACCACCTATGATAATAGAATATCACAGACATTTTGTTTAAATAACCGTCTATAATAATAGTATATCACAGATGGTTTCTATAAAGAACCATCTATGATAGCTATATGTACCTCCAGGCACCTGTGAGAACAAATGTTCATGGATTCCAAGGCAAATTCCAGTCCTATCCACAGTTCTTTCTAAAGGTTTTCATCCTCTGATTTATCTTCCACTTCATCCTCATTCCCGAATGAGAATACCATAGATAGCTTATTTTCACTTTGGTATTATGCAGGAATAGGATTATTTTGATAGTTCTCTATTCCATATAATATACAGTTGATTAAGCCATGGGGTATACGATGACTTAATCAACTCTATATTTAATGAAATAGAGAAACATCAAAATAATTTTGTTCCTGCATAAAACTAGAGTAAAAATATGTTGTCTATGGTATTCTCATTCGAGGATGAGGATGAAGTGAAAAGATAATTCAGAATATGACAACTCTCAGGATAAACTATGGATGGAATTGAATTTTGCCGTAGAATCTATCAACATTTATTTTCATAGATGCGAGGAGGTACTTAGCTTTCTTCACTTTTCAGATTGACACCAAAGATGTGTGAGGAAGGGTCTAAAGGAAAGAGATATAAACTATAAACTAAGAGGGAGGGAGTACATAGAACCACATTGACCCTAGGTCATAAATTTTTGAAACCTTGGTGTTTAAAGTAAGGCACAAATTAGAAGTTGGAAGTTGGGTTACAAGTAGTTTGAAGTTAGGCACATATTAGAAGTTGGAAGTAAAGCACATATTACAAGTAGTTGGAAGTTAGATGTTGCATGTGCAATGATTGCAAGTAGTTGAAAGGTAGTTTATCACATATACAAGTTGTAGGATCGAAGTATACGAATATAGAAATTAGAGCGGGTGAATGATTGTGCGGAAACTAAAACCAAATTTTTGATCTATTAAAAATTCACCCCAAAATGGAACCAAATAATTGCCACGTATTCGACAAAAATAGATTGATAGACATTCGGTAAAACGCGAATTCCTGGAGATCCAACTATCAGATTGATCTGAAATTTGGACACAAGAAACTAGATTCCAATAATAATTGAATCCAAAAAGAATCAGCTCGATCGGACTGACGGATCAAAAGTTATGAACCTCGCAAGCTTGCTGTCGCTAAATATGACAAGAATCAATCTAATCAAAACTTGTAGATTAATCAAGAACGACAAAAGATTAATCAACTAAACTTTGAGGAACCCTAAATCAATACCCTATAAAGGTTTTCGATGAATCAAATCAAGATGAAACTCAAAGAACAAAAACCAATCTAGAATTAGAACAAGCATGCAAACAAGAACTAAAACAGGAAACACTGTAGCAAAGTGGTTACTGTAGCACGGAAGGATCTAGAAGAATTGATCTTTATTTATTTTGTCTAAAGTACTCCCATCAAAAGAGTACAAACCCTAATACAAATCTCTAAGCTCTCAATGCGCCCAGCTCTAATTGATGCCCTTCAACAGGAGACAACCCCTCCTATTTAAAGGAGCAAAACACAAGGAGTCCTGAATACAATTCATACTCCTAATCCTAGAAGGAGACCCACTCCTAATCCTAGAAAGAGTATGTATTCAACACAACTCCACTTGGCCCAACCTGGCCAAATACAGCTCATGCACGCGTATGGTAACCCAGCCATACTCACGTGACTAATAACTATTGCACGCGATGGCCACCATGCCATACTCACATGACTAACCATTCTTCATGTGCACCATTTGTTGGGGAACGCGGTATGCTACTCTAGCATAAATTAAAATTTCTACTGCAAACCAGAAAAGCTACTCGCAAGAAGGGATCATAGATCTATTACCACTAGACGCGTAGTTGCGGAATCCTTTGCACGTCGTTGTAGTGGATCATTCTCGGCGTGGATCGTCCTCGCCACGGATCGTCCTCGCTGTGGATCGTCCTCTCCATGCCGCAGTAGCAGCAGCATCACCACAGCAGTCCACACGTTCGGGGATGGAACATCGTGCGTCGGTGTGCAAGCACCGGGTCGCTCGGCAGGGGCAACGAGAGGAGGTGGCTAGGGTTTCTGGCGAAACACCTCTAAACCGCACGAAAGTCTGTTCTGCGTCCAGCCTCCTCCCCTCCTTATATAGCCACGAGGTGAAACCCTAGGCAGTCAGGGCCCATCTACGCGCTAAGCCACGAGGTCCATTAATTACGGATCCAATCCGAATTAATGCATCCCAGCCTGTTAAGTGTGTGACCCTGTAGGTTCATGCGCATTTGGACATGGATTCGGAAAACCCTTTTCTAATCCAATAGTCGGTAGCGGCTCCTTGCGGAGCATGCCAACTCCCAAACGCATATGATTAAAGTACTGATGTAATAATCCCTTTGCCAAATTATATGAAGATCGAACTCAAGGCGAGAAGCATGTCATCCTTTGACAGTTCAATCCATCTCTTGTATCCGTGATATATTAATAAGTTGTGATTGACTTCTCAATCACGGCATGGCCATGCACTTCCTTAATCATATCACACGAGTGGCCTAGACATATATCTCCGTTATATTGGAGTGGCAAATTCCATCTTAACTGCTCACTTCCCTCTGCATGTTTCATAGTAAACATGAAAGCTACCTTTATAACTATCCGGTTAGGAAATAGTGTTTGGTAACCCCAAGGTAAACTATTACACATATAGGGAATATGACAATCTCAGGTCTAAGGATCATATATCTACTATGTATGAGATACACTGATAACACATAAGAATGTAACATTCTCGCAGTGTCCTATTGTGGGTCTATCTAACCCATGTTCTTCAACATGCGTCCACAATGTATTGATGATATCTCCATATCCCATGATCTATGAAACATGATCATCGAACAATACATGTGCTGATCTATTCATCGTTGTCCTATACGATGATATCCGATCAGATATATTTATCGAATTATATCAATAAGTAAAGAGCTTCATAAACAAGTCACACACTTGTTGATCAAAACAATGATATACATTCATTGGACTAATAATCATATTATTATTCATAAATATAGTCATGTTACAATCATCCATATGATTGCCTCAAGGGCATAACACTAACACCATTCTCTTAACCCGAATGTCCCGCATGACATCCTTGACCACCAAGACCTCGGTTCCTCCCTGAACCTAGTCCCGAACCTCATTTCCTCCATGAACCTAGTTCTGGTCCCGTCATCGACCACGTTCGCCTTCGAGCAATACCTGCACATGAACAAAACACAAAATTCTCCGAGCACAAGTCCGCGACTTGACTCAACATTAGTCCATGCAAATACTCACACGAGCATTGCATAAGTTCAAAACATGCATTATGAAATGCAAACAAATTTCATAACCACAGATCAATCACCAAACAATTTTCAAAACCACAAAAATCAACCTCGAGCAAAAAACCATTCACGCCGGACCAAACATCGGTCTGGCGTAGCTCACGACGAACCAAATATTTGGTCCCGCGTACATGCGAAAGTCTCGGTTCAAATTAGAGAAAACATGTTCAAAAACATGTTTACGATGGACCAAATTTTTGGTTCGGCGTACATGCAAAAACAACGCTAAAAAATGTGTTAACGACGGACCAAAAATTTGGTCCGACATGCATGTAAAAATAGCCGCAAAAATGTTGTTTACCACGGACCAAAATTTTGGTCCAGCGCAGATGCAAATTTCACATCTCGAAAACTTGGTCACTATGGACCAAAAAACTTGGTCCGGCGCAGATGACGTTCACCACGGACCAAAAGTTTGGTCCGGCGCAGCGGTCCGGCGTAAAATAGGAACTTACTATTTTCTGAAACTTTGGTCCGGCGCAAAAGAGACACACTGTTTCTTGTCAATTTGTCAAACACATGCACAAACACATTTTGCAAATACAATTCTTAAGCCAATTTTTCAGCACATGATTTCACAATCTCCCCCTTGATGAAAACATTGGCAACACCACTTAGAATTGAACATTTTGCATTCACTTCACAAAAGGATTTTTGAACAGACCAAGGATTCTCCCCCTTTGATCAATATGCAAAGTAAAAACTCTCCCTAGGTGAAAATACGAAAAATCTCCTCATAAGAAGAAAAATGTGTGTCAATGTGCAATGTGACCAAAAAATCCAAAATACTCCAAACTTCTCCCAAAATTCTCAATTCCCAAAAACTTCTCCCCCATTTTCCTTAAACTTCTCCCCCCTTTGACAATGGATTCATCAAGAGTACAAAAGAGAGAACAACATGTTCAAAATTTTCCCTATAGCAATGATTTCACAAGGAGAAACAAAGGAGTGCCAAGATAGAAAAAGATGAGCTCATTCGATCATATAACCTTATATATCACATAATATGTAAAATACACGAACTTGATGTGATTTTGACAAGTTAGGGAATGACATGTGATTTTAACAAGTTAGGGAATGACATGCATCTAAACCTCAATTCAGTCAACTATAGCCAAGTACTAAGCAAGATCTCAGCAAAAAAGCAAGGCTCAAAACTGAAGCAACTAACAACTCAGGGTGAGCAAGTAGTTTCAACTTCAATCTAGTATACAAATTTAATCTTTGAACAATAAACTGCATGTGGCATGCTTGAAGCATACTTCTTTTATTTTCTAGGAGTGGCATGCTTGAAGCATACATCTTATCTTTAAGGGAATGGCATGCTTGAAGCATACATCTTAATTTTTTATGGAAAGCATGCCTGGAGCACATAACTTGAGGCCTTTACTTTTAACAACCCTCTTTTTTGCTGATTCCCTTTTCTTTACCTTTTCTTTGATTGTAAACATGCAAAAGTGATTAAAAGGTTTTACGAAAGAGTAAAGCTGAAAACACACTTGCTCTATAGACCAAATTTGTCAAGAAGATTCAATATCAAGCCTAGAAGCGTAAGATATCGCAGAGTATTTAGCTATAGGCAGTCAGATCAAGAAATTTCGCAATGTCATTTTTATTTCAAGTGAGATAATTTAGATTATCATATATCAGTTTAATTACATAATATATAAAGAAATATGATAAAGTAAGCTCATCAAGTGAAAGAACTTGGCGAGGAAACTCCCCCTCAAAACAAACCCATTGGATAAACAATCCCAAGTTCTCCCCGAATAAAAACAAAACGAGAAGAAGACAAATGTTTTGTGAAAATGTCTGCCAATTGATGTTCAGTATCCACTTGGTGAAGCACAATATTTCCTTTTTCTACATGATCTCTAAGAAAATGAAATCTGATATCAATGTGTTTTGTTCTAGAATGTTGCACAGGGTTCTTAGCAATGCAAATTGCACTAGTGTTATCACACAAAAGAGGAACACTATCCAAAACAACCCCATAATCTTTAAGTGTAGCTACTATCCAAAGAATTTAAGAACAACAACTAGCAACAGCCACATATTCAGATTCAGCAGTTGATTGTGCAACAGAAGATTGCTTTCTAGATGACCATGCAATAAGAGAATTGCCCAAGAAATGACATGTACCAGATGTACTTTTTCTATCAATTCTACATCCTCCAAAATTAGCATCAGAGAAGGCTCTTAAACTAATGCATGAGGAAGCAGAAAGCCAAATGCCAAAATCTTGAGTACCATGGAAATACCTAAAAATTCGCTTGACAGCTTGTCGATGTGAAGAATGTGGGAAAGCTTGAAAACGAGCACACAAGCACATTGTATATCTGGCCTTCATCATTCTCAACATCATCATCAATGTCATCTTCATGAACAAAGATACTCTCCCCCTAAACATATGTATCTGTATCCTCACTGTACCTTTTGCCACAACAGAAGTTGTCGGGACCCGAATTTGCAAATCCGGACCCTCTGTGTATTCAGCACTAGTCCAGGATCACGCTAGTGCACACAGTCTCAACATCGGTATATATCACAATCATACTCAACGAAGTAGTAAAGTACCTTAATTAATTAACCAAACTGGTTGCTCGACCTTATGGTCAAGTTACAAAGATACGCCTCGCAGGGCGAAGACTTATTAAAAGATAAATAACTGTAGCGGAAAAAGATAGACTTCGTGGCGCCATCCAGTATACCACAGGCAACTGACTGGGCTCGCTCCCTAGTTAGACGGCTCCTCCTGGTATTCCTCCTCCAAAGCTGGCGTCGACTCTTCTTCAACTAATGTTGTATTGTGGCAAGGGTGAGTACTTGGTACTCAGCAAGTCATGCACAGAATGCAAGCTAATATTCTACATGCATGGTTTAATACAAAGGATAGGCTAACAGGTTCATTTGCAGTAAAGTAGCATGAGTAAATACAACAATAGATTGCAAAGTGGTAAAACGATAATGAATAGAGTACTTTTCACAATGATCCCACAAATAAAGCATTTCCCAAACTTAGGTCCAATTCATCATTCCAAACCAACCATTCTTCCAAAGTCAAGTCATTTTTATGAAAGTCTAACCCTTGACTGTAATTCCCGAGCAATGTCCAATGCCGCAGACTCGGCTATTCGAATAGATTTTTCACTCTGCAGAGGTTATGCACTTTACCCACAAGATACAACCAAACACCACAAAGGTTAGTGTCCGTAACAAAGTCTTTAGGAAACCTCTAACTGTACAAGTGGGACTCCCCGGTTATTGCACACTAACCCTTCCCTTAGCAAAGACGAAGTCTAGGCCAATCAACCGTTAGATGGGTACCTGGCCGCAGCCCCGATACGCTCCCCCGTACAATTACACAAAAGGGATAGTTGACACCCCGAGGTCCCATAAGTACGTTATTAGCAACTTAATCAACTAGGTCCGTCCCATTACAGACATGTGGTTGCACGCTTGACTCAGTTTAAAGGCTTGAAAGGTTAAGTCCTTAGGGTGACTGAGGCAAGACTACCCGAAGAACCAAATCAACTTCCCCGGTGCCACAACTGGCCCACCCGATCATTCTTGCCACATGCCTCGGTCGAAACTATTTATCAAACCCCCAGTTGATTACCACGCACAACGTGCCATTAACATCATCATCAATAACACATGCCACTTTTTAGAAATATGTTCCATATCTCATTAAGTCAAGGTTAACAAGTAATTGTCAAAAATCGTGTCATGTGTACGTGGCAGGTCTAAGCATTATACTACAACGGTCTAAATACCCATGTCGGAAATTTAATAATGTCCAACTAAATAATCCATATCTAGGGTAATAAGGGTTCATGGCACATAAGTAATTAATCAAGGAGTCATACTGCAATTTGGCATTTATCTAATTTCCCAGAATTATTTAAAGCATTTTCTAATTAAATTAGCATGCAATAATTTAAATAAATTAAATTTCAAAAATGGGATCAATATGGTCAAAGCATAACTTGCCTTCAAAAAGTACTTGTTCTTGATCTTGAGCTGGCTCCTGGGTCAACACTTCATCTTCGAAGCCCTCGGGTACTTCAACGTCAACTCGTAACTCGTGCAAATAGCAATAAATAAATAAAACAGTACATACACATTGCCCAACAGTTCAAATAAAGTCCATAAACAGAAAGGGCATAATTTTACAAATTTTTAGAAACTTGAATCGCCCAAATCGGAGTTAAAATGCAAAAGTTATAATTGTTTAAAGTTTAAAGAATCTATTAAATAAATATAAACAAAGAAAAATGCATGTCCAAAATTTAATTAAAATTAATACTTAAGTAGATCTCAATTTTATAAAAATTTAGAAATTGGAATCACTCAAATCGGAGTTGAAATACAAAAGTTATAAGCGTTTGAAGTTTGAAAATTCAAATAAATCAATAAACCGAATTAATTCATTTATTTTTCTATTGAAAAATCCGATTAATGACACCAGCATGACGTCAGCATGGATTTGAATTTCCACCGAATTATTTTTCTATTGAAAAATCAAATTATTGTGTCAGCATGACGTCAGCCGGCTCATGGACTTGGTCCACGGCTCGGGCCCGGTCCACCGTGGACCCGGTCCACGGGTTCACGTGTCTCTAACACGTGGGACCCACTCGGGTGACGTCACTGCCGACGTCAGCACGGCTCGGTCGAGCGTACTGACACGTGGGCCCCACCGTGACGTCACGCTGACGTCACGGATGACGTCATGGAGCAGTTGGTGCGGTCGCTGACACGTGGGCCCCACGCTGACTTCTCGGGTGACGTCAGCGACGACTGGGGCTGACCCGCGTCGCTTCGGTTACCGGCTACGTGGCACTATCTGGGCCGTCGGTTTGAAATCCAATGGTCCAGATTGGATCTAACTTCACGCGTTTTGGATCTACGCGGTTGATCTGGACCGATCTAGATCGGACGGTCAAGGTCCGATCGGATTACACCGCGTCATGGGCGACGTGGCATGATCCGGGCAGTGACACGTGGCTTGATCTACGTCGTTCGATTTCGATCGGACGACTGTGATTGGATCTAGCACGGTGCAATTACGGTTACGTGGCTCGATCTAGTGCGTTGGATCTAGATCCAACGGTTGAGATTAGATCTAAAAACCGAAACATGGATTTCGTTTCGAGGGTGACGTGGACTCACCGCGTACGTTGGATTTGGATTGGACGGCTGGCGTGCTTCGAGGGCGACGATGGCGTTGTGGTGGTGCTGCTCTGCCGGAGTCGGGGAAGACGACCAAGTCTGCGGCGTTTTGGCGCAGTTCCGGCGAGGTGGATAGTGCGGTCCGATGCTCCTCATCCTTGTGGTTCCAGATCCGGACTTCAACACAGCGGAAGCGGCTTAACGGCGGCGACACGCGCAAGAATCCGAAGCGAAGCCCTAACCCAACTACAGCGAGCGATTTCTCGGCAAAGACAACGGCTCGGGCAGCGTGGCTTGGGGCAAAAGTTGCGGCGTCAAACGGCGATTCTCGGGGACGGGTCCACGCTTTAAATACGGCCTTGACGTCCGAGATCCCCGCGGAGATTGCGGCGCAGCCGTTGAGCGGCGGAGTCCGAGTCGAGCTTGGAGACGATGGTGCCGTGGCCGCATCGCGTGTGTCCATCCGGCCTGGATCCAATGCTCCACACGCGCGCGTGACGCGGCCCGATCTCATCCGTCCGATTAGAAACGGACGGCTTTGGATCTAGGATTAGGTGCGGTCCGGTCGGACTGGCTCGAGTCGGACTCGAGTCAGACTCGGTTCCGGCACGGTCGGATGAACAGTGAAACCAATTGGATTTTCCAGCGATTTAATATTCAAAATAATTTCTAGAAATTCAAATAATTCAAGAAAAATATCAAAATAATCAGAAAAATTCTGGAAAATACTTTGAGATATTTTGGACTCAAATAAAATATTTCCAACAAAATTTTATATAAAACTTTTAATTTTTTAATTATTTCAAAAGGGAATAAATTCAAATTAAATCCAAATAATTCCAGATAAATTCCAGAAAATTCTCAAAATTCTCAAAAGTGCAAAATGTCTTTAAAATTCATGAAAAGCAAAAATTAGAGTGTTACAGAAGTGGAAGAAGCATCTCCAAAATTAACACTTTCATCATGAGATGCACGAGTGAAGGAGAACCAAAACTTATCACCAAATATGTGGTGTGAGCATCCAGAATCCATGTGACACTACGGAAGGACAGTGTGAGTCATTTTCGATGTCGGCATTAAAAAACGACTTTGGTATCATGTTGTTGTGCCTTTTCCGTGAGTTTGGGCCTTTCCGGAGGAGAATTTGGGCCTTCGGGGGGAGTTTGGGCCTAGCGGGAGCTAGTTGGGCCTTAGGGGGATGAAGTGGGCCGTTGGTGGGGGAGTCTTTGGGCCCATGGGGGGGAAATTTCAAGCAAAAAGGGACCCCATGCGCCAGCCCCTCTCCTTGTGCGCCCCCCCACTTTCTCCAACCCTAGCCGCTGCCGCCCCCCCCACTCCCCTTGCGCCTCCACCCTTCCCCTCCCTCCCCACCTCCCCTAGCCGGCCCTAGGTGAGTCCACCCCCACCCTTTGCTGCCACGCCCTTCCATACCATTGTCCTTGCCGTTGGGAAGCTCTGCGAAGAGAGGATCCGACGAAATTGGCGCGTGGAAGGAGATCGGACGACCGGGAGGAGTTTTCGTCGGTTCGTCGTTCGTCGGGCTAAGGTATGGTGATGGGAAATCCTTGGGGTGGATTAGCTGTTGTGCTATAGGTGTTTTTGATACTTAAAGTTCATGTTTAGGTGTTGCCCCTAGATGAGATTAGGGAGTTTGCTATGATTGTCCTACGTTCTGTCTCAGGCAGATTGGGCGGCCGACATAGGGCTTAAGTTTTCTCAATTTTAGATGTGTTTTCTGATCGGTCGTATCTTGAGAAAGTTGTATATAATTTAATTACCTTTAAGTGGGTACCAAGAACGCAAAATTCCGATCAACCGTTTAAAAGTTATGGCTGTTTTACCAAATGTTGTCAAAACTGTGATGTGATTGGGACAGATCGTGTTGATCTGTAGATTAGACAATTTTAGAGGCCGATTCAGTTTTCGCCAATACTTAGAAAAAGCTAGGAAATTTCTTAATATTCTAGAAAATTAACTCGTTTACTTAATTTGGAGTCTTAGAACTCAAGTAATGCTAGTTGGAATCCCGCTGTCCCGTCGGGACAGATTCTCTGTTTTCGGGTTTTAGGGGTAGTTTGCGAAGTCGGGGTAGATGATCGTTCATGTACTGTTTTGACGGCACGTTTTGAGTGTGTGGTATTATGTGTAGGTGGTGTGACCCCGGGAGTGCCCTTAACCTCCCGCCAATCCGTCACCCACGGTTGAAGGCAAGTGTATTGGAATGGGTTTTGGTGTTGTATGATTGTTAGACTTGCTTAAGTGCAACATGATTACATGATATGCTAACTTGCCATGATTGATATTTGCCTATGATATGATGAAGATGGTTACATATTGGTTATGAATTCGTTGTATTAAATGTTTATGCAAGTTTCTACATGTTCATGTCATATGTGCATTCATAATGGAAGAGGCGTCCCATTCTGATGCGGGCCTCTGTGTTCACACATAGTGAACACGAAAGACCTACCTCGTAGTCCAATCCACGGTTGTGTATGGGAGCGAGTTAGTAAGAGCAGGCACCCTCCATCTACGGGATGGAAGGGGAAAGAGGGTGCACACCGACGGGTGTGCACTCGGCAATACCGGTATGTGCTTCGAGGAGACATGTGCATTGCATTGCATATATGTTGGTGTTAATGAGATGTGTACAATGAGACTATGACATGGTTATGATGTTGAATATGAGATTATACCATGAATATGATGTTAAGTATGGGATGTAATGATGTTATCATTGAAAACTGTTCTCTTTGTTCCATTGCAATATACCTGCTGAGTGATGAACTCACGCTTGTGTTTTATGATGTTTTAGGTACCATGAAACCGGCATGCAGGAAAGAGGTTTAGCTACACTTCTTCACGTAGCTCCACACACTTAGACAATTTTATCAATTGGAGTTATGATACTAAGATTGTTGCGATGAAACTTGGAGAATGGCTTGATTGTGTGCTTGATTTCATCATTTACTTTGTTAAAGTTTGTGGAGTGGTTGGATTTATTATTTTGGACTTAAGATGTTGCTATATCATCTGTTATTGCTGTTTTAGATGTCTTTTATTATGATATATCTTGCCATAATGTTGCTGTTGCTCCAAATCATGGAAAAACAAAGGAGATGCTACCGACATTTTTTGTTTTAGCATTTGCGCCCTTGCCATAATTTAGCTTTATTTATGGTATTTAGATGCTGCTTCTACCATGTTTGATGACATACAGGGCATACTAGATGTCGGGGTGTTACAGTTGGTATCAGAGCAGGCTTTACGTCCTTGGAACATGTATTTCTAGGGTCATACCTTAGGATTCAACTAAAATGTGATGTGGGATAACTTAGAAACATGGTTTAGGTTATAACTAAAATTTTGCCTTAGGATAGCAACATTAAAACCTGCAAAAGTGGAATAATTAAGTTAAAATTTGACACACTTGGTTGCACAGTAGGTTGGGGTTTTGGTTCAACATTGCATTGCGTTTGATTACTTGATGGAGACTATGTATATGTTGATGTTTGATCTTTGTTCTTGTTTACATTAATGATGTGCTTATGATTATGTGATTGTATGGTTGTCTGACTGTAGTAGCCATGCCGAGGGGTAGAGGCCGTGGTCGCAGTGGCCGTGGAGGCCAGGGGCGAGGTTCTCAGGGAGTTGCTGAGTCTGTAGTTGAGGGAAGCACTTAGCTCAATGCTCATGGGCTAGCGCAGGAGGAGGTCCCGACGGCACAGTCGGGGGCCGAGATGCCGGCTGCCACTGCGGCCTTGCTTCAGGCTCTGCAGAGGGAGGTTTAGGAGCTGCGCCAGCAGGTGTGGGTAGCCCCTGCTGTTGTGCCTCTCCCTGCAGCGGCCCCAGTTGCTGCCCCCATTATGCCGGAGCCGAGGATGAGTCTCCGGGAGTGGATGTCTCTCCGTTTGGACACTTTTGACGGAGCGGGCACGCCGGTTAAGTCCGCAGATTGGCTGCGGTACATGGAGCGATAGTTTGAGGTTCTGGAGTTGACCTCGGTCCAGAGAGCTCGCTTTGTGGCCTTCCAGTTGAAGGGCCAAGCGGATATCTAGTGGGAGGGGGTTCTTGCTACTAGAGCCCCCGCTCTTGGACCGGTCACCTGGGAGGATTTTGTGGCTCGCTTCTGAACCAAGTTCTACCCAGAGTCCTTTCTGGAGAGGATGGAGCATACTCTGATGACTCTTTCCCAGGGGAAGAAGTCAGTGGCAAAGTATGAGGCGGAGTTCAACAACATGGTGCGCTTTGTGCCAGCTGTGGCAGTCGATGATAGGGAGAAGGCGAGGAGGTTCCGTAGCGGCCTCAACTAGGAGTTCAGAGTTGTCATGGGGGCGACTGTCCCTCGTGCTTTTTGCTTCGTGGTGGAGCAGGCGAAGGGCATGGAGCTCGATTTGGAGCTCTCCAGGGATAAGCAAAACCCTGGTGGTTCAGGGGTTCCAGCGGCCCCGGGTGGGGGCCAGAAGAGGAATTTTGGTGGAGGAGGTGGGTCTTCTCAGCAACCCACCTTCAAGAAGTTCAAGGGGGGACAGGGTTCCTCCTTAGGGGCTAAGATGAAGCCACCCCAGCCATCTTCTTCGTGGGTGGCTGTTCGTCCTGCGCTAGGGCAGGGCATGATCTGTTTCAAGTGCGGTGTTGGACACCGTGCTGCGGAGTGTGGTTGGTTCGGGGATTGCAACCACTGTGGCAAACCCGGTCATATGGGACGAGTCTGCCGGATGAATCCCGGTAGCATTATCAAGTGGGAGACGGTGCCTTCTCCTCCCACTCCAGCGGCGTCTTCCAGGGGGTCGGTGCAGATGCTGGTGTCCCCTGCTCCCCCGCCGCCCTCTGTTTGGGCGCCACTGGTGGCCTACTGGTGCCCGCAGCCGTCAGCTCCTCCTCAGTTACCCCCACCGCCCCCAGCTATGTTGGGGCATCAGCCGAGTGTCAGGGCTCCCGCTGCCCCGGCACCACCGGGAGTGTACGCCTTGCCAACAGCTGGGTCAACTGGGTATCCAGATGTGGTTTCAGGTACTTTGCTTGTGGATTCAGTTGATGCCTTTATTCTGTTTGATTCCGGAGCGTCCTATTCTTTTGTGTCGTCTGAGTTTGCTAGTAGAGCTAAGTTGGGAGTTCAGCGAATTTCTGAGTCTGTGATAGTCAGTTCTCCTGGGGGTCTGATTGCTAGTTCTTTGGTTTGCCCGGGTTGCACTATCATCATTGATGATGAGGTTTTCTTTGCCAATCTTATGGTGATTCAGTTGGCTCCTTTTGATGTCATTTTGGGCATGGACTGGTTGCATCAGTACTGTGCCAAGATCTGTTGTTTTTGGAAGACAGTTTCCTTGCAGGCCCCGTCAGGGGTGGAGTTGACTTTTCAGGGTGGCATACCCTCCAGTTCCATCTTTGCTTTGGCTAGTCTGTTTTCTGGTCGCCGTTTGAGGCAGTTGGGTGTTCTTGTGGCTATTTCAGAAAAGCCATCTTTTTCAGTAGCAATTGAAGAGATTCCTGTGGTGAAGGAGTTTGTTGATGTGTTCCCTGATGAGTTGCCTGGTTTGCCTCCAGTGAGGAGTGTGGAGTTTCGTATTGATATTGTTCCTGGCACTCGATCTATTTCTATTTCTCCATACCGCTTGGCTCGTCCTTTTCAAGACAAGTTGAAAAAGCAATTGGAGGATCTGTTGGCCAAGGGTTTCATTCGGCGTAGTGTGTCGCCATGGGGAGCACCCATCCTCTTCGTTTCGAAGAAGGATGGTAGTTGGCGTATGTGCATTGACTATCGTGCTCTCAATCAAGTAACAATCAAGAACAAGTATCCTTTGCCTCGCATTGAGGATCTGTTTGACCAACTGAAGGGAGCAAAGGTGTTCTCCAAAATTGATCTTCAGTCTGGTTACAATCAGATTCGCGTGAGGGAACAGGACATTGAGAAGACTACTTTCTCCACTAGGTATGGGCACTATGAATTTAAAGTGATGTCTTTTGGACTAACTAATGCTCCTGCTGTCTTTATGGAGGCGATGAACAATATGCTACACAAGTACCTTGATGAGTTTGTGGTAGTGTTCATCGATGATATTCTGGTTTACTCTAAATCATAAGAAGAACATGAGCAGCATTTGAGGCTTGTGCTGAGTACATTGAGGGAGAACCAGTTTTATGCTAAGTTGAAAAGTGCGAGTTCTAAATTTCAGAAGTGGGTTTTCTTGGCCACATCATCAATCCAGAGAGCATATCTGTATATCCTAGCAAAGTCTCAGCAGTTTTGGACTGGAAGAGACCTTCCAATGGTAAAGAGGTGCGTAGTTTCCTTGGGTTGGCTGGGTATTACCGGCGTTTTGTGCAGGACTTCTCTATCATTGCAAAGCCGCTTTCGCAGCTGACCCAGAAAGGGGTGAAATTTCAATGGACTGCTGAGTGTGAGCATAGCTTCTGCACTTTGAAGGAGAAGTTGGTGACTGCTCCTGTTCTTACCCTCCCCAAGCCTGGGAGGCGCTTCACAGTCTATTCTAATGCCTCTCAAATGGGACTTGGTTGTGTACTCATGCAGGATGGCAAGGTGATTGCTTATGCATCGAGGCAATTGAAAAAGCATGAGCAGAACTATCCCACTCATGATCTTGAGCTAGCCGCTGTGGTGTTCGCATTGAAAATTTGGAGGCACTACTTGTATGGCGAGTCTTATGATATCTTCACTGACCACAAGAGCCTCAAGTACATCTTTACTCAGAAAGATTTGAATCTGAGGCAGAGGAGGTGGCTAGAATTGATAAAGGATTATGACCTCACTATCCAGTATCATCCAGGCAAGGCAAATGTGGTGGCTGACACTCTCAGTCGCAAGACAATGCCCCTTGTCATTGATTGTCTTGTTGCTGATTTTGAGCGATTGGGAGTCTCTTATTGTTTTGCGGGGATTGTGCAAGCTGAAACGAAATTGATTCTTGAGTCAGCGATCCCCGAGCGCGTGCGGGAGGCACAACAGCATGATCGTTTGCTCCAGCAGGTGAGGAAACGCCTTGAGGATGGTAAGACTGGAGACTTTTCCATTGATGATGTGGGAGCTCTGAGGTTTTAGGGTCTCCTTTGTGTACCTCAGAAATCCCAAGTCAAAGATGATATCTTGAAAGAGGCTCATCGGACCCCGTACACGGTCCATCCTAGGGAGACCAAGATGTACAGGGATTTGAAAAAGAACTTCTGGTGGAAAAGGATGAGGGTTGATATTGCCAAGTATGTAGCAGCTTGTGGGATTTGTCAGAAGATTAAGGCTGAACACAAGCACCCCGCTGGTCTGTTGCAGCCATTGGAGATTCCTGTGTGGCCTTGGGATGACATTTCTATGGACTTCGTGGTTGGCCTACCTCGTACTCCACGAGGGAAGGACGCTGTTTGGGTTGTGGTGGACCGTCTTAGCAAGTCCGCGCACTTCATTCCTATCCGCACTACCAATTCAGCGAGCGAGTTGACTCCCATTTATGTGCTGGAAATTGTGAGACTGCATGGCGTGCCCAAGACGATTATCTCTGATCGGGATGCGAAATTTGTCTCAAAATTCTGGGAGAGTTTGCAGAGTGCTTTGGGTACACAGCTTCGCCTTAATACCGCTTTTCACCCTCAGACGGATGGGCAGTCTAAGCGTACCATTCAGACCTTAGAGGATATGCTCAGGGCTTGTGTGATGGCATGGAAAGGTAGCTGGGAAGATCACTTGCCTCTGGCAGAATTTGCTTACAATAACAGCTATCATTCCAGCATCCAGGCTGCCCCTTATGAAGTGCTTTACGGCCGGAAGTGCAGATCATCGCTTTGTTGGGATGCAGTGGGAGAGAGAGCGGTCCTTGGACCGGATTGGGTTCAGCAGACCGTTGAACGGGAGGCAGAGGTGCGACAGAACCTTCTTGCAGCTCAGAGTAGACAGAAAAGCTATGCTGATGTGAGAAAGCGAGATCTAGAGTTTGCGGTGGGTGATAGTGTACTCTTGAGAGTATCGCCCACCAAGGGTGTGGTTCGATTTGGCACCAAAGTGAAGCTCAGTCCGAGGTATGTTGGGCCGTTCCCGATCATCGCTCGAGTTGGTAAGTTGGCTTATCGCTTGGAGCTACCGGAGTCGATGCAGGGTGTCCACAATGTTTTCCATGTATCGATGTTGAGAAAGTACTTGCATGACCCGGAGTTGGTGGTTCCATTGGAACCATTAGTGCTTGATCAGAACCTCACATTTGAATCCTGTCCTGTGAAAATTCTGGGGAATTCGGAGCGAGTGTTGAAGAACAGGACGCTCAAGTTTGTCAAAGCCCTGTGGTCGCATCAGACTGAGAGGGAAGTGGCCTGGGAGTTGGAGTCTCGTATACGCGAGAAATACCCAGAGCTCTTCTCATCAGGCATGAACCGTGAAGTTTAATTCTCTTTGTGTTGTTTGTTTGGCGTAGTGGCGTGTCTCGGATTCGGGGTTGAATCCTGTTTAAGGGGGGAATGTGACACTACGGAAGGACGGTGTGAGTCATTTTCGATGTCGGCATTAAAGAACTACTTTGGTATCATGTTGTTGGGCCTTTTCCATGAGTTTGGGCCTTTCCGGGGGAGAATTCGGGCCTCCGGGGGGAGTTTGGGCCTAGCGGAAGCTAGTTGGGCCTTAGGGGGATGAAGTGGGCTGTTGGTGGGGGAGTCTTTGGGCCCAGGGGGAAAATTTCCAGCAAAAAGGTACCCCATGTGCCAGCCCCCTCTCTTTGTGCACCCCCACTTCCTCCAACCCTAGCCGCCCCCCACTCCCCTTGCGCCTCCACCCTTCCCCTCCCTCCCCACCTCCCCTAGCCGGCCCTAGGCGATTCCACCCCCACCCCTTGCTGCCACGCCCTTCCCTACCATTGTCCTCGCCGTTGGGAAGCTCCGCAACAAGAGGATCCGGCGGAATTGGCGCGTGGAAGGAAATCGGGCGACCGGGTGGAGTTTTCGTCGGTTCGTCATTCTTCGGGCTAAGGTATGGTGATGGAAAATCCTTGGGGTTGATTAGGTGCTGTGCTAGAGGTGTTTTTTATGCTTAAAGTTCATGTTTAGGTGCTTCCCCTAGATGAGATTAGGGAGTTTGTTATGATTGTCCCACGTTCTGTCTCGGGCAAATTGGGCGGCCGACCTAGGGCTTAATTTTTCGCAATTTTAGAAGCGTTTTCTGATCGGCCGTATGTTGCGAAGTTGTAGAGAATTTAATTACCATTCAGTGGGTACCAAGAACGCGAAATTCTGATCAGCCGTTTAAAGTTATGGCTGTTTTACCGAATGTTGTCAAAACTGTGACGTGATTGGGACAGATCGTGTTGGTCTGTAGATTAGACAATTTTAGAGGCCGATTCAGTCTTCGCCAATACTTAGAAAAAGCTAGGAAATTTCCTAATATTCGAGAAAATGTACTCATTTACTTAATTTGGAGTCTTAGAAATCAAGTTATGCTAGATGGAAGCCCGCTGTCCCGTCGGGACAGATTCTCTGTTTTTGGGTTTTAGAGGTAGTTTGCGAAATAGGGGTAGATGATTGTTCATGTACTGTTTTGAGGGCACGTTTTGAGTGTGTGGTACCTAGTGCAGGTGGTGTGACCCCGGGAGTGCCCTCAACCTCCCGCCAATCCGTCGCTCACGGTTGAAGGCAAGTGTATTGGAATGGGTTATAACTAAAATTTTTCCTTAGGATAGCAACATTAAAACCTGCATAAGTGGAATAATTAAGTTAAAATTTGACACACTTGGTTGCACAGTAGGTTGGGGTTTTGGTTCAACATTGCATTGCGTTTGATTACTTGATGGAGACTATGTATATGTTGATGTTTGATCTTTGTTCTTGTTTACATTGATGATGTGCTTATGATTATGATTATATGGTTGTCTGACTGTAGCAGCCATGCCGAGGGGTAGAGGCCATGGTCGCTGTGGCCGTGGAGGCCAGGGGCGAGGTTCTCAGGGAGTTGCTGAGTCTGTAGCTGAGGGAAGCGCTTCGCTCAATGCTCATGGGCTAGCGCAGGAGTAGGTCCCGGCGGCACAGTCGGGGGCTGAGATGCCGGCCGCCACTGCGGCCTTGGTTCAGGCTCTGCAGAGGGAGGTTCAGGAGCTGCGCTAGCAGGTACAGGCAGCCCCTGCTGTTGTGCCTCCCCCTGCAGTGGCTCCAGTTGCTGCCTCTGTTGTGCCGGAGCCGAGGATGATCTGGGAGTGGATGTCTGTCGGGACCCCGAATTTGCAAATCCGGACCCTCTGTGTATTCAGCACTAGTCCAGGAACGCGCTAGTGCACACAGTCTTTAACATCGGTAAATATCACAATCATACCAATCGATATTATCAAAGTACTTTATTTAAATAACCAAAGGGTTACTTGACCTTATGGCCAAGGTACAAATATATGCCTTGCAAGGCGAAACTTATTCAGAGAAAAATAATAGCAGCGGAAAAACAGCGAAGGCAACATCGTGGCGCCATCCAGTATACCACAACAGCGATCGGGCTCGCATCCCCTAAGTAGACGGGTCCTCTTGGAAATCCTCCTCCGGTGGCGTAGTCTCCTCTTCAACTGGTGTTGTGTTGAGGCAAGGGTGAGTACTTGGTACTCAGCAAGTCATGCACAGAATGCAAGCTAATATACTATATGCATGGCTTGGTACAAAGGAATAGCTCAAGGTATATTTGCAGTAAACAGCTTTTGAAAAGTAATATAAGTAGATTCGAAAGCAGTAGAAATAAGTAAAGCATAAATAACTTTTCAAGAAGTTTAACAAACATTTTTCCCCATCCTAAACCACATTTCCATCATCTTCATTATTAAACCAACCCAACTTTTCAAACCAACGTTATTTTTGAGAAAATCTAACCCTTGACTGTAATTCCCGAGCATTGTCGATCGTGGACTCGGCTATTTAAATAGATTCTAAACTCTGCAGAGGTTATGCACTTTACCCACAAGATACAAATCAAACACCACAAAGGCGAGTTCAGTAACAAAGCCTTTCGGAAGCCTCAAACAACACAGTGGTCCTCTCCGGTTCGTGCTCTACACCATCCCTTCCCTTAGCCAAGGCGAAGTATGGGACCAACACACCGTTAGATGGGTATCGGCCACGACCACGATACGCTCCCCGCATAATCACACAAACGGTGTAACTGACACCCTGAGGCTCCACAAGTGAGTCCTTAGCGACTTAGTCAACTAGGGCCGTCCCATTCCAGCCATGTGGTTGCAAGTATGACCCAGTTCAAAGGCTTGCAAGGTTAAGTCCTTAGAGTGACCAGGGCAAGACTACCCGAAAAACCAAATCAACATCCCCAATGCCACAACTGCCCACCTGATTACTCTTGCCACATGCCCCGGTCGAAAATCTGTTTATCAAACCCCGCTTGATTACCATGCACCACGTGCCATCAACATCACATGATACTTTTCCAAAACAGGTTCAATATATCATTAAGTCAATATTAACATTTGATTGTCCAAAATCATGTTATGAGCACGAAAGGTGCTCTAAGCAGTATACTACAACGATATAAACCCATGTTGGCAATTTAATAATGTCCAACTAGTAATCCACAACTAGGGTGACAAGGGATCATGGCACATACTTAGATAATCAAGGTGTCATACAGCAAATTGGTATTTATCTAACCCCCATGTTTAAACAAAGTATCTTTCTAATTGATCTAGCATGCAATAGTTTAAATCAAAATAGATTTCGAAATAGGATCAACATGGTCAAAGCACAACTTGCCTTCAAAAAGTACTTGCTCTTGGTTTTGAGTTGGATCCTGAATCAACACTTCTCCTTCGAATCCCTCCGGCACTTCAACGTCTACTCGTAAAGCGTGCAAATAGCAAATACCCAAATAAACAATAGGCAAAAACATCCCAAAATTCCAAATAAAATCCATAAACAGAGAGAACATAATTTTCTGGATTTTTAGAAACTGGAATCGTCAAATTTGGAGTTAAGACGCAAAAGTTATGATTTATTAAAGTTTAAATAATCAATTAAATAATATTACAGAGAAAAACTTTAGTCTAAAAATTAAATAAAATTCATATTTAGGTAGATCTCAATTTTATACAAATTTAGAAATTTGAATCACTCAAATCGGAGTTGAAACGCAAAAGTTATAAGCGTTTGAAGTTTGAATCTAAATTTGAAATCATTATTCGAATTAATAAATCATTTTCTTTTTTCGGAAATTAATTATTGCGTCAGCATGGACACGTGTCGACCTCGATTGGTCGGTGGCGTCGGCGTCCATGGGCGTGGTCCACGCCGGCTCGGGTCCACCGTGGACTCGGTCCACGACTCCACGTGAGGCCCGACATGTGGGCCCACTCGGGTGACGCGTCATCGCCGACGTCGGCGCTCGGCTGGGACGGCCGACATGCGGGCCCTTCGACACGCGGGCCCGCGTGTCGGCGTCACGCACGCTGCCAGCGTGCGTGGCGGCCGACCGCGTCGGTCCAACTTCCCGACACGTGGCGCAATCACGGCCGTTGGTTTGAAAATCAGGCGCGGATTAGATCCGGTGTTGGCCGCGTTTGGGTTAACGCATTGATTTGGACCGTTGGATCTAGATCCGATGGTCGAGATTAGATCTGAAATCGTAACGCCAATCTCACCGTGCGATGGCGTGGCGTGATCTCGGCGTTGGATCTTGATCGGACGGCCGAGAGAGCTTCGCGGTCCGGCGATGGCTTGCGGCGGCTGCTCACCGGCGCGGAGGACGACGACCTCGCCGACGGCGTTTCTGGCGCGCTCCGGCGAAGTGAGAGATCCCTTCGGGTGCGTCTCGTCGCGGTGAGTCCGGATCTGGGGTCAACGGCAGCAGAGGACGACGGACGGCGACGGAACGCAATAAACCGCGGCGAGCGTTCACGGCAACTCCGCAAGCGATTGCGGCTGAACGGCGGCGGCTCCGGCGACGTTGTCTAGGTCTACGGGTGCGCGCTGAAGTCTAGGTCACGACCGTGGTGGCGGCGCATTAAATAGCAGCTCGGGCGCCTGCGGAACGCACGGAGACCGAGGTCGACACCTTGCCGACGGCGGAGTCCGGCCACGCACGGAGAGGGTGACGTGGCACACGCACACCGTTGGATCTCGATCCAACGGTCGCGAAGTTTGGGTCCGGTCGAACTTCGGCGAGCCGGTCGCTCGGTCGGGCTCGGGCTCGGTGGCGTGGCTCAATCGTGGCCGTTGGATCAAGATCCAACGGCCACGCGCTAGGGCTTTCGGCCGAGTGGGTTCGGTCGAGTCACGTGGCTCGGTCGGACTCGAACTCGAGTCCGACTCGGGCTCGATCGGATGAACAAGATGCTGACTTCGGTTTGGATTTCCAGCGATTTAATATTTAAAATAATTCCCAGTAATTCATTTAATTCATTAAAAATAGCAAATGACTCAGAAAAATTCCAGAAAAATTCTGGAAAATACTTTGGATCATTTTGGACTCAAATAAAATATTTCCAACAAAATTTTATTTGCAAAATTAATTTCTTCAATTATTTCAAAATGGAATAAATTCAAATAAATTCCAAATAAATCCAAATAAATTCCAGAAAATTCCAAAAATTCACCAAAGTGCCAAACCACACATGAATTCAAGAAAAGCAAAATTTTGGGGTGTTACAAACCTCCCCCCCTTAATAGAATCTCGTCCCCGAGATTCAGGGCTTACTAAAGGAATAGGTTTGGAAACTCTTTCTTCAAATCCTCTTCGCGCTCCCAAGTCGCTTCGCTTTCTTCATGGTTGCTCCACTGAACTCTACAGAAACGGGTTGACTTGTTTCTAGTTTCTCGATCCATTGTGTCCAGAATCCTCACGGGATACTCCTTATAAGTCAAATCCTCTTGCAACTCAATTGATTCTAACGGTGTCTGTTCCTCAGGAACTCGGAGACACTTCTTCAACTGGGACACATGGAATACATCATGCACTCCTGCTAACGACTGTGGCAACTCCAGCTGATAAGCAACTTCGCCTCTGCGGCTCAAAATCTTAAATGGTCCAACATAACAGGGTGCGAAGTTTCCCTTTGGCATGGAACCTCTTAACTCCCCGAGAGGCGTAACTCGAGGTATACAAAGTCTTCTCGGTTCAAAACTCAAGTCTCGCGACGATTGTCGGCATAACTCTTCATCGAGATTGGGCTATCTTCAACCTTTCCCTAATCATGGCGATCCGCTCTTCACCTCTTGAAGAATATCGAGGCCCAAAGACACGGCGCTCGCCGGTCTCATTCCAATTCAAAGGCGTCAAGCGAGTCGACCATACAAAGGCCTCAAAGGTGACATCTGTAAACTAGCCTGATAACTATTGTTGTAATCGAACTCGGCATACGGCAAACTTTTATCCCAAGAGGTAGCATAAGCTAATGCACAAGCTCTCAACATATCCTCCGAATCTGGTTGACTCTTTCGGTCATCCATCCGTCTGTGGATGATAAGTCAGATCTTGAAGTTCAAACGGGTTCCCATGGCTTCATGCAACTTATTCCAGAACCTTGAGGTAAATTGGGTACCTCTGTCCGATACAATCCTCTTTGGCACTCCGTGCAAACAGATAATCCTGATCATGTACAATTCTGCTAATTTATCTCCCGAGTAAGTGGTCTTCACGGGGATAAAATGGGCTACTTTAGTCAAGCGATCCACTATAACCCATATGGAGTCATAACCTCCTTGAGTCTTCTTAACCGGTAATGAAATCCATTCCGATTTCCTCCCACTTCCACTCAGGTATTTTTAGCGGCTGTAGCAATCCTGCTGGTCTCTGATGCATTGCCTTGACTCTCTGGCATACATCGCACAAGGCAACATGCTCGGCAACTTCACGTTTCATACTCGGCCACCAGAATCTCTCCTTCAGATCCTGATACATCTTGGCGCTTCCAGGATGAATTGAGTACTTGGAGTCATGGGCTTCTTCCAGAATCAGTTGCTTTAACTCCTTGTTGTTAGGCACACAAATGCGATCCTTCATCCACAACGTGCCTTGCTCATCCAACTTGAAGTCCTCTGCCTTGCCTTCCTCCTTGATAGACTTAATCCTACGGATCTTGTCATCATCCTTCTGTCCTTCTCGGATCTGGTCCTCTAGGGTAGGCTTTACTTCTAATGCGGCCAAGAATCCGCTAGGTACTACCTCAATCTTCATCTTTTGAAAATCCTCGCATAACTCATCCTGACTTGTGGCTAGCAACGCACTTACGGTATGGCTTTTCCAACTCAGAGCATCGGCTACTACGTTGGCCTTCCCGGGATGGTAATGGATTCCAACATTGTAGTCCTTGATTAACTCTAACCATCTCCTCTGCCTCATATTCAGATCCGACTGGGTGAATATGTACTTAAGGCTCTTATGATCCGTATATACTTCACATCTGTTCCCGATCAGATAGTGACGCCATATCTTCAAGGCATGCACTACGGCAGCTAACTCTAGGTCATGTGTCGGATAATTTTCCTAATGCGGCCTCAACTGCCTTGATGCATAAGCGACGACCTTTCCCTTCTCAGACAAGACACATCCAAGTCCTTGGCGCGATGCGTCACAATAAATATCGAAGCTTTGAGCAACATCCAGTAGAACTAACACCGGTCGATGTCAATCGCTTCTTCAGCTCCTCAAATCCTTTCTCACATTCTCGCGTCCATGCAAACTTCTTTTCCTTCTTCAAAGAATTGCGTAAGAGGTTTCGCAATTGTCGAGAAGCCTTCAATGAAACGGCGGTAGTATCCTGCCATTCCAAGGAAACTCCGAATCTGGGTCACGCCTTCTACGCTCCCAATGTAACACAGCTTCTACTTTGCTTGGATCTACTGGCGACTTCTTCTGCGGTCATTACATGTCCAAGAAACTCCACCTTGTCCTTCCAAAAATCACACTTGCTGAACTTGGCGAAAAGTTGCTGTTCCATCAGCTTTTACAAAACTCGCCTTAAGTCTTCGGCATGATCATCCTATGTCTTGTAGAAGACTAGGATATCGTCTATGAACACTACGAAAAACTTGTCAAAATAATCCATGAACAACTTATTCATCATATTCATGAAATAAATTTGGCGCATTAAATCGGCCCAAAGGACATAATCAGAACTCGTAATGTCCATATCTTGACGAGAATGCGATCTTGAATATCCTCGATCGGATCTTCAATCGATGGTATCCCGATCTCGAGATCAATCTTGGAGAAAACTCGGCTCCTCTTAACTGATCAAACAAATCATCAATCCTGGGTAGCGGATACTTATTCTTCACGGTGACCTCATTGAGTGCACGGTAGTCAATGCACATCCTGAAACTCCCGTCCTTCTTTTGACAAACAAAGCTGGTGCTCCCCACGGCGACGAACTTGGTCCGATAAATCCTTTCTCCATTAACTCTTCTAGCTGTTTCTTCATCTCTACCAACTCCTCGGTAGACATCCGATAGGGTCTCTTTGCTATCGGTCTTTGTGCAGTACAAGCTCTATCACAAACTCTATGTCCCCTGTCTGGCGGCATACCAGGTAGGTCTTCGGGAAAAACATCCGGGTACTCATTCACTCTTTGGGACATCCTCTATGCTGATTGTCTTGGTACTGTTAACCATCAACTGTCCATCTCTAATCTGCGGTGGCTTGAAATTCCACTTTCTTCCCACACGGGCTCTCAATCGAGATAGTTCTTCGTCCACAATCCAATACGGCCTTGTGCTTGGATAACCAATCCATTCCCAATATAACATCTAAGGTCTGGGTCTCCAAAATTATAAGGTTTGCTAGGAACTCTATTCCATCTATTAGTATTCTCACCCCGGAACATCCTACTTCCATTCGGAGTTCGGAACCAGGGGTTTGAACTAAAAGCATGCACTTAAGTCTTGCAATTCTCAAGTCATTTCTAGTAGCAAAGCCTTGCGAAACAAACGAATGCGAAGCTCCAGAGTCAAACAAAATCACAGGTGCAGTCTTGAGTTAACAAGTAACTTACCCGATTTACGTCCGTAGCATTCTCTGATTGCATCTGCGGTGACATGGTTGACTCGGCCTCTCACCACGGTGCAGGGTGTGGCTCCTGTCTTTGGCGTCCTAGCTGGGGTGGTTCCTAGGTTGAAGCGGCCCGGGGTCGCTCCTGCTGTCTTCTTTGGACAAGCTGTTGGCAAAGTGTCCTGGCTCGTTGCGATTGTATAGCGTCTCACTGTTCCTTCTTTGTTGCACTGGGGTAGCGTTTCTAAGCGGGGGTGGGTCCGATAGTTTTGATTGACAGGTCTTGGTCTTTGAGGATGGTGTCCTTGTTGCATTCTCGTGGTTGGAATCTGAAGAATTGATTTGGTGCAACTCTCGGTATTTGTTGCGTTCCTGGCGTGATCCTTCTTTGTTGCATCCTGCGCTTCTGTTCTCATCCAGTTCCTTGCGCTTGTCCTCAAGAATAAGCGCGTTATTCACCAACTCTTGGAAATGCAGGAAGGTGTGGGTGATCAACCCTACTTGCAATCCTGAGTTGAGTCCCTTCATAAAAGCGAGGCTGCCTGGATTTATCTGTCGCTACATCCTCAGTGCGTAGCGTGCTAGCTGTGTGAACTTGTTTAGGTAGTCGCCACCTGGCTGATTACCTTGCTTTAATGCTCTGAACTCCTCCTTCTTAAGGTCCATGATTCCTTCAGGCACGTGATCTTTGTCGGAATGCAATTTGTGAACTCTTCCCAAGTGATATCTTGAGGGTTCTCTGCGTGGCACGAAGTTCTCCCACCATTCGGCAATTTGTTCCTTCCAACCGATGAGAAGCGTAGAGTACCTTCTCATTCCCTATGCATTGAGCTATGTGTAGCTTCCTCTCGATTGATCTTAACCAATCATCGGCCTCCAATGGATTGGCATTCCCGAGAAGAAAGTGGGTGGGTGAGTCCTCATGAACTCGACGGCCTTGTATTACAGCGTGGTCCCTGATTAACTTGATTAGCGTGGCCTGAGCAAAGGACGTGCTGCATTTGTTGCATCATAGCATGCATCAACTGAGTCTGAGCAGCAAGAAAGGCTCCAAAATTCTGCATATCAACTGGCGGTGCTGGTGCTCCATCATTGGGGTTTTCTACTGGGCGAGAACCACTCCCATTGCCTCCAAAGTTTCCACGGGTGTTCACCATCTATCGATTTGCTCTAGGTTTAGAGATGGGAGGGAAACAAGAGTAGACAAGTAATATGGAACTTATGCGGGGCGAAAGGTGTAGCCTTAAGGTCCAACTTTATTATTAGTAACTTGGTATGGCTGCTTACAATGCCTAAGGGCCTTGCAACACATACTGCACACTCAGCAAACAAAGCAAATCCAAATCGAACTAACTCTGGAGTCTAACGCCTAAAGGGTGACTCTTTATTCTATGACGCGACTCGGCGAAGGAGTCTCACTATAGAACCTATGCTCACTCATCGAGAAAACCTCCATCTGTCACAAGAGTGCTTTACGTAAGAACTCGGAATTTTTAAATTGTGACAAGGTAAGAGAAAATTTCAGCAAGAGACAAGAAAAGAGAGAAGGGGATAAGTCGAGAGGTCATTTCTTGTCTTCACAAATTTTTAGCTTTAGAAAATAGGTTTTATCCTCACTACGACCATTCTAGCTTAGGGTTGAGCCTACAGTCAAGTATGGCTCTGATACCACCTCTGTCGGGACCCCGAATTTGCAAATCCGGACCCTCTGTGTATTCAAGACTAGTCCAGAACGCAGCTAGTGCACACAGTCTTTAACATCGGTAAATATCACAATCATACCAATCGATATTATCAAAGTACTTTATTTAAATAACCAAAGGGTTACTTGACCTTATGGCCAAGGTACAAATATATGCCTTGCAAGGCGAAACTTATTCAGAGAAAAATAATAGCAGCGGAAAAACAGCGAAGGCAACATCGTGGCGCCATCCAGTATACCACAGGCAACTGACTGGGCTCGCATCCCTAAGTAGACGGGTCCTCTTGGAAATCCTCCTCCGAAGCTGGCGTAGTCTCCTCTTCAACTGGTGTTGTGTTGAGGCAAGGGTGAGTACTTGGTACTCAACAAGTCATGCAATGAGAATGCAAGCTAATATACTATATGCATGGCTTGGTACAAAGGAATAGCTCAAGGTATATTTGCGATGTGACTTTTGAAAAGTAATATAAGTAGATTCAGCGGTAGAAATAAGTAAAGCATAAATAACTTTTCAACAAGTTTAACAAACATTTTTCCCCATCCTAAACCACATTTCCATCATCTTCATTATTAAACCAACCCAACTTTTCAAACCAACGTTATTTTTGAGAAAATCTAACCCTTGACTGTAATTCAGAGCATTGTCGATCACAGTGGACTCGGCTATTTAAATAGATTCTAAACTCTGCAGAGGTTATGCACTTTACCCACAAGATACAGTCAAACACCACAAAGGCGAGTTCCGTAACAAAGCCTTTCTAAGCCTCAAACAACACAGTGGTCCTCTCCTGCTCAGGTTTCTACACCATCCCTTCCCTTAGCCAAGGCGAAGTATGGGACCAACACACCGTTAGATGGGTATCGGCCCACGACCACGATACGCTCCCCGCACAATCACACAAACGGTGTAATCGACACCCTGAGGCTCCACAAGTGAGTCCTTAGCGACTTAGTCAACTAGGGCCGTCCCATTCCAGCCATGTGGTTGCAAGTATGACCCGTTCAAAGGCTTGCAAGGTTAAGTCCTTAGAGTGACCAGGGCAAGACTACCCGAAAAACCAAATCAACATCCCCAATGCCACAATGGCCCACTGATTACTCTTGCCACATGCCCCGATCGAAAATCATTTATCAAACCCGCTTGATTACCATGCACCACGTGCCATCAACATCACATGATACTTTTCCAAAACAGGTTCAATATATCATTAAGTCAATATTAACATTTGATTGTCCAAAATCATGTTATGAGCACGTAGTGTCTAAGCGATACTACAACGATCTAAACCCATGTTGGCAATTTAATAATGTCCAACTAGTAATCCACAACTAGGGTGACAAGGGATCATGGCACATACTTAGATAATCAAGGTGTCATACAAAGAAATTGGTATTTATCTAACCCCATGTTTAAACAAAGTATCTTTCTAATTGATCTAGCATGCAATAGTTTAAATCAAAATAGATTTCGAAATAGGATCAACATGGTCAAAGCACAACTTGCCTTCAAAAAGTACTTGCTCTTGGTTTTGAGTTGGATCCTGAATCAACACTTCTCCTTCGAATCCCTCCCAGACTTCAACGTCTACTCGTAAAGCGTGCAAATAGCAAATACCCAAATAAACAATAGGCAAAAACATCCCAAAATTCCAAATAAAATCCATAAACAGAGAGAACATAATTTTACGGATTTTTAGAAACTGGAATCAATCAAATTTGGAGTTAAGGCCTTAAAAGTTATGATTTATTAAAGTTTAAATAATCAATTAAATAATATTACAGAGAAAAACTTTAGTCTAAAAATTAAATAAAATTCATATTTAGGTAGATCTCAATTTTATACAAATTTAGAAATTTGAATCACTCAAATCGGAGTTGAAACGCATAAAAGTTATAAGCGTTTGAAGTTTGAATCTAAATTTGAAATCATTATTCGAATTAATAAATCATTTTCTTTTTTCGAAATTAATTATTGCGTCGGCATGGACACGTGTCACCTCGATTGGTCGGTGGCGTCGGTATCCATGGGCGTGGTCCACGCTTCGGCTCGGGTCCACCGTGGACTCGGTCCACGACTCCACGTGAGGCCCGACATGTGGGCCCACTCGGGTAGCGTCATCGCCGACGTCGGCGCTCGGCTGGGACGGCCCGACATCTTGAGCCCTCGACACGCGCGGGCCAGCGTGTCGGCGTCCTACCTGCCAGCGTGCGTGGGCCAGCGACCGCGTCGGTCCAACTTCCCGACACGTGGCGCAATCACGGCCGTTGGTTTGAAAATCAACGGCGCGGATTAGATCGGTGTTGACGCGTTTGGGTTAACGCATTGATTTCGGACCGTTGGATCTAGATCCGATGGTGAGATTAGATCTGAAATCGTAACGCAATCTCACCGTGCGATGGCGTGGCGTGATCTCGGCGTTGGATCTTGATCGGACGGCCGAGAGAGCTTCGCGGTCCGGCGATGGCTTGCGGCGGCGCTGCTCACCGGCTGGAGGGCAGCGACCTTGCCGACGGCGTTCTGGCGCTCCGGCGAAGTGAGAGATCCTCGGTGCGTCGTCGCGGTGAGTCCGGATCTAGGGTCAACGCGGCAGAGGGCGGACGGCGATGGAACGCAATAAAACCGCGGCGGGCGTTACGGCAACTCCGGCGGCGATTGCGGCTGAGCAGCGGCGCTCGGCGGCGTTGTCTGGTCTCTGGTGCGCGCTGAAGTCTAGGTCACGGCCGTGGTGGCGGCGCATTAAATAGCAGACCTCGGCGTCGGAACGCCACGGAGGCCGAGGTCGACCGGTTCGGCGGCGGTCGGCGGCAGAGAGGGTGGCGTGGCACACGCGCGGCCGTTGGATCTCGATCCAACGGTCGCGAGTTTGGGTCGGGTCGGACTCGGCGGTGGTGGCTCGGTCGGGCTCGGGCTCGGTGACATGGCTCAATCGTGGCCGTTGGATCAAGATCCAACGGTCACGCAGCTTAAGGCTTTCGGCCGAGTGGGTTCGGTCGAGTCACGTGGCTCGGTCGGACTCGAACTCGAGTCGACTCGGGCTTCGATCGGATGAGCGATGCTTAGGCTTCGGTTTGGATTTCCAATGATTTAATATTTAAAATAATTCCCAGTAATTCATTTAATTCATTAAAAATAGCAAATGACTCAGAAAAATTCCAGAAAAATTCTGGAAAATACTTTGGATCATTTTGGACTCAAATAAAATATTTCCAACAAAATTTTATTTGCAAAATTAATTTCTTCAATTATTTCAAAATGGAATAAATTCAAATAAATTCCAAATAAATCCAAATAAATTCCAGAAAATTCCAAAAATTCACCAAAGTGCCAAACCACACATGAATTCAAGAAAAGCAAAATTTTGGGGTGTTACAATGTCCCTCCGTCTGGACACTTTTGACGGAGCGGGCACGCCGGTTCAGACCGCAGATTGGCTGCGGTACATGGAGCGATAGTTTGAGGTTCTGGAGTTGACCTCGGTCCAGAGAACTCACTTTGTGGCCTTCCAGCTGAAGGGCCAAGCGGATATCTGGTGGGAGGGGGTTCCTTCTGCTAGAGCCCCCGCTCTTGGACCGGTCACCTGGGAGGATTTTGTGGCTCGCTTCCGAGCCAAGTTCTACCCAAAGTCCTTTCTGGAGAGGATGGAGCATACTCTGACGACTTTTTCCCAGGGCATGCAAACAAGAACCAAAATAGGAAAGACTGTACCAAAGTGGTTACTGTAGGACGGAAGGATCTGGAAGAATTGATCTTTATTTCTTTTGTCTAAAGTACTCCCATCAAAAGAGTACAAACCTAATACAAAGCTCTAAGCTCTCAATGCGCCCAGCTCTAATTGATGCCCTTCAACAGGAGATAACCCCTCCTATTTAAAGGAGCAAAACACAAGGAGTCATGAATACAATTTGTACTCCTAATCCTAGAAGGAGTATGTATTCAACACAACTCCACTTGGCCCAACCTGGCAAAATACAGCTCTTGCACGTGTATGGCCACCATGCCATACTCACGTGACTAACCATTCTTCATGTGCACCATTCTCTTAGCCCGAACGTCCCGCATGACATCCTTGACCACCAAGACCTAGGTTCCTCCCTGAACCTAGTCTCGAACCTTAGTTCCTCCATGAACCTAGTTCCGGTCCCGTCATCGACCACGTTCGCCTTCGAGGAATTCCTGCACATGAACAAAACACAAAATTCTTCGAGCACAAGTCCGCGACTTGACTCAACATTAGTCCATGCAAATACTCACACGAGCATTGCATAAGTTCAAAACATGCATTATGAAATGCAAACAAATTTCATAACCACATATCAATCACCAAAAAATTTTCAAAACCACAAAAATCAACCTCGAGCAAAAAACCATTCACGCTGGACCAAACATCGGTCCGACGCAGCTCACGACGGACCAAATATTTGGTCCGGCGTACATGCGAAAGTCTCGGTTCAAATCAGAGAAAACATGTTCAAAAACACGTTTACAACGGACCAAATATTTGGTCCGGCGTACATGCAAAAACAACGCTCAAAAATTTGGTCCGACGTGTATGTAAAAATAGCCGTAAAAACACTGTTTACCACGGACCAAAAGTTTGGTCCGGCGCAGATGCAAATTTCACATCTCGAAAACTTGGTCACTACGGACCAAAAAACTTGGTCCGGCGCAGATGCAAAATTCGGTCCGGCGTAGATGACGTTCACCACGGACAAAAAGTTTGGTCCGGTGCAGCGGTCCGGCGTAAAATAGGAACTTACTGTTTTCTGAAACTTTGGTCTGGCGCAAAAGAGACACACTGTTTCTTGTCAATTTTTCAAACACATGCACAAACACATTTTGCAAATTCAATTCTTAAGCTAATTTTTCAACACATAATTTCACACAAGTAGATCAATTATCACAAAAAAGTCAGTATAATGAAACTAGATCACGAAGGTCCATACTACACTAGAATGATAATGATGCAACCAAACAGATCATGAACTTTAGAAGTTCTCTCTTAAATGTAATAAAACCAATCAAAGAACTCATGCATTAACAGGCCAGGTTTCGAGGCATGGACATTGAAAGGTCTAATCCACTAAATGATAAAAACCTAGTCACTTGGTCATTGCAAGTTGCTCATTTTGATTACTACATTGTAATCACATGATGATAAATACAGTGCAGAACCATATTTACCACACCAGTTTCTAAAACCGCAAATATTTCAGATGCTGACAAAATAAAAAAGCACAGCAAAATAAGATGCATGTTTGGATGAACCAATGGAATTTGAACACAAAAGCAATCGTTATTTGAGTTTTGCCACCTTATTAGGATTTCATTAAAGCAGTAGAAATTCCCATACCGCATATAAATTAGCAACAGAAGCTCAACTATCACAAAGTTAAACTTACTATTTCCAACATTGAACAATATATTCACTTCTGAGCTCTAGTAAAGTAGATGGATTAATAGTTCAACTGACTTATGGAGGAAAAGGCACAAGGCAAATCTTTCTATGAGAAACTCATCATATCATTCGTGCATTGCGATTGTATAGTCACTCTATGTTATAACCTAATTTGCAGTACAACCAACATTTGATTCATTTTATTCATTGCGGTTCGCATCATTTAACGTAACTTAATTTCTGCCCATGAGTAAACAAATAGGTTTAGATCAAACATATGCGACAAGATGAGGATGAGGATGATGGATCGTGTGAGAGTAGGGACCTAGAGGGTGCAGGTGGCAAACTCAATGCCAATGGTGGACTTGGTGTCGGGACCCGAATTTGCAAATCCGGACCCTCTGTGTATTCAGCACTAGTCCAGGAATGCGCTAGTGCACACAGTCTGAACATCGGTAAATATCACAATCATACCACTCGATACTAATAAAGTACTTTAATTAGATAGTCAAACTGGTTGCTCGACCTTATGGTCAAGTTACAAATATACGCCTCGCAGGGCGAAACTTATTAAGAGAGAAATAGTAGCAGCGGAAAAATAAGATAACTTCGTGGCGCCATCCAGTATACCACAGGCAACTGACTGGACTCGCTCCCTAAGTAGACGGTTCCTCTTGGAGCTCCTCCTCCAAAGCTGGTGTAGTCTCCTCTTCAACTGGTGTTGTATTGTGGCAAGGGTGAGTACTTGGTACTCAGCAAGTCATGCACAGAATGCAGCTAATATACTACATGCATGGCTTAATACAAAGGAGTGGCTCAAGGTATTTTTGCAGTAAACAGCATTTTAACAAGTATCATAAGTAGATTCGAAAGCAGTAGTAACAAGTAAAGCATAACAAATTTTTCAAGGAGTTTAATAAACATCTTTCCCATCCTAATCCTCATTTCCGTCAACATCATTATTTAACCAAACCCAACCTTTCAAGTCCAAGTTATTTCATGAAAATCTAACCCTTGACTGTAATTCCCGAGCGATGTCCAATACCGCGGACATGGCTATTTGAATAGATTGTACACTCTGCAGAGGTTATGCACTTTACCCACAAGATACAGTCAAACACCACAAAGGCGAGTTCCCGTAACAAAGTCTTTCGGAAAATTCTAACAATACAAGTGGTCCTCCCCGGTTATTGCACACTAACCCTTCCCTTAGCTAAGGCGAAGTTTAGGCCAATCAACCGTTAGATGGGTACCTGGCCTCACCCAGACGCTCCCCGCACAACTTACACAAAGGGTGTAGTTGACCTCCCGAGGTCCCACAGTGCGTTATTAGCAACTTAATCAACTAGGTCCGTCCCATTACAGACATGTGGTTGCAAGATTGACTCAGTTCAAAGGCTTGCAAGGTTAAGTCCTTAGGGTGACCAGGGCAAGACTACCCGAAGAACCAAATCAACATTCCCAATGCCACAACTGGCCCACCTGATCATTCTTGCCACATGCCCCGGTCGAAAACTATTTATCAAACCCCAGTTGGTTACCATGCACCACGTGCCATCAACATCACATGATACCTTTCCAAAACAGGTTCAATATATCATTAAGTCAATATTAACATTTGATTGTCCAAAATCATGTCATGAGCACGTAGCAGGTCTAAGCAACATACTACAACGGTCTAAAACCCATGTTGGCAATTTAATAATGTCCAACTAGTAATCCACAACTAGGGTGACAAGGGTCATGGCACATATTTAATTAATCAAGGTGTCATACAGCAATTTGGCATTTATCTAATTTCCCATATTTAAATAAAGTATTTTCTAATTGAACTAGCATGCAATAATTTGAACCAAAATAGGTTTCAAAATAGGATCAACATGGTCAAAGCACAACTTGCCTTCAAAAAGTACTTGTTCTTGGTCTTGAGTTGGATCCTGAGTCAATACTTCTCCTTCGAATCCTTCCGGCACTTCAACGTCTACTCGTAAAGCGTGCAAATAGCAATACACAAATAAACAATAGGCAAAAGCATCCCAAAGCTCCAAATAAAATCCATAAACAGAGAGAACATAATTTTATGAATTTTTAGGAACTGGAATCGTCAAATTCGGAGTTAAAATGCAAAAGTTATAGCATTTTGAAGTTTAAATAATCAATTAAATAATTTTACAGAGAAAAACTTTAGTCCCAAAAATTAAATAAAATTCATAATTGAGTAGATCTGAATTTTCTACAAATTTAGAAATTTGAATCACTCAAATCGGAGTTGAAACGCAAAAGTTATAAGCGTTTGAAATTTGAATCAAAATCTGAAATCATTATTTCGAATTAATACATAATTTTCTTTTTCGGAAAATCATTTATTGCGTCATGGGTGACACGTGTCGGCTCCTGATTGGTCGGATGATGTCAGCCGGCTCACGGACTCGGCGCACGGTGCGGCTCGGTCCACCGTGGACCCGGTCCACGGCTCGGGTCGCTAACACGCGGGTCCCACCGTCGATGGAGTCACGTGCGGTGCGACTCGGCGAGACATCGACATGCGGGCCCGCATGTCGGTGATGCGCGATCACGCCAGGCTCGGCGGCCGCGCGGGCGGCAGTCGATGACTCAACGCACGGCGCGGCGGCGGCTACGTGGCATGATCATGGCCGTTGGATCTAGATCCAACGGTCTAGATCTACCCTAAGTTAACGCAGTTTCCAGCACGTGGCGATCGTGGGCCGTTGGATCTTGATGTCCAGATCCAATCTGGTTTTCCAAAGTTTCGGGGAAACGTGGACTCACCGTGATCGTCCGATGAAGATCCAACGGTGCACGGAGCTCGTGGACGGAGATGAAGTCACCAGCGGTGGGTTCTGCCGCTAGGGAAGATGACCACGGGCGCGGCGCTACGGGCGTTCTCCGGCGTGATCGAGATGTCCCGCAAGTGCGCCTTGTCTTGGGGGGTTCCGAACCTGGGCTCCAACACGGCGGACAAGGGCTATCGGTGCCGGAGAAGACGAGGAAACCGTAGCGGCTCCGCCCAACTTCGGCGAGCAATCGGCACGGCTTGGCGGCGGCTTGAGCTCTATTAGCTAGGGCAAACGGGGCGCATGGAAGAGGGCAACCTCGGGGGCCGGTCCGGGCCTTAAATAGCCTAGGCATGCGCGCAGAACCCGGAACCCTAACGAACCCGGCGGAGGCGCGGCGGCAGTCGGATCGGACTCGGCGGAGACGACGACCAGCGGCCGTACACGTGTCCGATCAACGCCACGATTGCCAGCGCCAAGACGTCCGAACCGACCCGGCCGAAACAAAGGCCCAATCCTCGATCGTTGGATCTCGATCCAACGGTTGGGATCGATTAGGTTTAGAGCTGGTTCGGTCGAGTCACGTGGCTCGGGTCGGACTCGAGTCCGACTCGGGTTCCGACTCGGTCGGATGAATAGTACTTAACCCAACTCGAATTTCCAGCGATTTAATAATTAAAATAATTCCCAGTAATTCATTTAATTCATTAAAAATAGCAAAAGACTCAGAAAAATTCCAGAAAAATTCTGGAAAATATTTTAGAACATTTTGGACTCAAATAAAATATTTCCAGCAAAATTTTATTTGCAAAGTTTAACTCTTTAATTATTTCAATATGGAATAAATTCAAATTAAATCCAAATAAATCCAAATAAATTCCAGAAAATTCCAAAAATTCACCAAAGTGCCAAATCACACATGAATTTAAGAAAAGCAAAATTTTGGGGTGTTACACTTGGGCTTGAGGCAAAACTCGTTGTGGGTAAAGCGGGAGAGGATGTTGGACTTATCAATGCCGAAATCGCCGATGAACACGATCTTGAAGAGGTAGTTGTACTCGTTGTCCACACGATGCTCCATGGCAGATTGTCGCCGCCCAGATCCTACATCCCATGCAGCCGAAGGGAGGCCGAAAGGAGGAAGGGGATGGAAGGTAGCCGAGGAGGACGTTGCCGGGGAGGAGTCTGTCCAAGAGGATGCTGGGGGGCTAGGGTTTGAGGGAGGCGAAACGCGCTGGGAGACAAGGTTTGCACGATGAATTCCTATCGATATGTTTATACAGTAGTCTCACTTCATGTTTGTGATGGGTAGATATTACCGATAATTTTATACTAAAACCGTATTTTTTTTCAGTAGCGACAACTCTTCCGGCATCCCTCCTGGCACCTCCTCCGCCCGCAGATCTCGCCGATGTTATTAATCCAGGCGTTACTAATGGCCAGTTACTATGCATCATGCACGTATGCATCAGTTTCTAGTTGCATGTTTGAGGCTAGTTGCATCAGTTTCCTGCATGTTCAGTTGCATCTTACTCTAATGGCCTTAATTAGCAAGTAACTGCATGCATGCAGGAGTTTCAAATGTAGCTGCATATAGGAGTAGTAACAGTACGTGTATTTTTTTCCCTTTAAATACCATTGAGAGAAAGCAGAAAGTGTAGTTTTTTAGGCCGCACAAAAAATTTCCTCTGTGTTCCTTAGCTTGCAAGTGTGCGTGTATTCTCGCCGGTTGATTTCCAACAGCCGATGCCCCCTCCTCCAGCCAGGGTTCAAATTCTCGCCGAAATCCCACGAAATTTCGGATTTCGGACCCCCCCCAGAGTTCCATAATCCCGGCGAAATTAAAAAAACCCTAAAAAAATTTAAAAGTGCTACAGTATCCTATAATCTCGGTGAAATTGACCGAAATCTCGTTTTTTAACCGAGATTTGAATAAATTTTGACCGGATTTAACCGGAGTTTGGCCGGATTGGATTGTTCAAGTTGTTTTCCATGCCTGACCAAAATTTCAAAAAAAAATTGACGATTTTTTACTATCATAAATTTAAAAGTGCTACAGTATCCTATAATCTCGGCGAAATCTCGGTGAAATGGACCGAAATCTCAGTTTTTTAACCGAGATTTGAATAAATTTTGATCGGATTTAACCGGATTTTGACCGGATTGGATTCTTCGCGTCGTTTCCCATGTGGGACAGTCGGTAGATCATAATTCCAGCGAAATTGGAAAAAACCCTAAAAAAAATCAAAGTCCGAGATCTCGGTGAATTTTACCGAGATTTGATTAAAATTTGATCCGATTTGACCGGTTTTGACCGAATTTAAAATTTGGTTTTTGTATTTCGTTCGGATTTCTTCCGAAATAATACGATCTCGGCGAAATTTCGGATTTCGACAGGTGACGAGATTTAATCCAAAACGAATTTTGAAACCTTGCCTCCAGCCGAGCTCGCCATCATCATCGTCCTCACGTGGCCTCCACAATCACATCCGCTCGCCGACCTCGATCTCCACCGAGCTGCTTCGCTTGCCCGTCCACGAAGAAGCATTTGCCATGGCGACTCAGAAACCGAGCTCCCTCCCAAGGAAGAGCCGCTCCGCGACGAAGGCGAAGAACATGAGGATGACGAGGACGAGGAGGGGTGGGACGACTAGGGCTCGAACGGCAACAACGCGGCTGCCGTCGACGGAGGCCTCCTCTGCCTGTTCTGCAGCTCACGGTTCGATTTCTACAAGGTCGTGAGGGAGCTGGGGATGGATTTCTATGGATGCATCAGGCTCATCAATTCTGTTCAATTCAAGGTGCGTTTCTCTCTTTCTTCTGTGGATTTAGCGGCTTCTCAGCTTGGTGGTTTGGACCCAGATGCGTATCGTATGAACTTAATTTTTATTCGTATAAAGCTAATCTTTGTACGTTCGTATAAAGCTAAGTAGTTAGGAACGTAGTGCGTATAATGTAATTAGTAATCTTATTTTACAACAGTACAATGAAAATCACAGCTTGCATAGGCACTAATTCTGTTTCATGGTTGTTTCGACTTGATTTAGATTGCAATTTTGTTAAATCTCTGTGCTTGTTATTTTTAGCAAGCACTTAATATTGAAAGTACTTGTAGGGAGAGCATTGAGTCTCTTGCTCAGGGACAGAATGATAGGAAGCTAAAGATTTTACGTGCTAGTACTACTGCTAATTAAGGAAATTAAAAGTGTGGATGATAACTACTTTGGGTCTTATAGTTCATTTGGCATTCGTAGAGAGATGATTGGCGACAAAATACGTGAACTCTTCGCATATATGTCTGCTTTTTTAATTTCCTGTGTTCACATGTATGATCTAAAAGACCAATGAACTCTATGTGGCCAACTTTTTCAGGTAAGAACAGATACTTACAGAGATGCCCTTCTGGGCAATTAATCGTAGCCTCATGAATGGAGCAACTGTATTGGATGTTGGATGTTGGTTGTGGTACGGGAATTCTAAGGTATTTAACATATGATGTGGAAATGATTTTGCACTGGTGGGTTACTTCAGCTTACCATGAGGCTCGATGCTGGCAGTCTTGGAATCAACACAAGCAAATATACTGTACATCACTACTTGGAAGAAAAAAAGCAATGATAATAATGAATGTAGATATAAAAATAAAATAGAGCAATTTTAGATCGCCCTCCCCCTTGGATCCTAAACATGTTTGGCATAGATTTTCTGAGATTGTAGTAAATGAGGATAAATGAAATTTCTAAGATTATAGTAAATGAAAATAAACATGCTTGGTATAGATTTTCTGAGATTTTAGTAAATGAGGATTGGTATATAAATAAACATGGTTGGTAATTTTCCATTAATCTGGATTTTCCATACACTATTCACGGGTTTTTTGTGAACTTTACCTTGAGAAAAGCTTGTTCTTGTCGTTGAAGTTTCAGTGATGCAAACTTCTTTTAAAAAAAATAAATAGAAGGAGAGCTGCTAAGTTCATTGCTTTAGAAGTGATGGTTACAAAAATTAACTATGGTATAGGCTAGTTTTCTCAATGTTGACCACCTTTACCATAAGTGATAAATGTGATAAGATTTCTTTTCTGGTTTCATATAACTAGTGGAAAATTATCTTGAAATAACTGCAATATGTGCACTTCACCGATTGGATCCGTCAACATGAGCGACATTATGACCGACAAATGCACCGCTAAGATTGCCGCGAACGATCCCACCCTCGATACTGCCCCTTGCAAGAATGGTAGCCCCAAGAGGTCCTCATCCTGGAGTACCATTCCAGAAGCTCTGGAGGACATCACAGCGCTGTTCTACGAAGATGACAGGAACGAGATCTATACTGGCAACAGGCACGGGTTGGTGCATATGTGGTCTAGTTGGTAGTAAGTTATGTGTGTGAGATTGGATTAGTTTCACTGCATTCTGTATCGTCCCCTTCTTGGGGGCTACCTATTTTTGTATTTTGGCAATATAATGTAATTTCCAAGGCAGTTATGAAAAGATGTAGTTTCTTAGTAAATATCTTGTGTAATGTCTTGCCATTTTACCATATTCTAGTAGTATTATAGTAATTAGCCTCCCAGTCCCATCCTCCAAGCACTTTTGGCAGGAACCATCCGAAATACTGAGTTGTATTCTTCTTAAAAATAGTATTGAAAGGACGCGTGTTCTTTAAATGACATAAGAATCTGGCATGGTTTGGTCGAATTTCTGGTGGTGGTGGTTCCCTATCTGTTACGAAGTTCGAATTAAAGTCTAACTATTCATCTCTTGCCTGCTAACCTGTCTCGGTTACATAGTTCTTTTTTCAAATTATGAAATTGCCTCAAAATTTTATTTTATGAAATTGCCTCAAAATTGAAAACATAATATATATATATATGTAATATTTTGTATCTAGTACTAGGCAAGTAGCATTTATATGTTACATTTTGTTATATGATGTTTGGAAATTAATAATGTACTATATATCACGCTTAAATTTACATTTGCATATCATGTGCAAAAAAAATTCACCTGTATGTCCTTCAAACAACATCAAATAAGCTGTCATTTGACTTGCATTTCAGATATTTTCTAATTCAGAACAACCAATTAGCCAATCTAAAATTTAGGTTGCCAAACACCAAATGTTTTTAACCCAACCATTCAATCGTGCAGTCCAGCCAAAAATTGCTTTTAGAAAAGCTACGTCGGTTCTAAACATGGCATTGTTTGGTTTTGCTTTGAATTCACTAAGAGCATCTCCAGCAGAGCCCCTAAACCAGCCCCTAAACCTTAAAATAGAGTGTAGTAAAAAAAACAGATCCAGCAGGGCCCCAACTAAAGCCCCTAAAATTAGGATGCCCCTAAATTTGCCTCCTTAGCCCCAATTCCTAAGGACGAGTACATCCCCTATTATTGAAGGCAGAGAAATACATGAGAGGCTTCCAGATGATCTTATTGAGCATTTGTGGGCAATTCACAGCGCTTCGTAGTTTGATTCATTGTTCGAAGTTTCTATTTATCATATTTTGAAAATTTTAAATTTGAATTTGAAATATCATGTTTTTAAATTGTAAATGTTAATATGCTTATGTTTTATGTATTACAAATATTTTTGATTGAATTTTAGTGGTGTCAAATGAAGATTATACATAGCGGATATGTCAAAATAGGAGAAAAAGTAAAATAGGAGCTGAGGTTTAGGGGTTGTTGCTAAACTTGTGCTCTGAAAACATGACCCAAAAAAATAGGGGGAGTCCCTAAATCCAAAATAGGGACCATGTTTTAGAGGCCTTTGCTGGAGATGCTCTAAAAGCAGAAATCCAAAAGCACATGTGAAGTGGATTATGGATTTTAGTATATATAGATGAGCTAGATTATGTGTATCGAATTTTAAAATCGGACTGTTTATTTTTTATTCAGCTTTTAGGATCAAAATTTAGAATCAAAAACAAAAATAAACAGCTCTTAGTCCAGTAGGATAGGCCGGTTGGGCTGTGGGCTGGTAGCCCAGTCTAAATAAAGGGGTAAAAATGAAGGAAGAAAGATAAAAGAGAGAACCAAAGTCGGCAAGAGCAGGGGAGAAGAGGAGCAGCCAAGAAGGCGGTGCGGAGGGAAAGGGAGCCGGGGAAGATGTCGATCCTGTGGGAGAAGAGCACGGCTTGGCGGTGGCTGGTGCGGCGGACGCGGGACTCGAAGCCCTTCTTCTTCACCTTCGCGGCGCTGTGCGGCATCGTCCCCGGCGTGGTGGGCTACGGCGTGATGCAACTCACCAGCTCTCGCAACGACCAGCTCGAGGCCCACCTCCGCTCCACCGCCCGCCCCGAGACCACGGTGCGTGCGCTCCCCTGATCCGTCCCACAAACCCCCCCGCCCCGTCTTGATTATCACATACGCTTCGTTATGGCCTTCTGCCATGTTCAATTTCTTGCGGTTAACTGGGAACTCGATCTCTTCTTGGGTGCTCCTTTATGAGGCATTAATTCTTCCTCTCACTGCTCTCTAGTGTAGATGCGGAATACCCGCCTGGTTTGCTGATTGGGGATGTGCTGCCAATCCCATAGTACCAAGATCTTGGGTTTTATGGTTATGGATTATTTGTCGATGTTGGTTACATTTTTTTCAATTAGTTTTGTACTTCAAGATTCAAGATTATGAATGGGAACTGCGGAGCTTGTACCATTCATGTAGCTTATCGACGAACTTTGTTAATGGCCACTTGAACTGAGCACCCTTTAGTTCTTTCTCGGGCGCGTTGGGATGGACTGCTGCCCCTATTCTAGAGGTAATTAAACAACGGTGTGTGTATAGGATGCCTAGACCTGGTTGGGTACCTCTGGCTAGCCGGTTCTGGTTTCCAGACCAGGATCATTCACTGACAGGCGCCTAAACAGCCAACCGTTGGTGGTGTACCTGGTTGGAATCATTACAGTCCAAGCCGGGTACAGATGTACTTGGCAGCTGAAATATGGCCAATGATCAGCGGAATACCAGCTGGCTTGAGTGTTTCTCTCTCTGTTTTCGTAACTAATGAACATGGTAGTGAGGTTCATCATTAATTTGTCATAAGCTTGCCTTAAATTGCTCCAAGTGTGCTCCAGATAGTGAGACTTTGTTTTGGTATATAATTATCTAGGTGATTACTGATGAGCAATGTTCTAAATAACGGCTGTTAAAATGGTAAAGTTCTCCTGCCCGTTATGTTTATGTACACTTCAAGGTTTGTCCATTTTATCGGGCCGTTTATTTAGTTTAACGGCCGTTAACGATTAACGGGCCCGTTTTATCGGGCTGTTTATTTGGGTAAAGTTGCAAGATTGGCATATGACATAGAATATTATGACATGCATGAGATGAATTTTAGCTTTATTTTTCATTGCCACTTGAGTTGTTCATTCATTCAATTATGATTCTTTAATTACATTCACATCATGCCATCTTTTTTCTTCATGTCACCACTGTAGACAATTGTTGATAGCTTGTTAGTTCCATCTGTTTGCATGAAAGAAGATGAATTAGATGCTTATTTTGTTACTGCAAACACATGTTTATATTTCTCTGAATTTTAAATAGTAAAACCATTTACAATACCATTTATAAGGCCTCTTACCTTATAAACACTAGAAGGTGGGCTGACCGTTTGTTAACTGTTTACCATTATTTATAGCATTGCTGATGACCAGTTGCTAGCACTAACAGACACACCAATTATAAGCAATGTATGGTGTCACTGGTACGAAGTGAATGCTGAATGAGTTATAAATGTGAATAGAATGAGATACTGGTGTTGTGAATAGAAAGCTGGTAGTGTTAAATATTAGAGTTACTGTGCTCTGTCCCACAGTAATGGGAATATTGTTATACATTTTCAATACCGTTTATAAGGCCTCTTACCTTATAAACACTAGAAGGTGGGCTGACCGTTTGTTAACTGTTTACCATTATTTATAGCATTGCTGATGACCAGTTGCTAGCACTAACAGACACACCAATTGTAAGCAATGTATGGTGTCACTGGTACGGAGTGAATGCTGAATGAGTTATAAATGCGAATAGAATAAGATACTGGTGTTGTGAATAGAAAGCTGGTAGTGTTAAATATTAGAGTAAGATATTGTGCTCTGTCCCACAGTAATGGGAATATTGTTATACGTTTTCGTATTGATATCTACTTTTAGTTCGTTCGGCTAAAAGCAATTTTATGCTCAGGTGGAACATGATGGGTCTTGTATAGTTTAAATGATTATACCTGATGTCTCAGTTTTGTACGCATTATTGGTTGTTGAATTGCAGTGAATAGGCATCCAGATTAACACTACAAAATAAAATATGTAAATTAAAACACCAAATTGTATACTGAAATCTTCAAGATTTGTGCAGTATTACAATTTTAAGTTGTTCCAGATATAGTACTTTCTGTTGCCGTACAAGAGGAACCGAATTGTAAATTCATACTTGATTTGAGAGGTGTTGCAGCAACAGCTACCTATTAACAGGATGCAGTAGGAAGGAAGATATTGGTATTCCTGAGAGAGTAAATTAATTTATCTAATGCTATCTGTTATTGAATGATGTTTCTTCTGCTACTGATCAGGTCATTTGATAAGTCATTTCGCATTAGGCCTTAGGTTATTTATATGTTAAAGCCATAGGCCCATAGATGCCAAAATTGCCAAAAGCCTCGGCACTATCTTACGTGTAAGTAATTTAAGTACATGGTTTAGCTTTTATTTATGTATTGTGTTGTTGTAGCTTTCTAGCCCTTTCTCTTTGCTTCATCAGAATTGAGAACAAACATGCTTTGCTACAAGATTTTTGATATATACTCCAGTTGAAAGAAGCTCTTCTGGGTAAGTAAGGTGGTGTGCTTTCAAGGAACATGTCAGTACTTGGTAGTAATAGTTTATCACTTATCAAATCTTGTAGTATTATCACAACAACTTAGTTCAGTACTTGGTAATTAACAGTATCAGAAAGACCTATTTTAGTGTGGTCTGGTGGCTCGGTGTACTTTCTCAAATTCCTTATGGAGAGAATGTAGGGTGTTGCTATTTGAAGAATCTGAACTACTGGAAATGGGTAATCTAGAGACAATCCTGAATTGTCCGTTTGGAGTTTGAAGGTTTCCTTTGTTTTGCGTTTAGGAACTTGAGAAAATCCCTTTTACTAATTCATTATCTGGTAATGGTTACTATGGCTTGTAGACAGTATGAATCAATTACTATTTACCATTTGAAGAACTTGTCAATTGTTATTATTGAAAAACTTCAGCTTACAATAGAGTAACATTCATAATGAGCTAAGTGGCAAAACTGCATGTTTGTGCAGAGAGTACCAGGCATATCCCTGTTGCTTTACTTGGTAATTAGTTCAATTATATTAAGAGGGGCCAAGATTTGTGTTGAGAAATTGAATATGTTTCTCTTGTATGAAGTAGCACCATAATTTAGTGGTAAAACTGTAGTTTTAAGACTTGCTGATTTCTTCCACTGGCGAATTATTACATGAAAATTTCTTGGATTGGTCAATGATGATATATAACATCTGCTTTCTTTTTATTGTTCTAAATGTGCATATTCTCATACATAAAATACATCCTGTGACCAGCATATGATGTTGCTTTATGGGAATGTATCACACACGGATGTTTCTTTGCATTGACAGTTGATACTATACATAGAAATATTGATATCTAGAGTACCATATCCATGGAATACTGAATTTGATATCTGTTTCCTACTGCGCTCTTCAGTAATGAACATTACACATGTTTATATAATAATAGCCAAAATATGTTCTGTCCCAATTATTTAGAATTTTGGTATAAGGCACGCTCCTAGAAGTTAAAATGCATGAATAGCATTGTAAAATGGTATTTAGTTTTGAACTACCGTGTAATTTTGAGATCAGATCAATAGATAATGGTTTGCTGCATAAACAACTAAAATGTGCATGGTCTTTTAGACACTGTTTGTATTAGGAGATAGTGTTAGACTGCCTCTAATCTAATATCACTTTTCTTAAGATTTATGTTGAAATAAAATAGCTTTTTTGTCAGGTTAGTCCAGTCCACACTGCTTATTCTATCCTGCCAAACAATTCACAAACTCGATATATGTTTCCAGTAGAATCTTGATAGATTAAATAGTAGTATATTCAGTTTAAATATATTACCTTTTAGAATGTCCAGGTTAATAAAGTTTCAGGACCGTTACATATCCTATAGCAGTTTCTTGCCACTTCACATGTTCCTCCTCCAGTCTGCGGATGCCATGGTTGAATATTTGCTGCATGTTGCCAAGCATATGTAGGGGTTGTATATATTTGCTGTATTCTGCACTCTTTACTAGCAGAGAAGTGCTTGACATCTATTTGCATTTGAGATTGTGTAAGTTTATATTTACTTCCCAACAGACTTGAAATTAAAGTTTATTATGCTTTTTCCTTTCCTCCCTGTTCTTGCTAACTTTCCAGGTGGCATTGTTTATGCAAATTTTGTTGTGTTTGGTTAACTTGTATCTCCTAACATTTTATTTACCCTTGCAAATATTACATTTATGATTTCATTGCGACTAAATTATGAACGCCTGACAAAACAGATGATGGGGCAAGTGAACAGGGAGAGATTGGCAGAGTTTCTTGGTGAGCTGCAAAGGAAAGAGGACACAAATGACAGATATGTTGCTGCTCTTAAAGGGGAGACACTGACTAGGAAACGTTATGAACGAATTCTGCCTGTCAACGAGCAAGCTAAAGCTACAGAGGAAAATGCCAATGCAAAGTGATTCTCTTTTGATGTTACTAGCAAGATATGCTGTACTTAAATCAGTGAGCATAGATGCGCTGTAGCTGTACAAGCTTCATGAATTGTCAAAGTTAGTAAGCATCATTATCCATCTGTTTTTTTTTTGGTTTAATTCAGCACTAGTTCATACAAAACACTGAAATTTTACTTACATTTGATGTCTTGTAAATTTTGATATGTGTGCTCTGATAAAATATTCTGATATACTCTGCTTATGTGGTCGGGTCCTTTTTCTCTTGGCTGAACTATGTTGCTTGAGCGTTCGCAGTGGATAGCTGGGGTGAACCTTATCTATGGTGCTAGAAGTGCTAGCTAAAATTTGTGTAGATGTATGGATTTTTGTTTCCTGGCAAAGCAAGGCAAGCATATGCACTGTCTTTCCGTTGCTGTTTTGCTACCTGTTAAATTCTCTTATGGTGGCCATCATGCAATTGTTCGAGAATGCAGCAAGAGTTGTGCCCCTTCGTTAGCATTGCCGACGTAGTGAGATGGTCCAGCCCTAGTTGTATATTGCGAAAAATTAGAGATACGGATCGATGAATGGTGTGTCCTTGCTTTAGATTTGCGTATTCAGATTCAAGCATGGCTCACAAGACTATATGTTTGTATTGCGGTAAGGAAATTCCTCATAAGAGTCCTAAGAGCATCTCCAGCAGAGCCCTTAAATCAGCCTCTAAACCTTAAAATAGGGTGTAGTAAAAAAAACAGATCCAGCAGGGCTCCAACTCAAGCCCTTAAAATTGCCTCCTCAGCCCCAATTCCAAGGGGGTCCCAACTCGAGCCCCTAAAATTAGGAGGCCCCTAAATTTGCCTACTCAGCCTCAATTCCCAGGGACATGAGTACAACCCCTATTATTGAAGATAAGAAAATACATGAGAGGTTTCGAAAATTTTATCATGTTTTGAAAATTTTAAATTTAATTTTGAAATATCATGTTTTTAAATTGTAAATGTTAATATGCTTATGTTTTATGTATTACAAATATTTTTGATTGAATTTTAGTGGTGTCAAATGAAGATTATACATAGCGGATATGTCAAAATAGGAGAAAAAGTAAAATAGGGGCTGAGATTTAGGAGCTGTTGCTGGACTTGTGGTCTGAAAACAGGGCCCAAAAAAATAGAGGGAGTCCCTAAATCCAAAATAGGGACCCTGTTTTAGGGGCCCTTGCTGGAGATGCTCTAATGAATTTTATAAATGAGACCTCGGTCTAGTAGAATTATTTAAAAGCTTCTATTAATTATTAACTATATGTTTGTATTGCGGTAAGAAAATTTGAGCTTGCCTTCGTATTAGGGCACATTATATAAATTTATATTCAATTCGCCGAAGGGATCCATGTTCAACTCTGAATAAAAAAAAGACCCCTCATCAGTTGATGAATGTATGGGAAAAAATGCTTGAATATACAACTTTGAAATACAAATTTCAAAATTATACAATAAAAAAAAAAATTCAAATTTGACGTGGCCGCCACGCCAGATTCTGCCCTGTTTGCCGCCATGCCCTACTGGCGGCGACTACTGTCGCCGTAGGGCATGGCGGCACTGTGTGCCCACGCCCCACCTCCTCCCCAGACCCCCACGAGAAATTGGCTTCAATCATGCATGCACTTTGGATCGCTTTAGGCTCGTGCATGTGGATGAACAAAGAATGGTTGGTGATGAGTCGCGTCAAGTCATTCGTGTCTCAATCCAATGCCGCATGAAATTTTAAATTACGACTAATAATAATGCTAAATAGCGTTATTATAAATAAATAATAACGTTATGCATAAGATAATCGCGATTATTCTAAACGCCACAAGAATGACGTCCCCTTCTATATAAGGCGTATGTCCGTCGCTCTACTCACTTATTTGTAATGTGAAGGCTCTCTTCACGCCATTGCTTGTGGCTTTGTAGTGCTCTCCTTCCTTCATTTGCTCGCTTGCTTCGCTATTAGGCTTTGCGGGTTCTTGCCTCAGACAAATTGTATTGAAAGGTTTTGGTACTCCATTTGTTTTTGGTATGGGCGGTAAGGTTATATTACGGTGAGGAGTATTTATGTGTGTATCTTTTTGTTGCGAGACCATTTGTATGCGGGATAAGGAGCGTCGACATTTAATCGAGGTTTCTGTATAAGTAGAAAACGCTGGTTTTTTATCTTGGTGTTCGATTATTATTCTGAGGCGTGCCAAATTGCTTTTGTTGAAAAGGTACGTTGGAGAGGTGTTATTTCATGTGCCGCAAAAGAAGATAGATAAATGAAATGACCATTCATTTGTTGGCTATGTATAAATTTTTTACTTTGTTACAATGAACATGAAATGTAAAGTATGTGATGGCTTTGTGTGTAGCAGTAATATATATGCTATTAAGTGCAGAAAACGTGAATTTACCGTGACAACTCTAAATGTGTACGTAAGTAGGAAGATTCTAATTGAATAAAAAGTTGAAGTAGCTAGTACTACATAAAATAACAACATCTTTTTGGGACCATGAGTGTATCCAGAGGTCTGGACCCTCTGCCGAGGTAATGTTGAACTGTCTCGGGGGGGCAGGAGCCTCCGATGATCATCGGACCGTCTTTTTTTTGCACGATTATTCGCTTCAGCAAAGAACTGTTTTTATTTTTGAACGTAATCTCTACTTGGACCCGAAAGGAGTTGACCTTCTTTCTGAACTTAATAACTCGAACCAAAGTGGCTGATAAATCAGCATTAAATATTGGTGGCACAAAGGTCTGGACCGTGGTAAGCTTTTTTTGCCTTATTACTTATGTGACTTTGTATTGTTGTCTTTTTCTCGTGTAGGTAGCGACACTGCAGAGACCGCATACGTCGACCTCGACGCCATTCAAGAAAACTAAGAGCAAGGCAAGCACTTCCCCTTCTTTCATGTGAATACCACGCTTTGACCTAGCTTATGTTATTTTGATGAAATGCATGTATGGATGGGTTACTTTCAGTAAACACCATATATTTCGAAATGGTCGATAAATCCCCACATTCCATAAAAATTACCAAATAATCGTATCACCTAAAAATACATGCGCCAAAAAGATAGAAAAAGGATGACTATTACTTTCTTAGCATAGTATGTACTGGATTTGTGTGTAGCAGTAATCTATATGATATTATATGCACGAAACGTGAATTTACCGTGACAGTGATGACGTTTGGTTCTATATAACGAGGGCGTGCGTGGCCTCTGGCTGCCGCAACACGCATATTGACTCAGTGTATTATTATGTGCATAAAAATATACCCGCATTCCTTGAAAATTACGAATTAATCGTAGCACATAATATCATATTCGAAAGGGAATAAAAGTTCCATAAATTTCTGTTGCATAAAATAACAACCTTTTCTGGGACAATGAGTCTATCCAAAGGTCAGGACCCTCCACCGAGCTTCCACTTGAACGTAGAGCTGTCTCGGGGGGCTGGACCCTCCGATGAGCATCCGCTTGTATGCATTTCGCACCATTTTTCGCTTGAGCGAAGGACTGTTATTATTTTTGGACGTAAACACTACTTGGACCCGAAAGGAGTTAAGCTCCTTTCTGAACTTTACAACTCGAACCAAAGTAGCTGCTTAATCCGACTTAAATATGGGTGTCGCGGGCTTTCGGACATTGGTAAGTTATTTTGCCTTATTACATATTTCGCTTCTTATTGTGGTTTTTGCTTTCATGTAGGTACTGACCTTACAGACAGCGCGCACGCTGACCTCTACGCCGGACCAGAAAATTCAGAGCAAGGCAAGCACCCTCTTCAATCATGTTCATACCACTACCTTAGCCAGATTAAGTTGTTATGAAGAAATGTACGTACGCATGCGTTACATTCAATTAACACCCTATGTTGCGAACATGGTAGATATATCCCCGTATTAAGAAAAAATACCAATTAATCGTAGCACCTACAAATATGTATGTCGGTCAGAATATTCGAATGGAATAGAAAGGTAGATTAAAAATTCTTGCATACTCGAGTCTCTCCAGAGGTCAGGACCCTCCGCCGAGCCGACTAACGTTGCATAACTCGAACCAAAGTTGTCGCTTAATCGACTTAATAACTCGAACCAAAGTAGCCGCTTATTCGAATTCGTATTGTTGTACTTATTTTTGGACGTAATCATTACTTGGACCGGAAGGAGTTGACCTCCTTTCGAACCTAATAACTCGAACCAAAGTAGCCGCTTAATCGACTTAAATACTGTTTGCACGGTTGTGGACTCGTGTTAATTCATTTTGCCTTATTACTTATTCGACTTCGTATTGTTGTACTTATTTTTGGACGTAATCTTTACTTGGACCCGAAAGGAGTTGACCTCCTTTCTGAACCTAATAACTTGAACCAAAGTAGCCGCTAACTCGACATAATTATTTTGACCCGAAAGGAGTCTCTCAGAGAGGTCAGACCCTATGCCGAAGCTTCTCGCCGAACGCTGTAATCGTATTTATTTCGCACGATCATGCGCTGCAGCGAAGGACTGTTTTTTTGGATGTAATATCTACTTGGACCCGAAAAGAGTTGACCTCCTTTCTGAACTTTACAACTCGAACCAAAGTAGCCACTTAATCCGACTTAAATATTGGTGGGCCGAAGTTCCGCACCATTGTAAGCTATTTTCCCTTATTACTTATTGGACTTCAGATTGTTGTTTTTGCTTCGTGTAGGTACCCACACCGCAGAGACCGCACACGTTGACCTCGACGCTGCCGTTCGAAAACTTCGAGCAAGGCAAGCATCTCCCCTTATATCATGCTGCTAGCACACTTTTACCAAACTTATGTTGTTACGATGAAATGTATGTATGCATGCGTTTCTCCGAGTGAACACCATATATTGCGAACCTGGCAGATAAATCCCCGCATTCCATAAAAATTGCGAATTAATCGTATCACTTACAAATACATGCGCACAAAAAGATCGAAAAAACAGCCAATTAATTTGTTAGCTACGTATATTTGTTTTACTTAGTTCGTACGAGCCTTAAATGTAAAGTATACAATGTCTTTCTGTGTAGTAGTATTTTACATGATATTAAGAGTGTGGAATGCGGTTTTAGGATTTCATAAACTGTATATGTCTTGTGATAGTATATTATATAACATATATATAATTATATGTTGGCATACATTTGAACTGTACGTAACCATAACATTAATTCTTTCGTAATTAAAATTTCAGTAATGCCAATATGTTTAAATATGTTAGCGGTGCGTGTGTGCAATTATTGATGACTACAATTATGTAATGCTACAGTCCTCGATGGCTATTCCGCTTCATATATGGCATGGGGGGGAGCCCGCAAATTTGCAGGGCCCATTTGTCAGCATGCATAATTGCGCACACATAGAGACAACCCTAAATCCACCGATAGAGTTGCGTCTGATAGCAAGAGCGGCCGCACGCTCTTAGTGTTGACCGTACATTGTACAAGCTCGTGGTAGATGGGGTTAGGCCACATGTAGTGCCAAATAGCTTGCTTAACGTGTACAGCCTATTCGAGCTCCGTAGAACGAGTGCCTGGCAGTTCTACATGGAGAAGGCCGCACAGGAAGGGTTCGCACTAGGTGTTTACGTGAAGCTGGTCCCTCGCACTACTGGGAGGCAGGGACGAGCCGAGCCCAGGAGGAGGACATGGGGGTCAATGCGGACGAACAACCCGAGCCCGAAGAGGAAATTGCCATGAGCTCGCAGCAAGTCCCCGGTCAAGGGGGCTTGGCAGGGACTGGCGAGACGGATGCGCCCGTCCCTGAGGTTGATGCGGATGCCCTAGGGGATGACCCTCACCCTACTTATGGTGATGGTCCTGACGAAGATGAGGACCCGGGGCCAGCAATCGCTTTTTGCACTCATTTGGACCCGGCCAACTGTGTTCTAGGCCGCTTGGAGGATATTTCTAAGCGTGGGCAAGACCATAGCGACATAGAACTCGAGCAGGAGTTTGCCACAAAGGACGAAGCGATGCACTTCTGCAATAATTACGCCGTGCTGACCCGGCGTGACCACCGTGTGCATCGCTCGGACCCGACCTGCTTCGAGCTTAAATGTAAGAAAGGGCAGCAGTGCGGATTCTATGTTCGTGCTCAGCGCCCTAAACATCAGAACCATTTCATTATATGCCGCTACACACCGCACGCATGCACAGAGGCGCTTGTTCGGAACACAAGCGGCGTGGTGAAATCAAGATTCATCGCGCAAATCCTGTTAGACGTGCTGAAGGCCGACCTTAGTCTCAGGCCCGCAACCATAATTGCTGAGATGCAGAATAGGACAGGGATGTCCATAACCTACCTACAGGCTTGGCGAGCAAAGCAGATGGCTTTGAAAATGATGTTTGGTAGTTTCATGGAGTCATTCAATTGGGCTCCACGCCTACTGAGGCGGATAGCTGCAACAAACCTGGGCTCCGAATATGCTATTCTTTGTTGAACCTGCGGTAGCTTCCGATGGAACGATCGCTCCGTAACACTACTACCTCCTCAGGGTGTTACGGGCGTTCGTCCATGCATCACGGCATTCAAAGAATCGCCGCCCTGTTATATGCGTGGATGGAACATTTCTATCCGGCCAAGACAATGGCACCCTTCTTACCGCCATAGTCGCCGATGCAAACAACCAGCTACTACTACGGGCGTCGCCATGGTCGAGAGCGAAAGCAACGACAGCTGGTACTGGTTCCTGTCCCTGGTGAAGACCCGTGTGGTGCGGGATAGGGCCGGGGTGTGCGTCGTATCGGACCGTAATGCAGGGCTGCTGAACGCCCTCGATAGAATGGCGGAAGATGAAGATTGCCCTTGCCTGTGGAGAGACGTCCAACGTAGATGGTGCATGCGTCACCTGAGGCGAACACATACACCATGTGCATGAACAAGAACATGGTGAAGCTATTCAAAACCCTATGCATGCAAAACCAACTGCGCAAGTTCGATACGATATTTAACCAGCTGAACGAGCGCTCAAAGGAACTGGTGGCGGAAGAGACCAGGGAGGGCACACAGGTAATTGGTGGCTCGGAGGTCTCCGTACGGCGCAAGATGACATTCGCTCAATGGATAGCTCGTAAACCCGCTGAGAGATGGGCCTGGGCGCACGATACAAACGGTGCTCGGTAAGATAATGCCCTCTCTAGTACGGTACCACATCATTTGATCAAGACTATTTTGCACCTAAGCGGTATGCTTCTCTTCTGCAGATACTCCATCATGACGATGAACTTTGCCGAGTCGTACAATAATGTGCTGCGGGGGGCTCGTTGCCTACCCATTTGCCCAATCATTGAGCTCACATTTTTTAGGACCGCGAAATACTTTGTTGATCGCCAAAGGGCGGCGTACAACTGCGGCTCAACCTTCGCTCCCCGTGTCGAGGCTTTGTTGCAGCGTCGTAGGCAGAAAGCTCAATTCCACCGCACGCGCATGATGGACCCTGCGCAGAACATTTTTCTCGTCGAGTGCAAGCGCAAGCACCGTTCGGGATACTCCGCGGGGGACACAAACCAGAGAGGCCAGCTCGGCCTGTATGAGGCGACCTACACATGCAACAAGCCTCGCCTAGAGCACATCCCCTGCTCGCACGTGCTAGCAGCGTGCCGTGATATGGGGGACAACGACGGCACACAATATGTCACACCGTACTACCGTATGGATGCCGTTAGAGCAACATCGATGGGGCATTTCGAACCGTTCAACATCGGCACGAACTACAAGACCTCCGAACCCCCTACGTGGCTCCCGTACCCCACACTAAGGCGCGATACGCCGGGTAGACCGCGTTCCGCGCGATTTGAGGGTGACATGGATGCATCTCAGCGAGACGATGGCCTTCGGCGTTGTCGCATCTGCAGGCAGACAGGGCATGACCGTAGAGGCTGCCCAAACAGAGGGTGATGTTGTCCAATGTAATATTTCAACTATACGCATTAGACATGCAACATCTTCTTACTACCTTCATTTTGCATTCTCTTCGTGAAATTTCAGTTATGTAATTTATGAACCTAAATTTCTTTTGGTATGTACAGTGGTTTTCTAATTTCTTCTGAAGTCATTTTTTTGTATTTCATTGTTTCATTCCATGGAGATTATGCAGGCTTGTGATGGAGTTGCCAGAGCTATTGCGATCGAAGTATGATGACGACCACAGGGCCCGGAAGTGGGCCTCCGGCCAGACGGTAACGTCATTACTACACTGTCGTAACGTATCGCAAGCGTACGTACCTTCGTTATGCTCGGTCACGTTTACTTGCTTTGTCCTTGCAGCTTAACACTCTCCGCATGCGTGGCTCCCGTAACATTAAGACATTGGACCCTCAGTTCATATACGGCCTGGGACGGACGGGCCTGTTAGCTTTCGCATTTATGGTGCGTGGAGCCTACGAAGGAAGGGGCCAGTGGACCCCGATGCCTAGGCTGGGCCAGGGCCCTTATCACCGCGTTGGTCGGCAGATGGCGTCAGGAGACGCATACTTTCCACCTCCCCTTCGGCGAGATGACGGTGACCCTCAAAGATGTCGCCATGTTATTTGGCCTTCCACTTTCCGGTAAACCCCTCGTAGTGCACAAGCCCTCCAAAGAGGCATGGAAGAACTATGTAGAGGAAAGGTAATAAATGTGAAAGCACACCGAACACACTTATCTGGGAGCTAACGTGATTTCCTAACATGTGATTTTCTTCGATGCAGGTTTGGCACAACGTACACGGGAATCGTGATCGTGAGTCTCTTTCACATGGCTAGACAGCCTCCGAGGTGGACCATGTCTCAAAACGCCGACCTGGTCGATAAATAGGCATTTCGAGGTGTACCTCTATTTCCTCCTTGCAGAATTTTATTTACAAACGGAAATGGTGATTCCGCTGCCCCCACCTCGTTTGGGTCGCTCGAATTAGCCGAGCAGTGCGAAGATGCGCACCGGACTTCTACTACTGAGGCTCGGCGGTTCTCGCAGACACATATCGCGAGATGTGTGCCCGCCACGGCCGCAGCCAACTTCAATAATGGGAGGTTGCCCCTGGCTTCTCTGATTGTGGTCCTGGTCGTACCTACCCATAGCGTGACCAAGAGTGTCAAAGCGGTACTACCCAAAGGTCCGTCGATGAAGCTAACGTGCATCCACTCGCAAGGCCAACCTTGGGTTACAAATGGATGCATGCCAGACTCCGATGGGCCCAGAATCGACCGTGGCTCCTACCCTCGCCTCGTGGGGACCTAGACTTCCCGACATCGGCAGGTCACGTGGGATCCCTTTTCCACCCAGGCCGCGGAGGAGGTTGCGTCGGGAGGCCATATCTCCAATCTGTGCACGGGGGAGCCTCATTATTGGATGACGAAATGCTTCCTCCTGTGCATGAGTGCCGTTGAGCCATACTCTCCGGAGCGCGTTCAGCGCCAATTTGGGTACCGGCAGTCTTTCCCTCCACCGCCTCCGACAGACTCCGAAAGCTCCCATGGGTATGTCGCTACATGTCACATTACTTTCATGTTTACTGTGCAAACCATTAATAACGTGTTGGATTGATCCGCAGGAGGAGTACATCGGGGCACAACTACAACTGGGTCGCACGGAATAGCCGGCATATTGAGAGGTGGAACTCGATGGCCACTGAGGACGTCTGGAACCCATCAGGCGCAGCCCACGAGACGGACACACTTGGGTACCTTGACTGGTACAGACCTCGCACACGGGCGGTGCTCCTAGACAGGGGTGTGGCGATGCCAGTGCAACATGGCTATGCTGAGGAGTACGCAGAGCGCATGCACACACTGTACGGATCGCACCTATCACATATTAAAAACGGGGGATATACCCAATTAAACATTCGATTCGTTGTAATTTGCAGAGGCGTGAGGCGGAGTACATGCATGACCAGGCGGACGAGATCCTCACGCAAATACAAAGCGCAAAGAACGTCAATCAAGCAATCCTTTACGGAACCTTCTTCGCCGCACGGTCCACCGCATAAGCCCTGCGGTCAAAGATGTTGGTGGCCATAGACCGTCTACCCAACGTGATGACGAGGATGTACCTGACTAGGAGCAGCCTGCACAGAGCCCCCTGATGAGGAGCATGTCCATGGATCGACGCGTAACGCCTGTGCCTCCTCGGCGCCAAGACCAACCAGAGCATCGACTTCGTCCGGTCCCGAGCCATGAGAGCGCCGGCCATAGAGGCGGCTACGCTGGAAATAGGTGCTGGGGCGACCGTTCAAGGAGCAGTACACATCAACATGTCACCGTCCCCAACATTGCCGTAGGAGTCTTTTAGTACCCCCGGTCAGCAAGAACAAACATGGGAGGACGTGTCGAGGGCGTACGATGACCTTATGGCATCGGGGACTACATTCACAGATTTGCTCGCGACGACGTATTTGCAATCCCTAGGGTTGCATTCGCGTCCCAGTAACCCCGAGGAGGCCGGTGGATCAAACTGGCAGGAGCACCAGCCTCCGGACGTACTCCGCGCATCAGGGTACCATGCAGACCAGTCGATGGCTGGATGGGGCATCCACAGCGGCACGTCGTACGCGGTCCCCCCAGTGCGATTCGACGCTGCAACGCGAGGTGCACGGTTAGGTCCAGCGCAGGCGGCTGGACTACGTATCCCCCAACGGCCCCAAAATTTCACACCGTCCGACTACGATAACCAGGAACGTCATGGTAGGGGGACGCGCAGGGGAAGAGGAAGGGGGAACACTAACCCAGAAGGCCGTTGAACCGGTTATTGATCAACCCGTTCGTCTGCATTATTTTTCTTTCAATGTAATGTTTTAATATGTGCAAGATTGTGCTCGGAATGAAATGTATTATGGCACTAAGTTGTCTTTGCCACTTAGTTGTACTGAGGCCTTTAATTGGCGTAATTTGCATGCATCGTGTGAAAACAATATTTGCTACGTCTTTGACTAATATTCCTATTTCTTGCAATAAATTATGCGATGTGGTATTTTGAGCCCATTTGCGATTGAAGACAAAAACCGAAATTGGGGATTTTGAGCTTCTATTGTTTTTTTTAAATCTGGGCACTCCTTCAAACCGGCATAACTTACTCCAGATTCATCCAAAATAAGCAAACAAATACATTTTTGAAATCTACTCGAAATTCCCTACAAGTTCTCAGGCAAATTTTTTTCCAAATTCGGCCTTCAATTAATTCAAATTCGCAGCTCAATATCCAATTCACCAATTTCGTCCATTTCGGACAGTCGAAACTAAACACGGCATAACTTTCTAATGGAATGTCCAAATGGATTGATTCCAGTTGGAGATGCTAGATAATTTCACCCTCTACAACTTCGTAAGCAAATGTAAACTCCAATTCGGCCTCTAAGTAGCTCGAATTTGCAGAAAACTGAGAGCAAAAAATCTGCCCGACCAAGCAAACTTTCATCTCGCGGTTGTGTGGTGGAGGGAGGAAGAAGAGGGAACAGCTCACAGTTTGGGAATGAAGTGGCTGCCACCCACACCACATAACCCACACTTTCATCTCCCCAAAATACCCCCCAAGCAAACCAACCAAATTGGCTAAGTCCTCCAACAGAAAACAGCGCTAGATTCACTTTTTGAGCCAAGTTTAAAATAAGTGTTTGACACTCATATGCCAATGTTTTTTTTCATGAAATCATGTTCTGCAAAAATATTTCATATACACCTTTCTTTCCATGTAAATTATAATTGCGCAATAACACTAAGTATCGTAAGCTGCACGACCTGTCACCCGCAAACAACGCTGCACGACCTGTCACCCGCAAACAAAGCTGCACGACCTGTCACCCGCAATGAAAGCTGTATAAAGCATTCTGGCTGACTATGGGAGGGATTCCCTGCCCAAAGCTGTGGACATAGCCAGCCTCATGTCCCATCACATGCAAAGCTCCCAGCAGACGTTTGGATACGGGCAGAGCGCTCCCCCCAAATCGATGGAAATCGCGTGCCTTCGACAATGCGTTCACTGAGACATTTGGTGCCAACTTTGGATTATCTAGCTTGCTGCAAACGCCTTTTGCTGGAGGGTCTAATTGCTTATCTTCGACAGGTGGTTCACAGTTGGTGCCACGTGCCGCTTTCATGTCCCGTCCCCTAAACCGCGTGCGCTAACGTTACGCCACCTGGTCGCCACTCCCAAGCCACTGCCAGCTGCAGCGATTCTACAGCCAGGCCCCCCGCAGCACACTGCACACGCTGCCACCTGCTGATTGCCTGTCTTGGCCCCTCGCCCTGCAGGCTGATGTGCCGCCAGCTGCGTCGTTCCTCCCTCGCTCCCTGCCTATAAATATCCCAGAGTGCATAAAGGTTTGAGTGAGTTTACAAACCCCATAGCGCGTAGAGGAGAACTGGTAGATTAGCTTTCTTTTTTTCCAGTATTTCATTCCGGCTACGTGTTTTAGAGGTATTATTTACAAAATAAATTTTGTACGGTGAGTCACATTGTACATTACCTTGCTGATATCCTATTCTTCCTAATTACACTTGTGCGTTCTTCAATTGTGTGAAGGCCATGTCTCAAACGTCGAGCTCGAATGACCTGAGAGCCATTGCACTTGCCAATGCTAGGCGGGTCGATTGCCCTAATTGCCATGTGGAAGCTAATGTGTTGTACTCCACCACTTCGTCAAATTACGGCCGGGTGTTTTATAAATGCCCTAATTACTCTGTAAGTGGGAATGTACTACGATTTCTCCAGCCTATGATGATTGTTCTCTTCTTCGAGTAGTCTCTTATGAGTTCACAGCTCTTTACACGGTCTGAAAATATGTTGACATCGTTATGCGATGCGAGGATGTCAATATTTTCAAGGCGTACACCTGAATACATCGATGGAGTGTCGTAGTACCGCAGCACCAGCGGGGATGCTCCCCGGCGTAGAGCAGCGGATGGACCCAACACTCGAGCAGAGGATGAACCCAACGCTAGAGGAGAGGCTTAACATGCTGACATTAAAGGTGGAGTGCATTTTAGATCATATCAAGTGGGTAGAGAAGATGCTGTATGTAGTTATCCTTGTGATAATTTTGTCTGCAATTGCGAACTAGATCATGCAATATGCGTCAATTATGTTAACTTTATTAATCTATGTCGTGCAATGCAATCGTTCCATTTGTGTTATCTATTCTCTCTCATGTTTATGCATCAATATTATAGTATATTAAATATATCTCATATTTTGTATGCGTCACATATGTTTACTATTGTTTTTTTTAGAATGGATGAGATTTGATATATGATATACGGACTACCGTTCTGTACACATAAATTTCGTTTACACCTTTCTTTACAAGTAAATTGTAGTACCGCAATATCCCCAAGTATCGTAGCCGATAACCACTTTTCGCGACTATTATAATTAGCACTGTTCAACTATCCGAAAATTCATACAACAGAAGGTGTAATTAAAATATTTTTGCAAAATATGGTACTTCGTATAGTGAAGAGCAATCCAGCTGCATTCTTCCAAAAAAACGGACTCAAACGGGACATTTTACCGCCTGCCGATTATGCTCAAGTTGTCATATTTGTACGCGACTATTATAATTAGCCCTTTTCAACTTGCCTGAAATACATACAACGGAAGATGTAATTACATTTTTTTTCCATAATACGGTAGTCCGTATAGTGAAGAGCAAATCAGCTGCATTCTTCCGAAAAAATGGACTCACACGTGATATTTTACGGCCGGCCGAATATGCTTAAGTTGTCATATTTGTTCGCGACCCTTATAATTAGCCCTTTTCAACTATACGAAAATACATACAACGGAAGGTGTAATTACAATATTTTTCCATAATATCATAGTCAGGATATCGTAAGAGCAAAGCAGCTGCATTCTTCCGAAAAATGGACTCACACGTGATATTTTACTACGGCCGAATATGCTTAAGTTGTCATATTTGTTCGCGACCCTTATAATTAGCCCTTTTCAACTATACGAAAATACATACAACGGAAGGTGTAATTACAATATTTTTCCATAATATCGTAGTCAGTATACAGAATAGCAAATCAGCTGCATTCTTCCGAAAAAATGGACTCACACGTGATATTTTACGGCCGGCCGAATATGCTTAAGTTGTCATATTTTATCGCGACCGTTATAATGAGCCCTTTTCAACTATACGAAAATACATTCAACGGAAGGTGTAATTACAATATTTTTCCATAATATCGTAGTCATTATACTGAAGAGCAAATCAGCTGCATTCTTCCGAAAAAATGGACTCAAACGTGATATTTCACGGCCGGCCGAATATGCCTAAGTTGTCATATTTTTCAGCGACTATTATAATTAGCCCTTACGTTGTCATCATCCAAACTTTCATTGCATTGGCCTGAGACGTCATGTCAAAGCACTGCTGCCAAAGCCGGCAGGACATATCATGTCATCAAATGCATGCGTGGCAGAGAATGCCTTAGTCGTCCTGTCAAAGCATAGCTGCCAAAGCCTTGACCGCACCTCCCTACCAGCTACAAAGCTGCATGCATTTGTCGCTTCCAAGCACAGGCAGAGCTGCAAAGGAATCCGATGCTCGCGGATTCGTTCTTGCTTCAAGTCTGTCGCTTTATCAATTCAGGCTATTTAACCCCCTTCCTGGCTTCCCAGCATTGCATCAACCGAACGATCACGCCAATACAACAAACCATCCCCGCAATCCAAACGAGCAAAGACCAATGGAGTTTCCTCGCCCCAAGGCACAAAGCGTTGTCCAAACCATCCCCGGACGGCACGGAGGTCCCCATGTGCCTATCACGGGATCCGTGCCGCTTCCGTCATTCCATAGAAAACTCTTACACATACGGTATGCGTTACTGGTGTTGCCGCAACCACGACTCTGATCCAACGCTGGGGATGCGGCTGCGGCGGAGAAGCCCGGTATGTTCATACTCGCATTTAGTGTTGCATCAAACCTGCATGTGTCTAACACCATGTGATGTGACCAATTGCAGCCTCCATCATGCGAGTTCATCCGATTCTACGACGCGAACAAACTCTCGAGATGGAAAGGATGCGGAATTGGGAGTACTCGCATCGGAGGGCTATGGTGGAGCGGCAGTGGTGTGAGCAGGATCGAGGAGAAGCGCAAAGCGATGTCTGGAACAGATGCTTGCACGTAGGAGGCCGAAAGGCAGCGCCATGCAAATGGAGAGGAGGCGAAAAGTAGAGAAAGCGTGAGAGGGCAGCTAGGGCCAGGCGGCAGGAGTCGAAGGATTGCGTAAGGGAAAATATCCTCGCTGCTCTCAGTAAAATGTACGACAAGGGTCCTTCTTGTTATTCCCTTTCCCTAAGGCATGTTAGGTTTACTCCGGTATATGCCATTGTTGTTTACCATTCGTAAGCCGTACGTAATTTAGTGCCTTCTTATTTCTGCCCATCTTTGACCAAAACTACACGAAGTCTCAAAAAATTTATTACACAATTATCGGTACAATGTACAATAAAAACAATTATAACTACAACTCGAAAGCATATTCTTAATTCATATGCTTTTGCGAAAAATTATAAAGTTTTTTTATTAAATTTTGAGTTCTATAGCGAAAGGTATTTGCATTTCAATCGGATCCGGTCGAATAACCAGAGAAAACTAAAAAAATTCAGCGAAATAATGAGATAAAAATTAAAAAACGCTGTGGCAGAACCGCTTCGGTTTTGCTATTTTTATTTCTTGTTGTATATTTCTACAGTTTTTTTTACATGTTGTATATTTCACCGTTTTTCCCACCTCCTAACATAGTCAACCGCTCGAATATGGACGCGAATGACGGACGGTAATGTCCTATACAGTGGTAAAGTCTAACATTCCACTAAATTTTAAGTGATACGGAAGAAACCAAAGAAGGATAAAGGAGAATGAGACGGTATTATAGATAATCTATTGTATGAGTTATTTTTACATAATATAATGATATACTATAAATAACTGCCATCTATACTATTGTAAGATGTAGTGTGTCATCCGTCAATTAGCTGATGAATCTAACCGCTCATATGAGACGATATTCGAAAATATCTGTTCCAATGATTATCCGAACCTATTTTATCCGTATTCGTTCTTATATTTTCCATATTAGAACGAGGCACTATCCGTGTCCAAATCCGGTTCGATAAAATTATATGGATCAAATACAATATGAGTGATTTTCGGTCCATATCCGATCCGTTTCACCCGTGAATTGCACGTCAAAACGAGGGTCTCGACGACAGCAAGCTGCATGCAAATTTGAATATTTCGTGGAATCTATCACAACGTCGAACAAACAAATCTTTTGTGAATGAAGCAAAGACCAGTGTTGGACTACCTGCATTACCTCTAGCCGCTCAAACTTCGATCTGAATGCTAATAAAAAAACTAATCGCAATCTTATTCCAAACACAAGCTCTAATCCTAACCTGATTATGTGATTCATCAGATAAAAATAATCATAGAAAAAATTACTCTCGCAGATACATATAATCCGGAAGAATAGGTGAGTGATTCATACTGTAAATACGCCAAAATATTGTATCGTTTTGGAATTATGAGTAGACACTTGTATAAAATACGAATTTTAATCAAAAAAAAAAACGAAAGTAACAAAATATTAAACATGGACACGTGGTAGCGTGTGGGGGGGGGGGCACCTGGCTGCCGCCGTGGGGGGTGGCGGCAGCCAGGGCTACCGCCAGGGGGTGTGGCAGCCGCCGTGTGGCGTGGCGGCCGCCACATGGCACGGCGGCGGCGGTGGTATTTTTGATATTTTCCTTATTTCATGTATATTTTTGCAATTTATCATTTACATGTTGTATATTTTAGGTTTTTTTCCTGAATGTATGTCCGCCAATTGCTACTGAGAGGGCTTAAGAACCATAGTCCGTGTTTCGACCGAGGGGTAGTCTATCCACAGGCAAGTATGAGCTTAAGTCCTAAGTGAAACTTATCCATAGAAAACTGCTAATTCAAGCAATAATCTATTGTGTAGTCGCAGATGAATATAGCTTTTGGTTCTAGATGGATGTTCAACCCTAACATATTTCCACAGAAAAACTGGTATATCAACAATTCAAGGCAATGTTGTTTATGTGTTCTAGTAGTGTTCCTATTCGTGGTATTATCCTGTTAGCACATATATATGAGATGTGTATTTGAATTTGTAATATGTGATCATACTACTATTTGTAGTTCCAAATATGACTTGTATATATGCTGTACTTATTGTGAGCACTATTTAGGAATTAAACTAATCACATAAGTGCACGTTTTTCTAACAGGATATATGAAAATGATAATGAGTAATTTAACGGTCAAATTGATATCTTATTAACTCCAAATTGATATCTTACTAGTTATATGCCTGTGCGTTGCTACGAAAAACAAAATTGATAACGAAAAATAAAGATTAAAAAATAAAAAAATACTATTTCATAAGATCAAACATCTATCTTTAACGCTTCGTTTCTTGCAAAAGCTGGCTAATTAAAGCAACGCTTCGTTTCTTGCGTAGGGCAATTAAGCAGGGCAATTAAGTAGAGCAATTAAGCAGGGCAATTAATGTGACTTGGGAAGAAACTCTCACTTTATATAGTAGAGATTAGAGAGCTTAATATGTATGACGCTTCGTTTCTGGCACTATTGAAAGTTTTCCTTGGCGGGAACTGGCAGTCTTGCGTTGGTTTTAATGTGAAAGCTGGCTAATTAAGAAGGGCAATTTACCAAGGCAATTAAGCTGGCTAATTACTGTGTTTGTTTCATTTCAAAATAACTGGAAGCGGGAAACGGTAGAACGGACCGCTGCCACCAACTCGTGCTTTAGAATAGTAGAGATTAACTCCACGAGTCAAACACTCACATTTTTGCGACTGAAGGTGATATTACAGTAGCAAATGGCTATCGATGCAAGAGCTCGTTGCTGCGATTCTTCAACAAGATCTCTACTGATTCATTTTGTAGCAACGAATTTTATAAGAAATGTACTGTAACGCATTGTGGCGTAACATTCGTTGATGTGGGGATCTTGGATCGGATATACCGTATGCTCCCTCTAGTCACATATAAGTGATATTTTGGACATCATCTCTAACACGTAATGTTTATCACTATTTTCTATTGCGATATATATTTGCAAGACCTAGTAAGATTATAATATGAGAGGTGTTTCTATGCTTTCCCTCCTAATACAAGTTGCACAAATCTTAAAGCAAACGAAGGGGTAAGTAATCCTCATCTACCCTTCATTCATACTTTAATATTTGTGCAACTTTAAAAAGGAAGAGCATAGAAGCACCTCTCTTCTAATATTATGAGAATGTTTTTCGAGATAAATCTACACATATCATTTGCACATGTACAATCTAAATATTCACAAAGGTATTGATAATCAAAGTTTAAAAAATTTGATTGCACATAATCCAAAAAAGTCACTTATTTTTTTTTACTGTAAGGAGTATGAGATTTGATTCCCACTTTTCACAAATTAGGCAAATGCGAGCTATCAAATTATCTTAACACACATAATCTCTACTATTCTAAAGCACCACTTGGTGGCAGTGGTCCATTCTACACGTCATTAATTGCCCTGTTTAATTGCTCTACTTAATTGCCCTGCTTAATTGCCCTACTCAAGAAACGAAACGTTGCTTTAATTAGCCAGCTTTCACAAGAAACGAAGCGTTAAAGATAGATGTTTGATCTTGTAAAATAATTTTTTTTATTTTTTAATCTTTATTTTTCGTTATCAATTTTGTTTTTCGTAGCAACGCACGGGCATGTAGCTAGTGAACTCTAATTAAAAAAACCCACACCTTTGCCATCATGCCATGGCCTCTCCAGCTTTACCTCCACCTTACCATCGCAAAAAACAAATGCCAATGCCGAATTTCACCACCCTGAGCTTTAGAGTAAAAGGTGTACGAATTTCAATGTATAATATATAATCCAAAGGGTGCATAGGTTTTAGGCACAAAATCAGACGCGATGCTTAGCAACTGACTCAATATAGCTTTCCAAAATTTTCCCTCTAAGGCCCAGTTTGTTCAGCTTCTAGATTATGAATTCTGGATTATGGAAGAATCTGTTTCTGATTATGGGAGAATCAAGCCGAGCTAGCTATGACTTCTAGGTTCCAGACCGAGTTGGCAAGAATCGCGTTTCAGATTCGATTCTATTCGTAAGACAATGATTCTCGTGAGAAGTCGCCCGTAATCTTCCCATTCGCAAATAATCCGCTTTTAAGCCAGATTCGATTCTATTCGTAAGACAAATTTTCCGATTCTCGTAGGTTCGTTCGTAAACCGAATCCGAGAGTAGTCGGTCTTCCGGTGGAAAGAGTGCTCTCCGAAGTCCAGCTTTGGCTGCTTTGCACGGTCGCGCAGTCTCACCATTTTTGTCATTCTCCTCCAATCCATTTGGCACCTTCCAGAAGCCAGCCGTAAATTACAATCACAAGGTCATAAATAAAACAACAACAACAAAAAAAAATGTGTAAAACGCAAGAAGTAAGAGGGGAAAAAAAACTAGAAATCAAACCAAACCACACCCCACCCACAACGACCAAGACGACTCTCCTTCACCCTCTCCCACCCACCTCTCCCCGAGTCGCACCGCACCAGCCGCCGTCGCGTCGCGTCGCATCGCATGGAAGTCGCCGCCGGTGGGGCCGGCACCCGTGGCGGCGGCGGAGGGGGAGGGGGAGGCGCCGCGGGAGGAAGCGGGGGCGGCCCGGCGCCGTTCCTGCTGAAGACGTACGAGATGGTGGACGACCCGTCGACGGACGCGGTGGTGTCGTGGAGCGACGCGTCCGACGCCAGCTTCGTCGTCTGGAACCCGCCGGAGTTCGCCGCACGGTTGCTTCCCACCTACTTCAAGCACAGCAACTTCTCCAGCTTCATCCGCCAGCTCAACACCTACGTACGTAGCGCCGCTCGCTTGCCCCCCTAGTGGTCTCGGTCTGGTTCTGGGATATCTGTTCTGGGAAGGTCCATTCTTGTAGTTGGACTGGTGGGAATTTATGCGTCAAAGTTGCGCAGGTGCCAGGAATTGACTGGGTTCTTGCTAATTGGGTTGGGGAATTTGGCGTCAAAATTTGATCATGAGGGTCTTTGGTTCAGTGTCGACAGTGATTGGTGCCGAGATGTATGCGTTGTTTTGGCGAATTGGTAGTATGGTAGATAATGTAGAATGTGGATTTCTGTTCCTTGTAGCTGGATTTGGTTGCAGTTTGATGTGAATTTTGGTGTTATGTGGTTCTGTGGAAGTGAAATTTTTGTAAAGTTTTCATCTTGATGTGCAGTGGTGCGAGGCTATGTGAGTAACTGCGTTCTCTGAATACACTGTCTGTGCGTTGGTTGAATGGAGCTTGAGGCTAAGGCTTGGATCCTGTTGCATTCAGAATTGGGACTGAGTTTTGGGTCTCAATTCGTCATAGTTGCTAGGATGAGGAGTTAGTGTCATGATCGATCTTGGTTTTTAGGGTGGACTCTAATTTGATGCCAATTAGATCATGTAAGTTTCTGATTTGAACGGTTCTGAATTGTTGCCAGTGAAAGTCCAAAAAAGCATTTTGGGCTCTAAACACTATAGATGATTAGGGATGTGGATTTGGGTGTTTACAATGGAGTACGAGATGTTTGCTATCAAACGTTTAGCTTGATTTACCTTTCATTAACATATTCAATTCAATTCAGTTCACTCCTTTCAAAATTAGTTCAAACTTCGTATGGCAGTGAAGTTTTTTTTTTTTTTTTTTTTGGAAATTGATTTATTTTCCTCCAATAACATTTTGTTGAACTGTTCATTTTCATTGCGTGATTGATTGGGAAGCTTGAGATCAAAACTTATGTTTAATGCATTAAGCAGGTCCTTGTGTTAAAATTCCTGCATTCTTCTGCATTTTTTTAATACTAAATCAGCACTAGGTGTTCAGTAAATTCAAAATTTTGGTTAGGATGTTGGCATTGCATGTAAGATCACTTTGGGATCACTGAAAAAAATCTTGGAACTGTGGATATTACTTAATTTAATAGTAAGCTCTATTTATCTGTAATCTTTTAAAAAAAAACATCAGAAAAGTGGACGGTGTGAGCGCTGGTACCGAGTTGTGTGTTTGTTGTTTGATTGTAATGAGGGAGCTTTTGTGAAAGGACTGATCAGATATTGAGATCATGAAGTTTTCTTCTTGAAAATTGTCAAATGGATGAACTGCTATCTTGTTTGCGAATGCAGCTTTATTCATCATCATTCAGGATCTGGAGTTTAGCTTTCACGGTATGGTCACTTTTTTGGATAGGATAAAAATATGATCTTGATGTGCCAAAATCCATGGTTCTGCTCAATAGTTCTCAACTAATTTCCTTTCAACATTTTACCCTTCTACATGGTTATCACGGCGACAAGGCGAGGCGAGGCGCTAGGCGCCTAGGTGAGGATTAGGCGAAGGTCAAAAAAGAGAAAAAACAAGAGGAAAATGAAGAAAATCTGAGTTTTTTCTCTCTTTTTCGGCCCAAGCCCATTTTCTTGGCACAGGCCCAGCCGCTCCCTCCTAACTTAACCCTAACCTACCCCAAACTCTCTCTCTCTCCCTCACTCCTTCCGCCTCCCGAGTCCCGAGAACCGCTCCCCCTCTCTCCTGCTCTCTCTCTTGCGCACGCCGCGCCGCCGCCCCTCCTCCCACGTCGCACCGCTGCCCGCTGCTCCTCGTCCCGCGCCGCATCTCCTATCACAAGCGCCGCCACCTGGATCTCCTCCTCCCGTGAGCGCAGCCGCCTGGTTCTCCTCCTCTCGCGCCGCATCTCCTCCCGCCGCTTCTCCTTCTCCCACGAGCCCCGCCGCTCGAATCTCGTCCTCCAGCGAGCGCCGGTGCCTGGTTCTCCTCCTCCCGCGAGCGCCACTGGTTCATAACTATGCATCTTATTGATTATTGAGGAGATATACACACACCACTTGAGGTTTGGCCCTCATGAGTTACATGGTCCAAGACTCTAGAACTTTATACACACAATTAACACCCCCTTCAACCTCATGGTGGATCAGGAGGATCTGACGCACTGAGTTTGAGTAGATGAAGCCGATGTTGTTCTCGAGTCTATATTTTAGTGAAGAAATGTGCAGCTTGAAGCTCTAAGGGTACATACTGGAGGTCAATGGTTGACTGCTAATAACAAGACCTTGTGAAAGATGCATCAGCACCAATATGCTTTGTCAACTCATGCTTGACCGGATCACTAGCAATCTGAATGGTGCTTGTGTTATCACAAAACAACAGTGTGGGATCATCACAATGAACACAATTAGCCAAAAGCCATCGAAGCCAAACAATCTCTGAGGTGGTAGCGGCAAGGGCTCGAAGCTCAACGTCTGCACTAGAACGTGATACCACAATACGCTTCTTGGACTTCTAGGTAATGAGCAAAGTACCAAGAGATGCAATAGCTAGTGATAGATCGGCGATCAACAGGATCACTCGCCCAAGTGGAGTCAAAGTAAGCATGTAGCCGGAGCTGACTCAAACTGACATAGAGCAGACATCTGGACGCAGTTCCCCTCAAGTACCTTAGTACGCAAAGAAGGTGAACATAATGGACTGAGGTGGGAGCACTGGCAAACTAGCTGAGCACATGCACAACATGAGCAATGTTTGGTATGGTGATTGTTAGATAAACAAGACTCCCAACAAGCTGACAATAGCAGGCGCCATTTGTAGGACGAAGCTGCAAGTGAAGCTCCAAAGGTGTGGTAGCAGTGTGAGTATCAGTCAGGCCAGAACGAGCAAGCAAATCCTATACATATCAATGTTGAGAGAGATAGTAGCGATCACCATCCGAGTGAACCTCAATTCCGACAGCCGCAATAGCAATGAGAGTACGTATTGTGGTCATGTGAGCAACATGAGCAAAAGTCGCATCATAGTCTCGCCCATAAGATTGTTGGAAATCTCTAGCAACAAGACGAGCCTTGTATCGCTCAACTGAACCATCTAATCTTGTCTTACCTTATACACTCGCTTGCAAGTGACAGGAACTGCCTGAGTTGGTAAAGGAACAAGATCCCAGGTGTATGTACGCTCAAGTGATGCAAGCTCCTCAGACATAGCTAACCGCCACTTAGGTATATTTGTTGACTCCTGATAAGTATTCGGCTCAGATAAAACACCAACACGAGGAAAAACCCAATCTCTCTAGGGCCTGAATAAATGAACAATCACCGAGAGAACACCATTGTACTGTAGGAGGATCGTCAGAGTCAATGGTTCTGATCGGAGGATCAAGTGAAGGAGATGGAGACTGAGGATCAGAAGGAATCCTAGGTTGGCGGAGGCAAAGGAGAAATGTTAGTGGTTACAGGAGCTGGTGGAAAAGATATACCAGGTGGAACCAGTGAGGATGGTGATGTTGGAGACTGAACTAAGAGAGGAGCTGGTGAGGGAGAAGGTGGAGCTGGAGGCTAAACTAAAGGGAGCAAGTTTGATGTGGAAATAGGAGGTAAATACAAGAAAGATGTGGACTCTATGGAAGAGGTAGGATGTGTGGAAGAATGATAAAACAAGGGTCGACCCTCATCAAAGGTCACATCATGAGAAATGCGACTACGACGTGCCGAAGGATTATAGCAACGATAGCCCTTATACTCAGGACTATATCCCAGAAAGGCACACTCAGCTGACTAAGCACTCAACTTTGTACACTCACGTGGTGCTAGAAGAACATAACAGGTACATCGAAAAAAAGATGATCATAGCGAGGAGGTGCTCCAAACAAGACCTCACGAAGACACTTGCCATGATGTTTGGAAGAAGATTGACGATTGATTAGATTGCCATAGATACAGCTTCCCCCAAAAAGTGAGAAGGAACAAACGAGGAAATGAGAAGAGTATGAGTAGTCTCAATGATGTGACGATGCTGGCGCTCGGGAACACCATTGTGAGCATGAACGCCAGGATAAGAAAGCTGAGGAAGAGTACCCTCAGAAGACAAGAACTAACGAAAAGCTCATGAAAGATACTCCTCTCCAGAGTCGGAACGAAAAACACGAATAGCAGAAGAGAACTAAGTATGGCCATCTGAGCAAAAGAATAATAGATGGAAATCAACTGTGAACGGTGTTCCATGAAGTAGATCCAAGTAAATCAAGTGTGGTCATCAACGAAGATGACAGAGTAACTGTGACCACCCTTTGAAGCTAAAGGAGGAACCCAAACATCTGAATGGACCAAATCAAAAGGACGATTAGATCTATAAAAGCTAGAAGGGTATGGGAGTTGAACTTGCTTGCTAAGCCTACAACCTTTACACTAAAAATTTGTGTCAATACAAACAGGACCAAGAACACCTTGATGAATCAAGGTGGAGAGACGTGAGCCACACGAGTGCCCTAAGCGATGATGCCATTGAGGGAAAGACTTGCAAACAGAAGTAGATGCAGAAGGGCAAATAGTAGATGAACCAACAACAAAAGATGGAGGAGCAGAATCAGCACCAATACTGGAGGTTAAAGGGAGACTCAGACGATCAAAGGCAGAGCCCTGCAGAACCTCTCTTACGATGGCCTGTTCCAATGACAACTTTGGTTTGCTGATCTTGCACAAAGCAGGAGCTATCATCAAATCCAACAAAACAATTCATATCTGCGATCTGCCCAACAGAGTTGAGATTCATGGAGAACTAGGCACAGGTGAGATGTCTGAAACTGCAAAGTAAGGGGCAGAGAGAGTCCCCTGATGAGTGACCGTGCAAGGGGTGCTATCAGCTGTCTCAATCTTGATTCCATTTGCAGCAGGACGACATGATCTAAGTTGAGATGCATCAGATGTCACATGGAAAGAGGCTCCTGAATCCAATAACCATGGGAGTGAAACACCCGACACAGAACGTGATGGTGCAGTAAAACTGATAGATCCACCAGAAGAAGACTGCAACTGACATGACTGAGCCTGAAGGTTGCTCATCTGCTTCTGAAGCTGAACAAATTGAGTTGCACAAGACTTAACACCATCGCAGTGAGATCAGATGATCTGATGCCGGAGAGGACAGGGACCAAGAATTCCGTCACCAAGAGAACAATCTGAGACTGCCAAAGTACAAGCAACAACTCAAAACACCAAGCGTCAGAACTGCCCACACTTGAGACTGCACCAATCACACCAACACAGCAACAGTAGAAGCAAACAAAAAAGCAAAACTGTCTATATAACTCACAGCAGCCACAGTACTCAGTAGCTCTTCTCGGGCAACAGAAAAGACAGCAAAACTGGGCGATGTTGATGATGGCGAGCCGGCGAGCTTGAAGGAGGAAACCTCCAGCCACAGGCAATGACGAGGCGATAACGAAGCAGAAGAAGCCTTAAGAGACGACAATGGAGACTCCGGCTGTGATTGAAGACAACGGCGGCGCAGATCCAGCTGAGGGGAATAGAGTGGGATTGACGCCAGCGGCGGCAGACAAAGCTCGATCTGGTGCGAATCGGGCAGATTTGGTGTGAATCTGAGACAGGCACGGTATAAGCAGACTTAAGAGTAACCTGTAGTAAGTTCTCTGGGTTAATGGTCTGCATTTCATTTCTGTGCATCAGCTATTATGTTCGAAGTTTTTTTTATTGAACTTTGGTATTGGCCTGGTAATGCACACTGCCTACGTAATCTTCTAAGCATGAGCTACTTTTTTTGGTTCTTGTGGAGCTCTTTTGAGAACCTGTAGATGGAATTATTTGCTGTATAGAAATACTTTGGCTAGTTGGACTAGCATTCCCTGGTCTATTGGACTGACCTGTAAAAGTAGGAAAAGGAATTATCTTTTACTGTAAAGAATAGACATCTTTAGACTTTTAATCTTAAGGTATGATATTATTGATCTGTTACCCTTTGCAGTGTGAATTTGTTGAAATCCTTATTGATGTATAGAAAAGGAATTATCTCTCTGGTGTTACCCAGGATGTAGTACGATTTTAGTTGGCTTGTTATTAATGGTGGGATTTGATCCAAATGTAACTTTTTGATGTTTGAATTTGTTTCAATTCCTATCTTTTGATTAGATTCTAAGAAGTGGAATATCTATTTAATTCCTAAAAGTCTAAACTAATGGAGGGCCTTTCAAAAATTGTCAACGCTGCAGGGATTTCATAAAATAGACCCAGAGCGATGGGAATTTGCTAATGAGTACTTTGTCAAGGGGCAGAAGCACCATCTGAAGAATATCCACAGGAGAAAGCCTATCCACAGCCACAGTCATCAACCTGGTGCACTGCCTGATAATGAGCGTGCATTATTTGAGGATGAGATTGACAGACTTACACAAGAGAAAACTGTCCTCCAGGCTGATCTCTGGAAGTTCAAGCAGCAGCAGTCGGGGGCCATTATCCAGATTGAAGATCTTGAGCGACGAGTGCTTGACATGGAGCAGCGGCAGGCTAAGATGATAACCTTCTTGCAGCAGGCTAGCAAGAACCCTCACTTTGTCAATAAGCTTGTTAAGATGGCAGAGGCATCGTCAGTCTTCGCAGATGCTTTCCACAAGAAGAGAAGGTTACCTGGGTTGGATTACGGCACCAAGACCACAGAAACTGCTAGCTTTTATGACGACCATAGCAGCACTTCCAAGCAAGATCTTTTTTTGAATGAGAACTTCTCTGATAAGCTTAAGTTGGGACTTTGTCCGGCTATGACAGAGAGCAATCTCATTACTCTCAGCACTCATAGCTCACATGAAGATAACGGAAGCCCCCATGTCAAGCATCCAGAGTGCGACAGAATGGGAATGGAATGCCTTCCGCTGGTGCCACAAATGACGGAACTCTCTGATACCGGGACGTACCTATGTCCCTCCCGGAATTCGTGCTTTATACCAGCTGTAAATGACGAAGGGCTCTTACCGTGCCATCTGAGTCTCACTCTTGCATCATCTTCAATGGATGTTGACAGAAGCCAATCCTCTAATGCTAATGGGAGCACTCTAGATCAGGGGAGAGAGAACCCAACTGAGGCAACCACGGCCACCATGGAAAAGGAAAACGGCACTGCACGATTCGATGACAACCAAAAGACATCAAGTGATGCTGGTACAGCAGATGCGAAGACACCACGAGGGGATGCGCGAGTTGCCACCGAGGTGCCTGCAGCTCCCCCTGCGGTGGTGAATGACAAGTTCTGGGAGCAGTTCCTGACCGAGAGACCGGGCTGCTCTGAAACAGAAGAAGCAAGCTCTGGCCTAAGGAGGGATCCTTCCAGGGAGCAAATGGAGGACAACAAGCAGGCATATGATGACACAAGGAATGACAGCAATGACATGGAACAGCTGAAACTTTGATTTACTTTAGCATTACCATTTCTAAAAGTGGTACAGACATACAGTGTAAGATGTTAGAATCAGGGAGCTGCAGTTAAAACATGACACGGGTGGGTGTACGACTTGCGTACGACATGAAACGGGTGTACATATTTTTCCAGAATATCTCGGATATTGAAAGAGTAATGGTTAGATTACGAACATGCATGAGTTGTGCTTTTTGTTCCGCAGTGTTCAGATTTGTTATTTCTGTTCCGATTTGCATGATTACTAGACGTTGGGTCCAATATCGAATGTTTTGCACACCGCGTTGAGAAAAGTGGATCCTAACTGGTCTACTCTATTGTTAATGCTGCCTGCAGGCAGTACCTCTGGAATTCTCAAGTCCAGAGCACACAAGACTGCTCTTGTCTGGTTGCCATGGGAGTTAAGTGCCTGAGAAAGTTTGCTCCAACGGATCTGATAAGGATTGTAGTGGTATATACATTAGAGTTTTTAAACAACTTGAATTAAAACTCAATTACTGCAAAAACAACATTATGCAGTTTTTTTTATATGTTGGTTTATTTAAAAAATGGGTATGTATGCAAAAATAAATTATTAAAGCTGGCTAATATGTATGCCAAAAGGTTAACATACCACATATATTGATATAAAAGAAGAAAATGAATTGGTGTTTGGTCCTTTGGTTTGTGACATGTGTGAAATCATGTGCTGAAAAATTGGCTTAGAATTGAATTTGCAAATGTGTTTGTTCATGTGTTTTGACAATTTGACAAGAAACAGTAAGTTTCGCTTTGGCGCCGGACGAAACTTAAAGAAAACAGTAAGTTTCCCATCTACGACGGACAAAGTTTGTTGGTCTGTCGTAAACATGCTTTGGCAACCTCATTTTCCCATGTACGACGGACCAATTTTGTGTGTCTGTCGTGAACGTGTTTTTGAGCTCATGAGTCGAACTCAATTCTCCAAGAAGCCAGTAAGTTTTGCATGTACGACGGACCAAGTTTTTGGGTCTGTCGTGGACATGCTTTTGAGCTTATGTGCCAAACTCTTTTCAAAAGGAACCGATATTTTCACTTGTACAACAGACTGATTTTGTTGGTCCGTTGTGAACGTGTTTTGCTCGGTTTTGATTTCTTCTTGAAACCGAGACTTTCATGTGTACACCGGACTGATTTTGTCTGTCCGTTGTGAATGGTTTTTTGAGTGATTTTTCATGTGTACGCCGGACAATATTTGTTTGTCCGTCGTGAATGCGTTTTTGCTGAATTAGGGTTTTGAGCAAAATTGGAATTGTGTTTGATTCGTTTTTGAGATTATGAAATTGGTGAGAATTTCATGATGATTGGACTTTATGCAATGCTCGTGTGAGTATTTGCATGGACTAATATTGAGTCAAGTCGTGGACTTGTGCTCGGATTCGTTTTGTGTTTTGTTCATGTGCAGGTATTGCTCGAAGACGAACGTGGTCGATGACGGGACCGGAACTAGGTTCATGGAGGAACTGAGGTTCGGGACTAGGTTCAGGAGGAACTGAGGTCTTGGTGGTCAAGGATGTCATGCGGGACGTTCAGGCTAAGGGAATGTTGCACATGAAGAATGGTTAGTCACGTGAGAATGGCAGGAGGTCATTCGCGTGCAAAGTGTTAGTCACGTGAGTATGGCAGGTGGCCATACGCGTGCAAAGTGTTAGTCACGTGAGTATGGTAGGGTTGCCATACGCGTGCAAGAGTTGTACTCGGCCAGGTTGGGCCAAGTGGAGTTGTGTTGAACACATGCTCTTTCTAGGATTAGGAGTGGGAATCCTTTTAGGATTAGGAATCCTTCTAGGATTAGGACTCCTTCTAGGATTAGATGTGTTTGCCTTCTTTAAATAGAGGGGTTGCCTCCTGTTGAAGGCAATCAAGCTTTGAGCAAGCTTTAGGGTTGTACTCTTTTGATGAGAGTATTTTAGACAAGAAATAAAGATCAATTCTTCCAAGATTTTTGCGTGCTACAGTAACCTGCCGCTACATGTTGTTTTCTGTTTTGGTTCTTGTTTGCATGCTTGTTCTAATTCTAGATTGGTTTTTGATCGTTGAGTTTCATCTTGGTTTGATCCATCAAAAACCTCTCTAGGGTATTGATCTAGTGTTTCTCAAGTCTAGTTGATCAATCTTTTGTCGTTCTTGTTTAATCTTGAAGTTTTGATTAGATTGATTCTCGTCAAGTTCTGGCTCAGCAAGCTTGCGAAGCTCATAACTTTTGATCCGTAAGTCCGATCGAGCTGATTCTTTTTGGGTTCAATTCGTACTGGAATCTAGTTTCTTGTGTCCAAATTTCAGATCGTTTCGACGGTTGGATCTCCGGGAATTCTCGTTTTACCGAACCTCTGTCATTCTGTTTTTGTCGAAAACGAGGCAATCATTTGGTTCTGTTTTGGGGTGAACTTTTAATAGATCAAGAATTTGGTTTTAGCTTCCGCACAATCATTCACCCCCCCTCTGATTGCTATATTCGTGTCTTTCGATCCTACAAGTGGTATCAGAGCAAGGTTTTTCTAATCTATCTTAATCGGTGATTAGATCAATGGATCGTTATTCGACAAAACCTTGTGTGTTCGATGGTGTTGATTTTCAGTTTTGGAAGGCCAAGATGGAGGCGTTCATCCAAGCACAGGGCTTCACAATTTGGGAGAAGGTCTACAAGCCATATGAAGTCCCCAAACGACAACGCCAACGATACCAATCGCACACATGTTGAAGCAAACAAGAAGGCGCGCAACTTGATCATCCAAGGCTTGGGACGCAGCCGACTTTGATCGTGTGGTTCATCTTCGATCCGATATGAGGTATGGAAATCTCTTTGTGATTACCATGAGGGTTCTAACACTGTCAAAGAGGTTCGCCAAGATATTTACAAAAAGAATACATGCGTTTTGAGATGAAACCTAGTGAATCACAGATGACTTCTTTGCACGTTTCAATAAAATTCTTAGCAATCTACGTGCTGTTGGAGTTAGCTACACTGATGCTGAAAATGCTCGACAATTGCTTAGTGCTTTGGACATGTCGGTGTGGGAGATGAAAGTAACATCTATACAAGAATCTACTACAATGAGCACACTCACATTAGATGTTCTTTACTCTAAGCTGAAGACTCATGAGTTGGATGTCCTTGCTAGGAAGAATGGACATAAATCAATTGCTTTATCCTCTCAAACTAGCATGTCTCCTAACAATACTTCTTCAAGCTTTGCCTTGTCTTTCTTGTCTTCACTAACCAATGAACAGATTGAGGAATTTCCGGAAGAAGACTTGGCATCACTCTCTTCTCGCTTTTATAAAGCTTTGCAGAATGTGAGAATGAGGAAGAAAGGTGGTGGTGGTCCTCCAAGATGCTATGAGTGTGGTGACCTCAACCATATTCGCACAAATTGTCCTAAACTTGCAGGTAAAGCATCATGGGAGGAGAAGGACAACGACAAAAGAAATGAAAAGAAGAAGTTTGATAGAAAGAAAAAGAGCTTCATCAATCGCAAGGTGGTTCACCGAGTCCTTTCCGCTCTTGAACAAGTCAATTTGAGCGATGTGGATTCGGAGAGCAGCGAGGACGATGCAACTCCAAGCAAGCATGAGTTGACGGGATTGTGTCTCATGGCCAAAAGCAGCGACAGCTTCATGGAGGACAGCAACGACAGCGACTTCAATGAGGTAGATCCTTCTTATGATGAATTAGCCAATGTCATGTCTGCCTTGGAAAATTGCTTGACAAACGTGATAGAAAAATTAAGAAACATGATATTCTTGTGGAGTCATTGAATGCTGAAATTGCTAGACTTAAGACCTTGATTCCTGATGATGATACTTGCAAATCATGTGACTTAATTTACAATGAGCTCACCTTGCTTAGGAAAGAACATGCTCTTCTGTTACATCTAAATGATAAAAATGAGAAACATGTTAAAAATGCTAGCTGTTCCACTGATGAATTGCATGGTTCAACTTCTTGTTCTAAATGCTCAACTCTTGAATTGAAGTTAAAAGATGCAAATGCTAGGGTTTCTCAAATAACTGATAATCTGCTCACACATGAGGTTCTTTCATGCTCTACTTGTCGTAAGCAAAAAGGGAAGGTTGATATTCCTTGCAATAATTGTTTAACTCTTGCTAAGAAAGTTGATTACTTGCAAAGTTCTTTGGAACGATTCACTAATGGCAAGAAAAAACTAAACATGATTTTGGATCAATCAAAAGTCAGCACTCATAATAAAGGTTTAGGTTTTGATTCTTATGCTCATCATAAATCACATGTTCCCACTGTTGTTAAAGCACTTGACGGAGGAAAATTTGAAATTGTCAATGAGCCTAAGAAAACTGTCTTTAAGTCTGCTGGAGTGTTATCTTCTACTATGATGAATGCAAATGTTGCTTCTACTTCTAAAGCCAAACATCCTGTTAAGTACACTTGCACTCATTGTGGTAGAGATGGACATTTAGTAGATTTTTGCTTTAGACTAGCCAAACAACAAAAGAAAGAAAGAGCTAAGGCTAGGTCTAATTTCAGAAAGGCACGCTTTGCTTCTCACTACGTGCCTAGGGTGATGCAATCACCTTTTGTTGCTAGAAACACGGGAACAGGCAAATTTGATTTTGTGCATAAGACTACTCGTGTTGTGCCTACTGTTGTCCGTCGTGTGTCTCAAGATCGATTCCTAAACATCTTATTTCTAACCCCAGTACCGAGACCTCGACACTTTCTGCTTCTATGTAGGCTTCTCACGCGAGGAGGGAGAACATGTGGCTAGTGAATTTCGGATGCTCACTTCATATGTTCAGTGATAAGATTTGGTTCTCCTTCACTCGCGCATCTCGTGCTAAAAGTGTTATTTTTCAAGATGCTTCTTCCACCTCTGTTTTCGCAAAAGGCACTAGTCCAAATAGTGCAGGTACAGGTGCATATGTTCAGGGAGAGAGTGTCTTTGTTCATAAAGATGATGATGATGCTGTTGAGGATGAGATAATTAGAGGTTTACATGAGAGACTCTTCCCACGTGCTTGTGTGTGCTTGTTTTCAAGCTTCCCACGTGCTTCACATCGACAAGCATTCAAGTGAACTTTCAGGTATCTCCATGGTACTCAAGATTTTGGCATTTGACTTTCTGCTTCCTTATGCATTAGTTTAAGAGCTTATTCTGATGTTGACTTTGGAGGATGTTGAATTGATTTGGTTCGTGCCACCTCTTGAGTAATCCCCTTTCTTGAGCATATTGATACTGGATTTCACTTTCTTAGAGATCATGTTGAAAAAGAAAATATTGTGCTTCATCATGTGGATACTGAACATCAATTGGCTGACATTTTCACAAAACCTTTGTTTTCTTCTCGTTTTGCTTTTATTCGGGGAGAACTTGGGATTGTTCATCCAATGGGTTTGTTTTGAGGGGGAGTTTCCTTGCCAAGTTCTTTCACTTAATGAGCTCACTTTATCATATTTCTTTATATACTATGTAATTGAGCTAATATATGATAATCTAAATTGTTCCACTTGAACTAAAAATGACATTGCGGAATTCCTTAGACTGATTGCCTATAGCTAAATACTCTGTGGCTTTATTGAATCTTCTTGACAAATTTGGGCTATGAAGCAAGTGTGTTTTCAACTTTACTCTTTCATAAGACCTTTTAATCATTTTTGCATGTTTACAATCAAAGAAAAAGAAAAGAAAAAGGGAATCAATAAAAAAGGGTTGTTAAAAGCAAAAGCTTCAAGTTGTATGCTTCAGGCATGCTTTCCTTAAAAAATAAGATGTATGCTTCAAGCATGCCATTCCCTCAAAGATAAGATGTATGCTTCAAGCATGCCATTCCTAGAAAATAAAAGAAGTATGCTTCAAGCATGCCACATGCGATTTATTGTTTAAAGATTAAATTGGTCTACTAGATTGGAGTTGAAACTACTTGCTCGCCCTAAGTTGTTAGTTGCTTCAATTTTTAAAGCCTTGCTTTTTCTGCTAAGATCTTGCTTAGTACTTGGCTATAGTTGACTAAATTGAGGTTGAGATGCATGTCATTTCCTAACTTGTTAAAATCACATCAAGATCATGTATTTTGCATATTATGTGATATATAAGGTTATATGATCGAATGAGCTCATCTTTTCCTATCTTGGCACTCCCTTGTTTCTCCTTGTGAAATCTTTGCTACAGGAAAAATTTTGAACTTGTTCTCTCTTTTGTACTCTTGATGAATCCATTGTCAAAGGGGGAGAAATTTGGGGATCGTTGAAAAGTTTAAGAAAAAAGGGGGAGAAGAAAAAGGGGGATTTGTTTCTGGCATTTTGAGAGAAGTTTGGAGATTGTTGGAATTCTTGGACACATTGCACATTGACACACATTTTCTTGAACCGATATTTTCACTTGTACAACAGACTGATTTTGTTGGTCCGTTGTGAACGTGTTTTGCTCGGTTTTGATTTCTTCTTGAAACCGAGACTTTCATGTGTACACCGGACTGATTTTGTCTGTCCGTTGTGAATGGTTTTTTGAGTGATTTTTCATGTGTACGCCGGACAATATTTGTTTGTCCGTCGTGAATGCGTTTTTGCTGAATTAGGGTTTTGAGCAAAATTGGAATTGTGTTTGATTCGTTTTTGAGATTATGAAATTGGTGAGAATTTCATGATGATTGGACTTTATGCAATGCTCGTGTGAGTATTTGCATGGACTAATATTGAGTCAAGTCGTGGACTTGTGCTCGGATTCGTTTTGTGTTTTGTTCATGTGCAGGTATTGCTCGAAGACGAACGTGGTCGATGACGGGACCGGAACTAGGTTCATGGAGGAACTGAGGTTCGGGACTAGGTTCAGGAGGAACTGAGGTCTTGGTGGTCAAGGATGTCATGCGGGACGTTCGGGCTAAGGGAATGGTGCACATGAAGAATGGTTAGTCACGTGAGAATGGCAGGAGGTCATTCGCTTGCAAAGTGTTAGTCACGTGAGTATGGCAGGTGGCCATACGCGTGCAAAGTGTTAGTCACGTGAGTATGGTAGGGTTGCCATACGCGTGCAAGAGTTGTACTCGGCCAGGTTGGGCCAAGTGGAGTTGTGTTGAACACATGCTCTTTCTAGGATTAGGAGTGGGAATCCTTTTAGGATTAGGAATCCTTCTAGGATTAGGACTCCTTCTAGGATTAGGTGTGTTTGCCTTCTTTAAATAGAGGGGTTGCCTCCTGTTGAAGGCAATCAAGCTTTGAGCAAGCTTTAGGGTTGTACTCTTTTGATGAGAGTATTTTAGACAAGAAATAAAGATCAATTCTTCCAAGATTTTTGCGTGCTACAGTAACCTCGTCGCTACAGTGTTTTCTGTTTTGGTTCTTGTTTGCATGCTTGTTCTAATTCTAGATTGGTTTTTGATCGTTGAGTTTCATCTTGGTTTGATCCATCAAAAACCTCTCTAGGGTATTGATCTAGTGTTTCTCAAGTCTAGTTGATCAATCTTTTGTCGTTCTTGTTTAATCTTGAAGTTTTGATTAGATTGATTCTCGTCAAGTTCTGGCTCAGCAAGCTTGCGAAGCTCATAACTTTTGATCCGTAAGTCCGATCGAGCTGATTCTTTTTGGGTTCAATTCGTACTGGAATCTAGTTTCTTGTGTCCAAATTTCAGATCGTTTCGACGGTTGGATCTCCGGGAATTCTCTTTTTACCGAACCTCTGTCATTCTGTTTTTGTCGAAAACGAGGCAATCATTTGGTTCTGTTTTGGGGTGAACTTTTAATAGATCAAGAATTTGGTTTTAGCTTCCGCACAATCATTCACCCCCCCTCTGATTGCTATATTCGTGTCTTTCGATCCTACAACATGACTCTTGAAGGAATGATTTGCTCACTGCCGAAGATAAGTAGTATATTTGAAGGGAAATTCACGATTTGTCGCTCAATGCCTCACTGGTGTGTGTCCATAGGCAACAAATCAGCCAGATGATAGGTGGCAGATCCTGAAATGATAACGAATAGAGTGATAATCCAAATATTTTTCCTATATTTTATTATACATGCTACCGAATTGTCATATGAAATCACAACTGAGATGTAATGGCAATTTGCAATAGTGGCATTGCCATGTTACACTTGCACGTGCTTCAGATGGACTCCTGCTAGCTTCTGTATGAATACTTGTTTCACTATAAATCAAGTTCTGTATATATTACATGTGAGAGAGAGAGAGAGAGACTACAAAGCATATCTTGCTGGCTGTAAAGAAAGAAAAGAAAAGGACATGAATAACAAATAAACAGTTCTTTGATAAACGTGGAACTAAGCGAATCGGCAAAATAGAATGAATGACTTACCATCAGTGGACGGAAAACACGGTGGATGCTTTGCTAGTAGGCAATCAAGTGGACGCCGTCAATCGCAGTAGGCGGCAGCGTCGGCTTGAGAATTACGGAGGTTCCTTTGAAATTTTGAATCGTTCCTGGTATGCAGCGCAAATAGACGGGGAAAGGTTAAGTCGTGAACGCTGCAACGGTACCTGAAGAATGGCAGGTGTGTACGCATGGTGGACTGATCCATGCCGGCGCCGGAAGTATAGTACTACTTGCAGTGGTGGTGGCGTCGGCATGAGTGCTTAACGGTGGCAACGTGCGTTTTTGTGGATCTCACCAGGGAGATCAACAATTGGACGACAATGGGGGAGAGAAGACGGGCGGCCGTGACATACCGTATTAGTTTTCCTTTTTTAGGTGCCCTATTGGTTTTTCTCCTATACAGGGGAAGGAAAGTACATAGATGTCAGACCCCGGAATAACACCTTCGAAATCCTCTGTGTATTATGTACTAGTCCAGGAAATGCTAGTACACACAGCAGAAATGAAACCATAGCATATCCGTCGTTCTTTATTAAAGATAAATATTCTAAGATACAAATGAAATGGCGCGCAGGCCAACGAATAAATAAACGAATAAATGAAAGCAGCGGAAATAAAGATAAATAGATAGAGCCCAATTAATTTGCCACAGGCAATCGACTGGGGGCACGGCCTAGTCCAGCTGGTCCTCACCATCGTGATACTCCTCCTCTGAATTGATAAATTAAGCAAGGGTGAGTACATACGTACTCAGCAAACCACACCGGAAATACAGTATAAATGTACGGGTAATCAAAGGATGGCAATATGGTTTATTTAAGCATAAAGCAACAGTTTAATAACATTTTCAATAATTTTAAAAGGCATACTTTATTCCAAAATCAAATCTATACAGTTTTAACTCAGGAATCTCTCCTGGAATTGGCTAAGTTTTACCCATGATGGACTCCCTCCATCCAACATTATTTTCCGAAAATCCAATTTTAATTTACCAAAGTCTAATCTGAAAATGGCTTGCTCGGCATGTCCATAACCGCGGGCGCGGCTAATCGATTAGTTTGACACTCTGCAGAGGTTGTACAACTTTACCCACAAAACATAATATTTCCCTTTTATGTCAACACACTTCCTTTGGTGAGTGACAGAGAAACATATGACAAGGCCCCTACATTAAAATCATACACGTAGTCATGCCCGCTAAGGTTTCACCGCTGAAAGACTCCCTCTAATCAGAAGCCCCCTCTTGCGCCGAAGTGGCAGCATCTCGCTTTCACCACACCACTACCCCCATATGGCATGACTGTCCATGAAATGATTTAATAAGGATAGCCAGGTCTGTCCCATTCCAGACTCGTGGTAGTACGGTTAGGCTTTACATTCAGCGAAACTCAGACCGGTCCTTAATTGACTAGGCGAGACTTTCCACAAACCCAGAACCATGACCTCCCCACTTTCCAACCAATTCTCGTCCGGTCTAAGTCATTTTCATTTTAACCATACTAATCTCCACATTATCACTAACATTGATCACTATAAGTTTCCACATGAACAAGATATCATTTTGGCATAAAGTTCCCCAAAATTTCCTAAGTTTAGTTCTAAGCATGGCTAAGCAATGTCTAACTATTACCATAGTCGTAATTCATATTTTTACTAAGGTTACAAGGGTATCGGAATTCAAATGTCAAAGGTCGCATGTCAAAATTGGATTTAACTATCATTTAAAACTAGGTCGAAAATTAATGTCTATAATAAATAAGTATGCAATAATTGTAAATACAACATACAAGTTCATAAAACTGGGAGCAACATGGTCAAGGGGGTGTGACTTGCCTGGTTCGACGAGTTGCTGCTCGAAACCGTCGTTCGGGAACTCCTCGGACTCTCCGTAATCTACGCGTGAAAAATAACCAAATTCAAATAAGACTCAAAAGAATACAAATAAACACAAATTGAATTTCAAACTAGCTCTAAACTAAAGTTTGGGATTTCTAATGAATTTAGGAAGAAGAACGGAGCCAATCGGAGTTCGAATGGGCGAAAACGGGCTCCCGAAAGTTTAAAAACAAATAAAACAGACTTTTCTGGATTTTTCGGAATTTTTAAATCATTTTTAAAATAAAAACCGGACTTACTGCGTCATGCTGACGTCAGCAGCAAAAACGGCTTTTCAGATTTTATTTTTAAAACGAAAATCGCTTTATGACGTCATAAAGGTTTTTGAAATTTTTTTTTTCTTTTTCTTTTCCTTGGTGGCAAGGCCCGGTCCACTCGATCCTGTCTTGACAAATAAGACGCGACGGTCTTGGCCGAAAGCGGAGCCGAGGGCGCGGGCGAAAGCGGCCGGCGAGCGGCCGGCCGGGAAGGAAGGAGGGCGGCGCAAGACCGCGACGGGCGGCGGGCGGCAAAGCCGGGCGGCGCTGGGACCGGAGGAGGCGGGCGTCTGGCGACGGGTGCGCTGCTCGGCGACTCACGAGCCGAGGACGGCTGGCGGCGGGCGGGCGGCGGTGGGAGGAGAGGGAGCGGGAGGGAGAGGGGAGGGCACGGAGGAGAGGGGTCCCGTGGGGGCTCTTTGTATAGGGGCGAGGCGGCTGCAACGGCCGCTGCGAGATCACATGGCGGTTGCGCAGGCTGGCGGCGGGGACACGGCGCGGAGGAAGCGGGCGGCGGTTGCGGCTGGAGGAGAAAAATCCGGGCGCTACAATAGATTAAGGGGGTTTCATCTTTATACTGCCAGAGATTAAGCCTTAAAAGCATTCACAAGCCCATCTGGTACCAACTGTACCAGCCACTATTCCAACCGTAACATTAATCATCAGCCGGGGATCAGACTCAACTCCACCTCATGGATAGCCCAATACTGCCCCCTGACTGTAGCACTTTTATAAACATCCGAGCCAGCGGCTCGACATCATTTCATTTCCAATTTAAAAGCATTTGAACTAACTAACAGGAAATAGTAATAACTAACTTAACATGGCATGAGTTAATAATCTAGGGTTACAAGGGTATGATATGGTTCAATATTTTTCAAGGAAGTTCCATGAGCAATTCGGCATTATCTAGTTATCATGTCATTTTAAAGTAACGGTTTTCAATATTTCAACATACAGCAAAATAATGCTATAGAAATTAAGTACTAACTATAACATGGCATGACTAGGTTCAACATGATCAATGGTGTATGGCTTGCCTTGCTCGGCGATCGGATCGGCTAAATCATAGGGGAAGTAGTCGTTCCCGGTGTCCGTCTGGTCTAGATCCTGCTCCGGCTCCTGCTCCTGCTCCAACGGCGGCTCGACAGTCGTATCTAGCACGGAAGAGGCAAATAACATAAATAAACAAAAAACAATAACCAAAAACGAAAAAGGAATCTGAAACGAAAACCGAAAACCGGGCCGGGGAGAACGGAGGGCAAAAATGGGCTTTTTTCGGATTGCAGAGTGGAGGGCATTTTTGGACTTAGTGGGTTGAAATGGGCCAGGGTTTACGGAATTTTTCGGGGTTTTTCTGGGCTTTTTTCTGGATTTAAAATGAATTTCCGAATTAATTAAATAATTAAAAATCCGAAAAAACGAATTTCGGCAAGAACAATAACGGGCCGAAACTGGCTGGCCCATTTGGCCGTTACGGCTCGGGCGAGCGTGCGCGCGCTGGGCTCGGCCCACGCGTGCGACGCAACCGGGGAGGGAGAGCGCTAGGGTTAGGATTTTTGCAGGGCGACCGGAGCTTGGCAGCCGGAGCCGAAGACGGAGACGGGGAGGGGAGCTCACCACGGGAGGCGAAGGGGGCTGGGCAAGTTGGGCTCGGGGTTTTCGACGGCTTTTATAGGCGAGGGCGAAGCGCCCATGGCGCGGCGGCGGGGGCGGCGGAGACGGGACGTGCGACGTGCAAGGCGTCGTGGTGACGGGACGGCGGCGTGCAATGGGACGTGGCTGTAGGAGTGCGGCGACGTGCGCGCAGTGGTGGCGGGGCGTGCGACGGGACGACGACGTGCGGGCATGGGTGCGCAAGGGCGGCGGCGGGGACGAGCGAGCTGGGCTAGGCCAGAGGGAGCAGGCTGGCGGCCCAAGAGCAAAGGGGAAATTTTGCCCAAACAAGAAGAAAACAATTTCAAATTCAAAAATCCAAAATCCAAACAAAATCCAAAAGAACTTCAACTAAATTCATTTTGAATTTTTAGGGTTATTTCATCGGACATACTAGCGTATAAGCTGCTGCAGATCATCGTCGAACGCACTTTCGCAAAACCAAACCAAATGTTGCCTGGTCGTACTCAATATATCAGCAAAGCCATTGCGGCAGCGTTTAATTAGCTGCCTTTTGTTAGATAGGTGAGGTAATTAGCTGGCTTTTGTTAGATAATGTTGCGTTGTTTAGATTCTGTTTGGCAGAGCTCTAGATTTATTAGATCCGTAGATATGGTAGAGCTAGGTATTCTTAGCTTCACTAAATCTGTGGGGTTGAAGTTATGGATATATTAAGAGTGTTTAGATGAATCATTTTGTTCATATTTTAGAATAAAATTATAAATTTAATTCACTTCATTTTAACCTACAAGTTTCAAATCTGAGATAAAAATAGAATACGAAGTCCTACCAAACAGAGTAGCCGCTCCCCTCACGCAATTCTCGTTGCACCAAACCTAACCTGCATTGACAGCCCCACGTGTCATTGACAGCGCCTCGCCATTTGTCCCCCTCCTCCTGAGACCCAAATCCTTTCCGTTCTTTGCTAGCAGTAAAAACGAGACCCAAATTACATAAATGTCTGGCCACACTTACAGTTTAAAATCCAAACATGGAAGACGTCATGTTGAAAACCGTCTTTTCCATCAATAAAACATACTCTGGCCAAATATGCTTTCCCTTCACGGTATATCTCTATCCTTTTCTCTCTCTGACGAGTCGGGTCCGCTCATCAGCCTAGGGCTGGAAACGAGCCGAGCCGAGCCCGGCTCGGCTCGGCTCAGTGCGGCTCGGACTAGTGACGAGCCGAGCCAGGCTCGGCTCGGCCGTGCGGCGAGCCCAAACAGTCGGCTCAGCTCGGCTCGAGCTCGGCTCGCGAGCCAGCTCGTTGGCTCGCCGAGCCAATGCATTTTACAATAAGATATGTGATGAACTAATGATCGCTATTCGCTGCCATCTTCTAAATAATAAGGGTGACAGCAGATTCATATAAACAACTGTCATCAAGCACATTCATATAAAATATATCAAGAAAACATGAATCTGCTCTGAATCTGTCATATAAATAATAAGGATGACAGCAATTTCATATAAAATGATAGCATTGACAGATTCAAAGCAAGAAATGCTTGATGACAGTTGTTCACCATAAGTAATCAAGTACATAACAATAACATTGCTTCAAAGCCAAGGCTCAAAGTCTCAAACAAAATAGATGATCCAATCATCCAACCAACATCACATGCTCTAAAACTTAATGACAACACGCAATACAAATCACAACAAAATAGATGATCCAACACATTGACTCATGAATTATGATCATCATGCATTTCTCTCCCTTCCTGCCCTCCATGCTCCATTTGACCATCTCCACTAATCCAAGTTTTGAACCTACAACCACAAGTCAAATAAGCTATCTGAAATTAAACATTTAAACAACCATAGATGTATTTTGCAGTTAATAATATTAACTTACTAGTCACTACTAAATAATAGTAGTGGCTTAGTTGCTCTCTATCACACTTGTAGGAAATGGGATCGTCTCAACATTATCTTCATCATCTTTTTCCTAAAAATATAAGTCATTAGCCATTTAGCCATACCAAATTAGTTCAAATCAAACCAGCCATGAATGAAAAAAAATTAATGCAAGATGAACATACCACAAACATAGGAGCCTTATTATCATCATGTCCACCTCTAATCCAACTAGAAGCACATATCAATGCCTCCACCATAGATGGACTTAGAGAACTGCGAAAATCATCTAGAACTCTACCCCCCCCCCCCCGTGCTGAAAGTTGATTCCGAAGACACGGAGGTCGCCGGTATAGTCAAGAATTGTTTTGCCATCTTGGACACCACCGGAAATCTATGTGAATTCAACTTCCACCATTGAAGCAAATCAAACTCTTTGTTACCTAAATCCTCATTCTGCTCATCCAAATATATGATCAACTCACTCTTTGATGGACTCGCAGAAGTAGACGATAAGAATGACTAAAATTCACTTGAGGCGGATGGTAAAGAGCAAGAGGTATTAGCAGATGAAGATGAAGCTCCACAAGTCTTACTCATAGCAGTCTTCCTTTGATGATGTTCCCTCTCATATTTTTCATATAGCCTATCTAACTCCTCACGAACATCTGCTATCTCAGTTTCAATTTTTGAGGCTTCAAAAATCTTACCAAAGCACCACTCCACATATCTCATCTTATACCTTGGGTCTAGGATGGTAGCAATCACCATCATATTGTTTTTGTCTTCCCAATACTTATTGAACTTTCCCATCATTGCATTGCCCATTTCTTTCAAATTGAAATCATCAGAAACCATTGCTGCCCTCAAAGCAACCTTTACATCCACAATATGAGAATAAAATATATTTGCTGTTGGATATGTTGAAGCTGAGAATGCAGTGCTAACTTTAGCTAAACATGCAAGAATTGGCTCAATTGCTGCAAACAAATCCCATTCTGTAGCTGTAGGCTCCCATCTATAATTTGCATCTATATCGGCATATAATTGTATTGCTTCCTTATATGCAATGCTAGTACTCAACATCTTATATGTTGAACCCCACCTTGTTGATACATCTAGTCTCAACCCTTCCCCAAGTGGCAATGCAAGAGATCTACAAATTTCGACAAATTTATGCAACCGAGAAGGGGACTTTTTGATGTACTTCACAGTTTCTCTTATATTACTTATGAGAGGTGCTAACACAGCTGTCCCATCATTCACTACCAAATTGATAATATGAGCACAACACCGAACATGAAAATATTTTGCGAGGAAAGCATTGCCTTGTCTAGCTACAAACTTTGCCTTTAAACCACGAACAGCAACATCATTGTTCGAAGCATTATCCAAAGTGATGGAAATGATTTTATCCTCTATCTTCCAAGCAGCAACACACTCATAAACAGCTTGAGCAATGACAGGTCCAGCATGTGGAGGATCTAACTCAACAAAGTTCAACACACGGCATTGCATTTTCCAATCATTATCAATGTAGTGTGCAACTAAACACATATAGGACAATGTTTGGTTAGATGTCCACAAATCAGTGGTTAAGGCAATGCTATCCACATATCTAAGGACCTTTCTTAGTGATTCTTTTTCAGATTGAAACACCTTCATGCATTCAGCTCTAATTGTTTTTCTACCAATGAACTCATAGGCAGGATTTAAATACTTCATTGCTATGTTAAACCATGTATGCTCAACCATCTTGAATGAGTACTCATGAACTATTATCATCTTCGCAAACAATTTTCTAACTTGTTCATGATTATAATCTCTAGGAGCAATAATAGTTGGGAGACCAGACCCAGAGTCACCTGCCTTTGAAGGAGCAAAGTTTAGAAGGGCTTGATCTTGCTTCTTTGCCAAATACTTCAAGTATGTGTCACATTTCTTCGTATGTCTCAATAGATGTGACGTAGTTGACCCTTGCTTGTAAGAATACAACTTCTTACAGTACCCACATTGTGCCTTTGATACCATCACCCCCTTTTCAGTCAGAGATGGCACCTTCATCTTTGTAAAAACATCCCAAACACTAGATGATGTTTCACCTTTGACCTTCACCCCCTTTCGTCGCTTTTTCCCTCTTTGATGAGCTCTACCAACACTACCATCCCCAGAATTATCTTCATCCTCCTCGGAGCCTTCAATTGTCATATGCCCACCCTCTTCTTGATCACCTGGCAATGGCATTGCTATCTCGTCCTCAGACATCTCATCATTCATGTCATAAGAATTATCTTCTTCTTCAATTTCAGTCGTTTGTTCCCTTGCATAAAACCTGAGAACATGTAACAAAAATCACGTCACATACTAGCATATAGATATAGATTCTTAGCTAAGACTAAGTCTAAGCATGCTTACCGGCTTGGCTAGAGGGACACCACTGACGCCTAGCAGTGGCCGGGCTGAGGGCCTCTTCCCCTTCCCTTTCGCCACAGTTGATTCCATCTCCATGTCAATCTGTATATATATATCATCATCCTCATATCAATCTCATATCAATCTGTATATATATCATCATTCTCATATCAATCTCATATCAATATGTATATATATATCAAATCGTGAAGCTATCTACGGGGAGAAAAACAGAGAGCAACAACATTTGTCTACAAATACAATGGATCCTAAACACTAAAACCAATTGAATCCTATTCAACAAGAGAAGTAAAAGGGCTTCGCAACTTATTCAACAGTCAACACACAACATCATCCCTGCCAAATGCAATACAGATACAGAAGACAAACATGATGTCCCCACGGAATCAGCACTATTCAATCAGTTACAGAAATGAAAGCAAATCAATTCTACTTGCATCATCACCCTACTCTCAAATAGATCCACTTGAACTCTGAATACAAATACCACTGGTGCATCACTCACCTGCCAAATGCCAATCTCCGCAAGATCTACGGAAATTCCAGACTCTACGGGCGGCCGAGCGTCAGGGGCGGCGGCGGGGGTCGATGTAGCGTGACCGGGCGTCGAGGGCGACGGCCCGGGCGGCGAAGCGACGAGGGTCGGGGCGGGAGGGGCGGGTGTCGGGGACGGGGGTCGGGGGCGGGTGTCGGGGGCGGCTGGAGGTGGAGGGATAAGGGATTTGGCGATTTGGGATGAGTATGGGGCGGCTGGAACGTGGTCTGCGTGGAGGACTGGAGTCTGGAGGGATTTGGACTTTGGAGTAGCCTGCACTGAGCCGTTCTGGCCCACTCCCCAGCCCCCATGCGCCGAGCCGCTCGTGGCTCGAGCCGAGCCGGCTCGGTCCAAAAACGAGCCTGACAAATAGGCTCGGCTCGGGCTCGGTCCGAGCCGCGAGCCAGGACGAGCCGAGCCAGGCTCGGTCGAGCCCGAGCCGAGCCGTGAGCCACGAGCTTTTTGTCCACCCCTACATCAGCCCCTCTCCAGCCAACTAATCGAACGTAGTGCCCGACCCATTCAAACCGATAACAACAGTTTTATATCTTGGTTGGAAGTCTCGTTCTTGGCAGAGATAAAATCTCGATCCATTCATATAAATCCTCACTGAAAATGAATCTTTCAAACATCTTATTGTAAGCAGGGGTCCAAATTTCGGCGAAATTCCGCAAGATCCCAGCAAATCTCGGAATTCGGACCCCTCCGAGATTCAAAATCTCGAAAAATTCAAAAAAAAAATTCAAATCTCGAATTTCTCGGCGAGATCTCGGCAATTTCGGACGAGATTTGGTAGTTTTTTTTGCCGGATTTTGATTTTTGTGCATTGTATTTGCTTGGGTTTAGGATCAAGATCATCCACAAAAAATTTCAAAATTTTTTAACATTTTTTTGATCATTTTTTGGTCGGTTCAATTTGTCGGTTAGGACTTTTCGAATTTTTTAAAATTTTTCAAGATTGATCATCTTCTGAAAATTTTATAGGAATATTATGGATGTGTTAGGACCATTCACAAAGATTTTCAAAATTTTCTAAAGTGGTTTGAACTTTTTTAATACATAGGAACTTTTCTAGTCCATTCACATAATCACATGCACAATGTTGCATTTAAGTGAAGGGCATTGGATGAAAAAATTGTCGCAAATTTATGTCAGGAGAGGTAGTATGAAACTATGAATAATAATCTGAAAGAAAGTAGAAGTCTTAAATGATTTATAATGGAGGTGGCCCTTTTCTTTATTTTGATGAAGCCCTTAGATGACATGTTAATGAAACAAAAAATAGAAATCTAATTACTTCCATACCTTATTAGGACATATTGAAATTACCACCGGTTGGTTGCGGGATATTTAGGTATGATCAATTCATGTATGTGCTTGGATTTGGTGATCCTCTTTGTAGTGATGTAGTTAAATTGAGAGTTGTTAGGGCATAGTGATATCTTTGGTGCGAATCAGAGTGCTTAAAGTGCGTGGTTGTATCATGTGATGTGTGTAGTGATGTAGTCTTGTATAATTTACCTTGGGATGAAGCAATTCAATCCGGTTGGGCTATAGTTTTAGATATGATAAAATACACATACCAGGAAATTTTTTCTGAAAGGGCAGACGAATTCCTCAAATTTTTATCACGACTTTACCACTGTTAGATTTTTTAAAAATTCCTCATGCTTGATCATCATCTCAAATTTTTATGGGAATATTATTAATGTCTGAGGACCATCCAAAAAAAATTTCAAAATTTTTTGACGTGTTTTGGATCATTTTTCGGACGGTTCAATGTGGACCGAAATCTCGGTTATTTCGCCTGAGTTCTCTGTAATTTCGGCCGAGATCTCGAATTTCCCGGTTGAAAAAAAACTGGATTTAAAATTTGGTTTTTGCATTTCGTCTGGATTTTGCCCGAAATTTCCGAATCTCGCCGAGATTTCGGATTTCGGCCACCTCCGAGATTTTTCCAAAAACGAGATTTGTAACCTTGATTGTAAGTACGTAACCAGGGCCATTTCAAGGTGCTGACCATGACCGGCTTAAGGCCTGTTTATTTCAAGGTGCGGACCATGACCGGCTTAAGGTCTATTTGTTTTTTGCTTTTGATTCTGAATTCTAGCCTAAAAGCTTGAATAAAAAATAAACAGCTTGATTCCAGCAATCGATTCTTACAATCCATCATATCCATGTACATTAGAATCTACAATCCACATCGTATGTACCTTTGGATTTCAGCTTTTGAAAAATCAGCTTCTCTACAACCATAATTCAGAATCAGCTTTTAAAAAATTCAGAGAAGAAAAACACCTCCAGTTTCTCCTTTTTCCGCATTACCAACGCGCCCTGCCGTTCTGTTCAATGCCTCACACACACTACTGGACCGATCCGTCCGTGCCGGTCTGTGTTTTTACCACGCCGTCCCACCGACTCGGCGTCGTTGCGCTGCGGGCCTGATCTTTCAAATTGTTGGTTCGCGCACGTGATCCGTATAAATTTGCACGGACTGTTCTCCTGCTCATTCCCGCCGTCGTCATCTCTTCCTTCTTATCTTCTCTCTCCTCTGCGCGGGAGCGAAACCCTAGCTAGCGATTTGCCTTGTTTGTTTGGGCGCGGTCGACTTCGTTGCGCTGGGACTAGACGATGCGGCTGGAGGCAGTAATAGATGCGTTCTCCGCACGCCCGCACCATGTTGAAAGTGGACCGTAGACGGAAACCCCAACGACGGCCAGGAGCATGTTAGGATGCGTTTGGTTGCCTGTACCAAGTGGTACATGTATGAGATGATTAAAGAAAAAAGTTATCAATGTGTTTGGTTGCTTGAATGGAACCATCCTATTCTGGATCAAGTGATACAAATTTGAGGAATATTCTCTCTAGATACTGAACCATCTCATTCACCTAAAATAATAAAACTAAATGGTACAGGATCATTCCATTTGATTGAATCTCATCCCATGAACCAAACACACCCTTAATGACCCACACGGAATCCCCAATGACGACCCAAACCAATGCCTGGTCGGACCATGTTGAAATTGGATCCTGGACGGGATCTCCACACTGACGGCCCTGGCCACATTGCAATTGGATCTCACCGATCCACACGACCACACAGTAAAAACGAGAGATGAAAAAAGCCCACCAGGTCAATCAATGCCTCCCCAGCCCCTCTTTGCTAACGTCTTGTTTTTTTGGAAAATGTTTAAGAGTAGGGCTGAAAACGGAAAGAATAATTTGCTCGTTCCGGAGCCAGATCTAGTCTAGTCTGGACTCACAAGCCATCTCAACGTCTAACCGGTTTTCATAGTTCATCCCAGATATCAATTAAGTTCCAGATTCATAGAAGGTGGTATCCACATCTGAGACTATGCCTCGTTTGATAATTTGGAACCGGAGTGTTTTTATTAGATTCTGAAAAAGACCCAACCAAACGGACTAAAGCTTAGAACGATTCTTCTCGGATCGTTTCTTCTTTTTCCACTCTATAGCTGAATCGGTCTCAACCCAGTTCCACCGATTCACAGAATCCAACATAAAACGTTTTTACCAAGAATCTGGAACCGTTTCCATGTCCACTACAATCTGGAACCATACCAAACATGACCTATATATCCGGAAAGTAATATATATTGTTTGTATAAAATTCTCTCTGTTGGAAAATAGAAGAAAACTAAAAAAGGGATTTGAATTTATGCATTTTGATCTTAAATAAAATTTTGGCTTTTGATCATATTTTACCTGCTCAAATTAAATCCTTTGAAATTTTAGATAATAGAAAAGGCTTAAACCATTCAAGAAAATTCTGAAGACCCAAAATAAATATTTTTTTAGTTCTTGTGATGTTAGTATTAGATGCTTGTAATACTGGATATGCTTTTGTATGAACTTCGTATGTTGTGTCAAACTTATATCGTGCCGTTGTATCGAAGTCACAACACACTTATATCGTGCCATTGTATCGAAGTTAGCCATGAAGTTATGCCATGCACTCATGTCAAAACGTTGGTAAGCAAATAGTGCCTCGTAGGGCAAAACACTATTACTTTCTATTTGTATGTAATATCAGCATATTTATTTGTTACCGATTATTATCCGACAAATATTCGTTATGTTTCTGTATTTCGAATAATCAAAATTTATATTCATATTTGTATTCAAATCTAGAGAAAAATATAGGTTAGGATAGAGGAATAATGTCTTGGGCCATTGGGCCCTGGGCCTAAGACCTAGCCCAAATAATAGTGCTAATTACTGTTTATTTTTTATTTGGGCCAAGGCCTGGTATTGACTTGGCTTCACTCGGTGTCCCGACCGACTGGCCCAGTCCCAGCCACTAGAGGCATCAAGCACGCGCATTCGCGCACCCCACGCCCGAGCTGACTAGCTGAGGTCACGCCGCGCCGCTCGAGCCCGAGCCGAGGTCCGCCACTGCCGACCAGGCCCCGCAGATCCAGTGAAGCTCATACCACGGGCCACCGCCGCCGCTCTAGCCCACCCGCTGGCCACCGCCTCCGACCCTGGCTCAGCCCACTAGCGAAGCTGAAAGACTGGAGGCAAGATCCCGGCGAACTGGTGCAGTAGGCCAGTAGCACACCATTTCACATATCTCGCCAACGGCGGCACGACCGGCCGCTGCCCGCTGCCCTCGGCCCGCCCGCTGGCCGCAAGCCCGCAAGGTGCCAACGGACTTACAAGATTTCAAGATTGGGTGGGACATGCTTTCTTTCTTTCTTTTTCAGGGGTTACAAAAGATTGGGTTTTTATCAACTGATCGAGGGGTTTGCTTGAGCTGAAGCTCATCTCTTTCTGCATCCTTTCAGGTGTATCGGATGACGAGGGATGCTATCATGTGGCAGTGTAAGGAGTTAAATAATCCTACTGATTGAAACGACCCCAAATTCAAAATGAATTTAGTTGAGTTCTTTTGGATTTTATTTGAATTTTTAGTTGGATTTGAATTAGGTTTTTGTTTTGGTTTTGGGCCAACTTCCTTTTGGGCCTTCCGGCCCGTTGGCCTTTGGCCCATGCGCCTCCCTGGCCCAGCCGGCCCGTTCGGCCGACCGGCTTCGTCTCCTCAGCCTCCGGTCCTGGCGCCGACCGCGCGCCCCTGCCCTCGCGTCGCCGTCGCGCCCTTGCGCGTGCCGGGCCGCCTCGCCTCGGCCCAGTTCCCGATCGCCCAGCCATCGCGTCCGCCTTGGCCGCGTGCTCGCCGCTGCCGCCCCGTCTGTCTCTCTCTCTCTCTCTCTCTCTCTCTCTCAGTCTCCGGCTATATAAAGCCGCCCCTGAGCTCCTTGCAAACCCGCCCCGCCCCTTGCCTTCTCCGGTGAGCTCCCTCCCCCGCGCCCTCTCCTTCCTCGTCTCTGGTCGCCGCTGCGCCGTTCCGCACCGCCGCCGCCACTCGCAGGCAAGACCCTAACCCTAGCCGCAGCCTCGCCAGACCTCTCCGACGGTGGGCCCTACCACACCGCTTGGTGCCAGACTGTAGGCCCCACTCACACCTAGCTAGGCCGTCACCAGCCTCGCTTAGCCTCGTTGGGCCGGCCGGCCTAGTGGCCACGGCCTCGCCCGCGCCTTCCAAGCCGCCAGGCCAATTGGGCCTTGGCCCATTTCCCGCTGAGCACCTGGCCCGAGGGAATAAGAATAATGTTTTTTCGGGTTTTTAATTTAATTATTAAATTCCGAAAAATAAGTTTAAAAATCCAGAAAAATCCCCAGAAAATCCCAAAAAATTCCGTGAGCCCCAGAAACCCACCAAATACAATATCCGAACCGTTTCGCGCCACTGAGTCCAAAAATGCCATCCGTTCCTCAATCCGGAGTCCCTAAAATTCCAAAATGCCCGAATCACCCTTCGTTCTCTCTCGGCCCGGTTCCGGTTTTCCGTTCTTGTTTTCGTTTCCTGTTTTCTTTTCATTTTCCGTTTGTTTATTTTCGTTCGTTCTTTCGCGCTAGATCCGGACGTTGGACAATTTCAAGAGTCGTCGCAGTACCCGGAGCAGGAGCCGGACCTGACAGAAGCCGCTTTCGACCGCGTCAACTACAGTTCTCCTGATCCGACCGCCAAGCAAGGCAAGCCGTACACCTTTGATCATGTTGATCCGAATCATGCCATGCTATAGTTATTTATTATTTTTCTATCGCATTATTTTACTGTAATTTGAAATATGCAAAATCTGTTAATTTGGAATGACATGATACCTAGTTAAATACCAATTTGCTCATGGAACTTCCTTGAAAATATTGAACCCTATTAGATCCTTGGTAACCCTAGATAAATACTTATGCCATGATAAGTTAGCTATTATACTGCTAGGTTAGTTCAAATACTTGGAAAAATAAGAGAAAATGCTGCCGAATCTCGGATTCGGATGTTTGTAAAAGTGCTACAGTTTGGGGGACAAAATCGGATAAATCCCGGAGTGGATGTAACTCCGATCCCCGGCTGATGATTGATGCCTTGGTTGGACTGGTGGCCGGTAGTATGGGATACCGGAATGGGTTTGTGGATTGAAGGCTTGGTCTTTGGCAATATAAGATTAATAACCCCCTTGGGCAAAGTAAATAGCTTAAGTAACCGCTCAACCACAGGTCAGACTGGTCGTTAGGCTTGTCTCCGACATAGCTCGGTAAATTAGTCATTCCTAAACCTAAAATTGGATTAATTTGGTGGTACTATTCTTTGAGGAGAATAGGGACCGGCCTTCCTGGCAGGGAAGTATACCGGGGGGGGTGGAACAGGAATGGTCCTTAGTGTCGCTCTTGCTTCTCACAATGGTAGGTGCTATGATTGGAATAACCAGGTCCAGGATAGCGCAGGCCTATCGGTTAACAACTAAACAACAGGAATGATTAAATGAAATGCTGTGATGATCTCGACCCGGCCGCATGCATTTAAGTTGCATGTTTGTTAGCGCTTGGCATTAACGGTCGCTGATATCTTGTGGGTAAAGCTGAGCACCTCTGCAGAGATAAACTTGATGGTATTCGAATACGCCGTACTTCCGGTTAATGAAGTTAAGTTTGAACTGGGGTGATACCCGTACCCAAGCTCAAGTAATTGTTTTGGAAAGAATTGGAGAATTTAGTTAATGGTGTTGTTGAACTTTGGAAACCCCCTTTTTACTACTTATTTACGGTTTGTGCTTCAAATGTAAAATGAGTTAGAAAATAAAACTGCATCCAGATACTTAAACCCTAGTCCCTTCCATTGGATAATTCCCTGCATATAGTATTCAGAGTTCTCCGTACGACTTGTTGAGTACTCCTGTACTCACCCTTGCAAACCCCCGACCCTTTCAGAGTATGAAGAAGCTGGAGCGTATCAGGAATACGTAGATGGCGATCTTGTTTGGTTTTGAGGTCTTAGTCTTTTGCTCAGGCCTGCCTGTGCGGTGTTTTGCTTGTAAGTTATTCGGGCCCTGCTGCGCCTTCTTTTGTAAAACCTTGGCCGTTAGGCCCTATATTCAATAAAAACAGTTGGAGTTAACTCTTTGTCTGGCAATGAGATGCTTGGTTTCCGACAGCTAATCATCCTGGGTAGCTGTCGAGGCGTACGGTTCAGCCCCTAAAAAGGCGGGCTGTCACACTGATTGGGTGCTTGACAACAATCTTATTAGCAACGTAAACGTTCTATAATTTTCTGTATTGTACTGCCCCTCTGCAGGTTTGAGTTCTTAGTGCTACAATTCTATCAGCAAACAAAATTAGAAGTGACCTAGTCGGAATTATGCTACTTCACTGGAATGGATTGAATCTTGTTGGCTATCAATTGTAACCTTTGCCCATTAGTCAGACTTTCCTTTGGTTTATATACTTCATAACCTGAAACAAACAAATATATAATTTTCTCTGGATTCTCAAAGAATATGTTGTTTTCGTGCATTAGTGCTTAAGGAATGTGGCCAGCTTGCCTAGGAATCATTCTTTTTGGCTTGTCTGCAGTTACATATTCTGTTGATGTCAGAAAGCCTGTAAAGCAACAGCCGCCTGTAAATACATGCTGGAATATTGACTTATATTATTGGAGTAATCCCTTATACATTTTCCTTGATTACCGCAGTTAAAATTCGCTTCTGTCAAATTAGCAAATGTGTATATGAAAAGAGTGGCTATGGAACTTGAATATACGGGACCTCTAAACAAGGATCCAGCTCAGGAGTATATGCTACTTCAGGCTGTGAGATTTTCCTTCAGAATTCATCAGGTAACATATTCTAGCAGTAACTTCACAAAAAAAAAGGCAAACTGTGATCATCTGATGCATGTATGCAATGCCATGCTAATTACATTAGCAGTCATGGCCGTGGCCCGAGGCTTGGGATCAAAAGGCCATGGCCAGTACCCGATAGACTGTTCTACAACCATGGCCCAGTGGACCAATTGGCCCAACACGAGGTCTGGCCTTAGGCTAGCTCCGCCCCTATTGGCCAGTGACTTTTCAGGGGTTGCATAAACATAAAAAAATCATAATATAGGGTACGTTAGACCTTTTGGGATTTTCATTTTATCATAGTAGTGCACATAGTGAAAGCATAGATGAAATCAAATTATACACATCAGAAACATAATAAAAGACTATACTTATTAAATAAAAGATAGTTGAATGACCTTAAGGTTGACTTTACATTTATTAGGCCTCACAATGCTTAAACTCTAAGAAAATAGCAGTGGAATGGAAAAACTTCAGTAGATAACTCATCAACATACCACAGGTACCTGATAAGGTTCGATTCCCAGTAAGGCTTCCCTGTGGAACTCCTCCTACAAAGTAGATGTAGACTCCCCTTCAACTGATGGATTTATTGCGGCAAGGATGAGTACATAAAGCATTCAACAATTTGTTCATCGAATGCAAGTCTATTATAACTAAATGCAAGGCTTATTCCAAAAGAATAGCTATAATGGCTATTTTGCAATAAAATAGTTTTTTTCAATTAAATACAATAAGTAGATTAAAACAAAGCGTAAAACAAATAATATTAATGATAAATTTATCAGATATCTCTCAAAATAAACTAGCACACAGCCTAAACCAAGTTCCATTACTTCCATTGGTACACAACCTCGCTTCCCAAATTTTATTTTATAAAATCTAACCCTTGATTGAAATTTCGGAGAATTGTCCATAATCAGAGACACGGCTATTCGAATAGGTTGTACACTGTAGAAGTTATACACTTTACCCAGAAGTATTCGAATAGGTTGTACACTGTAGAAGTTATACACTTTACCCAGAAGATATGATCAATCTTATAATGTCGGCCATGACATGTACCCATCGACTGCGACTAAGAAGATCATAATAAAACCTTTCAGAAACTCCAAACATAGACACTCCCGATAAATCATGTTTCACTATTCCTCCCTCAAACAGAGAGGAAGAATAAGAAAGACTCATCGTTGGACTATGAACAATCGCTGTTCAAGATGTGGAGCCGCTGTAACACACCCTTCCCTAACCACGCACACAGCTTGGTTTACCACCTGAGATATGATATGTTAAGACTCGGTAACTTACTGAGCTAGGTTTGGCCCCATAACAGACATGTGGTTGTAAAATTAGCCTAGTTCAATGGATTAAAAGGTTAAATCCTTAACTGATCAAGGTAAGACTTTTAAATAATCTCAGAAACCATATCAAGTGATTCACACATAATCTCCAACCCAATCACACAAATCCACCCTGGCACATAGCCTCTTTCCACTTGCCTCAATTTAGCTGAATCATTTACCACCCTAGTTGATTATCGTGCAACACATGTTGTCAACAACTCAACATAACTGTGTGATAACACATGACACATCATTTTCATAAAATATGTTCCATATATCATTAGTCAAGTTTGAATTTGCACTTTCAAAAGATATCAATTATTCGTGGCATGACTAAGCATACTAAACACATTCTAACCAACCCACATTGGCATATATTAGCAACCAACTAATAATTGTCCATCCTAGGACGACAAATAATCATGGCATAGCAAATGACAAGGTATGTATAATTCAAATGGGTTGAATAGCTAATTCCCAAATTATTTGAAAACAGGTATAACTTGCAATAACATGCAATAGACTGAAACAAAATAGCATTTGTAAAATTGTGTTCAACATGATCAAAGCACAACTTGTCTTGGAACAATTCCTGATCTTAATCTGGACCTTGAACTTGAATCAACTCTTCACATTCGAACGCTTCCCACACATCAACGTCTAAGCGAAAGGAACGGCCGGTGAAAACTAAATTAAATACAAAATACATAACAAAAAACTCTAAAAATCAATTAAAAGACACCAAAAGGTACAACTTGATTTTAGATGAATTTAGAAACTTGAATAGGCTTAATTGGAGTTCATATAAAGGAGAACCGACACTCGAAAGATTCATAAAACAAATAAATCTTGGAAAATTGAGATAAAATAGAATATTCCTAGATATTCCCCCCAAGAGACTAACAAGTGGGCCCTAGGCTAATTTTATTTGTCTAAATGATTTTTCTTGATTTATTTTTCTAAATGATTTTTCTGGATTTTCTAAAAACATTAGAGGCTGACATGTGGGCCACTGGTTCGTAGACCAAGTCCATGGTTACTAGGTTTTGGTCCACGCTGGACCTGGCTCGCGGTGTGATGCACTGATATGTGGCCCCACACATTAGTGAATCAGATCATGGTGGAAAATATCCATAAACGGATCTACACGCGCTACGTGGCATCGATGTGGCACACCACGTTAGCACCCACATCAGCAACGGTGCGCACAGGACCCGATGGTCAATGGCAGCAAACTCCAGTGACTTCGGGTCATTGCTCCAACTAGATCTCGATGCGGTGAAGACTTTGGCATGAATTTCATGGCCAACGACAATGGAGATGCACAAGAAAGGTGGCGGAAGCGCGGCTTCTATGGCGACACACAAGCACGCTCCGCCCAAGATGGCGCAAGCACCAAGTAGAACATGATGAAGTGAAGACAATGGTGTAGACCAAGTACGCATAAGCTCACCGATGGCGACAAATCAAACTTCTTATCCCATAATGGCGCTCTCGAAGAACTTCAAATCCCATTGAAATTTGGCTAGGGATGCAATCGGATTGGATAGATGCTGCCCAACTGTAAGGTCGAGGATGCCAACTGGAGGGGGGTGAATAGGCGGTTTTAAAAATTTCTTCTATCTAAATACATGCTCTATTTAACCCCTGTGTCAAAACCTAAAAGTTAATTACAGAAGCTTAAACTAATGTTTTGACAAACAAGACCTAAATCAACTAGGCTCACTAAGTGCACCAACTATCTATGTCTCTAACAATAATTTGTAATCCTAAAGACAATCAAGTAATTAATCAATTTAAATCTATGAATGTAAATTGCTTGAATGTAAATGAGTAAAGAATTCAAACCAAAAATTGATACACAATCATTTTACCATGGTATTCGAAGACTTGCCGGTCTCCCCTAGCCCATGTTATGGTTAGCCCAAACACATTGGACCGGCTGCACGAATTGAGCACCCACCTTGAATCAACTAGTGGTAGCTGTTTCCCCCTCCTAGTACTATAGTACTACTCTCGCCTGAGCACGTTTAACTTCGAAGTTCTTACATGATTTAGTACTGTAGTGTTGATATGATCGCATTTGAAATATAATGCGTTCCCCCTCCCCTTAACCTCACAAAGCACCCGAACACTGATTTTAGTATTCTCATACTCCGAATTTACCATGACATGGATGCTCCGAATTTTGGCTAAGTGTTCCAATTTGCTATGAATTGAATGCTTCAAATTTTAGTTAAGTGTTCAATTTTACCGTGACATGAATGCTCCTTCTATTTTTGTATCCCAAATAGATATTTATGTGCAAAGTTTCAATAAAATTCTCATCCAAAGGGGGACTGGTGAAAGATAACTAAATCTTTTCATTCACTAGTCAATTGATCTCAGCTTTTTACCCCCTAGAGTGGCTAACTCTTGGCCAACTAACATGTCCACTTCAGTACTTAGTTATGCTTCTTTAGAACTAGAGTGCATACTAGGTTCATAATCACTGTCTTCTGCGGAGGACTCATGATCAGACAGTATAGGTTGCTTATCTTTTCTTGGAGGTTTGGATATTGTTACTTTTCTATGAACTCTGCCAGAGGTTTGAGTATCTTGTTGTTCTTCAGGTTCTTGAGACTGTTGTGGCTGTGAGGAACTAGATGTTCTTTGTTTCTTTCCCTTCACTTTACTGATTAACTTGCCCAACAAACCCCTTTTGTCTGAATCTTTTGTCATTTTAACATACCATTACTAAAAATCACATAGTTCTCTGAAACTTTTCTCGGGCACAAGAACTGACCTTGTTTACAGGAAAAGAAAACAAAGTCCTTAAGACATAAACAACTAGGTCTAAGATTTGGTTTTTGCAGAAAAGAAAAGAAAGAACAGGAGGACTTATCGAACCCTAGAGAGGCCTCTTTGAGCAAAACACCGTTTACACGCCCAAATGGGGTTGACTTCGGTGGAGAGAGGAGTTCTTGCTCGAGAGAAATGGGTGATTTGGGGATTTTTGGTCGTTTTGGAGAAAGAGAGTGATTTGGGGAAACTGAAGGTACAAACTGACAAGAGTAAGTATGAAGACGCATACAATGCCAAAAGAGAACTGCTACGTTTGGAAAGGGTGCCTTTATGAGGGGCAGTTGGTGGTAGACAGGCATCCCCTTTTTACTTTGGTTGGTGAAACCCATAGAGATGAAACTGTGAAAGCTTGGGTCTCGAAATCAAATAGGATTAGCAGAGATAAGTCCTAAATTTAGACAAGATTTGGAAATTTTGAACTTAGAGTATTTTTCAAAAGAACAGATTTAAAACTTTTGAAATAGACAAGAGATCAGGAGATAGATCTTCACAAGTGTACGTCGGACCAGTTTTGCCAAAAACAGAGAGTTTTCTATTTGCGCTAGACCAAGTTAGCGTACACACAAGCTTACACCGGACTAAGTAAAAACGGTCCGTCGCTAATGGTTTTTCATTTGGACTTGGTCTGTGGTGAAAGTACCATTTGCACTGGACTGATTTTCTCAGTCCGTCGTTGTAACATCCTGAGTTTGTACTTGCCTTTTTAATGTTAATTATCCTTTGAGAGTTATTTGGAATTTAATTAGGAGTTAATTGTTTTTGGATTTGTTTGCTCGATCTGTTTCGTTTTAGTTTTTGCTCCAAAATCTCGTTTCGTGTTGTGATTAGAATTTCCGAGCAACCGTAGTTTCCAAACCTTCTTTAGCTATCCTAGAGTCTATCCTAAAGGTTTCCGGGAAGGGTTTTGGGAGTTTCGGAGTTTTTGGGGGTCTTTTTGGGGTTTTTACGCCTGGCGGCGATCACGCCGCCTGGTCGTCACGGCCGAGGCCTCCGGGCGGGGGGCAGAGCTCTCTCTGCTGCCCTTTGCCCAGCCACCTCAGCTCTTGGAGTCTTCCTATCTAAGCCACCTCTCCCAACCGTATTACTCCCTCTCCCTCACTTCACTCCCTCTCACTCTCACCCTCACCCTCTTGCTCTCTCTCTAGCTCTCTCTCTCCCATGGAGCTCTCTCCCTCTCTCTCGAGTTTTCCCTCCAGCTAAAACTCTCTCTCTGGTGTTCTTGAGCTCGAGGTGAAGCAAGCCACGGAGGAGGACGTCGTTTCCCAAAACCCTAGCAAAGAATCAGGTGAGTGAAGCAAGTTTCAGTCAGATCTGTGATGACTTGAGCTTGATCTTGTACTTTTCTTCATTTCTATCAACTTTTCTTTTAGCTAAAACCCTAGAAAACCTAATTGTAGTACTCAACTTTTGGGTTAGCTGAGTTTCTAAACCTAGGTTAAGTGCTAAAGTTCTCGTTAGTGCGAAAACAGAGATCAGAAACCCTAGATACGTTTTTATCGGATATATTTGGTTAAATGTCGTTTTCGTAGCTCTTGGAATTAAACCTTGGAACCCTAGTTCCAAAGCTAGGAAAAGGACACTAGAATGTATTCGACGTTGTTAAAGTCCGGGTTTCGCAAAAGGATTCGAGTTTGAATTCGATTCGGGGTTAAAATCGGAATTTAGCAAGAATTAGGACTTTAGAGTTTCTCGGATTAGGAATTAGGCCAAACGAGGTCGGAACCACGTGTGGGTTGCATAAATGGGTCCTTGTCATCTCCGAGAACCCATCCATGCAATCGCCGCGAAATTCCGAAGTTGTTTGTGCGAAAATCCTTTTTCTGGAAAATTCAGTCGACCTGTGGCCGGCACTACCGACGTGGTAAGTCCGGTACTGCCGCTCAGGCCGGCACTACCGCTCCCGCAACGCCGGTAGTTATTTTCCAGAGAGGTCCCCGTTTAGGTTTCGTAGCCGCCGGTACTACCGACCCTTAAGGCCGGTACTGCCGACTGTAGAGCGGCACTACCGGGGTTTGTACACCGGTACTGCCGGTCTCCAGTTCAAAATTTGGTTTTCGTTTAAGTTTCTTTCCCTCGTGTTCGTTATTGGTTGTTGTCCGCTTCTTTGAGCTTTTTGCCTTGTTCTCGTTGGATCTTAATCGTTTCCTCGTTATTTCTTTTGTCGCGCTTTCGTTTAGATGTCGACGCCTCAGGAGCAGTAGGCGAGGATCCGAACTTCAACCCAGAGGACACGCAAAACCCAGAGCAAGCAGGCAAGCACCCCCTTTGAACATATTGCTCCTATAATTGCAAAAGTATTTGATGTTTTGCAAAATGATTACGCATGCATATGATTATTACAAGTATTTAAATGGTGGGAATAGGTAGTTACCCTAATGGTTGGATGGCTTACCTTAATCTTGTTGTTACCCTAAAATCCTTGAGTAACCCTATAAGTGTCGTCAGGGATTATAAGCCTAATAGTTGCATACGCTTAGCCCAGCTTTAGACTGATTGAATAATGATCGGTGGACTCAGTCAATCAAAGATTTTCGATACGTTATTAGGATTTCGGAAATGGTGATTTCGGAAAAACAAAGGCTATGTTGGTAAAAGATGAAAAAGGAAAGGTGTACGGTGATTTATGTTGGACGGATGATGGGAGGTCTCGTCTGTGCAATCCTAAGGACTGAACTTGACGTTTTTAACCAAGTCCTTTCGTACAACCACATGTGCTAGTATGGGATAGCCTAAACCCAGTACAGGAGTTGGAATTTAATCTTGCGCCGTGGTAGGTCGAAGTAGTTGGGCAATACCGACGTGCTGGTGTTGCTTAGAATACTCCCTCACTGCGCGCTGGTGTTGGAGACTTTCGTGAAACAATGGTGGATGCTTTGTTGAGGGTAAAAGGCACGATGGGCTGTTAGCCATCGTTGGATCCATGTGGGTGAATCAGGTTTGGAGTTTAAGGTACCCAGATACCTTAATTGGGGGGTACTCTCGCCTGGCCTGGGGGTACTCTGTGTGGGTGTGTGGAGCCCCCACCCAAAGCAAAGAGCGCACATCGCCGGGGCTGACGCAAGACTAGATGCCGACAATTGGAAGAGTTTCGTCACAATCTAGCAAAACGGGTACGGTATGTATCGCGTGGCATGGTTGAGATGATTGCTAGAGCTAGTCGTGTGGGTAAGGTGTGCATTCTCTGCAGAGATTAATCAAACTAATCGATTAGCCGTGCTCACGGTCACGAGCATCTTGGGTATTTATTGTCAAGTATAGTATTTTGGTTTTGATTTCTGAAAAGGATTTGAAATCGGTAGATCTTGTAAATGTTGGGTTGTATCATGCCAATGTTGAGTCGTTGGAGTCAGAGATCGGTTGGTTTGGTGATTTGATCATGCTGGTGGTGATTCTTGATACCTTGTGATGGTATGATGGTTATGTTGAAGGAAATGATTCTTGTTGCCATGTGATGGTGTCGTTACTTGTTGGAGGATTTTGGATGTTGAATGAAATGTACAATTACATTATGTATTGCTTTACTCTCTTTTACTAAATGTTTTATAAACAGTGCAGTATTCCAATCTATTAGTCTATTACAAATAACTACAGCTTCATGCAAATCTGAACTAGAATAGCAACCATCTTCATTGTTTAGCCTGCATTATTATTATACTTGCAAACAATAAAGTCTTGCGAGTACACACGTGTACTCACCGTTTGCTCTGAAAATTTGCATGAGGAGCAGAAGATGCAGGTGAGGAAGAAGGTGATCAGAGTTCGATGACCAGGCACGCGGGTGGTGCGTTTGTCGGCTAGCGGAGCTAGTTGCTCGCCGGTTGCCTGAGGGAATGGAGGCACACCGCGGCCGCTTTACTTTTGTTTCTCTGATGTTTTTCTCTTCAGTTTACTTTTAGCCAGTCGACATTTTGTAAATAGGAACAAGATGTAATATTATTATCTACCGCTGTAATATATTACCTCTGCCCTTATACTGCGTTCGCTTGGATGAGACTCTACCTTCACAACATGTGTAACACCCCAAAAATTTGCTTTTCTTAAATCTATGTGTGATTTGGCACTTTGGTGAATTTTTGGAATTTTCTGGAATTTATTTGGATTTATTTGGAATTTATTTGAATTTATTCCATTTTGAAATAATTAAAGAATTTAACTTTGCAAATAAAATTTTGTTGGAAATATTTTATTTGAGTCCAAAATGTTCCAAAGTATTTTCCAGAATTTTTCTGGAATTTTTCTGAGTCTTTTGCTATTTTTAATGAATTAAATGAATTACTGGGAATTATTTTAAATATTAAATCGCTGGAAAATGCGAGTGGGTTTGTACTGTTCATCCGACCGAGCCCGGGTCAGACTCGAGTTCGAGTCTGACCCGAACCCGACCCGAGCCCGTGGTTGAGCCGAACCCACTCGGCCGAACCCAAACCCGTGTGACCGTTGGATCAAGATCCAACGGCCACGATTGCGCCACGCCACGGACCGAGTCCGACCGAGCGACCAGCTCGCCGAGTCCGACCGAACCTAAACTCACACACCTTTGGATCTCGATCCAGCGGTGTCTTGGCGTGCCACGTCACCCGATCAGTCGCCGCGAACTCCGCCCGCCGCAGCGGAGCAGTCTCGGTTTCCGTCGTTCACCAGACGCCGAGGGCCCTATTTAATCTTGCCGCCACCCGCGTTGCGGACGCCGACTTCCGTGCACACCGTAGCCCTGAACAACGCCGCCGAGTCGCCGCCAGTATAGCCGCAATCGCTCGCCGAGTTGCCGTAGCGTTCGCCAGTAGTTTTTCGCCGATTGCCGCCGTCTCGTCATCCTCGCGCCGTTGAGGTCAGATCCGGAACCAGGAGGCCAAGCCGCGTCGGAAGGGACCTCTCACATCGCCGGAGCACGCCCGAAGCGCCGTTGCCGTGGTCGTCGTCCCCAACTCCGGCAAGCCAGCGCCGCCGTGAGCCATCGACCGGACTCCAAGCTCCTCGGTAGTCGGATCTTCATCCAAGGGCCCAGATTGCGCCCACGTCATCTCACGGTGAGATTTCGCCCAAAATCCCAGATCAATCTCGGCCGTTGGATCTAGATCCAACGGTCGAGATCAAACGCGTTAACCCCAACGCATGAGAGCCAGATCTAATCTGAGCCGTTGATTTTCAAATCAACGGCCAAGATTGCGCCACGCGTCCGGGAAGGCTGACCGCCGCCGTCGCAGCGCCACGCAGCGTGCGTGTGACGCTGACCCGCGGGGCCCGCATGTCAGCGGCCCGGCCAAACTGCACCATGACGTCACGCTGACGTCATGGCGGGCCCGCATGTCGGTGTTGTCCCAGCCGGCGCCGACGCCAAGAATGACGCCGTCAGCCGGTCCCACTCGCTCGGGTGGCCGAGCCCCGCTAACGCCAACGATGGCGTCACGAGGGGACCCACATGTCGCTGACACAAGGAGCCGTGGACCGAGTCCACGAGACCCGAGCCGAGCGTGGACCAAGTCCATGGACCGGTGGCGTCAACGCCAGACCAATCGAGGCTGCCACGTGTCCTGCCGACGCAATAATTAATTTCCGAAAAAGAAAATGATTTATTAATTCGAAATAATGATTTCAGATTTTGTTTCAAACTTCAAACGCTTATAACTTTTGCGTTTCAACTCCAATTTGAGTGATTCAAATTTCTAAATTTGTAGAAAATTCAGATCTACCTAATTATGAATTTTATTTAATTTTTGGACTAAAGTTTTTCTTTGTAATATTATTTAATTGATTATTTAAACTTTAAATAATCATAACTTTTGCATTTTAACTCCAAATTTGACGATTCCAGTTTCTAAAAATTCATAAAATTATGTTCTCTCTGTTTATGGATTTTATTTGGATGTTTGGATACTTTTTGCCTATTGTTTATTCGTGTATTGCTATTTGCACGCGTTACGAGTAGACGTTGAAGTGCCGGAAGGATTCGAAGGAGAAGTATTGACTCAGGATCCAACTCAAGACCAAGAACAAGTACTTTTTGAAGGCAAGTTATGCTTTGACCATGTTGATCCCATTTTGAAATCTATTTTGGTTCAAATTATTGCATGCTAGTTCAATTAGAAAATACTTTATTTAAATATGGGAAATTAGATAAATGTCAAATTGCTGTATGACACCTTGATTACTTAAGTATGTGCCATGACCCCTTGTCACCCTAGTTGTGGTTTACTAGTTGGACATTATTAAATTGCCAACATGGGTTTTAGATCGATGTAGTATCTTTGCTTAGACACACTTTCGTGCTCATGACATGATTTTGGACAATCAAATGTTAATATTGACTTAATGATATATTGAACCTGTTTTGGAAAGGTATCATGTGATGTTGATGGCACGTGGTGCATGGTAATCAACTGGGGTTTGATAAATAGTTTTTCGACCGGGGCATGTGGCAAGAATGATCAGGTGGGCCAGTTGTGGCATTGGGAATGTTGGTTTGGTTCTTCGGGTAGTCTTGCCCTGGTCACCCTAAGGACTTAACCTTGCAAGCCTTTGAACTGAGTCAAGCGTGCAACCACATGTCTGTAATGGGATGGACCTAGTTGACTAAGTTGCTAATAACGTACCTGTGGGACCTCAGGAGGTCAACTACACCCTTTGTGTAAGTTGTACAGGGGAGCGTACCGGGGCTGATGCTAGGTACCCATCTAACGGTTGATTGGCCTAAACTTCGCCTTAGCTAAGGGAAGGGTTAGTGTGCAATAACCGGGGAGGACCACTTGTATTGTTAGAAGTTTCCGAAAGACTTTGTTACTGAACTTCGCCTTTGTGGTGTTTGACTGTATCTTGTGGGTAAAGTGCATAACCTCTGCAGAGTGTAGAATCTATTCGAATAGTCGTGTCCGCGGTATTGGACATCGCTCGGGAATTACAGTCAAGGGTTAGATTTTCTGAAAATAACTTGGATTTGAAAGGTTGGGTTGGATTAATAATGATGTTGATGGAAATGTGGATTAGGATGGGAAGGATGTTTATTAAACTCCTTGAAAAGTTATTTATGCTATACTTGTTTCTACTGCTTTCGAATCTACTTATGCTACTTGTCAAATGCTGTTTTACTGCAAATATACCCTGAGCTATTCCTTTGTATCAAGCCATGCATATAGTCTATTAGCTGCATTCTGTGCATGACTTGCTGAGTACCAAGTACTCACCCTTGCCTCAATACAACACCAGTTGAAGAGGAGACTACACCAGCTTTGGAGGAGGAGCTCCAAGAGGAACCGTCTACTTAGGAAGCGAGCCCAGTCAGTTGCCTGTGGTATACTGGATGGCGCCACGACGTTATCTTATATTTTTCCGCTGCTATTATTTCTCTCTTAATAAGTTTCGCCCTGCGAGGCGTATATTTGTAACTTGACCATAAGGTCGAGTAACCAGTTTGACTATTTAATTAAAGTACTTTATTAGTATCGAGTGGTATGATTGTGATATTTACCGATGTTAAGACTGTGTGCACTAGCGCGTTCCTGGACTAGTGCTGAATACACAGAGGGTCCGGATTTGCAAATTCGGGTCCCGACAGAGGTGACACTAGCCTACTGATCCAAGGACTAGTGGTTATCACATGGTTGCGGGAAGCTCAAATTGGATCCAATTGGCTGGCATGTGACCTCATTACTCGAGTATCGTGCTGACCAAGTGGTTTCAATCTGAGTCTGTCGTGATGCCGTGATCGTTACGTTGCTGGTTGCGTGATTAACCAGGCCCACGCAACAGTAATGGAGTATCACTGTACCAGGACAGGAGCCCCCACAGGAGTGGTATCAGAGCAAAGGTTTAGTAATTGATAGGATTAAGGAAGAGTCTTCTCCCTTAAAAGTTATTTTGATTATGTACTCCTTAATTGTGAAAACATAGAATGCTGATCTTTTCTTTTCAGCATCTCTTCTGGTTTTGAGCTTCAAACGAAATTTTCCTCTTAACTCGGCTTTCAAAGTCAGATTTCCAGGGCAAAACCAAATGGGGTATTCGGTTCGATCTATTTTCCCGACCCTATTCGAAATTTAAGTTGGAATTATTTGGGAAACTTATCCACTTCAAAAGATAGTTAAGAATTGAGTAAGAATAAGGATGAGGCTTAAAATTGTGAGTTTCTTTTGTTGGTCTGCTGTTGGTTTATTTTCTTTTCGTTTGTTTAATTTCTGTTTATTTCGGAATTTCGTTTGTTGAGGATGTCACTAATCTGTTTCCCTTCTTAATCTTAGATGTCTGGACGTTGGGAACCCTGCTATTTCACATCTGCGATTCTAGAGGGCTCAGTTCAGGCTACCCTCTGGGAGATGATGCAGCGTGCTGGCTTTCCTGAGCCGCCAGGGTACTTAATCTCACGTGCTGGACTTAGTCCCACTTCCTCCCTGTATGTGGCTGAAGTTTCTATTCGCGGACGCCACGCAGGAGAGCAAACCCGTCAGTATCATGGTATAGCGCCAAGCCCTCTTGCAGCTCTACTCGATGGAGCATATATTGCAATTCTGAGGCTTCGCTTTGATGTACCGGAAATGGCTCAGTTGTATCCTATTTGTCCCTCTCGTGAGCCGGACAGCCAAGAGAACCTGTATGTGCCAGATTATCTACTGTCGGATCCTGTGCAGATTTGGCAGACTGGGCTAGTGAGGTCCCTCGATCGATATCTGCTTTGTCTCCGTGAAGAACTGTTGCTTGCTCGACGCCGTATCTCTGAGTTAGAGAGTAACATGGCGCCCTTGGTTAGCTATGGTTTCTTTACTACTGGGATGATCTATGGGGAGAATGATGATCTCGAGCCTGCTGAGGAGTTACCCCGTCCTTATGGATCTTATCGTAGGGTCTCTCGCAGTGCCAGGATGTCTGTTCGTGGTAGCAGCCGTCGCCGTGTTTCGGCTGTGCGCCCTAGTGCTTCTGCGACTGCCATGCCAGGACGTAACCTGCTGTTTGGTGGACGCGAGTACGAGTTGATGTTTCCCACGGAGTTAACTACTTCTTCTGTAGCCCCAGGCACCTCAGATGTCCCTGCGGTGAACGGTGGTCGTGTTTAGGATTAGATCCCTATCCTAATAGGTAGTAGGATTTACAGCTCGCTTTTGTTGTAATTACGAGCTGGCAGAAGAAATCTTTTGTTGTAATTATTCCCGTGGAACTGGTGGTAGTTGATGTTGGTGGTGTTGTAAATAACCCCCTGTAGCGCGAAGAGACGTGCTAAGTTATCATCTGTAAATCTATCGCCTTGCAATCCTTTCACTGTGATGCATACTTTAAATTTTGTATTGCTATGTGATGGATTGTGCTTGAGTTTCGCAACTGTTGTTCAAAATTCCCGCGTTCTTCGATGGGCTCTTGTGGTACTTGTCTCTGAGTCTTTGTGTCAACAGGATGCCGCCGAAGAAACGTGTTGATCGTTCGGTGATGGCCCGGGGTGTTGCTCAAAATAGCCAAGAACCAGCTGTGGCAATACCGAATCCGGAGCGTCATGATCCACCTTTGGCCAGATCCCGTAGCCAAGGATCTCATCACTCTAATGAGCCAGTAGGTAATCGGGAGGCATCGCTTAGTCATCACGATGCCCAAAGTGAAGAGTTACCTCCACCTCCGTCAATGGCCCAAGTTCTTGTTATGCAGACCCGTTTGTTGGAACGGTTGGTGCAGAATTCTGAGAACCTTGGTGCCGCTGCTTATGGTGGTTTAGCAGCAATGCAGCCCCAATCGAGGTTGGCTGAGTTCCAGCGAACTCGCCCGCCAAGCTTCTCATCTGCAACCGATCCTCTGGACGCAGATGATTGGCTTCGCGATGTTGAAGATAAACTTGACCTCGTGAGGTGTACTGATGAGGAGAAGGTTCAGTATGCTGCTTACTATCTCCAAGGCGCAGCAGCAGCCTGGTGGGGTAGTGTTAAGGCAATTCGTCCACCTGGACAGGTCATGACTTGGGAGGAATTTAAAGGAGCCTTTCGTGCAGTGCACATTCCTGCTAGTCTGATGGAGATAAAGAAACGAGAGTTCTATGATCTTCGCCGAAGTCGATGTCGATGATGGACTATCTGCATAAGTTCAATTATCTGGTTCGATATGTAGCCGATGAGGTCCCGAGTGAAGCCCGAAAAGTCTCCTTGTTTCGTCAACATCTCAACGAGGAGATTCGTCATTCGCTCGCACCACTTGACATTCCAAATATGCAAGTGCTCGTGGACAAGGCGATTTGTGTTGAGGACAGCGGCAAGGCAGTTTTGGAGAGCCGGAAGCGTAAGTGGATGGCTCGGAAATCTGCCGGTGCCGTGCCGAGACCGCGTTACGGGCAAACCGTCGGTGCTCGGTCAGTAGCATCGCCGCCTCCACGATCTCGGAAGGAGCTTTCCCCAACCTGTTCTCGCATGCGGCTCAACCTTCCGGCCGCGGAGGATGATTCGTGGAGGGCGTGACAGATGGCGCACTCACCGCTATGCTTATGCGGTGAGAAGGACATATCTCTACTGTTTGTCCGAGCAAGCGTCCTGTTCTTTGCTCGACCTCAAGTTCCAAGCGGTCCGATTCGCCGCAAGGTTCTCAGAATCGGGCGTGGTGGACACCTAGGAGGGCGTTCTAGCCAAAAGGTAGCCCCGAGTCAAGCCCGTGGTCGACTTAACCTAGTGACCGCGGAGGAGGCCAGTAATGCTCCAGATGTGGTAGTTGGTATGTTTCTCATACACTCAGTACCCACTTTGGTTTTATTTGATTCGGGCGCTTCGCATTCTTTCATTTCTTCAAAGTTTGTTTTGGAACATAAGGTTGAGACTAACAGATTGCAAGATCCAATGTTAGTCTATTCTCCTGGTTCAGTTATGCGAGCTGAGCGCATATGCCTTAGAGTACCCATAGTAATCAATGAAGTTCTATTTTTGGGAGATCTGATTCAGATTGATACCCCTGGACTTAATGTTATCCTTGGGATGGATTGGTTATCTCAAAATCAAGGACATATTGATTGCGCAAATCGTTCCATTTCTCTGATGAATTCGGATGGAATCCAGACTAAGTATTACTCCAGACGATCAAATGTGCTTAAGGCTTCTTTCCATTCGCTTTCTGTGCCAGAATTAAGTCAAGTACCAGTGGTCTGTGAGTATCCTGATGTGTTTCCTGAAGAATTACCGGGATTGCCCCCAGATCGGGATATGGAGTTTGTTATTGACTTGCTGCCAGGAACAGCACCATTGTCCAAACGTCCGTATCGGATGCCTTCTGATGAGTTGTTGGAATTGAAGAAACAACTCAAGGAGCAATTAGCTAAGGGTTTTGTTCACCCTAGTTCGTCTCCATGGGGTAGTCCAGTGCTCTTCGTCAAGAAGAAAGATGGTAGTTTACGCATGTGCGTGGACTATCGATCCTTAAACGAAGTCACTATCAAAAATAAGTATCCTTTTCCTCGGATTGATGATTTGTTTGATCAATTAAGTGGAGCTCGAGTCTTTTCTAAGATTGACTTGAGACTAGGGTACTTTCAACTCAAAATTCGATCGGAAGATATCCAGAAGACTGCGTTTACTACTCGATATGGTTTGTACGAGTATACAGTAGTTTCTTTTGGACTCACCAATGCACCAGCCACACTCATGAATCTCATGAATAAGGTATTAATGGAGTACCTAGATAAATTTGTGGTGGTGTTCATTGATGACATTCTTATCTATTCTCGGAGAGAGCAGGAGCATGAACTCCATCTGCATTTAGTGCTTGATAAGCTGCGTGAACATCAGCTGTATGCCAAGTTCAGCAAATGTGAGTTCTGGCTCAAAGAAGTTGCCTTCTTAGGCCACGTTCTCTCCGAAGGAGGTGTTGCTATTGATCCCAGCAAGGTGAAGGATGTACTTTCCTGGGAACAGCCACGGACTGTTCCCGAAGTCCGAAGTTTTCTTGGGTTAGCCGGGTACTATCGGCGATTCATTGAAAACTTTTCCAAAATTTCCAAGCCGATGACTGAGTTGCTCAAGAAGGAGAAGAAGTTTGAGTGGACGTCAGCTTGTGAAGTTAGTTTCCTAGAGTTGAAGCGAAGGCTTACAACAGCTCCAATTCTTGTCTTGCCTGATGTGCACAAAAACTTTGACGTATTCTGTGATGCTTCACGTCAAGGTCTTGGTTGTGTCTTTGATGCAGAAGGAAAAGCTGTGGCGTATGCTTCACGCCAACTGAAACCTCATGAAGCCAATTATCCGACTCATGATCTAGAATTGGCTGCCGTAATTCATGCTCTTAAGTTATGGCGTCATTATCTCATCGGAAACCGAGTTGAGATATTTACCGACCATAAGAGTCTAAAATACTTTTTTACCCAACCAGATCTAAATTTGAGATAGCGCCGATGGTTGGAGCTAATCAAAGACTATGATTTGGGAATTCATTATCATCCAGGAAAAGCTAATGTGGTAGCTGATGCCCTCAGTCGCAAGCTACACACTAGTAATACCTTGTCGGGTGTTTGTCAACCCCAGTTACTGGATGAGTTTCGTAAACTCAACTTGGTGATGGTAGGGGAAGGATTTGTGGCTACATTAACCCTACAACCTACCCTTGAATCCCAAATTCAGGCTGCTCAGTTGAAAGATGCAGGAGTAGCTGAGATCAAGCGCAATGTGGAAGAAAGCGCGTCATCGGAGTTTTCAGAACGACTTGATGGTCTGATAATGCGTGGATATCAAATTTATGTCCCGAATGATCAGGAGATCAAAGAATTGATCTTGAAGGAAGCTCATGAGACTCCGTTGTCTATCCACCCTGGAAGAACCAAAATGTACCAAGATATTCGAAAGAAGTTTTGGTGGCCTGGTATGAAAAGGGATATCGCCGCGTACGTCGCCATTTGTGACGTGTGTCAGCGAGTTAAAGCAGAGCACCAGCGACCAGCTAGAATGCTTCAACCCTTGAAGGTTCCGGAGTGGAAATGGGATGAGGTCGGAATGGACTTCATCACTAGCCTGCCAAAATCAGCTAATGGCCATGACTCTATTTGGGTAATCATCGACCGGTTAACCAAAGTTGCTCATTTCATACCGGTACGCGTTACCTACAATGGAGCTAAACTTGCCGAACTCTACCTGAATCATATTGTCCGACTACATGGAATCCCTAAAACCATTGTGTCTGACCGTGGACCCCAGTTCACTTCGCGGTTCTGGAAGAATTTGCATGAACTTCTAGGGACTAAGCTGCTCTTCAGTACAGCTTACCATCCCCAGACCGATGGGCAAACTGAAAGAACAAATCAAGTTCTTGAAGACATGCTTAGAGCTTGTATCCTGTCGTATAATTCGAAGTGGGAAAAGTGTTTAGCATTTGCTGAGTTTTCCTACAATAATAGTTATCAAGCAAGCCTTCAAATATCTCCGTTTGAAGCACTGTATGGAAGAAAATGCCAAACTCCTCTCTTCTGGTCCGAAGTCGGTGAAAGAAAGTTCTTTGGACCCACAGTGATTCAGGAAGCTGAGATGCAAGTCAGGCTAATCCGCGATCGGTTGAAATTGGCTAAGTCTAGACAAAAGAGCTATGCAGATAATCGCCGCCGTGATCTGAGCTTCAATGTAGACGATTTTGTCTATCTTAAGGTGTAACACCCCAAAATTTTGCTTTTCTTAAATTCATGTGTAATTTGGCACTTTGGTGAATTTTTGGAATTTTCTGGAATTTATTTGGATTTATTTGGAATTTATTTTAATTTATTCCATTTTGAAATAATTAAAGAATTTAACTTTGCAAATAAAATTTTGTTGGAAATATTTTATTTGAGTCCAAAATGTTCCAAAATATTTTCCAGAATTTTTCTCGATTTTTAAAGTATTACTATTTTTAATGAATTAAATGAATTTAGGAATTAATTTGAATTATTTAATTGGATTAATAGCGAGTGGGTTTGCCTTTGTTCCACCGATCGAGCCCGAAGTCGGACTCGAGTTCGAGTCCGACTAACCCAACCGAGCCTAACCCTCTCGACCGTCAGATCAAGATCGAATCGGCCGAGATTGAGCCACGCCATCGAGCCCGAGCCCGACCGAGCCGGCTCGCCGAGTCAGACCGAGCCCAAACACTTGCACCGTTGGATCTCGATCCAATGGTCGTCTGCGTGCCACGCCGCTTCGCGGTCCGGTCGGACTCGCCAGACGTCTGCTTCGCCGTGGATTCCGCGGGAATCTCGGCGTCCGTGCCGGTATTTAATGCCTGGACTCGCGCCCGAGGTTCGCCTTTACCTCGTGCGTCGTTTGCCCTAGGTGCCCTAGCCCTAGCCGCCGCCATCGACCAGCTATTGCTCGCCGTAGTTGCGTGAAGCTCCGCCGCGGACTTTGCTTCGCCCCGCCGCCGTCCGCCGTTCTCCGCCACCGTTGAGGTCGGATCCGGAACCGCAAGGCCAAGACACGTCGGGAGGTATCTTCCACTCCGCCGGAGAAGCCCCGAGGCGCCGTCGTCGTGGTTGTTGTCATCGTCTCCGGTGACCACTGCTCCGCCGCATCGCCGTCGCCGACCCCGAGCTCGCTCCACCGTCCGATCTAGAGCCAACGCTCCAGATCACGCCACGTCACCCTGGTGAGTTCCGCGTTGAAATCCCAGATCTATTTCCAACCGTTGGATCTAGATCCAACGGTTTAGATCGTGCCACGTAGCCTAAACCGCACTGAGCTAGGATAGATCTCAACCGTTAGATTTAGATCGAACGGTTAGGGTTAGCCTCGTTGTAAACGTTAGATTGGATCTTGACCGTCCGATCAAGATCGAACAGTCCAGATCAGCGGAGTAGTTTCTTAACGCGAGAGTCCAGATCCAATCTGGGCCGTTGATTTTCAAATCAACGGTCGAGATCTAGCCACGTGGCCGGGAGGCCGACCGTCGCGGTCAGCGCGGTGAGCGCCTGCGCGTGGGCGCGTGTCTCTAACATGCGGGGCCCGCGTGTCAGTTGGGCCTACGCGTCAGCGTCTCAGTCGAGTGCACCATGACGTCACCGCTGACGTCACGGTGGGGCCCAGCTGTCAGCCGTCCTCAGCCGTGCGTGATGACGTCACTGCTGACGTGAAAGTGCATCTAGGCCCCTCATTTTATTTTGGTGATTAATGATGACACAATTAAAGTGATCTAATGCTTCAACTCAGAGAAATGCAGTTATCGAGATCACATCAAGCTTGGAATGAAGTTGAACGGTCCTAAGCGCATCAAATTTTGATAAAACGGCATCAAGACGATGAAGTGTAATTTTCTTTTTATTTGAGTCTTAAGGATAGCCGTACTATTAAGAGGATACGATGAAAAATCGCCTATTAGGATGTGCATGTGCTCAACATCAAGTATTTCATCTAAAATTAGCACTCATGCATTGCTTTTCCAAAAAGATTTAATTGCAACCGAGCTGGGTAACCCGGAGTCTCCGGATGACCAGTCTGGAGTATCCGGATTCAATCCGGAGTATCCGGACATTTTATCCGGAGTCTCCGGGTTGGACCCCTCGGTTACTATTGGTTCTAGCTTGTCCGGAGTATCCGGACATTTGGTCCGGAGTCTCCGGATAACCCGGAGTCTCCGGGTTGTTTGTCCGGACACTCCGGCCTGTACAATTCGTGGAGCAACAGCTAGTTTTCAAAAAGGGTATTTAAAGCCTCCATTCCACTCCAACGGCTAGGATCTCTATTGAGCTCATTCATAGCAGCATTCAAGCCATTCCTAACCATCTCTAAGCATTCAATAGAGCCCCCACTTCCTCCCACCAATTGATTTGGTTGTTGATTCATTTTGGTGAGGAGAGGAAGAAGCAAAGTGCTAAGTGCATTCATTCCATCTTGTTGAGCACTAGTTCATCCTCCAAGCGATTCTTCGTGGTGTTATTACTCTTGGAGGTTGAAGGTCTCCTAGACGGCTAGGAGTCACCGGGAGCTACCGATGTGTGTGGTGAGCCCCGGTCGTTTGTGAAGGCGAGTCTCGCCTCCGAAAGGGAAGAGACAAGACAAGGCCAGTTTAATTCCGTTGCGTAATTTTAAATCCGCCTATTCACCCCCCCTCTAGGCGACATCGTTGGTCCTTTCAATTGGTATCAGAGCCAAATCTCCTTTATTTTGGCTTAACCGCTTGGAGAATCAAAGATGTCGGAAATAGAGAAAGTTACCGAAACCCATGCCCAAGACAAGGCCACGGGTTCCGGTATAGGGGTTGCAATTCCTTTAGATTATTCCTCTTTTGGAGTCTCAAACTCCTCATCCTATGTCTCCGTCTCGTCCGGTCGAGCGCCTCACTTCGATGGCACTCGATATGCGGCATGGAAACATAAGATGAAGATGCATTTGAGATCACTTCATCCTTGTATTTGGAAGATTGTTGAAACAGGTTTCAAGCCCGCAAACCCCAACAATCTCACCTCCGAAGAAGACAAAGCTCAGCACTTCAACGACTTGGCCGTCAATGCCTTGTTCAACGCTTTGAGCGACTCCGAATTCAACCGGGTCGATGGCCTTGACAATGCCAAGGACATTTGGGAAAGATTGATGGTGTCTCATGAAGGTGTGTTAAGTGTCCGTGAGTCCAAGATCGAACTCATCATTGGAGAGCTAAGCCGATTCACTTTGGAAGAAGGTGAATCGTACACAAATATGTTTGATCGCTTGATGGTGCTAGTGAATCAAGCAAAGGGACTTGGAAGCACCGAGCTCACCGACAAGGCCGTGGTGAAGATCATCCTTCGAGTGATCACCCCCACCAACCGCAACCTTGTGCAACTCATCCGCGATCGGCCAAACTTCGACACCCTCACTCCTCATGATGTGATTGGCCGGTTGATGACGGATGAGATGATGGTGAAGGAAGCGGAAGTGGTGGAGGAGCTCAAGTCCGGCAAGAAGAAGGGCATCGCCTTGAAGGCCGTCAAGGTGGTGCAAGAAGCTGAAGATAGCTCAAGCGATGAAGAAGAATCAAATGGGCCACTCACAAATGAAGACATGGCCCTTCTTGTTAGAAGATTCAACAAGTTCTTGAAGAGAAAAGGATACAAGCCGGGAAGCCATTCCAAGAGCTTCGGCAACAAGTCAAGAGGAAGGCACTCTTCAAGAAAGTGCTATGAGTGTGGGGAACCCGGTCACTTCATTGCCGAGTGCCCACACAAAGAAAAGAAGGAAGAAAAGCCGCACAAGAAAGACAAGTACCGCAATAAGGACAAGGACAAGAGCAAGAAGTACAAGGGCAAGGGTCATGCATACATTGGCAAGGAGTGGAACTCCGACTCCGACTCTGAGTCCGAGTCCAACTCCGACAATGAAGGAGGACTTGCCACCATCGCCATCGCTACTCCACCGACAAAGTCGAAGAGCCTCTTCGACAACTTGAGCGACGGAGATGAAGATGCTCCAATGTGCCTTATGGCAAAGGGGCACAAGGTATCATCTAAAAGCACTATTCATTCCATTGTTGATTATAGCTTGGATGATTGTGATGATGCTAGTGATGAGGAAGAAGTAGCATTTAAGTCTATGGATGATTTTGATGTTAAAAAATTAGACTTGCTACTTAAGGATATTGAAAGATTGGAGGAGGTTGTTGAGCAAAAGGAAGCTATTCTCGAAGCTCAAGAAGATCTCCTTATTTTTGAGAAGGAGAAGAACCTTGAACTAGAGAAGAGCTTGGCCCTTGAAAAGAAGAAAAATGAGGATTTGGTCAAAAGCTCAAATTTGACCAAAAATGAAGCACTTAGTCTTGAGATCACCAATGCTTCACTCTTAGAGCAACTTGCAAAAGCAAAGGATGCTTGCAAGGCTCTTGAAGTGAAGCTTGTTGATCTCTCGAATAAAGCTTCTACCTCAATCAACAACTCCAATATTTCATTACCCTCGACGAGCAACGGTTGCGCTAGATGCTTTAATGTTGATGTTGCTACTTGTGCTACTAACCGTGAGACTTTGAAAGTCTTAGCTCATGAAAATGAGAAGCTTAAGGTGATGCTTGAAGATGGACTTCAAAAGTCCTACAAGGCAAGCAAGGGTTTAGAGGAGTATCTCGGTAAGAGCCAAGGTAATCCTAAGAGGCAAGGGCTTGGGTATGTTCCGCCAAAGGGCAAAAAGAGCAACATTGTTGTTGCTCCTTTAAGCAAGCCCATACACTTTGTAAAAGGCGAAGGAACATCCAAGCACAAAGCTCACTCTGAGTTTTTTGCTTCTTATGTGCTTAAAAAGACTAACCTCGGTCGTGTAGTTGCTTATCATGTTGGGCGTAAGCCGAAAAATGCTCCTTGTGTTCGTTCTATTTGGGTCCCTAAATCGCTTGTTACTAACGTGCGTGGACCTAACCAAGTTTGGGTACCAAAGAGCAAAAACTAAATATGTTTTTGTAGGCCTATATCTCCGGTGGAACAAGTTGGATTTTGGATAGCGGATGCACGCATCACATGACCGGAGAAAAGGCAATGTTCGCACACCTGGATGTGAATGGATCAAATAGCGAAAGTATTATATTTGGAGATAATGGAAAAGGAGAGGTAATTGGTTTGGGTAAAATCTCTATCTCAAATGATTTCCATTTAAGTAATGTCTTACTTGTTGAATCATTAAGCTACAATTTGTTGTCCGTTGCACAATTGTGTGAAGCGGAGTTACAATTGTTTGTTTAATGAAAAGGGTGTGGAAGTCATTAAGAGGCTTGATGGTTCAATAGCCTTTAAAGGATGTTTGAAGGGTAAGCTCTATCTCGTAGACTTCAATACGGATAGACTTAATCTTGAAACGTGCTTAATGGCTAAATCTAGCATGGGTTGGCTATGGCATCGCCGACTAGCCCATGTCGGTATGAGGAATCTTCACAAACTCATTAAAGGCAACCACATTCTTGGACTAACCAATGTTGTCTTTGAGAAAGATAGGATTTGTAGCGCTTGTCAAGCGGGAAAGCAAGTTGGCGCCTCCCATCCCGCCAAGAATGTGATGACGACCTCAAGACCATTGGAAATGCTCCACATGGATTTATTTGGTCCCGTAGCTTACATAAGCATCGGGGGAAGTAAGTATGGTTTGGTCATTGTTGATGACTTTTCTCGATTCACTTGGGTGTTCTTCTTGCATGACAAAGGTGAAGTCCAAGTAACTCTAAAGAAGTTCATGAGAAGAGCTCAAAACGAGTTTGAAGTAAAGATCAAGAGAATTCGGAGCGACAACGGCACCGAGTTCAAGAATATTGGCGTGGAGGAGTTTCTCGATGAAGAAGGAATTAAGCACGAATTCTCGGCTCCCTATTCTCCTCAACAAAATGGGGTAGCCGAGAGGAAGAATCGAACCCTCATCGAGATGGCGCGGACGATGCTTGATGAGTACAAGGTTTCCGATAGCTTTTAGGCGGAAGCCATCAATACCGCATGCCACAGCTCCAACCGCCTCTACCTTCACAAGATCTTGAAGAAAACGGCATACGAGTTGCTCACCGGGAAGAAACCAAATGCCTCCTACTTTCGAGTCTTTGGGAGTAAATGCTATATCCTTAACAAAAAGGCTAAGTCTTCTAAATTCGCTCCTAAAGTAGATGAAGGTTTCTTACTTGGTTATGGAACTAATGCTTACAGCACTGAAGTTTTCAACAATACCACCGGTGTCGTTGAAATCTCGCGTGACGTGACTTTTGATGAGACTAACGGTTCTCAAGTAGAACAAGTTGATCGTGCTGTGATTGACAGGGAAGAACCACCTTGTGAAGCTATCAAGAAAATGGCAATTGGGGAGGTAAGACCTCAAAATCTGGAATCTCACCCGAGCACCCCAACCCGGAGTCTCCGGCCTGAAACCCGGAATGTCCGGATTGGTCCGGAGTCTCCGGGTCAAATACCGGAGTCTCCGGATGAGTCAGGCTCAGGTGATATTCCCTCCTCGTCCAAGCAAGCACAAGACGGTTCGAACGCATCCCAAGACGAAGAACCTATCCAAGCTCCAAATTCAACCGTTCCTCACCCAAGAGTTCATCAAAGTATTCAACGAGATCATCCGGTCGACAATATCCTCGGAGACATTCACAAGGGAGTATCTACTAGATCTCGAGTTGCAAATTTTTGTGAATTTTACTCGTTTGTGTCGTCTCTTGAGCCTCTTAAGGTAGAAGAAGCGCTTGATGATCCGGATTGGGTGATGGCCATGCAAGAGGAGCTCAACAATTTCAAGAGAAATCAAGTTTGGGAGCTTGTTCAAAGACCAAATCAAAACGTGATCGGCACAAAATGGGTCTTCCGGAACAAGCAAGATGAGAATGGAATCGTTACAAGGAACAAAGCTCGTTTGGTTGCTCAAGGGTACACTCAAATCGAAGGTTTGGATTTCGATGAAACATATGCTCCAGTAGCTAGGCTTGAATCTATTAGAATATTACTTGCCTTTGCTACTCACCATGATTTCAAGCTGTATCAAATGGACGTGAAGAGCGCCTTCTTAAATGGACCACTCTCCGAGATGGTCTACGTCGAGCAACCACCCGGTTTTGAAGATCCAAAACACCCGGACCACGTCTACTATCTACACAAAGCCCTTTATGGACTTAAGCAAGCACCAAGGGCTTGGTTCGAGTGTTTACGAGATTTCCTTCTCGGACAAGGTTTTGTAGTCGGAAAGGCCGACCCTACTCTCTTTACTAAACACATTGATAATGATTTATTTGTGTGCCAAATATATGTCGATGACATTATATTTGGATCTACTAATGAACATTTGTGTAAAGAGTTTAGCAAGATAATGACCAAAAGATTTGAGATGTCCATGATGGGAGAGTTGAAGTTCTTCCTCGGATTTCAAGTCAAACAACTCAAGGAAGGAACTTTCATTTGTCAAACCAAGTACATCAAGGACATGCTCAAGAAGTTCGGAATGGAGGACGCCAAGCCTATAAAGACGCCTATGCAAGCCAACGGGCATCTAGACCTCGACAAAGAAGGTAAACCGGTCATCCAAAAGGTATATCGTTCGATGATCGGTTCTCTCCTTTATCTTTGTGCATCTAGGCCCGATATCATGCTTAGTGTTTGTATGTGTGCACGTTTTCAAGTTGCTCCAAAAGAGTGTCACATGGTGGCCGTTAAGAGAATCTTGAGATACTTAGTGCACACTCCTCATTTCGGACTTTGGTATCCAAAAGGATCTTCCTTTGAACTTGTTGGCTATTCCGATGCGGATTATGCCGGTTGTAAAGTGGATAGGAAAAGTACCTCGGGGACTTGCCAATTCTTGGGTAGGTCTCTAGTCTCGTGGTCTTCCAAGAAACAAAACTCCGTAGCCTTATCCACTGCCGAAGCCGAATACATAGCAGCCGGGAGTTGTTGTGCCCAACTACTTTGGATGAGACAAACCTTGAGTGATTATGGCCTAAACTACAAAAGTGTTCCACTACTGTGTGACAATGAGAGTGCCATAAAAATTGCCAACAATCCCGTCCAACACTCCCGTACAAAACACATAGACATTCGCCATCATTTCCTAAGAGATCACGCAACCAAAGGCGAAATTGATATCCAACATGTGAGTACAAATGATTAATTAGCCGATATTTTCACCAAGCCCCTTGACGAGAAAAGGTTCTGTGAATTGAGAAGTGGTCTAAATATTCTAGATTCTCGTAACGTGGCTTGATAAGTGCTCATATATTGGTTGGTGAATGAAAAATGAATTTCAAAAACTTATTCATCTTTTTCTCTGAATTTACTCTGTGTTTTTGGCTCTTGATCCTTTGATCTCGTCATTTGCTATGTGACCATAGTCTGTTTGATTGATTGTTCGCTGGTCATATATCAAGTTGACACCTTAGGGTCTCGTTCCCTCTCTCGTTCCGCGAATTTCCTAGGGTCTTCGTGCGGTTTCCCTTTCTCCTAACCGAGCTGGGGAACCCGGAGTATCCGGCTTTCTATCCGGACTCTCCGGGTTAGCCCGGAGTCTCCGAACATTTTGTCCCGAGTATCCGGGTTGGGCCGGAGTATCCGGACTGAAGTCCGGAGTCTCCGGGTTGGGGCGGTCGGTTAAACCCCCCAATCCCGCGCGGTTTCTTTTTTCCCTATTCCTCCGCGCGTCTCTCCCTCTCCCGTGATCCTCCCTTGGCTAGGGCTTGATTCTCTCCTTCTCCTCCCTCTCCAAAGTCCTTGGATCCCTCCTCTTAATCGGTTTGAAGAACAAGGTAAGGATCCTCGTTGCCCTAACTCTCTCATTTCGGGGATTAGATTCATTCTCGCGGTTCTTAGGGCCTCTCCTCGTGCTTCATCTCTTCTAGGGTGCGGATTGACTCGTCGTTGCCCGCAAGATTGGAGATATTAAGCCCTAACTCACCCGTGTTCTTCGCTTTTCAAATCCTCTTGAGGTGAGTTCCTTCGTGTGCCCTAATCTCGCGAAATTTCCTTACTAGATTGTGCCCTAGTTGTTTATTGTCCATCCTTAAGGCAATCTAGTTTCATTTCTTGTCAATTTGGGGGTTGTTTTCCCCAAATTTCTTGCGCCAGTCTTGCATTTTCAGCGCATCCGAGTATCCGGATTTTTCGTCCGAGTCTCAGGTTGGTCCGAGTGTCCGGACTTTGGTCCGAGTCTCGGGTTAATCCGAGTATCCGGACAATTTGTCCGACTCTCGGGTTGGGTGCTTCGGCGATTGCGATTTCTTCGTTTTCAAGTCGCCTCGCTAATCTGCATTTCACTCTTCTGGCTGGTCGATGGATCCTACCCAGGGTCTTCGGGTGGTGGTGTTCCTCCTCGGGGCTCTCCTCCGCCGGATACGCCCCGGCTCTCCGTCTCTTGCTCGGCTCCTAAGCAGCAGAGCGTGTTGTAAAGAAGCGGCCCATTTCAAAGGGTCCGCTGCTGATCGGGCCTCAGCCTCAGCCTCAGGATCCGTCGCCTCAGGCACAGTCTCCTCATGACCTCGAGCCTGGACTACTTCTCAGACTCAGCCTGATCCAGATGAGCACCCTGCAGATACTCATGCTAGGCTGAGGGATCAAAAGAGAAGGGAATTCCGTGCTTCAGGTCACTTCATTGGCCCCTTGGCCAAAGCCAAGCCTGTGTGGAGGTTGTAGGATCGAAAGACACGAATATAGCAATCAGAGGGGGGGTGAATGATTGTGAGGAAGCTAAAACCAAATTCTTGATCTATTAAAAGTTCACCCCAAAACAGAACCAAATAATTGCCTCGTTTTCGACAAAAACAGGATGACAGAGGTTCGGTAAAACGAGAATTCCCGGAGATCCAACCGTCTAAACGATCTGAAATTTGGACACAAGAAACTAGATTCCAGTACGAATCGAACCCAAAAAGAATCAGCTCGATCGGACTTACGGATCAAAAGTTATGAGCTTCGCAAGCTTGCTGATCCAGAACTTGACGAGAATCAATCTAATCAAAACTTCAAGATTAAACAAGAACGACAAAAGATTAATCAACTAGACTTAGAGAAACACTAGATCAATACCCTAGAGAGGTTTTTGATGGATCAAACCAAGATGAAACTCAACGATCAAAAACCAATCTAGAATTAGAACAAGCATGCAAACAAGAACCAAAACAGAAAACACTGTAGCGACGAGGTTACTGTAGCACGCAAAAATCTTGGAAGAATTGATCTTTATTTCTTGTCTAAAATACTCTCATTAAAAGAGTACAAACCCTAAAACCAGGCTAAGACTCCCTTGCGCCTGTTCTGCTTGGTGCCTTTCAACAGGAGACCCTCCACCTATTTAAAGGACCAACCCACAAGGAGTTCTGAATACGATTCCTATTCCCTAGAAGGAATCCGTATCCAACTCAATTCTACTTGGCCTATCCTGGCCGGGTACAACTCTTGCACGCGTATGGTAACCCTACCATACTCACGTGACTAACACTTTGCACGCGTATGGCCACCTGCCATACTCACGTGACTAACACTTTGCACGCGAATGACCTCCTGCCATTCTCACGTGACTAACCATTCTTCATGTGCACCATTCCCTTAGCCCGAACGTCCCGCATGACATCCTTGACCACCAAGACCTCAGTTCCTCCTGAACCTAGTCCCGAACCTCAGTTCCTCCATGAACCTAGTTCGGTCCCGTCATCGACCACATTCGTCTTGAGCAATACACGCACATGAACAAACCACAAAACAAATCCGAGCACAAGTCCACGACTTGACTCAATGTCAATCTATGCAACTACTCACATTGCATAAAGTCCATTTCAAAAGAAGCACCATGAAATCATTACAAATTTCATAATCTCAAATTTAAATCATTTCAATTCTGCTCAAAACCCTAATTCAGCAAAAACGCATTCACGACGGACAAGGAAATATGGTCCGGCGTACACATGAAAAACCACTCAAAAAAAACATTCACAACGGACAAACAAAATCGGTCCGTTGTACAAGTGGAAGTTTCGGTTCCAAGAAGAAATCATTCCGACGAAAACACGTTCACGACGGACAAACAAAATCGGTCCGTCGTACATGCGAAATCAAACCTCAAAAAGCCATTCACGACTGACCAAAGAAGTTTGTCCGCCGTATATGCAAAACTTCTTTGGTTACTTGGAAGATTGGGTTCGACTCATGAGCTAAAAAACACGTTCACGACAGACCCAAAAACTTTGTCCGTCGTAGATGCACAACTTACTGGTTTTTGAGGAAAATTGAGTTTGGCTCAATGAGTTCAAAAGCATGTCCACGACAGACCAACAAAGTTTGTCCGTCGTAGATGGAAAAACTTACTGTTTTCTTTAAGTTTGGTCCGGCGCCAAAGCGAAACTTACTTTTTCTTGTCAAATTGATAAAACACATGAACAAACACATTTTGCATATTCAATTCTAAGCCAATTTTTCAACACATGATTTCACAATCTCCCCCTTGATGAAAACATTGGCAACACCACTTTAGAATTGAACATTTGGCATTCACTTTACAAAAGATTTTGAAATCCAAAAGATCAAGGACCAAAAAGGGAAAACACAGAATTCCCCCTTTGACCAAAATGCAAAACAAAATCTCCCCCTGAGAATGAAAATGTGTGTGAATGTGCAATGCGCCCAAAAATTCCAACAATCTCCAAACTTCTCTCAAAATGCCAGAAACAAATCCCCCTTTTTCTTCTCCTTTTCAACGATTCCCAAATTTCTCCCCCTTTGACAATGGATTCATCAAGAGTACAAAAGAGAGAACAGGTTCAAAATCTTTCCTGTAGCAATGATTTCACAAGAAGAAAAAAAAGGAGTGCCAAGATAGGAAAAGATGAGCTCATTTGATCATATAACCTTATATATCACATAATATGCAAAATACATGATCTTGATGTGATTTTAACAAGTTAGGGAATGACATGCATCTAAACCTCAATTTAGTCAACTATAGCCAAGTACTAAGCAAGATCTTAGCAGAAAAAGCAAGGCTTTAAAAATTGAAGTAAATAACAACTTAGTGAGAGCAAGAAGTATCAACTCCAATCTAGTAGACCAATTTAATCTTTAAACAATAAATCGCATGTGGCATGCTTGAAGCATACTTCTTTTATTTTCTAGGAGTGGCATGCTTGAAGCATTCATCTTAACTTTGAGGGAATGGTATGCTTGAAGCATACATCTTATCTTTTTAGGGAAAGCAAGCCTGAAGCCCATAACTTGAAGCTTTTGCTTTTAACAACCCCCTTTTTTATATTAATTCCCTTTTCTTTTCCTTTTTCTTTGATTGTCAACATGCAAAAGTGATTAAAGGTCTTATGAAAGAGTAAAGTTGAAAACACACTTGCTTCATAGCCCAAATTTGTCAAGAAGATTCAATAAAGCCTAGAAGAGTAAGATAACACAGAGTATTTAGCTATAGGCAATCAGTTTAGGGAATTCCGCAATGTCGTTTTTAGTTCAAGTGGAACAATTTAGATTATCATATATTAGCTCAATTACATAGTATATAAAGAAATATGATAAATTGAGCTCATTAAGTGAAAGAACTTGGCAAAGAAACTCCCCCTCAAAACAAACCCATTGGATGAACAATCCCAAGTTCTCCCCGAATAAAAGCAAAACGAGAAGAAGACAAAGGTTTTGTGAAAATGTCTGCCAATTGATGTTCAGTATCCACATGATGAAGCACAATGTTGCCTTTTTCAACATGATCTCTAAGAAAGTGAAATCTGATGTCAATGTGTTTTGTTCTAGAGTGTTGCACGGGGTTCTTAGCAATGCAAATTGCACTAGTGTTATCACACAAAAGAGGAACACTATCCAAATTAACCCCATAATCTTTAAGTGTAGCTACTATCCAAAGAATTTGAGAACAACAACTAGCAAGATCCACATATTCAGATTCAATAGATTGATTGTGCAATGTAAGATTGCTTTCTAGATGACCATGCAATGAGAGAATTTCCCAAGAAGTGACATGAACCGAAGTGCTTTTCCTATCAATTCTACATCCTCCAAAATCAGCATCGAAAAAGATCTCAAACTAATGCATGAGGAAGCAGAAAGCCAAATACCAAAATCTTGAGTTCCATGAAGATACTTGAAAATCCTTTTGACAGCTTGTCGATGTGAGGCACGTGGGGAAGCTTGAAAACGAGCACACAAGCACACAGCAAATTGTATATCCGGCCTTGATGCAGTGAGGTACAAAAGTGAGCCTATCATGCTTCTATATTCCTTTTGATCAACCGGCTCACCATCTTCATCCGGATCAAGTGTGCAATTGCTTTCCATAGGTGTCATGATTGGTTTGTTGTTTTCCATCCCAAAACGATGTAGCAAGTCTCTTGTGTATTTGCTTTGATGCACAAAAGTACCATCCTTCGTTTGCTTGATTTGAAATCCCAAAAAGTATGTCAACTCACCCATCATACTCATCTCAAACTCCTTCCTCATTGTTTCAAAACTCGGACACTAAAACATGAGATGAACCACCAAAGATAATATCATCAACATAAATCTGAACGAATAGTTGATCATTGCCTTGCTTGAGTAGAAAAAGAGTTTTGTCAACTTTTCCCATTGAAAACCCCCTTTCAAGTAAAAATGTTTTTAGCCTATCATACCATGCTCTAGGGGCTTGTTTCAAACCATACAAAGCTTTTGATAGTTTGAACACATGATTTGGAAACTTTGGATTTTCAAAACCAGGTGGTTGCTTGACATAAACCTCCTCATTTATGTAACCATTAAGAAAAGCACTTTTCACATCCATTTGATACAATTTGAAACCTTTGGATGCAGCAAAAGCTAAAAGAATTCTAATGGCTTCAATTCTAGCAACAGGAGCAAAGATTTCATCAAAATCTAAGCCTTCAATTTGAGTGTAACCTTGAGCAACCAATCTAGCCTTGTTTCTAACAACAACACCATCCTCACTTTGTTTATTTTTGAAAACCCATCTAGTTCCAATAACATTAAAATCAGGAGGAGGTGAGACAAGTTTCCAAACTTTATTTCGTTCAAAATTCTCTAATTCTTCATGCATGGCATTGATCCAAGATTCGTCAGATAATGCATGAGATATATCTTTGGGTTCAAAAGAAGCAACTAAAGCAGAATGAGTATGAGTGTCAGAATGAATAAACCTTGATCGAGTGACTCTCTCATTTAGGTCTCCAATCATTTGTTCGAGATGGATGCATTTTACGAATGTGCAAGGGAGCATTGGCTTTTGAGACTTCTCCTTCTCCTTCTTCATTTTCAGCATGTACTGAGATGATGTTGTAGCTTGAGGATGGTTAGTCAGAGGTGTTGTAGTAGTAGGTGCCAAGGGTGCTACAGCTTGTTGTGCATTAGGAAGAGTCAAGACCTCATCTTCAACATCATCATCATCTTCAAAGATTTTCTCCCCACGAATGTATGCGCTTTGTACTGCATCACTTGGACTAGTGCCGTTTGCCTCCAAAGGATTGAACTCGAGATGGTCCAATCAGATCAAGATGTAGAAGCTGTCCTGGAGCGTTTGTCATCACCATGGTAAGAGGTGGATGTGAACATGCAATCATCTTACCATGTCTACAAGAAGAACATACTAGATTGCTATCACCCTTAAGCTTAGGCAAGCCACGTATAAGATCTAAACCACTTACACGAGTAAGATGATCAAAACCAACATGACCAAGTCTACGATGCCAAAAGAATAAATCTTTAGAAACATTGGCAATTAGACACCTATGCTTAGAAGAAGGTGATGCATCAAAATCAGCTTTAAAGACTTCCAAAACGAGAAATTTTGAACACAAGATCACCTGAAGCATCTAGCACTTTGCATTCATTTTTCTTAAAGCTTATCTCAAGATCTTCATCAAGCATTTGAGAGACAGAAGCAAGTTATATTTCAAGTTTTCAACAAGAGCCACATCCTTGAACATAAACTTGTCACTTACCTTTACTGTACCTTTTGCCACAACAGAAGAGGAAGAAGCATCTCCAAAAGTAACACTTTCAGCACGAGATGCACGAGTGAGGGAGGAGAACCAATTCTTATTACTGGACATGTGGCGTGAGCATCCTAATCTACTAGCCATATGTTCTCCTTCCTCGCGAGAAGCCTACATAGCAACAAAACATGTCGAGGTCTCGATCGGGTTAGGAATGAGATTTTTGGGAATCCGATCTTGAGACACCACGACGCACAACAAAGAGGCACAACACGATATTCTTTATGCACAAAATTAGATTTGCCTTTTCCCATGTTTCTAGGAACAGAAGGTGTTTTCATCACTCTAGGCGCATAAGAAGTAAAATGTGCTTTGCTGAAATTTGACCTAGCCTCAGTTCTTTCCTTCTTTTGCTGTTTGGCTAGTCTAAAGCAAAAATCTACTAAGTGTCCATCTCTACCACAATGAGTGCAAGTGTACTTGACATGATGTTTAGCTTTAACAGTAAAAGCACATTTTGCATTCATCATAGTAGAAGATAAAACCACAGATTGAAAAGCAATTTTCTTAGGCTCATTAGATAACTCAATTTTGCAAGGAGCCCGAACAACAAAGGCGAGGTTTAGTTTCATATGTGGCATAAGGATCAAAACCTAAACCTCTCTTGTTTGTGCTAACCTTAGATTGATCCAAAATCATGTTCAACTTCTTCTTGCCATTAGTGAAACGTTCCAAAGAATTTTGCAAGTAATCAACTTTCTTAGCAAGAGTTAAACAATTATTGCAGGAACATCTACTTTTCCTTTTTGCTTGCGACAAGTTGAGCATGAGAGAATTTCATGTGAAAGCAAATTATCGATTAATTGAGAAACCCTAGCATTTGCATCTTTCAATTTTAATTCAAGAGTTGAGCATTTAGAACAAGAAGTTGAACTATGCAAATCATCGATTGGAACAGCTAGCATGTACAACATGTTTCTCATTTTTCTCATTTAGATGCAACAAAAGAGCATGTTCTTTCCTAAGCAAGGTGAGCTCATTGTAAATTAAGTCACATGATTTGCAAGTATCATCACTAGGAATCAAAGTCTTAAGTCTAGCAATTTCAGCATTCAATGATTCAATAATGAAATCATGTTTCTTAATTTTCTTATCACGTTTGTCAAGCAATTTTCCAAGACGAGCAAAAGCAATAGCTAATTCATCATAAGAGGGATCTACCTCATTGAAGTCGCTGTCGTGGTCGTCCTCAGTGAAGCTATCCTTGCTGCTTGCCATGAGACATAATCCTATCAAATCATGCTTGCTTGGAGTTGCATCATCTTCGCTGCTCTCCGAGTCCACATCGCTCAAATTGACTTGTTCAAGAGCGGAAAGAACTCGGTGAACCACCTTGCGGTTGATGAAGCTCTTCTTCTTCCTATCATTTGACGAGAACCTTTTCTTCTCATTCCTTCTGTCGTTGTCCTTCTCCTCTTTTGATGTTTTTCCTGCAAGCTTAGGACAATTTGTGCGAATATGGTTGAGGTCACCACACTCATAGCATCTTGGAGGACCACCTCTCTTTCTCATTCTCACATTCTGCAAAGCTTTGTTAAAGCGAGAAGAGAGTAGTGCCAGATCTTCTTCAGAAACTCTTCAAGTTGCTCATCTGTTAAAGAAGACATGGAAGACAAGGCAAAGCTAGAAGAAGAATTTGCATTTGACATGTTAGGGTTAGAGATCAAAGCAATTGATTTAATGTTACCCTTCGTGGCAAGAACATCCAACTCATGAGTTTTCAACTTAGAGTAAAGAACATCTAATGTGAGTGTGCTCATGGTAGTAGATTCTTGTATAGATGTTACTTTCATCTCCCACACTGACATGTCCAAAGCACTAAGCAATTGTCGAGCATTTTCAGCATCGGTGTAGCTAACTCCAACAAAGCACATAGATTGCTAAGAATTTTATTGAAAGCGTGCAAAGAAGTCATCTACTGATTCACTAGGTTTCATCTCAAAACGCATGTATTCTTTTTTGTAAATATCTTGGCGAACCTCTTTGACAGTGTTAGAACCCTCATGGTAATCACAAAGAGATTTCCATACCTCATATGCGGATCGAAGATGAACCACACGATCAAAGTCGCTGCGTCCCAAGCCTTGGATGATCAAGTTGCGCGCGCCTTCTTTGTTTGCTTCAACATGTGTGCGATTGGTATCATTGACGTTGTCGTTTGCAGGGACTTCATATGGCTTGTAGACCTTCTCCCAAATTGTGAAGCCCTGTGCTTGGATGAACGCCTCCATCTTGGCCTTCCAAAACTGAAAATCAACAACATCGAACACACAAGGTTTTGTCGAAAAACGATCCATTGATCTAATCACCGATTAAGATAGATTAGAAAAACCTTGCTCTGATACCACTTGTAGGATCGAAAGACACGAATATAGCAATCAGAGGGGGGGTGAATGATTGTGCGGAATCTAAAACCAAATTCTTGATCTATTAAAAGTTCACCCCAAAACAGAACCAAATAATTGCCTCGTTTTCGACAAAAACAGGATGACAGAGGTTCGGTAAAACAAGAATTTCCGGAGATCCAACCGTCGAAACGATCTAAAAATTGGACACAAGAAACTAGATTCCAGTACGAATCGAACCCAAAAAGAATCAGCTCGATCGGACTTACGGATCAAAAGTTATGAGCTTCGCAATCTTGCTGATCCAGAACTTGACGAGAATCAATCTAATCAAAACTTCAAGATTAAACAAGAACGACAAAAGATTAATCAACTAGACTTAGAGAAACACTAGATCAATACCCTAGAGAGGTTTTTGATGGATCAAACCAAGATGAAACTCAACGATCAAAAACCAATCTAGAATTAGAACAAGCATGCAAACAAGAACCAAAACAGAAAACACCGTGGCGGCGAGGTTATCATGTACGCAAAAATCTTGGAAGAATTGATCTTTATTTCTTGTCTAAAATACTCTCATTAAAAGAGTACAAACCCTAAAACCAGGCTAAGACTCCCTTGCGCCTGTTCTGCTTGGTGCCTTTCAACAGGAGACCCCCCACCTATTTAAAGGACCAACCCACAAGGAGTTCTGAATACGATTCCTATTCCCTAGAAGGAATCCGTATCCAACTCAATTCTACTTGGCCTATCCTGGCCGAGTACAACTCTTGCACGCGTATGGTAACCCTACCATACTCACGTGACTAACACTTTGCACGCCGTATGGCCACCGCCATACTCACGTGACTAACACTTTGCACGCGAATGACCTCCTCGCCATTCTCACGTGACTAACCATTCTTCATGTGCACCATTCCCTTAGCCCGAACGCCCCGCATGACATCCTTGACCACCAAGACCTCGCCTCCTCCTGAACCTAGTCCCGAACCTCAGTTCCTCCATGAACCTAGTTCCGGTCCCGTCATCGACCACATTCGTCTTCGAGCAATACCTGCACATGAACAAACCACAAAACAAATCCGAGCACAAGTCCACGACTTGACTCAATGTCAATCTATGCAACTACTCACATTGCATAAAGTCCATTTCAAAAGAAGCACCATGAAATCATTACAAATTTCATAATCTCAAATTTAAATCATTTCAATTCTGCTCAAAACCCTAATTCAGCAAAAACGCATTCACGACGGACAAGGAAATATGGTCCGCGTACACCTAAAAACCACTCAAAAAAAACATTCACAACGGACAAACAAAATCGGTCCGTTGTACAAGTGGAAGTTTCGGTTCCAAGAAGAAATCATTCCGGCGAAAACACGTTCACGACGGACAAACAAAATCGGTCCGTCGTACATGCGAAATCAAACCTCAAAAAGCCATTCACGACTGACCAAAGAAGTTTGTCCGCCGTATATGCAAAACTTACTGGTTTCTTAGAAGATTGAGTTCGACTCATGAGCTAAAAAACACGTTCACGACAGACCCAAAAACTTTGTTCGTCGTAGATGCACAACTTACTGGTTGTTGAGGAAAATTGAGTTTGGCTCAATGAGTTCAAAAGCATGTCCACGACAGACCAACAAAGTTTGTCCGTCGTAGATGGAAAAACTTACTGTTTTCTTTAAGTTTGGTCTGGCGCCAAAGCGAAACTTACTGTTTCTTGTCAAATTGATAAAACACATGAACAAACACATTTTGCAAATTCAATTCTAAGCCAATTTTTCAACACATGATTTCACAGAGGTACCCTATGTCAGTCAATCCCATGAGAGTGATTGACTACAGGACGGGTTCTGGCAAGGGCAAAGCTATTGTTGAGCAAAGAAAGAAAGATCCGCTCAGTTTCCATCAAGACGAGTATGTGGACCGCCGGTTTTGGAACCGGTTTCAGTCATATTATTATGAGACGGTCCTCTACCCGCTTGAGCACCCAGTGGTCAGGATGAAGACCATTGACTGGGAGTACATGGCAGCTGCTGAGCATCCAGTGTTCGCTCATGTTCTTGAGATCTGTGAGCTGCATCAGATCAAGGACATCTTGTCCTTCAAGTATGATTGGAACAACGAGATTGTCATGCAGTTTTATGCCACCTTGTACTTTGACAAGACTGAAGAGGCCATCTGGTGGATGACTGATAAGGTGTGGTACAAGGCCAACCAAAAGAGGCTTGCTAGAGTCCTCAACCTTCGCTACAATGACAGCCCAAAGCTTCACGCAAAGAAGGTTTTGACTGCTGAGGAGATTGAGTCACTATATGACACATCAAAGAGCTTTACAGTTGGGACCATCAAGGGCTTGAAGGATGTGCCTGCTGTCCTTAAGATGATGTTGAGGGTCACTCTCTGGCCCAAGGAGGGAGATGCATCTGCCATTAGTTCCTATGGAAGGAACTTGCTTTACCACCTCGTTGAGCGCACTCATCCATTTGATATTGTTGACTTCATCTGGGAGACGATGAGACAGAATGCGCAAAGCAACATGGCTACCGCAGCCTACGCTCCTTTTGTGATGGCTTTGATCACTTCGTCGGTGGACTCAAGTTTGTCGTGACGAGGAGCACCTTTCATACAAGGTTCGTCCTCCGTCTGCTCCACTGCTCCTCGCCTCGGTCCTGCCGCTCCTAGGACTCGGCGGCCGTGCCTCGAGTTCTACGTCGCCTCTGTTGTGCCTCCTCCTCCTGCCTTCCGAAAGGCATCGAGGTCCCGAGCAGCACTCTTCGAGGATGCTCAAGCATGTCTTCCTTCTTTGCCGCGACATCTCCACCAGGCGTAAGGTGATGAGTCGGGCAGATCAAGAAGAATGGTCAGGATATTCGCGGCATCCGCCGCCACAATGGCGGCTATCTCTCCCCGACTCCTCCGGTCTTCCGAGGAGAGTAGCGATGCCACCTCTGCAGATCGGCTCTTCGGCATCACCTCCTCCGCTCACTTTGCCCGGAGATGACCCGACAGCGAGTACTCCGCGTCCGACGACGAAGGCGACGACGAGTGATTCTTCGTGTTTCTCCCTCTTTTGGTGTCTTGATGCCAAAGGGGGAGTGATATCTTTAGTCGCGTTGTCTTTAGTCGCGTTGGGCGTTTGCGTTTTTTCCTTGTGCTATCGCTTGTGGACTTGTGTTGCTTTATATCTTTGCTTATTTCGTGTCGTGAACTCTGTTATTCCTTGTAATGTCTTTATTGCTTATTTTATGCATGGATTGCTTTCAATTAATTGCAATATATTCTCGGATGCTTTGTTTGAGGGGGAGCTCTCGGTTATTTCTCGTTAAATATGTGCATTTGATTCCACTCATTTCTTCTAATGCACACATTTAGGGGGAGCTCCACCTTTTATTCGAATTGCTAAAGTCTATTTCATTTCATTTCATCTACCTTTAATTGTGTTGTCATAAATTCACCAAAAAGGGGGAGATTGAAAGTGCATCTAGGCCCCTCATTTTATTTTGGTGATTAATGATGACACAATTAAAGTGATCTAATGCTTCAACTCAGAGAAATGCAGTTATCGAGATCACATCAAGCTTGGAATGAAGTTGAACGGTCCTAAGCGCATCAAATTTCGATAAAACGGCATCAAGACGATGAAGTGTAATTTTCTTTTTATTTGAGTCTTAAGGATAGCCGTACTATTAAGAGGATACGATGAAAAATCGCCTATTAGGATGTGCATGTGCTCAACATCAAGTATTTCATCTAAAATTAGCACTCATGCATTGCTTTTGCAAAAAGATTTAATTGCAACCGAGCTGGGTAACCCGGAGTCTCCGGATGACCAGTCCGGAGTATCCGGATTCAATCCGGAGTATCCGGACATTTTGTCCGGAGTCTCCGGGTTGGACCCCTCGGTTACTATTGGTTCCAGCTTGTCCGGAGTATCCGGACATTTGGTCCGGAGTCTCCGGATAACCCGGAGTCTCCGGGTTGTTTGTCCGGACACCCCGGCCTGTACAATTCGTGGAGCAACGGTTAGTTTTCAAAAAGGGTATTTAAAGCCTCCACTCCACTCCAACGGCTAGGATCTCTATTGAGCTCATTCATAGCAGCATTCAAGCCATTCCTAACCATCTCTAAGCATTCAATAGAGCCCCCACTTCCTCCCACCAATTGATTTGGTTGTTGATTCATTTTGGTGAGGAGAGGAAGAAGCAAAGTGCTAAGTGCATTCATTCCATCTTGTTGAGCACTAGTTCATCCTCCAAGCGATTCTTCGTGGTGTTATTACTCTTGGAGGTTGAAGGTCTCCTAGACGGCTAGGAGTCACTGGGAGCTACCGACGTGTGTGGTGAGCCCTACCGTTTGTGAAGGCGAGTCTCGCCTCCGAAAGGGAAGAGACAAGAAGTGAAACCGGCGAGTGCATTTGTGCAACACCGGGAGGAAAACGGGTTGAAAGAGACCCCGGCTCAAGTGTGACCGAGCCACCTCAACGGAGACGTAGGATTCCCTTCAAGAATCCGAACTTCGGTGAAAAATCGTTTCTCTCGCTCTCTCTTTATTTGCTTGTGTTGCTTGTGTGGATTTGTCTCCGTAAACCCTAGATCTAGCTCTTTGTCTAGCTTTAATTCAAATCCGTACTAGCACTTGTTCTAGGTTGCTATTGTTATTTACTTTTAGTAGTATCTTGCGCAAGTTTGAGAAACTTGTGTTGCGTTCCCGAGCCACTCAACTCGGAGACTCCGGTATTCAATACCGGACACTCGAACAAGCCGAGTATTCGGACCAAAACCGGAGACTCGGGTTGACTCTTTCGGCTTGATTTAATTCCGCTGCGTAATTTTAAATCCGCCTATTCACCCCCCCTCTAGGCGACATCGTTGGTCCTTTCATGACATCATCCGAAGGGCCCACCTGTCAGCGAGACACGTGAGCCGTGGACCAGGTCCACGCGGTGGGAAAGCGCGCGTCTTGGCGGAGTCCATGGACCTGAGGCGACGTGGCGGCACCGGATTGGTCCACGTGTCATGCTGACGCAATAAATCAATTTTCGAAAAAGAAAATGATTTATTAATTCGAAATATTGATTCAAATTTAGATTCAAACTTCAAACGCTTATAACTTTTGCATTTTAACTCTGATTTGAGTGATTCAAATTTCTAAATTTGTATAAAATTGAGATCTACCTAATGATGAATTTTATTTAATTTTTGGACTAAAGTTTTTCTCTGTAATATTATTTAATGGATTATTTTAAACTTTAAATGCTTGTATCTTTTGCATTTAAACTCCGAATTTGACGATTCCAGTTTCTAAAAATTCATAAAATTATGCTCTCTCTGTTTATGAACTTTATTTGAATGTTTGGACACTTTTTGTCTACTATTTATTTATCTATTGCTGTTTACACGCTTTACGAGTAGACGTTGAAGTGCCCGAAGGCTTCGAAGGTGAAGTGTTGACTCAGGAGCCAACTCAGGACCAAGGACAAGTACTCTTTGAAGGCAAGTTATGCTTTGACCATATTGATCCTATTTTGAAACCTATTTTGATTTAACTTATTGCATGCTAGTTCAATTAGAAAATACTTTATTTAAATATGGGAAATTAGATAAATGCCAATTTGCTGTATGACACCTTGATTACTTAAATATGTGCCATGACCCCTTGTCACCCTAGTTGTGGATTATTAGTTGGACATTATTAAATGGCCAACATGGGAGTATAGACCGTTGTAGCATGTTGCTTAGACCTGCTACGTGCTCATGACATGATTTTGGACAACCAAATATTAATATTGACTTAATGATATATTGAACCTGTTTTGGGAAGGTATCATGTGATGTTGATGGCACGTGGTGCATGGTAATCAACTGGGGTTTGATAAATAGTTTTCGACCGGGGCATGTGGCAAGAATGATCGGGTGGGCGGTTGTGGCACCGAACGTTGTGTTGGTTCTTCGGGTAGTCTTGCCCTGGTCACCCTAAGGACTTAACCTTGCAAGCCTTTGAACTGGTCAAGCGTGCAACCACATGTCCAGTAATGGGACGGGCCTAGTTGATTAAGTTGCTAATAACGTGCACTGTGGAACCTTCAGGTGTCAACTACACCGTTTGTGTAGTTGTATGCAGGGGAGGCGTCTGGAGCTGCGCCGGTACCAATCTAACTGGTTTGACCTAAACTTCGCCTTTGCTAAGGGAAGGGTTAGAGTGCAACAGGAGAGGACCACTTGTATTGTTAGAAGTTTCCGAAAGACTTTGTTACGGGAACTCGCCTTTGTGGTGTTTGACTGTATCTTGAGGGTAAAGTGCATAACCTCTGCAGAGTGTAAAATCTATTCGAATAGCCGTGTCCGCGGTATTGGACATCGCTCGGGGATTACAGTCAAGGGTTAGACTTTCTTGAAAATAACTTGGACTTGAAAGGTTGGGTTTGGTTTAATAATGATGTTGATGGAAATGTGGATTAGGATTGGGAAAAATGTTTATTAAACTCCTGAAAAAATTATTGATCTTATATTGTTTCTACTGCTTTCGAATCTACTTATGATACTTGTCAAAAGCTGTTTACTGCAAATAAACCTTGAGCTATTCCTTTGTGCTAAAGCCATGCATATAGTATATTAGCTTGCATTCTGTGCATGACTTGCTGAGTACCAAGTACTCACCCTTGCCACAATACAACACCAGTTGAAGAGGAGACTACACCAGCTTTGGAGGAGGAGCTCTAAGAGGAACCGTCTACTTAGGGAGCGAGCCCGGTCGGTTACTGTGGTATCTTGGATGGCGTCCACGGTTATCTTATTTTCCGCTGCTATTATTTCTCTTTTAATAAGTTTCGTCCTGCGAGGCGTATATTTGTAACTTGACCATAAGGTCGAGCAACCAGTTTGTTTATCTAATTAAAAGTACTTTATTAGTATCGAGTGGTATGATTGTGATATTTACCAATGTTGAGACTGTGTGCACTAGCGCGTTCCTGGACTAGTGCTGAATACACAGAGGGTCCGGATTTGCAGATTCGGGTCCCGACATAAGGGGGTTTGTACTTCCGGGGTTTGTACACCGGTACTGCTGGTCTCCAGTTTAAAATTTGGTTTTTGTTTAGGTTTCTTTCCCTCGTGTTCGTTATTGGTTGTTGTCCGCTTCTTTGAGATTTTTGCCTTGTTCTCATTGGATCTTAATCGTTTCCTCGTTATTTCTTTTGTCGCGCTTTCGTTTAGACGTCGACGCCTCAGGAGCAGTAGGCGAGGATCCGGACTTCGACCCAGAGGACACGCAAAACCCAGAGCAAGCAGGCAAGCACCCCCTTTGAACATATTGCTCCTATAATTGCAAAAGTATTTGATGTTTTGCAAAATGATTACGCATGCATATGATTATTACAAGTATTTAAGTGGTGGGAATAGGTAGTTACCCTAATGGTTGGATGGCTTACCTTAGTCTTGTTGTTACCCTAAAATCCTTGAGTAACCCTATAAGTGTCGTCAGGGATTATAAGTCTAATAGTTGCATACGCTTAGCCCAGCTTTAAACTGATTGAATAATGATCGGTGGACTCAGTCAATCAAAGATTTTCGATACGTTATTAGGATTTCGGAAATGGTGATTTCGGAAAAACAAAGGCTATGTTGGTAAAAGATGAAAAAGGAAAGGTGTACGGTGATTTATGCCGGACGGATGATGGGAGGTCTCGTCTGTGCAATCCTAAGGACTGAACTTGACGTTTTTAACCATGTCCTTTCGTACAACCACATGTGCTAGTATGGGATAGCCTAAACCCAGTACAGGAGTTGGAATTTAATCTTGCGCCGTGGTAGGTCGAAGTAGTTGGGCAATACCGACGTGCTGGTGTTACTTAGAATACTCCCTCACTGCGCGCTGGTGTTGGAGACTTTCGTGAAACAATGGTGGATGCTTTGTTGAGGGTAAAAGGCACGATGGGCTGTTAGCCATCGTTGGATCCGTGTGGGCGAATCAGGTTTGGAGTTTAAGGTACCCAGATACCTTAATTGGGGTACTCTACTTTGGCAGGTACTCTGTGTGGGTGTGTGGAGCCCCCACCCAAAGCAAAGAGCGCACATCGCCGGGGCTGACGCAAGACTAGATGCCGACAATTGGAAGAGTTTCGTCACAATCTAGCAAAACGGGTACGGTATGTATCGCGTGGCATGGTTGACATGATTGCTAGAGCGTGTCGTGTGGGTAAGGTGTGCATTCTCTGCAGAGATTAATCAAACTAATCGATTAGCCGTGCTCACGGTCACGAGCATCTTGGGTATTTATTGTCAAGTATAGTATTTTGGTTTTGATTTCTGAAAAGGATTTGAAATCGGTAGATCTTGTAAATGTTGGGTTGTATCATGCCAATGTTGAGTCGTTGGAGTCAGAGATCGGTTGGTTTGGTGATTTGATCATGCTGGTGGTGATTCTTGATACCTTGTGATGGTATGATGGTTATGTTGAAGGAAATGATTCTTATTGCCATGTGATGGTGGCGTTACTTGTTGGAGGATTTTGGATGTTGAATGAAATGTACAATTACATTATGTATTGCTTTACTCTCTTTTACTAAATGTTTTATAAACAGTGCAGTATTCCAATCTATTAGTCTATTACAAATAACTACAGCTTCATGCAAATCTGAACTAGAATAGCAACCATCTTCATTGTTTAGCCTGCATTATTATTATACTTGCAAACAATAAAGTCTTGCGAGTACACATGTGTACTCACCGTTTGCTCTGAAAATTTGCGTGAGGAGCAGAAGATGCAGGTGAGGAAGAAGGTGATCAGGAGTTCAGTGACCCAGACGCGGGTGGTGCGTTTGTCGGCTAGCGGAGCTAGTTGCTCGCCGGTTGCCTGAGGGAATGGAGGCACACCGCGGCCGCTTTACTTTTGTTTCTCTGATGTTTTTCTCTTCAGTTTACTTTTAGCCAATCGGCATTTTGTAAACAGGAACAAGATGTAATATTATTATCTACCGCTGTAATATATTACCTCTGCCCTTATACTGCGTTCGCTTGGATGAGACTCTACCTTCACAACATGTGACACTAGCCTACTGATCTAGGGACTAGTGGTTATCACATGGTTGCGGGAAGCTCAAATTGGATCCAATTGGCTGGCATGTGACCTCATTACTCGAGTATCGTGCTGACCAAGTGGTTTCAATCTGAGTCTGTCGTGATGCCGTGATCGTTACGTTGCTGGTTGCGTGATTAACCAGGCCCACGCAACAGTAATGGAGTATCACTGTACCAGGACAGGAGCCCCCACAGTCGTGGACTTTACTTGTTCGCTGAGTTGGTCCTGCCGTAGATGGGAAACTTACTGTTTTTACATATTTGTATTTGGGAACTTGGTCCGTTGTACACATGCAATTTTCTGAAAAAGAAATTAAGAGATATCTAGACTCATAGAGATTTTCAAAAATCCTCTTGAGGAACGAATTAAGACTAAAAGATGGATCTTAGAATAATCTTAGATTTAAGATCAATCAAATAGAATCAAAGAAAGTGATGGAAGGTTTTAGAATTCCTTGGAGATACATGTGTCCTATAGTCAAGTGAGAAAGAATATTAACTTATTCAAGCTCATAGAGATAAAACACATGTGCTAAGTGGTTGGATAATAGAGGTTTTGTAAACACTTTCCATTTCAAATTTGTTTTAACCTATTTTCTAAGGTTTTAGAAGAGACAAGATTGGGATATAAAAAGGGAAGGGTTTTTTAGCAATTATTTTAGCAATTTTAATTTGTAGACAATTTTTATATTTTGTAAATTAGTCTTATGCCACTCAAGCACTTAGAATCAATTTGTTCACAAGTGGGTTGCAAGAGATGCATAGCAAGCAATCTTGTCTCCCCCTTAATGTGATAATCCTTCCAAGAAACAAATCAGCGAACACCAAATAAACAGACAGATAGAAATAAGCATGATACACAAGCTTAAGCAATATTAGAGAAATCTATGACATTTAACTCATTCCTCAATTTGCAAAAGTGAGCTTCATCTAAAGGTTTGGTAAGGATATCCGCCAATTGATCTTTAGTTCTAATGTGGCTAATAGTGATATCTCCCTTAGTCACATGATCTCTTAGGAAGTGATGGCGAATATCTATGTGTTTGGTTCTATAATGCTGGACTGGATTGTTGGTTATTTTTACAGCACTTTCATTATCACACAAAAGAGGCACTTTAGTAAAATTTATGCCATAATCCATTAAAGTTTGCCTCATCCAAAGTAATTGAGCACAACAACTACCTGCTGAAATGTATTCAGCTTCGGCTATGGATAGAGCTACCGAATTTTATTTTTTAGAAAACCAAGAAACAAGAGATCTACCGAGGAACTAACAACTTCCTGAGGTGCTTTTTCTATCCACTTTACAACCAGCATAATCTGAATATGAATATCCAATTAAATCAAATTTTGTACCTTTAAGATACCAAAGACCTATGTTTGAGGAATGCTTTAAATATCTTAGAATTCTCTTAACAGCAACTAAGTGATATTCTTTTGCAGAAGCTTGAAAACGTGGACACATGCAAACACTGAACATTATATCAGGCCTAGATGTTGTAAGGTAAAGTAAACTACCAATCATGGAACAATAAAGCTTTAAGTCCACAGGTTTACCTCCCTCATTTAGATCCAAGTGCCCATTTGATGCCATTGGTGTTTTAATGGGCTTTGCATCTTCCATGCCAGATTTCTTGAGTAAGTCTTTTACATACTTGGTTTGGCTCACAAAAGTCTCATTCTTCAGTTGTTTGACTTGAAGTCCAAGAAAATAGCTGAGTTCTCCAATCATGGACATTTCAAATTCCCTAGACATCATATCTCCAAATTCTTTGCAAAAAGATTCATTAGTAGAACCAAATATGATATCATCAACATATATTTGACACACAAAGAATTCATCATTGATAATTTTAGTGAAGAGTGTAGTGTCAACCTTCTCAATTTTGAATCTTTTAGAAATCAGAAAATCTCTAAGACGCTCATACAATGCTCTAGGAGCTTACTTAAGTCCATAGAGTGCCTTAGAGAGGTTATAGATATGATTTGGATTTTTAGAGTCTTCAAAACCGGGAGGTTGTTCTACAAATACCAATTCAGATATTTGTCCATTTAAGAAGTCACTCTTCACATCCATTTGAAATAGCTTAATATCAAAACAAGAGGCAAAGGCTAGCAAGATACAAATAGCTTCTAATCTTGCTACGTGTGCAAAGGTTTCACCAAAATCTAATCCTTCAATTTGGGTAAAACCTTGTGCAACTAACCTTGCTTTATTTCTTACCACTATGCCACTCTCATCTTGTTTATTCTGAAAAACCCATTTTGTGCCGATAACGTTATGGTGCTTGGGTCTTTCAACAAGTGTCCATATGTTGTTCAGGGCAAAGTTGTTCAGCTCCATAACTCTTCTCCTTCCTTGAAACCAATAGGCTGTGAATTGGCGTCACCGTCATCAATGTTGGCTCCAACAATAGTCGGATCATGGTCCCCTAGCTCCTTGCTGTCAGCATCTTGTATCTATAAAGTCATTGGTTCATGAGTTACTACACCATTCAAAGCCAATTAATAATATATATGAACTAGACTAACCAAATCATGTTGAATACCAACTGGTTGTATAGGTAGTGCAAGCAAACATTGAACCTGGAAAAAAAGGTTGAAAAAAACTCGAATCAATTAAATTTTACTAACGGTATCGTCTACTGCATTAACACATACTAGCAACTGGCTATACATACTACTCCATAGTCTTCATTGTTCACTGCAATGTTGACAGACTGCTCCCCATGAGATATTGCTGTACCAGACTACATCGAAGACAACTGTCCGTTGAACGACTGCAAAACTCCAAATTCGGATGAGTCACTGGAATCATCGTCATCAAGATAGCCAGACGCAATCTCCGATACCTACCAAGTAGATCAGTTGCAATATGTCATCCAAGTAGAACAGCAAGAACTTAACAAGATGGTTCGGATAAATACTGTGGCACTCTTCAGTGAAGTTCCTGCCAAGAAGTTATCTGCTGAGGTATCAGTAATGGTGGATGCATTCTCAGATTGGCTCTCTGTATTCGCGGCCATAGCGAAAGCTCTTCAAACCTTTACAAGCTCTCGGCTATTATAGGCTCCCATTCTAACGATCCTTTTTTATAGTGGTACATAAAGGAACCTCAAGAATACCTGCCAAGCACACTTCCCTACGTCCACCAATTCAAATTCATCATTGTTTCTCAGTATGTTATGGACTCATGTTTTCCCTCCCAAAAAACACCCGCCCAAATTGTGGTGGTTGGATGCTTTCCCATGTTCCGAGTCTCCATAGCGATGTTGACCTGTAGTGTGTGTGCCTCCAATTGTCAGACATTGCATTTAATGTTGTTAACATATGTTACACTCCCATACCTCTCAAATGTGACCAGCCATTCATCGTTGTAGTAAAACGATGCCTCAAGAATCAACAGTGACAAGCCATTCACGCATTTTTCCAATACAAAGTGCAGTTATGATCCTTAGTACCATATCAGCACTCTCAAGCTATATAACAAATAACTAACGATTGGAAATTTGATAAATACACATTGACATCGTACATATGTAATTACAGTTGTGTGGATAAATCAAACATAGTGGTATTAAAATGTTATATCAGGCCTGCTATGTCATCCTATGCAACTGCACTTCCATGCACACCCAAAAATCGCAAGCACACCATGAACATACAGTTATGTGTTAATGGGAACAACCAAAATAAGCAAAAGTACACTTAATAAAGCTTTGATTAGCATCACTCTGTGACATGCTTCTTCCTGTAGGTAGACAATTTCCCGCAAGTTGTCATCATGTGGCCATCTTTTCCACAAGTGCTGCACACCCTGATATGCACCTTCTTAGGAAGCATCGTTGGTCTCTCTGGACATTTCGGCCTCGTGTGACCAACCCTATGGCAAATTGTGCAGAACCTCATCTTCTTTGTAGTTATATTCGGCTGTTCAATTGGTGATCTAAACCTTGCATTAGTAGAACTCCCCATAGTCGTACAACTCTGAGGTGGTAGCGCGGTAGAATTCTTCTTAGGCCGGCCCCTCGGTCATCTATGTTCAGGTGGGAATAATTTCGAGGGACCATCTTCACAGTTAGTCAACTACAGAAATTGTCCTGATCGCCATGGTGTTCATCCTCCCTAGATTCATGATGGAAGAATTTAACAACATCCTTCCTATTACCAAGTTGTTCTTTCACTGAGGAAAGCAACGACATTACTAAATTGAATGATTCCAAGGTGCGGCAACCTAACTTTACAACATCAAGACTAGCCATGTAGAGTATATTATGTCTAAAAATCTTGCACTGCACAGGGCCTTTGCCATTCTCCTGCTCAATCAAATGGGATGGCATTGTGTCCCTGGCATTTTTGGTCCATCGCTTCAGGATATTACCTCCCGATATCTCGACTGCACTGATGTGTATGAGGACCTATAATGAAACCCACGAATTGCGACACAACATCAGCACAACAGCTTATAAATGATGCCAGAATTGCAATTGGGAAAAATATTCTATTACTTACCCTAATGGAATGCCGACATAATATCCCCATATGCTCATACAGGCCACACTTACAAGTTATTTTGTTAACATCCACATTAAACCGCACCTTGTATAATTTCTGTAACCAACAATCACGCCCATGTGTCTGACCAGGCTTCACAATATATAGCTTAGTATCCAAAGTTTCAGTTACATAAAAATTGCCAGCTTCTAGGAACTCATCCCCAAATACCTTGAAGGATCCAGTGGTGTAAAGTTCTAATGCATGTTTCTCAATTGCAAAACGAGTAGTAAGAACAGATTTCCGCTTAAATTTAGATTTGTCATCATACATGCTGTCATAATGTTACAATACAGGACATAGAGATGCATTTACATATAATAGTACCTATTTTGTGTTGTGCTGGCACCATCCTTCCTCGGAAATCCAGTCAGCTACTAACTTGTTGTACTGCGATAAGAATAGGTGCATAGGGGCAGAAGCTGGTATGTAACTCTTCAGAACATGGTTGGCACTCTCACTTCTTTTTGTACTAGTTTGCTTTGCACACAAAACTGCATTAAAGAAAGGCTTCGCCCAACTTCTCCTGGACTCATAGATGTTTATCATGAATGGCTTGTTTGCAAGCCCATATTTAGCCAGCAACACTGCCCAGGCATCCTCAAATTCCTCAATAGAGAGCATGTTGTTCATGACATTATGGAAATCCATTTTGAATGTACTACCCTTACTATACAGTGGCCCCAAATTTTCTTTCGCTTTTCGAAGTACATGCCATTTGCACCATCTATGTACAATTTCCGGCATGACATCTGCAATTGCAAGCTCCATTTGATGGCATTGATCTGCTTAAGTCAAATAAACATTAGTAATTTCATTATACATGTCAAATTTGTTAAGTACTTCTTTACTCTACCTGTAAGTATAGTTTGCGGCATCTTCCCCGCCATGTGATGCACAAATTCTTTGAATGCCCACTTGAAGCTCTCTACTGTTTCTTCACAAAAAAGTACCCCCCAAATATTGTGCTCCTGAAATGATTGTTAACACCAACAAACAGTCCAAAAGGCAAGTTATACAAATTTGTTCTGTATGATGTGTCAAAGGTGACCACATCACCGAAGTAGATGTAATCCAATCAGCTACTACCATGAGTCCATAGAAGTGGCCAGATTCGACTTTCACTATCCACCTCTATGCTATACACAAAGTTAGGATCGTCCTGTTTCATTTTCTTCAATAACTTCATAGTCTTCTGGACATCTTGGTCACATTCTTCCTTTGCAATCGCCCTGTTGTTGAATGGAACTTCTTACGCACCACCAAAGAAGCTTGATATTACAGAGTATACCTTTGTTAAACCTAGATTATTCTGTCATAGATGACGGACAAGATCCCTTGTTGTCTTGTCGATCTTGTTGTGACATTGCCAATTTCTTTTTTCTATACAAGTTTCAGACAACGGATGGTTATGGACACCTCTGTGCTCACTCACGTACCACCCATGATCATCAGTACGATGCAATCGAACCATTGCCTTGCATCCGCAACGCTTTGATGATGATTTCTTCACTTGTATAAATCCCTGTTAGACACACGTGTTCCATGTACACAAATTACTCGGGATTAACATCTTCTTCTTGGAATTTTCTCAACCATTGAAAAACATACCTCATTACTACAGACAATCATTTGCATTGTCCGGTAATCCTTTGATCTGTTTGTATAACTGTTACCTAAACGTATTCCAAAACCTACCTCCCATGAATACAAATTATAGTAATCAAGTGCCTCCCCTATTGAGTCGAACTCAGTTCCCACTTTCGGTTCAAAAAGCATTGCTTGCTCAATAGCACTCTTACGCCCGGGATGCGGTTCCCGATCTGGTCCTCCTCGGCAACGCTTCCTGAAACCATTGGCATGTTCTCTTAGTAGTACTGGGCGGATTGCGCAACAAAAGAACAGGCGAATGAGTTTTACAAATCGGTAAAAAAAAACATGGTTGTACTATCAGGCCCCACATGTGAGTTCACCAAAGCTGTCAACTATGTTCGAACAAAGCAAATATGTCAACTTAATGCTTTCAAATTGTCCTATCATTAGCGTGCTGATAAAACACTTCCATCATGAAGGACTTCTGATCATTCTGTAGTTCCATAACATCTACTAAGACAAATCAAGATGTCACAGAACGGCTTCTGATCATTCTGTTTTGGATGGATTACTAAACATCTATATACATCTATCAACATGTAATTCTAGTCAATACATGTTCCGTTTCCAAATTGCTATGTACAGTACATTAGAACATGTAATTCCAGGCAAAGCTCCAGTTACGGAGCTCTTATTTACAACGTCTCCTTTCCCTCTACATTATAGTTATGGTTTCAGATGTTACACAACTTTAGCAAGCTAAAACAACACTACACCTTAATTATTTCTATTGTTCGCAACACTACAACTTTACAAATTGTCCGCAATCATTACAAGATGCAGAAGCCCGCAAGGCAGATAAGTGAACTGACCGTTTAGTATAGCCTGCAGGTGCAGGAGACAGGGAATCATTTGAGATCCCCAGAACTATCGGAGGAATCATAACTAGCACCGGAACATCTCCTTTGTCCCATACACATCGGCTCGGACGGCTCCGAACAACCATGAGGAACATCATCATCTGGAACGACGATCCGACAGGGATACATTTGGCTCCCTTTGGATTTATTTGTTCAGCGTTAGCATCCAGTTCTCTCTTTAGCTTCTTGCAGTGTGTGTGTACGCCGAACGCGTAGAGAAGTGCAGGGAGACGACCAGTACGAACGATTGACTAGGTGCTACAAGTAATTACGACATGAATGAAAACTACTTGCCTTCGTTTGACATCATCGAGAGTTGTGGAATTCGCATCAGAATCTGACAGGTAGAGGCTTCCAGCAGCTTCAATTTGCCCGGCCCGAATCAGGGAGCAACATCCTCTATGTATACCTGTACATATGCTCTGAACCAACGTGTATACTTGACGAGAAAAACCACTCGTATATATACTTCACAGAATCTTCAAACCGGATATATATATATATATATATATATATATATATATATATAGTACAATTACTTGGGACACCATGGTGCCTGGGCACCATGATCCAAAACGGGTATTTTCCATATATATTTGCATGCGAAATTTTTTAAAATTTTTAGGATGTTGAGTTCAACCAATTTACTAACTAGTTCAAACGAGTTTGAACTGAAATTCAAACTAAAGTTTCCTTTTTTGATGGTAGTTTGATTGTAGCTATGTGTTGATTATATATATAAATCAGCAAAGTATGTAATTTAAATTCGTTCAAATCTTCAAATTTGAGTATAGTTTTTCAAAGTTATGTATTTCATTTGAATTCTTATAGATGGGTATATACCCTAAAACTAAAAGTTTTGAAAAAATATATCCGAATTTGACTTCAATTAACGTATTTAAAATCATGGTGCCTGTGCACCATGGTGTCCCATTCCGCTATCCTCTATATATATATATATATATATATATATATATATATATATATATATATATATATATATATATATATATATATATAGAGAGAGAGAGAGAGAGAGAGAGAGAGAGAGAGAGAGAGAGATCCGTTTGGTACGATTCTAAATTTAGTAGAAACAGAAACGGTTCAGATTCTTGGTAGAAACATTTCAGATAGGATTCTGTGAATCGGATAGGACAGGATTCTAAATTCTTGATAGAAACGTTTCAGATAGGTTTCTGTGAATCGGATGGAACATGATTTTAAATTCTAGTAGAAACGAAAATGATTCAGATTCTTGGTAAAAACATTTCAGATAGGATTATGTGAATCGGATGAAACGGGATTAAGACTGATTCAACCACATAGTGAGAAAAAAAAAACAATCCGAGGAGAATCGTTCCGAGCTTTAGTCCGTTTGATTATATTTCTTCTAGAATCTAGTAGAAACGGCCCGATTCTAAATTGCCAAACGGGATCTTACTCAAGAAAGAATGTGTATGATAAATAATGCTGCATAACCATTCTTTGATATTGCAACCAACAGCATGCAATGTATATGTAGAGTACCTCCAGATTATATATAGAACAATGGGCCGTTACATGCAATTCAGGTACAAGGGATCCCAACATGAATTGATCGGCAGAAACCGAACTAGCAAATCTATTTGTCAACTATCAGACTTCGTTAACTGTTTTACCGGGGCTCCTCTCTTGACCTTGTTTTGGCACCATCATTAGCTGGTAAGACGAGCAACAGACTTGAGGCAATGCAAGAGTGCTTACGTTCCAAGAACCACCTTCAATCAAATATCTCTTGGGCTTCAATTTTGCTGTGCTGGCTGCAGGGTTCAAACGCGAATCGTTAGCAGTGAAAAGTACAAATCAAATGAGAGATTTCAATGTTTGAGCCTCGACTCTCTAGTGCTTGATTTACATCTAGTATAAAATTTATGAACATTATCAAACTGCGAGCATTCATGGTTTCACCACCAAATAATAACCAGATTGGTAAACATGGTTCTAAATTTAGTTTTCAGTTCACATCTTGTCACCCTCTGAAATCCAAAATTTCGTTATTTCGGATAAAATCCGGACAAAATTCAAAAAGCAAGATTCAAATCCGGAATTTTTTGGACTAAGATTTCCTAAATTTTGGCCAAAATCCAAAATTTTGTCAGAAATTGCCTAAATCTCAGCAAATTACAACTGAATGAAAATGGTTCAAACGACGTTAAAAAATTTTGAAATTTTTTTTGGATTGTCCTAACACATCACTAATGTTCCCATAAATTTTTTTGATGATGATCAAGCTTGAGGAATTTTTAAAAATTCTAACCGTGCCACCGTCCTATTAAAAGGCTGGTCGGCAAATTTCAACCGAAGGGAAATAGAGCAAACCACACTAAAAACTTTAGAAAAAAAATTGTGGATGGTCCTAATACATCCATAATATTCCCATAAAATGTTTAGATGGTGAACAAGTTTGAGAAATTTTCAAAAATTCGAACAGTAATACTGAAGGCTGACCGGCAAATTTCGATCAAATGAAAAATGGTTCAAACAACATTAGAAAATTTTGAAAATTTTTGTGGAAGGTCATGCAGTATTCACATAAAATTTTTAGATATGATCAAGCTCAAGGAATTTTAAAAAATTTGGACCAGTAAATTTCAACCGAATGAAAAATGGTTCAAACCATGTTATAATATTTTGAAAGAATTTCTGAATGGTCTTGATGCACCGCTAATGTTCCAATAAAAATTTTCAGATGATGATCAAGTTTGAGAAATTTTGAAAAATTGTGACGGTGCTACTATCCTGATAAAAGCCTTATGGTGCTACATTTCTAATTCTATCTCAATAAAGCTTATGATAAGTTAGTCCGACGGGCCCTAATTATGATAGAAATATAGCCATCGGATATAATTAGAGACATATTACTTTTTTTAAAGGTAGAAATACTCACTTGGATTCCAAAAATAAGTTATTTTTTGGACATTGATATGGTCTCTAAGGTGACATTTTGACCCTCAATTGCTATGTGCTTGATGAATTGTTTTACAAATATGATATTTATACTTTTACAGAAAGGTGCCAAGGCAATGCTTAAATTCTCATAAAATTTTGGATCATAATCACACTCTAATGAATTTATAAAATTCTTACAACGGTACTGTACCATTTGTGTTCCTTGTGTTTTTTATTTTTGAAAGATAACAAATAAAGTTCAATGCATCCATAGATTTGATTGAGCAAAAAAAAAGTTTAAAATTTTTCAAAATTTTAAAGAGTTCTGAGGAAATGCTTAAGCTCTTATAAAAATTTTGTATCATGATCACAATCAAGCAAATGTAACAAATTCTAACAAAGTTGCTGTCTCAGTTATGTTCATTCTGATTTTGATTTTTTAAAGATAACAAATTAAGTTCAATTATTTTGAACATTTTTTCTATATGATACTACAATGCTAAAGATAGTACCATAAATTTTCCAGAGCATGATCAAGCTTGTACAATTTTATAAAAATCTGATAGTGTTTCTACCAAAATTATAAAATATCTCACAAATTTGGTTTTTCAACAAATTTTTCATGGAAGATGACTTTCTTAAGGGTTATTGGGCCAAATCAAGTAAAAAAAAAATCAACTTTCGGTAAAAAAACCAAGATTTCGGCGAGATTTACCAAGATCTTGCCGAAACTTTTGAGATACTGTAGCAAAATTTTTTTTTCTCAGTTTTTTTTTTTTATCTGGCTAGGATTTTGAATCTCATCCCCGGCCGAAATCCGAGATCTTGCCGAGATTTCGCGAAATTTGGCCGGGATTTGTAACCTTGAGTAGAAACCCGATAGAAAGGCAACAGAAATGGTAAAAACGACAGCATGCATCCAACCGAACCATGTGTCCATGTAAAAGAGCGCGTAGGGCGTGCACTTACTGTTCATCCTTGGAGACTCGGTAATACTTCTCCGCAAGCTGCCTCTGACCAATGAGCTGGGCAAACCTCTCATCATGAGTGATTACAATCAACTGAAAGTTCTCCTGGCCTTTCCTGCTCTCCATTATTCTGGGACACACACACAGGACAGAGAGGAGAGAGATTCGGTTATGTCAAAACTTCAGGTAATAATGATAAAAATGCCCATTGCCTAAAAGATTACCTCAACAGGGCAGCAGCAAGGCTCGCTGCATTCGGCCCGTCTAGATTGGTGGTCGGCTCATCTAAAGCTAATATGCCGCAGTTCAGACAGAATGTTTCTGCCAATGCCAGCCTGATTATAAGAGATGCAAGCACCTGAACAGCAGTGGAGATAACTCTGTAAGATCCTCTGCATGCTGAACGGGTTCACAAAATTATGCTAGAATTTATCCAATTGAGTTTATTGGTTAAAAAAAAGACTGCAGATGAGATGTTATATCAGCTGCAGTTTACAAAGAGAAGAAACACAACATAATTTACCTTCTGACCAGCACTGCATCTCCCTCGCATTTCCAGCTCCGCATCACCTGTTTGCATGACAACCTATCAAAAAATGCAAATGGGTAAATGCAACAGCAATCCAACAAGTGAGTTGATTAATCAAGGTGTAGCTAATTTAACTTACACGGTAGCTGTAAGATCGAGTGCCAGCACCCTCAGAATCAGAGTTGATGCTTATGTAATCAATGTCTTGGCCTCTGTACGTCTGTTGCCACAATTCCTTTATTATTTTATTTATCTCCTCCATTTTCATGGTGTGGAACCGCATAAGAGCCCTAGCAGAAAATAAAAGCATGACATTATTACAAAAATGTTAAAGATAAACTGCTAAACATGGATTTGCTAGCAGCAACAAACACCCGTATATTATACTAGTCACCTCTTATTTCGAAATGTAACACTCACTTGTAGTCATCTTGTTCGAAAACACAAAGCCCAAAAAGAAAATTCAAGAGTGCATTTCATATGAGTTTTCCTACCTGTGCCCCTGCAACTAACTACTACTAATAATAATACCGTAGAGCAGTATTCAAAAACCCATCCCCCACCACCCCCCCCCCCAAAAAAAAATTAATAATAATAATAATTTATTTTAGCTGTAACAGGTGTTTGTGCTAGTGTCACATGTCCATATGTCCCAAACATTTCATTTTGGGAAAAATAAGTCAAATCGAATTCTTTAGGCTTAGAAAATCCATTCCGGTTTTAAAAACACATCTATTAATTGGGGTAGACATGTCCAATTTATCTTCTTTCTTCTTGGTTTCACAATTTCTTAATCTGTCTGAGCAGTAAAATGAAGTCCTATGTTTTGGAATCATAAACCTTATAATTGATATTGGACAAGTAGCATACCCGCTTAAAGAGATGAAACAAAGTGTTAGTTGAATATTAGCACTGTATTGGTGGCAACTACTAGGGTTAGGTCTTAAGATCTTAACTCTGTACCGTAATAAGTTTATGAACCAACCAATTTACACAAAGGCTTAGTCAGTTGATAGCATGACAGGTAGCCATAAGTCTGTTAGTCCAGTATTAGTCCTGTACCAGTACCAGTGGTAAGTTTTACGGTCACAACTCTGACACCATGTTGGGTTTTGTGCAGCATGCACCAATCAGTTCACCTAAAAGCAAGTCTTTTGATATCATGCTGACTATAAGTCTGTTTGTCTAGTATTAGTTCAGTATTGTGTTTCCCTTTATTCATGAGTTACACAGAATTTTATATAATAGCCGATTAGGTGACAAGAGTAATAACATCAGTCATCTTTCTATGTTCATAACTAATAGAAAGTAGTCAAAAGTATTTGTGCATTTCCTGCCTAGTGAATTTTGAAAAAAAGGATTCAGAAAGACGGGAACACAATTTGTGTGAAAATACGGAACATTTAAATGCTTTTAGTTTGTAAGGAGTTTTGACGTGCACAAATCTGACATTGTCAACTGGTGTAAACTGCCATATTTTCAGCCCATTACTGCATGAAGGAAAGTAAGTCTTGCAATGTAGTGAAGAGAACAGTGTTCAGGAAGTGTACAATCTTTTCCAGAGTATCTAATAGAAAAATGAAAATCTGGTAGCACAAAATGATGGTGCAAGTTACTCACTTATCCAAAGCAGCATAATATCGGTCCAAGTCCTTATTTGCCATCTCAGTAGTCTGCAACATCGGTTTTTAGATCAAGCAATAAGATCACAGAGTCGCAGAAACTGAACCTGGAAATTCATGCCATCTACCTTGAGTTGAAGAAGTTGGTTAAAATATCGCTTCTCGATACCCTTGTATTGTGTCTGTTTAAGTTCAAGCTTGTGTTTTGAAATATTGCTTTCATAAACAGAAAGTGTTCCTTGACACCTATTATACTGCAAGCATTTCCACAAATATCACTATCATGATGTCAACCTTAGGTAAGTAGAATTTCATTTAAATTAAAACATGTGAGCATCACATATTAAGAAATATATGAATTTGACTGAATTTATGCTTGTGATTTAACGAACAGAGCATAAGAAGAATAACAACTTATAGAGGCAATTTTTTTCAATTATTTTGAATGAGAAACACAATACCTCTGAAAGAAACCTCTCTTTTTCCTGAGAATGTCGCTTAAGATCAGCTTCTATAGTAGACAGGCTGCCGATGGAAAGCACCTTGTCTTCAAGTGACTCTATATCACGAGAATGTCGATCCACTTCAGCCTTTGTTTTCCTGTAGTTCAGGTTGTCATCAATGTTTCTTTTCAACTGATCTTGGCTCCGCAATAGTTCTTTGCTCTTGTTTAACTCGGCCAACATGTCTTGCGTTCTCGCCTTGCATGTCTCTAATTGGGACTGGGATAGAGTATGCCTTTCCTGTAATTCATTAAGCTTCTCTACTTTCTTTGAATCCAGGTACCTAAGAGGATATTTTGGGGGTAAAAAAAAGCAGTAAAAGACGGACGAATTGATAACTCAGGGTGACAAAATATAAATACACTTTGATCCGTGCGTTATATGTTCCAAGTGCAGCGATTTCTTGCTGGAATTCCCTTTTTCTTTCTTGCATCTGATCATACTCCAGATCAAGCCTTTCCTTCAAAGTTTTATGCTCTCGCAACAAGCTTTCTCTCTCTTTTGACAACGGACCAAGAGCCTCTTCTAAATGCTGCATCATTGAGAAATAAAATAGTTAGCATGTATTATACCATCGCGCATAAGAGTTACAATTTCATTGATGCACAAAACATTGGCGCACGACAGAAAACAATAATGAGATTAATGATAACGCCCATTTAGGGTCAAAATCTAAGCCAGCCGTCACAAGCATAATGCATAGCTGACCAATACTTCCAAACTAAAACAATAATACACCGAGTGAACCAAAAGCCCTGACAGCAAACAGATCAAACCAAGGTTATTAAGTTGTAAAGTCGAGTTGAGTCACCATGCTATCTATTGACTTAACTAGTACCAACTAGTTGGCGACTAGTAAGTCAATCACCTGCTACTTCTACTGTCCTATTACATCTAGATGTAGCACAAAGCAGCAAAACATCGAGAAGGAGAGGACATAGGGAGAAGGTTCAGAGAGGAAAGATAAAAAAGGAGACTAAGGCCCTGTTTGGGGAGCTTTAAGCTAGCTTCAACTTCTGAAAAGCTAACAAGCTCCCCCAAACAACTCAACTTTTAAGCGGCTTTTGGCATAATCTAGAAGTCATATATAAAAATTGAAAGCCAAAAGCTAGGTTACACCTACTTTTGCAGCTTATTGCTGAGGGAAGTTAGCTATTTATCAAATGGTCTCATAAAAAGTTACAGCTACATTTCAACCCAGAAAGCCAAAAAGCAGCTTTTTAGAAAAGCTACGGCTCCCCCAAACAAGCCCTAACTAGGAGGTGAAGAAACCTCGTCACAGACTCATAGCTCACCATTGCCGTCAGCAACCTCGTTGCTATTAGACAATATCCTTGTATATAGTTTGTTAGCCTTGTATAGATATTGCCTTATATAGGCTTTCCCACTATACCCTCATGTACGTGTATATATACTGGCCCATTGGCCTCATGTTGAATACAACATGGTATCAAAGCCAAGAGTTTAGGGTTAGGTTCCTCATCGGCGTTGCACTTGCGCCTCTTCTTTTTCAGCGGCTGTTCTCGTCGCCTCTGCCCTCTGTTGCACGCCCACCTCTATTTCTGCGTCTTTCTGCGCCAGCCAGCCCGGATCGCCGCACCTCCTCACTGTTCTCCGCCCGCTGGTCTCCCAGGCCAGCTGGCCTCCGCCTCGGATCCGCTGTCACCGGACGCCCACGCTCTTCGGAGTCGTCTTTGGCATCCGTGCAGCTTCCGTGCCAGCGCTCTCCGGCCGCCCTTCAACGCCGGCCAACTCCAGCATCTTCCGTGTGCCGACCGCCCGCGTCCACGAGCTCCCGCTGCCGCCTCCGCAAGCACCAGCCTCCTCCGTGCGCCGGCGCCATCGCTCCAACCGCTGGCCGATCTGCCCAACAAACGGCTTTGTCTCCACTTCCGCCGGCGCCGTCTGAGTCGGTCATTCGAGCGCCTCGATCGGACGTGACACGTCCGGACTTCAACAAGGAGCGGACTTGACTTGAAGTGGTTCAAGTCCGGTTGAAGAAGGCTCACGTCTGGGATTAGATTACGGTTGAGACCAAAAAAAAAATGTCGTCATCTTCCCGGTCTTCATCAGGCACTGTCTCTGTTCCTCGCTGCCCAGTCATTTTTATGGTCTCAATTATCGAGATTAGGTTCTTCATATGCGCCTTCACATGCGCAGTCAGCGTCTTTGGGAGTTTCTTTCTGGCGAGCTACCTTGTCCGCCTCGTTCTGCTCCCCCTACCACACCTGTTATTCCTACGGAGGCAAATGATGCTGCTCGACAAAAAGCGTCTGATGATTATGCTGATGCTGTGGAGTTTTTTCAGACTCGGTTCACTGCTTACAAGACATGGATTGATGAAGATGCTCGTGCCTCCGCTATTTTGGTTAACAGCATGAGGTGCATCTCACTGGTGACATTGTCGCTTTATCTTCGGCACAGTTGATATGGGCGTATCTTCGCGGTCGCTATGAACCTGCCAGCGACTCTCTGTACCTTGCTGTTGTGCGACAGGAGAAGTCGCTTCAGCAAGGTGATTCTATTGTGGATGAGTTCTATGCGCAGTTTTCCTCGGTGTGGCATCAGCTTGATTCTCTGGGTCCGGAGGTTTGCCGCACTTGCCAGTGTTGTCAACGTCAGCACTCTCATTTGGAGCTTCGCCGCATCTATGACTTCTTGACACGTCTTCGAGCTGAATTTGAGCAAATTCGTGCCCAGCTACTTGCTCGTCATCCTCGTCTAACCCTATTGGAGGCCCTTGCAGCTATTCGTAATGAGGAGACTCGCCTTCGTGGTGTGGGTCTGCTTGTATCTTCTTAAGTCTTGGCGGCGCCTCGTTCTACTCCGTTAGTGGCGCCTACTCCAGTTTTGGCTACTGAGGACGGAGGCCTTCACTGCACCTACTACGATAAAAACGGACATGTGGAGCAGTTTTGGAGCAGTTCTACTTTCGGAAGAAGAAGGATCTTGCTCGTCGAAGTGGCCATCCTCCTCCCGTTCCCCTCCCTCCCTCCCTCCACCTACCTCCTGGTATTATCCCACAACCTGACAGTGGATCATCCATGCGGAACAAGTCCGGCGACTGGGCATCCACAATTAGTTGTCTCAGTCACCCGACTAGTTCTGCAAGTCAAGTTTACTACTCCAGTCGGTAACCAAGAACCGACCGAACGTACAACTAATTGTAGATTAGTTGATGACTAGACAACGGCTTAATAACAATGGATCAAACTAGCAGATGGCCAAAGTTGTCTGTCAATTGGCACTACAATGGTAATCAACCAGTTAACATTTCTCAGTTCCATATGATCAAGGAACTACAACTCCACAAGTAGCATATTCAATAAAACTATTTTTGCAAAACTCATAAGTCACTGTAGTTATTCTGTATAGGAAAAAGGCCATATAACACCCTAAACTTTGCTCGAAAGTTCGTCAACACCCTGAACTATGAAACTGACATTTGACCCTTCGAACTTTGCAATTAGGTTCATATAACACCCTAACTCGGTTTCGCATAGTGATATTGCCCACGTGCATGATGAGTGGATGGTTTTGCCACGTAGGATGACGCGCTGGGCAAATGTAGGTGAATGACAGGTGGAGCCCATAAGGGCTGAGCTCGGCGAGGGAGAAGGCTCTGTGGACCCCACCTGCCATTGACCTAACTAGCCTAACGTGTCATCCTACATGGCAAAACTGCCCGCTCATTGCGCTACACAGGCAATACCACTAGGCAATACCACTATACAAAACCAGGGTATGGTGTTATTTGAACCGAATTGTAAAGTTCAGGGGGTCAAATATCCGGTTTAATAGTGTGGGGTGCTTGATGGACTTTCAACCAAAGTTTAGGATGTTATATGGACTTTTTCCTTCTATATAAGTTTGTCAAATTGATCTAATGAAGAGAGTTAGCATGATAACACCTAGTGGATGGCTTGCCTAGATAAGATATGCCCGTTGTTAACTACATGCAAATTTATCATATCAAGTATTCAAGTGTTAAGGGCATTTGTGGTACTTCCTTAGGGTTTAATCTTTTGTTGTGTCCATGTACTCTATATATTGGCCCTTGGGTTATTACAATACAACTGGGACAGAAATTATACTTGTAAAAACTATACATGAAATAATTTAAATTAAAAATACAATTTAAAAACTGGGATCCCATGTGGTGACCAGCATAATTACCCCAGGGAACAATAGTAACATCTGTCGTTACACTGAGATAATTACAGTGTCAAATACTACATGGTTCTTTGCTTAGGCTTAGTGTATTGGAAAGTCTTACTCAACTTTGTGTGCCATTGAACTAAGCCTCAATCGTACCGCATGTTCTAATGGGAAGAACCTGGCATGGTAAGTTACCAAGTTTCAGCTTTGGCAGCCTCAGGTTGTAGGTTAGACTCAGTGTACAGGCTGGAGGGTATGGTGCGCTTCGTATGGACCATATCATGGACAGTTCCCGTTCTAAAATCCAACAGTGTACACCTGCACCCGTTGACTATGTATGGATATTCACTGTGTTGGGAATCAGGGTGTAGGGAAGCTACCGGGAGGGCCAATTGTTGGGGCGAAGTTTCTGAAAAGATTTGTTATGATCTTCTGTGTCACACATCCAAGGCAATGTGTTTAGACCATGGTGTTGACATATCTTATGGGTAAAGCAGTACAACCTCTGCAGAGTGATAATCAGATTTATTCGAATAGATGTGTCCACGGTTATGGACGTACTCGGGAATTGTACAAAAGGGGTAGTTTTAAAAAAATAAAACTTGGGAAGGTTGACTTTGTGAATAATTGGTTTAGGCTATGTGAAGCTTTGTGAAACTTCTTGTTAAATTATTATTACTATATCAATTTAAATTGTTCTTTCAATCTATTATCATCTTCTCTAAAATATTGCTTTGGGCAAAATAAAACCTGAAGCCATTCCTTTGGAGTAAGCCTTGCATGTAGTTGAACTACATTTGCATTATGTGTGCACAACTTGCAGGGTACTTTATGTACTCACCCTTGCATTAATCAACATTGGCTTTGGAGGAGTTGTTTTGCAAGGAGGTTGCGTCGTAGGTCTTGTACCTTGCATGTGGCATGTTGATGGGTTCCACTCGAGTTTTATTTTCATTTCCACTCAATTATCTTATTTAGTGATTCAGCCCTACGAGGCCTAACGATGTAAACTCGAACGTAAGGTCACAACAGTTATTTATTTATGGAATTCATCTAGTTATTCATAATTCGCTATGTGGTGGATGATATTTTGTCTATGTTGCCACTGTGTGCACTAACATAATCCTAGACTAGTGCAGTATACACAAAGGGTTTGGATTTGTATATCCGGGTCCCGATATGTTGCCACCACCCTACTCCCTTGGAGCGATTGCTCAGCTTTGCGCTATGAGTTGTTGCTGTTGATGGTGGGCTACATGTGGTGCTTTTGCGTTGCTACTATTTTGGTGCTGGTGTTAGCTGTCCTACTGCTATTGAGTCTTTTCCTTTGTGTCTTTTGTTGTGTCCATCCAAGTCTGTAGCACCTATCTTTGAGTTCGTCCATACCGTGTGTATCCACAAATTCATTGTCAGTCGGTCGATTGCTTTTCTAGCTATCCTTCCTTCCACATGGCAACAGCCGCCACTCCTCTTTGAGCCGCTGCAGATAGTAGAGGTCTTTATGATATTGCCGCTTCTCTCTGAGCCGTCGTCCCGAGTTTCAAAGGCCGTTGTGCTTCCCTTCCGCGTCACCGCCGTCTCTGGCTTCCATCTGCGCTGCCGTGCTTCTATCCATCTCTCTATTTGTGCCGGCTTCATCATCTTCTATGTCGTGTTGTCATGGTCGACTTTGCTCCCACTTGCCTCTGCTTTCTCAAGCCATATACTTTGTGTGCTTTATGGGCTGCCACACAACCCAGATGGGAAGAGATCGTTTGATACTTGACACATTTTCCAAGAGCTGGACACTAAGACGATAACTTCAAACTAGGACTTCGGATTTTCCCTATTTTAGTGTTAACCCTTTCAAATGCAATGCTATTGCATACGCTTTGCATTTGATGGGGGTGTTAAGGGCACTGAAGGTATTTACTAGTGTTGTAGGGTTTACTCATGTTGTGCCCATGTTACGATGTATTCTATATGTTGCCCTTTGGGATATTTCAATACAACTAACCTTACACACTTGCACTTCTCTCTCCATCTAACATGATGGAACTCATTAAGGGTGTGTTTGGTTGCTTGGATGAAGTTGAATGGGATGGGATGGGATGGTCTTGTATCATTTGGTTCCATTGTTTTGGATGAATGGAATGATTTAATATCTATAGGGAATATTCCTTAAATTTGTATCCTACCATCCATGATGAGATGGTTCCATTTAAGCAATCAAACACATTGATGACTTTTTTATTGAACAATCTCATACATGTACCACTTGGTACAAGCAACCAAACACACCCTACCGGTACAGATCTCAAAAATATGAGCCTTAGAATTAAGGAACAGTATTTCAACAAAGAAAATATTAACCAATCGATAGTGCACATAAATGGAAGTCAAATGGGTACCTTCTCATCTAGGGTCAGTTGCTCCTTTTCCTCAGCTAGAAGTACCAAATCCTCTTCAGCTTTTTTAAACTTGTGCAATATACCAGAAGCTTTTAGCTTTTCTTCCCTAAGAGAATGCCATCGCATCTGAGCATTTGACAGATCATCACTAAGCATTCTTTGCTGATCCCTGAGATCATCCACTTCGTTACTCAATGTGTCCCTGTAAGACATATGGCAACATCAAATAAAGTGGATCTTCCAAGCTGGAGTCATGAAGGAAGCAGACGAATGATTAATTCAATTGCTTCAATGGTGATATTTCGAAGAATTAACCTATAGTATGCACACAAGTATTTTGCAAGATATGCCAGCCAAAGCACTTAAACATCTAACAACCAGTTTGTGTGCTTATCTGTGTATGTAGCCATTGAAAATATTTATCTCTACATGCAAATATGTAACAGCGAGTTGTCTGTGGAAGAGAAAAGCACTATCTATGACAAGGCAGAGTGCATCATTTGCCAAAACTCTATTGATTGTTACACAAACCAACTGATCTGGGTAAGGGAGTACAACACAAAATTATGTTTGTCGCAGAGTAATTTACTGATTCATTGTCCACCCTGAAAAGCTTTAGCACTAGGGTTTTTTTCTTTTTTGCAGGGCCAACAAAAGGAACAACTTATTTAAACATAATAGAACCATCTACAGAAAATGCTTTCAGATATGTGAGAACATTTTTTATTTAATTCCCTTCCATAGCACCAAAACCAAATGACTTAGATAAAATGAAACTAAAGCAAGACTAAATCCCACATACATGTATGCTATATAACCGAAAGGAAATAGAAGAAACAAAGAATACAAACAAGAACTGTTGTGCGTGATAAATTTGGTTGAATGGTGTAGATGTAGATCAACCCCAAAGAAATTATCCTCCACTCTTATCCATTAAAAAATAGCTAAACTAAAGGGGGCTCAAATGGTAAAGGAGATCACTTTTCTAATCTCCTAGGATCAATTGTGCATAAAACATCCTAGTGAATTTAGTTCCCTGAAGAACTCCTTTCTAAATTCCCAAACAGGGTATTATAATGAGTTCCTTTTCTTTTGTTTAATTTTTTTTAAGCCATGTCGTTCCTATTCGAGTATTAGTAAGTCTGTTCCCCACTGAAAACCGGATACCTTGTCCGCTGCAAAGAGTTTAGCTCCAACTGAATTTCCTCCAAAGATTTAACACCTTGTCCACGAGAATCAAGCTTATATTCAAGATCTTCAACTTGTGGTACTAACTTCTGTATTTCTTGTACGTGCCTGTCAATATTATCAACTGGTTGTAACAAGATTTCAACTGCATCCCTGTCCATTTTAACTTGGGCAAGAACACTCACAAGCTGCAATGAAGCATCAATTATACAAGTTGTAAACAAAACTACGTCTCTCCAAAGATGAAAACCTTCAAATAAAAACAAGACAGCAAAAATAGAAAATGCACCATAAAGAATGTTTAGAATTAGCAACCTTACCTTCACTGGTGGCTAATCAAAAGTAGAAAGGTATGATTTCTCAAGAAGGTATGAATTCTCAGGATATAATGCAGCTGTACTGCGGTTGCAAAAGGTTCAACTCGTGTTTTCCCAAATGATAGTGCTCCTATTTAAAATACCAAACTACGCCATCAGCTAACCACAAACTACATATTTTTCTCAATTTAATCAAAGAAAACCAATCCTACAACGCCCAATGTAGAAGGGCTTTAGCTTGTGGCAGCTTTAAGCTTAAGAACACCCAAAAAAGCCACATTTGATGTGACCTAGGAGAAGTGCGAACGAATAATTTACAGACTCTCTGAAAAGGATAAAGCATTCCATAGCTTAGTCTCAGAGCATGAGATCTTTACAAATAGCAAGCTCCTTGCTCTTCACAAGTGATTTAGTACTACCTAACATAGAAAAGGGATCAATGGAACTATGCCTCAGGAGTTGGGAATCATTACGAGGACACATAGTAGAACTCTGAGATATTTCACCAGTTTGGAGTTATTTTGGTCCAGAGAAACATGGGTCATCTAAGGCATCAGGTTCAACTGTCTGCTATTTGTTTTTTGTATGCGAATTTAAATGGAGTGATGTCAATAATAGAAGACTAACATCATCGAATGCCTGCGCTTTCTCACTTTCATCCGCCAAAAGTTGTTTCAAATTCTTCTCTGCTAAAGGAATAGTCGTTCCTCCCAGCTTCACATATTCATCATAGGTCACACGGAGTTTATCCAACTGCTGGAAAAAGGTTTCAGCATTTGACAGTTCCATTGCCAGAACTTTCATGTGCTCTGCGGTGCTTGCACCCGTCATCCTTTGCTGAAAGGTATAACAGACAGCAACATCAGAAAAGGCCTCCATCGCATGTGCAAAGTAACTCTAAGTTCTAACTAAACAAAAAGGCAACATGCTATTAATTATTGGATCACCCACCTTCTTTACAAACCGATCCTCTTCATCAGGTGTGAAAGCACGTTCACAGCAAGGGCACATGTGGTGCTCACGAGCCACTTTTTCAAAAGGATCATACATTTGCCTCATTCCATTTGCGTAATTGTACTGGCTGCACATAGAAAGCATTGAATTTATGCATCTCAAGAAGAACAGCTTGAATGAAATAGTGTAATTATTGTAGCAACCTTTTCTGTTTTTCTCTATTATCCATGGCATCTTGCAGAACTTTGGGAAACGTGTCAACGTCAGCAGAAATATTAGTCATGGATTCAAATTTCAAGTCCAGAAACCTTCTCTTTGCTGTATGAAAAATATCATTTATGTGTGCCATTCCACGTGTCAATAAAACAGCACAGTATTTACCAAATAACCAAACATGTACTCCTCTTGTTAGTTGCACAGAAAATATTAGTTTAAATTTATGAACCACATCAATTATTATCTTTTCTTGGCCAGACCCTTGGACAATGACCCAAGGCTTCAGTTTAGCCCAGGCAAATCAATCAAGTGACAGTTTGTGTGAAATATGTTATTGGTTGGCCACGCGTTCAACAAATTGCAGCACTAATTATCCTTGATTCCTGTGTAACCACTCCCAGGTTTATACCACACTGAGACTAGATCAAGCAGTCCAACAGCGCATTGTGGGGCATTGTCCAAGAGCATTTCTTAAACAAGATAATTAAAATGGATCTTTCACATACTTTCACTTTATTCTGGCTAGGAATGTACTCTCTAGGTTAGCCTACAATTATGTTTTAAGTAAGATTTTGAATTGATTACGCTGTACTTGGTTGGCAGCGAATCTATCATTGTTTTAGCATAGCAAGTCAGAAGGATGATACATTTACACTTGAGAAGCCAAGGAGACATGTAGTCCGCACCTCTCCAATTTTAATTTTTCAAACTCCAAATCATAGTGGAGCTTTTAGTTGTCAAATTATATCAAAGAAAACTTCACCAAATTGGTATTAAATAAGTAAAAAAGTGCAGTGATCAAATTTAAATTTACCGTCCAATTCTTTTTGAAGCTTTGACAGGTGGCTTCTAGCATCATCTACTTTCATTTGTACCAATTTCAATTCCTGTTCTGCTTCCCGAGATTTTGAGTTCAAATCATTGTGTTCTGTGTCTACAGAACTGAGTAAACCAGAGTTTGTAGTGCAATTAATAAATACAGCAATAACAAATATAAAGTGTCACAGGTAATATTCTTGCATCTGTTATGGCAGAATGGAAGTATAATAGCTTAATAACAAGTTGGGTGTGTGCAGGCCTAGTCATCCAAGTGTTAATTGACTAGATCCTGAAAATACAAATGCACGTTTATGTTTACAACTAACTTGTACACTAGCATTGAATACATACTCATGATGTACATTATTGATCGAAGTGTACGCGACTTCATAAACTACTACTACTACTACCCATCCGGTAGTCCACCACTGAAATGAATAGAAGAAAGAAGACCGATTGCATAGAAGAGAATAGTGCGTAAACTACAGCTGTACATAGGTAAATTAAGATTGATATATGACCCAGAAGTACTTACTATGTACTAGAAAATCATTGAGCAAAACATTTAAGTATATTAAATAAAGCACTATGGCACAAACCCAAAGGCTTGAGTAATCTCTTTCTTGAGATCTTCGACAGAAGGAACCCTCCCCTTAAGAACACTTCTGATTTTGTCCTTATGCTCATCAAATCTGCAGTTTGCAACACATGTTATTTGAATTATTACATGAAGAGTTTAGGATATTGGTGGAATATAAGAAATTGTAACCATAATACAGAAAGAATTAAAAGGTCAAAAAGGAAAGAAACATGCATCTTCTTAAGCTTCTTCTTGCTTTCTTCCAACTCATCATTCTTCAAGTCTAGTTTAACCCTGTCCTCAGCATCACTGGTTATGTTATCTTTCTCCCGCTGAAGTGCTTTTATCTTCGGATCCAAGCTAAATATCTCTGTGCGCTTCTGATTTATAATCGAATCATAGTCTCTTTCTCCCAGGGCAAGTGTCTTCCTCTCAACTTCAATTTGCTATAAATTAAGATGGGACAACTTAGTTTCTTAGAATTAAGAATGACACACACTGAGAGATTAAAGAATGTCGAGCAAAACATAAGCCATTGGTGCGAGAGCCTTTAAATTGTACAGCTTTGGGGCATTTGTAGTGAAACTGTCCAGCGTTGAGTCATTATCTTTTGCGATAAAAGTGTGATAACAATGTGCAAACAAATGAACCTTAGAGATCAACTAAGTGCAGCTATATATCAATGAATGTTTCCAACATTTAAGAATGGTTAGGTAGAATAAATACCAGATGTCGCTCTCTTTCATCAATACGGGACAGACTATGTTTTGAAAGCTCCATTTCTGCAGCATCACGTTCATTCTCTTTATCTTTCATGCGCCTTGAAATACCTAACTGAAAAGTGCTTAATATATTAAGAAATGATATCCAATATACCAGTTACAGAAGATCAGACCTGTGTAAATCCAGTATCTTTCCAATACTAACCTTGGATGCAATCTTGGATTGTATCTGGCCATCAACTTCAGAGTAACGAGCATTTACTTTGAGATAGTGTACCCACAGTAACTCTAACTGCTCCTCGTTAGATTTCTGCTCAAAAATAGAAATTTAATTTTTGAGGCACATACTTGATAAGAATGCAGCCTTTCAGTATTGACTCATCCAAAATTTACTGCTTGTACTGGAGCCAATGTTCTAAATAACGGTAAACAGTTAACGAACGGTCATCCCACCTTTTAGTATTCATATAGTAAGCAGCCTTGTAAACGATTTTACTATGAAAAATTCAGAGAGATATATACATGTGTTTGCAGTAACAAAATAAGCATCTAAACATCTTTGTTCATATATAAAGAATGGAACTACCAGGCTATCAACAATTGTCCACAGCGGTTACATGAAGAGAAAAGATGACATGATGTGAATGTAATTAAAGAATTATAATTGAATGAATAACAGCTCAAGTGGCAATGAAAAGCAAAGCTAGCAATCATCTCATGTATGTCATAACATTCTATGTCATAGGGCAATCTTGCAACTTAACCCAAATAAACGGGCCTATTAAACGTTATCGGCCGTTAAACCGAATAAACGAAACGAACAAACCTTGAAATGTCCATAATTGTAACAAGTAGGGGGCCTTAACCGTCTTAACGGCCGTTATTTAGAACAGTGACTGGAGCAAATTCTTTGTAGAGTATGGTAAGTTCATAACATCCTTCCACCAACAAAATCATTTAGAAAATGGCATACACTTATGCATTAACTGAGATGCAAACCAAAAGGGGAGCAAAATTGCAAAGTAATGAGAACCGAGCGTAACTCAGTTGGCCAAGCACGCTGTCGAGTAGGGGTGCAAACGGAGCGGATAATTCTCGACCGATCCGATACCGTATTCGAAAAAAATCCGTACCGATGTTATCTATATCCGTATTCGGAAAATCTCATGTAATATGGGTTAGGATATGGAAAGCATGGTTGTCACGGCGGTAAGGCGTCCGCGGCGTGCCAGGACCTTTTTACCTTTTAAGAGGTTAAGGCGCGATGCGAGGCGCCTTTTTAGACATATATGTAAGGCGAATAAAAACAACCAAATTGCAACATAATAAGACATTAAAATAGTTGACAAGTTGACCACTTGAACAACATATTCTTTGCCAATTTTCTCAATTTCTTTCTCCAGAAGGCCGGTAAGCATTTGTGCATCATGAACCTCACTGGAAGCATTTGTTTTGGATCTGTCAATGGGTCATATGCATCTGCCCGAGATGAGTTGCTTTCGGTGGTTGCGTGCTCGTCTGCCATGTCCACCTAGCCAGCAGAGAGTTAAAAGAGCAATCTGCTTGCTGCTCGGACGCCTGGAGATCGGCCTGGAGAGTTAAAAGAGCAGAGGCAGAGAGTTAAAAAGCAGAGGAGAAGGAGATCGACCTGGAGATCGACCTGGAGAGCAAAGCTCGGTGCGTTGGAGCTCGACCTGGACGAGGAGAAGGAGATCGACCGGCGGCACAGGCTGGAGGTCGAGCAGAGTCGGCGGCACGGGCTAGAGGTCGAGCAGAGCAGCGCACAAGACGGCCGAGGTCAGCGCAGCGCACACGGAGGAGCTGGTTTCGGCGGCGCGCACGGCGACGGAGTGAGAGTTTGCGCGCACGGCCGGAGGTTTGGCGAGCGCGCACAGACGGCCGGAGGTGGTCGGCGGCGCACGGGCCGAGTCGGGTCCCTTCTCAACTCATACCGGAGGTCCTCAACTTACCTCTTCGTTTCTCTATTTTGTGGGCTAGGGTTACATCTATGGCGGCCGCCATAGACCACGGCGACGCCACGGACGCCACGGAGACGCCTCGGCGACGCCACGGCGACGCCTCGGACGCCATACACGACCTCGGCAAGGCGTCCGCCGTCCGGACCGCCACGACGCTAAAGCGTCGCTTAGGCGTCCGTTCAAGGACGCCATGACAACCATGATGAAAAGAGCAATATCCGATCCGTATCCGGAAAATCTCATGTAATATGGGTTAGGATATGGGAAGAGCAATATCCGACCCGATATTCGGTAAATATCCGACCCAATACCCGATAAATATCTGACCCGATACCCTTGCAATATTGTTCATAATGTGTGTATTTGAATTACACTGCTTGCTAGTTGTATTTTAGATGTTGCGTGTTGGTTGTGTGCTATCTGATTAGGCAAGTTGTAATATAATATGAAACATAATGCTGTTGTGAGCCTATGATATAATGTGAGCAAGTTGTAATATAATTGCACTACTTTCTGGAGCAAGCTCTTATAATTGCACTACAAAACACTTGATTGCAGTTGAATGTGCTACATCATATAAGTGCATATTTTGATTAGAATTGTACTTGGTTGTATATTATTCTTATGTAGGGAATGCAACTATTATTGAATTTGAAACACTTACATGTCTTGAAGGTTCTAGTAAAGTTTTGTGTATGGTTGATTGATCCTAATATACGTGGCATATATGGTTTCTGCTTTCGCGCATTATCCGACTAACTATTTGTGACCGAGACTAACCGTATCCGGAATGACCTGTATTCGCTCCATATTCGTGACCGAAGTAATCCGTATTGTATTCGAATCCGGCATTGTCCGTATCCGATTATGTATCCGAGAAAAAATTTGGAATAGGATACAGGATGAATGAAATCCGTCCGTATCCACTCCGTTTGCACCCCTACTGTCGAGCGGACGGCCTACCCGCATTCGACTCCAGTCGAACACACGCGTGCACGCTCAACGAGAATTAGTTCCTTAGCGTGTGTAGGAGATGTGCACGCGTGTGTGTGTGTGTGTGTGTGTGTTGCGTGAGTGGTGTGCGTCACCTTGTACCCTCTCAAAAAAAATTGCAAGTAATGGGACGCAGAATAAAGCATATTTGCAATATGACCATAGAAATATCAATTTGGAGGATGATTTTGAAAAAAAATAATTAGGAACAATTTCAGGTTTCACCAAGGTGTTGGGCACTAGGCTAGGTGACAGAGTGGAGCCTAGCACCTAGGCGCCGCCTAGGGGAACAGTGGTTCACTTCTGCAACTAAATTCCAGAATACAAAGAATCAGTATTGTAACCTTCTTGTGAAGCAAATCGTCCTCAAGATTCAACAGTCTTGCTGTAGTTCTGTTTGTAAGGTTCATGGCAATATCATTAGTAAAAGGATGATCAGGAATTGGCCCAAGATTATGTTTGGTGAATATCTTTCTGATGGCAGAGTCTCGTTCATGCTTCACGGACATGTGAGCCTGAAAGCAACATACATGACTTTAGCCTCATACTACAATGTCCACTAGTTAATTATGAAAAGTACACTAAGTCAAAAGAAGATATAAAAGATTACAATATTACATCAGCTTCTGCCTGGAGCTTTCCAATTTCGCGTGTCAAATCATTGATGGTCTTGGACAGCAAGGAGCTTTTTGTCTCTTCATCATGCTTCTCTCTTTCTAGTTTACTGATTTTAGTTTCCAGCAATGCAATTCTTTCTTCAAATTTTGTTTGCCATTCCTTTAGTTCCTCATCAGTATCTAAACATAGTAACAGTCAACTATCATTATGTTGGGAAAAAATATTAGGCTGAAGGGCATCATGAGGAGTTTGCTTACCTTCATTTTCCTCAGAAAGAGCAGCATATTGTTGCTGCTGAAGTGTAAAATATGTACTTCTAGCAGTTGCCTTGGTGTTAATTTGCTCCTGAAGTTTCCTCAATTCATCCAAACTCGTCCTTGTATGCAGGATTTTGTTTTCAACACCTTGAATGTTTGTTTTCAACTCCTCCATTTGGGTTTTTAAGGTATCTGACTTCTCTTGATCTTGAGCAATGTTATCACGGAGCTGTGAAAGTAATGAGAATTAATATAACACTAGGAACAACAAGTGTTTTAAAGTTTAAACTGAACTATGAGCTAAAGTGTAAAACAAATAGCTTTCAGTACAGAGTCAAGGTTTTTAACTTTGCTGCATGTGAATACTGACATGAGGTCATGAGCTGACAAATGCAACAACTCAAAAGAGGCTGGTTCAGCATGGCAACAAGCCATAAAAAAGTATTGGAGACCATATCAACGTATGACATGAAAAAGACATAATGCCTCAGGATGCAAATAAAAGTTGTTTTGGGCAATGGCACCATCTCTAAGGTACAACTTGGACCACTAATTTCTATCATGTTACGTTGTTAGAAATCACAAAAACTTATATAATATGAAACTATATTTCATGATAAATCTAGTAATACCAATTTCATGTGGTCAATATCTAGATACTTCTTTATATATTGATGGTCCAACTAAATAAATGTTTGACAGGCACAGATTCTAGGATGACCTATATTTGCAATGGGAGGGAATAATTAGCAACCATTGTGAAAAACAAAAGATAAACTTCTGCTGCTACTCAATTCCAACCCAAATAAATGCCTCCAAATGGAATAGGGCCCAAGAGCAAATGAAAGTAAGAACAAGTATGACAAGAAAAGAGGAAAGGCAATATAACTACAGTGATTTACCAAAGTCCGCAAAGGTGCAAACGATGGTTCTTATAACTTTGAATAGCAAATGAAAAAATGCATAGAAGAATCCAGGTCTAACTTAGTATGCACAAAACAACCAAAATGTTATGGTGTGATATGCGATATGCCATGGCTAGGATATGGTGCATGGAAGCATGTCACTAATTAGGATTTGAATAATTAGTTTCTTTATTATTTGGGCTTGTTTTCTTTTAGATTTATTCCAGAGCAATGCTTCTATGTTTTTCCTCCCAATACAAGTTGCACAAATCTTGAAGCAAGCGAAGGGGTAAGTAATCCTCATCTACCCTTCATTAATGCTTTAATATTTGTGCAACTTTAAAAAAGAAGAGCACAGAAGCACCTCTCTTCATTCCATGTATCAGGGATAAATTTCCTATTATTAGGGATTAGTTTCCTTAATATAGGGATAGGTTTCTTAGGGGTCAAGTTTAGCTATCCTATAAAGGGGACAACCTTGTTTGTATCATTATCAATAAGCAATGAATAAAGAAAGGTTCTCCAAATAAGCCTCAGAGCCTCTCTAACTCGTTAGGGAAGAGCCCTGATGGTGGTTAGATGAGGGTGAGTGACCCGTACCCATCCACTTACCGCAACAAACAACCAAAAAATGTGGGAATTAGGAATCTGCTGTCAATATTATTTCCATTTTATTAATTACCAAACATTTACATTGTTTGTGAATTCCAAGCATCATCACATTTTAACCACTACAGTCAATTAGAGTCAGCAGAAAGTCCAAAAAAATATTAATAAATTAACTAATTTTGAATTTTGATTAAAAACAAATAAAGGCAAAATATACTTGTTCAACATATCATGAACATCTAACTGCAGAACATCAACACTGATCATATTTGGTCCTTGAGGTACGTAGCAACTGTGTAGCACAAGTGCAAGACTGCACAAGCCACTACATAATTATTTTAATGTTGCTTAATAATTCATTTTTAAAAAATCATTATTAATATTAGATTCTATCAAAAAAGACAGTTCAATCCTATAAGAACAGCAAATTCACTGAAAACACAAAGGATGTGTTGGCAAATAATAGGAAAAGTTCAATGGCACAATCAGAAACTTTTGCAGTGGCAAATAAGCAACTACAAAAGTTACTGCACCATCACACAAATCTACTTCAATTCAACAGCATAAAAAAAATCATACAGGATGAACAAAAGATTATAGTACCCTATACGCTTGGTCTTTCAGAGTCTGAAGGTTCTCCAGCTTTAACCTGAAAGTCTTGATTTCTTGCGCTTGATCCTTGTGAAGTTTCTTTATGACTTCAAGAGCTTTGGTATAGCTGTACATTCGATGTGGAAATTAAGGTAGTCAGATGCTAGTTTTGACATCAGCTCAAGGATTATAAAAAACATTAACCCCCAAAGAATATAGAGTATACTATCTTAAACAGATTATAACACTTCAACTAAGAAAAAAATATGTATTTCTCAGAGCTTCTTAAGTAATAAAAAAAAAAGTAATGTATTCAGGTACCGGGTGGCAGAAAAGATGTCATCAAACTTCTTCTTAAGTGTTGATGGGTCCTGTAACGGCCAATTAGACTCATCCTGGTGCACAAATATAACATTCTCCAGTATAGCCTTTGAAACACCCATTAGGGCTGGAATTTCCCTATCCATATCAGCGCATCTGTAGCTGAGGCAAACCTTCTGAACTCAACAATAACAACCACCAATGACACTATGAGTACATACATGACACAGCATTTCAGCTTGAAGTATTCCAGAAAATCTCGTACCATTTTAGTGATACAAATGCAATTCCTTGTATAGAAATATTACTTAGAATCAACCAAACAACAGGTGTGAAAATTTCATTGTCTAGGTTCACATGGATTTAATGTTTTCTATGTGCAAGGATATCACTCTACGTGACATTGTGAATATAAAGTTATAAAAATCAGAGAAGCGTTCTAGAGAAGATTTTCTATGGCCAGACACAAACATACAAAGGAACAAAGGAAATCATATGCCCTTCTAGATACTAGAAAATTTTACATGATTCACAAGATAATTTGATTGTTCTATCAGTTCAAAATCTTATGATATACATCAACATGAAGGGGGTAAAAGAGTATTTTATCTCTTTTTGTATACATAAATTTAGATAGAATGCCCCCCACAACACTATGCACTTCCAGCAATCCTAATTTATCCACCATAAAATCAAGCCAATATGTACTTACTCCAAAAGCCCAAAATAAGAACGCTCGACAACACACCCACAAGACAATTTGCATAATCATCAGGCCATTTATGGGCATCTCTGTACGTAACCATGGGGACAGCAGTAACCACGATCTCTAGAATAGATACATATAGCAATAGAAACTACAAGAGGTAATTGGTATGTTTAATATCATTTTAATGATACTTGAGTTAGAAACAGCAACCAATACAAGATGCTTTTTTTGGGTTACACTTAGTGTCATAAGCCAAATTTAAACAGTAGGGATGACAAACTATTGCATTTTCATTCAGAACTGTACGTTCATATCTTTTGTCTTGAGTTTTAGCATAATCTGGGAATTACATGCACGGCCCCACATATTGATATAATAGAACTAACAAATCTGGAATGCAAAGTTTATCTGAAGCAACTTAAAAGCCAAAGGAAAAAACCGAGGACCTCGCCCGTGTGTGGGTTTATAGTCTGGAGGACGCTCTCGATTGCCTTAAACTCCATCTTTGATGCCTTCTGGGTAAGCTGGAAGGAGCGAATGCACACCACATCCTTTCCTGCTGCTGTCTTAAACCGCAGCTTAATCTGCCCTTTGGTCTCCGTCTCACCTGCCACCTACATCCCACAGCAACAACTAGTGTAAAAGAACTCCCAGTAAAAACAAAACAGAATAAAACAAGTAAAAAACAACTTTAACACAGTCTTCATCCACAATACCCACCGTTCTCAAATTCAACTAAGCTCGTTCCCTGGAACAAGCATAGCACAACACAAAGGCATCCAAAATTTCCCAAATGCAGCAAACCCAACAACCGCTAGAAAAACGCAAATTCGCCATAGACCAGGAAATCCTGAAATCACAAAGGAACACTCTCTGATTTGACCCCCAATTGAACCACTGGAGCAGCGAAACCCACACAGAGACAAACACAGGGGAGAGAGAGAGAGACCATTCCCAAATTAAGCAAAACCGCTCCTAGTCCAGGCCACCAGCAAAAGAGCATAGACTTCATTGACCACCCAACAGCGATAAAGATCCTGAATGGTGAGGTGAAGAGGGACCAAGAAAATCATGTATCACCTTGGGGTCGTGGACGAAGGTGTGGCCGGAGCGGGAGTTGGGGGGCAGCTCTCCGGTGCAGGACAGCTTCAGGCACTCGATGATCGTCTGCAGATAAAAAGAGAAACAAGAGCCCCAAAACCCCAAGAGGATCAAACCATGCATTTTACTATCAGTACACATACATGCTAAGATGCTACGGAAGGAAGGGGGGATTGGATTGGTTTAGACATACGGTTTTGCCGGCGCCGTTGGGGCCGACGATGAGGGTGAGGGGCTTGAAGAAGGTGACGACGTTCTTGTTCTCCGGGTCGAAGCTCCGGATCCCCTTGATCAGCATCTTGTCCACCGTGCTCATCTCGCCCCCGGCCTATCCCTCCTCCTCTCCTGCTTCGGTTCCTTCGGCTTCTCCTCCTCCCCTGCCGCCGCCGCCGCCGGTATCGGTACTGGCGTTCGCGTGGTGCAATCCACCGAGCCAGATGGGTGGCTATTCGCTATCCATCTATTGCTCCGCCATGGATGGAAGAGGCGTGCGGAGGAAGGAGGAGGAAATGGTGGGAGCCTGGGAGGTGAGAGGGGAAGGGAAGGGAAGGGGATGGAACGGGGGGAAGTGTTTCTTTGGTGTTGGGGTTTTGGCCTCTTGGGTTTAGGGTTTGTTTGGACTTTTGAGCGACTTGTTGCCTGATCCTCGTGCGGATTTGATGTTTGCTCTGAAGTTGATGTGTTTACAATCATTTGCCTAAAATTGATGCCTTTTGATTATTTACCCTGTGACCTAATCAAATTCAGGACAAATCAGCAAATTTTCCGATCCTTCGAGGTTCCCCGCGAATATTTGGTGCCATTTCGTCAAGTGAAAGAAGACTCGCTCCTGCCATTCGACTTGAGCCTAACTCTTTTTTAGGTCGTTTCGAAAAGCTTTTACTCGATATTAAAAACAATTCATAAATACCTCTTTCATATAAAATTTTCGAAATCGCTAATTTGCGGAAACAATCACCAATCGATTCAAGGAAAAACGTCCAGTGAGCTATGACGTAGAAGAAATAAATGAATCCAAGGCAAAATGCTTGAACGACTCCCAGTTTCCTTCTCACGTGTTGCCTTCGTTTCACCCGTTCACTCTCCCCAACCCCAACTCCGCGCGTCGCCGCGCCGACCTCACGCCACCACCACCTGTCACTCCATCCTTCGCTGGAGCCAACATCACTGCACAGGAGAGGCTCGACCGCCGCTGCCTCCCCAAACCCTAATCCTAACCAGGCACCCTTACCGCTACCATCGCCCATAGGGGACGGGTTTTTCCATAATCCGAACTTTTGAATTTTCTTGAATTCGAGTTCAAATTTCTGTAAAAACTGTGCTAAAATCCATGTGAGTCAAAGTCAAAATTCACCGAGTAAAAAAAATTTAAAATGCATCATCCTGATGCAGCGGAGGTGCAATTCCCCTTGAAAGGGACCGAAGATCCTCTCCTAAAGTGCAATTCAGAAAAAAGCACAGGTCAAAAAATAACTAATAAGGAATCAAGTGTCCTTTGCCTCAACAGGCAACAAAAACAAAAACAAAATATCGCCTATTTATTAGCTATTCTTGATTATCACTTATTCCAATAGTCCATAAAAACTATTAACTCAAATGAACACAACTAACGAATACTCCGAATTAACACAAAAGAGGGCAAAATTTACACAAAAAATAACACACCAGCTGTTCGTCACCAACCAAGCTAGGACTACATGTGAATAGGTGTATATTCTACAATTAGTAACCAATTTCCCCCCTTATGTTGCCTCCCAAAAATAGTGGTCAAGAACAAGAGAACCTCATAATTCGTGGCTGGGCTTCTGATAATCCCACATGCAACCAATTGATGGAGCCGGAACAATCGGAGGACCACGAAATGACACTCCTATAGACACACAGTTAGCTTGCTCCTCCCTCATTTTGCGGTTGGACCAGGACCAGTGCCTGCTGACGTGCGACCACCATGACCACCACCACCAGAATGGTCAACCCTCGGGTAGCCAGCATCAGGTCCACGGCCCAAGCCACCTCTACCACCACTTCTGTCCCCATATTCAGATCTGTAACCGAAGTCACCCCTTCCATAGCTCCTTCCTCCACTGTAGTTACCACGGCCTCTCATCCCTTCAGTTCTGAAGTTATTACCCCTACCTGGTGTGAACCTTCCTCTGTTGGAGCCTGAAGCAAAAAAGGATGAAATATATCAATTGAAATGGGAAAAGTTGAACAAGTAGATGAAGATCTAACATGCGTTTCATCATGAATACTAGATATAAGTAAATGGGGAAATATCTAGTGGAAAGCAATATTTGGATGCCAACATTATAACTTCCATGTGTACCATTGAATAAGATTTGGATGGGCAAGATTTAGGTGGACTTGAGTGAGATCCCTCATAAAAACATTCTAACTTCCATGTGAAGGATTACGCGCACCCATGAGCTTTTCATGCCAATCTAAGTATAACCCATGCAAGTCACTTGGACTTGGATTAGATACCTACCTAGATTAAGCATATGCGGCCATTTGAAAGGCAGTGCCTCATAGCTCTTACAGAACCAACATGTTTGATTAAGAGAATGTCTTTGTAATCACATATTACACGGGGAATTTCAAAGGAACACTGGACCAAATTAACCAACAATAAAATTCGAACCATGTGTATTCTTTATGATCCATTTGTTTCAAAACAGGATCATGCAGTGTATCTGATTTCATTAGTACTTAGTAATATTGCTCTGTTACTATAATCGGCATAACTGAAAGAAGCATGCAGTATTTTTTTTATGATCTGACCTCGTGAGCCAGGAGTCCTCTTTTCCTCTATGTCACATTGACGCCCGCCAATCACTACAAAACCAGCCTGAAAATTCAAAAGCAGTTAGGAATTGACAACCTTGTCTGCAAATAAACATGCCATCTTATAATACTCGGGTGCTAATTGCCGACACTACTACTTAAAAATAAGAAAACCACTTCAAAGGCACTGCACAATGGTACCAATAACAAAATATGAGTGGGCATCATTTGAGACTTATTATGTCTAGAACTTAGTATTAGACCTGAACTCATATTTGAAAATCACCACCGCTAATCATCCATACAATTTGAATAATAAAAGAACATGCATGCAATATGAGTAGAGTATACACCAGAGGGAGTTAAGCAAAAGGACAGAATTCACAATTGAATAAATTCGAAAACATTTAACAAATCAGCCTTTCCTCTATTCTGTCCATTTGGACTTTGGGCCCAAATCAAGGGAATATTGTTATGTTACAAAGAGCAATATAAGCAAAGCTCATGACTGATGAACTAGTAAAGCCTTAACTATTACAACCCTTACACCATCTACAGGGCTTATAAATTAGTTTAATTTAAGTACCCATTGGAACATAGAAATGCATGCATTTTTCAATTAGCACACAGCAAATGTTGCCCTTCCGACAGAGTTCCGGTGCCCCAAACCACGTCCAAGTAGTTCTAATGAGATTAAGGGGGTGTTTGGCAGAGCTCCAGCTCCACCAAATTCTTGGAGTTGGTGGAGCTAGGTATTCCTAGCTCCACCAAATTCGTGGAGCTAGAGTTGTGGGTATATTAAGAATATTTAGGTAAGTCATCTTGTTTATATTTTAGAATAAAATTATAAACTTAAGTCACTTTATTTCAGTCTACAAGTTTCAGCTCTGAGGTGAAGCTGGGATCTGGAGCTCTGCCAAACAGGGCCTAAAAGCGAAATCTTTTGAATAGCTCAATTTGACTATCTGAATGACATCAAAATGATCAATGTCTGATAGTCATAGAAAACAAAGCAACAAGGATAGTACAAAACACAGCTTCCCCAAAATGCCAACAGTTGGAATAGCCCAATCAGTGTGGCATCTCGTATTCTAGTTAACTTCATTCCCACCAACCGCAGGAAGGGTGGGTTTTGTGTGGATTTTCAACTATGATTTCGATGGATATGATCGTATGAACTGTGAGTTGTACACTTGCCAATTGTCCCCACTCTCAAAAAAATATTCACTACAAGATAAACTTACGGAAATAAATAAATACATCATGTAATGTTCACCAAATGCTGTTACTAATACATGGTAATTTTAGGCACTATTAAACAATAAATAATTGTACGCAGCAATAATGAACCAATAATGCTCACAGTATTCAATTGATGTTAACATATTATGAACAAATTGATATCACGGAACAAACTGACAAGTTGACTGATCACAATAGAAAAGATACCTCTATTGCACTTTGGACAGCGGCAGACTCCTCAAATTCAACAAACCCATAACAGAACCCTTGAACCTGCATTTACAAAAGTACATATTGATGTCAACTTTTGGAGTCATGAATCGCTAAAAGAATGAACATCGACACAATCCCCAACACACAACTTTCACCGCTAATTTCTATTTTAATGTAATCATAAAACCTAATAAAATTACAATATTATGGAAGTACTTTTCGAGATAAATATACAGGTATTATTTTCATTAATCTAATCTAAATGTGTATTAATATACAGATATCAAAAGTTTTTCAAGTTTGACTGCATGGAAGTACCTTATGGCTTCTGACTTGAATGCCATTGTGCTTGATGGTGCCAAACTTCCTGAACTCATCCGCCAGTTGCATAGGAATGGCATTTAAAGGTAAATTTCGCACATATATTGCACGCACATTGACTTCAAAAAAAAGTAGTACAGTTCAGAGAGGCTAACAAAACTATGAAGTTTTGACTGCAACCTGGATTTAACTAACACCTTCTCGCTCTTGGTTATTGCTGCTCTCAGGGTTAGCATTGAAAGGCGGGATATCCGCAGCTGGAGCGGGAGCAGGATGAGCAGGAGCCTGTTTCTCTGGTTTGGGTGGTGCGGGCCTAGCAAGAGTTGCAGGAGCTAGCAATGGAGTTTCTTTCATGACTTTGACCTACAGCAGGAAAAAAATTAATGTTAACAAACAAAAAAGCACATATCCCAATTGACTTTCACAAGTCATTCAATCACACATCACCAAGCAAAGCCACAAATCATCATGGGCAAGACAAACAAGCCTATTCAATGATTGCAAGGACAACATTACCATTTGTTGGAAGCATTACAGATGAAATAACATAACAATATCAGTACAACAATTTCCTTCTCAACAGATTAATGTCCACAAATTATGGGGCACTAGATACATATATCACACTCACACGCAAAACCAGTATTGAAAGTATGGTTAATATAAAGTTGACACTTGAGAAAGAAGCATCATGTGAAAATCCAGAGTCCCAGAGGTGGTGGTAAGACTATCTAAGAATTCATATACAACAATAAATTTGGAATACAATAGCTGACATCGGTGCGCATTCCAGAACTGCAAAGCATAAGGAATGAACAAATAAAAAATGCTTTGTCCATGATCAGATGTAAATGCATAAGAAGCAAAAGCAGTTAAAGACACAAGGAAGTTTCTTTTAGAAACCTACAATTGAGGCATACGACTTCTTTGGTGCCTCTTCGTGTGAGACCAGGGCAGCCGTAGTTGTCATTACCATCACCACATTGTTCGGGATTTCATCTATAACCTCAGGAACTGGTTGTTCGTCATCCACAGCAGCCTCCTGTACATCCTCTGGCGGCGGGTTGTAAACCTCCTCCTCCTCCTCCTCCTCCTCGGGCCGCACCGGTGTATGCTCCGCGACATGCTGCTCCTGCTGTGGCACAGTATCTACAAACAGAGAAAGACAGGCAATTTCACCATCTGCCACACAAAAAAACTGAACAGAATTTCAGGCTCTCGCCAAACGCACCATGTTCAGGAGCGGCAGGCTCAACAGCTGCACCAGCCGTGCCATTGGCCAGGGGGGCGGCCGCTGGTGTGACCACGGCATCCGCTTCTGGCTGCACCTCGGCGGCGGCAGGGGCAAGGCCCTCCCCGACGTAGCGGAACATGTCGTTGAGCACAAAGTAGCCCTTCTCCTGCGGGGCGAGGAAGAAGGACTGGGAGAACTCGCGGCGCACGCCATCGCCGCCAGTGAGGTGGCCCGTCACGAGCACGGTGACGCCGCCGCCGAGCGATTCCTGCGAGTCCACCGTCCTGATCTCCGCCCGCGCCATGTCCATCGCCATGATCTTCTCGTTGATCGCCTGCGAAACCACACCAAAACCCCCAGTTAGCATTCCAACCAAAGAAAAAAGAAAAAAGGCTGTCCTGGAGCCCCTCATCCTCTTAGCGCCAGATCTGGAGGCACGGGCTCACCTCCATGGTGTTAACGGAGTCCATGTCGCCGGCACCGCCAGCGGAGGGGCGGCCGAGGCGGCTGGCGTCCTGGTAGAAGCGGTGGACCAGATCCGGCGACTGGTGGAGGACGTGGTAGTACTGCTGCACGAACGCGTTGCCCACCTGCAGAAGCACGCACGCACGCGGCGCGGGCAAAACCCCACCGCTAGATCAGCCCCGAACCACGGGGAGGACCCCCCCGCCAATCTGAACCTGAGAGAGGCCGAAGCTTACCACTTGCGCGGAGGGCGGCGCTCCGGCGGCGGTGGGGGGCTGCGGCGCGGCCATGGGAGCTGGATAGGGGGAGGAGCGGGGACAGCTAGCGTTTTTGGGGGAGGCGCGTGCTGGCGAGGCGCGCGGTTCCCGTGTGGCGGCGGCGGCGGCGCGTGCGGAGCAGGAACGGGAGGGCGAGGGGGGGAGGGCGAGGCGGCAGGGGCGTATACCAGTATTCGTACGACCGGATCTGGAGATTTGATGCGCTGCGGAGGGATGCTTTCCTTGTTGGCTCGTACGATACGCGGCCTCGACCAGCTCCAACTTGAACAACTAGAAACGCAAGCGCGGTGTGAAATATTTTTTTTTCCGGAGAAAAAACAGACAACGGAAACATTTTTCCCATGCTCCGGAGAGCAAACGGACAACGAAAATATTTTTTTCGGAAAAAATGGAGAAAGTGTGCCTCGTGCGTGAACGAACAATATTTTTTTTTTTCGGAGAAAAAACAGACAACGGAAATATTTTTCTCATGCTTCGGAGAGTAAACGGACACGAAAGCAATTTTTTCGGTGCTCCGGAGAGCAAATGGACCACGAAAATATTTTTTTCGGGAAAAATGGAGAAAGCGCGCCTCGCGAGTGAACGAAAAATATTTTTTGTTTTTTTCCCGGAGAAAAAACAGACCACGGAAACATTTTTCGCATGCTCCGAAGAGTAAACGGACCACGAAAACATTTTTTTCGGGAAAAACGGAGAAAGGACCTGAACGAAAAGTGCAATGACCTATTTGTTATAATTTTGGACCTGTTCGCTATCTTGAATAAGTAAGAAAGGGCTCGTTCGTAATTCGTATTTAACGGGAGGTTCTTTGTGTAAAATGGCGAACGGAGGACCTAAACGCGAACCGGGTAAAATTATTTCACACTCACAGAAAATTTAAAAGGATTTATTCGTAAATGAAAAGGACCTATCCGTAATTACAAAAGATTGGAGGTCATTTTTGCAAAAGAGAGAGAGACAGAGAGAGCGGGGGAGGAGACGAGAGAGAGTGGGGAGGAGACGTGGTATAGCTGCCCTTCCCGGAAACCTTCGAGCAATATTTAGCTGGAGTATGTATACTTGGTGAGATCCAACCAAGGATTTAAATTTTGTTTTCGGACTCCATCTCGGACCTGGCCGAAATCCGAAATTTCGGCGAGATTCAGAAATTTCGGACAAAATCCGGACGAAATTCAAAAACCAAAATTCAAATCCGTTTTTTTTTTAACCGAGAAATCCGAAATTTCGTCCAAAAATCCGAAATTTCGGTCAAAAAATCCGAAATCTCGGTAAAATTTAACAGAACGGAAAATGTTTCAAACGATGTCAAAAATTTTTGAAATTTTGGTCGGACAAGGGAAATGACCTGAGGAATCCAATCCGGTCAAACTCCGGTCCAATCCGGTCAAATTTTGGACAAATTTCGGTCAAAAAACCGAGATTTCGGACCATTTCACCGAAATTTCGCCGAAATTATAGGGTACTGTAGCACTTTTAAAAATTTTTAGGGTTTTTTAATTTCACCGGGATGATGGAACTCGGGGGGTCCGAAATCCGAAATTTCGCCGAAATTTCGAGAAATTTGGCCGAAAATTTGAACCCTGGATCCAACACAACTTTTAGTTTTCATTGTTTGTAAGTAAATATCAATATATCTTTAATAGATTTTAGTTTTGATTGTTGAGGTCTGATTGAACTATATTTTATTATGAGTAAATCTTAATACATCTTTAATAGATTTTTTACTATAAATACAACACCCTTCATTGTACAAGAAAATCAATCTAATAAAAAGGAAAAATTTTAACTCCCAATATTTGTGTATTCTTCATGGCTGTTAAGGCTATTCGATCGATGCATTGTGTCTGATCTACGGTGGTTGTCATCGTTTTAATATGTTATCGGCACGAAACTATACAAGGTCGATCAAGATCGTCTACCTATATCAATCAACACTACATTAAATTTTGATCTGCATCAAACAAATAAACCTACTACAAACCATAAGTAAGTTCGAAGCACGTAAATTAATCGCATCTACACAGTTTTTAATTCTACAATTAATTTCCCTAATTTTCTAGATTACTCATTTAATCTAAATCATAAATTATAGTTTTTGATGTTACTATTCACCAAAAAAATTAATTAAAAAACTTAATCTCATAGGTCACGCCTGCAGCGCCACCACCATTCGGTAGTGTCGCAACGTCCACCCTGTACGCCACGTTGCGTCACCGCGCTAGCCCGCAGCCACGTTGTGCTCCCCTGTCGGCCCGTCCACTAAATAGATATAGACCAAACTTTACCGATTCAATGAAAGGCATGCAATATAATATTTTACTAGCAGTAATTGAGTGCTGAAAACAAGTCGTCTTCCATACACCCAGTTACAGTGAGTACAGAATGAGACGTCATACACATACACAGAGACTGATATGGCCAGTAGTACTAGGGATGGCAGTTTTACCCATAGGGTTTGGGTATCCGTTGGTACCTAATCCGATAAGGATGGGTATGGGTAGTACGTTTTCGGGTTTGGGTACCCGATATGACAATAGGATGGGCATGGGTGCCAATTTGTACCCATGGCACCCGATGGTTATCTTATGACATATGAGCTCAGTTTTATAATATATAAATTAAAAAAAATAAAACCCTAACCCTCAGCCATTCACTAGTTTTTAGAAATAAAATATGAACATTATTTTACTTGAACTTCTATTTTTATAGTGGTATTTGATTATATATTTATCGTTAAATTGAGATAATATAGGAATTATTTGAGCCCTTTACTGAATAAGCTATGAGCACAACCGTGGTGGGTATGGGTACCCATCGGGTATCGGGTACCCATCAGGTATGGGGTACCCATCGGGTTTGGGCATGGGCACAGATCTACACCCGATAAGCATAGTGGGTTCGAGTTGGTGGCACGAGTTCGAGTTTTGGGTTCGGGTCTGAGACAGTTGTGCCCGAAGGTACCCACGTGATTGCCATCCCTAAGTAGTACACAACAATGAGAATGGGACGTAAGAGAGAGAACCGAAAGAATAAACCGCCCCCACTGTGAACATTATTCACCGCTCATTACATGTCTTGAACTTCCTCATTCGAAGCCTGAACTTTATAGGTTCAACTAAGCCCTCTCACGGGCTTGCTTAAGAACAAGAAAGATGAATCTTATGGAAATAGCATGGAATAAGGTTTGATTTTATTCATGGGAATTTCGTAAATATCCCATTCCAAAAATCGAAACAATCGGGACTTTTCGGAGATTGGATGTAGTTACAAATTCACGATATGGCATGTAAAAACATTTTGAGACTTATGGAGCGATTATCAGTTAAATAAATTATTATTTCCTAGAATATTTGTTTAATTTATTATGCTATGCTTATTCTATATTTTTACAATATGTTCTTGATGCAACAATTATTTGATTGAAATCATTTCTTTAATATAGAACAATGTATAATCCAATGGCGAAGGAAGAAATATGTCCAGTAGACATTCATACCATAAATTCAATTCTCAGAAGACTAAATATTTTCAAACTTTGACTAAGAAAACTTGAAATATTATGACCATCGTCGGAAGCGATGGGTGAAGCAGAGCGAGCAGAACCCTCATCCAAACGGGTGCAAGGAAAAGAGGGAGGTGGGGGCTACAGTCTGATAATAGTAGACCTAATTATCTTTCTCAAGGTTTTTGTCCTATGAGTTTCTAGTCTACATATGGATAGGGATTTTTATTAGGTCGCTTTTCCAAGCTAGAGGTTTAGCCGATTGATTTACCAGTAAATGAATTCATATACTTTTTATCGAGGTCAGAGATAAGAGGGTTACCTTTTTTAGAATTCCTCCTCCTCATTATTGGTATTAAAGAGCCATCATAGTTCTATCCACGGGTACTCGTATAATAATACAGAATGTTCTATTATACCCTAAGTCCAGTCGTACTTTATTTAGTTTCAAAGACACCTGTCTGAATTGCTTCCATATGGAGATAGAAAATAAGGATGGTACAGAATACCTACTCATTACTAAGTTTAATGAGTGCAATACACATGTGGTTAAAAAACTTCCTTCCTTCTCCTAAGGATTATACTATACATATATAAAAACAGAAGTTTATGTTGCGATGAAAACTATACTTAAAAACCCAAAAAAATTTAAGAGCTGGCATAATTGACTGGAACATCTTGGGTTGAACATCATAAGAAGAATCATCAATAGTTCTACTGGTCATAGCATAAAAACTACTGACTTCTCTAGACCTGAAGACTTCTTATGTCTTATTTGTGCTAAAGGGAAACTCATAATTAGTCCATCTCATCTAAAAATTAGGGTAGAATCACCGAATTTTCTAGAGAGAGTTAAAGGTGATATTTGTGGACCTATCTAGCCTCTGTCGAGCCCCTTCAGATACTTTAGATAGATTCTTCTACTAGATGGTCTCATGTATGTCTCTTATCTACTCGGAATCATGCTTTTTCTAAATTAATTACCCAAATTATTAAATTAAGAGCCTCATTTCCAGAATAAAGAATCAAGTATATTCGAATGGACAATACTAGTGAGTTTACCTTAAAGGCATTTAATGATTATTACATGGCTCTAGGCATTAATATAGAGCATTTAGTACCACATATCCACATATAAAATGGCCTTGCAGAGTCATTAATTAAAAGAATAGAACTTATTACTTAGCTACTCTTGCAGAATTGTTGATTACTCACCAGCTGTTGGGGCCACACAGTGCTACATGCTGTTATATTAATTCAACTTAGACCTATTGCATACCATAAAATTTCACCTTTACAGATAGTGAGTGGGAAAGAACCAAGTATTTTTCATCTACAAAAAATTGGTTGCATTGTATACGTGCTAATCTCACCACCGCAGTGTACAACCATGGCCTTCATCGAAAGTTGGAGATCTATGTAGGTTATGAATATCTATCAATTATTAAATACCTAGAACCTCTATCGGGACTCGAATATGCAAATCAATGACTATAAGTCAATAGTCTGCTTCCAGAAGTGACACATTCCCAGAGAAATGTCGGTGGATGAGTCCTCATAAACTCGGACAATCTTGAGTACGGATGTGATCAATTATTTGTAGCTTGGTTGACATTGTTGGTGTTTTGCTTGGTTGGTGATGCTTTGTGCGTGTTGCATCATGGTATGCATCAACTGAGTCTGAGCATCGAGAAAAGCTCCAAAGATCTTCATATCAACTTGCGGCGCTGGTTGAGGAAATACTCCATCATTAGGGTTCTCATTGGGTCGAGAACCACTCCCACTAGCTTCATTATTTCCACGAGTCTGAACCATCTATCGAACACTTCACCAGGTTAGAAAAGAGGAAACAAGCATATATGAGTAACAAAGAAACTAATGTGAGAAAAAGGTTTAATCCAAGACTCCAAATCATAACAATCTTTATTTAATAACTTGGTATGATTGCTTACAAGATCCTAAGGGCCACGCAACACAAATTGCACACTGAGCAATCATAAAAGAATCACATCAACCTAAGTACACATAACTAATGCATGAAGGCTGACACTTCTAACTTAGACTGAGGTGATTTGCACACTTGAGTCTCCACTAACTAGGCTAAGATCCATTACTCGCTAAGCCAACCAGGTTGAGGCAATCACGGGGCATAAGATGGTGGATTGAATGGCACTGGGGTGAACTAATCCTGATGTCCACTGACTTCAGGAGTAGACGACGACCGTTGCCCCTTGAGTTCTAGTTCTACTTCTTCTGGGTCTTCTTCTTCTTCATTCTCAACTTCCCTAGCATACAAAGTCTCTTCAAGCTCTACAATGTGCTCCAAGGTGATCATCTGGGCTTAATGAAGCTTCTCTTCAACCTTCTCCAGAGTGTTATCGGCTTCCTTTAGCTCCCGAGTTGTATTCTCCATGAGCGGCAAACCTAGCAAGATAGATGATGGTAACATCACCTTCGTCTTCTACCCTTGGGTTTCGAGCGACACCTCCTTGAGGATTAAGTTTGAATACTGATTGCTCCAGCTCCTTAGCATAGTCGTGGCAAATGCGACATAGAGCAAAAGCGTGACGACTCCTAGATTCCAGCGTCGAATGTAGACCTTATGATAGTGATGTTTATGGGGTAGCTTGCATTGGTATCTTCACTGGTATCATCCCATGACCTTTGCTATTGACGATCCAACTGATTCCTCTGTAGAGCATTCTTTTAAAACCTCCCAATACTTGTAAAATCCTCCAAAGTTCAACAGCATACCCTCCGTTATGGTCTCCATAAGTGTCAAATATCCCTAGCTAATAAAGATAACTTAGGTAAGATTTCAACTTAAACCAATAGTGAAGGATATAAATTTCAGCAAAGGCAGGAAGCATGAAAGACAAGATAAGTGAAGAACTTATTAATCTTTCAAGTTAATTTCCCCTTTAGAAAATAGTTTTGAAGCTTCTAGGGTCAAGACCTACAGTCAGTATGGCTTTGATACCACCTCTGTCGGGATCCGAATATGCAAACCAGATCCTCTGTGTATACCGCACTAGTTAGTATCACGCTAGTGCATACAGTAGCAACATAGATAAAATATTACAATCATACATAGCGAAAACATAATAAAGAATCTATTAATTAAATAAAAAACAGATGGTTGACCTTATGGTCGACTTAAATAAAATACGCCACACATGGCTTGGACTAAAATGTAATAAAATGGCAGCGGAAAAGAAAGTTCATAGAAAACCCAGCAATTTATCACAGGCAACTAACAAGGTTCGTAACCTAGAAATTTTCCTCCTCTTGGTAGTCCTCCACAGCCTGTGTGGACTCCTCTTCAACTAATGATTTGGTTGTGGCAACAGTGAATATATAAAGCACTCAACAAATTGTGCACAAAATACAAATCTATTATAACTATATGCAAAGCTTATTCCAAATGAATGGCTGACATAGTTATTTTACAATAAAGGAGAATTTACAAAAGAATATTATAAATAGATTGAAATAATAGTAAAGCAAATAATAATCATAAATTTCTCAGTTGTTTCTCAAAGATAATTGGCACATAGCCCTAAACCAATTCTATATTTTTCATTTGGCACACAGCCTCCCTTTCCAAGTTTAATTCATAAAATCTAACCTTAGACTGAAATTCCCAAGCATTGTCTTGTACCATGGACACGGCTATTCGAATAGGTTTGGTACTTTGCAAAGGTTATACACATCACCCATAAGATATGATCAATTTTATAATATCGGCCATTACACGTATCCATCAACGTGCGACTAAGAAGATCATACAAAACCTTTTAGAAATTCTATCCGAACATAGAAACTCCCATTAAGCTTGAACTCGCTATTCCTTCCCTCACATAGAGCAGAAGAATAGGAGGGGCTTAACATTGGACAGGCTATGTGGCTATGGCTACACACCTTACCCTTAACTGCGCACACAGGTTGGTTATCCTCCTAAGGCATCACATGTTCAGACTCGGCAACTTACTTAGTTAGGTCTAGCCCATAACAGACATATGGTTGAATGATTAGACCAGTTCGATGGTTTGCAAAGTTGTCATTAATTGACTAAGGTAAGACTTCTAATCACTCATAGCCCCTGTTTGGTACGGATTCTACTCCCAGCTTCTTCTTTGGGTTCCAAGAAGCTGTACCAAACACCCAACTTCTCAAAACCATCAGATTCTACTTCTCGCGAGGAGTAGTCCCGAAAATGAACTACAGAGGAGAAGCAACCTTTCTGTGGATTCTCGTGAGAATCAAGACTACTGAAAATAAATTACCCATTGAAGTTACGAATAATTACCCACCAAATTCCATCCACTTACCCCCACTTCCCCCTCCCCACCTGAGTAGCTGCCCCATCTACTGCGCCGAAACATGTTAGGGCTGGGGCGTAGAGCGTCGCCTCCAGGCCAAGCCTCGCCAACCCTGTCGCCTCCATCCCGGCATCAGTAACCTTGGCCCATCCCGTCTCATCACCTCCATCCCCAGGCGCGCCATCCCGGGCGCATCCAGTCCCGCCTCCATTCCTGGCGCCGCAAGCCCTAGCCCCTCCATCCCCACCACCTCCAGGCCTAGCGTCAGCATCTCCTCGTCCTCCCGCCGCCATGGTACCTCCTATCCTCACGCCGGGCCTCCACCTCATCCATCCCCTGCCGGGCAACCCTGCCGCCTGCCCCCCATTGCCAGGCCGCCCCATCCACCCACAAGAATTGGACATGTAAAAGACAGGCAGTATTGGACAATTTCCTCATTATAAGTAGTTCATCCTAGAATTCAATGATGAAATTTGTGATGTCAGTCTCCAGAACTAGGACTTGGAATATGCTCAATTTACTTGTTTCTAGTGTTCGTACCTCCGGTAGAAACATGTTGATGCAGCCAAATATATGATGTGGAAAAATATTAAGTAAAAAATATCAAGTATATTGATGTGAACACATATGGAAGAAATGAACCATAATTTTTCGGTTCATGATGTAAACATGGTTTTAGATGTGTCTGAATTCATAGACCAACAAAAGCACAGTACTTCATTTTGACCCCTATGTGAAAACAACAAAACACAATACTTTTACAAGTTCTAGAATAAGTAAGTGTGCTTCTATTGTCGGCCCTTCTCTTGACAGGCAAAGATTTTGAATAAGCAAATTAGAAAATAATTGTATGAAAAATTGATAGGCAAATATTTTGAAGTACATTGCTTCTATTGACAGGCAAGGATTTTGTCTGGCCAATCTAGCAATTTCAAGATTTCCATGTTGTGTGTATAACTATGTAAGACAGCCACAGATGATATACTATCTGGTGAACTTTAACAACAAGCAGCAAACTCTCCTAGAGAAAAAATTATTCATTCAAGTGGCAAATTTTCTGGAATTATTTGACATTATGGTGAAATACCTGTGGCTGTCTTAAGTTGACAAGATAGTATATCACCTGTGAACTAATGATACTCAAATCTAGTTTTTCTTTATTTTTCCCCTTTTCTCTTTTTGTTCTTTTAGATTTGGCGATGCTAAAGACCTTTATTCAGTAGTATCCATGCCTACTGCTATAAATCTTTGTATATGTGCGCCCAGTATATTGCCACAAGGCTAAAGTAATAGATTTTCCCAACTCTATGAAAGTGGTTCCATATTTTTCCCAATCTACAATAATTGTACTGATCAGTAAGAAACTAGTGTTATTTATCATCGCAACAATTTTTATTAGTGATATGTGTAAATTTCCCTTTATCCATTGTCATTGGTCCCTGTTACACCATTAATTGTTCTAATTCTATGCATTCATGGTTGGGTGATGTCGAGGTAGCAGATGGGTGATAATGTTGACTGGAATGATGAACACACTAGGATAGTATGTAAGTTGTTTGCTGAACAAGTATCTACTAGAAAATCGCCCAAATACACACTTGAACAATCTTGGATATACCATTGTCATTGCAAAATTTGCGGAGAAGACCTGGGAAAATTACACAAAGAGACAATTTAAGAACAAATGGGACAAACTGAAGAGTGACTACATCATTTGGAAGAAATTGACAACACAGGAGATCGGCTTAGGATGGGATCCTCAAAAGCAAACAATTAAGGCAACCATCGAGCGGTGGAAGAAATTAAGAAATGTAAGTTACTCGTTTTCCATTCTTTCATGCATTCATGTACACTCCTATATGTATTATTCGTCAAAGTTAACATGTTACATTGGTGTTGGCAGGAATATAAAAGATGTGGCAAATTTGATTAGGCTGGACTTCAAAACATGGACTTGTTGTCTAAAATGTTCGAAGACATTCGCAACACTAGTGAAGACCATTGGTCTTTTGCAATGGGAAGCTTGCCTCAAAGTCCTATGCGTCCATCCACACCTATTGATGTTGAAGAATGTGACAATAATGACAAAGACAACAGTGATCAAGAAGATGAGTCACCAATTATTAGTAAAGGGAAGAGAAGGTGTGTGTCGGGACCCCGAATTTGCAAATCCGGACCCTCTGTGTATTCAGCACTAGTCCAGGAACGCGCTAGTGCACACAGTCTTAACATCGGTATATATCACAATCATACCAAACGATACTATCAAAGTACTTTATTTAAATAATCAAAGGGTTACTCGACCTTATGGCCAAGTTACAAATATATGCCTTGCAAGGCGAAACTTATTGAAAGAGAAATAACGGCGGAAAAATCAAATAAACTTAGTGGCGCCATCCGGTATACCAGGCAATCGATCGGGCTCGCATCCCTAAGTAGAGCGGGTCCTCTTGGAACTCCTCTTGAAAGCTGGCGTAGTCTCCTCTTCAACTGTATTGTGTTGAGGCAAGGGTGAGTACTTGGTACTCAAGAAGTCATGCACAGAATGCAAGCTAATATACTATATGCATGGCTTGGTACAAAGGAATAGCTCAGGGTATATTTGCGATGCTTGACTTTTGACAAGTAATAAAAGTAGATTCAGCGGTAGAAATAAGTAAAGCATAAATAACTTTTCGAAATTTAATAAACATTTTCCCCATCCTAAACCACATTTCCATCATCTTCATTATTAAACCAACCCAACTTTTCAAATCCAAGTTATTTTCGTAAAGTCTAACCCTTGATTGTAATTCCCGAGCATTGTCCAGTCAGTGGACTCGGCTATTTAAATAGATTCTACACTCTGCAGAGGTTATGCACTTTACCCACAAGATACAATCCACTCACCACGTAGTGAATCGCCATACAAAAGTATGCGAATGAGCGATCATAACAAAGCCTTTCGGAAGCCTCAAACAACACAGTGGTCCTCTCAGGTTCGTGCTCTACACCATCCTTCCCTTAGCCAAGGCGAAGTATGGGACCAACACAGATTAGATGGGTATCTCGGCCACGACCACGATCGCTCCCCGTCTAATCACACAAACGGTGTAATCGACACCTGAGGCTCCACAAGTGAGTCCTTAGCGACTTAGTCAACTAGGGCCGTCCCATTCGACCATGTGGTTGCAAGTATGACCAGTTCAAAGGCTTGCAAGGTTAAGTCCTTAGAGTGACCAGGGCAAGACTACCCAAGAACCAAATCAACATTCCCAATGCCAACCGCCCACCTGATTACTCTTGCCACATGCCCGTCAGCGTTTATCAAACCCCGCTTGATTACCATGCACCACGTGCCGTCAACATCACATGATACTTTTCCAAAACAGGTTCAATATATCATTAAGTCCATATTATCATTTGATTGTCCAAAATCATGTCATGAGCACGTAGTGTGTCTAAGCGACATACTACAACGGTCTAAACCCATGTTGGCAATTTAATAATGTCCAACTAGTAAACCACAACTAGGGTGACGAGGATCATGGCACATACTTAGATAATCAAGGTGTCATACAAAGAAATTGGTATTTATCTAACCCCATGTTTAAACAAAATATCTTTCTAATTGAACTAGCATGCAATAGTTTAAATCAAAATAGATTTCAAATAGGATCAACATGGTCAAAGCACAACTTGCCTTCAAAAAGTACTTGCTCTTGGTCTTGAGTTGGATCCTGAGTCAACACTTCTCCCTCGAATCCTTGGCACTTCAACGTCTACTCGTAAAAGCGTGCAAATAGCAAATACCCAATAAACAATAGGCAAAAACATCCCAAAACTCCAAATAAAATCCATAAACAGAGAGAACGTAATTTTACGGATTTTTAGAAGCTGAATCGTCAAATTTGGAGTTAAAGCATAAAGTTATGATTTATTAAAGTTTAAATAATCAATTAAATAATATTACAGAGAAAAACTTTAGTCCAAAAATTAAATAAAATTCATATTTAGGTAGATCTCAATTTTATACAAGTTTAGAAATTTGAATCGCTCAAATCGGAGTTGAAACGCAAAAGTTATAAGCGTTTGAAGTTTGAATCTAAATTTGAATCAATATTTCGAATTAATAAATCATTTTCTTTTTCGGAAATTAATTATTGCGTCAGCATGGACACGCGTCAGCCTCTGATTGGCTGGTCGACGTCGGTAGGTCCATGGACTCGGTCCCACGCTTGGCTCGGGTCCACGGTGGACTCGGTCCACGACTCGTCTCGGCCCGACATGTGGGCCCCACCGCGGTAGGGTTTCACGACGCTGCAGCGTGGCTGCGGTGACGCGTGGGCCCTCGACTCGCGGGTCCGCGTGTCGAGACACGCTCCCAGCGGCGTGGCGCTGAGCACACGTGGCACAATCTCGGCCGTTGATTTGAAAATCAGCGGTCAGTTGAATCTAGACCTCTCGTTCAAAACTACACGGTTGATCCGGGCGTTCGATCTAGATCGGACGGTCGGATCTAACCCTAAAGCTACAACACAACTAACCACGGCCGCACGATCTAAATCTAGCAGGTTGAAACCTAATCGAGACTCGAAGCTTGATATGGCGGCGTGGCCTCACCTCGTGCGTTGGATCTCGATCCAACGGTGCACCGAGCTTCGTGGGCGGCGATGGCTCGCATGGCGTTGCGGCCGGCGAGGCAGCGACCACCCTAACGGCGCTTCGGGGTGTCTCCGGCCAAGTGAGTGCACCCCGGAGGTGCGCCTCGACGCAAGGTTCGCAGAGCCGAGCGTGAAGGCGGCGGAGGATGACGACCGGCGCCGGAACGAAGAAAACCACCACGGCACTCCCCAAACTCCGGCGAAATCGCGAGGCGGCGGCTTGGGCGTTGGAACTTAGGGCAATAGCGCGCACGACGGCGATCCTCGGCGATAACCCACGCCTTAAATGGCCTCGGCAGCGTGCACAAAGCGGAAACCTAATCGGTCCACGCGGCTATCGCGGCGGAGTCCGGCTTCGATCCGCAGGAAGACGACGCAATCCGGCCGCCACAGCGTCACGATCAACGGCCACGATCGCAGCGCGATGGTCCGGTCGGCGTCGACGCCGGCTGCAGGCGGATCTCGGCCGTTGGATCTTGATCCAACGGTTGGGATCAATTAGGTTTTCAAGTTGGTTCGGTCGAGTCAAGGACTCGAGTCCGACTTCGGTCGGATGAACAGATTTGACCCGAGTTGGATTTTCCAGCGATTTAATAATTAAAATAATTCCCAGTAATTCATTTAATTCATTAAAAATAGCAAATGACTCAGAAAAATTCCAGAAAAATTCTGGAAAATACTTTGGATCATTTTGGACTCAAATAAAATATTTCCAGCAAAATTTTATTTGCAAAATTAAATTCTTTAATTATTTCCAAAAGGGAACAAATTCAAATAAATTCCAAATAAATCCAAATAAATTCCAGAAAATTCCAAAAATTCACCAAAGTGCCAAATCACACATGAATTTAAGAAAAGCAAAATTTTGGGGTGTTACAGTGTGGTTCTACCAATGATAAGGGAAAGAAGCTAAAGAGTGGATCTGTAGTCATGCAAGACCAATTGAAACGAATGATTGAGTTGAATGATATATCACATGCATCTTTTGAAGCATTTGTACAAAAAAGAGAGCAAAGCTAAGTATGTAGCATCAAGGATGTCATGGCGGTCGAAGAGTGCAGTGCTGTGAGTGGAACTAATGAGCACTTCATTGCCTCTGAAATTTTCATAAAGAAGGAGCAAAGGGGAATGTTTATGACATTGCATAATATTGAAGCACGATTTGATTGGCTCAAAAGGAAGTACGATGCCAAGTATGGCAAATAGAAATTGAGTTGTAACCTTAAAATGTTTACGAAGGCATTCCTATAAGTAGTTTGCCTTCTATGCCTTATCTATATTTTATTTCAATTTGCTTGTAAGACTTTATTTATATTGTAAGGTTGTAATTCCCCTATTTATTTCAACGTGATACTACTCATTTGTCTCATTTATGTTGGTGACCACTACTATTGTCATTACCATTTTTCTTATTTGTGTTGGCCTATTATACTATTGTCATTACCATCTGTCTAATGTGCGTTGGTATGTTTTTTTTTTAATTTTCATGTAGACATGTCTTCTTGTGAAAGCGATAGTGAATGCAGTAATACATACGATGAAGAATATGAGTGTGATGTGGAAATGATGTGTATACGACAAGAGATGTCAAGCCATCTTGTTGTTACTGCAATTATCATTGAAAATTATCACTCAACATACTTGGACAAGAATGAGCCTAGGACTTCACGTCTTAGTGGAATAGGTTGTGTCGAGACCCGAATTTGCAAATCCGGACCCTCTGTGTATTCAGCACTAGTCCAGGATCACGCTAGTGCACACAGTCTCAACATCGGTATATATCACAATCATACTTAACAAAATAGTAAAGTACTTTATTTAATTAAACCAAACTGGTTGCTCGACCTTATGGTCAAGTTACAAAGGTACGCCTCGCAGGGGGAAAACTTATTAAGAGAAATAACTGCAGCGGAATAAAATAGATTTCGTGGCGCCATCCAGTATACCACAGGCAACTGACTGGGCTCGCTCCCTAAGTAGACGGCTCCTCCTGAAATTCTTCCTCCAAAGCTGGCGTCGCTTCTTCTTCAACTGATGTTTGTATTGTGACAAGGGTGAGTACTTGGTACTCAGCAAGTCATGCACAGAATGCAAGCTAATATTCTATATGCATGGCTTATTACAAAGAATAGATTAACAGGTTCATTTGCAGTAAAGTAGCGAGTATAAATGCAGTAATAGATTGCAAAGCAGTAAGAAATAATAAATAGAGTACTTTCGCAATGATTTCACAAGTAAACATTTTCCAATCCTATGCCCAATTCACCATTCCAAACCCAAGCATTATCCAAAGCCAAGTTATTTTCATGAAAGTCTAACCCTTGACTGTAATTCCCGAGCAATGTCCAATGCCACGGACTCGGCTATTCGAATAGATTTTTCATTCTGCAGAGGTTATGCACTTTTCCCACAAGATACAGTCAAAGCCTTTCGAAAACCGCTAACTATACACGCGAACCTCTCCGGTTTTTGCCATACACCATCCCTTCCCTTAATGGAGGCGAAGTATGGGACCGACATACCGTTGGACGGGTACCATGCCATAGCCCTGGTTCGCTCCCCTTTCAAGCTAGACAAAAAGGTGTAGTTGACACCCCGAGGTATCACATGCAAGTTATTAGTAACTTACTCAACTAGGACTGTCCCACTCCAGTCATGTGGTTGCATGATTGGCTCAGTTCAGAGGCTTGCAAGGTTAAGTCCTTAGGGTGACCAGGCAAGACTACCCGAAGAACCAAATCGACCTTCCCGGTGCCACACCTGGCCCACCCGATCATTCTTGCCACATGCCCCGGTCTAAATCTAATTATCAACCCCAGTTTATTACCATGCACCACGTGCCATCAACATTAATAACACATGAGACTTCTCCAAAACAGGTTCCATATCTCATTAAGTCAAGATTAACATTTAATTATCCAAAATCACGTCGTGACTACGTGGCAGGGCTAAGCATTGTACTACCTCGATCTAATTACCCATGTTGGCAAATTAATAATGTCCAACTAATAATCCACAACTAGGGTGACAAGGGTTCATGGCACATAATTAAATAACCAAGGTGTCATATTGCAAGCTGGCATTTATCTAATTCCCCGAAATTAATTAAAGCGTTTTCTAATTAACATAGCATGCAATAGTTTAAACTAAATTAATTTCCAAAAGTAGGATCAATATGTTCAAAGCATAACTTGCCTTCAAAAAGCACTTGTTCTTGGTCTTGAGCTGGCTCCTGGGTCAAAACTTCACCGTCGAAGCCTTCGGGTACTTCCACGTCTACTCGTAACGCGTATAAATAGCAATAAATAATTAACAGTGGACAACAAGTGTCCAAAAATTCAATTAAAGGTCATAAACAGAAAGAGCACAATTTTATAAATTTTTAGAAATTTGAATCGTCCAAATTGAAGTGAAAAATCCGATTATGACGTCAACATTACATCAACGGGGAATTTGAATTTCCACCGAATTATTTTTCTATAGGAAAATCGAATTATGACATCATGCTTGCGTCATTCGGTCCATGGACTCGGTGCACGGTTCGGGTTCGGTCCGTCGTGGACCCGGTTCACGGGTGCACGTGTCACTGACACGTGGGACCCACTCGGATGACGTCATCACGGCTCGGCCGAACGGTACTGACACGCGGGCCCCACCGTGACGTCAGCGGATGACGTCACCGTGTGGTTGGTGCGGTCGCTAACACGCGGGCCCGTGCAGACATCACCGCTGACGTCAGTGACGACCGAGCGTGCCCGCGTGGACCGCGACGGTTCGGCTATGCGCGACGTGGCTCGATCTGGGCCATTGGTTTGAAATCCAACGGTCCAGATTGGATACAATCTCACGCGTTTTGGAATAACACGATCGATCTGGACCATTCGATTCGAATCGGACGGTCGGGATTGGATCTGGTTTACCGCGTCACTGGGGGGTGACGTGGCATGACCCGGGCGGCGACACATGGCTCCAACTACACCGTTTGACCTCGATCGAATGGTTGCGATCGCATCTAACGCTACAACGCGGGTCAAATCTAACCGTACGATCTAGATCTAACGGTCACGAATGGATCTAATCCCGTGCAGTAACCAAGCTACGTGGCTAGATCTCTACCATTCAATCTAGATCAAACGGCCTAGGTCTAATCTAAGCACGGTGCGGTTTACGGCTACGTGGCTTAATCTAAAGCGTTGAATCTAGATCCAACGGTTAAGATTAAATCTAAAACTGAAACGTGGAAAACACTTACGGGTGACGTGGACGAATCTGGGCCATTCGATGAGGATCCAACGGTGGAGGGAGCTCACGGTTCAGGCAATGTCCACGGCGGAGCTAGGTTGCCGGAGTTGGAGACGACGACATGGCCAACGCCGTTTCGGGCATGCTCTGGCGAAGTGGGTGGTACGCACGGGTGCATCTCATCGCGACGGTCCGGAACTGGGCACCAACACGGTGGAGACGGCTCGACGGCGGTGAAAAATGGCGGAAACCGCGGCGGAACCCTAGCGCAACTTCGGCGAGCGATTGCGGCGAGGCTACGGCGGCTCGAGCTCGGCTACCTAGGGCTACGTGTGCGTACAGAAGAGGAGAACACGACATGGGTGGCGGCGCATTAAATAGTGCCCTCGGCGTCCATGAAAACCACGGAAAACGAGGTCCACCCAAGCGCGACGGCGGAATCCGGCGGCCACACGGAGAAGGTGACGTGGCTCAACATTGGCCGTTGGATCTCGATCCAACGGTTGCGTAGGTTAGGGTTTGGTCCGATTCGAGTCAGGCTTGGGTCCGGTTCGAGTCAGACTCGGGTTCGACTCGGTCGAATGAACAGTAAAACCGATTGGATTTTCCAGCGATTTAATAATCAAAATAATTTCTACAAATTCAAATAATTGAAGAAAAATAGCAAAATAATCAGAAAAAATTCAGAAAAAATTCTGGAAAATACTTTGAGACATTTTGGACTCAAATAAAATATTTCCAACAAAATGTTATTTAAAACTTTTAATTATTTAATAATCTCAAAAGGGAATAAATTCAAATTAAATCCAAATAAATCCCAAAAAATTCTAAAAATTCTCAAAAATGCCAAATATCATTTAAATTCATGAAAAGCAAAAATTGGGGTGTGACAGGTTGGGTTACAGAAACTTTGACCACTCCGGGGGAAAGCCACTACATGTTTCATATGAATGCTACAATCTTTCATAGTCTACATGATCTTTTGGTGAGTACATACAACTTGAGATCAACTACTCATATGAGTTCAATTGAAGCATTTGACATTTTCTTATATATATGTGGTGGCTGCGAATCGAACCGAAGAGCACATAATCGGTTCAAGCATTCTTGTGAGACAATTAGCAGAAAGTTTGATGAGGTTTTGGAGTGTGTGGTGAAGATGTCTAAGGATTTTGTGCGTCCAAATGATCCTAACTTCTCTATTGTCCATAGTAGAATTATAAATGATCAGAGGATGTGGCCACATTTCAAAGATTGTATTGGAGCTATCGATGGTACACATATCCTTGCAACAGTTGGCCCAGAAGATCAAGTTAGGTTAATTGGTAGATCAGGAAGTACAACTCATAATGTCATGGCGGTATGCGATTTTGACATGCACTTCACATATGCATCTATTGGTTAGCCAGGAGCTATGCATGATACTAGTGTGCTTTATCATGCATTGGATGTAGATAGGAATGTCTGTCCACATCCTCCACAAGGTAATTTCAATTTTTTATATTATTTACTTGTAATATTCCCAATAATTGGATGTTAATACAAATAACTTTTGCATACAATGTTACAGGTAAATATAACCTTGTCGATGCTGGTTATCCGAACAAGCCAAGTTACTTAGCGGCATACAAAGGACAAAGATACCATATTCCTGAATTTCAGAGGTGCTGCTCCAAATGGTGAGAAAGAAAATTTTAACAAATTGCACTCAAGTGGTCGTAACATCATGGAGAGATCTTTTGGTGTATGGAAGATGAAATGGAGAATTCTTCTTAGGACGCCGAGCTTTAAAATGTCCAAGCAAAAGATGATTGTTGCAGCAACCATGAGACTGCACAACTTCATACGTGAGCATGCTTCGATGGATAGGGATTTCCATAGGTTTGATCGGGATCATAATTATGTGTCCACAATACCATCTAGATATGCAAGATACGCCATTTCTTGTGATATATCAATGGATAGGTTCCATGATGACCTTGCGAGGGCCATTGCTCAAAATGGCCTTTAGATACAATGTTTGCGATATTTTGCAATCTTTTGTTTACACTCATTTACAACACATGCTTCAGATCTTGCAAAAATTAAGAAACATTTCTTTACCAATACTTTGCTTCTCCTCGTCAATGTCGATGCATTAGCCAAATAGAAAATGCTGACCTTTCATGATCCTCCATAATATTGTCTGTATCTGAAAGTCAGTCATAGTTGTGCTTTAAATATGTGAGCTCTATCAGTATCTTTTTTTGTGATCCTCCACAATATTGTGTGTTACTGCTGCTAAGGTTAATTATACAAAGGCTACATGAAACAAAGATGATTTGTTCCACGTCCATTTTATTTGTTGTACTGATATAGAGAGGCCTGGATGCATTTTTAGCTATGGAACAGCTGATAATGAACTTGTCTGTACTCACTTCAACATTATGTAGCACGGGAGCAAGACGAGTTATTCCAAGTAGTGGGCTTTGTGGCTGGTTCCGACCCAGGTTGAACGCAAAAAAATCCTTGCTAATATGTTCTTCAAAATGAAAGGCTAGTGATACTCATATCATTTATATACATTAATTAATATATTCTTTCCAAAAAATTACAAAAACAAACTCCAATAATTTGTGTACAAATACAAAGGGGTAACACATAAATATAATTGAAGTATTACAACTAGGGGTAGTAATGTCTATTTGCCTTCAATCCCCACCTTTACGGTTCTTGGAGCCAATCTGCTAACCAAACGCTTTTCCAAGGTTGCTCCAGATTCTCAAAGAATTGGATTCTCAAAGAATTTAGAGCAGAAGCTGCAAAATGAGAATCTGGAGCTATACCAAACAAGCTCATAGTAATCATCGTATGTTCACTCACATACCAATATATCAACCCAATGTCACACAAACATACCATGGCACACAGCCACTTGCCACTTGCCTCCGTTGAAATCATTTATCACCTTAGTTGATTATTGTGGAACACATGACATCAAAAACTCAACATCATTGTGTGACAACGCATGATACACATTTTCATAAACATGTTCCATATTCCATTAGATATATTGAATTTGCAATTTCAAAATGGTATCAATAACCCGTTACATGGCTAAGCACACTATTCACGGTCTAACCAACCCACGTTGGTGTCTATTAGCAACCAACTAATATTAAACCATCTTGGGGTGACAAATGATCATGGTATACAAATGACAAGGTGGTTATAATTCAATTAGGTTGAACAACTAATCCCAAATTTATTGGAAAAAAATATACTTTGAATTAGTATGCAATAGATTAAAATAATATAACTTTTGTAACAATGAGTTTAACATGATCAAAACCCAACTCACCTTGGAAAAAGCTCATGTTCCTGGTCAGGACCTTGAGTTTGAATCAACTCTTCACTCTCGTACTGTCGGGACCCGAATTTGCAAATCCGGACCCTCTGTGTATTCAGCACTAGTCCAGGAACGCGCTAGTGCACACAGTCTTAACATCGGTAAATATCACAATCATACCACTCGATACTAATAAAGTACTATAATTAAATAGTAAAACTGGTTGCTCGACCTTATGGTCAAGTTACAAATATACGCCTCGCAGGGCGAAACTTATTAAGAGAGAAATAATAGAAGCGAAAAAAATAAGATAACTTCGTGGCGCCATCCAGTATACCACAGGCAACTGACTGGGCTCGCTCCCTAAGTAGACGGTTCCTCTTGGAGCTCCTCCTCCAAAGCTGGTGTAGTCTCCTCTTCAACTGGTGTTGTATTGTGGCAAGGGTGAGTACTTGGTACTCGGCCAAGTCATGCAGAATGCAGGCTAATAGACTATATGCATGGCTTGATACAAAGGAATAGCTCAAGGTATATTTGCGATGCTTGACATTTGACAAGTAGTATAAGTAGATTCGGCGTAGAAACAAGTATAGCATAAATAACTTTTCAACGAGTTTAATAAACATCTTTCCCATCCTAATCCACATTTCCATCAACATCATTATTAATCCAACCCAAGCTTTCAAGTCCAAGTTGTTTTCAAGAAAATCTAACCCTTGATTGTAATTCGAGCGATGTCCAATACCGCGGACCACGGCTATTCGAATAGATTTTTCACTCTGCAGAGGTTATGCACTTTACCCACAAGATACAACAAACACCACAAAGGCGAGTTCGTAACAAAGTCTTTCGGAAACTTCTAACAATACAAGTGGTCCTCCCGGTTGTTGCACACTAACCCTTCCCTTAGCTAAGGCGAAGTTTAGGCCAACCAACTCGTTAGATGGGTACTGGCCTCACTCCCGACGCTCCCCGCACAACTTACACAAAGGGTGTAGTTGACCTCCGAGGTCCCACAGTGCGTTATTAGCAACTTAGTCAACTAGGTCCGTCCATTCACGAGACATGTGGTTGCACGTTAGACCCAGTTCAAAGGCTTGCAAGGTGAAGTCCTTAGGGTGACCAGGGCAAGACTACCCGAAGAACCAAACCAACATTCCCAATGCCACAACTGGCCCACCTGATCATTCTTGCCACATGCCCCGGTCGAAAACTATTTATCAAACCCCAGTTGATTACCATGCACCACGTGCCATCAACATCACATGATACATTTCCAAAATAGGTTAAATATATCATTAAGTCAATATTAACGTTTGAATGTCCAAAATCATGTCATGAGCACGTAGCAGGTCTAAGCCATATACTACAACGGTCTAAAACCCATGTTGGCAATTTAATAATGTCCAACTAGTAATCCACACTAGGGTGACAAGGGGTCATGGCACATACTTAAGTAATCAAGGTGTCATACAGCAATTTGGCATTTATCTAATTTCCCATATTTAAATAAAGTATTTTCTAATTGAACTAGCATGCAATAAGTTAAATCAAAATAGGTTTCAAAATAGGATCAACATGGTCAAAGCATAACTTGCCTTCAAAAAGTACTTGTTCTTGGTCTTGAGTTGGATCCTGAGTCAACACTTCTCCTTCGAATCCTTCCAGCACTTCAACGTCTACTCGTAACGCGTGCAAATAGCAATACATGAATAAACAATAGGCAAAAAGTATCCAAACATCTAAATAAAATCCATAAACAGAGAGAACATAATTTTATGAATTTTTAGGAACTGGAATCGCTCAAATCGGAGTTAAAACACAAACGTTATGATTATTTAAAGTTTAAATAATCAATTAAATAATATTAGAGAGAAAAACTTTAGTCCAAAAATTAAATAAAATTCATAATTAGGTAGGTCTCAATTTTATACAAATTTAGAAATTTGAATCACTCAAATCGGAGTTGAAACGCAAAAGTTATAAGCGTTTGAAGTTTGGAACAAAATCTGAAATCATTATTTCGAATTAATAAATCATTTTCTTTTTCGGAAATTAATTATTGCGTCAGCGAGGACACGTGGCAGCCTCTGATTGGGCGGCTGACGTCAGCCGGTCCATGGGCTCAGCCCACGACTTGGCTCGGTCCACGGCTCTCGATGTCGGCGAGTGGGACCACTCGGGTAGCGTCATTCTTGGCGTCGGCGCCGCAGCTGAGACGATCGACATGCGGGCCCGCCATGACGTCAGCGTGACGTCATGGTGAAGTTTGGCTGGGCCGCTGACATTCGGGCCCTGCGTGTCAGCGTCCTGCCTTGCGGGTGCGGCCGCGGCGGTCAGGCTTCCCGACACGTGGCGCAATCTCGGCCGTTGATTTGAAAATCAACGGCCCAGATTAGATCTGGACTCACGCGTTTGGGTTAACGCGTTTGATCTGGACCGTTGGATCTAGATCCAACGGTCGAGATTGGATCTTGGGATTTTTGGACGGAATCTCACCGGCGGGTGACGTGGCGTGATCTGGACCGTGCGATGAAGATCCAACGGCTCACAGTGCTTGCGGACGGCGATGGCGACACGGCGGAGCAGGGGCCACCGGAGACGAAAACGACGACGAGCCCGACGACGCTTCGGGGTCTCTCCGGCGGAGTGAGAGGTACACACGGGTACGCCTTGGCTTGAGGACTCTGGAACTGGGCTCCAACTCGACGGAAGACGGCGGACGGCGGCGGGACGAGGCAAGAACCGTGGCGGAGGCTTCTCTAACTACGGCGAGCAATAGCGAGTCGACGGTGGCGGCTAGGGCTAGGGCGCTTGGGGCAAATGACGCACGAGGCAAAGGCGAACCTCGGGCGCGGGTCCAGGCATTAAATACCGGCACGGACGTCGAGATCCCCGCGGAATCCGCGGCGAAACCGGTACGGGCGGCGGAGTCCGTTCCGGACACGGCGAGGTGACGTGGACGTACATGAGCCGTCCACGTGGCGCGATTGACGGCCGAGATCGGTTACGCGCGGCCGTGTCTAGCTTCGGATTGATCCTGGCCGTTGGATCTTGATCCAGCGGTTGGATCTCGATCCGGGTTGACGCGGTTGGGTCAAGTCAAGTGGCGCACTGCTCGGTCGGACTCGAGTCGACTTCGGAGTTAGTCGGTCGGATGAACGATTACCGACGACTTGATTTAATTAATCAATTAAATTCCCGAAATTCAATTAAATCATTAAAAATAGTAAAAGACTTCGAGAAAAATTCGGAAAACTTCTGGAAAATATTTTGGAACATTTTGGACTCAAATAAAATATTTCCAACAAAACTTTATTTGGAAATTTAATTTCTTTAATTATTTCAATACGGAATAAATTCAAATTAAATTCAAATAAATCCAAATAAATTTCAGAAAATACCAAAAATTCACCAAAGTGCCAAATCACACATAAATTTAAGAAAAGCAAAATTTTGGGTTGTTACAAACCTCCCCCTTTAATAGAATCTCGTCCCCGAGATTCAGGGCTAACTAAGAAATAGGTTCGGAAATTCTTTCTTCAAATCCTCTTCGCGCTCCCAAGTTGCCTCGCTCTCTGTATGATTGCTCCACTGAACTCTACAGAAACGGGTTGACTTGTTTCTCGTCTCTCGATCCATTGTGTCTAGAATCTTCACGGGATGCTCCTTGTAAGTCAAATCTTCTTGCAACTCAATTGACTCTAGCGGTGTCTGTTCCTCAGGTACTCGAAGACACTTCTTCAACTGGGACACGTGGAACACGTCATGCACTCCTGCTAACGACTGTGGCAACTCCAGCTGATAAGCAACTTCGCCTCTGCGGCTCAAAATCTTAAATGGTCCAACATAACGGTTTGCAAGTTTCCCTTTGGCATGGAACCTCTTAACTCCCCTGAGAAGCGTAACTCTGAGGTATACAAAGTCTTTTGGTTCAAAACTCAAATCTCGGCGACGATTGTCAGCATAACTCTTCTGTCGTGATTGGGCTAACTTCAACCTTTCCCTAATCATGGCAATCTGCTCTTCAGCTTCTTGAAGAATATCAGGCCCGAAGACACGGCGCTCGCCGGTCTCATTCCAGTTTAATGGCGTCAGACGAAGTCGACCATCTGATGCCTCAAAAGGTGACATCTGTAAACTAGCCTGGTAACTATTATTGTAATCGAACTTCGGCATACGGCAAACTCTTATCCCAAGAGGTAGCATAAGCCAATGCAAAGCGCTCTTAGCATATCCTCCGAATCGATTGACTCTTTCGGCCTGTCCATCCGTGCATGGATGATAAGCTATCTTGAAGTTCAAGCGGGTTCCCATAGCTTCATGCAATTTATTCCGAATCTTGAGGTAAATTGGGTACCTCTGTCTGATACAATCCTCTTTGGCACTCCGTGCAAACAGACGATCCTGGTCATATACAACTCTGCTAACTTATCCCCCGAGTAAGTGGTCTTCACGAGGATAAAATGGGCTACTTTGGTCAAACGATCCACTATAACCCATATGGAGTCATAACCTCCTTGAGTCTTAGGCACACCGGTAATGAAATCCATTCCGATTTCCTCCCACTTCCACTCGGTATTTTAGTGTTTGCAACAATCCTGTGGTCTCTGATGCATTGCCTTGACTCTCGGCATCGTCGCACAATGCAACATGCTCGGCAACTTCACGCTTCATGCTCGGCCACCGAATCTTTCCTTCAAATCTTGATACATCTTGGCACTTCTGGGTGAATTGAATACTTGGAGTCATGGGCTTCCTCCAAAATCGATTGCTTTAATTCCTTCTTGTTGGGCACACAAATCCGATCCTTTATCCTTAACGTGCCTGCTGGCTAGCTTGAAGTCCTTTGCCTTGCCTTCCTCCATGTTGGACTTAATCCTGCAGATCTTGTCATCATCCTTCGACCTTCCCGATCGATCCTCTAGGGTAGGCTTTACTTCTAATGCGCCAAGAATCCGCTAGGTACCACCTCAATTTTCATTCTCTGAAATTCCTGGCATAGCTCATCCTGACTCGTGGCTAGCAACGTACTCACAGTATGGCTTTTCCGACTCAGAGCATCGGCAACTACGTTGGCCTTTCCGGGATGATAAGGATTCCAACATTGTAGTCCTTGATCAGCTCTAACCATCTCCTCTGCCTCATGTTCAGATCCGACTGGGTGAATATGTACTTAAGGCTCTTATGATCCGTGTATACTCCACATCTGTTCCCGATCAGATAGTGACGCCATATCTTCAAGGCATGCACTACGGCAGCTAACTCTAGGTCATGTGTCGGGTAATTCTCCTCATGCGGCCTCAAGCGCCTTGATGCATAGCGACAACCTTTCTGTTTCAGACAAGACACATCCAAGTCCTTGGCGCGATGCATCACAATAGATATCAAAGCTTTGATTAACGTCCGGTAGGACTAACACCGGTGCTGATGTCAATCGTTTCTTCAGTTCTTGAAAACCTTTCTCACACTCTGGCGTCCAAGTAAACTTCTTCTCCTTTTCAAAGAATTGCGTAGAGGTTTCGCAATTGTCGAAAAGCCTTCAATGAAACGGGCGGTAGTAACCTGCCATTCCAAGGAAACTCCGGATCTGGGTCACGGTCTTGGTACGCCTCCCAATGTAACACGCCTTCTACCTTGCTTGGGTCTCTGGCTGACTCCTTCTGCGGTCATTACATGTCCGAGGAATTCCACCTTGTCCTTCCAAAAATCACACTTACTGAACTTGGCGAAGAGTTGCTGTTCCCTCAGCTTTTCCAATACTCGCCTCAAGTGTTCGGCATGTTCATCCTTTGTCTTGGAGTAGATTAGGATATCATCTATGAACACAACAACAAACTTGTCCAAATATTCCATGAACACCTTATTCATCATATTCATGAAATATCTTTGGCGCATTCGTCGGACAAAGGACATAACAGTAAACTCATAATGTCCGTATCTTGACGAGAATGCGGTCTTCGGAATATCCTCTGATCGGATCTTCAACTGATGGTATCCCGATCTTAGATCAATCTTGGAGAAAACTCCGGCTCCTCTCAGCTGATCAAACAAATCATCAATCCTGGGTAGCGGGTACTTATTCTTCACGGTGACTTCATTGAGTGCACGGTAGTCAATGAACATCCTGAAACTCCCGTCCTTCTTCTTGACGAACAAAACTGGTGCTCCCCACGGCGACGAACTCGGTCTGATAAATCCTTTCTCCATTAACTCTTCAAGCTGCTTTTTCATCTCTACCAATTCCTCGGTGGACATCCGATAAGGTCTCTTTGCTATTGGCGCTGTACCAGGTACAAGCTCTATCACAAACTCTATGTCCCTGTCTGGCGGCATACCAGGTAGATCTTCCGGAAAAACATCTGGGTACTCATTCACTACTGAGACATCCTCTATGCTGATTGTCTTGGTACTGTTAACCATCAACTGTCCATCTCTAACGGAAGTAGCTTGAAATTATACTTTCTTTCCACACGGGCTCTCAACTGAGATAGTCCTTCTTCCACAATCCAATACGGCCTTGTGCTTGGATAACCAATCCATTCCCAAAATGACATCTAAGGTCTGGGTCTCCAAAATAATAAGGTTTGCTAGGAACTCTATCCCATCTATTAGTATTCTCACCCCAGAACATCCTACTTTCGTTCGGAGTTCGGAACCAGGGGTTTGAACTACAAGCATGCATTTAAGCCTTGCAATCTCCAAATCGTTTTTAGCAGCAAAGCCTTGCGAAACAAACGAATGCGAAGCTCCAGAATCAAACAAAACTGTCGCAGGTACTGAGTTAACAAGTAACTTACCCAGTACGACGTCCGTAGCATTTTTGCAAAGGTGCATCCGCGGTGACATGGTTGACTCGGCCTCTCACCACGATGCAGGGTGTGGCTCTGTGTCTTTGGCGTCCTAGGTGGTGTGGATCCCAGGTTGAAGCGGATTGGGGTTACTCCTGCTTGTCTTCTTTGGACAAGCTGTTGGCAAAGTGTCCTGGCTCGTTACGATTGTAGCTTGACGTCTTCTTATTCCACGATTGCTTGGAGGCGGCGTTCGGGCCGGGGCCGGGTCGTCGATAGTTACGATTGGCCAGGTCTTGGTGCTGAGTAGCGTTGTCCTGGTTGCATTCTGTGGCTGGAATCTGAAAAATTGATTTGGTGCAACTCTCGAGGCCGCTATGCGTTCCCTGGCGTGATCCCTGCTGTTGCATCCTGCGCTTCCTGTTCTCATCCAGTTTCTTGCGCTTGTCCTCAAGAATAAGCGACTTATTCACCAACTCTTGGAAATCTGGAAAAGTGTGGGTGATCAATCCCACCTGTAGTCCTGAGTTAAGTCCCTTCATGAAGCGAGACTGTCTGGCTTTATCTGTCGCTACATCCTCAGGTGCGTAGCGAGCAAGCTGTGTGAACTTGTTCAGGTATTCGGCCAATGGCTGATTACCCTGCTTCAGTGCTCTGAACTCCTCCTTCTTGAGATCCATGATTCCTTCAGGCACGTGATATCTTTTAACGCAATCGTGAACTCCTCCCAAGTGATATCTTGAGGGTTCTCTTGCGTGGCACATAAGTTCTCCCACCATTCAGTGGCTGTTCCTTCCAACTGATGAGAAGCGTAGAGTACCTTTTCATTTCCCATGCATTGAGCGATGTGTAGCTTTCTCTCAATTGACCTTAACCAATCATCGGCCTCCAACGGATTGGCATTCCCTGAGAAAGTGGGTGGATGAGTCCTCATGAACTCTGACAGTCTTGTATTCTGGCGTTGTCCCTGATTAGCTTGATTAGTAGTGGCCTGAGCAGTGACGTGTTGCATCTGTTGCATCATAGCATGCATCAACTGAGTCTGAGCAGCAAGAAATGCTCCAAAATTCTGTATGTCCACTGGCGGTGCTGGTGCTCCATCATTGGGGTTTTCTATTGGGCGAGAACGACTTCCATTGCTTCCAAGGTTTCCGCGGGTGTTCACCATCTGTCGATTTGCTCTAGGCTTTAGAGATGAGGGGGAACAAGAATAGACAAGTGATATGGAACTTATGCGGGGCGAAAGGTGTAACTTTAAGGTCTAACTTTATTAACTAATGATATCAATAACATGGTATGGTTGCTTACAATGCCTAAAGGCCTGCAACACATACTGCACACTCAGCAAGCAATTAAAATACAAATCGAACTAACACTGGAGTCTAACGCCTAAAGGGTGACTCTTTATTCTATGACGCGACTCGACAAAGGAGTCTCACTATAGAACCTACGCTCACTCATCGAGAAAACCTCCACGGCCTGGGTACGGATGCTGCGGCATAGGCGCGAAACGATTGCCATGTCCAGCAACTGTGTCATCTGTGGTAGTCGAAGAAGCAGTGTCCTCCTCAAGCTCCGGCTCCTCCGGGTCTGGCTCGTGCAGCTCGAGCATTGGCTCTGGCTCTGGTGCGTACAATGCCGTCTCTAGCTCTCCAATCCTTTGCAGAAGGTGTGACACATACTCTTGAGCTTCCCGCCATCTGTTCTTCTCTCTCGTGATTTCCTTACGGGCCTTCTGTAGCTCCTTGCTTGTATCATCGAGTACATCCTCCTGGGCGACAACAAGTCGTGCCAACTGTGTGACCATGGCATTCTCATCCTGAATCGCCTTCGGGTCAAGAAGGTTATTGCTGCGCGGATGATACCGGAACACCGTGCTCTCCAATTCTCTGGCGTAGATGCGGGTAATGTGTCGCATCGCTCGTCGTGACACTTCTTGGATACCCATCTGCATTGTAGACCTCCTGGCAGTGCAGAGTATCGGGTGATTGCCTGGGCCCTTCTTCCTAGCAGGTACCACAATCTTCACGTCACAAGCCTTGATCAATCCTGCTTGTCTGATCACTTCCACTTGGTATTGCGGCTTCTCAAAATCTCCGAGAGTCTGTAGCATACGCCAAAGTTCTGCGGCGTGACCAACCTCCAGATCGACGTAGTTGAACTCTCCCTCCATCTGTCACAAGAGTGCTTACGTAAGAACTCGAAGTTTTTAAATCGTGACAAGGTAAGGAAAAATTTAGCAAGAGACAAGAAAAGAGAGAAGGGGATAAGTCGAGATATCATTTCTTATTTTGACGAATTTTCAGCCTTTTTAGAAAATAGGTTTTAACCTCTCTACGACCATTCTATCTATGGGTGAGCCTATAGTCAGTATGGCTCTGATACCACCTCTGTCGGGACCCGAATTTGCAAATCCGGACCCTCTGTGTATTCAGCACTAGTCCAGAACGCCGCTTAGTGCACACAGTCTTAACATTTGTAAATATCACAATCATACCACTCGATACTAATAAAGTACTTTAATTAAATAGTAAAACTGGTTGCTCGACCTTATGGTCAAGTTACAAATATACGCCTCGCAGGGCGAAACTTATTAAGAGAGAAATAATAGAAGCGAAAAAAATAAGATAACTTCGTGGCGCCATCCAGTATACCACAGTAACCGATCGGGCTCGCTCCCTAAGTAGACGGTTCCTCTTGGAGCTCCTCCTCCAAAGCTGGTGTAGTCTCCTCTTCAACTGGTGTTGTATTGTGGCAAGGGTGAGTACTTGGTACTCAGCAAGTCATGCACAGAATGCAGGCTAATAGACTATATGCATGGCTTGATACAAAGGAATAGCTCAAGGTATATTTGCAGTAAACAGCATTTGACAAGTAGTATAAGTAGATTCGAAAGCAGTAGAAACAAGTATAGCATAAATAACTTTTCAACGAGTTTAATAAACATCTTTCCCATCCTAATCCACATTTCCATCAACATCATTATTAATCCAACCCAAGCTTTCAAGTCCAAGTTGTTTTCAAGAAAATCTAACCCTTGACTGTAATTCCCGAGCGATGTCCAATACCGCGGACACGGCTATTCGAATAGATTTTTCACTCTGCAGAGCTTATGCACTTTACCCACAAGATACAGTCAAACACCACAAAGGCGAGTTCCCGTAACAAAGTCTTTCGGAAACTTCTAACAATACAAGTGGTCCTCCCCGGTTGTTGCACACTAACCCTTCCCTTAGCTAAGGCGAAGTTTAGGCCAACCAACCGTTAGATGGGTACTGCCTCAAATTTCCGCAGACGCCCCCCGCACAACTTACACAAAGGGTGTAGTTGACCTCCCGAGGTCCCACAGTAATGCGTTATTAGCAACTTAGTCAACTAGGTCCGTCCCATTACAGACATGTGGTTGCACGTTAGACCAGTTCAAAGGCTTGCAAGGTGAAGTCCTTAGGGTGACCAGGCAAGACTACCCGAAGAACCAAACCAACATTCCCAATGCCACAACTGGCCCACCTGATCATTCTTGCCACATGCCCCGGTCGAAAACTATTTATCAAACCCCAGTTGATTACCATGCACCACGTGCCATCAACATCACATGATACATTTCCAAAATAGGTTAAATATATCATTAAGTCAATATTAACGTTTGAATGTCCAAAATCATGTCATGAGCACGTAGCAGGTCTAAGCCATATACTACAACGGTCTAAAACCCATGTTGGCAATTTAATAATGTCCAACTAGTAATCCACACTAGGGTGACAAGGGGTCATGGCACATACTTAAGTAATCAAGGTGTCATACAGCAATTTGGCATTTATCTAATTTCCCATATTTAAATAAAGTATTTTCTAATTGAACTAGCATGCAATAAGTTAAATCAAAATAGGTTTCAAAATAGGATCAACATGGTCAAAGCATAACTTGCCTTCAAAAAGTACTTGTTCTTGGTCTTGAGTTGGATCCCGAGTCAACACTTCTCCTTCGAATCCTTCCGGCACTTCAACGTCTACTCGTAACGCGTGCAAATAGCAATACACGAATAAACAATAGGCAAAAAGTATCCAAACATCCAAATAAAATCCATAAACAGAGAGAACATAATTTTATGAATTTTTAGGAACTGGAATCGCTCAAATCGGAGTTAAAACACAAAAGTTATGATTATTTAAAGTTTAAATAATCAATTAAATAATATTACAGAGAAAAAATTTAGTCAAAAAATTAAATAAAATTCATAATTAGGTAGATCTCAATTTTATACAAATTTAGAAATTTGAATCACTCAAATCGGAGTTGAAACGCAAAAGTTATAAGCGTTTGAAGTTTGGAACAAAATCTGAAATCATTATTTCGAATTAATAAATCATTTTCTTTTTCGGAAATTAATTATTGCGTCAGCGAGGACACGTGGGAGCCTCTGATTGGGCGACTGACGTCAGCCGGTCCATGGGCTCAGCCCACGACTTGGCTCGGTCCACGGCTCGTGTCACGACAAAGCGGGACCACTCGGGTAGCGTCATTCTTGGCGTCGGCGCCAAGACGGCGATACGACATAGTGGTTCGCCATGACGCCGCATGACGTCATGGTGCGCTTTATTGGTCCACGACATGCGGGCCCAGCGTGTCGGCGTCACGCACGCAGGTATGCGCCGACCGGCGGCCGCTTCCCGACACGTGGCGCAATCTCGGCCGTTGATTTGAAAATCAACGGCCCGACAGATCTCGACTCACGCCGCGTTTGGGTTAACGCGTTTGATCTGAACCGTTGGATATAGATCCAACGGTCGAGATTGGATCTTGGGATTTTGGACGGAATCTCACCGGCGGGTGACGTGGCGTGATCTGGACCGTGCGATGAAGATCCAACGGCTCACGTCTTTCGCGGACGGCGATGGCGACACGGGCGAGCGAGGCCACCGGAGACGCAACGACGACGAGCCCGACGCCGCCGGTCTCTCCGGCGGAGTGAGAGGTACCCACGGGTACGCCTTGGCTTGAGGACTCTGGAACTAGGCTCCAACTCGGCGGAAGACGGCGGACGGCGGCGGGACGAGGCAAGAACCGTGGCGGAGGCTTCTCCAACTACGGCGAGCAATAGCGAGTCGACGGCGGCGTCTAGGGCTAGGGCGCTTGGGGCAAACGATGCACGAGGCAAAGGCGAACCTCGGGCGCGGGTCCGGGCATTAAATACCTAAGACGACGCCGAGATCCTCGGAATCCGCGGCGAAACCGGTACGGGCGGCGGAGTCCGTTCCGGACACGGCGAGGTGACGTGGACGTACATGAGCCGTCCACGTGGCGCGATTGATGGCCGAGATCGGTTCTGGCGCGGCCGTGTCTAGCTCGGATTTTTCCTGACCGTTGGATCTTGATCAAACGGTTCGGATCTGATCTGGGGTTCAAACGCGGTTGGGTCAAGTCAAGTGGCGCAGCTGGCTCGGGTCGGACTCGAGTCTGACTCGGGTTCGGTCCTACGGATGAACAAGATGTCGATCTGACTTGATTTAATTAATCCAATTAAATTCCCAGAAATTCAATTAAATCATTAAAAATAGTAAAAGACTCAGAAAAATTCTGGAAAATATTTTGGAACATTTTGGACTCAAATAAAATATTTCCAACAAAACTTTATTTGGAAATTTAATTTCTTTAATTATTTCAATATGGAATAAATTCAAATTAAATTCAAATAAATTCCAGAAAATTCCAAAAATTCACCAAAGTGCCAAATCACACATAAATTTAAGAAAAGAAAAATTTTGGGGTGTTACAAACCTCCCCCCTTAATAGAATCTCATCCCCGAGATTCAGGGCTAACTAAGAAATAGGTTCGGAAATTCTTTCTTCAAATCCTCTTCGCGCTCCCAAGTTGCCTCGCTCTCTGTATGATTGCTCCACTGAACTCTACAGAAACGGGTTGACTTGTTTCTCGTCTCTCGATCCATTGTGTCTAGAATCTTCACGGGATGCTCCTTGTAAGTCAAATCTTCTTGCAACTCAATTGACTCTAGCGGTGTCTGTTCCTCAGGTACTCGAAGACACTTCTTCAACTGGGACACGTGGAACACGTCATGCACTCCTGCTAACGACTGTGGCAACTCCAGCTGATAAGCAACTTTGCCTCTGCGGCTCAAAATCTTAAATGGTCCAACATAACGGGGTGCAAGTTTCCCTTTGGCATGGAACCTCTTAACTCCCCAGAGGCGTAACTCGAGGTATACAAAGTCTTACGGTTCAAAACTCAAATCCCGGCGACGATTGTCAAGATAACTCTTCTCGCCGTGATTGGGCTATCTTCAACCTTTCCTAATCATGGCACCGCTTCTTCACTTCTTGAAGAATATCAGCCGAAGACACGGCGCTCGCCGGTCTCATTCCAGCTTAATGGCGTCCGACAGTGGTCGACCATACAAAGGCCTCAAAAGGTGACATCTCAGAACTAGCCTGGTAACTATTATTGTAATCGAACTCGGCATACGGCAAACTCTTATCCCAAGAGGTAGCATAAGCCAATGCACACGCTCTTAGCATATCCTCCGTAACTGATTGACTCTTTCGGTCTGTCCATCCGTCTGTGGATGATAAGCTATACTGAAGTTCAAACGGGTTCCCATAGCTTCATGCAATTTATTCCAGAATCTTGAGGTAAATTGGGTACCTCTGTCCGATACAATCCTCTTTGGCACTCCGTGCAAACAGACGATCCTGGTCATATACAACTCTGCTAACTTATCTCCCGAGTAAGTGGTCTTCACGGGGATAAAATGGGCTACTTTGGTCAAGCGATCCACTATAACCCATATGGAGTCATAACCTCCTTGAGTCTTAGGCAAACCGGTAATGAAATCCATTCCGATTTCCTCCCACTTCCACTCAGTATTTTCGCCGCAACACTCCTGCTGGTCTCTGATGCATTGCCTTGACTCTCTGGCATACGTCGCACAATGCAACATGCTCGGCAACTTCACGCTTCATGCTCGGCCACCAGAATCTTTCCTTCAAATCTTGATACATCTTGGCACTTCCTGGGTGAATTGAATACTTGGAGTCATGGGCTTCCTCCAAAATCAGTTGCTTTAATTCCTTCTTGTTGGGCACACAAATCCGATCCTTTATCCTTAACGTGCCACCTTTCGCTGCCTAGCTTGAAGTCCTTTGCCTTGCCTTCCTCCATGTTGGACTTAATCCTGCGGATCTTGTCATCATCCTTCTGACCTTCCCGGATCTGATCCTCTAGGGTAGGCTTTACTTCTAATGCGGCCAAGAATCCGCTAGGTACCACCTCAATCTTCATTCTCCGAAATTCCTGGCATAGCTCATCCTGACTCGTGGCTAGCAACGTACTCACAGTATGGCTTTTCCGACTCAGAGCATCGGCAACTACGTTGGCCTTTCCGGGATGATAATGGATTCCAACATTGTAGTCCGTGATCAGCTCTAACCATCTCCTCTGCCTCATGTTCAGATCCGACTGGGTGAATATGTACTTAAGGCTCTTATGATCCGTGTATACTTCACATCTGTTCCCGATCAGATAGTGACGCCATATCTTCAAGGCATGCACTACGGTAGCTAACTCTAGGTCATGTGTCGGGTAATTCTCCTCATGCGGCCTCAACTGCCTTGATGCATAGGCGACAACCTTTCGTTTCAGACAAGACACATCCAAGTCCTTGGCGCGATGCATCATAATAGATATCAAAGCTTTGATTGACGTCCGGTAGGACTAACACCGGTGCTGATGTCAATCGTTTCTTCAGTTCTTGAAAACCTTTCTCACACTCTGGCGTCCAAGTAAACTTCTTCTCCTTTTTCAGCAATTGCGTAAGAGGTTTCGCAATTGTCGAAAAGCCTTCAATCAAACGGCGGTAGTAACCTGCCATTCCAAGGAAACTCGATCTGGGTCACGGTCTTCTACCGCCTCCCAATGTAACACAACTTCTACCTTGCTTGGGTCTAATGACTCCTTCATGCGGTCATTACATGTCCGAGGAATTCCACCTTGTCCTTCCAAAAATCACACTTACCGAACTTGGCGAAGAGTTGCTGTTCCTCGCCTTTTCCAATACTCGCCTCAAGTGTTCGGCATGTTCATCCTTTGTCTTGGAGTAGATTAGGATATCATCTATGAACACAACAACAAACTTGTCCAAATATTCCATGAACACCTTATTCATCATATTCATGAAATATCTTTGGCGCATTCGTCGAGACCAAAGGACATAACAAAGAAACTCATAATGTCCGTATCTTGACGAGAATGCGGTCTTCGGAATATCCTCTGATCGGATCTTCAACTGATGGTATCCCGATCTTAGATCAATCTTGGAGAAAACTCCGGCTCCTCTCAGCTGATCAAACAAATCATCAATCCTGGGTAGCGGGTACTTATTCTTCACGGTGACTTCATTGAGTGCACGGTAGTCAATGAACATCCTGAAACTCCCGTCCTTCTTCTTGACGAACAAAACTGGTGCTCCCCACGGCGACGAACTCGGTCTGATAAATCCTTTCTCCATTAACTCTTCAAGCTGCTTTTTCATCTCTACCAATTCCTCGGTGGACATCCGATAAGGTCTCTTTGCTATTGGCGCTGTACCAGGTACAAGCTCTATCACAAACTCTATGTCCTCGTCTCAAGCGGCATACTGTAGATCTTCCGGAAAAACATCTGGGTACTCATTCACTACTGAGACATCCTCTATGCTGATTGTCTTGGTACTGTTAACCATCAACTGTCCATCTCTAACGGAAGTAGCTTGAAATTATACTTTCTTTCCACACAGGCTCTCAACTGAGATAGTCCTTCTTCCACAATCCAATACGGCCTTGTGCTTGGATAACCAATCCATTCCCAAAATGACATCTAAGGTCTGGGTCTCCAAAATAATAAGGTTTGCTAGGAACTCTATCCCATCTATTAGTATTCTCACCCCAGAACATCCTACTTTCGTTCGGAGTTCGAAACCAGGGGTTTGAACTACAAGCATGCATTTAAGCCTTGCAATCTCCAAATCATTTTTAGCAGCAAAGCCTTGCGAAACAAACGAATGCGAAGCTCCAGAATCAAACAAAACTGTCGCAGGTACTGAGTTAACAAGTAACTTACCCAGTACGACGTCCGTAGCATTTTGCAGTGCATCCGCGGTGACATGGTTGACTCGGCCTCTCACCATAGTCTGGGGTGTGGCTCCTGGTGCTGGCGTCCTAGCTGGTGTGGATCCCAGGTTGAAGCGGATCAAGTTACTCTCGCTGTCTTCTTTGGACAATCATGGCAAAGTGTCCTCGCTCGTTGCGATTGTAGCGGCGTCTTAATTCCTTGCCGACGCTTGGACCGGCGTTTCGGGCCGGGCCGGGTCCGATAGTTCGATTGACGGGTCTTGGTGCCGGGGTGACGTTGTCCTGGTTGCATTCTCGTGGCTGGAATCAAAATTGATTTGGTGCAACTCTCGACGCCATTGCGTTCCTGGCGTGATCCCCTGTTTGTTGCATCCTGCGCTTCTGTTCTCATCCGGCCCTTGCGCTTTGTCCTCAAGAATAAGCGACTTATTCACCAACTCTTGGAAATCTGGAAAAGTGTGGGTGATCAATCCCACCTGTAGTCCTGAGTTAAGTCCCTTCATGAAGCGAGACTGCAGCTTTATCTGTCGCTACATCCTCAAAGTGCGTAGCGAGCAAGTCAGGTGAACTTGTTCGTATTCGGCCAATGGCCGATTACCCGCTTCAGTGCTCGAACTCCTCCTTCTTGAGATCCATGATTCCTTCAGGCACGTGATATCGACTTTAACGCAATCTGAACTCCTCCCAAGTGATATCTTGAGGGTTCTCTTGCGTGGCACATAAGTTCTCCCACCATTCAGTGGCTGTTCCTTCCAACTGATGAGAAGCGTAGAGTACCTTCTCATTTCCCATGCATTGAGCGATGTGTAGCTTTCTCTCAATTGACCTTAACCAATCATCGGCCTCCAACGGATTGGCATTCCCTGAGAAAGTGGGTGGATGAGTCCTCATGAACTCTGACAGTCTTGTATTCTGGCGTTGTCCCTGATTAGCTTGATTAGCAGTGGCCTGAGCAGTGACGTGTTGCATCTGTTGCATCATAGCATGCATCAACTGAGTCTGAGCAGCAAGAAATACTCCAAAATTCTGTATGTCCACTGGCGGTGCTGGTGCTCCATCATTGGGGTTTTCTGTTGGGCGAGAACCACTTCCATTGCTTCCAAGGTTTCCGCGGGTGTTCACCATCTGTCGATTTGCCCTAGGCTTTAGAGATGAGGGGGAACAAGAATAGACAAGTGATATGGAACTTATGCGGGGCGAAAGGTGTAACTTTAAGGTCCAACTTTATTAACTAATGATATCAATAACTTGGTATGGTTGCTTACAATGCCTAAAGGCCTGCAACACATACTGCACACTCAAAGAAGCAATGAAAATCCAAATCGAACTAACACCGAGTCTAACGCCTAAAGGGTGACTTCTTTATTCTATGACGCGACTCGACAAAGGAGTCTCACTATAGAACCTACGCCACTCATCGAGAAAACCTCCACGGCCTGGTACTGATGTTGCGGCATAGGCGCGAAACGATTGCCATGTCCAAAGAATCGTGTCATCTCGTGGTAGTCGAAGAAGCGATGTCCTCCTCAAGCTCCGGCTCCTCCGGTGCAGCTCGTGCGGCTCGAGCATTGGCTCCGGCCTGTGCGTACAATGCCCTCTCTAGCTCTCCAATCCTTTGCGTAAGGTGTGACACATACTCTTGAGCTTCCGCCATCTCGTTTCTTCACCGCCGTGATTTCCTTGCGGGCCTTCGTAGCTCCTTGCTTGTATCATCGAGTACATCCTCCTGGCGACAACAAGTCGTGCTAACTGTGTGACCATGGCATTCTCATCCCGAATCGCTTCGGGTCAAGAAGGTTATTGCTGCGCGCGGATGATACCTAACACCGTGCTCTCCAATTCTCTGGCGTAGATGCGGGTAATGTGTCGCATCGCTCGTCGTGACACTTCTTGGATACCCATCTGCATTATAGACCTCCTGGCAGTGCAGTGTATCGGGCGATTGCCTGGGCCCTTCTTCCTAGCAGGTACCACAATCTTCACGTCACAAGCCTTGATCAATCCTGCTTGTCTGATCACTTCCACTTGGTATTGCGGCTTCTCAAAATCTCCGAGTCTCAGAGCATACGCCAAAGTTCTGCGGCGTGACCAACCTCCAGATCGACGTAGTTGAACTCTCCCTCCATCTGTCACAAGAGTGCTTACGTAAGAACTCGAAGTTTTTAAATCGTGACAAGGTAAGGAAAAATTTAGCAAGAGACAAGAAAAGAGAGAAGGGGATAATGTAACACCCCAAATTTTTGCTTTTCATGAAATTAAGTGTTGCTTTGCACTTTTGTGAATTTCTGGAATTTTCTGGAATTTATTTGGATTTATTTGGTATTTATTTGAATTTATTCCATATTGAAATAATTAAAGAAATTAAATTTTCAAATAAAGTTTTGTTGGACATATTTTATTTGAGTCCAAAATGATCCAAAGTATTTTCCAGAATTTTTCTGGAATTTTTCTGAGTCTTTTGCTATTTTTAATGAATTAAATGAATTATCGAATTATTTTAATTATTAAATCGCTGGAAAATGCGAGTGGGTTTGTACTGTTCATCCGATCGAAGCTCGAGTCGACTCGAGTTCGAGTCCGACCGAGTCACGTGACTCGGCCAACCCACTCGGCCGAAGCCTAACTGCGTGGCCGTTGGATCTTGATCCAACGGCCACGATTGAGCCACGCCAATGGAGCCCGAGCCCGACCGAGCCAGCCTCGCCCGAGTCCGACCGGACCCAAACTTCGCGCACCGTTGGATCTCGATCCAACGGTGTCTGGCGCTGCCACGCCACCCTAACCATGTCGCCGGACTCGCGCGCCACGGAGAGGACCTCTGATTCCGCGCGTTTCACTGACGCCGAGGGGCCCTATTTATTGCGCCGCCACCCGTGTCGGGATCGCCCGTTCATTGCGCACCAGTAGCTCCTACCCACGCCGCTCAAGCGCCGCCACGTCGGCGAGCTCGCCAGTAGTTGGAGGAGGTGTCCGCCGCGTTTGCGCCGTTTTATCCGCCACCGTCCGTCGTCTCGCCGAAGGAGCCTGTGATCCGAATCCCCGCTTCGAGACGCACCGAAGAGACCACCCACTCCGCCGGAGCGTGCCCGAAACGCCGCGTCGGTGTGGTCTTCGCTTCAACGCCGGCCACGAAGCTCCGCGGACATTGCACCGCTAAGCTTCTCCACCGTCGGATCTTCATCGCACGGTCCAGATTCGGCCCACGCCATCCACGGTAAAGAATCACGTGTTAATCTCCTGGATCTAATCTCAACCGTTAGATCTAGATCCAACGGCTTAGGTTGAACCACGTTCATAACGCTAGATTGGATCTTGATCGTCCGATCAAGATCGAACGATCCAGATTAGTGGAGTTGTTTTCCAAGCGCGATAGCCAGATCTAATCTGGGCCGTTGATTTTCAAATCAGCGGACGAGATTGAGCCACGTGTCCGAAGGCTGACCGCCGTGGTCGATGCCGTCAGCGTGCGTGCGCAGTAGGACGCTGACGCCGGCCCGCGTGTCGGAAGGCACCGCCGCCGATGAGCCGTGGCCGAGCCCACGGTGGACCGAGCCGAGACCGTCTTGCGCCGTCCGTGGACCCGAGGCCACGCTGGGCCGTCACCTGATTGGTCCACGTGTCCAGGCTGACGCAATAATTAATTTTTGAAAAAGAAAATGATTTATTAATTCGAAATAATGATTTCAGATTTTGATTCAAACTTCAAACGCTTATAACTTTTGCGTTTCAACTCCGATTTGAGTGATTCAAATTTCTAAATTTGTATAAAATTGAGATCTACCTAAATATGAATTTTATTTAATTTTTGGACTAAAGTTTTTCTCTGTAATATTATTTAATTGATTATTTAAACTTTAATAAATCATAACTTTTGCATTTTAACTCCGATTTGAACGATTCCAGTTCCTAAAAATCCAGAAAATTATGTTCTTTCTGTTTTATGGATTTTATTTGGAGTTTTGGGATGTTTTTGCCTAGTGTTTATTTGTGTATTGCTATTTGCACGCTTTTACGAGTAGGCGTTGAAGTGCTTAGGAAGGATTCGAAGGAGAAATATTGACTCAGGATCCAACTCAAGACCAAGAACAAGTACTCTTTGAAGGCAAGTTATGCTTTGACCATGTTGATCCCATTTTGAAATCTATTTTGGTTCAAATTATTGCATGCTAGTTCAATTAGAAAATACTTTATTTAAATATGGGAGATTAGATAAATACCAATTTGCTGTATGACACCTTGATTATTTAAATATGTGCCATGACCCCTTATCACCCTAGTTGTGGTTTACTAGTTGGACATTATTAAATTGCCAACATGGGAAATTAGACCGTTGTAGTATGTTGCTTAGACCTGCTACGTGCTCATGACATGATTTTGGACAATCAAATGTTAATATTGACTTAATGATATATTGAACCTGTTTTGGGAAAGGTATCATGTGATGTTGATAGCACGTGGTGCATGGTAATCAACTGGGGTTTTGATAAATAGTTTTGTAGGGGCATGTGGCAAGAATGATCAGTGGGCGGTGTGGCATCGGATGTTGATTTGGTTCTTCGGGTAGTCTTGCCCTGGTCACTCTAAGGACTTAACCTTGCAAGCCTTTGATCTGAGTCATACTTGCAACCACATGGGCTGGAATGGGGACAGCCCTAGTTGACTAAGTCGCTAAGGACTCACTTGTGGAGCCTCAGGGTGTCAATTACACCGCTTGTGTGATTGTGCGGGGCGTATCGTGGTGAGGCCGGATACCCATCTAACGGTGTGTTGGTCCCATACTTCGCCTTGGCTAAGGGAAGGATGGTGTAGAAACCTGACAGGAGAGGACCACTGTGTTGTTTGAGGCTTAGAAGGCTTTGTTACGGAACTTCGCCTTTGTGGTGTTTGATCGTATCTTGTGGGTAAAGTGCACAACCTCTGCCAGTGTAGAATCTATTCGAATAGCTGAGTCCACTGCTTTGGACAATGCTCGGGATTACATCAAAGGGTTAGACTTTACGAAAATAACTTGGATTTGAAAGGTTGGTTTGGAGTAATAACGAGGTTGATGAAAATGTGGACTAGGATGGGAAAGATGTTTACTAAACTTCTTGAGCAGTTATTTATGCTTTACTTGTTTCTCTTTGCTTTGAATCTACTTATGATACTTGTCAAATGCTTTCTTTGCCAAATATACCTTGAGCTATTCCTTTGTACCAAGCCATGCATATAGTATATTAGCTTGCATTACGTGCATGACTTCTTTGAGTACCAAGTACTCACCCTTGCCACAATACAACACCAGTTGAAGAGGAGACTACACACGGCTTTGGAGGAGGAGCTCCACGAGGACTCATCTACTTAGGGAAGCGAGCCCGGTCAGTTGCTGTGGTATCTTTGGATGGCGCCACGGTTATCTTATTTTCATTTGCTATTATCTTTCTTTTAATAAGTTTTCGCTTCGCGAGGCGTACATTTGTAACTTGACCTTAAGGTCGGGTAACCAGTTTGATTATTTAATTAAAGTACTTTATTAGTATCGAGTGGTATGATTGTGATATTTACCGATGTAAGACTGTGTGCACTAGCGCGTTCCTGGACTAGTGCTGAATACACAGAGGGTCCGGATTTGCAAATTCGGGGTCCCGACAGATAAGTCGAGATATCATTTCTTATTTTGACGAATTTTTAGCCTTTTTAGAAAATAGGTTTTAACCTCTCTACGACCATTCTATCTATGGGTGAGCCTACAGTCAGTATGGCTCTGATACCACCTCTGTCGGGACCCGAATTTGCAAATCCGGACCCTCTGTGTATTCAGCACTAGTCCAGGAACGCGCTAGTGCACACAGTCTTAACATCGGTAATGTTGGGACCCCGAATTTGCAAATCCGGACCTTCTGTGTATTCAGCACTAGTCCAGGATCGCGCTAGTGCACACAGTCTTAACATCGGTAAATATCACAATCATACCACTCGATACTAATAAGGTACTTTATTTAAGTAGTCAAACTGGTTACTCGACCTTATGGTCAAGTTACAAATGTACGCCTCGCAGGGCGAAACTTATTAAGAAAGAAATTATAGCAGCGGAAAAATAAGATAACTTCGTGGCGCCATCCAGTATACCACAGACAACTGACTGGGCTCGCTCCCTAAGTAGACGGTTCCTCGTGGAGCTCCTCCTCCAAAGCTGGTGTAGTCTCCTCTTCAACTGGTGTTGTATTGAGGCAAGGGTGAGTACTTGGTACTCAGCAAGTCATGCACAGAATGCAGGCTAATAGACTATATGCATGGCTTGGTACAAAGGAATAGCTCAGGGTATATTTGCAGTAAAACAGCATTTGACAAGTAGCATAAGTAGATTCAAAAGCAGTAGAAACAAGTATAGCATAAATAAATTTTCAAGGAGTTTAATAAACATCTTTTCCATCCTAATCCACATTTCCATCAACATCATTATTAATCCAACCCAACCTTTCAGATCCAAGTTATTTTTGAGAAAATCTAACCCTTGATCAGAATTCCCGGCGATGTCCAATACCGCTGACTCGGCTATTCGAATAGATTGTACACTCTGCAGAGGTTATGCACTTTACCCACAAGATACAAATCAAACACCACAAAGGCGAAGTTCCTGTAACAAAGTCTTTCTGAAACTTCTAACAATACAAGTGAGCCTCCCTGTTATTGCACACTAACCCTTCCCTTAGCTAAGGCGAAGTTTAGGCCAATCAACTGTTAGATGGAGTACTGGCCTCACCCCGATGCGCTCCCTCGCATAACTTACACAAAGGGTGTAGTTGACCTCCTGAGGTCCCACAGTAATGCGTTATTAGCAACTTAGTCAATTAGGTCCGTCCCCATTACGTACGTATGTGGTTTGCACGCTTGACTCCGGTTCAAAGGCTTGCAAGGTTAAGTCCTTAGGGTGACCAGGGCAAGACTACCTCAAGAACCAAATCAACATCCCGATTGCCTGGCCCGGCCCACCTGATTATTCTTGCCACATGCCCCGATCGAAAACTATTTATCAAACCACAGTTGATTACCATGCACCACGTGACATCAACATCACATGATACCTTTCCAAAACAGGTTCAATATATCATTAAGTCAATATTAACATTTGATTGTCCAAAATCATGTTATGAGCACGTAGCAGGTCTAAGCAATATACTACAACGGTCTAAAACCCATGTTGGCAATTTAATAATGTCCAACTAGTAAGCCACAACTAGGGTGACAAGGGGTCATGGCACATACTTAAGTAATCAAGGTGTCATACAGCAAATTGGTATTTATCTAATTTCCCATATTTAAATAAAAATTTTCTAATTGAACTAGCATGCAATAGGTTAAATCAAAATAGATTTCAAAATAGGATCAACATGGTCAAAGCATAACTTGCCTTTAAAAAGTACTTGTTCTTGGTCTTGAGTTGGATCCTGAGTCAATACTTCTCCTTCGAATCCTTCCGGCACTTCAACGTCTACTCGTAACGCGTGCAAATAGCAATACACGAATAAACAATAGGCAAAAAGTGTCCAAACATCCAAATAAAATCCATAAACAGAGAGAACATAATTTTATGAATTTTTAGAAACTAGAATCGTCAAATTTGGAGTTAAAATGCAAAAGTTATGATTATTTAAAGTTTAAATAATAAATTAAATAATATTACAGAGAAAAACTTTAGTCCAAAAATTAAATAAAATTCATAATTAGGTAGATCTGAATTTTCTACAAATTTAGAAATTTGAATCACTCAAATCGGAGTTGAAACACAAAAGTTATAAGCGTTTGAAGTTTGAATCAAAATCTGAAATCATTATTTCGAATTAATAAATCATTTTCTTTTTCGGAAATTAATTATTGCGTCGACTGGACACGTGCAGCGACCGATTGGTCGGTGGCGTCATCCGTCCATGGACTTGGTCCACGCCGGCTCGGGTCTACCGTGGACTCGGTCCACGGCTCACTCGTGTCAGCGACATGTGGGTCCCCCTCGGGTGGCGTCAGCTCTTGGCGTCGGCGGGGCTCGACCACGGCCCGATAGGTGGGACTCCCATTTGTAGCGTCATTCTTGACGTCGGCGCTCGGCCAGGATAGCGCGGCCCGACATGCGGGCCCGCCATGACGTCGGCGTGGCGTCATGGTGCGCTTTAGGTGGGCGCCGACATGCGTGCCCAGCGTGTCGGCGTCCTGCGCACGCTGCGTGGGCGGCCGATCAGCGGCGGTCGATCTCCGCACACGTGGCTAGATCTCGACCGTTGATTTGAAAATCAACGGCCCAGATTGGATCTGGACTCACGCGTTTGGGGTGAACGCGTTTGATCTGGACCGTTGGATCTAGATCCAACGGTCGAGATTAGATCTAGGATTTTGGACGAAATCTCACCGTGAGATGACGTGGCGCAATCTGGGCCCTTGGATGAAGATTCGACGGCTGAGGGAGCTTGAAGTCCGTCGATGGCTCACGGCGGCGCTGGCTTGCCGGAGTTGGGGACGACGACCACGACAACGGCGCTTCGGGCGTGCTCCGGCGATGTGAGAGGTCCCTTCCGACGCGGCTTGGTCTCCCGGTTCCAGATCTGACCTCAATGGCGGTGGAGGACGACGGAGACGGCGGCAATCGGCGAAAAACTACGGCGGAACGCTACGGCAACTTCGGCGAGCGATTGCGGCTAGACGGCGGCGACTCCGGCGACGTTGTCTAGGGCTACGGGTGCGCCGCGGAAGTCGGCGTCACGCGGCAGTGGCGGCGCATTAAATAGGTCCCTCGGCGTCAGTGAAGCGCCGCGGAAACCGAGACACGCTCCGTTCTTGGCGCGAGTCCGGCGGCGACTTCATCTTGGGTGACGTGGCACGCAGCGCGCGGCCGTTGGATCGAGATCCAGCGGTGCGTTAGTTTGGGTTCGGTCGGACTCGGCGAGCCGGGTCGCCTTGGTCGGACTGTCCGTGGCGTGGCGCAATCGTGGCCGTTGGATCTTGATCCAACGGTCACACGGTTTCAGTTGGTAGAAGTGGGTTCGGCTCAACCACGGGCTCGGGTCGGGTTGGTCGACTCGAACTCGAGTCGACTGCCTCGATCGGATGAACAGTACAAACCCACTCGCATTTTCCAGCGATTTAATATTTAAAATAATTCCCAGTAATTCATTTAATTCATTAAAAATAGCAAAAGACTAAGAAAAATTCCAGAAAAATTCTGGAAAATACTTTGGAACATTTTAGACTCAAATAAAATATTTCCAACAAAATTTTATTTGCAAAGTTAAATTCTTTAATTATTTCAAAATGGAATAAATTCAAATAAATTCCAAATAAATCCAAATAAATTCCAGAAAATTCCAAAAATTCACCAAAGTGCCAAATCACACATAGATTTAAGAAAAGCAAATTTTTGGGGTGTTACAAACCTCCGCCCTTAATAGAATCTCGTCCCCGAGATTCAGGGCTTACTATAGAATAGGTTTGGAAACTCTTTCTTCAAATCCTCTTCGCGCTCCCAAGTTGCTTCGCTCTCTGCATGGTTGCTCCACTGAACTCTACAGAAGCGGGTTGACTTATTTCTGGTCTCTCGATCCATAGTGTCCAAAATCTTCACGGGATGCTCCTTGTAAGTCAAATCTTCTTGCAACTCAATTGATTCAAGCGGTGTCTGTTCCTCAGGAACTCGGAGACACTTCTTCAACTGTGACACGTGGAATACGTCATGTACTCCTGCTAACGACGGTGGCAACTCCAGCTGATAAGCAACTTCGCCTCTGCGGCTCAGAATCTTAAATGGTCCAACATAACGGGGTGCAAGTTTTCCCTTGGCATGGAATCTCTTTACTCCTCTGAGCGGTGTGACTCTGAGATACACGAAATCCTCTGGTTCAAAACTCAAGTCTCGGCGACGGTTGTCAGCATAACTCTTCTGTCGTGATTGGGCTATCTTACACCTTTCCCTAATCGTGGCAATCTGCTCTTCAGCTTCTTGAAGAATATCAGGCCCGAAGACACGGCGCTCGCCGGTCTCATTCCAATTTAATGGCCTCCGACAGAATCGACCATCTGATTGCCTCAAAGGTGACATCGTAAACTAGCCTGGTAACTATTATTGTAATCGAACTCGGCATACGGCAAACTCTTATCCCAAGAGGTAGCATAAGCCAATGCACACGCTCTTAGCATATCCTCGAGAATCGATTGACTCTTTCGGTCTGTCCATCCGTCTGTGGATGATAGGTCAGATCTTGAAGTTCAAACGGGTTCCCATGGCTTCATGCAACTTATTCCAGAACCTTGAGGTAAATTGGGTACCTCTGTCCGATACAATCCTCTTTGGCACTCCGTGCAAACAGACGATCCTGACCATAAATAACTCTGCTAACTTATCTCCCGAGTAAGTGGTCTTCACGGGGATAAAATGGGCTACTTTGGTCAAGCGATCCACTATAACCCATATGGAGTCATAACCTCCTTGAGTCTTAGGCAAACCGGTAATGAAATCCATTCCGATTTCCTCCCACTTCCACTCAGGTATTTTCAGCGGTTGCAACAATCCTGCTGGTCTCTAATGCATTGCCTTGACTCTCTGGCATACGTCGCACAATGCAACATGCTCGGCGACTTCACGCTTCATGCTTGGCCACCAGAATCTTTCCTTCAAATCTTGATACATTTTGGCGCTTCCAGGATGAATTGAATACTTGGAGTCATGGGCTTCCTCCAAAATCAGCTGTTTTAATTCCTTCTTGTTGGGCACACAAATGCGATCCTTCATCCATAACGTGCCTTGCTCATCCAACTTGAAGTCCTCTGCCTTGCCTTCCTCCTTGATGGACTTAATCCTACGGATCTTGTCATCATCCTTCTGTCCTTCCCGGATCTGATCTTCTAGGGTAGGCTTTACTACTAATGCGGCCAAGAATCCGCTAGGTACCACCTCAATCTTTATTTTCTGAAATTCCTGTCTTAGCTCATCCTGACTTGTGGCTAGCAACGTACTCACAGTATGGCTTTTCCGACTCAGAGCATCGGCAACTACGTTGGCCTTTCCGGGATGATAGTGGATTCCAACATTGTAGTCCTTGATCAACTCTAACCATCTCCTCTGCCTCATATTCAGATCCGACTGGGTGAATATGTATTTAAGGCTCTTATGATTCGTATATACTTCACATCTGTTCCCGATCAGATAGTGACGCCATATCTTCAAGGCATGCACTACGGCAGCTAATTCTAGGTCATGCGTCGGATAATTCTCCTCATGTGGCCTCAACTGCCTTGATGCATAAGCAACGATCTTTCCATTCTGCATCAGCACACATCCAAGTCCTTGACGCGATGCATCACAATAGATATCAAAGCTTTGATTAACATCCGGTAGAACTAACACCGGTGCTGATGTCAATCGCTTCTTCTGCTCCTGAAACCCTTTCTCACATTCTGGCGTCCATGCAAACTTCTTCTCCTTTTTCAGCAATTGCGTAAGAGGTCTCGCAATTGTCGAAAAGCCTTCAATGAAACGGCGATAGTATCCTGCCATTCCAAGGAAACTTCTAATCTGGGTCACGGTCTTTGGCTGCTCCCAATGTAACACAGCTTCTACCTTGCTTGGATCAACGGCGACTCCTTCTGCGGTCATTACATGTCCGAGGAATTCCACCTTGTCCTTCCAAAAATCACATTTACTGAACTTGGCGAAGAGTTGCTGTTCCCTCAGCTTTTCCAAAACTCGCCTCAAGTGTTCGGCATGTTCTTCCTCTGTCTTGGAGTAGATTAGGATATCATCTATGAACACGATAACAAATTTGTCCAAATATTCCATGAACACCTTATTCATCATATTCATGAAATATGCTGGCGCATTCGTCAGACCAAAGGACATAACAGTAAACTCATAATGTCCATATCTTGACGAGAATGCGGTCTTTGGGATATCCTCTGATCGGATCTTCAACTGATGGTATCCCGATCTTAGGTCAATCTTGGAGAAAACTCCGGCTCCTCTCAGCTGATCAAACAAATCATCAATCCTGGGTAGCGGATACTTATTCTTCACGGTGACTTCATTGAGTGCACGGTAGTCTATGCACATCCTGAAACTCCCGTCCTTCTTCTTGACGAACAAAACTGGTGCCCCCCACGGCGACGAACTCGGTCTGATAAATCCTTTCTCCATTAACTCCTCTAGCTGTTTCTTCATCTCTACCAACTCCTCGGTGGACATCCGATAGGGTCTCTTTGCTATCGGTGCTGTACCCGGTACAAGCTCTATCACAAACTCTATGTCCCTGTCTGGCAGCATACCAGGTAGATCTTCCGGAAAAACATCTGGGTACTCATTCACTACTGAGACATCCTCTATGCTGATTGTCTTGGTACTGTTAACCATCAACTGTCCATCCCTAACGGTAGTAGCTTGAAATTCTACTTTCTTTCCACACGGGCTCTCAACTGAGATAGTTCTTCGTCCACAATCCAATACGGCCTTGTGCTTGGATTACCAATCCATTCCCAAAATAACATTTAAGGTCTGGGTCTCCAAAATAATAAGGTTCGCTAGGAACTCTATTCCATCTATTAGTATTCTCACCCCGGAACATCCTACTTTCGTTCGGAGTTCGGAACCAGGGGTTTGAACCAAAAGCATGTATTTAAGCCTTGCAATTTCCAAATCATTTTTAGCAGCAAAGCCTTGCGAAACAAACGAATGCGAAGCTCCAGAGTCAAACAAAACTGTCGCAGGTACTGAGTTAACAAGTAACTTACCCAGTACGATGTCCGTAGCATTCTGCAGTGCATCCGCGGTGACATGGTTGACTCGGCCTCTCACCACGATGCAGGGTGTGACTCCTGGTCTTTGGCGTCCTAGCTGAGGTGGATCCTAGATTGAAGCGGATCGGGTCACTCCTGCCGCCTTCTTTGGGCAATCGTTGGCAAAGTGTCACGGCTCATTGCAATTGTAGCGGCGTCTCACTGTTCCTTCTTGTTGCACTGAGCGGCGTTTCTAGCGAAGTGGGTGCAGTAGTTACGATTGACGGGTCTTGGTGCCGTGACGGTGTCCTTGTTGCATTCTATGGTGGAATCTGAAAAATTGATTTGGTGCAACTCTCGACGCCATTGCGTTCCACTGGCGTGATCCTCTGTTGCATCCTGCGCTTCTGTTCTCATCCAGTTCCTTGCGCTTGTCCTCAAGAATAAGCGCCTTATTCACCAACTCTTGGAAATCTGGAAAAGTGTGGGTGATCAATCCCACTGCAATCCTGAGTTAAGTCCCTTCATGAAAGCGAGGTATGCCTGGCTTTATCTGTCGCTACATCCTCAGTGCGTGTCGAGCAAGCTATGTGAACTTATTCGGTATTCGCCACCGGTGATTACCTTGCTTGATGCTGAACTCCTCCTTCTTAAGATCCATGATTCCTTCAGGCACGTGATACTGACGAAATGCAGCTGTGAACTCTTCCCACGTGATGTCCTGAGGGTTCACTTGCGTGGCGCAGAAGTTCTCCCACTATTCGGCGGCTGTTCCTTCCAACTGATGAGAAGCGTAGAGTACCTTCTCATTTCCCATGCATTGAGCGATGTGTAGCTTCCCCTCAATTGATCTTAACCAATCATCAGCCTCCAATGGATTGGCATTCCCAGAAAAAGTGGGTGGATGGGTCCTCATGAACTCTAACTGTCTTGTATTCTGGCGTTGTCCCTGATTGACTTGATTAGCAGTGGCCTGAGCAGTGACGTTTTGCATCTGTTGCATCATAGCATGCATCAACTGAGTCTGAGCAGCGAGGAAAGCTCCGAAATTCTGCATATCCAGTGGCGGTGCTGGTGCTCCATCATTGGGGTTTTCTGTTGGGCGAGAACCACTTCCATTGCCTCCAAAGTTTCCGCGGGTGTTCACCATCTGTCGATTTGCTCTAGGTTTTAGAGATAAGAGGGAAACAAGGATAGACAAGTAGTATGGAACTTATGCGGGGCGAAAGGTGTAGCTTTAAGGTCCAACTTTATTAATGATATCAATAACTTGGTATGGTTGCTTACAATGCCTAAGGGCCTGCAACACATACTGCACACTCAGCAAACAATGAAATTCCAAATCGAACTAACACTGGAGTCTAACGCCTAAAGGGTGACTCTTTATTCTATGACGCGACTCGGCGAAGGAGTCTCACTATAGAACCTACGCTCACTCATCGAGAAAACCTCCACGACCTGGATACGGATCTTTGCGGCATAGGCGAAACTTGATTGCCATGTCCAGCAACTGTGTCATCTGTGGTAGTCGAAGTAGCAGTGTCCTCCTCAAGCTCTGGCTCCTCCGGGTCTGGCTCGTGCAGCTCAAGCATTGGTTCTGGCTCTGGTCCGTACAAAGCCATCTCCAACTCGTCAATCCTTCGTAGAAGGTGTGACACATACTCTTGAGCTTCCCGCCATCTGTTCTTCTCTGTCGTGATCTCCTTGCGGGCCTTCTGTAGCTCCTTGCTTGTATCATCGAGTACATCCTCCTGGGTGACAACAAGTCGTGCCAACTGTGTAACCATGGCATCCTCATCCTGAATCGTCTTCGGGTCAAGAAGGTTATCGCTGCGCGGATGATAACGGAACACCGTGCTCTCCAACTCTCTGGCGTAGATGCGGGTAATGTGCCGCATTGCTCGTCGTGATACTTCTTGGATACCCATCTGCATTGTAGACCTCCTGGCGGTCACGGTGTATCGAGCGATTGCACAGGCCCTTCTTCCTAGCAGTACCACAATCTTCACGTCACAAGCCTTGATCAATCCTGCTTGTCTCGATCACTTCCACTTGGTATTGCGGCTTCTCAAAATCTCAGAGAGTGCAGAGCATACGCCAAAGTTCTGCGGCGTGACCAACCTCCAGATCGACGTAGTTGAACTCTCCCTCCATCTGTCACAAGAGTGCTCACGTAAGAATTCGAAATTTTTAAATTGTGACGAGGTAAGGAAAAATTCAGCAGGAGACAAGAAAAGAAAGAATGGGATAAGTCGAGATGTCATTTCTTGTCTTGACAAACTTTTAGCTTTAGAAAATAGGTTTTATCCTCTCTACGACCATTCTAGCTTGGGGTTGAGCCTACGGTCAGTATGGCTCTGATACCAACTCTGTCGGGACCCCGAATTTGCAAATCCGGACCCTCTGTGTATTCAACACTAGTCCAGGAACGCGCTAGTGCACACAGTCTTAACATCGGTAAATATCACAATCATACCACTCGATACTAATAAAGTACTTTAATTAAATAGTCAAACTGGTTGCTCGACCTTATGGTCAAGTTACAAATATCGCCTCATGGCTAAACTTATTAAGAGAGAAATAATAGCGGCGAAAAAATAAGATAACCCAGTGGCGCCATCCAAGATACCACAGGCAACCGACCGGCTCGCTCCCCTAAGTAGGCGGTTCCTCTTGGAGCTCCTCCTCCAAAGCCGTGTAGTCTCCTCTTCAACTGGTGTTGTATTGTGGCAAGGGTGAGTACTTGGTACTCGAGCAAGTCATGCAATGCACGGCTAATAGACTATATGCATGGCTTGATACAAAGGAATAGCTCAAGGTATATTTGCAAGAAATAAAGATTTGACAAGTAGTATAAGTAGATTCGAAAGCAGTAGAAACAAGTATAGCATAAATAACTTTTCAACGAGTTTAATAAACATCTTTCCCATCCTAATCCACATTTCCATCAACATCATTATTAATCCAACCCAAGCTTTCAAGTCCAAGTTGTTTTCAAGAAAATCTAACCCTTGACTGTAATTCCCGAGCGATGTCCAATACCGCGGACACGGCTATTCGAATAGATTTTTCACTCTGCAGAGGTTATGCACTTTACCCACAAGATACAGTCAAACACCACAAAGGCGAGTTCCCGTAACAATGTCTTTCGGAAACTTCTAACAATACAAGTGGTCCTCCCCGGTTGTTGCACACTAACCCTTCCCTTAGCTAAGGCGAAGTTTAGGCCAACCAACCGTTAGATGGGTACCTGGCCTCAGCCCGATGCGCTCCCCGCATAACTTACACAAAGGGTGTAGTTGACCTCCGAGGTCCCACAGTGCGTTATTAGCAACTTAGTCAACTAGGTCCGTCCCATTACGAGACATGTGGTTGCACGTTAGACCCAGTTCAAAGGCTTGCAAGGTGAAGTCCTTAGGGTGACCAGGGCAAGACTACCCGAAGAACCAAACCAACATTCCCAATGCCACAACTGGCCCACCTGATCATTCTTGCCACATGCCCCGGTCGAAAACTATTTATCAAACCCCAGTTGATTACCATTCACCACGTGCCATCAACATCACATGATACATTTCCAAAATAGGTTCAATATATCATTAAGTCAATATTAATGTTTGATTGTCCAAAATCATGTCATGAGCACGTAGCAGGTCTAAGCCATATACTACAACGGTCTAAAACCCATGTTGGCAATTTAATAATGTCCAACTAGTAATCCACACTAGGGTGACAAGGGGTCATGGCACATACTTAAGTAATCAAGGTGTCATACAGCAATTTGGCATTTATCTAATTTCCCATATTTAAATAAAGTATTTTCTAATTGAACTAGAATGCAATAAGTTAAATCAAAATAGGTTTCAAAATAGGATCAACATGGTCAAAGCATAACTTGCCTTCAAAAAGTACTTGTTCTTGGTCTTGAGTTGGATCCCGAGTCAACACTTCTCCTTCGAATCCTTCCGGCACTTCAACGTCTACTCGTAACGCGTGCAAATAGCAATACACGAATAAACAATAGGCAAAAAGTATCCAAACATCCAAATAAAATCCATAAACAGAGAGAACATAATTTTATGAATTTTTAGGAACTGGAATCGCTCAAATCGAAGTTAAAACACAAAAGTTATGATTATTTAAAGTTTAAATAATCAATTAAATAATATTACAGAGAAAAAATTTAGTCCAAAAATTAAATAAAATTCATAATTAGGTAGATCTCAATTTTATACAAATTTAGAAATTTGAATCACTCAAATCGGAGTTGAAGCATAAAAGTTATAAGCGTTTGAAGTTTGGAACAAAATCAAATCATTATTTCGAATTAATAAATCATTTTCTTTTCGAAATTAATTATTGCGTCGGCGAGGACACGTGGCAGCCTCGATTGGGCGGTGGCGTCGGTAGGTCCATGGGCTCGACCACGACTTGGCTCGGTCCCGCGGCTCACGTGTCGGCCGTGGTGGGACCACTTTCGGGTGGCGTCATTCTTGGCGTCGGCGCCGCCAAGAGACGATCGGCCCGACATGCGAGCCGCCATGGCGTCGGCGTGGCGTCATGGTGCGATTTGGCTGGGCCGACATGCGGGCCCAGCGTGTCGGCGTCACACGCCGCGGAGTCTTGGCCGCGGCCAGCTTCCCGACATCGCGTGGCACAATCTCGGCCGTTGATTTGAAAATCAGCGGCCCGGTCGATCTGGACTCACGCGTTTGGGTTAACGCGTTTGATCAGGACCGTTGGATCTAGATCCAGCGGTCGAGATTGAATCTTGGGATTTTTGGGCGGAATCTCACCACGGGTGACGTGGCGTGATACGGGCCGTGCGATGAAGATCCAACGGCTCCGCGATTGCTGCCAGACGGCGATGGCGACACGGCGGAGCAGGGGCAACCGGAGACGAAAACGATGACGAGCCCGACGACGCTTCGGGGTCTCTCCGGCGGAGTGAGAGGTACCCACGGGTACGCCTTGGCTTGAGGACTCCGGAACTGGGCTCCAACGCGGCGGGACGAGGCAAGAACCGTGGCGGAGGCTTCTCCATCTACGGCGAGCAATAGCGAGTCGACGGCGGCGGCTAGGGCTAGGGCGCTTGGGGCAAACGACGCACGAGGCAAAGGCGAACCTCGGGCGCGGGTCCGGCATTAAATCTGAAACGCAGACGTCGAGATCCGCGGAATCAGCGGCGAAACGGCTCTGGCGGCGAGTCCGTTCGGACACGCAGCGAGGTGACGTGGGCGTACATGAGCCGCCCACGTGGCGCGATTGACGGCCGAGATCGGTTACGGCGGCGCCGTGTCTAGCTTCGGATTGATCCTGGCCGTTGGATCTTGATCCAGCGGTTGGATCCCGATCACGAGGTTGACGCGGTTGGGTCAAGTCAAGTGGCGCAGCTGGCTCGGGTCGGACTCGAGTCTGACTCGGGTTCGGGTCCGGTCGGATGAACAGTACTCGACCCGACTTGATTTAATTAATCCAATTAAATTCCCAGAAATTCAATTAAATCATTAAAAATAGTAAAAGACTCAGAAAAATTCCAGAAAAATTCTGGAAAATATTTTGGAACATTTTGGACTCAAATAAAATATTTCCAACAAAACTTTATTTGGAAATTTAATTTCTTTAATTATTTCAATATGGAATAAATTCAAATTAAATTGAAATAAATCCAAATAAATTCCAGAAAATTCCAAAAATTCACCAAAGTGCCAAATCACACATAAATTTAAGAAAAGCAAAATTTTGGGGTGTTACAAACCTCCCCCCTTAATAGAATCTCGTCCCCGAGATTCAGGGCTAACTAAGAAATAGGTTCGGAAATTCTTTCTTCAAATCCTCTTCGCGCTCCCAAGTTGCCTCACTCTCTGTATGATTGCTCCACTGAACTCTACAGAAACGGGTTGACTTGTTTCTCGTCTCTCGATCCATTGTGTCTAGAATCTTCACGGGATGCTCCTTGTAAGTCAAATCTTCTTGCAACTCAATTGACTCTAGCGGTGTCTGTTCCTCAGGTACTCGAAGACACTTCTTCAACTGGGACACGTGGAACACGTCATGCACTCCTGCTAACGACTGTGGCAACTCCAGCTGATAAGCAACTTCGCCTCTGCGGCTCAAAATCTTAAATGGTCCAACATAACGGGGTGCAAGTTTCCCTTTGGCATGGAACCTCTTAACTCCCCTGAGAGGCGTAACTCTGAGGTATACAAAGTCTTCTGGTTCAAAACTCAAATCCCGGCGATGATTGTCAGCATAACTCTTCTGTCGTGATTGGGCTATCTTCAACCTTTCCCTAATCATGGCAATCTGCTCTTCAGCTTCTTGAAGAATATCAGGCCCGAAGACACGGCGCTCGCCGGTCTCATTCCAGTTTAATGGCGTCCGACAGGGTCGACCATACAGTGCCTCAAAAGGTGACATCTGTAAACTAGCCTGGTAACTATTATTGTAACTGAACTCGGCATACGGCAAACTCTTATCCCAAGAGGTAGCATAAGCCAATGCACACGCTCTTAGCATATCCTCCAGAATCTGATTGACTCTTTCGGTCTGTCCATCCGTCTGTGGATGATAAGCTGTACTGAAGTTCAAACGGGTTCCCATAGCTTCATGCAATTTATTCCACAAGATACCATCAGGTTCAAGATTAAAGTTCATCATGTCCAATAATTTTAGTTCATCGCGAACAGTATAACCATCTGTTCGTGTTCCCAATCTAAAGCAGGGCTAAGCATATGCATGTAATAATCGAATATACCCATTTTGTGTGTCCATCAACAATCTAGGGTTCCATCTATCACTATTGATTAGGGAAAACTATCAATGAAGGTTATAACTACCATTTTTCCCATAATACAGTAGTGTATACAAAATATAGCGTATGCATGCAAGTTTTAATTAGATTCTTCTTTTTAAAGAAAAAATGGGATTTACATGAGTGCTTGCCTTGCTATCCGTTGTTTTCAGCGACGAAGTCAAAGTTGAACTCTCGAAGTTGACGACGACGAAGTCCGAGACGTCGGATTCTACACGTCGTATAACGAAAAAGACAGCAAATTGCAAATAACACTTTCAATAGTGGCAAAAAGAAGTCAAATAAAATAGTACATAAAACAAGCAGGATTCGTTAGGGTTTCAAGATCGTATAAGCGAGCGTACTACTTTTATGTCGCGGTCTTTATTACTGATTAATAGATTGAGGGTAGTGTATTGCACACGACACCTATTCCTTATGATTTGTTTTATTTTATTTTACGAATTCAAGAAGCTAAGATTGTAAATTTAATTATATTTAATTTTGAATTCAAGAGGCCAAAATTGTTTATATTATTATAAACTAGTACATAAAAGCAGCAAGGGTGAAAGCAAGTATAAGTTGCATGGTTATACTTAAGTGAATACTTGACATTAACAATCTATCACTAATGCATGTAGGGCTCAACTTAAGGTATTAGTTGTAAGTTTATGACTTTAGGGAGGTGCTGGTGATAACAACATTTTAATCACTAATTTCTTATTACTTAATTGCATGCATTAGATTTACGGATTTTAGGGTTTATTTTACGCAGGGTTATGTTTTTAATAGGATCCAGATGCAAAGCAAATTATAATAGAATTATTTCTACATAATGGGACAATCTAGCTTTAGGAAATATTCTAGAGTTGATCCTATAGGTATTAGTGCTCGTTTCTTAAATTGTTGAGTATGTTACATTTATCAGATGAAAACATATGTCGACTAAGGGCTAAATGTATACTATGGCTAGGTCAATCTTACAAATGGGAAACCAATGCATGCTAGGGTTAGGTCTAATCGTTTTGCACTATTAAATGGTGGTCCTGTCTTATAGATATTTATAACAGGTTTTATACGCACTATTACCTATACATATAAAGATATATTTGGAATAAATGTTTCATAAGACTTAGATACTTAAGGACACAATAAAGACAAAGACTGATCTACTTAGGATTTACTTTAGGTTCTGACGTTTGAACTTAATAACTCATTAAATTAAGTTAATTAAGCCAATAGCAGGTTAGGGATTCTAATTAGGCTAAACATAATTATGAACATACTTGTTTTAATTGAGATAATGGTTTGATTTATTTTAACCCTAGGTCTTAACACTCGAACTCTTTTATGTTAAATATTACCAGAGGGTCATGCGTATTCTATTCCTATTTCCACTTTATCATTTTAAAGTTCATGTGGGAATTTTATATGGTACAAAGGCACATAGATATAGCTGGATCGAAGGTTTACATGAACCAATTAATGGTCTACTTAATCTAAGGCCTTGATATTTGAATTAGAAGATTAGCCAAAACAACTAAATTTATTAAGTTCTCTCCGGACTATAGATTGTAATCATTAATGGGTTACAAACTTTTTAGGATAGATTTGATTCACATGTACATATGAACCACTACTGTGTCCCATGCGCATCATAACCAATTATTTGCTCCATCTACAAACTACTTAATTAAATGAAGGAATATATTCATATGGGTCGATGGCAAGATCTCATATGTGGATATATTCGCATGATCTCTTTATTTTAACTTCTATAGTTCTAAGAATAGGTCGCATTATACACTGGTCCCAAGTTATTATTTCATAATCAAGACATCGCTTCACATTTGCATGAGGGTTCTTACAGAACATAAATGCACATTTAGGACAAAGATGATTTGAGCTTAATCAATTTTCACTCAAGTAAGGACTTAATATTTAAAGCTAATATACAGTTAACAATTAGGTTGATCTTCTAATTTGAATAGGAGGTCTTTAACCTGCTAACTGTTTTAATTAACACATACTCACAGCTCCTAAAACAATCCCTAAGATTAATTAGTATTGCCGAGATTAATTTAGCATTCTAATTATCTTAGCTAATCCAATCACAGTGCTATACTATGCTTTGGTCGCTTCTACCATTGAGTTAACATGACTTGTATTTGCTATACCTAAGGTCTGGGTATTAGAATTCAAAGAGTGGTTAATATTGATCGATTTTGATTTAAGGAGAGAGTTTATTTAAAACACTTCATCTTGTTTATAAAGTTTCTAAGCTTTAGCAAATCAGGTACAGACCACACTAGTCCTATGTTATTTTCTTATTTGCATGAGTGTTTTGTATGTCATGTATGTGTATTTAGGACATATATTGCATAGCTCTAAGTTCTGAACTTAAAATTAAGTTAAAGATGCTTAGTTTTTACCTTGGGAAGGAATCATCAGTCAATCACATAACCAAGAACATAATGGAACCACATAGCTACAGAAGCGCTGTCGGAACCCAATATGCAAATTGAGAGGAGCCGCCCAGACCGTCCTCGGGTTATTTGAAGACTCGGTCGAACCCACCGGATTTGGAGGCTAACAACGGACCGCCGAGAGCGCTCACAGTGTTAGCAACCAAGCCCAACTGAGATGACAGTGAGACCCTTCGAATAACTCGACAACAATCTCGATATTCCCCCGGTACGCGACCCGAACTCGCCCAGGATCCCCGCATACCTGTAACACCCTACAAATCTAAACTGTCGTACAAGAAAATTTCGACAGCATCTCTCCTAAAATTAGGACAAAACGGAAGCGACAACAAGATTCATAATAACCATTATAAACAGGAATAACATAAAAGCATCAATACTAGAGATAACAAGTCTAAATCAACCAGAAAACAAACATAAACGTAAAACAGCTCCAAAGAGGACATCAACAGGTCTATGATTAATAAAATTTCAGCAGACTAATGAATTGTTAAATGCACTAGTCCATGTGATTCGTGATGACCCCGGAGGGTTGATTGTGCTACTAAGCCCACCCTTCAAGCTTATGACTCGCGAGAACTACCTGAAAACAACAAAATAACAAGGGGTGAGATTGGGTAATCTCAGCAAGCGGAACAACTTCTAACGAATAACACAGCCACAGTAAAACTAGCATACCAAATTCCTCATGTCCAATACCACATTATAGAGTCCACATTCCTCATATACAATACCTCATCAAAGAGTCCACACCACTTCAGTAAAATGCATATGATTGATGCACATGCATATGCCATGTTCATTCCACATTCCTCATATACAATACCACATCAAAGAGTCCACATTCCTCATATACAATACCACATCAAAGAGTCCACACCACTTCAGTAAAATGCATATGATTGATGCACATGCTTATGCCATGTTCCTCCTCACCGTGCCCTTTCTCAGGAACACACGGTGTTGTACTGTCTTGATCGCGCCATGGCGTCGACAAACTTCCAATGCATGATTATGCGATTAATGCTTCATGCATGAATTCATTCATAACTCCTCCCACTGAGTCCACATGTTTGCATATCATCATATAGCATGGATAGAAAACAAATATCATAGAGATGAAATGTTTAGATGATTCATCCGGTAAACAACATCCTTCTTCACCTTACCTCAAAGCAAGTGATTAAACCATGTATGATTGCTGTAATTGGAGTTTATAATGAAGGCGAAGCAAACAACAATGTATAGCTTAACAATACAACTACTTCCACTTGCCTTTACCGACGTAGGCAGCGGATCTAGTTGCGTCCAGAAGGGGCACCACCTGTACAAGCATATTTTCAGTATGCAATAACACCACAATTGATCACACAACTCAAACACGCAATTCCTACAACCCGTTCCCCTTTTCCAACACCGAAACCCCGATCTGTCCGGATCGAACAGCAGCAACCCCCATTCTCTTTTTCGTATCTTTTTTTCCACAGAACATAAAAATATGAAAAAATTACAGGAGCTAGATATTGACAAGATATACAACTTTCCAGAAGATCATAAATTCTAATTCCTCTGTTAAATATGCCTAAACAGTCGTCCAACACAGTGGATGAAATCTGTTCCCAGATTCTGTTCGTCGGTTTGCAACAGCGATAACTCTCAGAACACTTCCCCAAAAATTCTGAAAAAATTACAGAAGATAGGTCTCGACGTTATCTACAACTTTCTAGTTATAGGTTTTGGCAGGAAAAATCATCTATGCCACGTAAAACGCAAAACAATCCGCGCTGCACAATCTCCCTTTCCAAAAACAGCACCACGTGAACATCTACCCTTCTCCCCCATCAAGATCCATCCAAACCACTCACCACCAGATCTAATACACTCCTAATACCTAGGTAGAACAGGGGTAAAAGATTGGGAATTTTACCTTGAGTTCTCCCTTGAGATCCCACGAAGAACACGCGACGATCCCCGAAACGGAAATCTGATCGAACTCCTCGCCTCCACGGATCCCCTTCTCGCTCTCTCTCCTTCGGCGTTTTAGTGGTGGATCTTGAGCCACCATGCAAGGGAGGAAGAACAGGGGTGGCGGCTGCTAGGGGAATGGGGAGGCGTCCTAGGGTTGGGGGTGGCCGGCCACATGGTGGGGCGCACCCAAGTGGGCCGGCCCACTAGGGGTGGGGAGGTGGAGGTGGGAAAAGAATTCGGCCCAGGCCCAAGTTTTCCTCGGCCCACTGTTTCTAGCCCGAATACTCCAAATTTAATATTAATACGCGCATAAACTTCAATTATTTAATTCCCCAACAATTTCCCTCATTCCTCCCGAAACAAAACCAGGAAAAAGGAACCCTAGAATCGCTCGACGCTCTAAGGCATCACATTCTCCTCCTTAAAAGGATTCGTCCCCGAATCTACTCCTCTTTGCTACGGAACCTTAAAAAAAAAAAGGCAAACTGGTAATCAACACTTTATCTTCAGCATCCTCAAAGAGTGTAGGATACCTTCCAGATCCGGGTCCTCAAGTTGCATCCCGCTCAGACTAATTGGTCCACAAATCTTTCATTGGACACTAACACGAACTATTCCCCTATTAAATAAAGGACACCTATTAGGTGAATCTGTATCGATCTGGAATCTCAACTCCCACTTCTCTCTTCAACCCGATCGCGAAACTCCGCATTCCAATCTCAACTCCTCTACCACGGTTCGTCGCATTACGACGACGCCGAACCATGTGAGACACAACGCTCTAGGTGAGTCTCTAAATCAACCCAAACACAAACTCCTATCTCCTACAAGTGATTGATCTTTTACAAAAGAACCAATATACACCCTTACCAACGACAGAGATAGCCTACTTTACAACCAGGGTCCGTAAATCATGCAGAAACAATAACAACCGAACACAATCACTACGGTTGACACAAACTCGCCGAACCCAATGACAAAAGTTCCAAAAAATTAATGTAATTACCTGCAACTTCCAAGTTGTCCACTACTAAATTAAGCAACCCCACCGAGGAACACATCAATGAAAACAATTCTCCAAAAAAGGTTTGAATTGAGTCATACACAACCTTCCTTTACTCTTCACTTTTAAACTACTTACGATCAATGACCCACACTAGTTTTCCCTTGTAAGAAGGTTTCGCCTTCACATTCTTCCACCCAAGGACCAGGGCAAGGAGTACAATCCTTGAATATACTCAACCATAACATAAACATTCATTTTCTTACCCCCAAGCTTGAACGTAAAAGAAATCTTAATTCTCACTAACACAACGAACGACAATCACCACCTTCAAACCAAAGGGCTGAAATTCACATACACGGGAACTCAACTTGGAAGAGGAACTCCATAGAACCAAAACCACCAAAAAATTTTTCTTCGGGGAGAAGCTCTATTCAAAAGAGAAACACCGCGAAAGTCTTCTACAAATGCATTTCACTTTTACCAAAACAAATCATCTCACTTTTATCCAAGGCCAAGCCATTCAGAAAAGAAAAAAAAAACCGATCAAGGAATTAAATGCTTCCACACAACCACCATCTCTTTTTCCTTAAAAAGGAACCAAACTCACTTCCCAACAGAAAAATTGTTTCAACCACGAATATCATTCATGTCACAACCAGAAGAATCGTCTCTTAAACAAAAAAACTGTCAAACACCTCACACCACAACACAACTCTAGCCCAAAATAGAAATACAAATATTTCCAGATCATGAAGTTCCAAATCTTACATTGGATTAGCTACTTCTTTTGATCAACAATGTAACCGATAACTCGACCTTGAAAACTACGGACACAGTCAAAGCATACATCCTTGAGCATAAATGTCGCATTCATAACTTAAGCTAGTTTTCTTATCAAAGATGAATGAATGACGATATTTAATAGAATAACATTCTAAAATCTCCACAAATTACTTCAAGGTTAATCATTCTTTTGTCCTTGTTTTAAGCCTCGAAATTAACCCACATTTGGCGAGAATCATTCTAAGTTTAGGAAACTCAAACACAAAGACAAAGAATACTTTGACCGAAACTATTCAACCCAAATATCAAAAGACAAACCAATCCATATGAATTTTTAATCATAAGTTCAAGCATAACTCCCGCCATCTATAATATTCCACTACCCTTACCATTTAGATTTCAATATTCCCTATTTACTCATTGAGAAGGCCCATCAGATTTAACAACAACTACACAACAAATTCTTACTCTTATTACCTTTTCCACAATTATAAATAAAGTTCACAGTGCTTATCAAAAACACATCCAACCAACACTACCTCATCAAGATCCCCACGGAGCAGCCTAACCTATATCATCATATTCTAAATTTGAAAGCGATTGCTTCAACAAGTCTTTCAAAGATGATGAACCTATAAATTCCATACCACATACGCGTCAACATCTCGACAATGGAAATTTATTCACCTAAAAGATGACTCAACAAGTAAATATTATCTCAACAAGGCACCAATCGTAAATAGAAGTTTAAAACATACATTTATTAAGGACAAAATCACGCGTCATGCTAACTATCCCTGGTTCACTCCATCACAACATGTTACAATTTCCACCATTTTAACAAAGGTTTTCAACAATTAATCTAATCGATTTACCACCACTACTAAGTCATCAATATCAATAATTGGCATAATTGTAAAACAACAACATTGCTTTTAGTTACCCTATCCATAGGCTATGACAAAGCTGTCACTACACAACATACTCCAACTATGTAAAATAGATTGAATAATTTAAGCCATCCAAAGCTCTTACGGCAATGGCAAAAACGTATGTCTGCCCAATTGATAGCGAGACGAGCAGTATTGGGCATATTGCATACTTCCGAATCTACTAATAGTTTGCAACGTCATAAATATCAACTCTAATCAATTTCCAAGTTAAAGTCACTAGCCAACACGATTAAATTAGAACATCTTTAAACAACCAGCATGGTTTCTTTAACAATATCGGTAGTCCACCATTACAATTAAATTGTTCTACCGACCTTATATTAAAATGTCTCTAAATAACCCACTAATTTTCTATTACCTTCACAGTAGTTTACATCATCGTAATGTTCTAACTACGCATCAAGATTTAAAGCTTTAAACATTGTCCATGGTTAAGGGCACATTAAAATAATGCAATAAATCCTAAGCATGCACATTAACACATTCAATCATTATCGCTATAGAGCAATCTACAATACTAGAAGTTTATTTAATCTCAAGCTAAAGATAACAATTACATTTTAATTGATTCAACTCACAAATTAACTTAGAAGTACATCATTCCATAAACCACATTGTTACATACTACGTAACACAGACATAAAATTTCTAAACACCGTCATGGGTCACCTACCCTTGACAAACAGGAGGCAATCCCAAACATTAAAAGAAACAAACACAGTTCTAGATCAAGAACAAACACCGATAAAGATTTCTTCTTTTCAGGCAAGGAAGAAAAGCAAAATCCAAACATAAATGCAAGAGAGCTCGACCCTCAAATGTCCAATCATAGTAGCCAAAACTCTTCAAGAAATCCAAAACCTACACTTTCCACAAAGGAAGACGGATGCAAAAGGGAAGACCAAATGTCCAACTAAAATTTTCCGATAAAGATTCAAACTTAGCTCCATCCAGCTTGATCTGCAACAGGAGAAACTCCAACCCCCTTCTTTTTTTTAAAAAAAAAAAAAAAAAAAAATCGGGGAAACAACAACCACATAAATTTCCTCCCAACGACAGTCCATCACAATAAATCAGGTGCCAAAGCAAAATTGTGACCAAAAGACGCGCAACGTAGAACTCTTCTTCTGTGTCTTCACTCAAAGGAGACAAAACCACAAAACGCCAAAAGGACAAATCAGCGAGTGCTCAAAACTAAGCATTTTCCTCGGTTTCGAACCAACCACATACCCAGAAAACCAACCAAAACCGACCGTCAGCACGGTAAAGAACATCCGAAGGAATCCATCACCAACCTCTTCTATTTGACTCCAGTCACTACCCGATCTACGACAGACACGGATAAGTACTCTTTCCCTACAGGGGTTTAATAGTTCTTCGGTGGTGACTCTAGTAGCCACACCGTCAAACCACAGCCTCACTACAAACAAAGGTGACCGAAACCCTTCGGCACCACAACCACACTTTATCACAAATGAAGCAACTCAATCAAATCTATCATAAATATAGCATTATACATCATCAAAAGTAGCATTCAACAACAAAGCTTAAATTCAACCTTTAAGCACAAGGCAACGATACCCATACCCTTTCCTACTGTGCATCCAGGTGTGTCAAATTTTAAATTAGTGATTCCACTTACACAAGTTTTAATGTTGCTATCCTATGACAAAATTTTAGTTAAAACCTAGGCCATGCTTCTAAGTTATTCCACATCACATTTTAGTTGTATCCTATAGTATGACACTAAAAATAGATATTCCAAGGACCTACTGACCAGCTCGATACCAAGCTGTAACACCCTACAAATCTAAAGCGTCAGTAAAGAAAATTTAACAAGACATCTCTCCTAAAATTAGGACAAAGCAGGCGACAACAAGATTCATAATAACCATTATAAACAGGAATAACATAAAAGCATCAATACTAGAGATAACAAGTCTAAATCAACCGTAAAACAAACATAAGCGTAAAACAGCTCCAAAGAGGACATCAACAGGTCTATGATTAATAAAATTTCCAGCAGACTAATGAATTGTTAAATGCACTAGTCCATGTGATTCGTGATGACCCCGGAGGGTTGATTGTGCTACTAAGCCCACCCTTCAAGCTTATGACTCATGAGAACTACACGAAAACAACAAAATAACAAGGGGTGAGATTGGGTAATCTCGGCCAAGCGGAACAACTTCTAACGAATAACACAAACCACAAAAAACTAGCATACCAAATTCCTCATGTCCAATACCACATTATAGAGTCCACATTCCTCATATACAATACCTCATCAAAGAGTCCACACCACTTGATAAAATGCATATGATTGATGCACATGCATATGCCATGTTCATTCCACATTCCTCATATACAATACCACATCAAAGAGTCCACATTCCTCATATACAATACCACATCAAAGAGTCCACACCACTTCAGTAAAATGCATATGATTGATGCACATGCTTATGCCATGTTCCTCCTCACCGTGCCCTTTCTCGAGGAACACACGGTGTTGTACTCGGTCTTGATCGCGCCGCAGCGTCGACAAACTTCCAATGCATGATTATGCAGTTAATGCTTCATGCATGAATTCATTCATAACTCCTCCCACTGAGTCCACATGTTTGCATATCATCATATAGCATGGATAGAAAACAAATATCATAGAGATGAAATGTTTAGATGATTCATCCGGTAAACAACATCCTTCTTCACCTTACCTCAAAGCAAGTGATTAAACCATGTATGATTGCTGTAATTGGAGTTTATAATGAAGGCGAAGCAAACAACAATGTATAGCTTAACAATACAACTACTTCCACTTGCCTTTACCGACGTGAGCAGCGGATCTAGTTGCGTCCAGAAGGGGCACCACCTGTACAAGCATATTTTCAGTATGCAATAACACCACAATTGATCACACAACTCAAACATGCAATTCCTACAACCCGTTCCCCTTTTCCAACACCGAAACCCCGATCTGTCCGGATCGAACAGCAGCAACCCCCATTCTCTTTTTCGTATCTTTTTTTCCACAGAACATAAAAATATGAAAAAATTACAGGAGCTAGATATTGACAAGATATACAACTTTCCAGAAGATCATAAATTCTAATTCCTCTGTTAAATATGCCTAAACATTCGTCCAACACAGTGGATGAAATCTGTTCCCAGATTCTGTTTGTCGGTTTGCAACAGCGATAACTCTCAGAACACTTCCCCAAAAATTCTGAAAAAATTAAAGAAGCTAGTTCTCGACGTTATCTACAACTTTCTAGTTATAGGTTTTGGCAGGAAAAATCATCTATGCCACGTAAAACGCGAAACAATCCGCGCTGCACAATCTCCCTTTCCAAAAACAGCACCACGTGAACATCTACCCTTCTCCCCCATCAAGATCCATCCAAACCACTCACCACCAGATCTAATACACTCCTAATACCTAGGTAGAACAGGGGTAAAAGATTGGGAATTTTACCTTGAGTTCTCCCTTGAGATCCCACGAAGAACACGCGACGATCCCCGAAACGGAAATCTGATCGAACTCCTCGCCTCCACGGATCCCCTTCTCGCTCTCTCTCCTTCGCGTTTTCGTGGTGGATCTTGAGCCACCATGCAAGGGAGGAAGAACAGGGGGTGGCGGCTGCTAGGGGGAATGGGGGAGGCGCCCTAGGGTTGGGGGGGTGGCCGGCCACATGGTGGGGGGCGCACCCAAGTGGGCCGGCCCACTAGGGGGGGTGGGGAGGTGGAGGTGGGAAAAGAATTCCCGGCCCAGGCCCAAGTTTTCCTCGGCCCACTGTTTCTAGCCCGAATACTCCAAATTTAATATTAATACGCCGCATAAACTTCAATTATTTAATTCCCCAACAATTTCCCTCATTCCTCCCGAAACAAAACCAGGAAAAAGGAACCCTAGAATCGCTCTGACGCTCTAAGGCATCACAATACCGGTTTCCAATGCCATATCAGCTCAATTTGCATAAAGGGGGCAACGAACTTGGAACCCCACAACCAGACACGCGCGAAAGCGAGACCAACCAAACAAACCAAACAAACCCCGGCACAAAGACAAAACCCCACGACCCACAACCAGCTACAACAGGGCACGAAGGCCAACAAAGGAAGAGATAACAACACAAGTACGAGGTGAGTAACAACATATAACAAGTGCTCACTACAAAAGAGACCAAGTATCCAAAGATAGAAAGGACATAGTTTTGAAACTAACTATACAACAAAAGGACATACAACTATCAAACAAAAACCCAAAAGTAATGCATCTCCGGAAGTGTTCTGCCTCTGAACACTCCCGGGCGTGTACGACGGCGTAGGGAGCCTCTACTCGGTGCCGCGCCCGGTCACCGAGAGGCAGTACGGACAGAACTCACATCCGTCCGGATCCTCACCTGAAAGTCCACAAAGCAAAAGCATGAGTACAGAAGGTACTCGCAAGACTTACCCGTGGTCCATATATGACCGACTGGAAAGAGCATGCATTTGGATGTAGCAAGGAATCAAGCTTACGGTAAGAAGTGCGAAAAAGCTTAACTTTGTTGTTTCATTACAAACCACTACTCCATTTACAAATTTTTACAGCACTTTTAGACAGCACCTATTACTAGAGTGAAATATGAAGCGTTACAGTTAAAGCAAGGCAAGTAACCTCATAAATAAGTACCTCCACCACAACCAACCATCATTAAGTGTAAGTTATTACTACGTTGAAGTGTGCTAAGATCAAGCGTGCTCATATCCGAGAGCACGGCAATTCGAATCGCTTATTCACCCTACAAGGGATCATCAATCGCACGACATGTGCCACAAAGAACCTCATGTCAACCCTCCTCCCATCCATACCAATCCGTTGGGGCATCTTCATGCGGTCCGAGCACCTAGCACCCCCTCGAGCGGCCCAAGCCCGGCTTGGCCCTCGAGAGTCGGCCTAAGCCTCGCCCTCAGCCACGCCCAACCGCATGAGGGCATGGCCCATCAAATGGCATGCGATGAAAGAATAGCTTACTGTCCCATTTCCGGCATGCGACCAACAAGGTGTGCTCGATCAAAGGGCAAACAACGGATCGGTCCTCAACCGACACAGGCGAGACTACCACACTTGAGTCTCCACACCCAAGTGAACCAACCTCTCGCCCGGTCTCATTTCAATTTCCATTTCTCTTCATGACCATAACCATTGCAATCAATTGATTGTGAAGTAAAAACTCACAAGCGGGAAACCATCCACCACTTGGCCCATACCCGACACCTATGCAAGCTAAGCAAGGACACAATATAATTACCCATACACTAGTTCCAAGGAGGTGCTCAACAATTATCAAGGGTGTATGTGCAACAATTGGGTTCTAATACCAATCCCACAATTAAACTCCTAATGCATAACTTATCCAACCAATAGACAATTGATTCACAAAAATAACATTTCATATAAGGTGGAATATGCTTAGGTGCTTGCCTGACGCTTCCGCTTGCGTATCAACCCCGACTTGCTCTTCAGAAATCCCCTCAACCACGGTCACATCAGTCACCGCGGCCTCGTTCTCTACACGAGCAATGCGTAAATAAGATGCATTCCATGCAAAAGAAGTGAAATACAAAGCGACCCCCGCCGAAAAACGGCTCTACCGGCAGAAACGACGCGAGTCACAGATCAGCCAACCCGGACAGTCCGGGTGTTTCATCCGGACATTCCGGATAAGCCGGACATTCCGGACCATTTGTCCGGACACTCCGGATAATGCGCAACTAGCCCAAAGACCTAAAGGATTGGAGTGGTTTTCCGAGTTCTACGGCACCACGAGGACCCCCAAACTACAAGACCAAACCCCAAATCCACCCCCATGGACGCCCTAGAACCCAAGAACTAAGGAATCAACTCCAAGAAGAGGCCTTACCTTCAAGGAGGATGAGGAGGAAGGAGGGGAAACCGCGTAGGGGAAGGAGGACACCGGCTTGGGGAGGATCTTGAGGACACCGGGGTGAGGAGGTCACCGGGGAGGAGCACGGGAGGACGCTGGCCAGTGGGGAGTCGCCGGAGATGAGCTCGGTGAAGGAGAGCATGGGAGTGGGGAGCAAGAGGTAGGGGAGAAATGAACAAAGAGCCACGAAATGGGACTTTTATACTCAACCCCCGCAAGGTCCGGACTCTCCGGTTGCTTAACCTGGAGACACCGGGTTGGGTTCTTCGGTAGAATTAACCCGGACACTCCGGACGTTTAATCCGGACATTCCGGGTTAGGGCTTTCGGTAGACCTAATTTGGATACTCCGGATGATTCATCCGGATACTCCGGGTTATATCCGGACATTCCGGATGTTTAATCCGGATACTCTGGATTTCCTAGAATTTTTGAAATTGGTGCACATCCGGCCATACCAGTACAGGTGCCATCGTTAATCGCTTCTTCAACTCTTGAAAGCTCTTCTCACACTCTGGCGTCCATGCAAACTTTTTCTCCTTCTTCAACAATTGCGTAAGGGGTCTAGCAATCATTGAGAATCCTTCAATGAATCGACGGTAATATCCCGCCATTCCAAGAAAACTACGGATCTAGGTTACCGACTTTGGTTGCTCCCAATGCAATACTGCTTCTACATTGCTCGGGTCAACTGCAACTCCTTTGGCGGTCATCATATGTCCTAAAAATTCCACTTTACTCTTCCAAAAATCACATTTGCTAAACTTAGCAAATATCTGCTGCTCTCGCAACTTCTCAAGAACTAGCCTCAGATGCTCGGCGTGTTCTTCTCTTGTTTTGGAGCAAACAAGTATGTCATCTATAAACATGACAACAAACTTATCCAGATATTCTATGAAAACTTTATTCATCAAGTTAATGAAATATGCAGGTGCATTTGTTAGACCAATGGACATAACTGTAAACTTGTAATGTCCATATCTTGACGAAAATGCAGTCTTCGGTATGTCTTTGGATCGAATCTTTAGTTGATGATATCCCGATCGAAGATCGATCTTGGAGAAAACTCCAACTCCTCTTAATCGTTCAAACAAGTCGTCGATCCTGGGTAGCATATACTTATTCTTTATCGTCACATCATTGAGTGCACGATAATCAATACACATTCGAAAACTTCCATCCTTCTTCTTGACGAATAGGACTGGCGCTCCCCACGGCGATGAACTGGGTCTTATGAATCCTTTGTCCAACAGCTCCTCGATCTGCTTCTTCATTTCCACTAACTCATCGGTAGACATCCGATAAGGTCTCTTGGGTATTGGGGCTGTACCGGGTCCTAGCTCGATCACAAACTCAATGTCTCGGTCTGGCGGCATACAAGGTAAATCTTCAGGGAAAACATTCGAGTACTCACTGACCACTGGTACATCTTCAATGCTGACTGCCTTTACACTATTGACCATGAGCTGTCCATCTCGAACGGTGGTTGCTTGAAACTCCACTTTTCTACCAGCAGTGATTTCTACTGATACTACTCTTCGTCCATAGTCTAGGGTCTGGGTATCTAATATAAAAGAAATATTTTTCCACGTGCTCCCACCGGGTTGTCTATACTTCTTCAGGTGATGATGATGAGCCAAATGAAATATGTTCATCATTTGAAATACAATCTCAAAGTGTCCTCACAATGGCCACGTTGTTTCAAGGCAAAAGCTCAAATGGTATGTTATGTGTAGAGATAATATGAATATCACATCGTCTTATTATATCTTATTCTTGTTCCTAAAAATTTGCTATATTTATTATTGAAAAGGTTGCTTGATGAAAATGAGTTGTAGCAATTTCATCTTTTGACCTCACGTTGTTGGTGCACAAGGTCTGAAGCTAAACAACCAAGTAAATATTGTATGCATGCCTTTTATAATTTGATCAACGCTACCTTTGTAAACATAACTATGTCTTTTATAATTTGATCAACGCTACCTTTGTAAACATAACTACGACATTAGTGCTACACGGTGTGAATGTAAGGAACTTTGTCATGTATACTGTTGACATAATGAATGATGCATTTGCTGGAATGATTGGATATTAAATAACGTAAGCAATTCACTAAATAATTTCACATCTCTTCTATGTAATATGCTACATATTATGATGTTTAAATTTTTATTCTATTTTGTAGAGTGTTGTTTACTCGACATGCTAAAGTCGAGGATGAGTTTTTCGGAAGGTTGCTGCATTAGCTTTATTTTTAAATTTCAGTCCAATTTCTAAATTTCTAGTGCTGTTGGATCTATTCTTCGTATGAAATCAGTAGAGCATTGAAATATTGCTCTTAGCACTTTGTTTTGTGTAGTATCTGACAATATTACTGTATTAGACTACTAGTGATATCAAAGCATGGTTTGTCATACCTACCATCTACACAACACTTTCAATGTCCTTTGCATAATACATTGCACCAATTTTCTATATAATTCATCCATTGACGATTATAGAGCAAGAGGTTCACTACATGGTTGATATACTAAGGGAGCTGTGGGTACACTTTCAGTGATGTCCTATTTTTTATCTTTGGAATTTGTTGACCTTAAAACAGGACTATTGTAATAAGAACAGTCTTGAGCATGGAACCTGCACTTTGGATCAGCTGGTTGAGAAACTCTCTTCGTTATTGTCTGATAGATGCATATGCCATCAACTTATAAAACTACTTGTTGACACCAGAATCTAGAGCATGGCCGATTTGCTAAGAGATTATTTGTTTGGATGGTTAGTTAATCAAGGATAGTATCGGGTTTTAGAAAGACATAAATTGATAATAGTTTATCAGATTATAACCGATGATTAGTATTGAAAGGGAAGTATCTTGGAGAATTGAGACCAATATGGATAGTTTCATGAAGAGACAAAGAGAACACGATCGGGTCATATGCTATAAAAGATGATGTCAGGCAATGCCGGGAACACACAATCAACCAAATAACCAATCTACTTTTCATTTCTTCTTTTTGTCGACTAGGAGTAGAAATTTAGATTTGTAATCTTTCATTTGTAATTCGTTTGATCAATAAAGTTGTGCATCGCCGATTATTGATTCCATCGACTTACACCAACCCAGGTTTGCTTTTTCTCTGATTTTGTTGGGTGTCACCTTTTTTCGGAAAAAACATGCTTTACCTCTTCTAATCAAATCAATTAGGTTGATTGATCTATCGGTCACTTTTCGTCTAAATCGGCTCAAATGGCCGACTATACGAGATCGATGTTAAAATATTAGATCAATTTAACGGCCGATTGCATTATATATTATTCTCTTGCCAATTGTATGATCAAATTAGCTAGCTGGCCCACACCTAAAATTAAACTTGGTGTTTGCGTGTGCTGATTGCCGATCAACCCTTCTTACGTTTTTTTTGGCATCAACACACTTTTGGCACACCTGGTGGGACCTAATTAGACGACAATGTCTTCTAGTGGGAAATCAATTCCTCCATTTGATGTCAACCCTGAAGCGACAATCATCCCTACATTAGACAATTTGACGCCAGAGCAACGAAAAAAATTGAAGATTAGAAGGCTGAGTTTGAGCATATGATTTTCAATTGCTATTAGAAGACCCAATGTAGCGTTATGCAAAAGTCTGCGTTGTCGACGGTCAGATTCGACGGCAAGGAGGCTCTAGATGATGCTGAAAAAACATAGGTAAGCTGATATATACCCGTTCAGGTGGAGTTGCCATGGGATCCCGGTGCGAGCGGGATTAGTCACTACCAGGCTTACACAGATTGCTCCAAATTGGGCAACCAGCCTAGCTTACCTCCATCCGCTCTATTTTACGCTTATCCCAAATTGGTTGTTCAACTGATCAAAACCCAAGTGCGTCATCACTACGTTGAGATGTTTCCTCCATGGGATTTGGCCCCTTATAGGGTTGTATCATACTCAAAGCCATTTATTCCACTGCCTGAGCTGACATTGAGGCATTAGAATATCAGCTATAGGCAACCATGCATGTTAGTACAACCCCCACTACAATGCTGGCCTGAGTTTTCACTCGGGGGCAGCATAGTGAACTTGCCCCTAGTCAGTAGGTACCTCAAGCACAAGTGGCATCGACCAGAGAAACTGATTAGGCCGAAGCTATTAGTACCGTCCTGATGGACCAATTTGGCATTCAGCCGAAGGGACATACCATCGTCTATAGAAAGCCGTATCCCAATTATATTGATCGGATCCCATATCCTAATAGCTGTAGGGTTCCCTATTTTGCTAAATTTTCAGGGGATGATTACATGACAACATTGGAGCACATCGGATGCTCTGTTGCGCAATGTGGAGAAGTAGCACAATCCGATGGGCTGAAGGTGAAATTGTTCCCCTTGACCTTCTCTAGGGCAGCTTTCACCTGGTTCATAATGTTGCCTCCAAATTCGATTAATACTTGGGCTAATTTGGAAAGTCGATTTCATGAGTACTTTTTTTTGTAGGAGCTTAGAATTGAGAATATCATATCTAAGCTCTGTCTGATAGAAGTTCAGAGAATTGATAATAGATTAATTAAAAGGTTTAGGAAAGTTAAAAATCAGTGCTTTAGTGTCACATTGCCTGATAATCAGTTGGCCGATTTAGCTTTTTAGGGATTAATTCTGCCCTTAAAGGATAAATTCAATGGCCAAGAGTTCAATGATTTAAGCCACTTGCTACATAGGGTATCAGCTCAAGAAAGTCAATTCTTTAAAAACAAAGGTTTTAAGGATTGGTTCAAAAATAACAAAGACAAAGAAAAGTCTAAAGTTAATCTCATCGAATACGAGTCTGCCAGCTCATCCAACGAATATGAAGCCAAAGTAAATATAGCCGAATGGGTTATGGGGAGTAAGAAGTCCCTGGTTTGTTCCTAGCTTAAGCCGGTTAAAGCTAAAATCAGAAATTAATACTCTTTCGATGTAACCATATGTGATCATGTCTTTGATTCATTGCTACAAGAAAAGTTATATGATTGCCCGACGGTCACACAATTCCATCGGGTGAGGAAATTAAGAAACGAATGTATTGCAAGTGGTATCATTCTTTTTCACATAATACTAACGATTGCAATATTTTTTGTCAACAGATTCAATCGGCTATTGAAGACGGCCAACTAAAGTTTGCTGAGGAACCAACAATGTAGCTAGATGCTAATCCTTTTCAAGTTAACATGGCCAGCTGTTCATCAAAAGGGAAAGAGTAGGCGTGGGATGAGATGCGTTCGCTGTGTACATCGACCAAAATAGTATGTCAAGCCGATGTGAAAAACTGCGAATGCTGAGACAATCAAGATCACGGTCGGTTTCGGTTTTATCCAGATTGAGATTGATGTAAAAACAATCAAGAATGACAAAGTCAAGAGGTGAACTCAAATTCGGCATCCAGTGCCACCACGGAAGCTGATTCAAAAATACAATCCAATATTCTCACTATTATTGGCTAAGTATGAGAGGAGTGGTGTAACACTATGGAACGTCACAATATAGTTTGCGGCATTACGGTACGAGGTTATATCGTGTTTTTGGGCCATTTCCGGGTGTTTGGGTCTTTCCGGGGGAGTTTGGGCCGGTTGTGGAGGTTCCTGGCCCATGTAGGGGAGGAGGGGGGCAGCAAACCCTACCCCCCCAATGCTCCCTAGCCCCCATGCGCCCCCACTTCTTCCCTCCCCTAGTCGCCGGCCTCCCCTCCCCCCTAGCCGCACACCATTCCCCCGTGCGCCACCCCCTCCCTCTCCTCCCCACCTCTAGCCGGCCCTAGCACCACCTCTCGTAGCCCTCCATCTCACTATTTGGGATCTACCCCTTCATGGGGAATCGGCGATCCCGGTGTTTCCGGCGAGCGGAGGGAAGATTGGATTGCGAGGAGAAGGCGTTTCGTCGTCGTTCGATTCTCCAAGAAGAGGTAACGAATCGCGGTTCTTTTGTGGTGGTCTAGGTGCTGCTAGATAGGGGAATCCATGCCTAGAACTCTCTTTTAGGTGCTATGATTAGATGGGTTAAGTTGGATTCTAGATCTGTCTCGCGAGTGGCTCTCGGCCAGGTTTGACAGCCGGCGTTCGGACGTGTTTTTGAGGATTTTAGAGTCGTGTTATGGTCGGCCGGCTGGTATGAAAGTTGTAGGTAATTCAATTAACTTTAATTTGACACCAAAAATGTTAAATTCCGTTTAGCCATTCAAAAGTTATGGCTGTTTTACCGAGCGCTGCCCAATCTGTGACGCAATTGGTACAGTCTGTGATCGACTGTAGATTAGAGGATTTTAGATGCCGAATAAATTTTCGCGAATACTTAGAAAAAGATGGGAAATTTCATGAGGTTTGAGAAAATGTACTCATTTACCTGATTTGGAGTTGTACAACTCAAGTTATGTTTGTTGGAAGCCTGCTGTCCCGATGGACAGATTCTCTGTATTTCGGGTTTTAGGGGCGGGTTGCGAAGTCGATGAAGTTGATTGTTTTTGTGTTGTTTTGTGGGCGTGTTTTTGAGTTTATTATACTTATGTGCAGGTGGTGTGACTGTAACACCCCAATTTTTGCTTTTCATAAATTTAATTGAAATTTTACACTTTTGAGAATTTTTGGAATTTTCTGGGATTTATTTGGATTTAATTTGAATTTATTCCCTTTTGAGATAATTAAATAATTAAAAGTTTTAAATAAAATTTTATTGGAAATATTTTATTTGAGTCCAAAATGTCTCAAAGTACTTTCCAGAATTTTTCTGATTATTTTGCTATTTTTCTTGAATTATTTGAATTTCTAGAAATTATTTAATCGCTGGAAAACCTAGTGGGTTTGTACTGTTCCTCGGGTCTGAATCGGACTCGAGCCCGAACCGCACCGAACCCTAACCCTAGCCGCTGACCGTTGGATGTCGATCCAACGACTGAGCCCTAACCCTAACCCTAGCACCCGTGGGCCGCCGGATCGATCCACACGGAGGGACTTGATTGCGCCACGTCAGCAGGTCGTCTCCGCGCCGGACTCCGCCACCACACCCTAGTCGGTTTCGAAATCCGTGAAAATCGCGGACGTCGAGGCACTATTTAATGCTCCGCCACCCTTCCGTTGAAGCCCTTGGCCGTGCGCACCTTTTGCCCCACCTCCCGAAGCTCAAGCCGTCGTGCAGCCGCCGCAATCCCTCGCCGAAGTCGCGCAAGGGTTCCGCCCCGGATTTTGCGAGTCCTCGTCACCGTCGAGCCATCCCGGTCGCCTTCGAGCCCGGATCTGGGTGCGTGAGGCCTCGCTGCGTTGACCAGTACCACCCACCCCGGTGGAGGAGCCCTGAAGCGCCGTCCCGAGTGCCTTCTTCCCTGATTCCGGCAACCAGCGCCGCCACACGCCATCGAGCCCCCGCGAAAGCTTCTCGACCGTCCGATCCATATCCAACGGCCACGGTGAGTCTACGTAGCCTCTCGGTGAGTTAACTAGATTAGATCTAAACCGTTGGATCTCGATCCAACGTATGGGATTGAGCCATGTAGCCTTTAGACTGCACTGTGCTAGATCCAATCTCAACCGTTAGATCTAGATCCTACGGCAGAGATTAAGCCACGTAAATTAGCGTTGTGACGCATTAGGCTGAACCGTAGCCGTCCGATTGATATCGAACGGCGTATAGCGTGCCACGCGTTGTCACCCGGGTCATGACACGTCGCCCCACGATGCGGTAAAACTCGATCTATTCTTAGCCATTCGATTCAAATCAAACGGCCCAGATCGTGCCAAGTAGCCGGTAACCAAAGCGGTGCGGGTCAACCCCGGTCGTCGCTGACGTCACCCGTGACGTTAGTGTGAGACCCGCGTGTCAACGGGTCAGCCAATCGCACCATGACGTCATCCGTGACGTCACCCTTACGTCACGGTGGGGCCCACGTATCAGAGCCATTCGGCCGAGCTGTGATGACGTCAACAATGACGTCATCCAGTGGGTCCCGCGTGTCAGCGACGCGTGTAACCGTGGACCGGGTCCACAGTGGACCAAGCCGAGCCGTGAGCCGGGTCCAAGGACCCGAGGTGACATGGCAGCCTCTGATTGGTCCACGTGTCACAATGACGCAATAAATCGATTTTTCAATAGAAAAATAAATGAATTAATTCGGTTTATTCTTTTATTTGATTTTTCAAACTTCAAACGCTTATAACTTTTGCATTTCAACTCCGATTTGGGTGATTCCAATTTCTAAATTTGTATAAAATTGAGATCTACTTAATGGTGAATTTTATTAAATTTTTGGACATAATTTTTCCTCTGTTTATATTTATTTAATTAATTTCCCAAACTTTAAACTGGTATAACTTTTGTGTTTTAACTCCGATTTGGACGTTTCAAATTTCTAAAAATTTATAAAAATATGATATCTTTGTTTATGAAGTTTATTTGAATTTTTGGACACTTTTTGCCTACTGTTTATTTATGTTATTGCTATTTGCACGCGTTACGAGTAGACGTTGAAGTGCTCGAAGGCTACGAAGGTGAAGTTTTGACTCAAGAGCCAGCTCAAGACCAAGAACAAGTAATTTTTGAAGGCAAGTTATGCTTTGACCATTTTGATCCCACTTTTGAAATTAATTTAATTTAAACTATTGCATGCTAATTTAATTAGAAATTGTTTAAATTATTTCTGGGAATTAGATAAATGCCTAATTGCAGTATTACACCTTGTTTAATTAAATTATGTGTCATGAACCCTTATCACCCTAGTTGTGGAATATTTAGTTGGACACTATTAAATTGCCAATATTGGGTATGTAGAACGTTGTAATATATTGCTTAGACCTGCTGCGTGCTCATGACATGATTTTGGACAATCAAATGTTAATATTGACTAATGAGATATTGAACCTGTTTTGGAGAAGTATCATGTGTTGTGATTGTGGATGGCACGTGGTGCATGGTAATCAACTGGGTTTGATAAATAGATTTAGACCGGGGCAAGTGGCAAGAATGATGTGGTGGGCCATGAGCGGCGCCGGGGATGTCGTTTTGGTTCTTCGGGTAGTCTTGCCCTGGTCATCCTAAGGACTTAACCTTGCAAGCCTTTGATCTGAATCAAGCGTGCAACCACATGTCTGTAATGGGACGGACCTAGTTGAGTAAGTTACCAATAACTTGCATGTGGTACCTTGGGGTGTCAACTACACCTTTTGTGTAGCTTGAAAGGGGAGCGTACCAGGGCTATGGCATGGTACCCGTCCAACGGTATGTCGGTCCCATACTTCGCCTCTTTTAAGGGAAGGGATGGTGTATGACAAAAACCGGAGAGGTTCACTTGTTTAGTTTGCAGTCTCTGAAATACTTTGTTACGATCACTCACCTTTGTGGTGTTTGACTGTATCTTGTGGGTAAAGTGCATAACCTCTGTAGAGTGTACAACCTATTCGAATAGCCAAATTCACGGCATTGGACATTGCTCGGGGATTACAGTCAAGGGTTAGACTTTCATGAAAACAGCTTGGACTTGAAAAGTTTGGTTGGGTTTAATGATGACATTGATGGAAATGTGGATTAGGAAAGGGGAAGTGTTTACTTAACTCCTGGAAAAGTTATTGATATTATCTTTACTTTTACTGCTTTCGAATCTACTTATGCTACTTGTTAGTTGCTGTTTTACTGCAAATGAACCATGAAACATTCCTTGTACTAAGCCATGCATGTAGAGTATTAGTTTGCATTCTATGCATGACTTGCTGAGTACCAAGTACTCACCCCTTGCAACAATACAACACCAGTTGAAGGAGAAATGATGCTAACTTTGGAGGAAGAACTTCATGTGGAACCGTCTATCTAGGGAGCGAGCCTAGTCAGTTGCCTGTGGTATACTGGATGGTGCCACGTTAATGCTTTTATTCCACTGCAATTTATTTCCTTTAATAAGTTTTCGCACTGTGTGGCATACTCTTGTAACTTGACCATAAGGTTGAGCAACCAATTTGGTTATTTTAATTAAAGTACTTTACTTCTACCGATGTGTATGATTGTGTTACCTACCGATGTTGAGACTGTGTGCACTAGCGTGATCCTGGACTAGTGCTGAATACACAGATGGTTCGAATTTGCAAATTCGGGTCCCAGCAGTGACCCCGGGAGTGCCATCCACATCCCGCCACTCCGTCTCGCATGGTTGAAGGCAAGTGTATTGTGGTGAATATAGCTTGGTGGCCATTTGAATTGATATATATGCGATTCAATTTTATGATGTGTTGCTTTGCTATGAATTGTTCTTGCAATTGATTAGATGTTTATGAAATGCTATGTTATGGTTGTGAGGATGATTATGTATCTAATTATGGCTATGCAATTGTTGAATTGAGTGCATATGCATGTTTATTCATGTTTATGGCATGTGTGCATTCATAATGGAAGAGGCGACCCATTCTGATGCGGGCCTCTGTGTTCACACGTAGTGAACACGAAAGACCTACCTCGTAGTCCCATCCACAGTGGTGAATGGGAGCGAGTTAGTAAGAGTAGGCACCCTCCACGGGATGGAAGGGAAAGAGGGTGCACACCGACGGGTGTGCACTAGGCAATACCGGTATGTGCTAAGCAAAGAGACATGTGCATTGCATTGCATGGATGAAAAAGTTGATGAAGATGTTTTATGAGATGTTAATGAAGATGTTTCATGTGATGTTAGTTGTCGATGATTGGTGCCGTCGGCAATGAGATTTGTGATTCGTGGGGATTCGTGCGAGATCGGATCTAGATGGTAACACAGGATGCGAGGGCAATTTTTAGACAGGTTCGGGCTCTCTCGGTGGAGATAATACCCTAGTCCTATGTTCTTGTTGGTATGAGTTTCTCTTCTCTTTCTTCTTTTTCCCTCCTTTACATGGTTGTCCCCTCCCGCCTTATATACTGGGGGGAGGGCACGTTACAAAGGGGTGCCACCTGGCCTTGGACCAGGGGTGCTCATGAGTATCTTGTTTGTCTCTGTCTGCCGAACCCAACTATTGCCAGGAGATTTGGTCGTCTCTTTCCCGACCCGCGCCTGCTGATCCGCTAGGGTCTGGTGGCTGCAAGCTACATGCGCCAGGCTGCAGGCTTTACTTTAGGCGGGGTTGTCCTGACGTGAAATGGAGCTTCGTCGGGGAGGTGACCAACTGCCTTGGAGAAGAAGTTGGGCCCTGGCTACGGGCTCTTTGTGGCGCTCCCAAACTCTAGGCCCGGAGCACCGTCCTAGCCCAGTCGGCCATGGGCTTCTTTGCGGGACCCCGGTCTTGGACATCCCACAATAGCCCCCCAAGTGCTTTAAGATCGGATTTCCTCATGCTGTCATGTCAAAAACACTTATGTAGGTGAGGAGATCATAAAGGACTTGTTAGTTTTCAGGATTATTGTTAACGTTTCCCGGCTCATGTCCGAGTAGCGCTTGTGCCCGTTTATTTGACCCTCATAGGGTATACCGAAGAATGGGTCGGCTCGTGGCCGAGTGGTACCCGCACCCGTTTACGGTGTGCGGCAATTGGCTCATAGGGCACAATTGACCCTTGTCGGGACCCCGAATTTGCAAATCCGGACCCTTTGTGTATTCAGCACTAGTCTAGGAACGCACTAGTGCACACAGTCTTAACATCGGTAAATATCACAATCATACCACTCGATACTAATAAAGTACTTTAATTAAATAGTCAAACTGGTTACCTGACCTTATGGTCAAGTTACAAATGTGCGCCTCGCAGGGCGAAACTTATCAAGAGAGAAATAATAGAAGCGGAAAATAAGATAACTTCGTGGCGCCATCCAGTATACCACAGGCAACTGACTGGGCTCGCTCCCTAAGTAGACGGTTCCTCGTGGAGCTCCTCCTCCAAAGCTGGTGTAGTCTCCTCTTCAACTGGTGTTGTATTGTGGCAAGGGTGAGTACTTGGTACTCAACAAGTCATGCACAGAATGCAAGCTAATATACTATATGCATGGCTTGGTACAAAGGAATAGCTCAAGGTATATTTGCAGAAACTTGACATTTGATAAGTATCATAAGTAGATTCGAAAGCAGTAGAAACAAGTATAGCATAAATAACTGTTCAAGGAGTTTAGTAAACATCTTTTCCCATCTTAATCTACATGTCCATCAACATTATTGTTAATCCAACCCAACCTTTCAAATCCAAGTTATTTTCAGAAAATCTAACCCTTGACTGTAATCCCCGAGCGATGTCCAATACCGCGGACTCGGCTATTCGAATAGATTCTACACTCTGCAGAGGTTGTGCACTTTACCCACAAGATACAATCAAACACCACAAAGGCGAGTTCAGTAACAAAGCCTTTCGGAAGCCTCAAACAACACAGGTGGTCCTCTCCGGTTCGTGCTCTACACCATCCCTTCCCTTAACTAAGGCGAAGTATGGGACCAACACACCGTTAGATGGGTATTTTGCCACAGCCACGATACGCTCCCCCGTACAATCACACAAACGGTGTAATTGACACCCTGAGGCTCCACAAGTGAGTCCTTAGCGACTTAGTCAACTAGGGCCGTCCCATTCCAGCCATGTGGTTGCAAGTATGACTCAGTTCAAAGGCTTGCAAGGTTAAGTCCTTAGAGTGACCAGGGCAAGACTACCCGAAGAACCAAATCAACATCCCCAGTGCCACACTGGCCCACCCGATCATTCTTGCCACATGCCCCGGCCGAAAACTATTTATCAAAACCCCAGTTGATTACCATGCACCACGTGCTATCAACATCACATGATACCTTTCCAAAACAGGTTCAATATATCATTAAGTCAATATTAACATTTGATTGTCCAAAATCATGTCATGAGCACGTAGCGTGCTCTAAGCAATATACTACAACGGTCTAAAACCCATGTTGGCAATTTGATTATGTCCAACTAGTAAACCACAACTAGGGTGACAAGGGGTCATGGCACATATTTAATTAATCAAGGTGTCATACAGCAAATTGGTATTTATCTAATCTCCCATATTTAAATAAAGTATTTTCTAATTGAACTAGCATGCAATAATTTGAACCAAAATAGATTTCAAAATGGGATCAACATGGTCAAAGCATAACTTGCCTTCAAAGAGTACTTGTTCTTGGTCTTGAGTTGGATCCTGAGTCAACACTTCTCCTTCAAATCCTTCCGGCACTTCAACGTCTACTCGTAAAGCGTGCAAATAGCAATACACGAATAAACAATAGGCAAAAAGTATCCAAACATCCAAATAAAATCCATAAACATAGAGAACATAATTTTCTGGATTTTTAGGAACTGGAATCGTCAAATTCGGAGTTAAAATGCAAAAGTTATGATTATTTAAAGTTTTAAATAATCAATTAAATAATTTTACAGAGAAAAACTTTAGTCCAAAAATTAAATAAAATTCATATTTAGGTAGATCTCAATTTTATACAAATTTAGAAATTTGAATCACTCAAATCGGAGTTGAAACGCAAAAGTTATAAGCGTTTGAAGTTTGAAACAAAATCTGAAATCATTATTTCGAATTAATAAATCATTTTCTTTTTCGGAAATTAATTATTGCGTCAGCTGTGACACGTGGCAGCCTCTGATTGGTCTGGCGGCGTCGGCGGTCCATGGACTCGGTCCACGCTCGGCTCGGGTCTACCGTGGACTCGGTCCACGACTCAACGTGTCACTGACAGGTGGGTCCCATTGGTGACGTCATTGCTGACGTCAGCGCTCGGCTGGGACAGCCTCTGACATGCGGGCCCGCCATGACGTCAGCGTGACGTCATGGTGCGGTTCGGTCACGTCGCTGACACGCGGGCCCGGCGTGTCAGCGTCACACGCACGGGTCGATCACGCGGTCGAGCTTCCTGACACGTGGCGCAATCTCGGCCGTTGATTTGAAAATCGACGGCCCAGATTAGATCTGGCTCTCACGCGTTTGGGTTAACGCGTTTGATCTGGACCGTTGAATCTAGATCGGACGGTCCAGATTGGATCTAGTGGTTTTGGACGAAATCTCACCGTGAGATGTCGTGGCGCAATCTGGGGCGTTGGATCTTGATCGGACGGCTGAGAAGCTTCGAGCGACGGCGATGGCGTCTTGTGGTAGCTGGCCGGAGCCGGGGCGGCGACACGTCCAACGGCGTTTGCGGGCTCTTCCGGCGAGGTGAGAGGTCCTTCGGTGCGTCTTGTCGCGGTGAGTCCGGATCCGGGTCAACGGCGCGGGGACGGCGGACGGCGCGAACGGGCAAAACTGCGGGCGGAGCGCAGAATTACGGCGGCGAGCGATTGCGGGCACGTCAGGGGCACTACGGCGGCGACGGCTAGGGCAACGGCTGCGCAAGGTCAAGGTGATCCTCGGGGTGCGATCCGGGCATTAAATAGCCTCGGCTTCGCGCGGCGGAAACCTAATCCCCTCACTACGGCAAGATTTGCGGCGAGTCCGTCTCGGACTCGGGCGGGGACGATGACGGAGGACCGTCCACGTGGCGCGATCAACGGCCACGATGGTCCGGCGCGCACGGATCCGGATAGGATCCGATCGAACGGTGCGGCGCGGATCCTGACCGTTGGATCCCGATCCAACGGTCGGGATCAATTAGGGTTGGGAGTCGGTTTGGTCGAGTCAACTGGCTCGGGTCGGACTCGAGTCCGACTCGGGTTCCGACTCGGTCGGATGAATAGTACTCGACCCGACTTGGATTTTCCAGCGATTTAATATTTAAAAAAATTCCCAGTAATTCATTTAATTCAAGAAAAATAGCAAAAGACTCAGAAAAATTCCAGAAAAATTCTGGAAAATATTTTGGAACATTTTGGACTCAAATAAAATATTTACAACAAAATTTTATTTGCAAAGTTTAATTCTTTAATTATTTCAAAATGGAATAAATTCAAATCAATTCCAAATAAATCCAAATAAATTCCAGAAAATTCCAAAAATTCACAAAAGTGCAAAATAATATTTAATTTCATGAAAAGCAAAAATTGGGGTGTTACAAACCTCCCCCCTTAATAGAATCTCGTCCCCGAGATTCAGGGCTTACTAAAGAATAGGTCCGGAAACTCTTTCCTCAAATCCTCTTCTCGTTCCCAAGTTGCTTCGCTCTCTGCATGGTTGCTCCACTGAACTCTACAGAAACGGGTTGACTTGTTCCTAGTCTCTCGATCCATAGTGTCCAAAATCTTCACGGGATGTTCCTTGTAGGTCAAATCTTCTTGCAACTCAATTGATTCTAGCGGCGTCTGTTCCTCAGGTACTCGGAGACACTTCTTCAACTGGGACACATGGAACACGTCATGTACTCCTGATAACGACTGCGGCAACTCTAGCTGGTAAGCAACTTCGCCTTTGCGGCTCAAAATCCTAAATGGTCCAACATAACGGGGTGCAAGTTTCCCCTTGGCATGGAACCTCTTAACTCCCACGAGGCGTAACTCGAGGTATACATAGTCCTCTGGTTCAAAACTCAAGTCCCGGCGACGTTGTCGGTATAACTCTTCCGTCGTGATTGGGCTATCTTCAACCTTTCCCTAATCATGGCTATCTGCTTCTTGACTTCTTGAAGAATATCAGGCCCGAAGACATGGCGCTCGCCGGTCTCATTCCAGTTTAATGGCGTCCGACAGGGTCGACCATACAGTGCCTCAAAAGGTGACATCTGTAAACTAGCCTGGTAACTATTGTTGTAACTGAACTCGGCATACGGCAAACTCTTATCCCAAGAGGTAGCATAAGCCAATGCACACGCTCTTAGCATATCCTCCAGAATCTGATTGACTCTTTCGGTCTGTCCATCCGTCTGTGGATGATAGGTCAGATCAAGTTCAAACGGGTTCCCATGGCTTCATGCAACTTATTCCGTAACCTTTAGGTAAATTTGGTACCTCATCCGATACAATCCTTTTGGTACTCCATGCAAACAGACGATCCTCGATCATATACAATTCTCGCTTAACTTGTCCCCGAGTAAGTGGTTTTTACGGGGATAAAATGGGCTACTTTGGTCAAGCGATCCACTATAACCCATATGGAGTCATAACCTCCTTGAGTCTTAGGCAAACCGGTAATGAAATCCATTCCGATCTCCTCCCACTTCCACTCAGGTATCTTCAGCGGCTGCAACAATCCTGCTGGTCTCTGATGCATTGCCTTGACTCTCTGGCATACGTCACACAATGCAACATGCTCAGCAACTTCACGCTTCATGTTTGGCCACCAGAACCTTTCCTTCAAATCCTGATACATTTTGGCACTCCCTGGGTGAATTGAATACTTGGAGTCATGGGCTTCCTCCAGAATCAGTTGCTTTAATTCCTTCTTATTCGGCACGCAAATCTGATCCTTCATCCATAACGTGCTCTGCCCATCTAGCTTGAAATCCTTTGCCTTGCCTTCCTCCATTTTGGACTTAATCCTACGGATCTTGTCATCATCCTTCTGTCCTTCTTGGATCCGATCCTTCAGAGTAGGTTTTACTTCCAATGCGCCAAGAATCCGCTGGGTACCACCTCAATCTTCATTCTCTGAAATTCCTGGCATAGCTCATCCTGATTCGTGGCTATCAACATATTCATGGTATGGCTTTTCCGACTCAAGGCATCGGCAACTACGTTGGCCTTTCCGGGATGATAATGGATTCCAACATTGTAGTCCTTGATCAACTCCAACCATCTCCTTTGCCTCATATTCAGATCCGACTGGGTGAATATGTACTTAAGGCTCTTATTATCCGTGTACACTTCACATCTGTTCCCGATCAGATAGTGACGCCATATCTTCAAGGCATGCACTACGGCAGCTAACTCTAGGTCGTGTGTCGGGTAATTCTCCTCATGCGGCCTCAACTGCCTCGATGCATAAGCAACAACCTTTCCGTTCTGCATCAACACACATCCAAGTCCTTGGCGTGATGCATCACAATAGATATCAAAGCTTTGATTGACGTGCGGCAGAACCAACACTGGTGCGGATGTCAATCTCGTTTTCAGTTCTTGGAATCCTTTCTCGCACTCTAGCGTCCATGTAAACTTCTTCTCCTTTTTCAGCAATTGCGTAAGAGGTCTCAATTGTCGAAAAGCCTTCAATGAAGCGGCGGTAGTATCCTCGCCATTCCAAGGAAACTCCTAACTGGTCACGGTCTTTGGTCGCCCCAATGTAACACGCCTTCTACCTTGCTTGGATCAACTGGCGACTCCTTCTGCGGTCATTACATGTCCAAGAAACTCCACCTTGTCCTTCCAAAAATCACACTTGCTGAACTTAGCGAAGAGTTGTCGCTCCCTCGGCTTTTCCAACACTCGCCTCAAGTGTTCTAAGATGTTCATCCTCCTGCCTTGGAGTAGATTAAGATATCATCTATGAACAAGACCACAAACTTGTCCAAATTTTCCATGAACACCTTATTCATCATATTCATGAAATATGCCTGGCGCATTCGTCTTGACCAAAGGACATAATCAGAAACTCGTAGTGTCCATATCTTGACGAAATGCGGTTTTCGAATATTTTCGATCGGATCTTCAATCGATGGTATCCGATCTTAGGTCAATCTTGGAGAAAACTCCGGCTCCTCTCGGTGATCAAACAAATCATCAATCCTGGGTAGCGGATACTTATTCTTCACGGTGACTTCATTGAGTGCACGGTAGTCAATGCACATCCTGAAACTCCCGCCCTTCTTCTTGACGAAAAAAGCGGTGCTCCCTACTACGGCATTTAACTCGGCCTCGATAAATCCTTTCTCCATTAACTCCTCTAGTCTGTTTCTTCATCTCTACCAACTCCTCGGTGGACATCCGATAGGGTCTCTTTGCTATCGGTCTTTGTGCAGTACAAGCTCTATCACAAACTCTATGTCCTCGTCAAGCGGCGTGCAGGTAGATCTTCCAGAAAAACATCTGGGTACTCATTCACTACTGAAACATCCTCTATGCTGATTGCCTTGGTACTGTTAACCATCAACTGTCCATCCCTAACTGCAGTGGCTTGAAATTCCACTTTCTTTCCACACGGGCTCTCAACTGAGATAGTCCTTCGTCCACAATCCAACACGGCTCTGTGCTTGGATAACCAATCCATTCCCAAAATAACATCTAAGGTCTGGGTCTCCAAAATAATAAGGTTCGCTAGGAACTCTATTCCATCTATTAGTATTCTCACCCCGGAACATCCTACTTTCGTTCGGAGTTCGGAACCAGGGGTTTGAACTATAAGCGTGCATTTAAGTCTTGCAATCCCCAAATCATTTTTAGCAGCAAAGCCTTGCGAAACAAACGAATGCGAAGCTCCAGAATCAACCAAAAGCGTCGCAGTGCATCGAAAGTTAACAAGTAACTTACCCAAGACGACGTCCGTAGCATTCTACAAAGGTGCATCCGCGGTGACATGGTTGACTCGGCCTCTCACCACGATGCGGTGTGACTCTGAGCCGGGCGCCCTAGCTGGGTGGATCCTAGATTGAAGCGAATCGGGTCACTCCTGCTGTCTTCTTTGGGCATTTGTTGGCAAAGTGTCCTGGCTCGTTGCGGCTTGTAGCAGCGTCTCATCGTTTCCTTGCCGATCGCTCGAGCGGCATTTATTGGCCGGGCCGGGTCTGATAGTTCTGATTCACGGGTCTTGGTGCGGGTGACGGTGTCCTGGTTGCGTTCTGTGGCTGAAATCTGAAAAATTGATTTGGCGCAACCCTCAAACGTTGCTGAGCTCCCTAGCGTGATCCCTGCTGTTGCATCCTGCGCTTCCTGTTTTCATCCAGTTCCTTGCGCTTGTCCTCAAGAATAAGCGCCTTATTCACCAATTCTTGAAAATCTGGAAAGGTCTGGGTGATCAATCCCACCTGTAGCCCTGAGTTAAGTCCCTTCATGAAGCGAGACTGTCTGGCTTTATCTGTCGCTACATCCTCAGGTGCGTAGCGTGCAAGCTGTGTGAACTTGTTCAGGTATTCGGCCACTGGCTGATTACCTTGCTTGATGCTCAACTCCTCCTTCTTGAGATCCATGATTCCTTCAGGCACGTGATAATCGACTTTAATGCAGCTGTGAACTCTTCCCAAGTGATATCTTGAGGGTTCTCTTGCGTGGCACAGAAGTTCTCCCACCATTCGGCGGCTGTTCCTTCCAACTGATGAGAAGCGTAGAGTACCTTCTCATTTCCCATGCATTGAGCGATGTGTAGCTTCCTCTCAATTGACCTTAACCAATCATCGGCCTCTAATGGATTGGCATTCCCAGAAAAAGTGGGTGGATGAGTCCTCATGAACTCTGACAGTCTTGTATTCGGGCGTTGTCCTCGATTAACTTGATTAGCAAGGCCTGAGCAAAGGACGTGTTGCATCTGTTGCATCATAGCATGCATCAACTGAGTCTGAGCAGCGAGAAAAGCTCCGAAATTCTGCATATCCAGTGGCGGTGCTGGTGCTCCATCATTGGGATTTTCTGCTGGGCGAGAACCACTTCCATTGCTTCCAAGGTTTCCGCGGGTGTTCACCATCTGTCGATTTGCTCTAGGATTTTAGAGATGAGAGGGAAACAAGAATAGACAAGTGATATGGAACTTATGCGGGGCGAAGGTGTAGCTTTAAGGTCCAACTTTATTATCTTAATCAATAGTAACTTGGTATGGTTGCTTACAATGCCTAGGGGCCTTGCAACACATACTGCACACTCAGCAAGCAATGAAAATCCAAATCGAACTAACACTGGAGTCTAACGCCTAAAGGGTGACTCTTTATTCTATGACGCGACTCGGCGAAGGAGTCTCACTATAGAACCTATGTTCACTCATCGAGAAAACCTCCACGGCCTGGGTACGGATACTGCGGCATAGGCGCGAAACGATTGCCATGTCCAGCAACTGTGTCATCTGTGGTAGTTGAAGAAGCAGTGTCCTCATCGAGATCTGACTCCTCTGGATCTGGCTTGTGTAGCTCGAGCATTGGTTCCGGCTCTGGTGTGTACAACGCCGTCTCTAACTCTCCAATCCTTTGCAGAAGGTGTGACACATACTCTTGAGCTTCCCGCCATCTGTTCTTCTCTGTCGTGATTTCCTTGCGGGCCTTCTGTAGCTCCTTGCTTGTATCATCGAGTACATCCTCCTGGGCGACAACAAGTCGTGCCAACTGTGTGACCATGGCATCCTCGTCCTGAATCGCCTTCGGGTCAAGAAGGTTATTGCTGCGCGGATGATAACGGAACACCGTGCTCTCCAATTCTCTGGCGTAGATGCGGGTAATGTGCCGCATTGCTCGTCGTGACACTTCTTGGATACCCATCTGCATTGTATACCTTCTGGTAGTGCAGTGTATCGGGCGATTGCCTGGGCCCTTCTTCCTAGCAGGTACCACAATCTTCACGTCACAAGCCTTGATCAATCCTGCTTGTCTGATCACTTCCACTTGGTATTGCGGCTTCTCAAAATCTCCGAGAGTCTGTAGCATACGCCAAAGTTCTGCGGTGTGACCAACCTCCAGATCGACGTAGTTGAACTCTCCCTCCATCTGTCACAAGAGCGCTTACGTAAGAACTCGAAATTTTTAAATCGTGACAAGGTAAGGAAAAATTCAGCAAGAGACAAGAAAAGAGAGAAGGGGGTAAGTCGAGATATCATTTCTTATCTTGACGAACTTTTAGCTTTTAGAAAATAGGTTTTAACCTCTCTACGACCATTCTAGCTAGGGTTGAGCCTACGGTCAACCTGGCTCTGATACCACCTCTGTCGACCCGAATTTGCAAATCCGACCCTCTGTGTATTCAGACTAGTCCAGGAACGCGCTAGTGCACACAGTCTTAACTTCGGTAAATATCACAATCATACCACTCGATACTAATAAAGTACTTTAATTAAATAGTCAAACTGGTTACCCGACCTTATGGTCAAGTTACAAATGTACGCCTCAGGCTTAAACTTATCAAGAGAGAAATAATAGCAGCGGAAAATAAGATAACCGTGGCGCCATCCAAGATACCACAGTAACCGATCGGGCTCGCTCCCTAAGTAGACGGTTCCTCGTGGAGCTCCTCCTCCAAAGTTGGTGTAGTCTCCTCTTCAACTGTGTTGTATTGTGGCAAGGGTGAGTACTTGGTACTCGAAGTCATGCCTGAGAATGCAAGCTAATATACTATATGCATGGCTTGGTACAAAGGAATAGCTCAAGGTATATTTGCAAGAAACAAAGATTTGACAAGTATCATAAGTAGATTCGAAGCGGTAGAAACAAGTATAGCATAAATAATCGCTCAAGGAGTTTAGTAAACATCTTTTCCCATCTTAATCTACATGTCCATCAACATTATTGTTAATCCAACCCAACCTTTCAAATCCAAGTTATTTTCATAAAATCTAACCCTTGACTGTAATCCCCGAGCGATGTCCAATACCGCGGACTCGGCTTATTCGAATAGATTCTACACTCTGCAGAGGTTGTGCACTTTACCCACAAGATACAATAAACACCACAAAGGCGAGTTCTCAGTAACAAAGCCTTCTAAGCCTCAAACAACACAGTGGTCCTCTCCGGTTCGTTCTCTACACCATCCCTTCCCTTAACCAAGGCGAAGTATGGGACCAACACACCGTTAGATGGGTATCTGGCCACAGCCACGATACGCTCCCCCGTACAATCACACAAACGGTGTAATTGACACCCTGAGGCTCCACAAGTGAGTCCTTAGCGACTTAGTCAACTAGGGCCGTCCCATTCCAGCCATGTGGTTGCAAGTATGACTCAGTTCAAAGGCTTGCAAGGTTAAGTCCTTAGAGTGACCAGGGCAAGACTACCCGAAGAACCAAATCAACATCCCCAGTGCCACACTGGCCCACCCGATCATTCTTGCCACAAGCCCCGGCCAAAAACTATTTATCAAAACCCCAGTTGATTACCATGCATCACGTGCTATCAACATCACATGATACCTTTCCAAAACAGGTTCAATATATCATTAAGTCAATATTAACATTTGATTGTCCAAAATCATGTCATGAGCACGTAGCAGGTCTAAGCAATATACTACAACGGTCTAAAACCCATGTTGGCAATTTGATTATGTCCAACTAGTAAACCACAACTAGGGTGACAAGGGGTCATGGCACATATTTAATTAATCAAGGTGTCATACAAAGAAATTGGTATTTATCTAATCTCCCATATTTAAATAAAGTATTTTCTAATTGAACTAGCATGCAATAATTTGAACCAAAATAGATTTCAAAATGGGATCAACATGGTCAAAGCATAACTTGCCTTCAAAGAGTACTTGTTCTTGGTCTTGAGTTGGATCCTGAGTCAACACTTCTCCTTCAAATCCTTCCCAAGACTTCAACGTCTACTCGTAACGCGTGCAAATAGCAATACACGAATAAACAATAGGCAAAAAGTATCCAAACATCCAAATAAAATCCATAAACATAGAGAACATAATTTTCTGGATTTTTAGGAACTGGAATCGTCAAATTCGGAGTTAAAATGCAAAAGTTATGATTATTTAAAGTTTTAAATAATCAATTAAATAATTTTACAGAGAAAAACTTTAGTCCAAAAATTAAATAAAATTCATATTTAGGTAGATCTCAATTTTATACAAATTTAGAAATTTGAATCACTCAAATCGGAGTTGAAACGCAAAAGTTATAAGCGTTTGAAGGTTGAAACAAAATCTGAAATCATTATTTCGAATTAATAAATCATTTTCTTTTCGAAATTAATTATTGCGCGTCACCAGACACGTGGCAGCCTCTGATTGGTCTGCTGATGTCAGCCGGTCCATGGACTCCTGGCCCACGCCGGCCGGGTCTACCGTGGACTCGGCCCACGACTCAACGTGTCACCGACAGTGGGTCCCATTGGTGACGCCATTGTCGACGTCGGCCGCTACCGACAGCCTCTGACATGCGGGCCCGCCATGACGTCATTGTGACGTCATGGTGCGGTTCGGTCACGTCGCTGACACGCAGCGGGCGGCGTGTCGGCGTCCTACGACGGTCTTGGCCGTACGCGCCAGGCTTCACGACGCGTGGCGCAATCTCGGCCGTTGATTTGAAAATCGACGGCCCGGACTAGATCTCGCTCTCACGCCGCTTGGGTTAACGCGTTTGATCTGAACCGTTGAATCTAGATCGGACGGCCCGCATTGGATCTAGTGGTTTTGGACGAAATCTCACCGTGAGATGTCGTGGGCGCAATCTGGGCGTTGATCTTGATCGGACGGCCGAGAAGCTTCGAGCGACGGCGATGGCGTCGGCGCGAGCTGGCCGCCGGAGCTGGGGACGGCGACACGCCAACGGCGTTTGCGGCTCTTCCGGCGAGGTGAGAGGTCCTTCGTGCGCTCTTGTCGCGGTGAGTCCGGATCTGGGTCAACGGCGCAATGAACGGGCAAAACCGTGGCGGAGCGGCGCCGCAATTACGGCGAGCGATTCAGCGCGTCGTGGCACCGCGCGGCGACGGCTAGGGCAACGGGCTGCGCAAGGTCAAGGTGATCCTTCGGTGCGATCCGGCATTAAATAGCCTCGCCTGCAGAGAAAACGGAAACCTAATCCTCACTACGGCGCGGCGGAGTCCGGCCGGACTCGGGCGGGGGCGGACGACGGAGGACCGTCCACGTGGCGCGATCAACGGCCACGATGGTCCGCGCCGCGGATCCGGATCGGATCCGATCGAGCGGGCGCGGATCTCGATTGGATCCCGATCCAACGGTCGGGATCGATTAGGGTTGGGAGTCGGTTTGGTCGAGTCAATCGGCTCTGTCGGACTCGAGTCCGACTTCGGGTTCGACTTCGGTCGGATGAATAGTACTTGACCCGACTTGGATTTTCCAGCGATTTAATATTTAAAATAATTCCCAGTAATTCATTTAATTCAAGAAAAATAGCAAAAGACTCAGAAAAATTCCAGAAAAATTCTGGAAAATATTTTGGAACATTTTGGACTCAAATAAAATATTTCCAACAAAATTTTATTTGCAAAGTTTAATTCTTTAATTATTTCAAAATGGAATAAATTCAAATCAATTCCAAATAAATTCCAGAAAATTCCAAAAATTCACAAAAGTGCAAAATAATATTTAATTTCATGAAAAGCAAAAATTGGGGTGTTACAACCCTCTTGGGGCATACTGAGGAATGGGTCGGCTCGTGGCCGAGTGGTACCCGCACCCGTTTACGGTGTGCGGAAATTGGCTCATAGGGCACAATTGACCCTCTTGGGGCATACCGAAGAATGGGTCGGCTCGGGGCCGAGTGGTACCCACACCCATTTACGGTGTGCGGCAATTGGATCATAGGGCACAATTGACCCTCTTGGGGCATACCTTGGTCATTCAGAGTAATGCCCGTGCCCGTTTACGGTGCACAGCTTTAGACTCTCATGGAGCGCATTCTCAAGACCGTTTCGGTTAAATCCTCCCGCGATACCCAATCACGCCAAGCGGCAATGACCAGAAATTAACCCCAAATTATGGGGTGTATCGCTAGAGGATGTTCAGAAAGTGCCCAGTCCCAATCTTCCGTGGCGACCAGCGTTCAGACCCATCGTGGGCATCTTGAGCCTTGCCCTTGCCTTTTCCCTTTCCCCAAGCCTTAGCTTTCCTCTTTTTAAAGGCAGTTGTCTTCTGAACCATCATCACATGATTGGGTTTCTTCTTAATGCTTTCCTCGGCAGCCTTGAGCATCCCATGTAGCTCGGTCAGGCTCTTCTCCATGCTATTCATATGAGAATTCATAATGAATGGCTCAAAGCTCGAGGCGTAGGACTGGAGAATTACGTCTGTAGCTAGACCAATGCTAAGGGGAAACTCAAGCTTTTCCAATCTCCCAATGTAGCCAATCATCTTGATTACATGTGGGCTAACCGGACTGCCTTCAGCCAGCTTACAAGCAAATAGAATCTTTGAGATACCATACCTCTCAGCACTTGCTTGGTTCCCAAACATGCCCTTCAAGCCCACAATCACATTGTAAGCATCCTGGTCCTCATATTGCTTTTGCAGCTCAGAGTCCATGGTGACAAGCATGAGACAGCTGACCTCCACGGAGGCATTAACATGTTTTTCATAATCAACCTTCAAATTTCGAGGAGCATTTTCAGCCGGTTCATCAGGGATTGGATTCTCTAGAACATACTCCTTTTTTTTCATGCTTGAGAACAATTCTCAAGTTGCGATACCAATCAACAAAATTTGTTCCATTTAGTTTTTCTCTTTCCAAAACCGATCTCAAAGCAAAACCAGGTGCAACAGTAGGAGCAGCATGAGGTGCCATTGAACTACAACAAAAACATGCAAAGTTTCTAAGCACTATGTTTATGTAATACTTTTATTAAACATTTTAACAAAAGAAACTCCTATCATGTGCCCCCTTTATGGACACATGGTGAGTATTCAAGATCCATATTCATCAAACACTAGTGAGCTTTGGCATAACTGCTAGAAATCTAATGACATAGGTAAGCAACATCTTTGGTAATTACATCTTATGTAACTCTTGTTGGTTGAGCATGAAAACAAGTAATGAATGCCTCTGTCAACTTGAGTCATGGCTAGGTCAACTTGCCCCTAGGGCTCACATGAGGGAGGGAGCACTTCCCATTTTCGGGTGCCAATTAAGAAACCTAGCCTCATGTGTGTTTTCCTAGACACCAATCGTCTTGTATCCATTCCTTCATTACTAAAATCATATTCCAACCACTTATGTCCTTAAGCCCAAAACCGTTTTGATAGCTCAATTAAATCAACCATTGTTATGCGCGATGTGTCCAACACATTCCTATCATCTATTAAGATAGTCATTGATATACTACTTTGGCAGTCATATCAATAATGATCTAAATTCTTGATGGGTGCAACAATTGGATGGACATATTTGATTTAAATTTTTTTATAACTATGGGGATGAACAATATCTACTATGAACATGGCATCACAAGCAATGAGCATAAAGAAAATAGAAAGGATTAAACACACATCCACAGAAAATCAAAATTAAGCTGTGAAATAGCATGGCCCTTAGCATTATGATCTCCATCATCATGGTTGCCTATTCACTTAGCCATCTTGCTTGATTGTCCACCTATCCATCATGCTCGATGCCACCATCTTCATTATTGTAGATACAGCACCTTACAACTTTTGATAATGAATTTTACATAAAGGTTCCAAGCATCACAAGTCGACACGCAGGTCGTTATACAACTTTTTGATAATGAAATAGCCTTATGGCTTGACACGGCACGCAGGCCATGTAAATATTACATGCATCACATACACATAGGCCATACTATTTCACACAACATCCTGCAAAAACGAGTTAAACAAAATAGATTCTACGACATCGGGGTTCCATAAGCGGCGCCTGCTCAAGTGGTCGAGGCAGCACCCAAGGTGGCGTTCCAAGGGGCAACGCCCCTGGCGGGATCTAGGGGCAGCGCCCAAGGCGGGGTCCAAGGGGCAGCGTCGTGAACCCTGATTGGCTTGGTCCCATGTGGTTGCAGTTCATGAACCCTGGTGGCGGTAACCCGACCGGTAAGGGCAACGTCGTACCATGAATGGACTCACCCAAATCAAGATTGATTCGGTTTGCACTTTCCTCAAACCCTAAACCGATCGATCTCATCGACGGTTGCCTCCACCAATCCATCACATGAATCGGTTGAACATGTAATAGATCCAATCTACTATCCTCACATACCATATGTGCAACATCTAGATCACGAATCTACACGAGATGGCTCTGATACCACTGTTGGGGAACGCGGTATGCTACTCTAGCACAAATTAAAATTTCTACCGCAAACCAGAAAAGCTACTCGCAAGAAGGGGATCATAGATCTATTACCACTAGACGCGCAGTTGCGGAATCCTTCGCACGCCGTTGTAGTGGATCGTTCTCGGCGTGGATCGTCCTCGTCGTGGATCGTCCTCACCGTAGATCGTCCTCGCCATGGATCGTCGCCGCGGATCATCCTTACCACGGATTGTCCTTTCCACGCCACAGTAGCAGCAGCGTCACCACAGCAGTCCACACGTCCGGGGATGGAACGCCGTGCGTCGGTGTGCAAGCACCGGGTCGCTCGGCAGGGGCAACGAGAGGAGGTGGCTAGGGTTTCTGGTGAAACACCTCTAAACCGCACGAAAAGTCTGTACTGCGTCCAGCCTCCTCCCCTCCGTATATAGCCACGAGGTGAAACCCTAGGCAGTCAGGGCCCATCTACGCGCTAAGCCAACGAGGTCCATTAATTACGGATCCAATCCGAATTGATGCGTCCCAGCCCGTTAAGTGTGTGACCCTATAGGTTCATGCGCATTTAGACATGGATTTGAAAAACCCTTTTCTAATCCAATAGTCGGTAGCGGCTCCTTGCAGAGCATGCCAACTCCCAAACGCATATGATTAAAGTACTGAATTAATAATCCCTTTGCCAAATTATGTGAAGATCGAACTCAAGGAGAGAAGCATGTCATCCTTTGACAGTTCAATCCATCTCTCGTATCCGTGATATATTAATAAGTTGTGATTGACTTCTCAATCACGGCATGGCCATGCACTTCCTTAATCATATCACACGAGTGGCCTAGACATATATCTCCGTTACATTGGAGTGGCAAATTCCATCTCGACTGCTCACTTCCCTCTGCATGTTTCATAGTAAACATGAAAGCTACCTTTATAACTCTCCAGTTAGGAAATAGTGTTTGGTAACCCCAAGGTAAACTATTACACATGTAGGGAATATGACAATCTCAGGTCTAAGGATCATACATCTACTATGTATGAGATACACTGATGACACATAAGAACATAACATTCTCGCAGTGTCCCATTGTGGGTCTATCTAACCTATGTTCTTCAACATGCGTCCACAATGTATTGATGATATCTCCATATCCCATGATCTATGAAACATGATCATCGAACAATACATGTGCTGATCTATTCATCGTTGTCCTATACGATGATATCCGATCAGAGATATTTATCGAATTATTTCAATAAGTAAAGAGCTTCATAAACAAGTCACACATTTGTTGATCAAAACAATGATATACATTCATTGGACCAATAATCATATTATTATTCATAAACATAGTCATGTTACAATCATCCATATGATTGCCTCAAGGGCATAACACTAACAATCTTCCACTTGCACTTGAGTCAATCAATTAAGTATCTAATACCAATAGACCTCGTGTACGCCTCATGCTTAGGCTGTGGCAGTGGCTTTGTCATTGGATCAGCCACATTGGCTTCCGTATGTACTTTGCATATCTTCACGTCACCTCTATCCACAATCTCGCGAATAAGGTGATAGCATCGGAGTATATGTTTGGACTTCTGATGTGATCTAGGCTCTTTTGCTTGTGCAATGGCACCACTATTATGACAATAGATGTCCATTGGACTAGAGGCACTAGCGACCACACCAAGCTTGAGATAAACTTCTTCATCCATACAGCTTCTTTTGCAGCATCCGAAGCCGCAATGTACTCCGCTTCTGTCGTAGAATCAGCCACCGTGCTTTGCTTGGAACTCTTCCAGCCTACTGCTCCTCCATTTAGTGTAAACACGAAACCGGATTGTGATCGAAAATCATCTTTGTTAGTTTGGAAGCTTGCATCGGTGTAACCTTTTACAACCAGTTCTTCCTCACCTCCAAAGACTAGGAACATACCCTTAGTTCTTCTCAAGTACTTTAGGATGTTTTTCACGGCTATCCAATGACCTTCACCGGGATCCGCTTGGTATCTACTTGTGACACTTAGAGCATATGAGACATCTGGGCGCGTACAGATCATGGCATACATGATATATCAAATAGCCGAAGCATATGGAATCTTGTTCATCCTGTCTCACTCATCAGTTGTCGAAGGACACTGATTCTTGCTTAGACTGATGCCATGTGACATTGGCACGAAACCTCTCTTAGATTCATGCATATTGAACCTTTTCAATACTTTGTCAATGTACGTTTCCTGGCTTAATCCAATCAACCTTTTTGATCTATCTCTATAGATCTTTATGCCCAAGATATAACATGCTTCTCCCAAGTCCTTCATTGAGAAACTCCTTTTCAACGAAGTCTTAACGTCTTCAAGCATAGGAATATCATTCCCGATCAATAATATGTCATCCACATACAAGATCAGAAACACAAGTGCGCTCCCACTAGCCTTCTTGTAAACACAAGGCTCTTCTTCATTTTTGATAAAGCCAAATCCTTTGACCACTTCATCAAAACGAATGTTCCAACTCCGAGATGCTTGCTTTAACCCATAAATGGATCTCTGAAGCTTGCATACTGCTCAAAGCATTTTTAGGATCAACAAAACCCTCAGGTTGTATCATGTATACATCCTCAGATAGATTCCCATTAAGGAAAGCTGTTTTGACATCCATCTGCCATATTTCATAATCGAAATATGCAGCAATTGCTAAAATGATCCGGACAGACTTGAGCATGGCTACCGGTGAGAAAGTTTCATCATAGTCAATTCCTTGAATTTGTTTGAAACCCTTTGCCACCAACCGTGCCTTATAGATCTGAACATTTCCATCTACGTATGTCTTCTTCTTGAAAATCCATTTGCATTATATGGTTTTTACACCATCAGGAGGATCGACCAAGTTCCAAACTTGATTGTCATGCATGGATTGAATTTCAGATCTCATGGCTCCAAGCCATTTTTTAGAGTTTGGGTCCATCATGGCTTCTTCATAAGTCGTGGGCTCATCATTGTCCAACAATAATACGTCATGTCCATATCTTATAGGTTCATGATGCGGCCTTCCCGACCTACGTGGGGCTGGTGTCTCTTCCACAGTTTGTATAACATTTTGTACATCATGTGATGGTTCAGTGGCAGTTTGAACATGTTCATGTGATTCTCGAACTTCATCGAGATGCACATCACTCCCACTGATTTCTTTTGAAAGAAACTCTTTCTCCAAAAAGACACCATTTCGAGCAACAAAAACTTTGTTCTCGTCTCTTTTGTAAAAGTAATATCCTTTTGTTTCTTTAGGATACCCCACAAAGAAGCATTTTTCTGATTTAGGTGCGAGTTTATCTGATTGCAAATGTTTTACATAAGCCTCACATCCCCATATCTTGAGAAATGACAACATGGGACTTCTCCCAGTCCATATCTCATATGGTGTCTTCTCAACGGAATTTGATGGGACCCTATTTAATGTGAACGCAGCTGTCTCTAGAGCGAACCCCCAGAAGGATAATGGCAGATCTGTTTGGCTCAAGCCATCAGTAAAAGTTACAAAGTACTGAAACCCACCTCTAGCAATCGAGCTCATTGGTCCACATACATCTGTATGTACTAGGGCCAACAATTCACTCGCCCTCTCACTAAAACCTGTGAAAGGGGTTTTTGTCATCTGGCCAAGTAAACAAGACTCACATGTTTCAAATGATTCAAAATCAAATGAGGTGAGAAGTCCATCACCATGGAGCTTCTTCATGCGCTTCTCATTTATGTGACCCAAGCGACAATGCCATAAGAAGGTAGGGTTCAAATCATTTGGTCGAGGTCTTTTGACATTAATGTTATAGACATGTTTTTCATTGAGTTCAAGGACGTATAACCCATCCACCATGGGACAACGACCATAATACATATCATTCAAAAATATTGAACAAACAAAGTTCTTTATTCTGAATTCATAACCTTCATGTTCCAAACAGGAAGATGAAATAATGTTTCTACTCAAAGATGGAACAAAATAACAATTATTAAGTTCTAAAACTAATCCTGAAGGCAAATGCAATGGGTAGGTGCCAACGGCAAGACCAGCAACTCTTGCTTTATTCCCCACGCGAATATCCACTTCTCCTTTTGCCAAGTCTCTACTCTTTGTGAGCCCCTGCATCGAATTGCAAATGTGAGCAACCGATCCGGCATCATATACCCAAGAGCTGGAATAAGAAGTAGCAAGATTAATTTCTATAACATTAATACCTGAAGTGGAAGTCACACTCCCATTCTATTTATCTGCCAAGTACTTCTCACAGTTCCGTTTCCAATGTCCAGACTTCTTGCAATAGAAGCACAGGGTTTCGGGTTGAGGGCTGACTTTGAGCTTCTGAAGCTTAGTTTTGAGGCTCGTGATCTCATCTTGAGCCTTGCCCTTGCCTTTTCCCTTTCCCCAAACCTTAGCTTTCCTCTTTTTGAAGGCAGTTGTCTTCTGAACCATCATCACATGATTGGGTTTCTTCTTAATGCTTTCCTCGGCAGCCTTGAGCATCCCATGTAGCTCGGTCAGGCTCTTCTCCATGCTATTCATATGAAGATTCATAATAAATGGCTCAAAGCTCTGAGGCAGAGACTGGAGAATTACGTCTGTAGTCAGACCAATGCTAAGGGGAAACTCAAGCTTTTCCAATCTCTCAATGTAGCCAATCATTTTGATTACATGTGGGCTGGCCGGACTGCCTTCAGCCAGCTTACAAGCAAACAGAAGCTTTGAGATATCATACCTCTCAGCCCTTGCTTGGTTCCCAAACATGCCCTTCAAGCCCACAATCATATTGTAAGCATCCTGGTCCTCATATTGCTTTTGCAGCTCAGAGTCCATGGTGACAAGCATGAGACAGCTGACCTCCACGGAGGCATTAACATGTTTTTCATAATCAACCTTCAAATTTTGAGGAGCATTTTCAGCCGGTTCATCAGGGATTGTATTCTCTAGAACATACTCCTTTTTTTTCATGCTTGAGAACAATTCTCAAGTTGCGATACCAATCAACAAAATTTGTTTCATTTAGTTTTTCTCTTTCCAAAACCGATCTCAAAGTAAAACCAGGTGCAACAGTAGAAGCAGCAGGTGCCAGAACTACAACAAAAACATGCAACGTTTCTAAGCACTATGTTTATGTAATACTTTTATTAAACATTTTAACAAAAGAAACTCCTATCATGTGCCCCTTTATGGACACATGGTGAGTATTCAAGATCCATATTCATCAAACACTAGTAAGCTTTGGCATAATCAAGTAGAAATCTAATGACATAGGTAAGCAACATCTTTGGTAATTACATCTTATGTAACTCTTGTTGGTTGAGCATGAAAACAAGTAATGAATGCCTCTGTCAACTTGAGTCATGGCTAGGTCAACTTGCCCCTAGGGCTCACATGAGGGAGGGAGCACTTCCCATTTTCGGGTGCCAATTAAGAAACCTAGCCTCATGTGTGTTTTCCTAGACACCAATCGTCTTGTATCCATTCCTTCATTACTAAAATCATATTCCAACCACTTATGTCCTTAAGCCCAAAACCGTTTTGATAGCTCAATTAAATCAACCATTGTTATGCCCGATGTGTCCAACACATCCCTATCATCTATTAAGATAGTCATTGATATACTACTTTGGCAGTCATATCAATAATGATCTAAATTCTTGATGGGTGCAACAATTGGATGGACATATTTGATTTAAATTTTTTTATAACTATGGGGATAAACAATATCTACTATGAACATGGCATCACATGCAATGAGCATAAAGAAAATAGAAAGGATTAAACACACATCCACAGAAAATCAAAATTAAGCTGTGAAATAGCATGGTCCTTAGCATTATGATCTCCATCATCATGGTTGCCTATTCACTTAGCCATCTTGCTTGATTGTCCACCTATCCATCATGCTCGATGCCACCATCTTCATTATTGTAGATGCAGCACCTTACAACTTTTGATAATGAATTTTACATAAAGGTTCCAAGCATCACAAGTCGACACGCAGGTCGTTATACAACTTTTTGATAATGAAATAGCCTTATGGCTTGACACGGCACGCAGGCCATGTAAATATTACATGCATCACATACACATAGGCCATACTATTTCACACAACATCCTGCAAAAACGAGTTAAACAAAATAGATTCTACGACATCGGGGTTCCAAGGGGCAGCGCCCCTGGCGGGGTCCAGGGGCAGCACCCAAGGTGGCGTTCCAAGGGGCAACGCCCCTGGCGGGATCTAGGGGCAGCGCCCAAGGCGGGGTCCAAGGGGCAGCGTCGTGAACCCTGATTGGCTTGGTCCCATATGGTTGCAGTTCATGAACCCTGGTGGCGGTAACCCGACCGGTAAGGGCAACGTCGTACCATGAATGGACTCACCCAAATCAAGATTGATTCGGTTTGCACTTTCCTCAAACCCTAAACCGATCGATCTCATCGACGGTTGCCTCCACCAATCCATCACATGAATCGGTTGAACATGTAATAGATCCAATCTACTATCCTCACATACCATATGTGCAACATCTAGATCACGAATCTACACGAGATGGCTCTGATACCACTGTTGGGGAATGCGGTATGCTACTCTAGCACAAATTAAAATTTCTACTGCAAACCAGAAAAGCTACTCGCAAGAAGGGGATCATAGATCTATTACCACTAGACGCGCAGTTGCGGAATCCTTCGCACGTCATTGTAGTGGATCGTTCTCGGCGTGGATCGTCCTCGCCGTGGATCGTCCTCGTCGTGGATCGTCCTCACCGTAGATCGTCCTCGCCATGGATCGTCGCCGCGGATCATCCTCGCCACGGATCTTCCTTTTCACACCGCAGTAGCAGCAGCGTCACCACAGTAGTCCACACGTCCGGGTATGGAACGCCGTGCGTCGTTGTGCAAGCACCGGGTCGCTCGGCAGGGGCAACGAGAGGAGGTGGCTAGGGTTTCTGGCGAAACACCTCTAAATCGCACGAAAAGTCTGTACTGCGTCCAGCCTCCTCGCCTCCTTATATAGCCACGAGGTGAAACCCTAGGCAGTCAGGGCCCATCTACGCGCTAAGCCCACGAGGTCCATTAATTACGGATCCAATCCGAATTGATGCGTCCCAGCCCGTTAAATGTGTGACCCTGTAGGTTCATGCGCATTTGGACATGGATTCGGAAAACCCTTTTCTAATCCAATAGTCGGTAGCGGCTCCTTGCAGAGCATGCCAACTCTCAAACGCATATGATTAAAGTACTGATTTAATAATCCCTTTACCAAACTATATGAAGATCGAACTCAAGGCAAGAAGCATGTCATCCTTTGACAGTTCAATCCATCTCTCGTATCCGTGATATATTAATAAGTTGTGATTGACTTCTCAATCACTAAGATGGCCATGCACTTCCTTAATCATATCACACGAGTGGCCTAGACATATATCTCCGTTACATTGGAGTGGCAAATTCCATCTCGACTGCTCACTTCCCTCTGCATGTTTCATAGTAAACATGAAAGCTACCTTTATAACTATCCAGTTAGGAAATAGTGTTTGGTAACCCCAAGGTAAACTATTACACATGTAGGGAATATGACAATCTCAGGTCTAAGGATCATACATCTACTATGTATGAGATACACTGATGACACATAAGAACGTAACATTCTCGCAGTGTCCCATTGTGGATCTATCTAGCCCATGTTCTTCAACATGCGTCCACAATTTATTGATGATATCTCCATATCCCATGATCTATGAAACATGATCATCGAACAATACATGTGCTGATCTATTCATCGTTGTCCTATACGATGATATCCGATCAGAGATATTTATCGAATTATATCAATAAGTAAAGAGCTTCATAAACAAGTCACACACTTGTTGATCAAAACAATGATATACATTCATTGGACCAATAATCATATTATTATTCATAAACATAGTCATGTTACAATCATCCATATGATTGCCTCAAGGGCATAACACTAACACCATCAACTGCTGTTAGCCCCGGGGAGCAAGATTCAGAAGCTCCATCTTCCGAGCCGGCTCCAGCCCCGAATGTTGGCGTAGACTTGGGCTCCCCTCCGGGTGGTGCTGGGGTCCGTAGAAAGCCTGGGATGAAATTCAAGAACTCAAAAAGGTATGCTACCTCTTGACTCTTGTTTTTGTCTCTTCGTATCTGTCCCGACACGCTCGCCCTTTGGTGAATCAGGGCTCCCTCCACGGACGTTCCAGTGGAGGCATCTTCTGAGAGGGAACCTCCAAAGTCGACTTCTCCAGGGAGGGCTGCTTCACCTGCTGCCTCAACGACAGGGGATGTACTGGCGGAGGAGACGCGTTCGACCGCTGAGCCGTCCGGGGGCCCTGAACACGAGGGAACTGCCGGTCCTTCGTTCCCTGAAGCGGAGGAAATTCACCGCGAACCCCCACCGCTTGGTCCTCTCCCGAAGCCCCCGACTCAGACAATGTGGTGGGGAGGATATTCCAGTTGGGATGGGATGGAGGAGGATGAGAAAGCGGAGGTAGCAGCCCGAATGGAGCTTTATGAACTCACAGTGAAGTCTAGCTGGCTGGTCCGGGTAAGTCCTCCGATCTCCCCTTCTTCGGCATATCTTTGAAGCGCTAACCCCCTGCCGACACTCTGCTGTGATGCCCAGGATATGGGAACCCGCTTCGAGAAGAGGTCCGACTTCTTCCAGAAGGTGTTGCCCAAGCTCAAAGATCACCAAAAGCATAAGGACGAGCTAAATGAGCTCAGTCGGGCATGGTGGAAGGAAGTCCACGTGCTTGAAGCTAAATGCGTGGCCCTCCGCGAGGAAAAGTCGGAACTTCAGTGGTCGCTGCAAGGTACGAGTCTCCTCGGGCCTAGGGCGGATGCTTTCTTCTTGAGTGGTCAGAGGCGTGTCTGACTTTTCATGTTTTCAGAGCGTGACTCGACAATCTCCGAGCTCAGGACGCAGCTGGAAGCCTAAAAAAACGCTGACCTTCAAACTCGGACTAGCTTGGAGAAGACTCAGCGAGAACTGGAGGGTAAGCTACCCAATTCCGATTCGACTTGCTTAAGCCCGATGCGCTCTCTGGTGACAGCTTGGCTTTCGCGCAGAGTACAAGGATAGGGTGACCACTGCCGAACGAAGCCGTGCCGAGCTCCGTGACGCCTGTGAGCTAGTCCTACACCTTCTGCACGTCGAGGGAGCTGAACCGGACCAGGGGGACGATGTCGTTCCACTTCTTCTGGGAGGAGCTGACAAGATCAAGTCTTATGGGAAGGAGTCGGCGACCATGAGTGCGAATCAAGCGCTGTCAGTGGTCAAATCTCATTATCCGAGAGTTGACCTCGAAGCTGTTAAGGAGGGTTTCGCTTGTGACGAAGACAAGGCCAACGCGCTCCTTGAAGAGGTCTCAAGTACATCGCAGGCTTTACTGGAAAACCTTGAGTTCTGAGTTTGATGTAAATTCTCATGTCGAACGCCGACCCTTGTCTGAGGCATTATTTAATATTTCCATATGATTTGTCTCGTTTGCACTTTGTTTGGTCGAATGACTGTTCTAACGCTCTCCCCAACTAGTCTAGCACTCGGGCTAGCGCTTATCCGAAGTCGCGTCCCTAGCCGACCGGGTTCAACTCCTCGAAGGCCGACATGGCCTCATGGCCATCTCATCCCAGACACGCTTTTTCGAGTGGCTGAGGCTCACCGTTCTAGATGACCGGTCCAACCCCCGAGCGTCGGGACTCGGCTCATGGCCTTCTCATCCCAGACACGCTTTTCTGAGTGGCTGAGACTCGCCGTTCTGGACGACTGGTCCAGCTCCCGAGCACCGGGACTCGGCTCATGGCCTTCTCATCCCAAACACGCTTTTCCGAGTGGCTGAAGCTTGCCGTTCTAGGCGACTGGTCCAGCCCCTGAGCGCCAGGACATGGCTGGCTCTTGGCCTTCTCATCCCAGACACGCTTCTCCGAGTGGCTGAAGATCGCCGTTCTTGCCATTCTAGGCGACTGGTCCAGCCCCTGAGCGCCGGGACATGGCTGGCTCATGGCCTTCTTGTCCCAGACACGCTTCTCCGAGTGGCTAAAGCTCGCCGTTCCAGATGACTGTGGGTCGACGACTGTGGGGCCTCTCTGTGCAACGATGGCTCCCTAATCCAGGCAGTGGTTGCAACGATGGCTCCCGGGAGGCCTCTCTGTGCAGCGACGTGCCCGCCTCAAAGAGAGAGAGGCTCCCAAGGTCATCAGCGAGGAATACCAGGCTTTCAAATTGGAAAACCTGATCCGGGAGAAAAACTGTAGAAACTTCGCTCGTTGCAGCCATCAGGCTCGACGGAGATCTTCACACGCTTCCCCTACCTGGCGCGCCAACTGTCGACGATTGGTGCCATCGGCAATGAGATTTGTGATTCGTGGGGATTCGCGTGAGATCGGAGCTAGATGGTAACACAGGATGCGAGTGCGATTTTTAGACAGGTTCGGGCTCTCTCGGTGGAGATAATACCCTAGTCCTGTGTTCTTGTTGGTATTTGTTTCTCTTCTCTTTCTTCTTTTTCCCTCCTTTACAGGGTTGTCCCCTCCCAGGTTATATACTTGGGGGAGGGCACGTTACAAGGGGTGCCACCTGGCCTTGGACCAGGGAGACTCATGAGTATCTTCTTTGTCTCTGTCTGCCGAACCCAACTATTGCCAGGAGATTTGGTCGTCTCTTTCCCGACTCCGCCTTTCTTGATCCGCTTAGGTCTGGTATTGCGGCGCCAGTCGCGAGCTTTACTTTAGGCGGGGTTGTCCTGACGTGAAATGGAGCTTCGTTGGGGAGGTGACCAGCTGCCTTGGAGAAGAAGTTGGGCCCTGGCTACTGGCTCTTTGTGGCGCTCCCGAACTCTAGGCCCGGAGCACCGTCCTAGCCCAGTCGGCCAAGGGCTTCTCTGCGGGACCCCGGTCTCGAATATCCCACATTAGTGATGATGCTAATGAATACTGTTTGTGAAATCATGTGTTGAAAAATTGGCTTAAAATTGAATTTGCAAAATGTGTTTGTTCATGTGTTTTATCAATTTGACAAGAAACAGTAAGTTTCGCTTTGGCGCCGGACCAAACTTAAAGAAAACAGTAAGTTTTTCCATCTACGACGGACAAACTTTGTTGGTCTGTCGTGGACATGCTTTTGAACTCATTGAGCCAAACTCAATTTTCCTCAAAAACCAGTAAGTTGTGCATCTACGACGGACAAAGTTTTTGGAGTGCATGCGTGAACGTGTTTTTTAGCTCATGAGTCGAACTCAATCTTCCAAGAAACCAGTAAGTTTTGCATATACGGCGGACAAACTTCTTTGGTCAGTCGTGAATGGCTTTTTGAGGTTTGATTTCGCATGTACGACGGACCGATTTTGTTTGTCCGTCGTGAACGTGTTTTCGCCGGAATGATTTCTTCTTGGAACCGAAACTTCCACTTGTACAACGGACCGATTTTGTTTGTCCGTTGTGAATGTTTTTTTTTGAGTGGTTTTTCATGTGTACGCCGGACCATATTTCCTTATCCGGCGTGTATGCGTTTTTTGCTGAATTAGGGTTTTGAGCAGAATTGAAATGATTTAAATTTGAGATTATGAAATTTGTAATGATTTCATGGTGCTTCTTTTGAAATGGACTTTATGCAATGTGAGTAGTTGCATGGATTGACATTGAGTCAAGTCGTGGACTTGTGCTCGGATTTGTTTTGTGGTTTGTTCATGTGCAGGTATTGCTCGAAGACGAATGTGGTCGATGACAGACCGAACTAGGTTCATGGAGGAACCGAGGTTCGGGACTAGGTTCAGGAGGAACTGAGGTCTTGGTGGTCAGGGATGTCATGCGGGACGTTCGGGCTAAGGGAATGGTGCACATGAAGAATGGTTAGTCACGTGAGAATGGCAGGAGGTCATTCGTGTGCAAAGTGTTAGTCACGTGAGTATGGCAGGTGGCCATACGCGTGCAAAGTGTTAGTCACGTGAGTATGGTAGGGTTACCATGCCACAAGAAGAGTTGTACTCGGCCAGGATAGGCCAAGTAGAATTGAGTTGGATACGGATTCCTTCTAGGGAATAGGAATCGTATTCAGAACTCCTTGTGGGTTGATCCTTTAAATAGGTTGGGGGTCTCCTGTTGAAAGGCACCAAGCAGAACAGGCGCAAGGGAGTCTTAGCTTGGTTTTAGGGTTTGTACTCTTTTGATGAGAGTATTTTAGACAATAAATAAAGATAAATTCTTCCAAGATTTTTGCGTGCTACAGTAACCACGTCGCTACAGTGTTTCTGTTTTGGTTCTTGTTTGCATGCTTGTTCTAATTCTAGATTGGTTTTTGATCGTTGAGTTTCATCTTGATTTGATCCATCAAAAACCGTTCTAGGGTATTGATTTAGAGTTTCTCAAAGTCTAGTTGATTAATCTTTTGAAGATCTTGTTTAGTCTTGAAGTTTTGATTAGATTGATTCTCGTCAAGTTCTGGATCAGCAAGCTTGCGAAGCTCATAACTTTTGGTCCGTAAGTCCGTTCGAGCTGGTTCTTTTTGGGTTCGATTCGTACTGGAATCTAGTTTCTTGTGTCCAAATTTCAGATCGTTTCGACGGTTGGATCTCTGGGAATTCTCGTTTTACCGAACCTCTGTCATCCTGTTTCTGTCGAAAACGAGGCAATTATTTGATTCTGTTTTGGGGTGAACTTTTAATAGATCAAGAATTTAGTTTTAGCTTCCGCACAATCATTCACCCCCCCTCTGATTGCTATATTCGTGTCTTTCGATCCTACAAGTGGTATCAGAGCAAGGTTTTTCTAATCTATCTTAATCGGTGATTAGATCAATGGATCGTTTTTCGACAAAACCTTGTGTGTTCGATGTTGTTGATTTTCAGTTTTGGAAGGCCAAGATGGAGGCGTTCATCCAAGCACAGGGCTTCACAATTTGGGAGAAGGTCTACAAGCCATATGAAGTCCCTGCAAACGACAACGTCAATGATACCAATCGCACACATGTTGAAGCAAACAGTAAGGCGCGCAACTTGATCATCCAAGGCTTGGGACGCAGCGACTTTGATCGTGTGGTTCATCTTTGATCCGCATATGAGGTATGGAAATCTCTTTGTGATTACCATGAGGGTTCTAACACTATTAAAGAGGTTCGTCAAGATCTTTACAAAAAAGAATACATGCGATTTGAGATGAAACCCGGTGAGTCGCTAGATGACTTCTTTGCACGTTTCAATAAAATTCTTAGTAATCTTCGTCTTTATGTTGGAGTTAGCTTTGATGATGCTTCTAATGCTAGACAATTGCTTGGTGCTTTAGACATGTCTATTTGGGAGATGAAAGTTACATCCATTAGAGAATCTACTGCCATGAGTACACTTACCTTAGATGTTCTTTATTCCAAGTTGAAAACTCATGAATTAGATGTTCTTGCTAGAAAGAATGATCATAAATCAATTGCTTTGACATCTCAATCTAGCATATCTCATAATGGTGCTGCTTCAAGTTTTGCTCTATCTTTCTTGTCTTCACTAACCGATGACCAGATTGAGCAATTCCCAGAAGAAGACTTGTCACTACTCTCTTCTCGCTTTAACAAAGCTTTACAAAATGTGAGAATGAGAAAGAGAGGTGGTGGTGGCCCTCCAAGATGCTATGAGTGTGGTGATCTCGACCATATTCGTCCAAACTGTCCTAAACTTGCAGGTAAAGCATCAAGGGAGGAGAAGGACAACGACAGAAGAAAAGAGAAGAAGTTCTCTTCAAGTAATAGAAAGAAGAAGAGCTTCATCAACAGCAAAGTTGTCCACCGAGTTCTTTCCGCTCTTGAACAAGTCAATTTGAGCGATGTGGATTCGGAGAGCAGCGAGGGCGATACAACTCCAAGCAAGCATGAGTTGGCGGGGTTGTGTCTCATGGCCAAAAGTAGCAACAACTTCACGAGGACAATCACGACAAATGACTTCAATGAGGTAGATCCTTCCTATGATGAATTAGCTATTGCTTTGTTGCTCGACTTGGTAAATTGCTTGATAAACGTGATAAGAAAATTAAGAAACATGATTTTGTTGTTGAATCATTGAATGCTGAAATTGCTAGACTTAAAACTTTGATTCCTGATGATGATGCTTGCAAATCATGTGACTTAATTTGGAATGAGCTTACTTCGCTTAGGAAAGAACATGCTTCCTTGATTGAGAAAATTAATGCTGAAAGTGAGAAAAATGAGAAACATGTTAAACATGCTAGCTGTTCCACTGATGATTTGCATGGTTTAACTTCTTGTTCTAAATGCTCAACTCTTGAATTAAAATTAAAAGATGCAAATGCTAGGGTTTCTCAATTGGTGATGATGCTTACACATGAGGTTCTTTCATGCTCAACTTGTCGTAAGCAAAAAGGAAAAGTGAATGTTCCTTGCAATAATTGTTTAACTCTTTCTCGAAAAGTTGATTACTTGGAAAAATCATTAGAACGTTTCACTAAAGGAAAGAAGAACCTAAACATGATTTTGGATCAATCAAAAGTCAGCACTCATAACAAAGGTTTAGGTTTTGATTCTTATGCTCATCATAAATCACATGCTCCCACTGTTGTTAAAGCACTTGACAAAGGAAAATTTGAAATTGTCAATGAGCCTAAGAAAAATGTCTTTAAGTCTGCTGGAGTGTTATCCTCTACTATGATGAATGCAAATGTTGCTTCTACTTCTAAAGCCAAACATCCTGTTAAGTACACTTGCACTCATTGTGGTAGAGATGGACATTTAGTAGATTTTTGCTTTAGACTAGCCAAACAACAAAAGAAAGAAAGAGCTAAGGCTAGGTCTAATTTCAGAAAGGCACGCTTTGCTTCTCACTACGTGCCTAGGGTGATGCAAGCACCTTTTGTTGGTAAGAACACGGAAAAGACAAATCTATCTTTGTGCATAAGAATGCTCGTGTTGTGCCCCTCTTGTTGTGCGTCGTGTGTCTCAAGATCTTTGGATTCCTAAACATCTTATTTCTAACCCCGATCACAGAGGCCTCGACACTTTCTGCTTCTATGTAGGCTTCTCACGCGAGGAGGGAGAACATGTGGCTAGTGAATTTCGGATGCTCACTTCATATGTTCAGTGATAAGATTTGGTTCTCCTTCACTCGTACATCTCATCTTTGAAAGTGTTGCCTTTGGAGATGCTTCTTCCACTTCCCATTTTATAAAAGGCACTAGTTCAAATGATGCAGGTACAAGTGCATATGTTCAGGGGGAGAGTTTCTTTGTTCATAAAGATGATGATGATGCCGTTGAGGATGAGATAATTAGAGGTTTACATGAGAGACTCTTCCCACGTGCTTGTGTGTGCTTGTTTTCAAGCTTCCCACGTGCTTCACATCGACAAGCATTCAAGTGAACTTTCAGGTATCTCCATGGTACTCAAGATTTTGGCATTTGACTTTCTGCTTCCTTATGCATTAGTTTAAGAGCTTATTCTGATGTTGACTTTGGAGGATGTTGAATTGATTTGGTTCGTGTCACCTCTTGAGTAATCCCCTTTCTTGAGCATATTGATACTGGATTTCACTTTCTTAGAGATCATGTTGAAAAAGGCAACATTGTGCTTCATCATGTGGATACTGAACATCAATTGGCAGACATTTTCACAAAACCTTTGTCTTCTTCTCGTTTTGCTTTTATTCGGGGAGAACTTGGGATTGTTCATCCAATGGGTTTGTTTTGAGGGGGAGTTTCTTTGCCAAGTTCTTTCACTTAATGAGCTCAATTTATCATATTTCTTTATATACTATGTAATTGAGCTAATATATGATAATCTAAATTGTTCCACTTGAACTAAAAATGACATTATGAATTCCCTAGACTGATTGCCTATAGCTAAATACTCTGTGTTATCTTACTCTTCTAGGCTTTATTGAATCTTCTTGACAAATTTGGGCTATGAAGCAAGTGTGTTTTCAACTTTACTCTTTCATAAGACCTTTAATCACTTTTCCATGTTGACAATCAAAGAAAAAGGAAAAGAAAAGGGAATCAATATAAAAAAGGGGGTTGTTAAAAGCAAAAGCTTCAAGTTATGGGCTTCAGGCTTGCTTTCCCTAAAAAGATAAGATGTATGCTTCAAGCATGCCATTCCCTCAAAGATAAGATGAATGCTTCAAGCATGCCACTCCTAGAAAATAAAAGAAGTATGCTTCAAGCATGCCACATGCGATTTATTGTTTAAAGATTAAATTGGTCTACTAGATTGGAGTTGAAACTACTTGCTCGCCCTAAGTTGTTAGTTACTTCAATTTTAAAGCCTTGCTTTTTCTCGCTAAGATCTTGCTTAGTACTTGGCTATAGTTGACTAAATTGAGGTTGAGATGCATGTCATTCCCTAACTTGTTAAAATCACATCAAGATCATGTATTTTGCATATTATGTGATATATAAGGTTATATGATCAAATGAGCTCATCTTTTCCTATCTTGGCACTCCCTTGTTTCTTCTTGTGAAATCTTTGCTACAGGAAAAATTTTGAACCTGTTCTCTCTTTTGTACTCTTGATGAATCCATTGTCAAAGGGGGAGAAATTTGGGAATCGTTGAAAAGTTGAAGAAAAAGGGGGATTTGTTTCTGGCATTTTGAGAGAAGTTTGGAGATTGTTGGAATTTTTGGGCGCATTGCACATTCACACACATTTTCATTCTCAGGGGGAGATTTTGTTTTGCATTTTGGTCAAAGGGGGAATTCTGTGTTTTCTCTTTTTGGTCCTTGATCCTTTGGATTTCAAAATCTATTATAAAGTGAATGCCAAATGTTCAATTCTAAAGTGGTGTTGCTAATGTTTTCATCAAGGGGGAGATTGTGAAATCATGTGTTGAAAAATTGGCTTAGAATTGAATTTGCAAAATGTGTTTGTTCATGTGTTTTATCAATTTGACAAGAAACAGTAAGTTTAAGCTTTGGCGCGGACCAAACTTAAAGAAAAGCGAGAAGTTTTTCCATCTACGACGGATAAACTTTGTTGGTCCTGTCGTGGACATGCTTTTGAACTCATTGAGCCAAACTCAATTTTCCTCAAAAACCAAGAAGTTGTGCATCTACGACGGACAAAGTTTTGGAGTGCTGCGTGAACGTGTTTTTTAGCTCATGAGTCGAACTCAATCTTCCAAGAAACCAAGAAGTTTTGCATATACGGCGGACAAACTTCTTTGGTCATCGTGAATGGCTTTTTGAGGTTTGATTTCGCATGTACGACGGACCGATTTTGTTTGTCCGTCGTGAACGTGTTTTACTTGAATGATTTCTTCTTGGAACCGAAACTTCCCACTTGTACAACGGACCAATTTTGTTTGTCCGTTGTGAATGTTTTTTTGAGTGGTTTTTCATGTGTACGCCGGACCATATTTCCTTGTCCGAAGTCGTGGAATGCGTTTTTGCTGAATTAGGGTTTTGAGCAGAATTGAAATGATTTAAATTTGAGATTATGAAATTTGTAATGATTTCATGGTGCTTCTTTTGAAATGGACTTTATGCAATGTGAGTAGTTGCATGGATTGACATTGAGTCAAGTCGTGGACTTGTGCTCGGATTTGTTTGTGGTTTGTTCATGTGCAGGGTATTGCTCGAAGACGAATGTGGTCGATGACGGGACCGGACTAGGTTCATGGAGGAACTGAGGTTCGGGACTAGGTTCAGGAGGAACTGAGGTCTTGGTGGTCAAGGATGTCATGCGGGGACGTTCGGGCTAAGGGAATGGTGCACATGAAGAATGGTTGAGTCACGTGAGAATGGCAGGAGGTCATTCGCGTGCAAAGTGTTAGTCACGTGAGTATGGCAGGTGGCCATACGCGTGCAAAGTGTTAGTCACGTGAGTATGGTAGGGTTACCATACGCGTGCAAGAGTTGTACTCGGCCAGGATAGGCCAAGTAGAATTGAGTTGGATCACAGTTCCTTCTAGGAATAGGAATCGTATTCGAGAACTCCTTGTGGGTTGGTCCTTTAAATAGGTTGGGGTCTCCTGTTGAAAGGCACCAAGCGAGCGCATAAGGGAGTCTTAGCTTGGTTTTAGGGTTTGTACTCTTTTGATGAGAGTATTTTAGACAATAAATAAAGATCAATTCTTCCAAGATTTTTATGTGCTACAAGAACCACGCCATGCTACAGTGTTTTCTGTTTTGGTTCTTGTTTGCATGCTTGTTCTAATTCTAGATTGGTTTTTGATCGTTGAGTTTCATCTTGATTTGATCCATCAAAAACCGTTCTAGGGTATTGATTTAGAGTTTCTCAAAGTCTAGTTGATTAATCTTTTAAAGATCTTGTTTAGTCTTGAAGTTTTGATTAGATTGATTCTCGTCAAGTTCTGGATCAGCAAGCTTGCGAAGCTCATAACTTTTGATCCGTAAGTCCGATCGAGCTGATTCTTTTTGGGTTCGATTCGTACTGGAATCTAGTTTCTTGTGTCCAAATTTCAGATCGTTTCGACGGTTGGATCTCCGGGAATTCTCGTTTTACCGAACCTCTATCATCCTGTTTCTGTCGAAAACGAGGCAATTATTTGGTTCTGTTTTGGGGTGAACTTTTAATAGATCAAGAATTTGGTTTTAGCTTCCGCACAATCATTCACCCCCCCTCTGATTGCTATATTCGTGTCTTTCGATCCTACACTGTTATTGTTTTATTCCATTGCAATACACTTTGCTGAGTGATGAACTCACGCTTGTTGCTTAATGTTTTTTTAGGTACCTTGAGTTCGGCTTTTGGGAAAGGGAGTTGGACACACGCCTTCACTTGGCATCACCCGAATAGAAAATCTCATACCCATTCGATAGTTGTGATGGATTACTTTATTGAACTAGATCTGGTTTATGACGTAACATTTGCTATGATTAATTGTTCCTTCCGTATTGGTATATGAAACGTTTGAGGTTATAGTCTTGGCTTGATCTGATGCTGAAATTATTGTTATTCATGCTATGGATGTCCTCTAGTTTGCCATTGTGTTATGATGTTATAATTGGTGCTTCAAACCATGAAAAAAATAAAGTATATGCTGCCGAAATTTGGTTTAAACTATTAGCGTAGGTGCTGTAATTTATTGTTAAACATGTGTTTTTGGTTGCTTCCAGTATCGTTTGGGTGACATTCGCGGCATACCATAGGTTCAAGGGGTGTTACAGTTGGTATCAGAGCGGGCTTTAGGTCTGTGGAACATGTATTTAGTGCCATACCATAGGTTCAACCAAAATGTGATTTGGGATAACCTAGAAACATGGCGTAGGTTCGTATTTAAAATTTTGCTATAGGATAGCAACAATAAAAACTTGATATAGAATGGCTAATTAATTTAAAACTTGACACACTCTGATGCATAGTAGGAAAACGGTACGAGTATCGTTGCTTTACGCTTAAATGTTGTATTTAAGCTCTGATGTTGAATGCTACATTTGATAATGTATATTGTTATGTTTATGAAAGAATTTATTGAGTTGCCATATTTGTGATTAAGTGAATTGTGGTGCCGAAGGGTTTCGGTCACCTTTTGTTCATAGTAAGGGTATGGTTTGTCGGTGTGGCCGGTAAGAGCGATCACCGAAGGACTAATAACCTCCCATGGGGGAGAGTGCTTGACTTTTCTGTCATAGATTGGGAAGTTGGTTGGAGATAAAGAGAAGAGTTGGTGGTAGACCCTTTTGGATTTTCTTTACCGTTCTGACGATCGGTTTTGGTTGGTTTCCTTGGTTTTTGTGTGGTTGGGGACCAAGGAAAAGTGTTTGGTTTTAAGTACTCGCTGATTGTTCTTTTGGCGGTTTGTGGTTTTGTTGTCTTTGGGTGAAGACAAAGAAGAAGAGTTTGGTGTTGCACATCTGTTGGTCACAATTTTTTTTGCTTTGACGCTTGGTTTTGTTGGTTACCGTGGGCTGTCTTGGGGAGGAAACTTATGTGGTTGTTATTCTCCCTACTTAAGAAAAGTGTTGGAGTTTTTCTTGGTGCAGACCTTAAGTTGGGTGGAGCTAAGTTTGAATTTCTATCAAAAAAGATTGGGTTAAACATTTGGTCTTCCCTTGTGCATTCGTCTTCCTTTGTGGAAGTTGTAGATCTCGAGATTTCTTGAAGAGTTTTGGCTACTAGAGTTGGAAATTTGAGAGTTGAGCTCTCTTGCATTTCTGTTTGGGTTTTGTTTTTCTTCCTTGCCTGCAAAGAAGAAATTGTTTATCGGTGTTCGTTCTTGTTCTAGGGCTGTGGTTATCTTTAAAGTTGGGGTTGCATCCTGTTTGTCAAGGGTAGGTGACCCATGACGGTGTTTAGAAATCTTATGTCCATGTTATGTAGTATGTAACCATGTGGTTTATGGAAATGATGTACTTCTAAGTTAATTTGTGAGTTGAATCAATTAAATGTAATTGTTAACTTTAGCTTAAGATTAATTAAACTCCTAGTGTTGTAGATTACGCTATAGCGAGACTGATTAAATGTGTTAATGTACATGATGAGAATCTGTTGCTTTATTTTAAAGTGTCCTTGACCATTGATAGTGTATAAAGCTTTAAACCTTGATGCGTAGTTAGAACATTAAGATGATGTAAACTATTAATATTGTTAATGAAACTTTGTTGGTTGTTTAAAGATGTTCTAATTTAACGTGTTAGTAAAGAAATTTAATCATGTTGGCTTGTGACCTTAACTTGGAAGTTGATTAGAGTTACTATTTATGTTCTTGCAAACTATTAGTATATTTAGAAGTATGCAGTTGTGTTCCTATCAGGCTAGTATCGATGTCAATTGGGAAGATATAGGTTTTGTTGTTGTTTAATTTAATAGTCGGAGTATGTTGTGTAGTGGCAATTTTGTTATAACCTATGTATAGGGTAGCTAAAAGTAATGTTATTGTTTTATGATTATGCCAATTATTGATATTGACGACTTAGTAGTGGTGGTAATTGTTTGCATTACTTGTTGAAAGCCATGGTTAAAATGGAGGAAATTGTAACATGTTGTGCTGGTGTGAACCTTGGATAATTAACATGATGAAGGATTTTATCCTTAATGAATGTATATCTTAGAGTCTTATTTACGAATTCTATCTTTTGGCGATAATGTGTACTTGTTGGAGTTATTTATTAATTGAATAAGTTTCGATTGTCGAGATGTAAACGTATTGGTGGTATGAAATTTATAGGTTGATCATGTTGAAAGATTTGTTGAAATACTATGTTTTAAATTTAGAATATGATGTTACATGATATGATGGTCCGTGGGAATCATGTTGACGTAGTATTGGTTGGATTTCTTTTGATAACATCATAAACTCTATTTATAGTTATTGGGAAAGGTAATGAGAGAAAGAATTTGTTGTGTGGATTTTGATAAATCCTGATGGGCCTTCTCAATGAGTAAATAGTGAATATTGAAATCTTTAATGGTAAGTGTAGTGGAATATTAGATATGGTGGAATTTATGCAGAACTTATGTTTAAAATTTATATGGATTGGTTTGTTCGTATGCTCGTTGGGATGAGTTACCTTTTGGCCATGGCATTCCGTACTATGGGTATTAGAACGTTCCTACAGTAGTGTGAACGATTCCAAACTTGGGTTTAACTTTGAGTCTTGAAACTGTGGATGAAGAATGATTAACTCTGCAGTATAATGTGTTGGTTTTGGAATGATTTGTTTCGTGAAACAGCGTTGTTCATTTGTGTTTGCTAAGAAAGTTAGCTTAAGTGATGGCGGTGGGATCTACCCTAAAAGAGTGTATGGCTGTATTGCGCTCTAGCGTATGAATGAGTCATTTGTTGTACTATGAGTTAAATAAAATAAGTAAACCCAATGTAATGTCTTAGAAGCTTTTGACATGGAAGTATTTGTATTTCTATTTTGGTTAGAGTTGTGGTTGTTGTGTGAGTGTTTGAGAGTGTTTCTTAAAGATGATTCTTCTAATGGTGTCATAAATGATATTCGAGGTTGAAGCAGTTTTTCTGTTGGGAAGTGAGTCTCGCTTTCTTTTAAGAAAAAGAGATGGTTGTTGTGTGGAAGTGTTTGATGCCTTGATCGGTTTCCACTTTCTCAAATTTCTTGGCTTTGGTGGAATTAAGATGATCTTCTTTGGTACAAGTGAAACACATTTGTAAAAGGTTTATGTGGTGTTTCTCTTTTAAAATGGAGTTTCTCCCCGAGGTAAATCTCGGTGTTTCTATTTTAAGATGTTAAAAGTGGTTAATGTTGTAAAAGAGAATTGAGTTTTCCTCTGCGTTCTAGCTTGGGCAAAGCAAATGTTTGATCATTGGTTTTTCTAGAGTACAATTTAAGGTTGTACTTTTTTGGCCTTGTTCAGGGTGTGAAAGTTGGTGGTCGAGACCTTCTTAGAAAGAGAAATCGAGTGTGGGTGGGTATCAACCGGAGATCCTCGTTGGGACCAGGTGTTGATCATGATTGGTTTTAGAGTGAAGAGTAAAGGAAGGTTGTGTATGACTCAATTCAAACCTTCATGGAGAATTGTTTTGTTGATGTATTCCTCGGTAGGGTTGATTAAATTATTAGTGGACCACTTGGTGGTTGCTAGTAATTGCTTTTCCTTTTTGAAGTGTATTGGATCTTTTGTTGCTGGCCTATAAGCGAGTTGTGTCAACTAAAGTAGATTGTTCGGTTGTTAATGTTTTGCAGGTTTTAAGGACCCTGGTTATGAAATAGGCTTTTCCTTCCGATGGTATTGGTGGGTATTGGTCCTTTTATAAAAGGTCAATCTCTTGTAAGAGATAGGAGTCGGTGGTTGGGTTAATTTAGAGACTTTCTTAGAGTGATGTGTCTCACTTGGTTCGCGTCGTCTTGATTGCGACGAACTGTGGTAGAGAGGTTGAGAATTGGAATGTAGAGTTCCACGATCGGGTTGAAGAGAGAATTGGGAGTTGAGATTTCAGATGGATACCAGACTCACCGAAAAAGGGTGTCTTTGGTTTTAAAAGGGGATTGTTTGTGTTAGTGCCCAATGAAAGTTTAGTCTGATCTATGTCTTACCGTTTGCGGTAGTGGTGTGTTATGGTCTTTGTTGACCTATCTCTCGGATCTTTCTGAGTTGTTGCCTTGGGTGTGAGGTGTTTGCTAGAAGAGTAAAGTTCTGCGGAATTTTATTTGTGAGCTATCATTCGAGCCGTTGGTCTTCGAACCTAAGTGGCTTTAGTTAGAGAGAGAAGAGACCAGGGAGTTGAAGTCTCGCGGGTGCGAGCAATACCCATAGTTATTCTTTTCAGGTTTGAAGCGTGAAAACTTGGTTTCTTTCTTTTGATTGTTTGTGTAGTGGCGTGTCTTGGATTTGAGGTCGAATCCTATTAAGGGGGAGAGAATGTAACACTATGGAACATCACAATATAGTTTGCGGCATTACGGTACGAGGTTATATCGTGTTTTTGGGCCGTTTCTGGGTGTTTGGGCCTTTCCGGGGGAGTTTGGGCCTTTCCGGGGGAGTTTGTGCTTTGGGGGGGAAATAGTTTGGGCCGATGGTGGAGGTTCCTGGCCCATGTGGGGGAGGAGGGGGGCAGCAAACCCTACCCCCCATGCGCCCTAGACCCCATGCCCCCCCACTTCTTCCCTCCCCTAGCCGCCGACCTCCCCTCCCCCCTAACCGCACCCCTTTCCCCCACATGCCACCCCATCCCACTCCTCCCCACCTCTAGCCGGCCCTAGCACCACCTCTTGTAGCCCTCCATCTCGCTGTCCGGGAGCTCTCCATCCATGGGGAACCGGTGATTCCGGCATCCCGGTGTTTCGTCGTCGTTCGATTCTCCAAGAAGAGGTAATGAATCGCGGTTCTTTTGTGGTAGTCTAGGTGCTGCTAGATGGGGGAATCCATGCCTAGAACTCTCTTTTAGGTGTTGTGATTAGATGGGTTAAGTTGGATTCTAGATCTGTCTCGCGAGTGGCTCTCGGCCAGGTTTGACAGCCGGTGTTCGGACGTGTTTTTGAGGATTTTAGATTCGTGTTATGATCAGCCGGCTGGTACAAAAGTTGTAGGTAATTCAATTACCTTTAATTTGACACCAAAAATGTTAAATTCCGTTCAGTCGTTCAAAAGTTATGGCTGTTTTACCGAGCGCTGCCCAATATGTGACGCGATTGGTACAGTCTGTGATCGACTGTAGATTAGATGATTTTGGAAGCTGAATCAGTTTTCGCGAATACTTAGAAAAAGATGGGAAATTTCCTTAGGTTAGAGAAAATGTACTCGTTTACCTGATTTGGAGTTGTAGAACTCAAGTTATGCTTGTTGGAAGCCTGCTATCCCGGTGGACAGATTCTCTGTTTTTCGGGTTTTAGGGGCGGGTTGCGAAGTCGATGAAGTTGATTGTTTTTGTGTTGTTTTGTGGGCGTGTTTGTGAGTGTATTATACTTATGTGCAGGTGGTGTGACCCCGGGAGTGCCATCCACATCCCACTACTCCGTCTCGCGTGGTTGAAGGCAAGTGTATTGTGGTGAATATGGCTTGGTGGCATTTGAATTGATATAGATGCGATTCAATTTTATGATGTGTTTGCTTTACTATGAATTATTCTTGCAATTGATTAGATGCTTATGAAATGCTATGTTATGGTTGTGAGGATGATTATGTATCTAATTATGGCTATGCAATTGTTGAATTGAGTGCATATGCAAGTTTATTCATGTTTATGGCATGTGTGCATTCATAATGGAAGAGGCAACATATTTTGATGCCGGCCTCTGTGTTCTGTGAGACCCCGGATCGGCTATCCGAAATCTCCTGTGTATTTTCGTACTAGCCCCAGATCAGTAGCTAGTACACATAGTCACAGTGATACTTCATTGTCGAACATAACGAAAATTGTAATATAAATATTCAAGTACGGGCCACAGAGCCACTTATTACAATACTCGGTTCAACGACCGGAGACAAAACAGCGGAAAAAGAAAGCAAAACAAGCGAACGCCACAACGCCACAGGCGACGACTAGAGACGCAACTAGTTCTCCTGGCAATCCTCCTCGTACTCCTCCTGAAAGAACTTGCCCTCCACGGCTGCGTCTTGAAAATTCTCTGATGATGACAATGTTGATGTAGCACGTGAGTACAAAGGTACTCAGCAAGTCGGGGAATGTATGATCATGTGGGGCTTTCCAAAGGCAGCTTAATAGGGTTTGTTTGCATAAAGCCACATTTTATTAAACCATACTTAAGTAATAATTTTCACAAAGCACTTTTTAACAATTCTTTTTAACAATTGAATTATTTAATATTGTAGTGAGGTTCTATCCACCATCACTAATATAAAGGCTCTATCCGCCAGATTTTAAAAGATCAGGGTTAATCATGTGACTCCATCCGTCAAGTACAAAACAGGTTCTATCCACCTGGTTGGCTCTATCCGCCAAACAACATCCGAGAGTTCTAACCACTCCCGAATCCCAAAACAAAACACTTTTCAGTTTTTTTTTAAAAAAACAAAATCAAAGTCTACCAATATGAAAGCATTCTTCGCTTTGCCTTTGACCGTAGGCACGGCTATTCGAATAGTTTTAACTCTGCAGAGGTGTACAACTTTACCCACAAGACATGATCAACTCTTAATGCCAAGCTATTAACACACTTCCTTTGGTGTGCCGGCAGAGAGATCATGACAAGGCCGTTACAATGTATCTACCTAACTTGACCCACCCGCTGAGGTTTCACCGCTGTTAGGGTTCCATCCGCTTGATCTGAAGCCCCTCTTGCGCCGTGTGAGAAAACGACATTGCCTCTATCCGGCACTCACATTCAACCGAGTGGTGAGTCTAAGCTAGGCTTCTACAAATTAGTTGGCCAGGTCGTACCATTATAGACATGTGGTAGTACGGTTATGCTTAGAATGGACAATCACAAGCGTCGCTCCTTAAATGACTTGGGGCGGTACTTGCACAAGACAACTAGTGCTCCATCCGCACCCACCCGACAATCCAATCCGCCCAAGTCCAAACCATTTTCCTTTTCTTTTTATTTTAGAAAAACAGTACCATAATCGTAATAACAATTTCCAAATCACACTTGAAATCATAAATTTTGGGTAATCCCACCCATGGGTTGTTTTCATCGATAAAGATCCTAAGCAATTCTACCGTACTATGTAACAAAGGATACCATATAAGTATAAGCATGGTATAAGCAATGTCCTAGGGTTACAATGGACATGAGTAACAATGCCAAGGAGGAATCAACAATTTCGGCATAACTAGTACTTATATTTAACATATTTCATTAAACATAGCCATGCAACTTTGTAAACAATTTAAATCATTTCACAATCATGGGATCAAAATGCGTCAAGGAGACTTGCCTTCTATCGCGAGAAAGTCATCGTACGCGGGAAGTCCGGCGGCAGGATCGACGGTCACGTCAGCGTCCTCGGCTACGCGCAAATCGAGGCAATAAATAAATAACAGAAAATAAATAAAATCTAAAAATTACAAAAATAATACTGGCAGGTAGATCTTGATTTTAGATGAATTTAGAAATTAGAATGGAGTCAAACGGAGAAGTTATGAGCTTCCGAAGTTTGAATTTTGAAAAATTGGAAAATCAAGAATATTCCCTGGAATATGCCTTCGGTTGACTGGTCTGACTTTTGACTTTGACTGGTCTTATCTCTATGGAAAGTGGGCCCCACATGTCATTGACATGGGGGTTGTCTTCTTGCTTTGGCCTAGCCATGGCCATGGTTGGAGATGGAGAAGCTTGGGGGCTTGGAGGAGGCTGCTTGGCCGGCGGTGGGGCGGCCACGCGGGCGGCTGGCCGGCCGGCGTGGGCACGGGCCCAAGCCCACCCATTGGAGCTCTAAAACAGAGCTCACAACAAAAAAAAAACAATGCCCCAACTCAAAAATCCGATTTTTAGCTCATTCTCGCACGGATTTGGACCAAACAAAGCATGGGATCTCTAGATTACAACCTTAGGAATACATAGGAGGAAAGAATTGAGTTGATTCTCACCAGAGGCGATGAATTTCGCGACGAACGAAGCTCCGGCCAAAAGAACAAAAACTCAAAATTCGCCTCCAAACTTTGATGCAACCTAAAATTGATTGTTGGGTTAGACTCTAGACTCAATCACGGTCACAAGGAAACAAGTGGCACGAAGAATGGCTCACCGGAGAGAGATCTACAACCAAGAATGTGAAGAACACCGAAAAACGGCGAACCAACGTTGGTTTTCTTGATCTCGCGGGCAAACGAATGAGAGAGGCAAAGAGTGGATCATACTACCGGAAAGAGCACTTGTACACGGAGAGAATGGAAGTGGAAACGCACGCATTGATGAAGAAACGCTCGAGTTATGAGCATTTAAGTCCATTTCGGTTTTTGGCCGTTCGTGCGAATTCCGGCGAGATTGACGACTCATCAAGGTGGGGAATGGCAAGAGGTCGTCGATACGGATCCAACGGAACCAGCGCTTTGCGATTTGGTGTTGATTTGAGGGAGATATGAACGTTTGAACCAAGCCCTAGCCATTGGAGAGAGCTTGAGCCTTCTCTGTTGTTTGCCATGTCCAAAGGTAGAAGAAAGAGTACTATTCACTGCCACGTGGCACTCTCCCATTGGTCCTCCTTTATGCAAATAATCCGCCCTAGAGAAAAATTAGGAAAAATGGCCTAAAAATTCCGAAAAAATTCCTAGAGCCATTTTAGAATATTTGGGACCCAATAAAATTGGTTCCGCTGAATTTGGATGATTTTTGGGGAATTAAATATTCGGGCACGGATCGCAGGCATTAAACAAAAGCCGCGCGAGATAAAATAGGAACGGAGGTCCGAAAATCCGGGGAATGATTCCTAAAATCATTTTGGAATATTTGGAACACAATTGAAGTGGTTTGGGGATTTTTGGAGCATTTTTGGACTCGGGTGAAATTTAGTCTGCGTGAGGCAGAAAAATTCGATTTTTCGACCGGAGGGGAATTAAATCCCGATTTTGGATAGGAATGGATGCCAGGTTAATATAAACACCAAAGAAACTCCAAATTTTTGAATTTACTTTATTTAAATTAGGTTTTTCTCCAGAAGGCGAAAATGAGGATGCTACATGTTCACACGTAGTGAACATGAAAGACATACGTCGTAGTCCCATCCATAGTGGGGAATGGGAGCGAGTCAGTAAGAGTAGGCACCCTCCACGAGATGGAAGGGAAAGAGGGTGCACACCGATGGGTGTGCACTTGGAAATACCAGTATGTGTTAAGCAAAGAGACATGTGCATTGCATTGCATGGATGAAAAAGTTGATGAAGATGTTTTATGATATGTTAATGAAGATGTTTCATGTGATGTTAGTGATGATGCTAATGAATACTGTTATTGTTTTATTCCATTGCAATACACTTTGCTGAGTGATAAACTCACGCTTGTTGCTTAATGTTTTTTTAGATACCTTGAGTTCGGCTTTTGGGAAAGGGAGCTAGACACACGCCTTCACTTGGCATCACCCGAATAGAAAATCTCATACCCATTCGATAGTTGTGATGGATTACTTTATTGAACTAGATCTGGTTTATGACGTATCATTTGCTATGATTAATTGTTCCTTCCGTATTGGTATATGAAACGTTTAAGGTTATAGTCTTGGCTTGATTTGATGCTGAAATTATTGTTATTCATGCTATGGATGTCCTCTAGTTTGCCATTGTGTTATGATGTTATAATTATTGCTTCAAACCATGAAAAAGAATAAAATATATGCTGCCGAAATTTGGTTTAAACTATTAGCGTAGGTGTAACACCCCAAAATTTTGCTTTTCTTAAATTCATGTGTGATTTGGCACTTTGGTGAATTTTTGGAATTTTCTGGAATTTATTTGGATTTATTTGGAATTTATTTGAATTTATTCCATTTTGAAATAATTAAAGAATTTAACTTTGCAAATAAAATTTTGCTGAAAATATTTTATTTGAGTCCAAAATGTTCCAAAATATTTTCCAGAATTTTTCCAGAATTTTTCTGATTTATTTGCTATTTTTCCGGATTTATTTGAATTATTTACGAATTATCGAATTATTTAATCACTGGAAATTAGAGAGTGGGTTTGTACTGTTCGTTCGACCGAGCCCGAGCCGGACTCGAGTTCGAGTCCGACTCGAACACATCTGCATGGCCGCGTCCGGCGGACGATCCGGCCGAAAGCCTAAGCGTGGATCGTTGGATCAGGATCCAACGGCCCACGATGATTCCTGCAAGCCACGTGCGCCGCACCGCACTAACCCAGAGACCCGCCAATCCCAGCCATTGGATTTGGATCCAACGGTCAGGATCAACCCGTACCGGTTCGAGCCGTATCCGGTCCGGATCTGGTTCCGTCCGCGCGATCATAGCCGTTGGTTGCGCCACGTGTACGGCCCGGATTGCATCTTCCCCGTCCGAATCGCCGTCGGACTCCGCCGCCGTGTGGGCCTAGGGTTTCGCCTTTTGCGCGAACGCCGATGGTATTTAATGCCCGGGACATGCCCCGAGGATCGCCTTGACCTCACGCGCGTTTTGCCCTAGCCGCCGCCACCCGTAGCGCCCTGCCGTGGCCGTGATTGGTCGTCGTAGTTGCGTGAAGCACCACCACGGTTTTTGCTTCGCCCCGCCGTCGTCCGCCGTCCTCCGCCGTGTTGGAGCCCAGATCCGGAACCCCCAGGTCGAGCCGCGTCCGTGGAGATAACTCACCTCGCCGGAGAAGACCTCAAACGCCGTCGCCGGTGTCGCCTTCACCGACTCGATCCTGCCAACGCCGCGTCACCATCGCCGTCGCAAGCTCGTCGGTAGTTCGATCCCGATCGCACGCACGAGGTGAGGCCACGTAACCCCCTTACTGTTTCTACGCTATATCTGCTAGCAGCCGTTAGATCTAGATCTAACGGTTTAGATCTCGCCACGTAGCCATAGTAGTAACGAACCAGATTAGATCTGGACCGTTGGATCAAGATCCAATGGCCCACGTTAGCCACGTCACGCAGCGAAATCACGTTGCGGCATCCAGATCAATCTCGGTAGTTGGATTTAGATTCAACGCCGCGAGATCGTGCCACGTAGCCCAGCCGTCGCACCGTGCGCGTGTGAGCACGCCACTGACATGCGGGGCCCGCATGTCAGCGACTGTGGCGTGCGCCGAGCGCACCGTAGACCCACCGGGCCCATAGATCGGGTCCATGGGCCAGACACGTGGCGACACGGGTGGTGCCGCGTGGCATGATGACGTCATCTTTGGCGCCATCATGGGGATCGGCCGGTCTTGGCGTCGGCGATCTTGGCGTGGACCAATCAGGAGCTGACACGTGTCACGCTGACGCAATAAAATAATTTCCGAAAAAAGAAAATGATTTATTAATTCCAATTATTGATTTGAGAATTTGTTTCAAACTTCAAACGCTTATAACTTTTGCATTTTAACTCCGATTTGAGTGATTCAAATTTCTAAATTTGTATAAAATTGTGATCTACCTAATGATGAATTTTATTTAATTTTTGGACTAAAGTTTTTCTCTGTAATCTTATTTAATTGATTACTTAAACTTCAAAATGCTATAACTTTTGCGTTTCAACTCCGAAATTGACGATTCCAGTTTCTAAAAATTCATAAAATTATGCTCTATCTGTTTGTGGACTTTATTTGGTTGTTTGGACACTTTTTGTCTACTGTTATTTATTATTTGCTATTTGCACGCTTTACGAGTAGACGTTGAAGTGCCCGAAGGCTTCGAAGGAGAAGTGTTGACCTAGGAGCCAGCTCAGGACCAAGAACAAGTACTCTTTGAAGGCAAGTTGTGCTTTGACCATGTTGATCCCAATTTCAAATTAATTCGATTTAAAACTATTGCATGCTAGTTTAATTAGAAAATACTTTATTTAAATTATGGGAATTAGATAAATGCCTAATTGCTGTATGACACCTTGGTTAATTAAATATGTGCCATGACCCTTGTCACCCTAGTTGTGGTTTACTAGTTGGACATTACTAAATTGCCAACCTGGGAATTTAGACCGTTGTAGTATAATGCTTAGACCTGCTACGTGCTCATGACATGATTTTTGGACAATCAAATGTTAATATTGACTTAATGATATAATGAACCTGTTTTGGAAAGGTATTGTAACACCCCGGCATTTAATATGCCCGAATGCTACCAAACATAAGCTAAACAACAACTAAATATCACATTTAAACATAAATTCCAGCAAAGGTACATATGCTAAAAACCGATATTTCGGCAGCATCTCCTTTGTTTTTCCATGAATTAACACAATATCAATATCATGGCAAGATATATCATAGCACACGACATCTAAAACATCAACATAAATGGATGTATCATCAAACTACGCCAATAATACCACGCTCAACCACTTCATAAACTATAACGAAGCAAATAAGGGATCACAAGCATGCTAGATTAAACCATACATTAACTTTATGGCACAACTCTTAAAATCATGTCTCCAAGTGATTAATCATAGACTATGATGGTGGAGCTACGTGTAGAAGTGTAGCTAAACCCCTTTTTCCCGCATGCCGATCTCAAAGTACCTAAAAACAACATAAAACACAAGCGTGAGTTCGAAACTCAGCAAGCATATTGTAATGGACAACAAGATCATTTACAAGACAATAATACCTCACATCACATATAACATCTCATACTTGAGCACATAACAACATCATCATCATTAAAAAAAAATGTATTGCAATGCAATGTTATGCTCATATCTCCATGGAAACTCATACCGGTATGGTTGAGTACACACCCGTCGGTGTGCACCCTCTCCCCCCTTCCATCCCGAAGATGGAGGGTGCCTACTCCTCACTTCCACAACCCACGGTAGATGGAATCACGATGTAGGACTTACTCTAATGGCTCTCCGGATTAGTCATAACTTTCTCACCGACCTTCCCGGATTAGTTAATGACTTTCTCACCGCCCGGGCCATGTAACATGTCATGCATGCAACTATGCCAATTATCATATTTCACATGTACATAAAACATATGGCAACTCATCATGACAAATATAAACACATGGCATCGAACCATGATAATCATACTCAATATTTCATTGGAAAACAGCAAGCATGGCAAGTGAGCATAGCAAGTGTTCAATCTTTCACCCAATATCAACAAACAACCTACAATCCGCTATACATTACAACACACTTGCCTCAACCGCGGGCGACGGATTTGTGGGACGTAGAGGGCACTCCCGGTGTTACACCACCTGCACATAGGCATCACACACTCACAATAATGCCTGCAAAATAGTACACAAATCCCCATCTAACCCGACATTGCCCACTACTTGCAAACCTAAAAACAGAGGTTCTGTCCCGGCGGGACAACAGCCTTGCAAAGGTCATAACTTGAGTTCTGGGACTCCAAATCGATTAAACGAGTACACCACTGCGAAGCTTAGGAAATTTCCTACCTTTTTCTAGTTATACGGAAAGACTGATTCGGACTCTAAAATTGTTTAATCTACAGATTACTACGATCTGTTCCAATCGCGTCACAGATTTTAACACGCTCGGTAAAATGGCCATAACTTTCAAACTGCTGATCGTATTTTAACGTGCTTTATGTCCACAGAAAGATAATTAAATTATCTACAACTTCTTTTAAGTCCGTACGGACAGATTCGGATTCTAAATCGACGAAAACTCGAACCCTAGCCCGACTGCTCAATCTGCCCGAAAACAGAAACGTGGCAACGTCTAGATCTAACCCAAAGAACTCCAATCCAGCACCACCAATTGATCTAAAAACTTTATAATCACCCTAAGAACAGTACCTAGATAAATTCCAAGGATCCCCATGATCGTACCTTTGCCCAACGAACGAATCTCCAATAGATCTCCTCGCGGATCGCTCCTCGCTCCACGCTCCTCGCTCCTCGCTCCTCGCTCCTCGCTCCTCGCTCCAACGGATGGATCCACAAGGTGCAGAGGTGTGGAGACCACCCTAGGGCAGCAAGGGGGTGGAGGAGAGGTGGTGGAGAGGTGGGGAGCAATGGGGCAAAGGGGGAGGTGGAGGCGCACAAGAGGGAGAGGGAGAGGGGGTGGCGGCTAGGGCTTAGGAGGAGGGGGAGGTGGGCGCCCAAGGGCAGGGGAGCACGCCCAAAGGTTGGTGGGGAGCCCTTTTACCAGCCCCACACCCAATCCTAGTCCGTTACGGAGACCTACTCCATCCCACTAAAGCCCACCAAGGCCCAAACTCCAGGAAGGCCCAAAACCCGAAGCATGGAAAAGCTATTAACCTCCATATCCTATAGTTTTAACCTTAATTCCACATCTCATAATGTTATTAACCTTATCATGCACGTTAAATAAGGTTCACGACACTCGTGGCGACATAACACTTCAACCGCCCAAAACGCGAGAAAACCCTAAGCCGAAAGGTTTATTCTCTAGTTTCACCTTCTATAACGTCACACCAAACCATAGTGTCACATTCTTCCCCCTTCAACGAGGATTAGGCCTCGAATCCGAAGGGCATCAAAAACAACAACAAAGTCCCCAAGGGACAAAAGGCTTCTCTGTAGCACAAAACATTCGCTGCTTGACTAGAACCAGGAAACAAGCGACAAGCGAGTTCCCAAAACCAACACTTAAAGAAAAAGTGTTGATCTAGCTCAACTAAGGGCAACCGCTCCACAGTTCAATTTTCAATTCAAATCCCAAAGCGGAATCTGCGTTTCAACCTCGAAGGGCTTCAACAACCCAAAGCGCTCGAATCCTCACGACAAACACCTCACCCTTCTATCACAACCTACGACTACACCTTTGCAATAAACTCAACATGACATAATCAAAGGAAGTCACAATTCCTTTAACGACCTCTCTTCATTCCCGAAAGTTTCCATCGAGGGAATAACTCATTAAGGCACACTAGCCCTTCCGATACACGATCATACTAACATTTTATTCCATCCTTTCCCAGGCAAGACTCAAACCCAAAAACAACTAGTGAAGACAACTGCTCACGACAGGGCAATTATCACCGATCTACCGTCAACTTCACTTCCACCCATCACTACTCTTAGTAAAGGTTAAACCCATACATCATCAACCTCCATCACAAACCACCCTTATACCACTAAGGTTCGACACCTAGCCCAAGCTAGGATCGAAAACCTTACCAAACCACAATTGGTTCCTTTCTTAAGAGGGTCTCGCCCTCACACAAAAACACTTAGCTATCAAGCCCAAGTGTACACACAACAACTCAAACCCAAAGCGTTAACAACCATTTTGGAAAGAATTCGGCAACATCAAGCCAAAACACAAAGGAAGCATAAATCCCCTACATCACAACCAACATACGAAATTGTTCATTGCTTCTTTTCATACTAGAAAGCAAGGAAATCTCGTTTCATGACATAAATGCACACTCTTCAGAGCACTCCGGATTAGTCATATCTCCATATATGACTTTCTCGACACTGGCTCAACGACTCTTTTATCATTTAACATGTAAAAGCGATGTCATGTTTACTTTTCACCATTCCCTCATCATGTAACCACACTACAGAATAGTCATTCACATGATGACTTACGCCTCATTATCATATGAATAAATCTCGAATAACATCGAGAGTTGCGCTAATTCATATAAACTATGACGGCAACATCGTTAATCAACAAAACACCACATCGTGTGAAAACCCATCTTCGATTTAACACTAGCTTTGCAACACCTCGCCAAAATCAAACTCAACCCTTTGGAGCGAACATCGACTCCAAAATCAAACATCCGAACACAAGCGCCATAAATTTTTATCAAAAGAGAGGAAACTCAATCCAAAAAGAAAACTCTTCACTAACCAAATTCACTTATGAAACATTCATAAAAATCCAGACTTGTAAAACACCCGCACAGCAGACACATTTTCCAAATGACTCCAACTCTAGTAAAATAGAGTTACACATCAAGGGCTTAACTCAAACGTTTCCAACCCAACCCTGTATGACCATCAGATTAATTTTAAAAAAAATTCCAAAGACAAATCGGTCACGAGCAAAAGGCGCGATCCACTCAAAAACTTTTGGATGTAAACTCAAACTCACAACACGAACTAAACAAATTCGCCAAAACCAAAGGTCGACACCAACCACTACGAGTTTTGGGAAACTCGAAACTCAACATAAGGAACACCTCAACCGAAAGCATTCAACCGAGATGGCAAACAACCAAACCAGTTTCAAAGGTTTTTAGATAACAGCTCAGCATGAAAGGAACCATCTCTAGTACTCCACTACGCTTTCCATTAAAGACTTCAATAATCACTATTTACTATCTGAGGAGCCCCAACACAATTCAACCGAAAGTTTCACAACAAATTCTTCCTCTAGTTACTATTCCCAACATTTTTTATTAAGGGTTTATGATGCTTATCAAAAAGGCACCCAACCAAGACTATAATGACATGATCCCCACGGCTCACCGAATCATAATACATCTTATTCTAAATATGAAACATAGTACTTCCACAAATCTTTCAGCAAGATCAACCTATAAATTTCATACCACCTATATATTCACGTCTCGACAACCGAACCTTATTCAGTTAAACAACGACTTCAACATGTAAATATTATCTCTACAAGACAAAGTTCATAACTAGGATTCCAAGGCATACATTCATTAAGGATGAAATTGTACATCATGTTAATTATCCAAAGCTCACTCCATCGCAACATGTTAAAATTTTCCTCTATTTTAACCATGGTTTTCCAACGAATAATCTAAACAGTTACAAATATACGCCACGCAAGGCGAAACTTATTAAGAGAGAAATAACTACAGCGGAAAAAGCAAGATAACATCGTGGCGCCATCCAGTATACCACATGCAACTGACTGGGCTCGCTCCCTAGTTAGACGGATCTTCTGGGAGCTCCTCCTCCAAAGCTGGTGTAGACTCCTCTTCAACTGGTGTTGTATTGTGGCAACTGTGGTCGTTGGTGAGTACCGGGACTAGGTTGGGAGAACCGAGGTCCAGAGCGGTCGAGGATGCCGACGAGATGGTTGGGCTCAAACCAGGTTCACTTGGACGTCATGGAAATGGACTTGAGGTGGCTCAAGGTTTCCGGTTCGGGTTGGAGGCTCGAAGAGGAGGAAAGCTGAGCGGTCAAGTCCGCGGATGAAGGCCCGTTGCATCGGAGTTGACCGGGTTTTGTGTAAAACCCATGTATGGCCAATGTGGCCCATGTAAAGCCCATGTGTGGGTTGAAATGAGAGGGTTAATCCTAGCCCTTGGTGGAGTGCCCTAGGGTTTGGGACTCATCCAAGGGTGGTAGGTGGCCCTAGAGTAGTATAAATAGAGGGGGAGGGGTGTCCTCCCTCACTTGAAGGTTTGAGTTGCTCCTTTGAGCTTTGCCCACATGAAGTGAGGCTTTGTAAACCTTCCAACCAGAAAATACAAAGATTTTCTTTACTTTTTGTGAATTTAAATTCCGCATTTACATTATGTCTTTACTTTACATAATTTAAATTCAGCATTTACTTTCCCGCATGTAAATTCTACTTAATTTACTTTCTATCAATTTGTATTGGCTCCTCTCCTTCTTCCTGCTGTTGTTCTTGGAGGTCTGGAGGGTGCTCATTTGGTTTTACCTCGTTCTTGCAGCCTAGGATCGACTAGCGATCAAGTGTCGATCAAGATGGCAAATCTGTCCTGAACTTGTTCTTCGGCGCAGCTTGATCAGTCTTTGATTTTTAGAAAAATATAGAAAAATCTTTCTTGATTGATTCTTGTTGGAGAAGGTGCTTGACTCATATACCAATCTGTGGAAAAATTTTGGAGTCCACTGGATGCACCATTTGGGAGCTGTGAGGTGAAAACCGAGCCCCAAATTTCCTGATTGAAAATCCTGACTGTTCGTAGTTCTTGATTTTTCCTGTTTTTTGTAGAAGGTGTTTGGTGGTGATTTTTGGTGGAGTGCTTCACGACTCAACAGCTCACAGGCTGAAAAATTCCCAAATTTTTGGAGCAACAGAAGTCCACCATCCACCTGCTCTAATTGAGGACAATTCCTGAAAATCTGCTTTTGCTTTTCTAAAAAGAGGCTTTTGTGTTTTGGCTTGATCTCTTTTAGAAAAGAAGTATTTGAATTGATTCCTCCTTGCTTTGGACACTTGACAACCAGAATTTGTGATTTAAATATCCCTCACATGATTCATGGTTCCTATCCATGTAAGCTAGGGATACACATAGTTGTCAAGTCGTTCCGATTTTTGTGGGTTTCGCGATTTTAAGGAGCATCGGTTTTCTTTGCGGGATTGTTTGGAGTACGTTGAGTAGGGGATATTTTTATTTGGGATCATTCACCCCCCCTCTGATCGCCATCTCGGTCTTTCAATTGAAGGACCATGTGGAGGTCCATCCATGTTTGTGATGAGTATTTGACTTTATTTGAGCAAGGTGTGCTCAGGCTTGAGTTTGATTTGACTCGGTATTGCATGTTTCAATTAATGATAATTGTGGACTAACATGCAGGAAGAAAAGGTATGTGCATTGTGGTATGTGCAAAATGGTTTGTTCCTTGTGGTACAGGTTCTTGAGGCAGCTATGGTCGTTGGTGAGTACCGGGACTAGGTTGGGAGAACCGAGGTCCAGAGCGGTCGAGGATGCCGACGAGATGGTTGGGCTCAAACCAGGTTCACTTGGACGTCATGGAAATGGACTTGAGGTGGCTCAAGGTTTCCGGTTCGGGTTGGAGGCTCGAAGAGGAGGAAACTGAGCGGTCAAGTCCGGCGGATGAAGGCCCGTTGCATCGGGTTGACCGGGTTTTGTGTAAAACCCATGTATGGCCAATGTGGCCCATGTAAAGCCCATGTGTGGGTTGAAATGAGAGGGTTAATCCTAGCCCTTGGTGGAGTGCCCTAGGGTTTGGGACTCATCCAAGGGTGGTAGGTGGCCCTAGAGTAGTATAAATAGAGGGGGAGGGGTGTCCTCCCTCACTTGAAGGTTTGAGTTGCTCCTTTGAGCTTTGCCCACATGAAGTGAGGCTTTGTAAACCTTCCAACCAGAAAATACAAAGATTTTCTTTACTTTTTTGTGAATTTAAATTCCGCATTTACATTATGTCTTTACTTTACGCAATTTAAATTCAGCATTTACTTTCCCGCATGTAAATTCTACTTAATTTACTTTCTCGCAATTTGGATTTGCTCCTCTCCTTCTAAATGCTGTTGATCAAGGAGGTCTTGAGGGTGCTCATTTGGTTTTACATCTTTCTTGCACCCTAGGATAGACTAGAGATCAAGTTTCTATCAAGATTGCAAATCTGTCCTGAACTTGTTCTTCGCGCAGCAGTCAGTCTTTGATTTTAGAAAAATATAGAAAAATCTTTCTTGATTGATTCTTGTTGGAGAAGGTGCTTGACTCATATACCAATCTGTGGAAAAATTTTGGAGTCCACTGGATGCACCATTTGGGAGCTGTGAGGTGAAAACCGAGCCCCAAATTTCCTGATTGAAAATCCTGACTGTTCGTAGTTCTTGATTTTTCCTGTTTTTTGTAGAAGGTGTTTGGTGGTGATTTTTGGTGGAGTGCTTCACGACTCAACAGCTCACAGGCTGAAAAATTCCCAAATTTTTGGAGCAACAGAAGTCCACCATCCACCTGCTCTAATTGAGGACAATTCCTGAAAATCTGCTTTTGCTTTTCTAAAAGAGGCTTTTGTGTTTTGGCTTGATCTCTTTTAGAAAAGAAGTATTTGAATTGATTCCTCCTTGCTTTGGACACTTGACAACCAGAATTTGTGATTTAAATATCCCTCACATGATTCATGGTTCCTATCCATGTAAGCTAAGGGATACACATAGTTGTCAAGTCGTTCCGATTTTTGTGGGTTTCGCGATTTTAAGGAGCATCGGTTTTCTTCTTGGGATTGTTTGGAGTACGTTGAGTAGGGGATAATTTTATTTGGGATCATTCACCCCCCCTCTGATCGCCATCTCGGTCTTTCAATTGGTATCAGAGCCGGTTTTGCTCTTTCATAGATCTTGACCGGTCTCAAGAGCCATGGCGACGGACAAGTACTCAACTAAGCCTACAATTTTTTTTGGAGTTGATTATCCGTTACGAAAGTTCGGATGGAGACATACATCACTGCCCAGGGCTTTTCTTTATGGCAGAAGGTGAAGCACCCGTATGAGGTTCGGCCGATGAGAACGTCAACGCCGCAAACATGGTCGACGTTGAGGCAAACGCTAAGGCCAAGAACCTCCTCATCTGGGGACTTAGCCGCGGTGAGTATGATCGCGTCTCTCACCTACGATCGGCTCACGAGATCTGGGTGACCCTCAATGCTTACCATGAGGGCACCACTCGAGATCAAGTCCGTGAGACAGGATCAATTTAAGCGTGACTACAACAAGTTTGAGCAACGCCTGGTGAGAGCCTTGATGAGTGCTTTGCTCGTTTTGCAAAGATTCTCGGCAATCTTCGGTCGATGGGTTGTTCATACAGCGGTCGGAGAATGCGAGGCATTTTCTTGAGCACTCGATCTAAGGATTTGGGAGATGAAGGTAACCACCATCACGGACCATACGGACTTGTCGACCTTGACTCTTGACGGGTTGTATTCCCGCCTCAAGACTCATGAGCTCGACATCGTCACTCGCAGGACGAAGTCCCAAACGATGGCATTGGTTACCGATCCCACTTTGGGTCTTCCTCTTGGACCCCCTCTTGACTTCTCTTCTGGTTTTCTCTCCCGCTCTTTGCGGCGTAGCGATGACATTCTGGAACAATTTCGGAAAGGCGAGCTTGCTCTTGTCGCTCGAAAATTTTCGAACATTTACAAAAGGGTGAGAGATAGAAAGAGGAGTGGCAAGTTCACTTGCTTTGAGTGTGGTGGCCCCAACCACATTCGGGCAAACTGCCCCAAGCTGGAGAAGGGCAATTATGAACAAGGCGGTGCGGGTAAGAACGACTACATCAACAAGAACCGCAACAAGAAGCCTCCATTTCATGGCCGGCGCAAGAGAAGAAACACCGCAAGTTCGCCAAGGGCAAGAAGCTCTTTCACCGCGTCCTTGCCGCGCTCGGCGACCTTGACCTCTCCGACACGGAGACATGGAGCGGCAGGGCGAGGATGAACCGCAAGAGAAGGTGAAGGGCGGCGATGACTTCTCCGGCATGTGCTTCATGGCCTCCAATGCCATGGAAGTACCCGACACCGAGCTGTACAGCGACACGGAGGAGGTACCTTCTTATGACCAGCTCCATGATGCTTTTATCAAACTAGGAAAATTTCATTCCAAGTCTAGAGCTAAGTGTGTTGATCTAGAGAAGGAAGTAGGTACCTTATCTCGGGAGTTAGCTTCACTTAGATCTTGTTCCTCCCGAGACTCTGATAGCTGTACTTTGTGTGATGCTTTGCTTGTGGAGTTGGAGAATCTAAGGACTCTACATGATAGTGTGCTTTCTGATCTTGAGTCACTTAGGTCGAAGGATGCTAGCACATGTCCAGTAGCTTCTATTCCTGTTGATGCTAGTTCTCTTCACACTCACACAAATGCTTCATGTGCTAATTGCCCTAAGCTTCTCGCTGAAATTGATGCCATGAGTTGTCACCTTAGGAAGCTATCTGCTAGAAATGATGAACTTGAAAAGCATGCTTCTAAGGACCCAATCAGCTCATGTGAGGGCTGTATGCAACTAAAAAATGCTTATGATGACTTGGTGCTTGAAAACTCAAAATATGCTAAAGATCTACTAGCTAAGTCACAAAATGGTTGCATGCTGTGTGTTGGGGTAGCAGAGGACATGAATCAAATTCATGTAGAGCTTAGGAAGAAGCTCAAAGCCCAGGTGGGTAGGATTAGAGACTCTCCATGTGTTTCTTAAGTAGTCCCTCAAGATTGAGGCTGCTCTTTATAGGGAGAGATTTGATCGTTTAGTTCGCTCTTCTCCATCGGCTCTTCCCCTGCTACTCCTTCCCTTGCTCTTCTTGTGCCTCACTTTTTCAAGAGTGTCGATTACCTTATGAGCACTCTCGAGAAGTTTGTTGGAGGTAAGAAGAAGCTCAATCTTATCCTAGATCAGTCCAAGATTAGCGAGATTCAATCAAGGTCTAGGGTTTGATGCCTTGGAGCATACAGGCGCATCCGCCCCACTGTTGTGCGTGCCTCCAAGAGCGGAGAGATAGTGAGTGGCTCCACAAGTGAGCACCACTGTGTTTAGATCAGCAGGGATTGTCCACGGGGCGTCGGCGAGAAGGGTGCTTCTCATGCTACTTCACCCCCAAGGCGAAGTATACATGCACCTTACATCGAAGGATGGACATATAGCTGATTCTACCTTGACAGCGTCAAGATTTCTCGGCGTGGCGTGTCCATGCTCTTAGGGGTATTCAGGGTCATCCCGGACTCGAGTGCGCCTAAGGCACCTACGGCTTTTAGACAGGATAAACAAGCTAGAGAGTCTCCTGTTTTTGGACAGCGCATGGGGCTTGGTTTTGAGCTTCTACTTAGTTTTCGCCCCAGGTCCCGAAGTCGATCTTTCCGCCGTCCTCTTGATATTCCTCGTTTTTCCCATCGAGGTAGATATCGGCGGCGTGAGTTTGCTTTCCCCGGGAGGTCTGCGGCGACAGACGGGATGGTCCGGCCTTTGCACCTCGGCGGACCAACCGGCATTGCTCCCAGGCGATCCTCTTGGGCGAGTCTGATTTTGTGAGAGTCGAGTCACGGAGAGGTGCGGATTGCATTCTTCTACTCCGTTGTTGTTTCGTCTTGCCTGATTGACTCGATGTTGGGTTCCTAGATACACTTGCGATCTATCACAGTGCTTGAGACATCTGCTTTTCACTCTCTTTGATTCAGTCCGTGGGGCGAGGAAGGAAGGAGGTTTGGATCGTAGACTCGGCTGTTCTCGCCACATGACCGGAGACTCCCGTTGGTTTTCTTCCCTGGACCGAGATCCGGTGATGAGGTAATCACCTTTGGGGATCTTTGCGTCGGGTAGAGTCATTGCTAAAGGTACCGTCTGCATTAACGATCATTTCATTCTTAAGGGCGTTGCCTTAGTCGATAAGCTGCATTTCAACTTGCTTTGTCTCTCGGCTTCTTGATGGCGATTTCGAGGTCAATTTTAAGAGGAGCTCTTGTAGGATCCTCGATTCTTCCTGGGAGTTTGTTTGCGGGATTTCTCGTTTTGGGAGAGTCTTTCGTGCTGATTTTTCTTTTCCTCTAGAGACTCTCTCCATTGCCTTATTGCTTCTGAGTCCCGTGATCTCTCCTTTTGGCATAGGAGACTTGGTCACATTGGCTTTGATCATTTGACTCGAGTTAGCGGCCATGATCTCATTCGTGGCCTGCCTAAACTCAAGATGGTCAAAGATGTTGTATGTTCTCCTTGCCGACATGGCAAGATGGTTGTTGCCTCCCATCCTCCAGTCACCCGAGTGATGACTGATGCACCAGGACAGCTGCTACACATGGACACTGTTGGTCCAGCTCGAGTGCAGTCAGCAGGTGGGAAGTGGTATATTCTTGTCATTGTCGATGATTTTTCGAGGTACTCTTGGGTGTTTTTCATGGCCTCGAAGGATGAGTCTTTTTCACACTTCAGGGTTTGGTCCGTAGGTTGTCTGTTGAGCTCCCGGTGCCTTACGAGCGATCCGCAGTGACAATGGCACGGAGTTCAAGACCTCCTACTGTCGCAGCTGCTGTGAGGAGTTAGGCTGAGAGCATCAGTTCTCCTCTCCATCCGTCCCTCAAGAAATGGCGTAGTGGAAAGGAAGAAACAGGACCCTGGTTGAGATGGCCGGGACGATGCTAGATGAGTACAATACTCCTAGGAAGTTTTGGGCTGAGGTCAGTAGCTACGGCATGCCATGTTGCCATGAGTTTTTCTTAGGGCACACTTGCATTGCACTTCTTATGAGTTGAGATATGGGCGAAAGCCTAGTGTATCTCATTTTAGTGTTTTTGGTTGCAAGTGCTTCTTCTTGAAGTCCAGGAACCTAGATAAGTTCGAGTCACGTTAGCGATGGGATCTTTACGGGTTACTCGACTTACGCCTGTAGCTATAGGATTTGGGTCGTAGATTTGGGTAGGATCATAGAGACCTGCGAGGTGACTTTTGATGAGGCTAGCCCGGTGCTAGACCAGGACATTTGAGGCTCTTCTCCTCTTTCCCAGTCTATCTTCTCAGAGGAAGTTGATAGCGGAGATGAAGGCGCCTTGCCTGATCCAACACCATTCCTGCTCCCGAGGTGCCTCCCATTTCCCATATCTGCACCTCGGGGAGATCAGCCCTTACCCTCGAGACTCTTCGGCGGCTAGTGGCTCTGTTCCTACTTCTCCCACGCGAGGAGTAGAGGTCATACATACGGACCTCCCGCCACATTCAGCGAGGCTCATCCACCGACTGCATCATTGGAGATCTGTTTGAGCGAGTCACTCGCTTCTAAGTCAGTTTGTCCACTTTCTGCCTTCACTCTGCTTTTGTTGCCTCTTTTGAGCCGAAGGATGTTTCTCATGCATTATCGATGAATCTTGGATTAATGCTATGCATGAGGAACTTGAAAACTTCGAGAGGAACAAAGTTTGGAAGCTTGTCGAGCCCCTTCCGGTCACAATATCATTGGGACCAAATGGGTGTTCAAAAACAAGCGAGTGAGGATGGGGTTGTAGTTCAAACAAGGCTAGGTTAGTCGCTCGGGGTTTCTCTCAGGTCGAGGTCTCGACTTGAGGAGACTTTTGCCTCGTAGCTAGACTCGAGGCCATCAGGATCCTGCTCGCATTCGCGGCATCCAAGGGCTTCAAGCTTTTTCAAATGGATGTCAAGAGTGCATTCCTCAAGGGCTTCATTGTAGAAGAGGTGTTTGTCGGACAACCTCCAGGAGTTGTGAACCCCAAGTACCCAAACCATGTCTTCAAGCTTTCCAAAGCTTTGTATGGACTTAAGCAAGCTCCACGAGCTTGGTATGAGAGGCTTAAGTCCTACCTCTTGAGTCATGGTTTTCCTATGGGTCAAGTGGACAAGACTCTGTTGTCGAGACATTACGATTCGGACTTTCTCCTAGTCCAAATCTATGTCGACGACATCATTTTCGGTGGTTCCTCGCAGTCGCTCGTTACTCAATTCTCAGATGTGATGAGTACTGAGTTCGAGATGAGCATGATGGGCGAGTTGAGCTACTTCCTTGGCTTCCAGTTAAGCGGACTCGGGAGGTACATTCTTGCATCAAGGCAAGTACACTCGAGACCTCCTGAAGCGCTTTGACATGTCCGATGGAAAGCCGATTATGACTCCTATGGCCACCACTGCTGTCCTCGAGCCTGGCGAGGATGGTGAGCCGATCGATCGAAGGAGTTCCGAGCATGATCGGCTCCTCTTGTATCTCATCGCCTCGAGACTGACATACATTTCTCTGTATGTCTTTGTGCTCGGTTTCGAGGCTTCTCGCGTCTCTCACCGTCGGGGCGGTGAAGCGCATCTTCAGTACCTTCGAGCTACCATTGACTATGGTATCTGGTACTCTTCTTCCTCCTGTCTATCTCTGAGAGCCTTCTCCGTCAGACTTCGGGCATTTGTAGGATAGATAGGAAGAGCACTTTTGGCACTTACCAATTCATTGACACTTTTCTTGTCTTTTGGTCTTCTAGGAAGCGATCCGGTGTTGCATGATCCACTTTGAGGCCGAGTATGTTCTTTGCAGGCCGATTCTTTGTAGCCAGGTTCTCTGGATGAGATCGACCTTGCGGGACTTTGGGTTCGTAGCAGATTGTGTTCCACTTTTCAGTGATAATACGTCTGCCATTCACATTGCTAAGAACCCAGTGCAACACTCTCGGACCAAGCACATTGACATTCGCTATCACTTCCTTAGAGACCATGTGGAGAAGGGTGACATAGTGCTCGGTTGTGGAGAGTGACCACCGGTTGGCGACATTTTCACCAAGCCTTTGGATAGCTCGTGTTTGTTTCCCTGAGAGGAGAGCTTGGGATTATGAGCCCATATGGCATATCTTGAGGGGGAGCCGGCTTGTATTATATGTTCGTTTGTATATTCAGCCTTCCTTTCTCTTTACAGGTATCTTTGGGATGGTTTTTATTTGGTTGAGTCCACTTCACCTAGACTTGGCATGCCTCGGCATGGACCTCTCACCTTATGCTTTAGGTGCTATTCCTCTCTTCTTCTCGGTTGAGCTCACTCACAGTCTTTTAGGTCTACAGTGTTGGGCCCCACAGGTAGAGCAGAGTCTGTGTTTGCTCTGGGTTGGAGTTGGAGTTGTAGCTTTCCTATATAAGTCATATGGGGAAGGTGAGAGCGAGTCTGAGTGTTAGTGTTTCTCTTCATGTTATCTATGCTCCTAGACTACCCATTTGTCAGTTTCTTGATTCCTTCTCATCATTTACTGTCTTTACGGTTTGATTGAGTTCAATTCATCCTTTTGAATCTAAAATTGCTAATAACTCAACTTCAATCAGTTTTGTGCTTAATCAACTCACTTGTTGAGGAGCTTGGAATTGATTCTTTTGCATTGCATATAGACTTGTTTTTCATTTACGAGCTTTGTCTATTATGCAATTGATAAAATTGAGATATGTTGCACCTAGCTACTTTTCTCAAGATATTTGCTAATCTAGGTCATATCCAATTTGGTATATCATGTGAAACTAGCCAACATTTTAAACTTGAGCTTTCTGAAAAGTTGATGAAACATGGCTTTTACTTGCTATACTTCTTCACTAGATGCTTATGCCATGCTTATTGAAATAGTGGGTTTCTACTAGAGTCCTAGAGCAACTTGGGTTAGCTACATTGTTTCATTCTAGAATCCTCAATAATGCTCATGAATCTAAGTCTTTGAAAATATAATTTGACTCTTTTGTGCTAAAATTGAACTCAACACTATTCATTCACGAGGCCGCTTCCCATTGCACTTGGGATGAACTTGGAATGAAGTGTGTATGACCAAAACCACTCTTTTAAGCTTCTTGCTTGAGATGGTTGCTAATGGCTTGAGTCAATACATCGAAAAATGCAAAAATAACTAGAGAAAGAGAGTGATGCCTAGAGACCTATGTCGATGGCTCCTAGTCGAGGTTGTGTTTCTCTAGGATAAACTCTCTAAACCACGAAGGTTTGTGGAGGAGAGTGAAGCTTAGGAGGCCTTTGTCGATGGCTCCTAGTCGAGGATGTGCTTCACTAAGCCTAACTCTCTCATACCGCTTTATGAGCTTTAATCTAAAAATTTGCATTTAAAGAGATGATTGAGCATGAGGCTTCTCTTATGGACTTGTAGTTTCCCAAAGTGTTGACTAGGTTGAACTCTACTATATCCATTTGCTCGTTTGGTTGGCTTTGCTTCTAGTATTTAAGTTATGCTAAGTGTTGCTATTGTTGAAATCATACCAAAGTATTATAACTTCTTTTGAGCTAGTTAGCAAAAATTGAAATATGCCATTGGATATGACTTAGGATGACATAATTTGAACTTGAGTAGCTTGGTGTCATACTTTGTCTAAGTGGTCACTTGCATAATCCTCAAAGCTCTTCTAGGTTGCATTTCATGCAAAAATTGTTCTCTTGATGCCTATATTGCCAAAGGGGAGAAAAGCATTAGAAAAGACATCTTAGAGAATTAAAAAAAGTGATCATGTTGAACAATTGTCCTTGCATTTGGATCATGAGTAATATTGAGCTTTTTGAGAGATTTCTTGGTTTTTGGAGCTCTTGTTGAAAAATTGTCCTTTCAAGTGTTGAGCTCTAAAAATCTTCTCATCTATTTGGTCATGAGCTTTCTTTCTCTTTTTATTGGACCAAATATGATTTTTGCAATCAAATTGCTTTTCTTCCTTTGTTTACAAACTCAAATTTATGCCTTTTGTGTGGTTTGTCAATATACTCATCAAGGGGGAGATTGAAGGACCATGTGGAGGTCCATCCATGTTTGTGATGAGTATTTGACTTTATTTGAGCAAGGTGTGCTCGGGCTTGAGTTTGATTTGACTCGGTATGGCATGTTTCCAATTAATGATAATTGTGGACTAACATGCAGGAAGAAAAGGTATGTGCATTGTGGTATGTGCAAAATGGTTTGTTCCTTGTGGTACGAGGTTCTTGAGGCAGCTATGGTCGTTGGTGAGTACCGACTAGGTTGGGAGAACCGAGGTCCGGAGCGGTCGAGGATGCCGACGAGATGGTTGGGCTCAAACCAGGTTCACTTGGACGTCATGGAAATGGACTTGAGGTGGCTCAAGGTTTCCGGTTCGGGTTGGAGGCTCGAAGAGGAGGAAGCTGAGCGGTCAAGTCCGGGCGGATGAAGGCCCGTTGCATCGGGTTGACCGGGTTTGTGTAAAACCCATGTATGGCCAATGTGGCCCATGTAAAGCCCATGTGTGGGTTGAAATGAGAGGGTTAATCCTAGCCCTTGGTGGAGTGCCCTAGGGTTTGGGACTCATCCAAGGGTGGTAGGTGGCCCTAGAGTAGTATAAATAGAGGGGGAGGGGTGTCCTCCCTCACTTGAAGGTTTGAGTTGCTCCTTTGAGCTTTGCCCACATGAAGTGAGGCTTTGTAAACCTTCCAACCAGAAAATACAAAGATTTTCTTTACTTTTTGTGAATTTAAATTCGCATTTACATTATGTCTTTACTTTACATAATTTAAATTCAGCATTTACTTTCCCGCATGTAAATTCTCGCAATTTACTTTCTACTTAATTTGGATTTGCTCCTCTCCTTCTAAATGCTGTTGATCAAGGAGGTCTTGAGGGTGCTCATTTGGTTTTACATCTTTCTTGCACCCTAGGATAGACTAGAGATCAAGTTTCTATCAAGATTGCAAATCTGTCCTGAACTTGTTCTTCGTGCAGCAGTCAGTCTTTGATTTTTAGAAAAATATAGAAAAATCTTTCTTGATTGATTCTTGTTGGAGAAGGTGCTTGACTCATATACCAATCTGTGGAAAAATTTTGGAGTCCACTGGATGCACCATTTGGGAGCTGTGAGGTGAAAACCGAGCCCCAAATTTCCTGATTGAAAATCCTGACTGTTCGTAGTTCTTGATTTTTCCTGTTTTTGTAGAAGGTGTTTGGTGGTGATTTTTGGTGGAGTGCTTCACGACTCAACAGCTCACAGGCTGAAAAATTCCCAAATTTTTTGAGCAACAGAAGTCCACCATCCACCTGCTCTAATTGAGGACAATTCCTGAAAATCTGCTTTTGCTTTTCTAAAAAGAGGCTTTTGTGTTTTGGCTTGATCTCTTTTAGAAAAGAAGTATTTGAATTGATTCCTCCTTGCTTTGGACACTTGACAACCAGAATTTGTGATTTAAATATCCCTCACATGATTCATGGTTCCTATCCATGTAAGCTAGGGATACACATAGTTGTCAAGTCGTTCCGATTTTTGTGGGTTTCGCGATTTTAAGGAGCATCGGTTTTCTTTGCGGGATTGTTTGGAGTACGTTGAGTAGGGGATATTTTTATTTGGGATCATTCACCCCCCCTCTGATCGCCATCTCGGTCTTTCACACTTCAAGACTATGATTTTATATGCATCGGTCAGGCAGTGTAATTCAATCAGTGTGAAGCCTAGTACACTTGATCGAACAAATGAGATTGTATAATGATGGAGTCCAAAGCGACAATAAATGTTTCACAAAATAAAATGTAACGCTGTCGGTAAATAATAGATAGCTATGAGGCCATTGAAGATTTCAAAGATATTGAAAGATTTGGACAATATTTTACGTCTTTATATCCGTTAGAAGAAATAGATATAGGCGATGGTGATAGAAAGAGACCAACTTTTATTAGTTTAAAATTAACTATTTAATTCAAGGAAAAGTTGGTCGATTTGTTGAAAAATTATAAAGATTGTTTTGCTTGGGAGTACCATAAGATGCCTGAGTTAAGCCGACAACTAATTGAACATCGACTACTGATAAAACTAGCCTATTAGCCATTCAAACAGTCTCCCAAACGTTTTAATCCAACCATGTATGATAAAATAAAAGAAGAAATAGAGTGATTATTAGAGGCTATGTTTATCAGGCCTTGCCGATATGCTAAGTGGACTTTTAATATCGTTCCTGTAATGAAGAAAAATGGCAAACTTAGGGTATGCGTCGATTTCAAAGATTTAAATAAAGCAACGCCTAAGGATGAATATCCTATGCCTACAGCCGATATGCTTATCGATGCTGCATTTGGGAATAAAATTATTAGTTTTCTCTATGGGAATCTGGATACAATCAAATATATATTCATGGCCGAAGTCGACATTCATAAGACAGTGTTTAGGTGTCCTAGAGCACTAGGGTTATTTGAATGGGTTGTAATGACATTCAGCTCGAAGTGTGCTGGGGCTACATATCAAAGAACCATGAATTTGATTTTTCATGAATTGATCGGCCACATTGTAGAAATTTATATCGACGATATTGTTGTAAAATCCGTAAGCGATTGTCAACACTTGGCCGATTTAGAGAAAGTGTTCAAGAAAACCAGAGTGCATAGCTTGAAGATAAACCCTTACAAATATGCTTTTGGGGTGTTGGTTGGGCAATTTCTTGGGTTTATGGTGCACGAGAGAGGCATTGAAGTCAACTAGGAACGTGTTAAGGCTATAGCCAATACAAAACCCCAAGGTGCAAAAAGGATATCTGAAAGTTGATTGGTAAGATAAATTATTTAAGGCGATTTATAATGAACTTATCTGGTCGGGTTGATGCTTTTACTCCATTACTGAGGTTAAGAGAAAGTCAAGAATTTGTGTGGGGGGCCAATCACCAGATGGCCTTTGAAGATATCAAAGAATATCTATCTAAATCTTTAGTATTATCTGTGCCACGAAATGGTATTACAATTTAGGTTGTACATATCGGCTGAAGAATGGATGATTAGAGCAGTCTTGGTGCAAGAAATTAGTGGAAAGGAGCAGATAATCTTCTATTTAAGCCGATGGCTAATTGATGCTAAAACAAGATATCCTCCCATTGAAAAGCTTTGTTTGTCTTTATATTTTGCTTGCACAAAGTTGAGGCATTATATACTAGATTTGGCTTGTAATATCGTATGTGTAACATTCCAATTTTTTACTTTTCTTTCATTTATTGTGCCTTTTTAATTTTTGAGAATTTTCTGGAATTTATTTGGATTTATTTGGAATCAATTTGAATTAAGCCTTTTGTTTGAATTAATTAAATATTTGAAAAGTTTGTATAAAGCTTTGCTAGAAATATTTTATTTGAGTTCAAAATGTCTCAAAATATATTTTTGATTTTTTTTCTAGAATTCTTTGGTATTTTTACTATTTATTTTGAATTAATCTATTTTTATAAAAAAATTTAAAATAAGAAAAACTGGAAAAACCCTTAAACAGTAGTGGGCTGAGCCCATTTGCATCAGTGTCGGGCATAGCCCAAAGTCCAGCCCAAGCCCAGTACCACACTGCAACTCACCCAAACCCTAACCTTAATTCCACTGGCCGTCGGATTTTGATCACACGGCTAGGATCTGACCGCATGTTCGTGCGCGCATTGATCATTTGATTGTGCCATGTGTACGGCCTAGATTGCGTCGTATTCACGTATCTAAGCAGGAAACCTCTGCCGCGTCGTCGCCACGAATATGACTCCCGAGATCACTGGACCCCACCCCGAGGATCGCTGTGGCAAGCCAGTTTGAATGCCCTAGGAGTCTGTGCCTGTAGCGCTGTCATCTGGCCATAACTGCTCGTCGAAGGGAGTAAAGCACCGCCTTGGTTTTTGAAGAATTCTGCCGCCATCAAAGTCCCCCCCACTTTGGTGCCCGGATTTGATCTCGTCGCGATGAGACACCCACGTGTGGATATCTCACCTCGCCAGAAGATCCCCAGAGTGTCGTCCTCTACATCGTTGTCTTCAACCTCGTTGAGAAGCTCACTGCCGCGCGACTGCCACACTTCACGAGCTCCGTCAGCTATCCGATCTCTGGTGAGTGGTTAGGATCTTGCCCTGTATTTCCCTGTTATTGTAGATTCCATGCGATTATCATCGTCCGATTAAATCTGGATGGCTCTGGTTGAACCATGTGGCGCATACCGGGACATGCCACTAGCCCTTCATCGCTGTGATCTAAATCTGATTCGTGCCATAGTTTTTGTAATGAAAGGCCTGGATTGCACCATGTGCGGAGCGAATCAGGAGATGCCACGTGTGCACATAAAATGAGGCATCCTTGTCGTGCCTGGTCAGCGTGATGTTAGCGATGACATCACAAAGAGCGGGACTCACCTGTCAGTGCCCCTGAGCCATGGACTGTCCACCGTGGACTTGGCAGTGCTGTGGACAAGGTCTATAGACCTTGGGCCCACATGTTAGCCTCTGTAGTCGTTTTTAGATTTATTTTAATTAGGTTGATGACGTTAGTAGTGACATCATAAATCAGGATTTCTAGTAGAAATTTAATTCAGTTTGAAAAAAAATCAGCCAAGACATGTGTCAGCATCCTAATGGTCCACATGTCAGGATGACATCAGCGTGTCATCATATTCAGGATTTTTCAAAGAAAAAATATTCGTCTAAAAATCTATTTCGGTGCTGATGTCATCGTGATGTCATAAATGTGATTTTCCTGTACAAAAATAATTCAATTAATTTGCTTTATTCTTTTTAATATATTTTCAATCTTCAAATAGCTCATTTTTGCCCATACAACTCTGATTGGGGTGATTCTAGAGCATTAAAATTTGTAAAATCGTGCTCTATTTAATGGTGAATTTTATTTGATTTTTGGAGTGAGTTGCTCACTGTGTTTGGTATTTATTTGTTACGTGTAGACCTTGAAGTGCTCGAGGGTTTAGAGGGAGAATTGCTAGTCCAAGAGCAAGGTCCAGAGTAGTAGCAAGAGCTTTTTCAAAGAAAGTTGTGCCTTGATCATATTGATTCCATATTTTAAAATTATATTGTTTCAAACTATTGCATGCTAATTCAAATTAAAATAATTTCAATTAATTTGGGAATAGTTAGTTAATAAACCCATTTGATTTATGTCCACCTTGTCATTATAATTTGCATGCCATGTTCATTTGTTACCCTATGATTGTTGTTTATTAATTGGATGTTATTAAATTGTCAACATGGGTTACTAGATCGTGATTAGTATGCTTAGACCTGCAACGTGTTATTGATATCATTTTGGAAATACAAATTTAATATTGATTAATGGAATATCCAATGTGTTTTTGAACTGGCATGCCATGTGTTGCCATACGATGATGTTGATATGTAGAGGCATGTGTTGTTCTACATGGATGTTGAATTGTTTGCATGTGTTGCACAATAATCAACTGGGGTGGAAAATGATTTAGACTGGGGCAAGTGGCAAAAGACTGTATGTCATGGTGGGCCTGTGGGGCAATGGGATTGATAAGTGAATGTAAGGGCCGTGTGCCATTTGAGTGAAGGCCGTGTGCCGTATGAGTGAATATAAGGGGTTGTGTGCCATTTGATTGTTTAGAAGTCTTACCTTGGTCAATTAAGGACTTAGCCTTGCAAGCCTTTGAATTGGGCCAAACATACAACCACATGTCTGGAATGGGACAGACCTAGCTGACTAATCTGTGGTGTCGAGATTTTGGTGCCATCATGGTGGTGTGGATTTTGGGTGTATGGGTAGACTCACATGGCGCAAGACGGGGCCCCTGAGTGTGGTAACTAGTCCCTTCAGTGTTGAAACCTCAACGGACAGTACTGAGTTTAAACGAAGCATTGTAAAGACTTTATTATGATCGCTCATTTGCATGCTTTGTATAGCGATTCACGGCAGATGTGATGAGTTGATTATATCTTATGGGTAAAGTGTATAACCTCTGCAGAGTGTCAGGCTTATGCGGATAGTCATCTCCACGGTATTGGACAATGCTCGAGAATTACAGTCAAGAGTTAGATCTTGCAAAATAAAACTTGGTGAATAGGAGGTTGTGTGCCACTGGAATAAATGAATTGGTTTAGCCTATGTGCCAGTAAATCTTTGGAAAATGAATGAGAAAGTTACCTAGTGATAATATTTGGTTTATAGTCATTTCAATCTATACATGCTAATCATTTGTAAGTGTTGCTTTGTGCAAAATAACCACTTCAACCATTTATTTAGAATAAGACATGCATGTAGTAATAGATTTGCATTCTGTGCATGACTTGCTGAGTGCTTTATGTACTCACCCCCTTGCAACAATTCAAACCCTAGTTGAGGAGGAGTCTCACCAGCTCTTGAAGAGAAGTACCAAGAGGAATCGAACTATTAGGGTGCGAGCCTAGTCAGTTGTCTGTGGTAAATTGATGGGTTACTACGAGTCTTTCTTTTCCACTACAGATTTCTTTATTTTTAAGTCTATGCCCTGCGTGGCGTATTACTGTAAGTTGAATATAAAGTTGACCAAACAAGTTATATTAATAGATGTCGGGACCCGAATGTGCAAATCTGGACCCTCTGTGTCTTCTGCACTAGTCCAGCATCATGCTAGTGCACACAGTCTCAACATCGATGAATATCACAATCATACACAGCGGAAAAATAAATAAGTCTTTATTATAAAAAAGGCGGTTGAGTCAACCTTATGGTTAACTTACAATAGTACGCCTCGCAGGGCAAAGTCTTAATAAAATAAACTGCAGTGGAAGTAAATAAAGTCGTGGCGCCAACCAATATGCCACATGCAACTGACTGGGCTTGCTCCCTAGTTCCCCGGCTCTTCCTGGAACTCCTCCTCCAATGCTGGTGTTGATTCTTCCTCAACTGATGGTTGTGTTGTGGCAAGGGTGAGTACTTAAAGCACTCAGCAAGTCATGCACATAATGCAAGTCTAATAGCTACATGCATGGCTTATTCCAAGTAACAGGTTAAAAATGGTTCATTTGCAGTAAAGCAACAATTACAAATAATAGTAGTAGATTGAATGCAGTAAAACAATAATAACAATAATAACTTTTATAATCAATTTCTCGAGTAAAGCATTTATCATCCTTAACCAGATTCATCATTTCCATACGAAGTAACCAAAGTTATTTTCATGAAATTCTAACCCTTGACTGTAATCCCTGAGCAATGTCCAATGCTGCGAACACGGCTATTCGAAAAGATTTTACACCCTGCAGAGGTTATACACTTTACCCACAAGATACAGTCAAACACCACAAAGGCGAGTAACTGTAACAAAGCCTTTCCAAAGCTACTTCTAGACCCGATACTACCCACTAAGGTTTCAACACTGAAGGGACTGTTTACCACACTCAGGGCCCCTCTCTTGCGCCTGTGAGTCTACCCGTAAACCCGGGATTCACGCCACCATGACAGCACCGAAATCTAGACATCACAGTTTACTCAGCCAGATCTGTCCCATTCCAGACTTGTGGCTATATGTTCGACTCAGTCCAAATTCTTGCAAGGTTAAGTCATTAGGTTGACCAGCGCAAGACTACCCAAAAGAATTCACAAGTATCCGAAACCAGCAAAAACCAAATACAACCTCCCATGTGCCACTCTTGGCCCACCAGGAACAATCTTGCCACTTGCTCCAGTCTAAATCATTTTATCACCCCAGTTATTTACCATGCACCACGTGCCATCAACATCATCAATAACACATGTCACATTTCCATAAACAAGTTCCATATCTCATTAAGTCAAATTTAACATTTAATACTCCAAGACAATGTTATCGACACGTTGCCGGGCTAAGCATACTACATACGATCTATTTAACCCATGTTGGTAAATTATTAATGTCCAAAGAATATTCCACAATCTAGGGTGACAAATGATTCATAGCATACAATTGTTATAGACTATGTGGCATACAACGAGTAGGTTGAATAGCTATTCCCAGAATTAAGTGAAAGCAATTTTTAATTAAACTAGCTTGCAATAATTTAAATAAATATAGTTTCAAATGTGGGATCAACATGATCAAAGCATAACTTGCCTTGGAAAAGTTCCTGTTCCTGGTCTTGGACTTGTTCCTGGGTCAAAACCTCTCCTTCGAAGCCTTTGGGCAATTCAACGTCTATGCGAAATAGATAAATAAATAACAAATAAATAAAAATAGAGAAAAACTTAAGTCCAAAAATTAAATAAAATTCACTATTAAATAGAGCTCAATTTTACAAAAATTTAAAAACTGTAATCACCTTAATCGGAGTTAAAACACAAAAGTTATAGCCGTTTGAAATTTGAAAATCAATTAAATAGAATAAACGGAATTATCCGATTTATTTTTCTATTGAAAACCGGAATTATGACGTGAGCTGACGTCAGCACCGAATTTGGATTTTCGGTCGAATTATTTTTCTAAAGGAAAATTGATTTATAACGTCATGCTTGCGTCATTAGCTCGGGTCCACGGTGGACTCGGCCCACCGGACTATGTGACGCTGACGCGTGGGCCCGCTTGGGATGATGTAATGCTGATGTCAGCACGGCTCGGTCCGACTCGGCTGACAGGTGGGCCCCACCGATGACGTCATCGCTGATGTCACCACGCGCGGGTATAGAGGCCGACAGGTGGACCCGATGCTGCTGCGTCAGCGTTGACGCACGGCTGCATCAGCGTTGACGCACGGCTGACGTCACCCACGATCACACCAGTCGGCCGACGCTTCGGCTCACGGGCTACGTGTCACGCTCGGGTTGGCTCGGCTGTGGTGCGATCGGATCCGTTCAACTCATAATCAATTGCCGAGATTCGATCAGATCTAAACTATGCGAATTGATCTGATCCACATGATCTAAAATGGGAGGGTCGGATCAAATCGGGTTATACCGCAGCGAAGAGCTACGTGGATAGACCCGGTGCTCGCCACGTGGCTCAATCTACACCGCCTGATCTGAAATGAACGGCTAAGATCTAAGCTCAGTGCTAACACGCGAATCAAATCTAACCGTACAATCTAGATCGGACGGCTAAGATCCAATCTAACTCACAACAGTGTGGAACTATGTGGCTTAATCTGATACGTTCATTCTAGATCTAACGGTCGTAACTAGATCTAAGTCCAAATCCTAGATCCAATCTGGTCCATTCAGTTTTGATCTAACGGCCTATGTTGACCAAATCTACCGCATCACTTAGCAGCTATGTGGCACAATCTAGGTCATGCAATCTAGATTTAACGGTTGAAAACAGATCTAAATGAAACTACTCAATCTAATCTAAACCGCATGATCTAAATCCTACGGTCACGATCTACTCCAATGAAATTAACGAGTCAGCTACGTGGACGTACCTCGTGCGTCGGATCTGGATTAGACGGTCCAGGGAGCTCGCGAGTTCGGCGATGGCACTGTAGAGGTTGGTTGGCCGGAGACGAAGACGACGACACAACGGACGGTGTTTGGGGCATCCTCCGACGAAGTGAATCGTCCCACTGGGTGCGCCTTGTCTCTGTGAGCTCGGATATGGCCCCAGCAACGGCGGAGCACGGCGAAGAACGGTGGTAGGAGGCGAAACACTCGGCGGTGCACAAACCTCACTCTGGCGAGCAATTGCTGGCACGTGGCAATGCAGCCTAGGGCTAAACACGAAGGACGAAACGACAGTCACGGCGCACGTGTCCAAGCATTAAATACTGGCATGGATGCCGAGCTAACCCGGATTTCGCGGAGGCGATTAGCTACGGCGGAGGAGTCCGAGCTCGACATGGCGAGGCTACGTGGCCGCATCCTGGCCGTCCACGCGAACATGATCAATGGTCCCGATCAAACTACACGATCGGATCTGAACCCATCTTGGTCGGGCAACGTGGCGCAATCACGGCTGTTGGATCCAAATCCAATGGTCGGCGTGAATAGGGTACGGCTTGCGAATCGGGTTCACGGGTCAGGTTTGGATGACGCGGTTGGACCCGTTAGGGTTTCGACCCGCTAGGGTTTTCTGAATTATACTTTTCGTTTTTATGAATTAAAATAATTCTAGAAACCTAAATAAATCAAGAAAAATAGAAAAATACTCAGAAAAATTCCAAAAAAATTCTAGAAAATACTTTGAGATATTTTGGACTCAAATAAAATATTTCAAACAAAAATTTATTTGAAACTTTTAAATATTTAAATAACTAAATAAAGGAATTAATTCAAATTAAATCCAAATAAATTCCAGAAAATTCCAAAAACTCAACTAACTCATTAAATTCAATAAAAGCAAAATTTGAGATATTAGAATAGATAAAGTCTTTATTTATTATTCCGCTGTGTATGATTGTGGTATTTCATCTATATTGAGATTATTCGCACTAGCTTGATAGTGGACTAGTGCTAAATACAAAGAGGGTCCAGATTTGCACATTTGGGTCTCGATAATATGTAAAGCCGATATAATTAAGTATATGCTATTTGGTTCAATTCTGAAAGGTCGACTTGGAAAGTGGGCTTATATGCTTAATGTGTTCGACCTAACATTTGAATCGACTAAAGCAGTTAAGGGACAAGTGATAGCCGATTTTATAATAGAACATAGAACTAATTGTGGAATAGTGACTGTTACCCCTTGGTAATTGTATTTTGATGGATCGGTATGTAGAGAGGGGTGATGGTATTGGTATCGTGCTAATATCTCCTAAAGGGTGTAGTTTTGAGTTTGCATTCAGGCTTAATTGCCGATGTTCAAATAATCAAGTTGAGCATGAGGCATTACTTAGGGGTCCGCATATGTGTGAAATCATGTGCTGAAAAATTGGCTTAGTATTACAAAGTGGTTGTGCTCATAGCATGTGTGGTGCATGGCTTATAAATTTGGTATTACAAAGTGGTTGTGCTCATGGCATGTGTGGTGCTTGTGCATTTGCTATTTCAGATGATTAATTGATATGATTGTGATAGCATTATAATGGTTTTGCTTGGTGCAATGCACTCGTGTGAGTGGTTGCATGGACTGATCTTCAGTCAAGTTGGGAAGAACTTATGCTCGAAAAATTGTTTCGTGGTTTGTTCATGTACATGTGTTGCTTGAGGTCGAACGTGGTCGGTGACGGGGATCAGAACTAGGTTCTGGGATGAATCGAGGTCCAGACGATCAAGGATGTCATGCAGGATGTTCGGACTAGAGAATAGTGCACGTGAAGTTAAGGATGATGCAGCGTAGCGGCAGGTGGGCCGTACGCTTGCAAATATAAGTTTTGGTTTTACTGTGTGCATATATTGGGCTATATGTAATTGGACCAGGTGGATATGCATGCGTGTATTTAAATAGAGCTGATTAGGATTTATTTAGTATATATAGGAGAGGGCATCTCCTGTTTTTTTGAAGCTGTAGAGCACAAAAAAATAGACAGAAAAAACGGCAGCGATCAAATCATCCTGACTGCACGCCACGCCATCTACGCCGCGGAGCTCACGGTGAAGCCGTGCCTGATGGAGCCCGTGTACTTGGTGGAGATCTAGACGCTGAAGGGTAGCTCGTAGCTGTGATAGGGACCATCTACAGCTTGTCCTGCAAGGACGTCAAGAGGTCAAGAACTCTATTTGTCTTTGTTTTCCTATCAGTGTACATGGAGACAAGGAGGGCAAAAGGAAAGATTGTTTCCGTGGAATTGTTGTTTCTTGGTTGATGCATGCGCCTGGTTGGCTTCGGCTTCTGCATGTTTCTTTTTTTACGTGAGATGTATCACAGCACATAAAAATCAGAACGGTGGCCGCCATGAGAGAGCGAAGGAATTCGTGCGCTACAGTAATGAGAGAGCGAAGGAATTCGTGCGCTACAGTAATTCTGAAGCTACATAATATCTTTTCTTCGGTTCTTTGTTTACATACATATTTTGATTCAATGTCTCGCCATGATAATTTTAATTTGATCCATTCAAAACCTTCCTAGGACATCAATTGATTGATCTAAAAAGTTTGATTGGTTAATTTCTCGTAGATCTTGATTAATTCGTAATTAGGGTTTGATCAATTCTTGTCATTATTAGGTACAATCAACTTGCATAGGACACAAATTTAGATCTATAGATCCGATTGAGCTGCTTCTTCCTGAGTTAGTTTTGAAATTGAATATAATTTCTACAGTTCAAATTTCACATCAATCCGACGGTGGGATCTTCGAAAATTATTGTTTTAATGAACGTATGTCAATCTGATTTCGTGAAAACTGAAGCAATATTTCACAATTTATTTAGGGGTGTTTTGAGAATCACTAAAATTTGTTTTATCTTCTGCACAGTCATTCACCCCCCTCCGATTGCTATATTACTGTATATCGATCCTACAATATGCTTGACAATCTTGGTGTCGACTCCGTTAAAACTCATGGTGACTCTCAGCTTGTGGTGCAGCAAGTAAGAGGGGAATATAATTGCTATAATAATATTTTGGCTAGGTACTTAGAGCAGTGTAAACTGATAATCTTCTTATTTAATTCTTTCTAAAATTAGCCATATCCCTCATGAGCAAAATACCACGGCTAATTCAATGGCATAGCAAGCTTTGGGGTATAAGGTTTTTGACCAATTGGTTGATTGCGAGCCGATTGAAAAAATGATTACGTGTACTGATATAGTCGATTGGAAATTGAGGATATTGGATTATTTATCGGATCCATCAAAGCCAACCGATAAGAAAACTAAAAGATAAGCCTTAAGGTATGTTATGCTTGATAATACACTTTATTATCGGTCTTTGGAAGGTTTGTTGCTAAGATGTTTTGGAATTGAAGAGCTAAAATCAGCGGTGGGAGAAGTTCACGAGGGGATTTGTGGAACACATCTGTTGGCTCATAAAATAAAATGGTTGTTGAGACATACCAGTTACTTTTGGCCGACAATGTTAGAAGATTGTTATAAATACTACAACAGATGTTAGGATTATCAAAAATTTGGAAATGTGCAATTAGCACCTGCTACAGTCTTACACACTATCATAAAGCCTTGGCCATTTAGAGGTTGGGGTATAGATATAATAGGTCAAATATATTGTACATCGTCTAAAGGGCATAAGTACATATTAGCTGCAACAGATTATTTTTCTAAATGGGTTGAAGCTATTTTGTTGAAAAAGGTCACTAGTGTTGAGGCAATTGTATTTGTCTAGGAACACATTATCTATCGGTTTGGGATCCCTCAAACGATTACGACTGATCAAGGTATTGTGTTTATGTATAATGAATTTAAGAGTTTTGCTAGGAACTTTGGAATTAAGTTATTGAATTCATCACCTTTTTATACGCAAGCCAATGGTCAGGCTAAGTCATCGAATAAGACATTGATTAAGCTAATTAAGAGGAAGATTGATGACAAGCCGAGGAATTGGCATGTGACATTGTCAGATGCGTTGTGGTCCTATCGAATTTCTTACCATGGGTCTACTGAGCTGTCACCTTATCAGCTTGTTTATGGGCAAGAAGCAGTATTACCGAAAGAGATTTCTATAAGTTCATTGAGGGTCACGGGGCAAGATGATTTATCGGCTCAGGAGTATATTGATTCAATAGCTGATAACCTAGACGACTTGGCCAAATTGAGGTTGCGAACGTTGGAGCAAATTCAGAAAAATAAGGCTAGCATTGCAAGAGCTTATAATAAAAAAAGTTGTGCCTAAGTCATTTGATGAAGCTGATTTAGTGTGGAAAACGATTATACCTGTCGGCTCAAAGGATAGTCGATATGGGAAATGGTCTCCTACTTGGGAGGGACCGTACAAGGTTAATTAGCTAGTTCACGGAAATTCTTATATTTTGGAAACACTAGATGGAGTATTGTTTACTAAGGCGATCAATGAAAAATACTTAAGAAATATTACCTAAGTGTTTTGGTTGGATCTTAATTAGCTAATGGCTTTAATTGATTCATTGTAGTTAACTAAAATTGTTGGTCGATTGAAGTTAGGAGACCGGAGTAACTCATTGCGGTTAATTCTGATTTATGGCTGATGGGATACATTGTCCTTAGAACAAAACTAATATAAAGCAAAATGGATTATGAAAGAAACCAAAATTGGTTAGATAGCTAATTTAAATTACAAGAATTTGTTCAAAAGACATTCAACCATTATTTTGGACGGAGCTCAAGCAACTGATGGAATAGTTTAAAAATTATAGTTTAAGGTCGACTCCAAGTCCTAGAAGTGTAGCATCAACCTTGGCGATGATTTGTCCCACCTCATAGACGATGTTCTCATCCTCCTTAGAGGTGCCTGGAATTTGGACGACCTTGGGGGATTGGGCCTTGGTCGCATTCATTGCTTTGGCAAGCGTAAATTTCTTGGTCTTTACCAATGAGAGATGCTTATGGAGAAGCTCTTCAAAATTGGCCACCTGAGCCATTACTTTGATCAGCCCTTCCTCTAGAGATTTCTTGGCTACTTCAAGCTTAGCCCAGTTCTTATTTGTGCCCTACACCTCATGGATGATTTCATCATATTGTGCCTTCTTGGTTTTTGCATCGGCTATGAGCTGGTCCAAGCACTTCTTGTCTTCATGTTGGGCCAACCGAAGATTGATTCTCGTCTTGGCCTCGTTGATTGCTTATTTCTTGTCATCCAAAAAGCAACCTTCTAAGAGGGCTGCATAAGTCTCTTGGGGTAGGTCGGCTTTGACTTGGTCCATCAAGTCCTTGATCGGCTGATAATTCTCCACAAGAGCTGCCGAGGGACCATGGAACATGCTAAACAGCTTCTACAAAGATTCCTTGGTGCCTGGGGTAGCCAGAACCTAAGCAGATGCTCCTTCCCCCTCCTTAATAATTTTATCAATGTCCGTGGGAATGTGGTCAAATTCCTCTTTGATGTCTGACAAGTCAAAACCTAGAAGGCTGCTAAGTTCAGTGGTTGGCTTAGTCATAGCAGCGGAGGGTGCTGAGGCCTTTTTAGTCGGTGCAGGTGGCATCGGCTGAGATGGTGGATGAGGAAGGTCGCTTGTTGTGTCATCTGGCAGGTCAATGTGGGTTAGCGGAGAAAATGGAGGTAGAGAGGATGTGTGCTGTGAATTTATAAAATTGTTAACCAGCTAATTTCGTAAAGGAATTTCGAAGGTAAAGATTAATTTGTTACCTTGTCGGCAGTAGAAGTATGGGGTAAACTTTTGGCTAATTCTTCTTGGACCGATGGGCCTAGCTTGGTGCCCCTTTGGACAACTTTCTTTTATGGATGACCGCATTTTGGTACTATAAACATAATCAGTTGTGAGTAATTATGACATAATGGAAGTAAGAGGAATATGAATTCGATCGATATAATATGAACATGCTTGGCTGTTGATGTTCCAAGTCAGAAAGAGATGGGGCCCGGTACTCGAGGAGCTAGAAGTGTACCCGGACAAAGCCATTTTAGTCGATGGGCGTGACTTTTTGCTGGTTTGGCGAACTTTAGAACGATCTCCAGTCGATCTTTTGCCAGATGCCTTTGTGTGCAAAAGGAGTAAGGATCGGTTAGTAAAGATTCAAAAAAAGAGTTGGTTAGTACAGGAGATCTACATCGATTAGTACCTCGCCCTAATATCGATTATACTCATGTTAATACATTTACAAGAACTAGCATAACTACTGGAGCTTGAAGTACTATAATGAGAATTGGAGGACTTTGAGTCGTTAGGCAGATCTAAGTACATGTTGGCTGTTGAGGCAGAAAGCTTCAATTCTTTTGGGAACATTGCCGTTGTTATTTCTGACCACTAAGCAGTAAAGTCCAAGGAGCATCAGCTATGATGCAAAAAATGAGGTAAGCTTCAGAGTTGAAGGTTGTCGGCCATACCAGGGACTATGGTAGTAGTTGCAGCTTTGCATACTCGCTCCCTAGGGTTGAGCCGACTGAGCAGAGTGAGACCTGGAATTACTCATCCGAAACCAAGCTGACATGCATACACTAATGGATGATAAAATTCATATAAAGGATGGAACATCCGATTCTTTGTGTGAATGCCGACTAACAACATACTCGGAGAGAGGAATGATATGAATAGCTCAATGGTTTCATCTGGCATGTCAATGCTATCTGACGCCAAGTGGATAAATGACGGATGAGAGGAATTATCGGCTTTTTGTAGCAGAAGAAATCACATAGTGAGAAATCTTTCTTGCTTAGTAGAAAAAAGAGGGCAATAAATCTCTTCACTCCGATGGGATTTAACTTTATATATACTTCACTACCACACAAAATGTATTTTCCCCCCAAATATCGGTTGCTTCTTGTCGGGCCCGAATATGCAAAGAAGGACCCTCTGTGTACTCAGCACTAGGCCAGGATCACGCTAGTGCACACAGTCTCAACATCGGTAAATACCACAATCATACTCAACGAAATAGTAAAGTACTTTATTCAAAGGGGAATATAACCGGTTGCTCGAAGCCTTCGGAAAAGGTCCTGTTCCTGGTCTTGGACTTGTTCCTGGGTCAAAACCTCTCCTTCGAAGCCTTCGGGCAATTCAACGTCTACGCAAAACGGATAAATAAATAACAAATAAATAAAAATAGAGAAAAATTCAAGTCCAAAAATTAATTAAAATTCACCAATAAATAGAGCTCAATTTTAGAAAAATTTAGAAACTGGAATCGCCACAATCGCAGCAAAAACGCAAAAGTTATGGCCGTTTGAAGTTTGAAAATCAATTAAAAAGAATAAACCGAATTATCTGATTTATTTTTCTATTGAAAAATTGAAATTAAGACGTCATGCTTGCGTCAGCACCGAATTTAATTTTCGGTCGAATTATTTTTCTAAAGGAAAATCGATTTATTGCGTCAGCATTGCATCATCCGGTCCACGTTCGGTCCTAGTCCACGGTGGACTCGGTCCACCGGACCACATGACGCTGACACGTGGGCTTGCTCGGATGACGTCACGCTGATGTCATCACGTGGTGCGACTGGCCAACCTGACATGTGGGTCCCACCATGACGTCAGCATGACGGCACACACGCGTGGGTGCGGTGGCTAACAGGTGGGCCCGATGCTGACATCACCCGTGACGTCAGCGGCGACCGTGGCTCGGCCAGCGATGCCTCGGAACCCGTGCCCCATGTGGCACGGTCTGATTTGCTCAGCCACGAAGCGATCGGATCCATTCATTCAAAAATCAACGGTCCAGATCCAACCCCATCCCCCGCGTTGGAAACTACAGGTCACGATCCGATCCATCCGATCTAAAATCGACAGCTCAGATCGATTCTCAAAACACGCGGGTGAGATGCTACGTGTCATGACCCGGTGTTGAGCACGTGGCTCGATCTACACCATCCCGTCTAAATCAAATGGCTAGGGTTAGATCTAATCGTGTCTACACGAATCAATCTACGCCATTCAAAGTAAATCCTACGGTCTAGATCTAATCTAGTTCACGGCGATTACGTGCTACGTGGCACAATCTAAGCCGCCCAACTAGGATCTAATGGCTCAGGATAGATCTAGTTCAATACAGGAAAAGGACTACGTGGCCGAACCTGGTGCATTGGATGTGAATCAAACGGCCCACGGAGCTCGCGAGGTCAGCGATGGCGCGGAGGACGGAGGTGGCCCGAGCTAAGGAAGACGACACAAGGGACGGTGTTTTCGTGGCTCACCGACGAAGTGGATTATCACTTCCGAAGCGTCTCGTCACGACAACACCAGATCTGGGCTCGGTGCAGCGAGAACGATGACGACGACGCCCAAAATGACGGAAGAACGCAGTGGAAATCCTCGAACTTCGACGAGCAATCTAGTGCAGGCGACGACGGCGCAAGCGACGAGACCTAGGGCAACGTAAAGAGGATGGCACAATGATTATGGTTAGGGTATTTATAGCGCGTGGGTGTCCGTGTCCTGCCCGGAATCCGCGGCGGCCGTTACGCGGCGGCGCAGTCCGGTGGTGACTCGGACAGGTGATGTGGCTCAATCTTCTCCATCCACGCGACTCGGATCCAACGTCCCACACGCGCGCGCAACGTGGACGCACGGCAACTGTTGGATCGCGATCCGACAGTTCAGATCCTAGGGTTTGCACCGGCAGCGCGGATCGGGTTTGTGGGATAATGGGTCCGATTTGACGGGTCCAGACCCGTTAGGGTTTTACAGAATTTCCATTTTGATTTTATTATTAAAATAATTTTAGTAATTCATTTAAATCGAGAAAAATAGCAAAAAACTCAGAAAAATTCTAGAAAAATTTTGGAAAATACTTTGAGACATTTTGGACTCCAATAATTTTAGTAATTCAATTAAATCGAGAAAAATAGCAAAAGCTCAGAAAAATTCTAGAAAAATTTTGAAAAATACTTTGAGACATTTTGGACTACAATAAAATATTTCCAACAAAACTTCATTTGAAATTTCTAAATATTTAAATAACTCAAGAAAGGAATTAATTCAAATTAAATCCAAATAAATTCCAGAAAATTGCAAAAATTCAAATAACTCAATAAATTGAATAATAGCACAAGTTTGGGATGTTACAAATCTCCCCTCTTAACGGAATCTTGACCCCAAGATTTAGGGATAACTAAGGAATAGGTTTGGAAACTCCTTCAAATCTTCTTCATGTTCCCAAGTCGCTTCACTTTCCGAATGGTGCTCCACTAGACTCTGTAGAAACGGGTTGACTTGTTACTTGTCTCTCGATCCCTTGTGTCCAAAATCTTCACAGGGTGCTCTTTATAAGTCAAATGTTTCTGCAGTTCGACCGACTCCAAAGGTGTTTGTTCATCTGGTACTCGCAGACACTTCTTTGTTGTGACACATGGAACACGTCATGCACTCCTGCCAGTGACTGCGGCAATTCCAACTGATACGCGACTTCACCTTTGCGGCACAAGATCTTGAATGGGCCAACATATCTTGGCACAAGTTTCCCTTTAGCTTGATATCTTTTAACTCCCTTGAGAGGTTTAACTCTAAGGTATACGAAATCCTCCGGTTCAATACTCAGCTCTCGATGACGGTTATCGGCGTAATTCTTATGTCTTGATTGAGCTATCTTCAATCTTTCCCTGATCTTGGCAATCTGCTCCTCAACTTCTTGGAGAATATCTGGTCCGAAGACATGGCACTCACCTGTCTCGTTCCAGTTCAAAGGCGTTTGACAGGGTCGACCATACAAGGCTTCAAATGGTGACATCTGTAGACTTGCTTGATAACTATTGTTGTAGCTGAACTCGGCATACGGCAAACACTTGTCCCATGAAGTAGCGTATGCTAAAGCACAAGCTCTTAACATGTCCTCCAATATCTGGTTGACTCTCTCTGTTTGCCCATCTATCTGCGGATGATAAGCTGTACTAAAATTCAGATAGGTTCCCATGGCTTCATGCAACTTATTCTAGAATCTTTAGGTAAATTGGGTACCTCTGTCCGATACGATCTTCTTCAGCACTCCATGCAAACAGATAATCTTTGACATATATAACTTCGCTAAGCGGTCTCCTGAATACATAGTCTTCACTGGTATGAAATGTGCAACCTTGGTCAAATGATCCATGATAACTCATATGGAATCGTACCCACTCTGAGTCCTAGGCAAACTGGTAATAAAATCCATACCAATTTCCTCACACTTCCATTCGGGTATCTTCAGTGGCTGCAACAATCCAGTTGGTCTTTGATGAATTGCTTTGACTCTCTGGCATATGTCTCACAATGCAACATGCTCGACGACTTCACGCTTCGGCCACCAAAATCTCTCTTTCAAATCTTGATACATCTTGCGCTTCCCGGATGAATCGAGTATTTGGAATCATGGGCTTCTTCCAGAATCAACTGTTTCAGCTCCTTATTCAGCACGCAGATGCGATCCTTAATCCACAACGTAGCCTGCTCATCCAGCTTGAAGTCCTTAGTGTTGCCTTCATCCATCTTGGACTTAATCCTCTTTTTCTTATTGTCATCTTTCTGACCTTCCCTGATCTGATATTCTAAGGGAGGCTTCACCTCCAAGGCTACCAAAAATCCTTCTGGTACCATTTCCAGCTTCATCTTATGAAAATCCTTACATAGCTCGGCTTGACTCTCTTCTACTAGCATATTCACGGTGTGGCTCTTCTGACTCAAAGCATCGGCTACTACATTAGCCTTGTCAAGATGGTAGTGAATTCCGACATTATAAACCTTGATTAACTCCAACCATCTCCTCTGACTCATATTCAGATCTGACTGAGTGAATATATATTTAAGGCTCTTATGATCTGTATATACTTCACATCTATTCCCAATAAGGTAATGATGCCACAACTTCAAAGCATGCACTACGGTAGCTAACTCCAAGTCATGTGTTGGGTAATTCTCCTCATGCAGCCTTAATTGCCTCGATGCATAAGCGACTACCTTCCTATTCTGCATCAGCACACATCCAATTCCTTGGCGCCATGCATCACAGTAAATGTTGAAGCTTTGGTGAACATCAGGTAAGACTAACACTAGCGCTGATGTTAATCGCTTCTTCAACTCTTGAAAGCTCTTCTCACACCCTGGCATCCATGCAAACTTCTTCTCCTTCTTCAACAATTGCGTAAGTGGACTAGCAATCGTTGAGAATCCTTCAATGAATCGACTATAATATCCTGCCATTTCAAGAAAACTGCGGATTTGGGTAACCATCTTCGGTTGTTCCCAATGCAATATTGCTTCTACCTTGCTCGGGTCGACTGCAACTCCCACGGCAGTCATTACATGTCCGAGAAATTCCACCTTACTCTTCCAAAAATCACATTTGCTAAACTTAGCAAATAACTGTTGCTCTCGCAACTTCTCAAGAACTAGCCTCAAATGCTCTCTTGTCTTGGAGTAGACCAGAATGTCGTCACTGAACACGATGACAAAATTATCCAGGTATTCGATGAAAACTTTATTCATCAAGTTCATGAAGTATGCAAGTGCATTTGTCAAACCAAAGGACATAACTGTAAACTCATAATGTCCATATCTTGACAAAAATGCAGTCTTCGGTATGTCCTCGGATAGAATCTTCAGTTGGTGATATCCCGATCGAAGGTCAATCTTGGAGAAAACTCTAGCTCCTCTTAACTGATCAAACAAGTCATCGATCCTAGGTAGAGGATACTTGTTCTTTATCGTCACATCATTGAGTGCACGATAATCAATACACATTCAAAAACTTCCATCCTTCTTGACGAACAGGACTGGCACCCCCACGGCGATGAACTGGGTCTTATGAATCCTTTCTCCAATAACTCCTCGATCTGTTGCTTTATCTCTACTAACTCATCGGTAGACATCCAATAAGGTCTCTTAGCTATTGGGGCTATACCGGGTACTAGCTCGATCACGAACTCAATATCCCTGTCTAGCGGCATGCCGGGTAAATCTTAAGGAAAAACATCCAGGTACTCACTGACCACTGGTACATCCTCAATGCTGATTGTCTTCACACTGTTGACCATCAGCTGTCCATCTCGAATGGCGGTTGCTTAAAACTCCACCTTTCTACCATCGGGGCTTTCTACTGATACGACTCTTCATCCACAGTCTAACACAGCCTTGTGCTTGGACAATCAATCCATTCCCAGTATAACATCCAGGGTATGGGTATCCAATATAACAAGGTTCACTAGAAACTCTACCCCATTTATTAATAACCTTACCCCAGAACATCCTACATTAGATCGGAGTTCTGATCCAGGGAATTGGACTAGCAACACATGTCTAAGGTTCACCATTCTTAACCCATTTTCAACAGCAAAATTCCGAGATATGAAGGAATGAGAAGCTCCAGAATCAAACATAACTGTTGTAGGTACTGAGTTAACCAGTACCTTACCCAGTACGACGTCTGAGGTATTATGGATTGTATCCGCGGTGACGAGGTTGCTTCGACCTCTCACCGTAGCTTGGGGTGTAGCTCCAGCTTGAGCAGCTCCACGGTTTCCTCCTGGTGTGGGTGTCCTTGTAGGCGTCGTTCCCAGGTTGAAGTGGACAGGCGTAACACCTCTTCCTCTCTTAGGGCAATTATTGGCAAAGTGCCCTGGCTCATTGCAACTATAGCAGCGTCTCACCGCTGTCTGCTGACTCCCTGCTGGTGCAATTCTGGCTTGTACTGGGGTCTGATAACTCTGTCCGGCAGGTCGAGGTACGGGTGATGGTGTCTTGGCGACGTTCTGGTGTTGGAATCTGAAAAACTGATTGGGTGCAACTCTCAGTCTTTGCGCTCCTGGCTGAGCTCCCTACTGTGCCATCCGGCGCTTCCGATGGTCATCCAGCTCCTTGCGCTTGTCTTCAAGGATAAGAGCCTCGTTCACCAACTCTTGAAAATCAGGAAACGTGTGGGTAATCCGTCCCACCTGCAGTCCTTAATTCAGTCCCTTCATGAAGTGAGACTGTCTGGTCTTGTCTATCACTACATCTTCAGGTGCATAGCAAGCCAACTGAGTGAACTTGTTCAGGTATTCAGCCACCGACTGGCTGCCTTGCTTCAACGCTCGAAACTCCTCCTTCTTTAAGTCTAGTGTCGATGTTTGTTTGGTATCGGCAATGAATGTGGGGGTGTGTGTTTGCGGGGTTAGGCGCTAGATTAGGAACTCGATGGTAACACAAGACATTGATTTAGACAGGTTCAGGCCCTCTGCGGTGGAGGTAAAACCCTAGTCCTGTGTTCTGGGATTATGTGTTGCTCTTCTCCTTCTTCTTTTTCTATGCCTCCCTATCTCTCTTATATAAACGAAGAGATTGTAGAGTCCAACTCGGTTACAATAGGGAGGAGTCAGAGTTGGTTGCAAGCTTGCAGATCCCGTCCTTCCTTATCTAGGACGGTATCCTTTTCGATTACAACATTATCTATAAGGTGACGATTCCCTTCCGTTATTCCTTCACGGGCTCCAGCGGGATGGCTTGCGCAACTTCCAATCCACTCGCTTGGCCCCACTGGTCTCTTCTTACCGGGCCCTTTTTAACCCTCTTGAGCATACCCGGTAGCGGTGTCCTCCACAGTAGCCCCCGAGTGCTTTGCAATCGAGTCGCTTGCGACGAGGCCTCGTTTTGCGGGCGTGGGATGCCTCCAACTGCCCGATCGGTTGCTCCTTTAGAGTACTCGGCTGCAAGCAGGGAGTTTGCAATGGACTCAAAATTATCTTGCTCGTCGCATGATCCGAGCAGTCTTTTAATAGGGGTGCCCACATTCGGCCCGTTGTCGGGACGCGTAGCATTGGAGGTCAGCTCAGCTTGGAGCTCTCCGAGTTTGTGTCCCGGGAGGACGATGGTGATCAGCCCATTCTTGGGGCACACCTAAAGAGCATCCAGTAGGACGCCCGTGATCATCCCCATTTGGGGCGCTGTAACATCCCAAAATTTGGGTTTTCAAAAATTTTTGGTTTAGTTTATCTTCCCAAAAAATTTCATTGTTTTTCTCCCGTTTGTAAATCTTGATTTGAATTTTCTAAAAGCTAAAAAAAATTTAATTTTATTATTTTGTACTTCAAATAAAATAAATTATGTTTTATTTGGGTTCCTTGTGCTTCAAGAAATTTTTCTGTAATTTTTGAGATTTTTTCGGAGCTCGTTTGCTATTTATCGGATTTATTTGAAATTGTTTTGTATTAGGCCCTTTTGTTGAAATTAATTAATTACTTAAAAAGTTTATATAAAGTTTTTTTACAAATATTTTATTTGAGTTCAATATGTCTCAAAATATTTTCTAGAATTTTTTTGGTGTTTTTATTGCCCTAAATGATTTATTGGAATTTCTGGAATTATATTAATTGGAAAAAGGATTGAAAAATCGGATTTTGGCATTGGGCTGAGATTCTTCCTCTCCTCTCGCTCGGCCCACCCAGCTATCCGGCCGGCCTGCTCGCCACCCCCACGCTCTGGCCCGAGCCGCACCACACGGCCCGCCTCTCCCGCGCTGGGCCGCGCCCCCACCTGGGCCGTCCACCTGGGCCACGCGCCAGCATGGGGAGAGGCCACACCTCCACGCACCTGGAGCCCTCCGATGGAGATCCGATGTCCCTCATTTGGCCACGTCACCTCCTATCCGACTGCGCCCACCAAGTGTTCGTATAAATGCCGATTCGACCCATTTTTGCTCCAAACTTGATTTTTCTTGACCTAGCCGCCACCCCAACCTATAGTAGACCTCCCTAGCCCCTCTCCCACGCATCCCCTACCCCAGGACCTCTTCCAAACGATCGAGCCGCCGCAGAGAAGTCCGGAGTGTCGCCCAAATGCCGGCTAAATTTTGGAGCACGACTGCCGTCAGCTCGTTGACTCTTTTCGAGATATGTCTTCACCATGGTGAGATATCATATCCCATATATTTCGCCTCCAAATTTCATCCAATTTGGCCTAAGGAATCAAAAGTTATGGCCGTTTCAATCTCGAATCTTGCCGAGGCCATATCTCTCTCAATTTTTGGAGTTTGACCGTGAAATTTTTTGTGTAGACTCCTGGTGATGTCCTCTACATGATACTCACCCTGAATCACAGTTTTTCTCTCTAGATTTTTCGCAAAAAATTATTTTCTCCAATTAGACTGCGTTTTAGATAGCGACAATCATCCTCGCGCGTTCCCCGCTGATCCATAAAGTAAAACTCTTAGCCACCTATGTCACGGTGTTCCTCCTGGTCCCATCTAGCTCTCGGTCAAATTTGGTTAAGTTCCAATCATTATTCTAGAAGTTATGGCCGTCTGAAGTTTGGATCCGAAACCAATTAATCGGTAGTTTGTGATCAATCCGTTGGGGCGCCGCAAAATCCGCCCATACCGTTGAGTTTGTCTCATCGCGTTCTATGTGATGGACAATCTCCCTTTGCTGTCCCATCCTTCGAATTTTTTTTATATATTTAGGCCGTCTTTTGCCGCCGCCGCGCGCCATCTTTTGACACCGGCTATTTTAGTTCATTCAGGCCATGTTGTCACATCCCTTACTGTTTTGGACCATCCTTAGAATTCTTTTGGCCTCCGTTTGGCGACGAAGCCCGATTCCGGCTTAAAACCGTCGTCTTTCAACCTAGCCGTTGTTACCGGTTCACGTTTCGATTATCCGTCCTTGGTAGCGTTTTGTCACCGCCATGTCGTTGCACCGATGGTCTATACCTTGCTTCGTGAGCATCCCGCCATCACTTTGCTCCACTATTAACGTTCCGTCGTTAACGTTCCACCGTTAACGCTCCGCTGTTAACGCTTCACCGTTAACGTTCCGTTGTTAACTTTCCACCGTTAACGTTCCGTCGTTAATGTTTCGCCATTAACGTTTCGCCGTTAACATTCCGCCGTTAACGCTTCATCGTTAACGCTTGGCTCTCATCGCTTCGTTGTCATCGCATGCGTGCATTTATGCAAGAGCCCTAGTGCGATGTCCTCATCTATTCTATCATCATGATGTGAGCCTAGCCTCATCGTCATATCATCTTCAAAGCCGAATCAAAACCCTAACCTAAGACCGGTTCGATGAACTAAATTCATCGTGAGCCGCATTGCTATCTTTGTAATCTTTCCCATTGTTTCAATCGTGGTAAGACACTTGTCCTTGTCTTAACCCTGAAAATCTAATCTGCCTTTAATCGAGAATTCATTCGTGGACTTGGTCAATAGGCCATTGGCCATCTATCATACCCCTATGCCTGATCTATCCGTCTCTCTTTTGTTTGACCGTGTTCTATTTAGTCAACAAAAGTCAACATCAAGAATCAATTTAGTTCATTGTGAACTAGCCTATCTTTATGGACTCGATCTATAGATTGAGAGCCCATATGTCATTGTTTGTCCAATCAAGATAATAACTTCGTAAGAAATATTCTACAGAATATTATTCTTTCTTTCTCAGTTATTAGTCTTTCCCTCTTCGGTGTATTTTCCGGAAGCCCGTTCCCTTTTGTCTAACCTTCGATCTAATACGTTCAAGTTCCTAAATTCATCCAAGCCGTTGTGCCCAATGCTATTCGTTCTTAATTTGGAGTTTTACTTGATTTGTCTTTTCAACTGGTTTGTATTTGCTTCTTCTTTAATCGTTAGACACGGCGTCCGAACGTCGCTCTACGGAGCTGAAGGTCAAGGAAGTGAAGACCGAAGATCGAGGATCAAGGATCGAAGATAAAGAATAAAGAATAGTAAAAATTGCAAGGGCCAGGCAAGTTGTGCTTTGACCATGTTGATCCCATTTTCGAAAATTATGTTGTTTCAAATTATTGCATGCTAGTTTGAGTTAAACTGATTTCAATTAATTTGGGATTAGATAATCGACCTACTTGTTATTGCCACCTTGTCTATAATAATTGTATGCCATGATTCATTTGTCACCCTAGGTTTGTTGATTAATAGTTGGTAGCTAATAAATTGCCAACATGGGTTAGATAGAACATATTAGTTTGCTTAGACCTGCAACGGGTCCGTGCCATCATTTTGGAATTGCAAATGTCAATATTGATGAATGGAATATGCAATGTATTTTGAAATAGTGTGACGTGTTGCCGACATGATGATGTTGATATGCGGAGGCCTTCGTGCTTCTTCAAGGATGTTGAGTTGTTGTTGGCATTGTGTTGCGCAGTAATCAACTAGGGTGATAAAATGATTTAGACTGGGGCAAGTGGCAAGATTTATGGTGGGCCAGATTGGCGGTTGGGATTGTTTGAAACATGATATATGTATGAGTGATGGTGAGATGGATTTCTTTGAGAGTATTGATGGAAGTCTTGCCCTGGTCACTCTAAGGACTTAACCTTGCCAGCCTTTGAACCGAGTCAAACATACAACCACAAGTCTGGAGTGGGACAGACCTAGCTGACTAATTTGTGATGTCTAGATTTCGATACTGTCGTGGTGGTGTGAGGCCTGGGTTTGCGGGTTGGCTCACATGGCGCAAGAGGGGGGCCCTGAGTGTGATAACCAGTCCCTTCAGTGTTGAAACCTTAGCGGGCAGTACTGGGTCTAGAAGGATCATTGTAAAGGCTTTGTTATGATCGCTCGTTCGCATACTCTTGTATGGCGATTCACGGCTGATGTGGTGAGTTGATTATATCTTGTGGGTAAAGTGTATAACCTCTGCAGAGTGTAAAATCTATTCGAATAGCCGAGTCCACGATACTGGACAATGCTCGGGGATTACAGTCAAGGGTTAGATTTTCTTAAAAGTAAACTTGGGTTTGGAGGCATTTTTTGTAGGCCCCCGGATCGGCTATCCGGAGTCCTCTGTGTATTTCTGTACTAGTCCCAGATCAGTAGCTAGTACACACAGTCAAAAGTGATGAATAAACAACCATATCACGAATACAAATAACTAAATAGGAATAATACCAAATAAAAGCAAAGATCTTATGGTCAAGGTTTACCATTACGGCCTGAACAGGCTGAACAACTTGAACAACCTTGCGGAAGGCGAAAACACCAAGCGACCCATCCAAATGCCCACAGGCAATCGAGGGGAGAACGCACCCTAGTCGTTGGAAATCTTGAACAGCTTCTTTGTCTTCTGAGAGAGGATTAGAATGTAGCACGTGAGTACATAAAGTACTCGGCAAGTGCAGGAAATTATGCACCATGTAGGCTATTCAAAGATGGCTTAATATGGTTTATTTGCGCAAAGCCAAGTTTCATCAAATCATACTTGTTAATAATTTTCACAAAGCATATTTGAGCAATTCTTTTTAATAATTGAATTATGTAATATTGTAGTGAAGGTTCTAACCACCACTCACTAATATCTGAGCTCTATCCGCCACAGCTCAACAAAATCGGAGTTCTTTCCACCTACGGCTTTAACCGCTTGAAGCACACCGAGAGTTCTAACGCTCCCGGATCCCAAAACAAAACATTGTTTAGTTTGAAATCAAAACCCAAAGTCTACCAAGATGAAAGCATTCTTCGCTTTGCCTTTGGCCAGTAAACACGGCTATTCGAATAGTTTTAACTCTGCAGAGGTGTACAACTTTACCCACAAGACATGATATTCCCTTGATGCCATGCAATTAGCACACTTCCTTAGGTGTGCGGCGAGGGATATCATGACAAGGCCTTTACAATGTATATGCCTAACCCGACCCACCCGCTGAGGTTTCACTACTGTTAGGGTTCTTTCCACCCAGTACAGAAGCCCCCTCTTGCGCCGTGTGAGAAAAACAACAACAACAACAACAATGCCTCTTTCCGGCTCTCACACAACAACCGAGTGGTGAGTCTAAGTTAGGTTTCTACAAATTATTCAGCCAGGTCGTGCTCACTTTGACATGTGGTTGTACGGTTATGCTTAGAATGGAGACAATCATAAGCGTCGGTCCTTAATTGACTTGGGGCGGTACTTGCACAAAAGAACCAAGGCTTGGTCCGCTTCCACCCGACATTCCATGCCGCCCAAGTCGAAATCATTTTTCATTTTATTTTTATTTTGTAAACCATTGGCAATACTCCTTGCCTATAACTTCCAATACAAGTTTTCAAGAGATAATTGAAAGTCCCACCCATAGGTGAAGATTGACCGATAGCGAGGCTAAGCATTTCTACCGCACTATTCTATTCCACCAATAGTTTATTTTATAAAATACAAAACTCGGTGTTTGATAAAAATTATGATAATCAGTTCTATCATCTCCAAAATTCATGAGACCACCAAGATTCCCCCATTATTATCATGGCACTATATAATCCAATCCAATTTAGTACTCCAACAAGTAAAATCTATACCATGTGCCATCATAACTCCAAAATCATGCTAAGCTACTGACATCATTGTATCTGAAACAATCTCCTCAAAATATAAGTCTTTTTAGGGGTTACCCATCATCTATACATCGCTAAATCTTGTAATCTACTTGATCCACCGAGAATAATTCATAATCTCATCCCCGAGCATATTTCATGAAAGATTCTACAAATCCAAGATTTCATTGATTCATTGCCTATAGCTGTTTCCCTAAACAATGACACCAAATTGGCTAAACAAATCACATACAATCCTCATTATTCATAATCCCACTTAGATGATTATCGCAACACCATACTTCACAAAATCATCTGCTAAACCACCGAGTATGATTCTCAATATTATTCACTGAATCCATCGAGTATATTTGATCATATCATTGACTGAATCATCAAGAATACTTCACGATATCGACTCTAATCATTTAGGCTACAATCCACCGATAGCACTTCATAACATCATGTATTTAATCCTTCACATTATCACCTCTAAATCATATACTTTAATCCACCAAGAATACGTAATATTATCATCCACTAAACCACCAAACATTCTGGATCAGTCACAATCTCCATAAAGGATTATCATATAATATTCTTGTTAAAATCCACCGAAATATAATTCACCACTTATTCTATTTGATCCACAAGTATGCCTCCCAATATTATTATTTACTTCTACCGACTATTACTCTGGATATCATACATCTTCCAATATTCTCCGAATCCACACAAGTTATATGGTGAACCATTATCACAATCCAACTCCTTAGTAGTTCAACTAATCACCAATCATAGATAAATTTCATAACTACTACACCCACATCATCACTAATATTCATCTAACTCCAATTTGCATTCCATACTGTTTGATCCATCTAAAATGTCTGCCAAATAGTCTTTTCCCCTAATTAAAGAATATTTTATCAAAAATGTTTAATATGGTGGATCACTGTCCTAAGGCGACAAAGGATTACGGACAACAACATCAAGGAGGTATCATAGCAAGGTATAACTAACGACCTAACGTTTGACATCATCATTTTAGGTAAATAGCAATGCAATTTATAAAAGCGATTAAAAAGCAGTTATAAATGGTAGGATCAAAATGCGTCAAGGAGACTTGCCTCGGTCCACGAGAAGGTTGAACTCTTTGAAGCCCGTCGGCGGGGTCGGCGGACTCGGCGGAATCGTCAACTACGCGTAAATCGAGGCAATAAATAAATAAAAGAAAATAAATAAAATTCAAAAATTACAAAATTAGTACTGGCAGGTAGATCTTGATTTTAGATGAATTTAAAAACTTGAACGGAGTCAATCGGAGTTCGGATGCAAAGTTATAAGCGTTCGAAGTTGGAAATTGCTGGAAAATCAAGAAAATAGGAAAAGGTACTGTTTGCTCTGATAACTTCATGAGAATTTGGTTCAGGCTGAACCAAAACTTCAGAGCCCCCTTTTCTTCCCAAAAAACGGATTTTTGCCCCATTTTCGCATGGATTTGGACCAAATAAAATCATGGATTCTCTAGATAACATCCTTAGGGACATCTAGGAGGAAGGGATTGAACCAAAACTCACCGGAATCGGAGAAATCGACGAAGAACGGAGGTTCGGCCGAAACGGCAAAAGCTCCAAATTCGTCGCCCACGGTTGAGAAATTTTAAAATTGATGATTGGGTTAGAAGCTAGACTCATCCACGGTCACAAAGAACCAAGTGGCATGAAGAATGGCTCACCGGAGAAGAATCTACAAGCATGAACTTGAAGAACACCGAAAAAGTGTGACACGGCTTCGGTTTTCTCGATCTCACGGGCGCACGAGTGGATTAGAGGGAAAAAGGGATACACCACCGGAACGGGGATACTTATACGAAGAGAATGGAGGTGGTGGTGCGGCGTTTGGAGGTGTAATGCCTGAGTTAATGGCATTTTAGTGCTTTTCGGTTTTTCTTGAATGGAGCCGTTTCCGGCGGGATTGATGGCGCACCGAGGTGGGGAATGGCAAGAGCTCGTCACCGCGGATCCAACGCAACCGACGGTTCGCGTTTTGGAGTTAATTTGGTGGAGTTATGAGCGATTGAATGCAACCCTAGCCATGGCTATGTGTTGAGCTCTTCTCTGTACATTTCCTTTGACTGGAGGTTAGGGATGACACTATTCACGTGACACGTGGCAAGCCTCCATTGGTCCTCCTTTATGTAAACAAGTCGCCCTAGAGAAAAATAAGGAAAAATGGCCTAAAAATTCCGGAAAAATTCCTAGAACCATTTTAGATTATTTGGGACCCAATAAAATTGGTTCCGCTGAATTTGGATGAAATTTGTGGAATTGAATATTCGGGCGCGGATCGCAGGCATTAAACAAAAGCCGCGCGAGATAAAATAGGAACAGAGGTCCAAAAATCCGGGGAATGATTTCTAAAATCATTTTGGAATATTTGGAACACATTTGAAGTGGTTTGGGGATTTTTGGAGCATTTTTGGACTCGGGTGAAATTTCGGGTACCGGTAGGAACTGGAAAATCCGATTTTTCGACCGGAGGGGAATTGATTCCCGATTTTGGAGGGGAACGGATGCCAGGCTAATATAAACACCAAAGAAAATCCAAACTTTTGAATTTAATTTATTTAAATTAGGTTTTTCTCCAGAAAGCGAAAACTAGGGTGTTACATTTTTGCCTGTGGAAAGTGATATTTGGTTAAGGATATGGAATGGTTTTCCTTGTGAAACAATTGTGAAATCTATTACTGTTATTATTTGTTTTACCGCTTTCCAATCTATTACAAATATTTGTGAATGTTGTTTATTGCAAAATAACCATTCAGCCTGTCATTTGGAATAAGCCATGCATATAGTTATTAGACTTGTATTCTGTGCATGACTTGATGAGTGCTTTATGTACTCACCCCTTACAAACAAACAATCATCAGTTGAGAAGAAAACTACAACGTCGAAGAAGAAGAAGTTCCGTGAGAAGGCGAATATCTAGGAGTCGAACCCTATCAGTTGCCTGTGGCGTATTGATGGGATTCACCGGTGTTCTTCGTTCCGCTGCTGCCTATTTGGAGTTGAAGCCGTCTAGGCCTCACAAGTGTAAAGTTGACCTTAAGGTCATACAATAGTTTATATTTTATATTTGAGTTATTTTTACTATTCCGCTGTGTATGATTGTGATATTTCATCTATGTTGAGACTGTGTGCACTAGCGTGATCCTGGACTAGTGTTGAATACACAGAGCGTCCGGATTTGCACATTCGGGTCCCGACAGGCGCACCTGAGGAGCATCCGGTCGGACGCCGGTGATCATCCCCATTTGGGGCGCACCTGAGACATTTCCATTAGGACATTGGCCGAGTGGTTTTCACGCGGTCTAGCCAGTGGTGCTTCCCCAAAGCTTTGACCTGGTCCGAGCTCAAGATTCTTGGATAAATCCAAACCAAGAGCGCTCCTTGGGGTCCGCACTGCCTTTTCGCAGAAAAAGAGGGATTTTCTTCCTGCCCAGAGGCAAAACCCTAATAATGCGCAGCGTATTTGATGTGCCCCTTCAGAGAAAATCTGTTCTAATCTCCTCTTGCTTCTTGGCCGCCGCCTCTTTTTTCTCACTCGTCTTCTCGAAGCTCTTCTGCCTCAACCTTTCACCGATACTTCCTTCCACCTCTGGAAATGGCATCCTCCACTGCGGCTGCCCCCGACGCGCCTTCCACATCCCAGGATTGGGCCACCTCGATAACAATGGAGGCGCGTCTCAAGGCGATGGTCTCCGCCTGGGTCATGCCTCCATTGGAGTTAATCGGAGCCCGCGCGGCGGCGGGTGAATCTTTCCCTACTCCTCGGCAAGAGGAAGTCGTTTTTTCGGCGCGGATTTGGCTTGCCTCCATTCGAGTCCTTTTTCTGGCGTGGATTCGACTTGCCTGCTAGCGCTTTTCTCCGTGGTCTTCTCTTTTATTATGGAATCGAATTGACTCACCTTAACCCGAATTCCATTCTTCAAATCGCCATCTTCATCCATCTTTGCGAAGCATTTATAGGCATTCGCCCTCACTTCAGCCTTTTTTGCCATCTTTTCCTTCTCAAGCCCTTCTCGAATAAGAAGGCCCCCAAACTTGTTGGGGGTGCTGGCCTTCAGCTCCGGGATGGGTTGAAGAAATCCTATTTTGCCATCCCCTTCCGTTCTTCGAACAAAGGATGGCACCAAGAATGGTTTTATTGCTCCAATCTCGTACCCAGCCTTCCAATCTTCTCTGGGTAGGAACTCATTATTGACGTCTCCTGGACCAAACCTCCACCCGACCATGATAAGCCTGAAGTCGGGGAACTTATGGCCATTATTCAGCAACTGAAGAAGGACGGCCTGCATGCGGTTGGGATCGCCTCCAGCTTCGCCATTTGTCACGTCCAACCGCTGAAGGACCGGACTCACCCGGGGTATGAGTTCCAAGGGAGGTCAGACCCTACCCGGGAGACACTTGACAAGATCTCGACGGGGGCTATTGACAATCGGTTGAACAACTTTTTTGCCCCCGACACCATGATGGATTGTAGCGGGTGCCCCAGGTCATATAGCTTGAAGCGGCCTCCTCCTCAGGTATTCTTTTGTCTCCCAGATGGGTTTTTCCTTTTATCTTTCTTGCCGTGGCCGATTGGTTCTTTGCACTTTAGGACCGAGATGGTTATTTTTCTGACACCCCCGTTCCCGGGTATCCAAAGTTCCCGAAAGAAAGGCCAAGGAAAGGTGATGAGATCGAACCCTTTGTCGAGGCTGACGTAGATTTGGGGACATCATCATCTGAGTCTCCCGGCTCCTGAAGTCCTGTTGGGCCTCCAGATGCCACCGCCCATCCCAATGTGGGTTCCAAGCGGCCGGCTCCTGCCTCTACTGTCGCGCCGAGTGCCAAAAGGAGCAAAGGGGCACTGGCTCAGCGTTCCGTGAGTCCCCCCGTTCCAACCGCGGCCGTGGGTGAAGAACTCCCGACTGTGGCATTCGCCTTGAAGGGGAAGAAGGTGGCCGAGCAGGGGTCGTCGGATGCCCAGGTCCCCTTGGTCGCTACGCGCGGTGGCCCCACCATTCATGAGCCCACGAGCCAGCCCCTGATGGAGATCCCATGAGTCCCGGGGGTCGACCTGCTGCCTCTGCCTTCGAACAGCGGTCTGCCCCAGCATGGAGGTGCTGGAGTAAAAATACGAAGGTCCACCAGGTAACGTGTGGCCTGTTCCCTTCGTTGGTTGTCGTCTGTTCATCCAAATGTGCCTCCAACTTTTCTTGCTTGTACCAGGAAGCCATCCATGGATGTTCCCATTGGCACGCCGGCTGGAAATCCCTAGGAGATCGCTCCCGAAGATGTCCCCAATCGGGATGGAGCGCCATCTCCGAGTGTTACCGCCTGTGGGGGTGCCAAAGTAGTTCTAGAGGTCACTTCGGACACGCCACCTCCAAGCGTGTCTGCTCAGGGGGACGCTGGAGTCATCACTAAGGTCCCCCCTTCCCCGTCTCCTCATCGCGACTGCCCCCCGCCCTCAGACAGCGTAGAGGCCCAAGGTCCAGCTAAAGGCTCTCCTCAAGTGGGGGAGATCCCGCATTCCGAGGTGGTCAGCGGGCCTAGCCTTGTGGTCGTGTCTTGGGACAGCGATGGAGAAGAGTGGGGAGCCGTCGATGATGCTTCTGAGGAGCAGGAGGCAGTGGAGCTTGAGGAGTGCGTCGTTAGGACCTCCTGACTGATCCGGGTAATCCTTCGCTCCCCCTTGCCCTTGATTTCTTTCTCTGTCATCTCTTTATGCCTGTGATGGCGTGCCTAGTCTCTAGGGGACCGCCTGAAGAAGAAGTCGGACTTTCTGCGTCGTGTCGTTCCTGTAATTAAGACGAGCAAGGAGCACAAAGACGAGCTCGACCAGGTTCGGAATGAACAGACCCAAGAGCTGCAGGGACTTCGGAACGAAGTGCAATTGCTTCGCTTGGAGAAAATGGATATGACCTGCACTCTCCGAGGTAAGCGCCACCATTCGCCTCGAATAACCTTGACACCCTCAATTCTTTTTGTGCCTTAGCTTGCGTCCGACTCCATCAGCCCAAGAGTCGTCCACCGAGCGACTCTGAGGTCAGCTGGCGGCGTCCGAGGAACAGTGCGGAGCATTGGAGGCCATGCTTAAGGCCTTGGAGTAGATGTGCCATGCACTGGAAGAGGGGTCCCAGGTTTCAGAGGCAAAGCTTGCGTCCGCCGAGAGCCGAGTGCTTCCGGCTAAGGCCAAACAAGACAAGCTGTCCGGTGACCTTAAAGGTATGCGTCTGTCGATTGACAATCTTTACAGTTCACGAGTCGCTAAGAGTTGCTGACTGATTCTGCCCATAGAATATCGAAGGATAGCGCAGGCGCAGTTTGATGACCTCGAGGAGAGAGTCCAACGTGCCCAAGCGTTGTGCTCTGCTTTTTGAGTCGGTGATGGCCTTCCTGCATCCTCATGATCCGTGTGGTGGGGCTGGAGCTCTTCAACGCCTTCGAGCGGCGCCTGAAATGCTTAAGGCCCATGTGCGGGAGAGGGCGATCATGAGCTCTAACCAGGCGCTGGTGATTGTGAAGTCGCTGTACCCCTAGGTGGAGCTTATGGCTGTCAAAGAGGGCTTCGCCTGCACCGTGGATGATGCGGAGGCTGTTGCTCTCCTGGAAGAAGTCCAAGGTGTATCAGAGTCCCTCGTTGAGAACCTGGTGCTAGATACTGCATAAACACATGTAATGAATGATTTGAAATTCTATATCTTCTGGTGGTGGGGATTTCGTCTGCTACTTTTTCCTCTTTAGGGGTTGTCCGCTGAGTGCTTAGCGCAACTAGAGAAGCGCTCCACTGTCCCCTCTGACTAGGTCGGTTCCCGCGTGCGCTTTTCCTTGGCGGTAGATTCTTCAAATGCCCCGGTCGACTGACAAAGCCGCCGAGTGCTCCCTCCGACTGGCAAGGTTCCTAAATGCGCCGTCCGAGTATCATGGCTCCTGAGTGCTTCCTGATTGGTGGGTTCTCGGAGTGGCCCTACGGACTGGTGGGGCGCCCGAGTGCGTTGTCCGAGTTGCACGATTCTCAAGTGCACTTCCCGACTGGTGCCGGTCTTAGACAAAATAACTAGGCAAAAGCATGAGCGTGCGAGCGTACACTTATTAAGTGTGCCGGCCATTCAAGTAGATTAGTTTTACTCAGAGGTTTACGCGTGGGCAACTGCGCACTTATTAAGTGTAGCCCTCGGCTTACTACCTAGTTGAGAAACAACTAGGCCATAAGGAAAAATAAATGCGGGAAAATAGAGAGGGAAGAGTTTTACCATTATCAAGATGAGCTTTACCGTAACGGTCGTGTGGTTAAGTTGTCCGGTATGGTGTTGTCTTGTTATGTTGAAAATGTCTTAAAAACGCACAACCCTTGACTAGCCAGGCGCCTCTTCGCTCCGCGTCTGCGTTAACATGGGTGACTCCTTGGCTTCTGCGCCTGTACATATAAAGGAAGAGTGGGGGAGCACTTCTGTGGACACAACTGTTCTCTCCTGGATCTCCGACTTTTTCTTCTCTCCTCGTCTTTATCGTTTTTTTCGATGTCGTTACACCTCGCTCCCTGGTACTTGGGGCTGCCACATGACGAACTATGGGAGTCTTTGGAGGAAGCCATGGCTGAGTTGAGGGAGGAGGAGGCCGCTGAATGTGACGCTGCAGCTATCGATGCCTTGCTTGAGGTCGTTCCTCGGCTATTCAGGGCGAGGGATGCCCTTATTGAGGCGGTCGGCCGCGCACGCCGTGATGAAGCTTAGTCCAAGGAAAGAAATTTTACATGTAAAAAGAACACTTTTCTTTTTTACTGTAATATGAATGAATGAAAAGTGCTATCTTTCTTTGCACCCCTCTGTCCTATACTTTTTATTTTGGTATGTTGTTGTTTTTAGACAGTAAGGAAGTAGATAGAGGCAGTAGGGAGTTATGACGTCACCGGACTATTTGCGTGGTCAACCTGAATCTGACTCGGGAATGCGGGGTTGCTTCGGCTTCCCGCCCCTTCCTTTGGCCTCTGGCCCTTCGCCTTCCGTGCCTTTCGGTATAAGAAGGGGTGGGGCGAGCCTCCGACGGTTGTTATGCGCACCTCTCCTTCCTCGCCTCCTTTTTTCTTCTCGCGACCTGTGATGGCGAGCCATCCTCCTCGTCCCTATTACTTAGGGCTGCCCCACAAGGCGACGTGGAGGGCGATCGAGGCGGCCATGGAGCGGGCGGCCGTCGAGCGCGACACTGCCACCGTCGATGCTCTTTTGGAGGTTGTCCCTTGACTTTTTAGGGCAAGGGAGGCCCTCATTGAGGTGGTTGGCCGAGTGCGCCGCGGCGAGACCTGAGAGGCTCTATGTATATAGTAGTTGTGTAATATGTAATAATGAAATAAAATGAAAGTGTTATCTTCCTTTCGCGTCTCTCTATGCACTCCGCCTTCTCTTTTTTTTGGCGGTTTTTAAACTTGTTCGAGCGCCGCTACCCTCACCACTTATGCATTTCGCCCAACTGGACCCAGCCCCCGAGTGCCGACTCACCGATTGCTGTTTTTCCTGGGCACTCTTTTCGTGGGGGTATTAGGTTTTTTCGTACACAGTTTTGCATTTTTGTGAGCTAGGATTTGCGCGTGCCCAGGAGTTTTTACCAACGCTTTTAGGGAGAAAGGGAGTGCTTAGGGAGCTCACAAAGGTACTTTATTTGAAGGATGCAAATGAAAATACAAAATTTAAGCGTAGAAGCGACGTAGTTGTTCCAGGTGTTGCTGATGACCGTACCATCTTCTCGTTCGAGCCGATAAGTCCCCGGCCGCACTATCTCGCTGATAATGTAGGGGCCTTCCCAACTCGGGGAAAGTTTATGCTCGCTCTTCTGATTTTTCCTTAGGACCAGATCTCATTTGGAGAAAGCGCGCCCCCTGACATTGTGGCCGTGATAGCGGCGTAGACCCTGAAGGTACTTGGCCAAGCAAATTGAAGTGATGTCTCTGGCTTCTTCCAATCGGTCGAGATCCTCTAGCCTTTCTTCTTCTGATTTAGCCTCACTGTAGTTTCGAACCCTTGGGGATCCGAATTTCAGCTCAGTGGGTAAGACCGCCTCGGACCCATACACTAGGAAGAAGGGAGACTGCTCGGTTGCTCGGCTAGGGGTGGTTCTGAGCCCCCAGAGCACCGAAGGCAATTCCTTCACCCATCGGGTGGCGTAGGGGTTGAGCCGATCGAAGATCCTTGCTTTAATTCGTTGGAGCACCATGACGTTTGCTCGCTCTACCTACCTATTACTCCGCGGATGAGCCACAGATGCGAAGCAGATTTTGATTCCCAACTCGCGGCACCAGTCCTGGAATTTTTCACCCCTGAACTGTGTGCCGTTGTCCGTTATGATTCTGCTTGGTGTACCGAAGCGAACCATGATTTCTTGGAAGAACTCCCTGGCCTTGGCTGCGGTAATGGTGGTGACTGGCTTAGCTTCGATCCACTTTGTGAATTTGTCCACAGCGACAAAGAGATGTGTGAATCCGCTTTGCGCCTTCTTCAGAGGTCCCACCATGTCGAGCCCCCAGACCGCGAATGGCCAGGTGATTGGGATAGTCTGTAACTCTTGTGCCGGCATGTGACTCTGCCTAGCGAAGAATTGATAGCCCTCACATGTACGGACGACATCTTCTGCGTCTGTTACTGCAGTTGGCCAGAAGAAACCCTAGCGGTAGGCTTTTTCGACTAAGGTTCTTGAGGCCGCATGATGCCCGCAAACTCCCGAGTGGATTTCCTTGAGCAGGTCCTTTCCCTCTTGTTCGGGGATGCAACGCCTAAGTATCCCAGAGGCACTTTTCGAAAAAGTTCACCCTTGATGACCGCGTAGCTTCTTCTTCTACGCGTAATGCGTTCTGCTTCTGTGCGATCTTCTGGGAGTTCGTCCTTCATCAGATAGTTGAGGTAAGGGCTTGTCCAGTCGGGGTTGATGGCCAGCACCTCCGCATCAGCCGTAAAGGACGTCTTTCCCTCTCGGCGTGCGGTGGCTGAAGGTTTGTGAAGTGCCTCCACGAAAATCCCTGCCGGGACATCTGCCCGACTGGAGCCCATTTTGGCAAGCCCGTCGGCGACCTTGTTGTCCCGTCTAAGTACATGAGACAATTCCAGCCCGTCGAATTTGTCCTCTAGTTTGTGCACCTCCTGGCAATACACCGCCATCGTATCGTCAACACATGACCAATCCTTTTGCACTTGACTGACCACGAGTTGAGAATCTCCGTGGACCGCTAACTGCCGAATGCCGAGTGAGGCGGCGATACGGAGCCCATGGATGAGTGCCTCGTATTCTGTAGCGTTATTTGATACCGGGAAGTGGATCTGCAGGACGTATTTCAGCTTTTCCCCTTTTGGCGAGGTGAGCACCACGCCGGCCCCTGCACCGCTGAGCATGAGGGAGCCGTCGAAGTGCATTCTCCAGTACTCGAGCTCCTTATTGGTCGGTGAACTCTGTAATTCTGTCCACTCGGCGGTGAAGTTAGCGAGTGCTTGTGATTTTATGGCGGTGCGAGGCTTGAACGTGATCTCAAAAGCTCCGAGCTCAGCTGCCCATTTTGCAATCCTCCCGATGGCTTCGCGATTGTGGAGTATATCCCCGATCGGGAAAGAAGTCACCACCAAAATCGCATGCTCCTGGAAGTAATGCTTGAGCTTTCGAAAGGTGATTAGCATAGCATAAACGAGCTTCTGAATTTGCAGGTACCGAACTTTGGATTCGCCCAATACTTCACTGATGAAGTAAACTGGACGTTGTACCCTCTGCTGGTGCCCGTCTTCCTTGCATTCCACAACAATTTTGGTGCTGACCACGTGGGTGGTCACAGCTATGTAGAGCATCAACGGTTCTTCCGGTAGTGGAGACGCCAGCACCGGAGGTCTAGTCAAGAAAGCTTTCAAATCTTCGAAGGCCTACTGTGTCTCGGATGTCCACTCGAATTGATCTTGCTTCTTCAACAGCTTGAAGAACGGTGTTCCCCGCATCCCCAAGCGGGAGACGAATCTCTCGAGTGCCACCATGCACCCCGTAAGCTTTTGAACGCCCTTTTGACTTGCCGACGGCTTCATCTTCAGGATGGCACTCACCTTTTCTGGATTCGTCTTGATGCCTCGATGGGACACAATGAACCCGAGAAGTTTTCCCGAAGGGACTCCAAAAGTACACTTCTCGGGGTTTAGCTTCATCCGGTAGGCCCTTAGGCTCTCGAACATCTTGGTTAAGTCGGAGATGAGGTCCCCTTTTAACCGGGACTTTACCACGACGTCGTCCACGTAGGCCTCCACGTTGCGTCCGAGTTGATTGTGAAAGCACCGTTGTATCGCGCGATGATAAGTTGCGCCGGCGTTTTTCAATTCGAACGGCATCGTGACATAATAAAAGGCTCCAAACGGCGTGATGAATGAAGTCTTGATGTAGTCTTCCTCTTTGAGGCTGATTTGGTGGTATCCCGAGTAAGCATCCAGGAAACTCAGGAGTTCACAACCAGCCATGGAGTCCACGACTTGGTCGATGCGTGGCAACCCGAAGGGGTCCTTCGGGCATGCTTTGATGGGATCAGTATAATCAACGCACATGCGCCAACTTTTATTCTTTTTCGGACCAAAACCGGGTTTGCTAATGTAACACCCCAAATTTTTGCTTTTCATGAATTTAAATGTTATTTTGCATTTTTGAGAATTTTTGGAATTTTCTGGAATTTATTTGGATTTAACCTCACTTGTATAGTTGTGGGTAAAGTGCATAACCTCTGCAGAGTGTAAAATCTATTCGAATAGCCGTGTCCGCGGCACTAGACATTGCTCAAGGATTACAGTCAAGGGTTAGACTTTCATGAAAACAACTTGGACTTGGAAAGTTTGGTTGGGTTAAATAATGACGTTGATGGAAATGTGGATTAGGAAAGGAAAACTGTTTATTTAAATCCTGGAAAAGTTATTGATATAACCTTTACTTTTACTGCTTTCGAATCTACTTATGCTACTTGTTAAATGCGGTTTTACTGCAAATGTATCTGTTAGCCTATCCTTTGTATTAAGCCATGCATGTAGAATATTAGTTTGCATTCTGTGCATGACTTGCTGAGTACCAAGTACTCACCCTTGCCACAATACAACATCAGTTGAAGGAGAAGCGACGCCAGCTTTGGAGGAAGAACTTCAGGAGGAGCCGTCTACCTAGGGAGCGAGCCCAGTCAGTTGCCTATGGTATACTGGATGGCGCCACGTTGATGCTTTTATTCCGCTGCAATTTATTTCCTTAATAAGTTTTCATCCTGTGTGGCGTACTCTTGTAACCTGACCATAAGGTCGAGCAACCAGTTTGGTTATTTTAATTAGGGTACTTTATTACTATCGATGTGTATGATTGTGATATTTACCGATGTTGAGACTTTGTGCACTAGCGTGATCCTGGACTAGTGCTGAATACACAGAGGGTCCGGATTTGCAAATTTGGGTCCTGACAGCTAACCATTTGGGATGATACACCTCTTTTATAAAGCCTGCGGCTAACAATTTTGTGATCTCCTCTTTGATTGCGTCGCGCTGGTCTTGGGCAAATCGTCTGAGCCGTTGCTTGACGGGCTTGGTGTTCTCATTGACGTTGAGAGAGTGCTCGATCACCTCCCTCGGGACACCAGGCATGTCGGCCAGCTTCCAAGCAAAAATGTCCTGGTTTGCCCGGAGAAAAGTGACGAGCGCGCTTTCCTATTTTTGATTGAGCGTTGTCCCAATCAAGGCCGTTTTGGCCGGGTTGGATGGATCGAGCGCTTTCTTCTTGACCTCTTCGCCAGGTTGAATTCCTGCTTTGGCTTGCTTCTTGGCCGGGACTTCCACATCCTGCGAAGAGGAAGCTGCCAGCTGGAGCTTTTGTAAGTCAGCTGAAGCTTGTAGGGCTTTGGCCAACTCACAGCTTTCCCTATCACATTGGAAAGACTATCGTACATCTCCCCGGATCGTGATGATGCCTTTGGGTCCTGGAATCTTTAGCACCTTGTAGATGTAGTGCAGTACTGCCATGAATTTCGCTAAGCCGGGTCGTCCCAAGATGGCGTGATACGCCGTCTCGAAATCGGCAACCTCGAAACTCATGCATTCTGTTATGTAGTTGTCCTTTGTGCTGAACGTGACGGGCAAGACGATCTATCCGAGTGGCACAGAGGAGGTCCCTAGAATCACGCCGTGGAAGGGTGATGAACTCGGCTTGAGCTCTGACCGTGGTATCTTCATGTCATCGAGAGTTTTGGCGAACATAATGTTGAGTCCGCTTCCCCCGTCGATTAGCACCCTCTTGAGCTTCACGCTACGGATAACCGAGTCTAGCACCAGGGGGTACCTGCCGGGGAAAGGTATGTGGTCAGGATGATTTGAGCGATCAAAGGTGATGGAGGTTTCTGACCATCTTAGATACTGGGGAGTAGCAGGCATAATTGCATTGATGTCCCTAGCGGTAAGCTTCTGCTTCCACTTGGACTCATATGCGCCTGAGCCCTCGAATATGAAATTGAGCTCTTGCTCAATCTCCGGGAATTCTTCCCCTGATGGGGGTCTTCTTTCTTCCTGACTTCCTTCTTCTCTTTTGGATCCGACTGGTTGCGGTTGTCTTGTGCGAATCTTTTCAAGGTGTAGCAATCTTTCGCTTCATGCCTCCCCTTCAGGTGGAAAGGACATGGTGCGTTCATCACCTCATCATAGTAGTCTTTGCCTTGCGAAGCCTTGGTTTTTCTGCGCTCGGTCGCCGCAACCAGCTCCTCGCCCTTCCGCTTCTTGTCTTTCGACATTGAGGATTCAGCATGATCTCTTCTATCTTTCTGCAGGGGTCGGTCCTCTCGGTGTTCCGCCAGCACGTTCGAGGCGGCTGCATAGCGGTCGGCTAGAGCGAACATCTCGCGAGCCGTGGTGGGTGGCTTTAGGGACAACTTTTTGATGAGATCAGGATCACTGACCCCCTTCTGGAAGGCAGCAATGATGACCGCATCGGAGACGTCCCGGATGGTGTTCTTCTTCTGTGTGAATCTCCAGATGAAATCTCTTAGAGACTCATTCTTCTTTTGATGAAGCTGGTATAGGTCCCAAGGAGTTCCAGGCTTCTCGAAAGTGCCCTGAAAGTTCGCAATGAACTAGTCACAAATGTCACCCCAAGAGTCGATGGAGTCTCTTGGAAGCCCTGTAAGCCATGCCTGTGCTGAAGGGACAAGCAAGCATGACCGGCAAGTAATTTTCCATTACATTGCGGTCACCTCCTGCTGCTTTTTCCGCAAGGGAGTAAACCTGCAACCAAGCCTCCGGATCTCTTTCTCCGTCGAACTTGGTGATGCCCTTCAGATTGAATCCAGCAGGCCACTGCACTCGGCGGAGGTGCGCCATGAAGGCCTTGGCTATGATTGATGCCAAAATGTTGTGGCGCAGTGGGGAAACCGCTCGGCTGTCACCACTCCGCCGCGAGCTTCATCGATTTCTGCGATCAACAAGCCAAATCGCTGATTCTCGGTGGCATCTCCTGTCTTGGCTATGATTAATGCCAAAATGCTCGTACTCGTCTTCGTGCTGACGCCACTCATTCTCCTCCCATTCTTGCCTCCTGGCATCCAGGTTTCGACGAAGATCACGGGGGATGGTGGAGCGGGCGTCTTTGTCGCGAAGAGTCCTATGCTGACTGCGACTAGTCTGGCTATCGGGTGTGTACGTCTCTCCCCGAGTGGCCTTGGTTGTCTGGCCATGCTGGTTCTGTTGGATCACGGTGGTCGTCACCATGGCCTTGACTTGGGCCATGATCGGCGCGGCCGGACTGTTCGGCTCGATCATCGGGCCCAGTGTGTCCAAGAGGGTCTTGGTGGCCACGATGTTCTGTTGAGGCGTATGGAAAACCGACTGGTTTCCCATCTTCATATGCAGAATGTAGTCATTGACAGCGCGTAATCGATTTTGAAGTGACCGGGCGTGCGCGTCCCGCTCCTCATCCCGGACGGGTTCCGTGTTCCCTTCTTCGGCTCCCCCTCGATTATGTGATTCGAGCATGTCCTTCCCGATCACAAACACCGAACGAAAGCCGAGCGGATCTTCAGATTGGATCTGAATTGCTCCGGTGGGGACGACGAAACTAAGGTCATTGGTGATGAAGTGAAGACTCCCAAAGCAAAAAACTTGCCCCGGGACGCAGGTGATGTCGCTGCTGAAAGCCATCGAAATTGCCTGCGTTGATCTTCGCGCACCCCAACCTGGCGCGCCAATTGTTGATGTTTGGTATCAGCAATGAATGTGGGGGTGTGTGTTTGTGGGGTTAGGCGCTAGATCAGGAACTCGATGGTAACACAAGACAAGGATTTAGACTGGTTCGGGCCCTCTGCGGTGGAGGTAAAACCCTAGTCCTGTGTTCTGGGATTGTGTGTTGCTCTTCTCCTTCTTCTTTCTCTATGCCTCCCTATCTCTCTTATATAAACGAAGAGATAGTAGAGTCCAACTCGGTTACAATAGGGAGGAGTCCGAGTTGGTTACAAGCTTGCAGATCATGTCCTTCCTTATCTAGGACGGTATCCTTTTTGGTTACAACATTATCTATAAGGGGACGATTCCCTTCCGTTATTCCTTCACGGGCTCCAGCGGGATGGCTTGCGCAACTTCCAATCCACTGGCCTGGCCCCACTGGTCTCTTCTTACCGGACCCTTTTTAACCCTCTTGAGCATACCCGGTAGGGGTGTCCTCCACATCCAGGATCCCCTCAGGCATATTATACTGTCGAAAAGCAGTTGTGAATTCCTCCCAAGTGATCTGCTATGGGTTTTCATGTGAAGCGCATAAATTCTCCCACCATTCTGTAGCAGTACCTTCCAGTTGATGAGATGCATAAAACACTCTCTCATTCCCAATGCACTGGGTAATCTGCAGCTTCCATTCTATGGACCTGAGCCAGTCATCTGCCTCCAGTGGGTTGGCGTTCCCCAAAATTTGGGCAGATGGGTCCTCATTAACTCAAAAAGTCTTGAATTCGGACGCTATCCCTGATTGAATTGATTATTCTAATTGGCAGCAGCTTGAGTAGTAATCTGCTGCATCTGTTGCATCATAGCATTCATCAGCTGCGTTTGAGCAGCAAGGAAAGCTCTAAAGTTCTACACGTCAACTGGCGCTGCTGGCTGGGACATAGGTACTCCATCATTGGGGTTTTCTATAGGGGCGAGAACCACTTCCACTTCTTTCGTTGTTGCCACGAGTGTTCACCATCTGTTGATTGCTCCAAGGTTTAGAGATAAGAGGGAAACGAGAATAGACGAGTAGTAGAGAAACTTATGCGGGAGTAAAAGGTGTAACTCAACATTCAAACTTTATTAATTATTCAATAATAACTTGGTATGGTTGCTCATACTGCCTAAGGGCTTTGCAACACATACTGCACACTCAGCAATCAAGAAGATCCAAATTAAACTAACACACTTGAGTCTAACGCCTAAAGGGCGACTCTTATTATTCTAAGACGCGACTCAACACTCAAGTCTCAACCACTAGGCCCAATGCTCACTCATCGATCCACCCTAAATGGGAACATCCTAGTGGACACTTGGGTGGGTGCAGCGGCATCGGCGCAAAGCAATCTCCGTGCCCAACAACAACTGTTGTCGACGAAGCAACGTCCTCCTCCAACTCTGACACTGGCTGCTGCTCTGGCTCGGGCTCTGGAGTGGGTGGTGCCTCCTCGAGATCCTCCTCTCCAGCCCGTGCTTCCTCATGGCCACGATCGGAAAGGGCCTCCTCGAGCTCCCTGATTCACTGCTCAGTTAGGGCGATGTACTCCAAGAACCTCTGCTCCACTGTCTCTAGGGTGGTTTACATGTCATCCAACTCCTTGGTAGTGCGATCCATCATCGAATCCTGTGTAGTGGTTAACCGTGCAAGGTGTACGATGGTGGCATCACCCTCCGAGTCGATGGGTGCACTCGTATCACCCCCCCCCTTCTGGGGATGGAAGCGAAACACAGATTGATGCAGCTCCTTTGCATGGTCTCGGGCAATCCTCCTCATCGCGATGTGTGATGTCTCCTGGATGCCTGCCTCAAACGTGGATCTCCTCATAGTGTAGTTGAATGGGCGACTGACCTTCGTCTTCTCCCGAGCATAGATGGTAATCTTGGTCACCATACCCCGAACCTTCCCACCTGCCATCCAAGTCTGGGCTTTGTAGATGGGTCGATCGAACCCTCCCAGCACCTGGAGCATCCTCCACAGCTTTGCGGTGTAGCCTCCCTCACGCTCACCATAAGTCTGGATCATCTTCATCTGCCAAGAGACACTCTCGTAAGAACTCAACATTTTAAAAACAAAGTGAGAACAAGAAATATTCAGCAAGGGGTATGAACAAGAGAGAGGGAATAAGTCAAGAGTTCATTCATAATCTTGGCAAATTTTTATCTTTAAAAAATAATTTTTGTCCTCACTACGACCATTCTATCTAAGGGCAGGTCCTACAGTCGGTATGGCTATGATACCACCTCTGTCGGGACCCGAATATGCAAATCCGGACCCTTTGTGTACTCAGCACTAGTCCAGGATCACACTAGTGCACACAGTCTCAACATCGGTAAATACCACAATCATACTCAACGAAATAGTAAAGTACTTTATTCAAAGGGGAATATAACCGGTTGCTCGACCTTATGGTCAAGTTACAAAAGTACGCCTCGCAAGGCAAAGTCTTAAATAAATAAACTTGCAGTGGAAATAAATAAACTTGTGGCGCCAACCAATATGCCACGGGCAACTGACTGGGCTCGCTTCCTAGTTCGTCGGCTCCTCCTGGAACTCCTCCAATGCTAGTGTTGATTCTTCTTCAACTGATGGTTGATTGGTGGCAAGGGTGAGTGTCGGGACCCCGAATTTGCAAATCCGGACCCTCTGTGTATTCAGCACTAGTCCAGGAACGCGCTAGTGCACACAGTCTTAACATCGGTAAATATCACAATCATACCACTTGATACTAATAAAGTACTTTTAATTAAATAATCAAACTGGTTACCCGACCTTAAGGTCAAGCTACAAATGTACGCCTCGCAGGGCGGAACTTATTAAAAGAGAAATAATAGCAGCGAAAAATAAGATAACTTCGTGGCGCCATCCAGTATACCACAGGCAACTGACTGGGCTCGCTCCCTAAGTAGACGGTTCCTCGTGGAGCTCCTCCTCCAAAGCTGGTGTAGTCTCCTCTTCAACTGGTGTTGTATTGTGGCAAGGGTGAGTACTTGGTACTCAGCAAGTCATGCACAGAATGCAAGCTAATATACTATATGCATGGCTTGGTACAAAGGAATAGCTCAAGGTATATTTGCAGTAATCAGCATTTGACAAGTATCATAAATAGATTCGAAGGCAGTAGAAACAAGTATAGCATAAATAACTGTTTAAGGAGTTTAGTAAACATCTTTTTCCCATCCTAGTCCACATGTCCATCAACATCATTATTTAACCCAAACCAACCTTTCAAATCCGAGTTATTTTCAGAAAGTCTAACCCTTGACTGTAATCCCCGAGCGATGTCCAATACCGCGGACTCGGCTATTCGAATAGATTCTACACTCTGCAGAGGTTGTGCACTTTACCCACAAGATACAGTCAAACACCACAAAGGCGAGTTCCCGTAACAAAGCCTTTCGGAAGCCTCAAACAACACAGGTGGTCCTCTCCGGTTCGTGCTCTACACCATCCCTTCCCTTAACCAAGGCGAAGTATGGGACCAACACACCGTTAGATGGGTATCTGGCCACAGCCACGATACGCTCCCCCGTACAATCACACAAACGGTGTAATTGACACCCTGAGGCTCCACAAGTGAGTCCTTAGCGACTTAGTCAACTAGGGCCGTCCCATTCCAGCCATGTGGTTGCAAGTATGACTCAGTTCAAAGGCTTGCAAGGTTAAGTCCTTAGAGTGACCAGGGCAAGACTACCCGAAGAACCAAATCAACATCCCCAGTGCCACACTGGCCCACCTGATCATTCTTGCCACATGCCCCGGTCGAAAACTATTTATCAAAACCCCAGTTGATTACCATGCACCACGTGCCATCATCCACATGATACCTTTCCAAAACAGGTTCAATATATCATTAAGTCAATATTAACATTTGATTGTCCAAAATCATGTCATGAGTACGTAGCAGGTCTAAGCAATACACTACAACGGTCTAAAACCCATGTTGGCAATTTGATTATGTCCAACTAGTAAACCACAACTAGGGTGACAAGGGGTCATGGCACATATCTAATTAATCAAGGTGTCATACAGCAAATTGGTATTTATCTAATCTCCCATATTTAAATAAAGTATTCTCTAATTGAACTAGCATGCAATAATTTGATCCAAAATAGATTTCAAAATGGGATCAACATGGTCAAAGCATAACTTGCCTTCAAAAAGTGCTTGTTCTTGGTCTTGAGTTGGATCCTGAGTTAGTACTTCTCCTTCGAATCCTTCCGGCACTTCAACGTCTACTCGTTACGCGTGCAAATAGCAACAAACGAATAAAACAGTGGACAAAAAGTGTCCAAACATCCAAATAAAATCCACAAACAGAGAGAACATAATTTTCTGGATTTTTAGGAACTGGAATCGTTCAAATCGGAGTTAAGATGCAAAAGTTATGATTATTTAAAGCTTAAATAATCAATTAAATAATATTACAGGGAAAAACTTTAGTCCAAAAATTAAATAAAATTCATATTTGAATAGATCTGAATTTTATACAAATTTAGAAATTTGAATCACTCAAATCGGAGTTGAAACGCAAAAGTTATAAGCGTTTGAAGTTTGAATCAAAATCTGAAATCATTATTTCGAATTAATAAATCATTTTCTTTTAGGAAATTAATTATTGCGTCATTTGTGACACGTGGCAGCCTCGATTGGTCTCTGTGGCGTTAAGCCGGTCCATGGACTCGGTCCACGCTCGGCTCGGGTATACCGTGGACTCGGTCCACGACTCAACGTGTCACTGACATGTGGGTCCCCCTCGGGTAGCGTCATTCTTGGCGTCGGCGAGGCTCGACCGCGGTGCTGTAGTGGGACCCATTTGTGGCGTCATTCGCGGCGTCGGCGCTCGGCGAACGACGGCCCGACATGCGAGGCCCGCCATGGCGTCGGCATGGCGTCATGGTGCGATTTAGTCCGTCGGCCCGACACGCGGGCGGCGTGTCGGCGTCACCGCGCCGGATCTGGCCCGATCGCGGCGGTCAGGCTTCCCGACACGTGGCGCAATCTCGGCCGTTGATTTGAAAATCGACGGCCCAGATTAGATCTGGCTCTCACGCGGTTGGGTTCGCGCGTTTGATCTGGACCGTTGAATCTAGATCGGACGGTCGGTTAGATCTAGTGGTTTTGGGCGAAATCTCACCGTGAGATGACGTGGCGCAATCTGGGACGTTGGATCTTGATCGGACGGCCGAGAAGCTTCGAGCGGCAGCGATGGCGTCTGGCGGAGCTGGCCGGCCGGAGCCGGGACGGCGACATCGCCAACGGCGTCGGGCTTCTCCGGCGAGGTGAGAGGTCCTTCAGTGCGTCGTCGCGGTGAGTCCGGATCTGAGTCAGCGGCGGCGGGGGCGGCGGCGGAATCAGCGAGAACGCGGCGGTGAGGTGCTACGACTCCGGCGGCGATTGCGAAGCGCGTCGAGGCAACTGCGCGGCGGCGGCTAGGAACAGCGGCTGCGCAAGGTCAAGGCGATCCTCGGGGTATGCTCCGGGCATTAAATAGCCTCGGCTTCCGCGCAGAAAACGGAAACCTAGTCCTACACGGCGGCGGCCACGGCGGCGGAGTCCGGCTCGGACTCGGGCGGAGACGACGACGGACAGCCGTCCACGTGGCGCGATCAACGGCCACGATGGTCCGGCGCGCACGGATCCGGATCGGATCCGATCGAACGGTGCGGCGCGGATCCTGACCGTTGGATCTTGATCCAACGGTTGGGATCGATTGGGTTTTAGAGCTGGTTCGGTCGAGTCACTTGGCTCGGGTCGGACTCGAGTCCGACTCGGGTTCCGACTCGGTCGGATGAACAGTACTCGACCCGATTGATTTTCCAGCGATTTAATAATTAAAATAATTTCCAGTAATTCATTTAATTCATTAAAAATAGTAAAGTACTCAGAAAAATTCCAGAAAAATTCTGGAAAATATTTTAGGGTATTTGGGACTCAAATAAAATATGTCCAACAAAACTTTATTTGAAAATTTAATTTCTTTAATTATTTCAATATGGAATAAATTCAAATTAAATCCAAATAAATCCAAATAAATTCCAGAAAATTCCAAAAATTCACCAAAGTGCAAAGCAACACTTAATTTCATGAAAAGCAAAAATTTGGGGTGTTACAGTGAGTACATAAAGCACTCAGCAAGTCATGCACAGAATGCAGCCTAATCTTCTATATGCGTGGCTTATTACAAAGGATAGGCTAAGAGGTTTATTTGCAGTAAAGCAGCATTCACAAATAACAATAGTAGATTTAAAGCAGTAAAACAGTAATAACAATAATAACTTTCATAATCAATTTCTCTGGTAAAGCCTTTATCGTCCTTAACCAGTTTCATCATTTCCATACCAAGTCACCCAAGTTATTTTTTATGAAAGTCTAACCCTTGACTGTAATCCCCGAGCAATGTCCAATACCGTGGACTTAGCTATTCGAATAGTTTGTACACTCTGCAGAGGTTATACACTTTACCCACAAGATATAATCAAAAACCACCAAGGTGAGTGACCATAACAAAGCCTTTGCAATGCTCCTTCTAGACCCCTACTGCCCTCTAAGGTTTCAACACTGAAGGGTTACACCACCACAACAGGGCCCCCTCTTGCGCCATGTGAGTTTCTACCCGTACACCGGGGACCCACACCACCATGATAGTACTGAAGACTGGACATCACAAATTAATCAGCTAGGTCTGTCCCATTCCAGACTTGTGGCTATATGTTAGACTCAGTTCAAATTCTTGCAAGGTTAAGTCCTTAGGGTGACCAAGGCAAGACTACCCAAGAATTTACAAATATTCAAATCATTAAAGACCAAATGCGACCTCCCATGTACCATTCTTGGCCCACCATAAAAAATCTTGCCACTTTCCTCAGTCTAAACCATTTTATCACCCCAGTTGATTACCATGCACTACGTGTCGTCAACATCATCAATAACACATGTCACATCTTTCATAAATACGTTCCATATCTCATTAATCAAGATTAACATTTAATATTCCAAAATGATGTCATTGACACGTTGCAGGGCTAAGCATACTACTTACGATCTATTTAACTCATGTTGGCAAATTATTAATGTCCAGCTAATATTCTATAACCTAGGGTGATAAATGATTCATGGCATGCAATTATTATAGACAAGGTGGCATACAACAAATAGGTTGAATAGCTATTCCCAGAATTAATTGAAAGTATTTTTAATTAACTAGCATGAAATAATTTAAATAAACATAGTTTCAAAAAGTGGGGTCAATATGGTCATAGCATAACTTGCCTTGAATAAGGTCCTGTTCCTGATCTTGGACTTGTTCGAAGCCTTCGGGCAATACAACGTCTGCGCGAAACGGATAAATAAACAACAAATAAATAAATATACAGAAAAATTCATGTCCAAAAATTAAATAAAATTCACCAATAAATAGATCTCAATTTTACAAAAATTTAGAAACTGGAATCGTCTCAATCGGAGTTAAAACGCAAAAGTTATGGTCGTTTGAAGTTTGAAAATCAATTAAAATGAATAAACCGAATTATCCGATTTATTTTTCTATTGAAAAACTGAAATTATGACGTCATGCTTGCGTCAGCACCGAATTTGATTTTCGGCTAAATTATTTTTCTAAAGGAAAATTTATTTATTGCGTCAGCATTGCGTCATCCGGCCCATGGACTTAGTCCACGCTCGGTCCTGGTCCACGGTGGACTCGGTCCATCGGACCACATGACGCTGACGCGTGGGCCTGCTCGGATGACATCACGACGATGTCATCGCGTGGCGCGGCTGGCCAAACTGACAGGTGGGTCCCACAGTGACGTCAGCATGACGTCACGGCTGACTTCAAGCACGCGTGGGTGCAGAGGCTAACAGGTGGGCCTGATGTTGATGTCACCCGTGACATCAGCAGCGACCGTGGCTCGACTAGCGACGCCTCGGAACCTGCGCCCCACGTGGCATGCTCTGATTTGCTCAGCCACGAAGCGATCAGATCTGTTCATTCAAAAATCAACGGTCCAGATCTAACCCCATCCCCCACGTTGGAAACTACAGGACACGATCTAAAATCGATGGCTCAGATCAATTCTCAAAACATGCGGGTGAGATGCTACGTGGCATGACTCGGTGTTGAGCACGTGGCTCGATCTACACCATCCCATCTAAATTGAACGGCTAGGGTTAGATCTAATCGCGTCTACACGAATCAATCTACGCCATTCAAAGTAAATCCTACGATCTAAATCTAATCTAGTTCACAGCGATTACACGCTACGTGGCACTATCTAAGCTGCCCAAATAGGATCTAACGGCTCAGGATAGATCTAGTTCAATACAGGAAAAGGACTACGTGGCCGAACCTGGTGCGTTGGATGCGAATCGAACAGCCCACGGAGGTCACGAGGTCGGCGATGGTGCGGCGGACGGAGGTGGCCAGAGCTGAGGAAGACGACACAAGGGACGACGCTTCCGTGGCTCCCCGGCGAAGTGGATTATCGCTTCCGAAGTGTCTCGTCATGACAACACCGGATCTGGGCTCGGTGCGGTGAGAACGACGATGACGACGCTCAAAACGACAGAAGAACACGACGGTAGTCCCCGAACTCCAACGAGCAATCTAGTGTAGGTGGCGGCGGCGCAAGCAATGAGACCTAGGGCAACGTAAAGAGGACGACGCGGCGATTACAGTTAGGGTATTTAAAGCGCGTGGGCATCCGTGTCCTGCTCAGAATCCGCGATGGCCGTTACGCGGCGGCGCAGTCCGGCGATGACTCGAACAGGTGACGTGGCTCAATCTCCTCCATCTACGCGACTCAGATCCAACGTCCCACACGCACGCGCAACGTGGACGCATGGTAACCGTTGGATCGCTATCCGACGGTTCAGATCCTAGGGTTTGCATCGGCGACGAGGGTCGAGTTTGTGGGCTAACTGGACCGATCAGATGGGTCCAGACCCGTTAGTGTTTTCCATAATTTCCATTTTGATTTTATTGTTAAAATAATTCCAGTAATTCAATTAAATCGAGAAAAATAGCAAAAAGCTCAAAAAAATTCCAGGAAAATTTTGGAAAATACTTTGAGACATTTTGAACTCAAATAAAATATTTCCAAACAAAACTTCATTTGAAATTTGTAAATTTTTAAATAACTCAAGAAAGGAATTAATTCAAATTAAATCCGAATAAATTCCAGAAAATTCCAAAAATTCAAATAACTCAATAAATTGAATAAAAGCACAAATTTGGGATGTTACACTTCTAAACTGAGGGTCTTGATCCTCTGAGACTTCTTCACAGTGAAAGGTCGTGTTTGTTGTAGTATCAATATTGAATGGTTGGTTGAAAGCATAGTATAACCAGGTTTGCACGAACTAGAGAGGACCATCGACATTGCCGACTGAATCCTGTGAAAAGCTAACTTTTGATGATGTCCTAGTTTTAGTCGGTCTTGATGGTTAGTCAATACCATGACCTTTTGCTAGTTGCTCTGCCAAAGATTAATAAATCTGTGTCGGCCCCAAGGATGCTCCACAAAACAAGTATCAGTCCAACACATATTGAGGAATGCTACGTGCTCCTTGTCCGATACTGGTCATGTACCTTTATTATGTTTCATGTACTGGCTCCATCCTTCTCCTTTGGTAGAAACCAGCTTGTACTCTAGTTTTGTGCTGAAAACAGACAACTGTGCTCCATCAAGTGTAACACCCCGGCACCGCACGTGCCCTGAATGTTACACCCTCAACCATTACTTAACACAAGAAACTAGAATAAATTAGCAAAGCAAGCCAAATACTAGCAGTTACCAAGTTTACTAGAAATTTCGGCAGCACCTCCCCTAAAACTAGGACATCCACTCAGCAGAGAAAAGACAGTAATAACCAATATATATAACAACAACATTACAAGGTCATGGTATTGACTAACCATCATGACCGACTAAGCACGAAACTAAGCATGAGCAAGTAGAAGCACCACATAATTAATTTACAGGACGAGAATCCAAAATACGAAACCGCAAAACAACCATTTACCCCAATTTTCATGAGCTTATCAAGATTAGAAGCTATAGTTCAAAAGGGAACATATGGTGATGAAAGTTGTGATTGTGTTTGTGCTAATACTCCCATCCATACATGCTGGCTTCCTTGTACCTACAAATATTTAACAACAAGCGTGAGTTCAAGGACTTAGCAAAGTGCATCAAAAGAAAGAATCATAAACAGTAAGGCATTTAATTCAACAACATTCTCGCAAGCGATATGCAACACATCAAGTATATTAAACATTTGTATAAACCTCATTTATCTCCCTAACCTCATTGTTTATATCCCAAGCATTCCTCATTACCCTTTTTGGGAGGAGTCCACGACTAAATCCCGAACCACATATCACTATTAACATGGAAACTAACATTTGTGATGCAATGCAGCATGAATGCTCTTTTTGATGCACGTACTGGTACTGCGAGTGCACACCCGTCAGTGTGCACCCCCACGTCCCTTCCATCCTGTGGAAGGTGCCTACTCTTATTTTCTCGCTCCCACACATCCGCGTGTTTGGGACTACGAGGTAGGACTTTTGTGTTCACTACATGTGAACACAGAGGTCGCATCAACATGGGTTGCCTCTTCCTTTTATGAATGCACAAATGCAATTGACATGCATAGAATGCAACCTTCACTCTTTTCCAACAATCACAAAGCCATATTTACACGCGTAAAGGCGAAGGAATTAGATAAATTGAAGTAGCATTAAATTCATACCTTCACCTCACCATAATCCTAGTCCTAAACACCCCCATACATGTGCCACATTCATCCATGCATAAGCTTAGCATTTTGATCGCCATGCTCACTCGTAATTATCAACATAGCATAAACCATGAATGTATGCAGGACAACCAATTCTCATATACATAATTAAGCACATGCGCTAAAATGTCCTCACATTCATAACTTGTCATTCGCATTATCCTAATTATATTCCTGATACAAATACGAGGGATGCAACAAATGTTAAAAGTAAACACTCTCACCTACCACCCTTACCAAGGGGTCGTCCTCTCATTCACTACCCGAATATCAAGATCTTAAACATACATCATAGCAACAATTAGTCATAATCATGGAAAGCAGCACATAATATTTATCAACTTAAGCAAAATTATTCTTAATTAGGATTTAATCTACATGCACTTGCCTCTTTACCAAAGAGAGAGGAGGGACGTAAGCTTGGGGCTACACCTGAAGTCGCACCACCTAAAGTAAACAAACCTTCTCAAAAACATGCTGTAGCAGTGATACAACAAATAAAACAACACCGCACTATGCACCAAACCCTGATGTCGGAACCCGAATTTGCAAATCCGGACCCTCTGTGTATTCAGCACTAGTCCAGGATCACGCTAGTGCACACAGTCTCAACATCGGTACATATCACAATCATACTCAATGAATAATTAAGTACTTTATAGAAAGGAAATATAACGAGTTGCTCAACCTTATGGTCAAGTTACAAAAGTACGCCTCGCAGGGCTAAAGTTTTATTCAAATAGAATTTGCAGCGGAAAAATAAAGAAATCGTGTGGCGCCAACCAATATGCCACAGGCAACTGACTGGGCTCTCCCCCTAGCTTGTCGGCTCTTCCTGGAGCTCCTCCTCCAGTGCTGGCGTTGATTCTTCTTCAACTAGTGTTGTATTGTGGCAAGGGTGAGTACTTGGTACTCAACAAGTCATGCACAGAATGCAACTAATATTCTATATGCATGGTTTAATACAAAGGATAGGTTAACAAGTTCATTTGCAGTAAAGCAGCAAATAGCAAGTAACATAAGAAGATTCGAAAGCAGTAGAAGCAATGTAGTATCAATAACTTTTCCAGGAGTTAAGTAACACTCTCCCTTTTTCCTAATCCACATTTCCATCAACGTCATCATTAAACCCAACCAAACTTTCCAAGTCCAAGTGGTTTTCATGAAAGTCTAACCCTTGACTGTAATTCCCGAGTAATGTCCAATACCGCAGACTCGGCTATTCGAATAGATTTTACACTCTGCAGAAGTTATGCAGTTTACCCACAAGATACAGCCAAACACCACAAAGGCGAGCGTCCGTAACAAAGTCTTTCGGAAACTTCTAACAGCACAAGTGAGCCTCCCCGGTTATTGCGCACTAACCCTTCCCTTAGCAAAGGCGAAGTCTAGGCCAATCAACCGTTAGATGGGTACTGCCACACCCCAGACGCTCCCGCATAACTACACAAAAGGTATAGTTGACACCCCGAGGTCCCACAGGTACGTTATTAGCAACTTAATCAACTAGGTCCGTCCCATTACAGACATGTGGTTGCATGTTTGACTCAGTTCAAAGGCTTGCAAGGTTAAGTCCTTAGGGTGACTAGGTCAAGACTACCCGAAGAACCAAATCAACTTCCACGGTGCCAACCATGGCCCACCATGTCATTCTCGCCACATGCCCCGTTCTAAATCTATTTGTCAAACCCCAGTTGATTACCATGCACCACGTGCCATCGATAACAACATCAATAACACATGACACTTCTCAAAAACATGTTTCATATGTCATTAAGTCAATGTTAACATGTAATTATCCAAAATCATGTTGTGACTACGTGGCAGGTCTAAGCAATGTACTACAACGGTCTATTTACCCATGTTGGCAATTTAATAATGTCCAACTAAATAATCCACAACTAGGGTGACAAGGGTTCATGGCATACAATTATATATACATCAAGGTGTCATACAGCAATTAGGTATTTAACAAATCCCAGAATTAATCAACATAAGTTCTAACTAAATTAGCATGCAATACTTTGAAACAACATAATTTCAAAAGAATGGGCTCAACATGGTCAAAGCACAACTTGCCTTCAAAGAGTACTTGTTCTTGGTCTTGAGCTGGCTCCTGGGTCAACACCTCTCCTTCGAAGCCCTCGGGTACTTCAACGTCTACCCGTAATGCGTGCAAATATCAATAAATAAATAAAACAGTACAAAAAAGTGTTCAAAACTTCAAATAAGATAAATTAGCGGTTTGCCTAAAACTCAAGGAGGTTATGACTCCATATGGGTTATAGTGGATCGCTTGACTAAGGTCGCTCTTTTTATCCCTGTAAAGACCACATACTCGGGAGATAAATTACTGGAGTTGCATATGACCAGGATCGTCTGTTTGCACGGAGTGCCAAAGAAGATTGTATCGGACAGAGGTACCCAATTTACCTTGAGATTCTGGAATAAGCTGCATGAAGCCATGGGGACCCGATTGAACTTCAGTACAACATATCATCTGCAGACGGATGGACAGACTGAAAGAGTTAATCAGATTCTGGAGGATATGCTAAGAGCTTGTGCATTGGCGTATGCTACCTCTTGGGATAAGAGTCTGCCGTATGATGAGTTTAGCTATAACAATAGTTATCAGGCCAGTCTACAAATGTCACATTTTGAGGCACTGTATGGTCGACCTTGTCAGACGCCATTGAACTGGAATGAGACAGGTGAACGCCGTGTCTTTGGGCCGGACATTCTTCAAGAAGCTGAAGAGCAGATTGCTATGATCCGAGAAAAACTGAAGATAGCTCAGTCAAGACAGAAGAGTTACATGGACAACCGTCGCCGAGACTTGAGCTTTGAACCAGAGGATTTCGTGTACCTTAGGGTTACGCCCCTCAAGGGAGTTAAAAGATTCCATGCCAAAGGGAAACTCGCACCGCGATATGTTGGGCCATTTAAGGTTTTGAGCCGCAGAGGCGAAGTTGCTTATCAGTTGAAGTTGCCACAATCATTAGCCGGAGTGCATGATGTATTCCACGTGTCCCAGCAGAAGAAGTGTCTCCGAGTGCCAGACGAGCAAACACCCTTGGAATCGATCGAACTGCAGGAAGATCTGACCTACAAGGAGCACCCTGTCAAGATTCTGGACACCATGGATCGAGAGACAAGGAATAAATCGACACGTTTCTGCAGAGTTCAGTGGAGCAACCATGCAGAGAGCGAAGCAACTCGGGAGCGCGAGGAGGATTTGAAGAAAGAGTTTCCGAACCTATTCTTTAGTAAGCCCTGAATCTCGGCGACGAGATTCTATTAAGGGGGGAGGTTTGTAACACCCCAATTTTTGCTTTTCATGAATTTAAATGAAATTTTGCACTTTGGTGAATTTTTGAAATTTTCTGGAATTTATTTGGATTTAATTTGAATTTATTCCCTTTTTAAATAATTAAAGAATTAAAAGTTTTACATAAAATTTTGTTGGAAATATTTTATTTGAGTCCCAAATGCCCTAAAATATTTTCCAGAATTTTTCTGGAAATTTTCTGAGTACTTTGCTATTTTTCTCGAATTAAATGAATTTCTGGAAATTATTTCGAATATTTAATCGCTGGAAAATCGAATCGGGTTTCACTATTCATGCGACCGAGCCGGACCCGAGTCTGACTCGATCCCGCCCCGGACCACGTTCGCGTCCAACCGCGTCGCGCCCGAGCCCTAGCCGCGTGACCGTTGGATCTTGATCCAACGGCCACCGTTGCGCCATGTAGCACCGTGCGGATCGGATCGGATCCGTTCGCACCGGATGGATCTGGGCCGTTGATCGCGTCCATGTGGATGGCTGTCCGCCTTCGTCTCCGCCGCGCCGTTTCCGAGTTCGTTAGGGTTTCGCATTTTTCGCGGACGTCGAGGCCCTACTTAAGGAGGCGACCCCACCGCCGTGTTCCTCTTTCCCTTGCGCACTGTTTGCCTCGATCCTTTTCGCTCAAGCCGCCGCCGTTCGCCCGCTAGAGCTCGCCGTAGTTGGTCTTGCGTTTCGCCGCGGTTTCTTGCGGTTTCCGCCGCCGTCCGCCTTCTCCCGCCGCCACCGAGCCCAGATCCGGAACCACCGCATCAAGCCGCGTCGGAGAGTACCACTCATCTCGCCGGAGGAGCCCCGAAGCGCCGCGGATTTGGTCGTCGTCTCCGTCTCCGGCCACCCAACTTCGCCGCGAAGCCATCACCGTCCATGAGCTCTGTGCACCGTTGGATCTTCATCGCACGATCACGGTGAGTCCACATCATTCCTTTGACTGTAGAAACCAGATTAGATCTAGACCGTTAGATCTAGATCCAACGACCCACGTTCGTCCACGTCACCGTAACGGAATCCACGTTACGATGCTTAGATCCAATCTCAGCCGTTGGATTTGGATCCAACGCACGAGATTGAGCCACGTAGCTGTGAACCGCACCGTGCTTGGATAGATCTCAGTCGTTAGATCTAGATCGTATGGTTAGGGCTAGCCGCTTTTTAGCATTAGATCTGATCTGGACTGTTGATTTTCAAACCAACGGCCCAGATTGCGCCACGTGTCCGGTAGATGGACCGGCGCGGTCAGCGCATCGTCGTCCGGTCGCCGCTGACGTCACACGTGGGGCCCGCGTGTCAGCGAGATAGCCAACCGCACCATGACGTCGCCGCTGATGTCATGGTGGAGCCCGCGTGTCAGTACCATGTGGCCGAGGCGCGGTGACGTCACGTTGACGTCACCCGAGGGGTCCACTTGTCAGTAAGACATGTTCCCGTGGGCCGGGTCCACGGTAGACCCGAGCCGTGCCATGCGCCGGGTCCATGGACCCGAGGTGATGTGGCGGCTTCTGATTGGTCCATGTGTCCTGCTGACGCAATAAATTGATTTTCCAATAGAAAAATAAATGAATTAATTCGGTTTATTGATTTATTTGAATTTTCAAACTTCAAACGCTTATAACTTTTGCGTTTTAACTTCGATTTGAACGATTCTAGTTTCTGAATTTTTATAAAATTGAGATCTAATTAAGTATGAATTTTAATTATTTTTTGAATATGAAATTTTCTCTATTATTATTTAATTAATAGATTCTTTAAACTTAAAACAATTATAACTTTTGCATTTTAACTCCGATTTGGGCGATTCCAATTCCTAAAAATCCGTAAAATTATGCTCTTTCTGTTTATGGACTTTGTTTGAGATTTTGAGCAATGTGCATGCACTGTTTTATTTATTTATTGCTAATTGCACGTATTAGGTGTAGACGTTGAAGTACCCAAGGGGTTCGAAGGGGAAGTGTTGACCCAGGAGCCAGCTCAAGACCAAGATCAAGTACTCTTTAAAGGCAAGTTGTGCTTTGACCATGTTGAACCCGTTCTTTTAAAATTATGTTGTTTCAAAGTATTGCATGCTAATTTAGTTAGAACTTATGTTGATTAATTCTGAGATTAGTTAATTACCTAATTGCTGTAATGTCCCTTGATGTATATATAATTGTATGCCATGAACCCTTGTCACCCTAGTTGTGGATTATTTAGTTGGACATTATTAAATTGCCAACATGGGTAATTAGACCGTCGTAGTACATTGCTTAGACCTGCCACGTAGTCACAACATGATTTTGGATAATTACATGTTAACATTGACTTAATGACATATGGAACATGTTTTTGAGAAGTGTCATGTGTTATTGATGTTGTTATCGATGGCACGTGGTGCATGGTAATCAACTGGGGTTTGATAAATATATTTAGACCGGGGCATGAGGCAAGAATGATCGGGTGGGCCAGTTGTGGCACCGGGGAAGTTCATTTGGTTCTTCGGGTAGTCTTGCCCTGGTCACCCTAAGGCCCTGCTTGGATGAGTGGTAATTTCTTGGGAGGTTTTGGGATTTAGTTCAAATTTGAACTAAATCCTAAAACATTCCAATGAAATACCCCTAATCCAAGCACCCCCTAAGGACTTAACTTTGGAAGAATGGTTGGTTTGGAATGATGAATTGAACCTAGGATTGGGAAATGCTTTATTTGTGAGATCATTGTGAAAAATACTCTATTCATTATTGTTTTACCACTTTGCAATCTATTATTGTATTTATTCATGCTACTTTATTGCAAATGAACCTGTTAGCCTATCCTTTGAGTTAAGCCATGCATATAGAATATTAACTGCATTCTGTGCATGACTTGCTGAGTACCAAGTACTCACCCTTGCCGCAATACAACATCAGTTGAGGAAGAATCGACACCAGCTTTGGAGGAAGAATACCAGGAGGAGCCGTCTAACTAGGGAGCGAGCCCAGTCAGTTGCCTGTGGTATACTGGATGGCGCCACGAAGTCTATTTTATTCCGCTGCAGTTATTTCTCTTTTAATAAGTTTTCGCCCTGTGTGGCGTATCTTTGTAACTTGACCATAAGGTCGAGCAACCAGTTTGGTTAATTAATTAAGGTACTTTACTATTTCGTTGAGTATGATTGTGATATTTACCGATGTTGAAACTGTGTGCACTAGCGTGATCCTGGACTAGTGCTGAATACACAGAGGGTCCGGATTTGCAAATTCGGGTCCTGACAGAGGTGATATCAGAGCCATACTGATTGTAGGCTCACCCGTAGTTAGAATGGTCGTAGTGAGGATAAAACTTATTTTCTAAAGTTAAAAGTTGTCAAGATAATGAATGAATTCTCGACTTATCCCATTCTTTGTTGTTCATACCCTTTGCTGAGTTCTTTTTGTCTCCCACTTTGATTTTAAAATGTTGCGTTCTTACCGCGAGTGTCTTCTGGCAGATGTTGATGAAGAACAACTACGCCGAGCGTGCAGGAGGATATGCCGCTGAGTTGTGGCGTATGCTGCAGGTACTTGGAGGTTTCGAGAGGCCACTTTACTAGGGACCACCATAGTGTAGGCTGGATTGGTCACGGCATGGGACGTCAAGATCACAGTGTACGCTCGAGAGAAGATGAAGTTCAGTCGCCCATGCTACTTCACAGCTAGGAGGTCTACATTTGAGTTGGGAATCCAGGAGGTGTCACGCCGAGCTATGAGGCACGTTGCTCGCACCTATTCCCGAGAGCTGGAAGGCACAGTGTTTCGTCACCACCCACGCCGAGACAACAGGGTTGAGCGGGAGCCGATTGAAGATGAAGATGTCACCGTCACACACTTGGCGAGGTTCGTCATCGCGCAGGAGGATGCACTTGATGATACAGAGCAGGAGCTGCAGAAGGCCCGTGAGGAGGTTAAGAAAGAGAAGAGAAGTCTGCAGGAAGTTCGAGAGTATATGTCTCACCTTCTGCGAAGGATCGATGAGCTAGAAATGGCATTGTACGGATAGGAGCCAGAGCCAGTATTGGAGCTGCTTAAGCCAGATCCCGAGGAGCCACAGCCCGAGCCACAGCCGGAGCCTGAGCCTTAGGATGATGCCGTTTCTTCAACAACTGCCGCTGTGGGGCATGGTGATCGCTTCGCACCTATGCCACCACATCCATCAAAAGGAGGCAGTGGAGGTTTTCTTGACGAGTGAGCATAGGTTTTGCAGTTGAGACTCCCTCGCCGAGTCGCGTATTAGAATAAAGAGTCACCCTTAGAGGCGTTAGACTCTAGTGTTAGTCGATTTGGATTTCCATTGCTTGCTGAGTGTGCGGTATGTGTTGCAAGGCCCTTAGACATTGTAAGCAACCATACCTAGTTATTATTGATTAGTTAATAAAGTTGGATGTTGAGTTACACCTTTTCCTCGCATAAGTTTCCCTACTACTTGTCTATGCTTGTTTCCCTCTCATCTCTGAAACCTTGGAGTAATCGATAGATGGTGAACACCCGCGGAAACCTTGGAGGCAACGGGAGTGGTTCTCGCCCCGCAATGAACCCTAATCCAACTACGGCGAGCTCTAGCGGGCGAACGGCGGCGGCTCAGGCGCGAAGGTCTAGGGTTACGAGTGCGCACGGAAGAGGGCTACGCGATGGCGGTGGCGGCGCTTTAAATAGGGCCCTCGGCTTTCGTGAAAATCGCGGAAACCGAGGTGACCTTGCCGTGGGCACGATCAACCTGATCACGAAGATCAATTCCTACAAGCAATCGAAGAACAAACAAGAACAAGGCAAAAGCAATCTATAATTGCAAATATAGATAAAGTATTAACAAGTTGGGGTTCCGATACAAGGAGCTTGTTAGGCGGCCGTTGAGCACGTCCAAAAGACTCAAAATAGTAGCAAAAGGCTAAACTATCAAATAACCAAAACCCAAGTTATTTTGGGGGACTCCCTAGCTATATATAGGAGAAATAGGAGGCCAAAACTAGGCTAGGGGCGTCCAAACTCCCTAGCTATATATAGGAGAAATAGGAGGCCAAAACTAGGCTAGGGGCGTCCAAACCACATCCATGGCCGAGTAGGACTCTTATTCCTAGTTTGACATGGATTTGGAAAGATGAGCGAACTTGTTATGCAGATTCCCGTTTACTCGTAAGGAATTTGGAGGTGGGGCCAGATCCGTTGGAAAGAGGACGTCGAAACCTTTCAAACCAGTACTCATAGACCTCAAATACCCTTGTGGATCAAAAGTTATGGTCGTTTTAAGTTGGTGCTATCCCGGAGGCCGAATCCGAGTTAAACTTGTGCACCGGAAGAATTGGCTTCATGCTTGACGGTTGGGAGTCCTTCTCCTTGGTTCCTAAGGAAAATAAAATCATCACAAGGATTAAATAGAATTCCATTCATTAAATTATTTGTATGCAACCCGAGGAACGCATTCACTTGGCAATTGAATTGACGTGCGCGAGCTCGAGTAATTGGCCCTTATATTACATTGTTGGCTTCAATTGGGTTTGTAGGCATGGCCGCATCCATGGTAGTGATGTCCTCATCATCCTCCCCTTCTTGCATTTGAGTCATCCTCGACTCAAGCTCATCATCTTCTCTCAAGTATGTCTTTAAATCTGGCCAAGGTGGGGGTCGATAAAGCCATGCACATGGAGCCATCGTAGTAGATGCATACGAAGTAGAGGATGCCGTGAAGTGTCGCCAACTTAATGGTCCTGGCCAAGGTGGGGGTCGATGAAGCCATGCAGTTAATATAATTGCAGCAGCACTTGGTAATGACCATATGTATGCATTGTTAGTTATGTCCATGATGAGCATAGTCTCATCATCCACCCGGCTGCGGCGGCGGAATCCGAGTTGGATTCGGATGGGGTGACGTGGCGCAACGGTGGCCGTTGGATCAAGATCCAACGGTCACGCGGCTAGGCTCGGGCACGATGCGGTTGGGAGCGAACGTGGTCCGGGTCGGGCTCGAGTCGGACTCAGGTCCGGCTTGGTCGCATGAACAGTGCAAACCCACTCGGCTATCTCCAGCGATTTTAATATTCAAAACAATTTCTAGAAATTCAAATAATTCAAGAAAAATAGCAAAATAAACAGAAAAAATTCCAGAAAAATTTTGGAAAATACTTTGAAACATTTTGGACTCAAATAAAATATTTCCAACAAAATTTTATTTGTAACTTTTAATTTAATTATTTCAAAAGGGAATGAATTCAAATTAAATCCAAATAAATTCCAGAAAATTCCAAAAATTCACCAAAGTGCAAAATTTCATTTAAATTCATGAAAAGCAAAAATTGGGGTGTTACACCTGAGTTAAACAATCCTTCTTGAGAACCAACTAACCCCTTGCTAAACCTTACAGACAATCACATCAACAATACTTTTACTGAGGATGTCAACATACATGGATCCACAGTTCGACACTCAAATAATGAGATTACCAGTTCGTACACATTTCTATTTTCACCTGTATGCAGCATATATGGCATACAAGTTTCATTTCCACTAACAACCTAAGAGGTTCACGACACAGCATTAGAGAGAAATGAAGCACGAGAGAAAAGATTACAAATCACATGAAATGCAGAATCTTTGCATTTTTGATGATGACATTCAATTGCTAGTACAAGTATTCAAATCATGGTACATCAAAGTATAGCCACAACTAATAAGCAATCCATGGCATCAACATCATTATTTACCAGGTAACTAACCGAAGCCACTATCCGTAAGCTATAGCTGAGCATTCAAACCATCAAAGCATTGCCTCGTATTATCCATCAGTTACTAAGCTCGATCACTCCACGATGATTTCAGTATAGCAATTTTCTGTCAAATCATTCAAGCACATTAACTAGACCTCTACTATCAAGCTATAGTGAGATCATGGAGCCACATGTTACTACCAATCTAGGTCTTCCTATGTGCCAAATCAGAGTTTTAGCACTTTTGTCAAGTGCCAACCATTGCATATGAGTTTATGTAAAGTTGCAGTGCTAGTAAAAACTGGCATGCACATATCACATATGCTATTGATTACAGGAAATAAATTAACAATAGGATTAGAGAAGCAATTTATGAGACATCAATCTAATTTCTTTCTCACTTCTGGCACAGAAGCCAAATCCTCAATTCCCAAATCCTTCACTGCCAGTCATAACAGATCATATCAAAGTGGAGCAACTACAACATGGGAAATAGAATAGATCTCCAAATCCAACCCCAACCAACTTATCCAACACAACAACATTGCAAACCTTCTAGGCAATACAACAAACACTTGGCATGCACAAATTCAAGCACATGCTAGAACCTCACACGCTCTTACGACAAGGGAGGAGAGGAAGGAGGAGGTGCCGGCTTGGGGAGGGGCCACCGGAGCCGGTCGGAGGGGAGATCACCGGACTGGGGGTGGAGGCGCCGGCCTGGCTAGGGAAGAGGTGCATCGGTCTGGGGGGACACGGTCGGGCTGGGACAAGGGCACGTCGGCTGGAGGTCGCAGGGGGAAGGGAGGTGCCATTGGCCAGGGACCAGGAGGGAGACCAAGGGCGGCGTCGCCCGGCGCTGGGGATGACGGAGACCAGGGCTGCGACGGCCAGCAGCTGGGGGAAGGAGAAGAGCGATGGTGCTGAGTGGCTCAGCGGGAGGAGTTGGCCTCTGGCCGGGCAGGAGGAGGGGCGTCGCCACTGGCCAGCAGGGGGAGGAGCAGCGCTAGGTTCTGGAGGGTAGGGGCGACGGGTTGGGGATGGGTAGGCGTCAGGTGGAGCTGGGAGTCGGGTTGGGGTAGGAGGGGGAAAAGGGTAGATGAGTGGAGTGGAGAGAGGAAAAGAATATTAGGTGAAAACCGAAAATTGTAAAGTATATAGATCTCCCTCCACCTACCCTTCAACTTCCCAGATCACAAGCAAAACAACCAATCGTAATATTACATCAGGTCTCAAGCAGCATATCATGGCTACGTACAAAAGAGTCGGGCCAATGGGTCCTATCCTTAGCAGGAAGGCATTGAGGGTGTCCGATGTCGGGACCTGAATTTGCAAATCCGGACCCTCTGTGTATTCAGCACTAGTCCAGGAACGCGCTAGTGCACACAGTCTTAATATCGGTAAATATCACAAATCATACCACTCGATACTAATAAAGTACTTTAATTAAATAGTCAAACTGGTTGCTCGACCTTATGGTCAAGTTACAAATATACGCCACGCAGGGCGAAACTTAATAAGAGATAAATAATAGCAGCGGAAAATAAGATAACATCGTGGCGCCATCCAGTATACCACAGGCAACTGACTGGGCTCGCTCCCTAAGTAGACGGTTCCTCTTGGAGCTCCTCCTCCAAAGCTGGTGTAGTCTCCTCCTCAACTCGGTGTTGTATTGCGGCAAGGGTGAGTACTTGGTACTCGACAAGTCATGCATGAATGCACGGCTAATATACTACATGCATGGCTTAATACAAAGGAGTGGCTCAAGGTATATTTGCAGTAAGAGCATTTAACAAGTATCATAAGTAGATTCGAAAGCAGTAGAAACAAGTATAACATCAATAAATTTTCCAGGAGTTTAATCAACATCTTTCCCATTCCTAATCCACATTTCCATCAACATCATTAATAAACCAAACCCAACCTTTCAAGTCCAAGTTATTTTCAAGAAAGTCTAACCCTTGACTGTAATTCCCGAGCGATGTCCAATACCGCGGACACGGCTATTCGAATAGATTTTACACTCTGCAGAGGTTATGCACTTTACCCACAGGATACAGTCAAACACCACAAAGGCGAGTTCCCGTAACAAAGTCTTTCAGAAACTTCTAACAATACAAGTGGTCCTCTCCGGTGTTGCACACTAACCCTTCCCTTAGCTAAGGCGAAGTTTAGGTCAATCCACCGTTAGATGGGTACCTGGCCGCAGCCCGATGACGCTCCCCCGTACAACTTACACAAACGGTGTAGTTGACAACCTGAGGTTCCACAGGTACGTTATTAGCAACTTATTCAACTAGGTCCGTCCCATAACAGACATGTTGTTGCACGATTGACCCAGTTCAAAGGCTTGCAAGGTTAAGTCCTTAGGGTGACCAGGGCAAGACTACCCGAAGAACCAAACCAATGTTTCCGGTGCCACAACTGGCCCACCCGATCATTCTTGCCACATGCCCCGGTCAAAAGCTATTTATCAAACCCCAGTTGATTACCATGCACCACGTGCCATCAACATCACAACACATGACACCTTTTCAAAATAGGTTCAATATATCATTAAGTCAACGTTAACATTTGATTGTCCGAAATCATGTCATGAGCACGTAGCAGGTCTAAGCAATATACTACAACGGTCTAAATTCCCATGTTGGCAATTTAATAATGTCCAACTAGTAAACCACAACTAGGGTGACAAGGGTCATGGCACATATATATAATTAACCAAGGTGTCATACAGCAATTTGGCATTTATCTAATTTCCCATATTTAAATAAAGTATTTTCTAATTGAACTAGCATGCAATAAATTAAATCAAAATAGGTTTCAAAATAGGATCAACATGGTCAAAGCACAACTTGCCTTCAAATAGCACATGTTCTTGGTCCTGAGCTGGCTCCTGGGTCAATATTTCTACTTCGAATCCTTCCAGGCACTTCAACGCTCTACTCGTAACGTGCAAATAGCAACAAATGAATAAAATAGTAGACAAAAGTATCCAAACATCCAAATAAAGTTCATAAACAGAGAGAACATAATTTTATGAATTTTTAGGAACTGGAATCGCTCAAATCGGAGTTAAAACACAAAAGTTATGATTATTTAAAGTTTAAATAATCAATTAAATAATATTACAGAGAAAAACTTTAGTCCAAAAATTAAATAAAATTCATATTTGAGTAGATCTGAATTTTATGAATTTTTAGAAATTTGAATCGTTCAAATCGGAGTTGAAACGCAAAAGTTATAAGCGTTTGAAGTTTTTAAATTCAAATCAATTATTAAACCGAATTATTAAATCATTTTCTTTTTCGGAAATTATTTATTGCGTCATGGGTGGCACGCGTCGGCTCCTGATTGGCTGGTTGACGTCAGCCGGCTCATGTGCTCAGCCCACGGCTTGGCTCGGTCCACGGTGGACTCGGTCCATGGCGCGTGTGCCACTGACAGGTGGGACCCATTGGATGACGTCAGCACTGATGTCACCACGCTCGACGACGCTACTGACAAGCGGGCCCCACCGTGACATCAGGGGTGGCGTCAGTCGCGGTTCGGTGACCCGTGACCGACATCGCTGGCCCCGCGTGTCGAGACACGCGCCGCCAGGCGCATGGCGCGGCCAGGGCACACGTGGCACAATCGTGTCCGTTGATTTGAAAATCAACGACCGTGATTAGATCTAAGGTTGACGCGTTGAAAACTACACGGTCGATCTGGGCCATTCGATCTAGATCGGACGGTCTAGATCTACCCTAGGCTAACACCGTTACAAACTACACGGTGATCGTGGGCCGTTGGATCTAGATCCAACGGTCCAGATCTGATCTAGGTTGATGGGTTTGAGATGCACATGGCTTACCGTAGCCGTCGGATCTTGATCGGACGGTTGAGGGTGCTCGAAGACGTCGATGGCCACGCGGCGGAGGGAGCGGACCGGAGCTGGGGAAGACAACACGACCAACGGCGCTCGAGGGCTTCTCCGGCGAGATGGGTGGTATGCACGGGTGCGCCTCATCGCGGGGATTCCAAATCTGCCTTCGGGTGTGGCGGAGCACGGCGGGCGTCGGCGGAATCGGCAAAGGAACGCGGTGGAAGAGAGAAGCAACTACGGCGAGCTTTTGCGGCTAGACGGCGGCGGCTAGGGCTCGGAAACTTGAGGGGAAAGGTGCGCACGGCAAAGAGCTTCAACGGGGTGGCCTCGGGGCTTTAAATAGTGCCTCGACGTGCGCTTAAATCGCGAAACCCTAACGGACACGGTAGCTACGCGGCGGCGCAGTCCGAGCGGGACTCGGGAAGACGACGAAATCGTGGCCGTCCACGTGGCCCCGATCCACGGCCGAGATCGCACGGCGCAACGGGTCCGGGCCGGATCTGGTTTGATCGGTGCGGCCCAATTCCGACCGTTAGATTTCGATCCAACGGTCCGGATCAATCAGGGTTTGATGGGATCACGTGGCTCGGGTCAGACTCGAGTCTGACTTGGGTTCGGGTCCGATCGGATGAACAGTACTTGACCCGACTCGATTTTCCAGCGATTTAATAATTAAAATAATTTCCAGTAATTCATTTAATTCAAGAAAAATAGTAAAATACTCAGAAAAATTCCAGAAAAATTCTGGAAAATATTTTGGAACATTTTGGACTCAAATAAAATATTTCCAACAAAATTTTATTTGCAAAGTCAAATTCTTTAATTATTTCAAAATGGAATAAATTCAAATAAATTCCAAATAAATCCCAGAAAATTTCAAAAATTCACCAAAGTACCAAACGACACATGAATTTAGGAACAGCAAAATTTTGGGGTGTTACAAACCTCCCCCCTTAACAGAATCTCGTCCCCGAGATTCAGGGCTTTCTAAAGAAATAGGTTCGGAAACTCTTTCTTCAAATCCTCTTCGCGTTCCCAAGTTGCTTCACTCTCCGCGTGGTTGCTCCATTGAACTCTGCAGAAACGGATTGACTTGTTTCTTGTCTCTCGGTCCATTGTGTCCAAAATCTTTACGGGGTGCTCCTTGTAGGTCAGATCTTCTTGCAGCTCAATTGACTCTAGCGGTGTCTGCTCCTCAGGTACTCTGAGACACTTCTTCAGCTGGGACACGTGGAACACGTCATGCACTCCTGCTAGTGATTGCGGCAACTCTAGCTGATAAGCAACTTCACCTCTGGCCGAGAACCTTGAATGGTCCAACATATCTCGCGCGAAGTTTTCCTTTGGCACGGAATCTCTTTACTCCTTCCGAGCGGTGTGACCTCGAGATACACGAAATCTTTTGGTTCAAAACTCAGGTCTCGGCGACGGTTGTCAGCATAACTCTTCTGTCGCGATTGGGCTATATTTAATCTCTCCCTAATCATGGCAATCTGTTCTTCGGCTTCTTGAAGAATATCCGGCCCAAAGACACGGTGTTCACCTGTCTCATTCCAGTTCAATGGTGTCCGACAGGGTCGGCCATATAGTGCTTCAAATGGTGACATTTGCAAACTTGCTTGGTAACTGTTGTTGTAGCTGAACTCGGCGTACGGCAGACTTTTATCCCAAGAGGTAGCATAAGCCAATGCACACGCTCTTAACATATCCTCCAGAATCTGATTAACTCTTTCGATGCGACCATCCGTCTGTGGATGATAAGGTATCTTGAAGTTCAAATGGGTTCCCATGGTTTCATGCAGCTTATTCCAACCTCGAGGTAAAGCGGGTACCTCTATCCGATACGATCTTCTTTGGCACTCGTGCAAACAGACGATCCTGATCATGTACAACTCTGCTAACTTATCTCCCGAGTAAGTGGTCTTCACAGGGATAAAATGGGCGACCTTGGTCAAGCGATCCACTATAACCCATATAGAATCATATCCTCCTTGAGTTTTCGGCAAACCGGTAATGAAGTCCATTCCGATTTCCTCCCACTTCCACTCAGGTATCTTCAACGGCTGTAGCAATCCTGCTGGTCTCTGATGCATTGCCTTGACTCTCTGGCATATGTCGCACAGCGCAACATGCTCGGCAACTTCACGCTTCATGTTCGGCCACCAGAATCTTTCTTTTAAATCTTGATACATCTTGGCACTTCCAGGATGAATTGAATACTTAGAGTCATGGGCTTCTTCTAGAATCAACTGCTTCAGTTCCTTCTTGTTTGGCACACAAATTCGATCCTTCATCCATAACGTGCCTTGTTCATCCAACTTGAAGTCCTCTGCCTTGCCTTCGTCCATGTTGGACTTAATCCGGCGGATCTTGTCGTCATCCTCCTGTCCTTCTCGGATCTGATCCTCCAGGGTAGGCTTCACTTCCAATGCGGCCAAGAATCCTTCTGGTACGACTTCAATCTGCATTCTATGGAAATCCTCACATAGTTCCTCCTGACTTGTGGCTAGCAACATGTTCACGGTATGGCTTTTCCGACTCAGAGCATCGGCCACCACTTTGGCCTTTCCTAGATGGTAATGGATTCCAACATTATAGTCCTTGATCAACTCTAACCATCTCCTCTGCCTCATGTTCAGGTCTGATTGGGTGAAGATGTACTTAAGACTCTTATGGTCCGTGTATACTTCACATCTGTTTCCAATTAAATAGTGACGCCATAATTTCAAAGCATGCACTACGGCAGCTAGCTCTAGGTCATGCGTCGGATAATTCTCCTCATGTGGCCTTAACTGTCTTGATGCATAAGCGACGACCTTTCCATTCTACATCAGCACACATCCAAGTCCTTGACGCGATGCATCACAATAAATATCAAAGCTCTTATTAACATCCGGTAAAACTAACACCGGTGCTGATGTCAACCGCTTCTTTAGTTCTTGAAAACCTTTCTCGCACTCTGGCGTCCATGCAAACTTCTTCTCCTTTCTCAGCAATTGCGTAAGAGGTTTCGCAATTGTCGAAAAGCCTTCAATGAAACGGCGGTAGTAACCTGCCATTCCAAGGAAACTCTGGATCTAGGTCACGGTCTTCGGCTGTTCCCAATGTAGCACAGCTTCTTCCTTGCTTGGATCAACAGCGACTCCTTCCGCGGTCATTACATGTCCGAGGAATTCCACCTTGTCCTTCCAAAAATCGCATTTACTGAATTTGGCGAAGAGCTGCTGTTCCCTCAGCTTTTCCAAAACTCGCCTCAAGTGCTCTGCATGTTCATCCTCGGTTTTGGAATAGATTAGGATATCATCTATAAACACAACAACAAACTTGTCCAAATACTCCATGAACACCTTATTCATCATATTCATGAAATATGCTGGCGCATTTGTCAGACCAAAGGACATAACTGTAAACTCGTAGTGTCCATATCTTGACGAGAATGCGGTCTTCGGAATATCTTCTGATCGGATCTTCAAGCGTGGTATCCGATCTCAGATCAATCTTGGAGAAAACTCCGGCTCCTCTCAGCTGATCAAACAAATCATCAATCCTGGGTAGCGGATACTTATTCTTCACGGTGACTTCATTAAGTGCACGGTAGTCAATGCACATCCTAAAACTCCCGTCCTTCTTCTTGACGAACAAAACTAGCGCTCCCCACGGCGACGAACTCGGTCTGATAAATCATTTCTTCATTAACTCTTCAAGTTGCTTCTTCATCTCTACTAATTCTTCGGTGGACATCCGATAAGGTCTCTTTGCTATCGGCGCTGTACCAGGTACAAGCTCTATCACAAACTCTATGTCCCTGTCTGGCGGCATACCAGGTAGATCTTCAGGAAAAACATCTGGGTACTCATTCACTACTGAGACATCTTCTATGCTTATTGCCTTGGTGCTGTTAACCATCAACTGTCCATCTCTAACGGCGGTAGCTTGAAATTCCACTTTCTTTCCACACGGGCTCTCAACTGAGATAGTCCTTCGTCCACAATCCAATACGGCCTTGTGCTTGGATAACCAATATATTCCCAAAATAACATCTAAGGTCTTGGTCTCCAAAATAATAAGGTTCGCTAGGAACTCTATCCCATCTATTAGTATTCTCACCCCAGAACATCCTACTTTCGTTCGGAGTTCGAACTGTGGGTTTGAACTAAAAGCATGCATTTAAGTCTTGCAATCTCCAAATCATTTTTCGCAGCAAAGCCTTGTGAAACAAACGAATCACGAAGCTCCGAGAATCAAACAAAATCATGCAGGTGCGAGTTAACAAGTAACTTACCCAAGATTTACGGCCCATGGCATTCTCGCAGGTGCATCTGCGATGACATGGTTGACTCGGCCTCTCACCACGATGCCTGGTGTGCTGCTTCCCGACTATCTTTGTCCCTCGGTTCGCTCCTGGTGCAGCGCGTCCTGGTGGTGTGGATCCCAGTTGAAGCGGTAGGGTCACTCCTCTTTGTCTTCTTAGGACAACTGTTGGCAAAGTGCCCTGGCTCGTTGCGATTGTAGCAGCGTCTCACTGTCCCTTGTTGATCGCTCAAGCGGCATTTCGTGGGCCGGGTCTGATAGTTCTGATTGACGGGTCTTGGTGCTGGTGACGGTGTCCTTGTTGCATTCTGTGGTTGGAATCTGAAAAACTGATTTGGTGCAACTCTCAAACGTTGTTGTGCTCCCTAACGCGATCCCTGATGCTGCATCCTGCGCTTTCTGTTCTCATCCAGTTCCTTGCGCTTGTCCTCAAGAATAAGCGCCTTATTTACAAGCTCCTGAAAATCTGGAAAGGTGTGGGTGATCAGTCCCACCTGTAGTCCTGAGATAAGTCCCTTCACGAAGCGAGACTGTCTGGCTTTATCTGTCGCTACGTCTTCAGGTGCGTAGCGTGCAAGCTGTGTGAACTTGTTCAGGTATTCGGCCACCGGCTGATTACCTTGCTTCAGTGCTCTGAACTCCTCTTTCTTGAGGTCCATGATTCCTTCCGGCACGTGATACTGATGAAATGCAGCTGTATACTCCCCCCAAGTGATATCTTGAGGGTTCTCCTACGTAGCACAGAAGTTCTCCCACCATTCAGCGGCTGTTCCTTCCAACTGATGAGATGCGTAGAGTACCTTCTCATTTCCCATGCATTGAGCAATGTGTAGCTTCCTCTCAATTGACCTTAACCAATCATCGGCCTCCAACGGGTTAGCATTCCCAGAGAAAGTGGGTGGATGATTCCTCATGATCTCTGATAGTCTTGTATTCTGGCGTTGTCCCTGATTGACTTGATTAGCTGTGGCCTGAGCGGTGACGTGCTGCATCTGTTGCATCATGGCATGCATCAACTGAGTCTGAGCAGCAAGAAAAGCTCCAAAATTCTGCATGTCAACTGGCGGTGCTGGTTGGGGTGCAGGTGCTCCATTGTTGGGGTTTCACGGTGGCGAGAACCACCGCCATTGCCTCCAAGGTTTCCGCGGGTGTTCACCATCTGTCGATTGCTCCAAGTTTTAGAGATGAGAGGGAACAAGAATAGACAAGTAATAGGGAAAACTTATGCGGGGAAAAAGTGTAACTCAAAATCCAACTTTATTATTAATAATATTAATAACTTGGTATGGCTGCGTACAATGCCTAAAGGCCTGCAACACATACTGCACACTCAGCAAACAATGAAAATCCAAATCGACTCTAAGGGTGACTCTTATTCTATAACGCGACTCGACGAAGGAGTCCCAACCTCAACGCCTACGCTCACTCATCGAGAAAACCTCCACTGCCTGGGTACGGGTGCTGCGGCATAGGCGCGAAACAATCGCCATGCCCTGCAACTGCAGCTGTGGTCGACGACGCGGCGTCTTCCTCTGGCTCTGGATCTGGCCGCTTTGTTCTTTGTGGTGTGGCGCCTCTTACGGTTCCTCCTCCGGAGTCTGGAGCATCCAACTCCAACAGGATCGGGACCACTGGCCATACAGCTGCGATCTCCAACTCTGCGATCCTTTCCAAAGACAAAGCGACATACTCACGAGCATTCTCCAAGTGCTTCTTCTCTTCCTCAACCTGCTCACGAGCCTTCTTCAACTCTGAACTGTGTCTTGATCAGCTCCTCCCGAGCAGCACGAATGCCGCTAAGTGAGTGACGGTAGCATCCTCATCTTCTATCGGCTTCCGTTGAGCTCTGCTGTCTCGGCGTGGGTGGTGATGGAACATTGTGCCCTCCAGCTTCCTGGAGTAGGCGCGAGCGATCTGCTGCATTGCTCGACGCGACACTTCCTGGATTCCCATCTCAAAGGTAGACCTCCTGGCGGTGAAGTGGAAAGGGCGACTGAACTTGGTCTTCTCTCGGGCATACACCGTGATCCGGACGTCCCATCCTGTGACCAGTCCTGCTTGCACAAGTGTAGTCCCTCGGTAGAGCGGCCTCTCAAATCCTCCAAGAAACTGAAGCATACGCCACAACTCGGCGGCATAGCCTCCTTCACGCTCGGCGTAGTTGTTCTTCATCATCATCTGTCAAAGGATACTTGCGTAAGATTGCAGCACATTAACTCCTTCCCTTAGCTAAGGCGAAGTTTAGGTCAATCCACCGTTAGATGGGTACCTGGCCGCAGCCCCGGTACGCTCCCCCGTACAACTTACACAAACGGTGTAGTTGACAACCTGAGGTTCCACAGGTACGTTATTAGCAACTTATTCAACTAGGTCCGTCCCATAACAGACATGTGGTTGCACGATTGACCCAGTTCAAAGGCTTGCAAGGTTAAGTCCTTAGGGTGACCAGGACAAGACTACCCGAAGAACCAAACCAATGTTTCCGGTGCCACAACTGGCCCACCCGATCATTCTTGCCACATGCCCCGGTCAAAAGCTATTTATCAAACCCCAGTTGATTACCATGCACCACGTGCCATCAACATCACAACACATGACACCTTTTCAAAATAGGTTCAATATATCATTAAGTCAACGTTAACATTTGATTGTCCGAAATCATGTCATGAGCACGTAGCAGGTCTAAGCAATATACTACAACGGTCTAAATTCCCATGTTGGCAATTTAATAATGTCCAACTAGTAAACCACAACTAGGGTGACAAGGGTCATGGCACATATATATAATTAACCAAGGTGTCATACAGCAATTTGGCATTTATCTAATTTCCCATATTTAAATAAAGTATTTTCTAATTGAACTAGCATGCAATAAATTAAATCAAAATAGGTTTCAAAATAGGATCAACATGGTCAAAGCACAACTTGCCTTCAAATAGCACATGTTCTTGGTCCTGAGCTGGCTCCTGGGTCAATATTTCTCCTTCGAATCCTTCCGGCACTTCAACGTCTACTCGTAACGCGTGCAAATAGCAACAAATGAATAAAACAGTAGACAAAAAGTGTCCAAACATCCAAATAAAGTTCATAAACAGATAGAACATAATTTTATGAATTTTTAGGAACTGGAATCGCTCAAATCGGAGTTAAAACACAAAAGTTATGATTATTTAAAGTTTAAATAATCAATTAAATAATATTACAGAGAAAAACTTTAGTCCAAAAATTAAATAAAATTCATATTTGAGTAGATCTGAATTTTATGAATTTTTAGAAATTTGAATCGTTCAAATCGGAGTTGAAACGCAAAAGTTATAAGCGTTTGAAGTTTTGAAATTCAAATCAATTATTAAATCGAATTATTAAATCATTTTCTTTTTCAGAAATTATTTATTGCGTAATGGGTGACACGCGTCGGCTCTGATTAGGTGGCTGGCGTCGGTACGGCTCATGGGCTCGACCACGGCTTGGCTCGGTCCACGGTGGACTCGGTCCACGGCGCGTGTGCCACTGACCGGTGGGACCCATTGGATGACGTCAGCACTGACGTCACCACGCTCGACGACGCTACTGACAAGCGGGCCCCACCGTGACGTTAGGGGTGGCATCACGCGGTCTTGATTCGGTGACCGTGACACGCGGGCCAGCGTGTCGGAGACACGCCGCTAGTGTGCGCCGACGCGGCCAGGAGCACCGCGTGGCACAATCGTGTCCGTTGATTTGAAAATCAACGGCCGTGATTAGATCTAAGGTTGACGCGTTTAAAACTACACGGTCGATCTGGGCCGTTCGATCTAGATCGGACGGTCCAGATCTACCCTAGGCTAACACCGTTACAAACTACACGGTGATCGTGGGCCGTTGGATCTAGATCCAACGGTCCAGATCTGATCTAGGTTGACGGGTTTGAGATGCACGTGGCTTACCGTAGCCGTCGGATCTTGATCGGACGGTTGAGGGTTGACGAGTACCCATGCCATGGGTACCCCCATCAGCCCGGAAACACGAACGGGCTGACCTACCATGGCGAAGGCCCAGCACTGCCGAAAAGCACTTGGGCCACGGAGAGCGAACCCCGACCTATGCAGGACCGACCCTAGACGGTCGGCGGACACCGATCCCGAGCGGTCGGCAGGCTCCGACCGCCTAATATTGAAGCTCACGGTCAGCAAGCCCCACCCGCGCGAGCCAGTGGGGCCCACGCCGGTGTCAGACGGCTGCCCTGAGCACGGCGTCCCCTGGCGTCCGTACCAGGGTAGACGGCTCCTTCCCAAGACTGTCAGAGGAGCCACCGAAGAAGTCAAGCCCCCGTCACATCGCCTGGCACACCGCAGAAATCGCCCACTCCCGAGGCCAAGGCAAAGTCAAAGCGCCATTAAAGCCACCGAGGCCGACGGGAACACCACGCGATCGCCATCCAGACAGCACTATACAAGGCGGTTCGACAGAGCCACCAACCACCGCTCGGGACCCGGCGGCTCGGTCGGACAAGATAGAAACCAGATTCCGAGACGCACAGGCCCCCTTTCTCGTGGCTTTCCCGAACTCCCATGTAACCTGCCTCCTCCGTCTATATAAGGAGAGGCAGGGCCCCAGAAGGGAGGAGGACGAGCATTTACAACGAGAGGAAAAAAAGATCTTCTAGGTAGCCACGAATCCCTAGCGAAAACCCCAGGGGACCGGTCGGCCGACCCCCTGCCTCACTTGTATTCCTCTTGTTCATCACCCAGAGATCAATACACCCACATCGAGCGAACTGGAGTAGGGACGTTCAACCCGAACCAGTATACATCTTTTGACTCCTTGAGTCGACCATTCGGGGAGAGGGAGCGCGCGACCCCATCCGACCATAAATTCGTATTGCCGGTGCACGAAACACCGACAGTTGGCGCGCCAGGTAGGGGTCCTCGCGCGTCTTCACCGACATCCTCGTCTTCGGATTCCCATTCTCCTCCCTGATGGCCTCTTCCCACCACGACTCACCGATGTCGAGTGCCGAATCCGTTCGGCACCCTCGACTTCATCGTCACCACGGCGGGAGAGCTTGTCCTCATTCCCGCTGCCATCCGGGACCGGGCGTCCTCCGCAAGCCTGGATGCGGTTGCTGATGTCCTCAGCAAACTCCCTGCGACGTCGCCTACGAGCCGCGACGAGCGGCGGTCCCAACCTCCACAGGTTCTCAACTCGTGGCCATGGCCGGCTACACGCCGGCTTCCCTCCACGATCTGCTGGCGGATTCCTCCAGCCACGGCTCCAGCTCCGACAGAGAGTATCACCCCCGCAGGGTGCACTCCCGCGAGTGCAACATGACGGGTGTCTTCTTGAACTGCTCCTCCACCCCCGCTACCCTCGGGACCCTACTCCCGCGCGACGAAGCGCGGCAGGGGGAATCCCGGCGGGAAGACGACGCGCAACACATACAACGCTTCGCTGACCTTCAGCGACAGCGAGAGGAGCTAGAGGCCCGGAAGGCCGAGCTCGATAAGCTCCAGGCCGAACTGGAGTGCCGTCAGCCTAACCCACCACTCGCCTCGGCCATGTGGCAGCGCGTCGGAGTGCATCGGCTGACTAGGCGAGGAGGCGAACGACCTTCCGTTCTTCCCTCACGCCAACCGAGCGTTGCAGCGGCGGCAATGTTGCTCCGAGGGCTGCTGAGCCAGCGGGCCGAAGCCAAGGCCACCTATCGAACCTCCGGATCGGTAGAACGCGTCTTTGTCGTTCAGCACGCCCAGAGTTCTGGCTCCCGACGGGCTGGTGCCACTTCGGGTCGCCTGGGCCACTCCCCCTCACGGGGCCGACGGAGCCCGGTCAAGACGGCCCCGCTCCATGAGCTCCCCCAGGCATCATACACCCCGGTGCGCCACCGCCTGGGGGACAAGTATGACCTTCGCACCACCCTCGAGGTGCGAAGGAGAGCCACCGATGTAGCAGCACCCTCGCAGGTCGCTGATAGCGGGCGACGCGACCGTCTTGACCGAGGATTCGACGGTCCGGGCGCGTCGTTCACCGCCTCATCCGCAACGCCGACTTCCCGACCCGATTCTGGGCTCCCGACTAACATAGCCAAGTACCACGGGGCCACCAACCCGATGTATACGGCTAGAAGACTATCGGCTCACTGCCGAGCGGTGGGAGCAACGGACGACTCCTTCGTCATCCAGTACCTCCCCATCTACCTTGCGGACTCAGCCCGAGCCTGGCTCGAGTACTTGCCCGCGAACACCATCGGCAGCTGGGCCGACCTGACGAACCTTTTCGTCGGGAACTTTCAGGGCACCTACAAACTCCCTGGCAACTCTTGGGACCTGAAAAGCTGCAAGCAGCAGCCGGGGGAAACCCTCCGGGACTACATCCGCCGTTTCTCCCAACAGTGCAATGAGCTCCCCGACATCCGCGACGCAGAGCATCGTCGGGCGTTCATCTGACACCACGTCTGAGGCCCTGGTCCACAAGCTGGGCCGTCTGGCTCCGGACCACCAAAGAGCTCCTCGACGTCGCCACCAATCACGCCTCCGGCGAGGAGGCCGTGGGGGCCATCTTCGAAAGAAAGACGGCCCACAAAACCACCAGCCTCGGGGCCAGCGCCCCCTCCGATCGCCCTGACAAAAGGAAGCGGAAGGGGAAGCAGAGCCGCGAAGGCGAATAATCGCTGGCCGCCGACCGACCTGCCAAACAGAGCCCTACCGACGCCCGACCGATTCAGAAACCGATGGATAGTCCGTGCCGAACCCACGACTATCCCGTCAAACACAAGTATTGGGACTGCGAAGTCTTGAAGCGGTTTCTCTCCGGAAACCCCACGACATTGCGGGGTAAGGGGAAGAAGCACGACCCGGCGACCGACGCCGGGGCAAAGGGCGATGAGCCGGCCGACGAGTTCCCGCAGCTCGACGGCTGCCTCATGATCTTCGGAGGGGCGGAGTGCTATGCCGACAAGCGATGGTTGAAGCTCGCCCACCGAGAGGTCCACACGGCTACCCCCGCCGTGCCCGCCTACTTAAGGTGGTCGGAGTTCCCGATCGCCTTCGATCGGACCGACCACCCCGACCACATCCCGCACCCAGGGCGCTACCCGCTCGTCGTCGACCCCATCGTGGGGACGAAGCGCCTGACCAAGGTGCTCATGGACGGCGGCAGCAGTCTCAACATCATGTATGTTGAGACCCTGGATGCCCTGGGAGTCCCTCGCTCCGCCCTCCGGCCGAGCAAGGCGCCTTTTCACGGCGTCGTACCGGGTCAACAGGCCCACCCCCTCGGACAGGTCGGCCTGTCCGTTACCTTCGGGAGCCCGGATAACTTCCGCACCGAGAGCCTCACCTTCGAGGTTGTGGACTTTCCCGGCTCCTACCACGCCATCCTGGGACGACCTTGTTACGCGAAGTTCATGGCGGTCCCCAACTACACCTATCTCAAGCTGAAGATGCCAGGGCCGCAAGGTGTCATCACCGTGGCCGCATCCTTCCAGCTCGCCTAGCTATGGCGAAGCGATTGCGGCCAGCCTCGGCGGTCGTCGCTTCCGCCGAAGCTCGCCCGGCTCGAGGAAGGCCCTGAATCCGCCCCGACTCAAGCAAGTCGGGGCCAAGCTCCTTCAAATCCGCGGAGGACACGAAGGAGGTCGCGGTTGATCGAAGATCCCGCCAAGACCCGTACGGATCGGGGCCGCCCTCACCGCCAAATAGGAAGGCGCGCTCGTCGGCTTCCTCCAAGCAAACCGAGACGTCTTCGCTTGGAGACCCTCGGACATGCCGGGAGTCCCGAAGGAAGTCGCCAGAGCATTCCTGAACATCTGGCCAGGGCTCCGGACGGTCGCATACTGCCCTAAGTTTCGACGAAGAAAAGCGTCGGGCCATTGGGGAAGAAATCGCCAAACTTTTGGCCGCCGGCTTTGTAAGGGAGGTACGTCACCCCGAGTGGCTTGCCAATCCCGTCCTTGTAAAGAAAAAGTCGGGGCAATGGAGAATGTGTGTTGACTACACGAGCCTCAACAAGGCCTGTCCAAAAGACCCGTTCCCATTACCCCGCATCGACCAAGTCGTGGACTCCACCGCCGGGTGCGAGTCCCTTTCTTTTTTGGATGCCTACTCGGGCTACCACCAAATTGCGATGAAGGAATCCGATCAGCTCGCGACCTCCTTCATCACCCCGTACGGCTCGTACTGTTACGTCACGATGCCTTTTGGTCTGAAAAACGCAGGCGCCACGTACCAACGATGTATGCAGGCGTGTTTTTCAGACCAAATTGGCCGTAACATCGAAGCCTACGTCGATGACATCGTTGTCAAGACCAGGAAGGCCGATGACCTCATCGCCGACCTGGAGGAGACTTTTGCGAACCTCCGACGGTTTCGCATAAAGCTCAACCCCGAGAAATGCGTCTTCGGGGTCCCCAAGGGCAAGCTGCTGGGATTCATCGTCTCCGAGCGCGGCATCGAAGCTAGCCGTGATAAGATCTCCGCTATCGCAAGGATGGGGCCAATCAATGACCTGAAGGGAGTTCAGAGGCTGATGGGGTGCCTTGCGGCACTAAGTCGCTTCATATCCCGCCTCGGCGAACGCGGGATGCCGCTCTACAAGCTGATGAAGAAGTCCGACCGTTTTACCTGGACCCCCGAAGCTCAGGAAGCCTTTAGTCGACTAAAGGCCTTTCTGACCTCACCTCCGGTCCTGGTCGCCCCGGAGCCGCTGGAGCCTCTGCTCCTCTACATCGCCGCCACGACCCAGGTCGTCAGCGCGGCACTTGTTGTGGAGCGAGCGGAGGAAGGCCGCGTCTTCAAGGTGCAGAGGCCGGTCTACTTCACCAGCGAGGTGCTCTCCGAAACGAAGGTCCGATATCCCCGGCTGAGAAGTTCTTTGTACTCAGTGCTCATTACCAAGAGGAAGCTTGCCCATTACTTCGCCAGACACCCCATCTCCGTGGTGACCTCCTCACCACTCGGAGGTCGTCCCACAACCGCGACGCTCTGGGAAGAATCGCCAAGTGGGCTCTCGAGCTCAATGGTCTCGACATTTCGTACGTCCCCAGGACGGCGATCAAGTCCCAGGCCTTGGCGGACTTTGTCGCCGAGTGGACCGAGGCGCGAGTCCCTGCGGTGGTCGAGGACCCGGAGTACTGGACAATGTACTTCGATGGGTCTTACACCAAGAATGGGGCCGGCGCGGGGGTCGTCATCATCTCCCCACTCGGCAACAAGCTCCGGTATGCCATCCGCCTACTCTTCGACGCCACCAACAATGTCGCCGAGTCACGGCCTCGTCAATGGCCTTGGATCGCCACCGATCTGGCGCCTGGCGGCTCTACGTTCACGGCGACTCGAGCGATCTTGAGGAAGCGGAAGGCGGGCGCCTTGGGAGTCACGCTTCTGGCCTTGGAAGACGGCGCCCAACATCGATTCGAAACTAGCACGATCCCCCAGGCGAGTTAATCCGCCCTTATCTAAATCCTTTTTCAAAAATTCTTGTACGGACTCAAGCGGTGCGTGGCGACTGCACCCTCAGTCCCCGCGCACCACTCGGGGGCTGCCCTGTGACCTCAGGGTCAGCGACCTAAATCGATGACCGGTAACCACTCCGACCGGACTACCCTCCTCATAGTAACCTCCTCTAACCCAAAACGCTACAGCCCACGCCTCCATGGCTACGGCTCCGAGGTAGCACTTTGTGCAAAAGGGAGGCTACCTGAGCAAAGGGCCAGTAGCGGTCGGATGGAGCCTTTCGATTTAGGTCGGACAGTCGACCGATCAAACAATCTCCCTCGTGGCAACACCCGGAAGATAGCTTGATCGACCAGGGCAGAGCAACCCCGGTCGTCGTTAAAAAAGCGCGCGAGTCGCTAACCTAAGTCGTACTCCGACCGACCGAGCTATCTACCTCGCGGCTATTTCCCCTGGCTCAAAGTGCTACGGCCTACGCCTCCGCGGCTACGGCTTCGAAGTGGTACTCTGCGGGGGAAATAAGTCCTACGAGCAAGAGATGCTAGGGACGGTCGGAGCACCCTCACTCAGGTCAGCACTCCGACCGACCGAGCGGAGCACCCCCGTGGGCCCTGCGGCTACGGTCGTAAGATTGCCCATTTTCACAGAAGCAGCACGGGGTAAACGGGCAAGATAACTTAAAACGACCCGACGCGTCGAACTCGGTCGGGGCAATCATGTTCATTACATACACTATAAAAAAGCAAAACAAAACTAATCATCTTCCCCCTTCCGATGGAGGATCCCTCGCGGCGAGATGCGGCGGGCAATCTCTTGGGCGCACGGATCGACCCGGGCCATGAACGCGTCGACTTCTTCGTCGCTTTGGTCAGCAGCAACGCCGCTTCCGACCGCCTCAAGGTCGACGCCGTCATAATAAGAGACGGTATTGACCAAGGCCGAGGAAGCGCCAAGCACCGCCGCTTCCCGCACCGACGCCTCGGCCAGCTCGAGAATCCATCCAAGTATGGCGAGGAATGGCGCTGGGGCCGAGTAAGCCCGAACAACGTCATGACGGCACAGGCGCCTACATGGAGGCCGTCGGCTCGGCCGTCGTCTGGCCGCATCCTCTCCGCCACCCGTTTGTCCATAAGGCCGAGTCACGTGACTCGACCGCCGCATCCCGTTTCTCCACCGCCACCCTTCGCGACTCCAGTGCGTCGCTAAGGCTTTTTTGCAGCTCTGCAGGGATGAAAAACAGCATCAGAAGACGCCCGTCGCAGTGGCTCCCGAGGGGTTGAACCACTCACCGGCCACGGAGGCCTCTTTGCGAGTTCCTCCTCGACCTTGGCACGCGCTTCCCGGTCGGACGCAGACGGCCGGCAAGCTCCCCGCCGTCGCGAGCTCCCCGAGCAAGATCCGCTCGCCCGCGGTCGGTCGGCCTCTACGGCCGACTCGCACTCCTCTCGGAGGAGGATGGCCTCCGCCGAGCGGATCCCTCCGCGTGGACCGCAGAAGTCCTGGCCGGCCGGCATCCGCCCAGGGCCGACTGGCCTTCTCCCCTCGGCGGTCAGCGACTCCACAAGTCGCTGAGCCTCCCGCAAGGCTTCGGTGACTTCCCCACCGGGCCGTGCGTGGCGGTTTTTCTTGCTCGGCAACGAGCGCCCTCCGGGCGTCGAGCAGCTCTCCCCCTATGGCGCTCCCCCAGCTGTGCAAGCGCCGGAGGAACATCGACTTGTCCACTGCCCGGGCCGTCAAGCGCTGCAAATGCCTGCCCGTTCAGTCTTTTCTCCCCGATCAAGAGATGCGCGAAAGATAAATCCCCGTCAGACTTACCGATCTGGCCGAGCGGGACTCCTGAGCAATGGATTTTCGCCTTGGGCTGGCGTCGGCAGACGCGAGTGAGGTCGGCGTGGATCCTCCCCATCTCCACCTCCAAGACGTTCCAATCCGCGCGTTCTGCCTCGTCGTCCAGAACGAACGCGGGCCCGCCAGCCGGACTGAGGTCGCGGGGGAAGGAGCTCCTTCCTCTCCAAGCCGAGGTAGCGACCCTTGCGCGGCCAGTGCGAGGTCGGGTCGACATCCCGGATGAGCGTGGGGAAGCTGAGGGCAAGCGGCAGGGAAGCTTTCTCTTCTTCACTTGCTTTTTTTTGTCTCTTTCTCCTTTTGCAGAGGAGCCTTGGCGGGAGAGGATTTGCTCCCCACGCTGCCGCCCTCTCCTTCCTTTATAAGCGCTGGCGGAACGGACGTGCCTTCGCGCCAACCGACGCCTTCTCACGCGGGACCGACGCGATGCCGGCCACCGCCACCGCCACCACGCCCGCTGCTCCTAACGTGCCGCAGCCCATTTAAATCCCACTAAGCATTAATCGCTCGGCAGATCGGCCGCCTCGCGCCCGCCGCCGCGCTGACATCGCGAGCCACGCCGGCCGCAGCGAACGGCGCCCCATACCAAAAAGGTATTTAAACGGCCATTGGGCCGCTGCCCCGAGAGCAAGCGGCCTCTGTGCTCGCTCAGAGGCCCGCACCGTGTTGAGGGTTCTGAGGCGAATCCAGCCAGCTGGAATGAAAGCCGCCCCATCACGTAAAAAAGAGCGAGGGGCGGGTCGCAGTGAGCCCCCAGGGGGCCTCTAGTTGGGTCGGCGGACGACCCAATCACTGTGGCCCGCGTCCGAGACCATACCTCACACTCTCCCGCGGAGCTCATCGATGAGTGGCGGCCAGCCGCGCTCCGGGTCGGCGGACGACCCGGCAGCCCGACCCGGGATGAGTAAGGAAAGGTTTTTATGGAACGCCCCACAGCGGGTCGGACGCCCACGCCGGGAGCTACGTCCGCTTGGAAACGATCCCCCTCGAGGAAGGTCGCCAAGGTTCCACTCGGATTACCCGACAGCAGCTCGCGCGAGCACGACGTTCAAACCGACGAAGGTAAACGTGCGTTCGCTCAACCGACTCTAAAAAGCACGCGAACGGTGTGGCCTGCCAGAGACCGACCGGGCTAAACCCCCGACCGGCTCTCCGACCCGCTCGGGGGCTCGGGGGCTACACCCACCGGGTGCGCTCGCGCGCACCCGGGCTCTTTCTTGGCTGGCACGGCTCCCAAGCGGTCGCGCCGACCAAGCACCGCCGACCTCCGGGCCGACGGCCGCCACCGACCGGGCTAAACCCCCGACCGGCTCTCCGACCCGCTCGGGGGCTACACCCACCGGGTGCGCTCGCAGCCTTCAGCCACAAGAACTCTTTCTTGGTGCCCACGGCTCCCCAGCGGTCGCGCCAGGCCAAGCACCGCCGACCTCACGGGCGACGGCCGCCACCGAGGCTAAACCCCGGCCGGCTCTCCAGGCCGGCTCGGGGCTACACTGCCAAGGTGCGCTCGCCTTGCCAGAGCTCTTTAAAGATGGCAGTGCTTGTGCCGACCTAGCGCCGCCGACCCCCGGGCAGCTAACCCCCCGATCGGCTCTCAGGCCGGCTCGAGGGGCTCGAAACTCTTGGCAGTACCCATCCCATGGGTACCCCCATCAGCCCGGAAACACGAACGGGCTGACCTACCATGGCGAAGGCCCAAGATCGCCGAAAGCACTTGGGCCACGGAGAAGCGAACCCGACCTATGCGGGGATCGACCCTGAGCGGTCGGCGGACACCGATCCGGCGGTCGGCGAGCTCAAGCCGCCTAATATTGAAGCTCACGGTCAGCAAGCCCCACCCGCGCGAGCCAGTGGGGCCCACGCCGGTGTCAGACGGCTGCCCTGAGCACGGCGTCCCCTGGCGTCCGTACCAGGGTAGACGGCTCCTTCCCAAGACTGTCAGAGGAGCCACCGAAGAAGTCAAGCCCCCGTCACATCGCCTGGCACACCGCAGAAGAGTACGCCCACTCCCGAGGCCAAGGCAAAGTCAAGCGCCATTAAAGCCACCGAGGCTGACGGGAACACCACGCGATACGCCATCCAGACAGCACTATACAAGACGGTTCAGCACAGAGCCACCAACCCTGCCTCGGGACCAGCAGCGGTCGGTCGGACAAGATAGAAACCAGATTCCGAGACGCACAGGCCCCCTTTCTCGTGGCTTTCCCGAACTCCCGTGTAACCTGCCTCCTCCGTCTATATAAGGAGAGGCAGGGCCCCAGAAGGGAGGAGGACGAACGACAACAACGAGAGGAAAAAAGACAGTCTTCTAGGTAGCCACGAATCCCTAGCGAAAACCCCAGGGGACCGGTCGGCCGACCCCCTGCCTCGCTTGTATTCCTCTTGTTCATCACCCAGAGATCAATACACCCACATCGAGCGAACTGGAGTAGGGACGTTCAGCCCGAACCAGTATACATCTTTTGACTCCTTGAGTCGACCATTCGGGGAGAGGGAGCGCGCGACCCCATCCGACCATAAATTCGTATTGCCGGTGCACGAAACACCGACAAGGGTGCTCGAAGACGTCGATGGCCACGCGGCGGAGGGAGCGGACACGACCAACGGTGGCAGACCGGAGTTGGTCAAGACGACACGACCAACGGCGCTCGAGGGCTTCTCCGGCGAGATGGGTGGTATGCACGGGTGCGGCTCGTCGCGGGGATTCCAAATCTGCCTTCGGGTGCGGCGGAGAACGGCGGGCGTCGGCGGAATCGGCAAAGGAACGCGGTGGAAGAGAGAAGCAACTACGGCGAGCTTTTGCGGCTAGACGGCGGCGGCTAGGGCTCGGAAACTTGAGGGGAAAGGTGCGCACGGCAAAGAGCTTCAACGGGGTGGCCTCGGGGCTTTAAATAGTGCCTCGACATGCGCTTAAATCGCGAAACCCTAACGGACACGGCGGCTACGCGGCGGCGCAGTCCGAGCGAGACTCGGGAAGACGACAAAATCGTGGCCGTCCACGTGGCCCCGATCCACGGCCGAGATCGCACGGCTCAACGGGTCCGGGCCGGATCTGGTTTGATCGGTGCGGCCCAATTCCGACCGTTGGATTTCGATCCAACGGTCCGGATCAATCAGGGTTTGATCGGATCACGTGGCTCGGGTCGGACTCGAGTTTGACTCTGGTTCGGGTCCGGTCGGATGAACAGTACTTGACCCGACTCGATTTTCCAGCGATTTAATAATTAAAATAATTTCCAGTAATTCATTTAGTTCAAGAAAAATAGTAAAATACTCAGAAAAATTCCAGAAAAATTCTGGAAAATATTTTGGAACATTTTGGACTCAAATAAAATATTTCCAACAAAATTTTATTTGCAAAGTAAAATTCTTTAATTATTTCAAATTGGAATAAATTCCAAATAAATCCAAATAAATTCCAGAAAATTCCAAAAATTCACCAAAGTGCCAAACCACACATGAATTTAGGAACAGCAAAATTTTGGGGTGTTACATCCGACCAAAAGTAACAGAGGTGGCTATCAACGACTCATTGGCTTGAGGGTCGGTTAGAGAAAGTGGAAGACATTCTGATATCCCAATTCGCTCCCATAAGGGCATTTTTGCTGCTGCTACTCTCCTGTATGAGTCTCTCTAGCCTTTGAGTGCCATCGGCCAAGATCGAAAACTCTTGCTCCATCCTTCTATATTGTACTCTGGAGTATACAAAGGGAGCCTATGGACTTCTTTGTTTATAATCACAGTCGGCTCTAAGCTACCTATCGAGCCTAGGTAATACTTGTGCTACTTATCATGTTCAGGGATGATTACCTGGTTGGGGTCCATTGCTGGTAAGCCGATGGGATGAAGAAGAGCACTTGAAGCTGATTGAGAGGAAGACGAGCGCTTGTGAGCATGAAAATGACGGGTGAGTGGGCCCATATTTATAGAGGAGTAAAAGGAGATGAAAAGGTGGGATATTTTTTTGGTAGAATGCGAATGTATCATGGGGAAAGATGCGCATATTAGAATTTTACGGCGCAGTAGAGGGAGCAGTTATTGATGAAAATGATGCATTAAGCCGATACAGGTGAAAGATGATGAATGAGATTTGTTAAAAGATAACAGTATCTCCCAAAAACTGGGGGGGTATATGTTGATTCCAGAATCTGGTGCATGGCCGATTTGGTAAGAGATTGTTAGTTCGGTATGGTTGGTTGATCAAGGATAGAATCGGGTTTTGGAAAGACAAGCCGATAACGGTTTATTGGATTATAATTGATGATTAGTACTGAAAGGGAAGTATCTTGGGGGAATTGAGACCGATAATGATAGTTTCATGAAGAGACTAAGGAGAACATGATCAGATTAGATGCTATAAAAGAAGATGACAGGTGACATCGGGAACGCACAATCAACAAACAACTAATCTACTTTTCATTTTTACTTTTTTCGACTAGGAGTAGAATTTTAGATTTATAATCTTTCCTCTGTAATTTGCTTGATCAATAACATTGCGCATCACCGATTATTGATTTCATTGACTTATGCCAACCTAGGTTCGTTTTTTCTCCGATTTTGTTGCGTATCGCCTTTTTTTAGGAAAAACGGGCTTTACCTCTTCTAATCAACTCAATTAGGTTGATTAGATCTATCGGTTACTCTTCGTCTAAATCGGCTCAAATGACCGAGTGGACTAGATCATTGTTGAAATATTAGATCGGCTTAACAGCCGATTGAATTATATATTTTCCTCTTGCCGATTGCAAGATCAAATCGGCTGGCACGTCTGCACCCAAAATTAACTCCAGTGGTTGCGTGTGCTGATTGTCAATCAACCCTTCGTCACGTTTTTTTGGTGTCAAATCTACTATTATTTATTATCTAGCTGTTTGACATGGATTAATTTTGGTTTTTTTTTCTAATCTGAACGTTTTAGGCTTTGTGCCATGTGGTAGTCGAAGCAAATAACTCTCCATTAGCTTTGCAGTAGGATTCCATGAAAGCAGTAGTGAGGTAGCTCAATAAACCTAGCAAACACCGGCTTGATAAGTAGGGCAGGCTGCTAACTCAGGGGATTCTTTGTCGATAGAAGGCATTCGCGAAAGTCGCCGACATAAAAAAGGCTATACAGGAGGTGTCAAACTATGTGTCATATAACGAATTTTTTTTAAATAAACATTTTTAAATCAAAAAATTCAGAAATATACCCGTTTGAAATTTTTTTGCAAAACTAGCCTCGATCGCGCACGTGGAAAGCGGCCAAGGCGATCATACGGTGGCGCGATCAAGCGATAACCGATCGCGCCATCGTGGCAGCGACTGGAGGTCCCACGTGGATTTTCTATTTTGTAAATAGTATTTAATTCATTTTATAGTCCAAAAATTCATATCGGATGCTAGAAACCTCAAAAAATTATGAAACAAATTTCTAAATTTTTATTACGCTATAGGAATTCATAATATATGAAACAAAGTAGTATGTTTCATATAAATTTAAAATGTTAAAATCAGGTTTACTAAAAGATCATTTTAGGTATTTTGAAAAAATTATATAAACCATAGCTCAAAAAATTCTGGAAAAAATTGCTAAATTTTTATTACGCTATAAGCATTCATAATATATTAAAAAAATAGCATGTTTCAATCAAATTTAAAATTTTAAAATAAAGTTTACTGAAAGACCCTTTTAGGTATTTTGAAGAAACTATATATACCATTGATCAACTCTAACCATCTCCTTTGCCTCATGTTCAGGTCTGATTGGGTGAAGATGTACTTAAGACTCTTATGGTCCGTGTATACTTCACATCTGTTTCCAATCAAATAGTGACGCCATAACTTCAAAGCATGCACTACGGCAGCTAGCTCTAGGTCATGCGTTGGATAATTCTCCTCATGCGGCCTCAACTGTCTTGATGCATAAGCGACGACCTTTCCATTCTGCATCAGCACACATCCAAGTCCTTGACGCGATGCATCACAATAAATATCGAAGCTTTGATTGACGTCCGGTAGAACCAACACCGGTGCTGATGTCAATCGCTTCTTCAACTCTTGAAAACCTTTTTCGCACTCCGGCGTCCATGCAAACTTCTTCTCCTTTTTCAACAATTGCGTAAGAGGTTTCGCAATTGTCGAAAAGCCTTCAATGAAACGGCGATAGTAACCTGCCAGTCCAAGAAAACTCTGGATCTGGGTCACGGTCTTCGGCTGTTCCCAATGTAACACGGCTTCTACCTTGCTTGGATCAACGGCGACTCCTTCTGCGGTCATTACATGTCCGAGGAATTCCACCTTGTCCTTCCAAAAGTCACACTTGCTGAACTTGGCGAAGAGCTGCTGTTCCCTTAGCTTTTTCCAAAACTCGCCTCAAGTGCTCCATGAACACAACAACAAACTTGTCCAAATACTCCATGAACACAACAACAAACTTGTCCAAATACTCCATGAACACCTTATTCATCATATTCATGAAATATGCTGGCGCATTTGTCAGACCGAAGGACATAACTGTAAACTCATAATGTCCGTATCTTAACGAGAATGCGGTCTTCGGAATATCTCCTGATCGGATCTTCAACTTATGGTATCTAGATCTCAGATCAATCTTGGAGAAAACTCCAGCTCCTCTTAGCTGATCAAACAGATCATCGATCCTGGGTAGCGGGCACTTGTTCTTCACGGTTACTTCATTGAGTGCACGGTAGTCTATGCACATCCTGAAACTCCCGTCCTTCTTCTTGACAAACAAAACTGGCGCTCCCCACGGCGACGAACTCGGTCTGATGAATCCTTTCTCCATTAACTCTTCAAGTTGCTTCTTCATTTCTACCAATTCTTCGGTGGACATCCGATAGGGTCTCTTTCCTATCGGCGCTGTACTAGGTACAAGCTCTATGACAAACTCTATGTCTTTGTCTGGTGGCATACCAGGTAGATCTTCAGGAAAAACTTCTGGATACTCATTTACCACTGAAACATCTTCTATGCTGATTGCCTTGGTACTGTTAACCATCAACTGTACATCTCTAACGGCGGTAGCTTGAAATTCCACTTTCCTTCCGCACGGGCTCTCAACTGATATAATCCTTCGACCACAATCCAATACGACCTTGTGCTTGGATAACCAATCCATTCCCAAAATAACATCTAAGGTCTGGGTTTCCAATATAATAAGGTTTGCTAGGAACTCTATCCCATCTAGTAATATTCTTACCCCAGAACATCCTACTTTAGTTCGGAGTTCAGAACCAGGGGTTTGAACTAAAAGCATGCATTTAAGTCTTGCAATCTCCAAATAATTTTTAGCAGCAAAGCCTTGAGAAACAAACGAATGCGAAGCTCCAGAATCAAACAAAGCTATTGCAGTCTTGAGTTAACAAGTAACTTACCCAAAGATTTACGTCCGTGGCATTCTGCAGTGCATCTGCGGTGACATGGTTGACTCGGCCTCTCACCACGGCCTGCAGGTGCTGCTCTGGTGTCTTGTCCCTCGCTTGCTCCTGGCGCCGCGTCTGGCCGTGTGGATCAGTTGAAGCGGATCGGGTCACTCCTGCTGTCTTCTTAGGGCAACTGTTGGCAAAGTGTCCTGGCTCGTTGCAGTTGTAGCAGTGTCTCACTGTCCCCTGTTGACTGCCTGAAGTGGCGTTTCTGGCTGGTGCTGGGGTCTGATAATTCTGATTGACGGGTCTTGGTGCTGGTGACGGTGTCCTGGTTGCATTCTGCGGCTGGAATCTGAAAAACTGGTTTGGTGCAACCCTCAAACGTTGTTGTGCTCCCTGACGCGATCCCTGATGTTGCATCCTTCGCTTCCTGTTGTCATCCAGTTCTTTGCGCTTGTCCTCAAGAATAAGGGCTTTATTCACCAATTCTTGGAAATCTAGGAAGGTGTGGGTGATCAGTCCCACCTGTAGTCCTGAGTTAAGTCCCTTCATGAAGCGAGACTGTCTGGCTTTATCTGTCGCTACATCTTCAGGTGCGTAGCGTGCAAGCTGTGTGAACTTGTTCAGGTATTCGGCCACTGGCTGGCTACTTTGCTTCAGTGCTCTGAACTCCTCCTTCTTGAGGTCCATGATTCCATCCGGCACGTGATACTGACGAAATGCAGCTGTGAACTCCTCCCAAGTGATGTCCTGAGGGTTCTCTTGCGTGGCACAGAAGTTCTCCCACCATTCGGCGGCTGTCCCTTCCAACTGATGAGAAGCGTAGAGTACCTTCTCATTTCCCATGCATTGAGCAATGTGTAGCTTCCTCTCTATTGACCTTAACCAATCATCGGCCTCCAACGGATTGGCATTCCCGGAGAAAGTGGTTGGGTGAGTCCTCATGAACTCTGACAGTCTTGTATTCTGGCGTTGTCCCTAATTGACTTGATTAGCTGTGGCCTGAGCAGTGACGTGCTGCATCTGTTGCATCATAGCATGCATCAACTGAGTCTGAGCAGCAAGAAAAGCTCCAAAATTCTGCATGTCAACTGGCGGTGCTGGTTGGGGTGCAGGTGCTCCATTGTTGGGGTTTCCAGCTGGGCGAGAACCACTGCCATTGCCTCCAAGGTTTCCGTGGGTGTTCACCATCTGTTGATTGCTCCAAGTTTTAGAGATGAGAGGGAACAAGAATAGACAAGTAATAGGAAAACTTATGCGGGGGAAAAGTGTAACTCGAAATCCAACTTTATTATTAAAAATAGTAATAACTTGGTATGGTCGCTTACAATGCCTAAGGGCCTTGCAACACATACTGCACACTCAGCAAACAATGAAAATCCAATGCCTCTAAAGGGTGACTCTTATTCTATAACGCGACTCGACGAAGGAGTCACAACCTCAACGCTTACGCTCACTCATCGAGAAAACATCCACTGCCTCCTTGCGGCGGGTGTGGCGGCATCGGCGCAAAATAATCGCCATGCCCCACAACTGCAGCTGTGGTTGACGACGCGGCGTCCTCTTCTGGTTCTGGATCTGGCTGTTGTTGTGGCTGTGGCGCGGGTGCAGGTGGCGCCTCTTCTGGTTCTTCCTCTGGAGTGCAGCGCGTCAACTCCAACACTGGATCGGGACCCTGGCCATACAGTGCGGTCTCCAACTCTGCGATCCTTTCCGTAGCATAAGCGACATACTCACGGGCATTCTACAAGTGCTTCTTCTCTTCCTCAACCTATTCGCGAGCCTTCTTCAATTCCTGAACTGTGTCTTCGATCAGCTCCTCCTGAGCGGCGACGAATCGGGCTAAGTGAGTGACGGTAGCATCCTCATCTTCTATCGGCTCCCGTTGAACTCTGCTGTCTCGGCGTGGGTGGTGATGGAACACTGTGCCTTCCAGCTCCCTGGACTAAGTGCGAGCGATCTGCTGCATTGCTCGACACGACACCTCTTGGATTCCCATCTCGAAGGTAGACCTCCTGGCGGTGAAGTGGAAAGCGCGACTGAACTTTGTCTTCTCTCGGGCATACACCGTGATCCGGACGTCCCGTCCTGTGACCAGTCCTGCTTGCACAAGTTTAGTCCCTCGGTAGAGTGGCCTCTCAAAACCTCCAAGAAACTGAAGCATACGCCACAATTCGGCGGCATAGCCTCCTTCAAGCTCGGCGTAGTTGTTCTTCATCATCATCTGTCAAAAGATGCTCGCGTAAGAACGCAACACTTTAAAATCAATGTGGAAGACGAAAAGAACTCAGCAAGGGGTATGAACAAGGAAGAAAGGGGTAAGTCAAGAATTCATTCATTATCTTGGCAAATTTTATCTTTAGAAAATAGGTTTTATCGTCACTACGACCATTCTAACTATGGGTGAGCCTACAGTCAGTATGGCTCTGATACCACCTCTATCGGGACCCGAATTTACAAATCCGGACCCTCTGTGTATTCAGCACTAGTCCAGGAACGCGCTAGTGCACACAGTCTCAACATTGGTAAATATCACAATCATACCACTCGATACTAATAAATTACTTTAATTAGTTAACCAAACTGGTTGCTTGACCTTATGGTCAAGTTACAAATATACGCCACGCAGGGCGAAACTTATTAAAAGAGAAATAATAGCAGCGGAAAATAAGATAACCGTGGCGCCATCCGAAGATACCACAGGCAACCGGTGGGCTCGCTTCCTAGTTAGACGGATCTTCTGGGAGCTCCTCCTCCAAAACGGGTGTAGACTCCTCTTCAACTGGTATTGTATTGTGGCAAGGGTGAGTACTTGGTACTCAGCAAGTCATGCACAGAAATGCAAACTAATATACTACATGCATGGCTCAGTACAAAGGAATAGCTCAGGATATATTTACATTAAACGGCATTTGACAAATAGCATAAGTAGATTCGAAACCAGTAGAAACAAGTATAAGATCCATAATCTTTCCAGGAGTTTAATAAACATCTTTCCCAAATCCTAACTCACATTTCCATCAACATCATTAATAAACCCAACCCAACCTTTCAAGTCCAAGTTATTTTCAAGAAAGTCTAACCATTGACTATAATTCCCGAGCGATGTCCAATGCCGCGGACACGGCTATTCGAATAGATTTTACACTCTGCAGAGGTTATGCACTTTACCCACAAGATACAGTCAAACACCACAAAGGCGAGTGCCCGTAACAGAGTCTTTCGAAAACTTCTAACAGTACAAGTGGTCCTCCCCGGTGATCACACACTAACCCTTCCCTTAGCGAAGGCGAAGTTTAGGCCAATCCACCGTTAGATGGGTACCTGGCGCGACCAGATAAGCTTCCCGTACAACTACACAAAGGGTGTAGTTGACATCCTGAGGTCCCACAGGTACGTTATTAGCAACTTAATCAACTAGGTCCGTCCCATTACAGACATGTGGTTGCACGCTTGACCCAGTTCAAAGGCTTGCAAGGTTAAGTCCTTAGGGTGACCAGGGCAAGACTACCCGAAGAACCAAACCAACATTCCCGGTGCCACAACTGGCCCACCCGATCATTCTTGCCACATGCCCCGGTCAAATCTATTTATCGAACCCCCAGCTGATTACCATGCACCACGTGCCATCAACATCACATGATACCTTTCCAAAACAGGTTCAATATATCATTAAGTCAATATTAACATTTGATTGTTCAAATCGTGTCATGAGCATGTAGCAGGTCTAAGCAATATACTACAATGATCTAAAATCCCAGGTTGGCAATTTAGTAATGTCCAACTAGTAAACCACAACTAGGGTGACAAGGCTCATGGCACATATTTAATTAACTAAGGTGTCATACAGCAATTTGGCATTTATCTATTTCCCATAATTTAAATAAAGTATTTTCTAATTAAACTAGCATGCAATAGTTTTAACTCGAATTAATTTGAAATTGGGATCAACATGGTCAAAACATAACTTGCCTTCAAAAAGTACTTGTTCTTGGTCCTGAGCTGGCTCCTGGGTCAACACCTCTCCTTCGAAGCCTTCGGGCACTTCAACGTCTACTCGTAAAGCGTGCAAATAGCAAATAATAAATAAATAGTACACAAAAAGTGTCCAAACATCCAAATAAAGTTCACAAACAGAGAGAGCGTAATTTTATGAATTTTTAGAAACTGGAATCGTCAAATTCGGAGTCTAAATGCAAAAGTTATAACCGTTTAAAGTTTAAAGAAAACATTAATTATATAAAAACAGAGAAATATTCATAATCAAAAATTAATTAAAATTCATATTTGAGTAGGTCTCATTTTTATGAAAATTTAGAAATTTGAATCACTCAAATCGGAGTTGAAACACAAAAGTTATAAGCGTTTGAAGTTTGAATCCATTTTTGAAATCAATATTTCGAATTAATAAATCATTTTAAATTTCGGAAATGAATTATTGCGTCAGCCTTGACGCGTGTCGTCTCCTGATTGGTCCACGTCAGCCATGCTGACGTCAGCACCGGCCGAACCGCATGATGACGTCAGCATGACGTCACCATGCCACGTGGCACGCTCGGGTGTTGCCACGTGTCCGGTACTGTTCGGTGGACCTGGTGCACAGCTCTGGTTCGGTCTACGGTGCACCCGGCGCACGGGCGACAGAGGCTGACATGCGGGTCCCACGTGACGTCGGCTCGACGTCAGCGGATGGCGTCACCGCTCGGAGGGCCAGGCCGCTGACACGCGGGCCCGGTCTGTCAGCGACCCATGCTCCCGTCCGCACGGTGCGAAGAGATCCCGCCCGTTGATTCAAAATTTAACGGCGGCGATTAGATCTTCCGCGCGCGGGATTGATGCACGGGGCATGTCCCGGCGCCCGCCACGTGGCACACTCCTGGCCACCTGATTCGGATGGAACGGCTACGGTTAGATCCAATCGCGTCTACTCCGATCAATCTAAACCGTTCAAAGCAAATCCTACGGTTCCGAGTAAATCTAGGTGCAAGTCGTAAGGCTACGTGACCAAATCCAAGCCACCCGATCTAAATCCAACGGCGAGTAACAGATCTAGGTTACGACTGTTGTGGATCACGTGGACTCACCTCAATCGTTCAATGGGAATCCCACAGTCCACGGAGCTCGGAGCGGCAACGGCGGTCGCGGCTGGCTTGCGGTACCGGAGGCGAGGACGACGACACCCCAACTGGCGTTCTGAGACCGCCCCAACGAAGTGAGATGTCCCACCCGATGCGGCTTCACTTGGCGCACCCGAATCTGGGATCAAGGATAGCTGGAACGGCTTGACGGCGGTGGAAGGAGACCAAAACCGCGGCGACTCCCTTTCCAGCTCCGGCGAGAGATTGCGGTGGCTAGGGCGCAGTTCGAGGAATGGAGAGCGGTCCAACAGGTGCGCAAGGAGAAGAGGAAGACGGCGGCGGGGTCGGACCTTTAAATGGGGCCTCAGCGTGCGTGAATCCCGCAAACCCTAATGCATACGGCGGCGCTCTCCGACTTGGGCTCGGACGGAGACGAAGGCGGGATGCCGTCCACGTGTCCAGATCAACGGCCCAGATTGGCTCGGCATGAACGGCCCGATCCGCTCCCACGTGCGCGGCGCGGGTGGAAGCTCAACCGTCCGATCTCGATCGGACGGCTCGGCGGTTAGGTTTGGGCGCGGCGTGGCTCGACCGAGTCAAGTGGTGCGGGTCGGACTCGGGTCCGGCTCGAGCCTGAGGAACAGTACTTGACCCGAACTAAATCCAGCGGTTAAATAATCAGAATAATTCCCAGAAATTCATTTAATTCATTAAAAATAGCAAAAGACTAAGAAAAATTCCAGAAATATTCTGGAAAATATTTTGGAACATTTTGGACTCAAATAAAATATTTCCAACAAAAGTTTATTTGCAAAGTTAAATTCTTTAATTATTTCAAAATGGAATAAATTCAAATAAATTCCAAAATAAATCCAAATAAATTCCAGAAAATTCCAAAAATTCACCAAAGTGCCAAATCACACATGAATTTAAGAAAAGCAAAATTTTGGGGTGTTACAAACCTCCTTAATGTAATCTCGTCCCCGAGATTCAGGGCTTTTTAAAGAAATAGGTTCGGAAACTCTTTCTTCAAATCCTCTTCGCGCTCCCATGTTGCTTCACTCTCCGCATGGTTGCTCCATTGAACTCTGCAGAAACAGGTTGACTTGTTTCTCGTTTCTCGATCCATTGTGTCCAGAATCTTCACGGGGTGCTCCTTGTAAGTCAGATCTTCTTGTAGCTCAATTGACTCTAGCGGTGTCTGTTCCTCAGGTACTCGGAGACACTTCTTCAACTAGGACACGTGGAACACGTCATGCACTCCTGCTAGTGACTGCGGTAACTCCAGTTGGTATGCAACTTCACCTCTATGTCTGAGAACCTTGAATGGTCCAACATATCTTGGCGCGAGTTTTCCTTTGGCATGGAATCTCTTAACTCCTCTGAGTGGGGTGACTCCGAGATACACGAAATCTTTCGGTTCGAAACTCAGGTCTCGGCGACGGTTGTCAGCATAACTCTTCTGTCGTGATTGGGCTATCTTCAATCTCTCCCTGATCATGGCAATCTGTTCTTCGGCTTCTTGGAGAATATCAGGTCCAAAGACACGACGTTCACCCATCTCGTTCCAATTCAACGGTGTTCGACAAAGTCGACCGTATAGTGCTTCAAATGGCGACATTTGCAAACTGGCTTGGTAGTTGTTGTTGTAACCGTACTCCGCATACGGCAGACTTTTATCCCAAGAGGTAGCATAAGCCAATGCACAAGCTCGTAGCATGTCCTCTAGAATCTGATTAACTCTTTCGGTTTGCCCATCCGTCTGCGGATGATAAGCGGTACTGAAGTTCAAACGGGTTCCCATGGCTTCATGCAGTTTATTCCAGAACCTCGAGGTAAACTGGGTACCTCTGTCCGAAACAATCTTCTTCGGCACCCCGTGCAAACAAACGATCCTAGTCATATACAATTCTGCTAACTTATCTCCCGAATAAGTGGTCTTCACTGGAATAAAATGGGCGACCTTAGTCAAGCGGTCCATTATGACCCATATGGAGTCATATCCTCCTTTAGTCTTGGGCAAACCGGTAATGAAGTCCATTCCGATTTCCTCCCACTTCCACTCAGGTATCTTCAACGGCTGTAGCAATCCTGCTGGTCTCTAATGCATTGCCTTGACTCTCTGGCATATGTCACACAGCGCAACATGCTCGGCAACTTCACGCTTCATGCTCGGCCACCAGAATCTTTCCTTCAAATCTTGATACATCTTGGCGCTTCCAGGATGAATTGAATACTTGGAGTCATGGGCTTCTTCTAGAATCAATTGCTTCAGCTCCTTCTGGTTTGGCACACAGATTCGATCCTGCATCCATAACGTGCCTTGTTCGTCCAACTTGAAGTCCTTTGCCTTGCCTTCATCCATCTTGGACTTGATCATGCGGATCTTGACATCGTCCTTCTGTCCTTCTCGGATCTGGTCCTCCAGGGTAGGCTTCACTTCTAATGTGGCCAAGAATCCTTCTGGTATTACTTCAATCTGCATCTTCTGGAAATCCTCACATAGCTCATCCTGACTCGTGGCTATCAACATGTTCACAGTATGGCTTTTCCGACTCAAGGCATTGGCTACCACGTTGGACTTTCCTGGATGGTAATGGATTCCAACATTATAATCCTTGATCAACTCTAACCATCTCCTTTGCCTCATGTTCAGGTCTGATTGGGTGAAGATGTACTTAAGACTCTTATGGTCCGTGTATACTTCACATCTGTTTCCAATCAAATAGTGACGCCATAACTTCAAAGCATGCACTACGGCAGCTAGCTCTAGGTCATGCGTTGGATAATTCTCCTCATGCGGCCTCAACTGTCTTGATGCATAAGCAACGACCTTTCCATTCTGCATCAGCACACATCCAAGTCCTTGACGCGATGCATCACAATAAATATCAAGCTTTGATTGACGTCCCAGAGAACCAACACCGTGGCCGATGTCAATCGCTTCTTCAACTCTTGAAAACCTTTTTCGCACTCCGGCGTCCATGCAAACTACTTCTCCTTTTTCAACAATTGCGTAGAGGTTTCGCAGAATTGTCGAAAAAGCCTTCAATGAAACGGCGATAGTAACTCGCCATTCCAAGAAAACTCAGGATCCGGGTCACGGTCTTCTACATTCCCAATGTAACACGGCTTCTACCTTGCTTGGATCAATGGCGACTCCTTCTGCGGTCATTACATGTCCGAGGAATTCCACCTTGTCCTTCCAAAAGTCACACTTGCTGAACTTGGCGAAGAGTCATTGCTCCTTTAGCTTTTCCAAAACTCGCCTCAAGTGCTCTGCATGTTCATCCTCTGTCTTGGAGTAGATTAAGATATCATCTATGAACACAACAACAAACTTGTCCAAATACTCCATGAACACCTTATTCATCATATTCATGAAATATGCTGGCGCATTTGTCAGACCGAAGGACATAACTGTAAACTCATAATGTCCGTATCTTGACGAGAATGCAGTCTTCGGAATATCTCCTGATCGGATCTTCAACTGATGGTATCCCGATCTCAGATCAATCTTGGAGAAAACTCCGGCTCCTCTTAGCTGATCAAACAGATCATCGATCCTGGGTAGCGGGTACTTGTTCTTCACGGTTACTTCATTGAGTGCACGGTAGTCTATGCACATCCTGAAACTCCCGTCCTTCTTCTTGACAAACAAAACTGGCGCTCCCCACGGCGACGAACTCGGTCTGATGAATCCTTTCTCCATTAACTCTTCAAGTTGCTTCTTCATTTCTACCAATTCTTCGGTGGACATCCGATAGGGTCTCTTTGCTATCGTGCTATTGCACTGTACAAGCTCTATCACAAACTCTATGTCTCTGTCTGGTGGCATACCAGGTAGATCTTCAGGAAAAACATCTGGATACTCATTTACCACTGAAACATCTTATATGCTGATTGCCTTGGTACTGTTAACCATCAACTGTCCATCTCTAACGACGGTAGCTTGAAATTCCACTTTCCTTCCGCACGGGCTCTCAACTGATATAATCCTTCGACCACAATCCAATACGGCCTTGTGCTTGGATAACCAATCCATTCCCAAAATAACATCTAAGGTTTGGGTTTCCAATATAATAAGGTTTGCTAGGAACTATATCCCATTTATTAATATTCTTACCCCAGAACATCCTACTTTAGTTCGGAGTTCGGAACCAAGGGTTTGAACTAAAAGCATGCATTTAAGTCTTGCAATCTACAAATCATTTTTAGCAGCAAAGCCTTGAGAAACAAACGAATGCGAAGCTCCAGAATCAAACAAAACTGTTGGTGTAATCGAGTTAACAAGTATCTTACCCAAGACGACGTCCATGGCATTCTCGCAGTTGCTTCGCGGTGACATGGTCGACTCGGCCTCTCACCACGGTGCAGGGTGCTGCTCTGCTGTCTTTGTCCCTCGGTTTGCTCCTGGCCGCGTCCTGGTGGTGTGGATCCCAGTTGAAGCAGATTGGGGTCACTCTCGCTGTCTTCTTAGGGCAACAGCTGGCAAAGTGTCCTGGCTCGTTGCTGTGTAGCAAGGTGTCATCCCCTCGTTGATCGCCTGAAGTGGCGTTTACGGCTGGTCTTTGAAGTGCGATAATTCTGATTGACAGGTCTTGGTGCTGGTGACGGTGTCCTGGTTGCATTCTGCTGCTGGAATCTGAAAAACTGGTTTGGTGCAACCCTCAAACGTCGCTGTGCTCCCTGACGCGATCCCTGATGTTGCATCCTTCACTTCCTGTTGTCATCCAGTTCCTTGCGCTTGTCCTCAAGAATAAGCGCTTTATTCACCAATTCTTGGAAATCTGGGAAGGTGTGGGTGATCAGTCCCACCTGTAGTCCTGAGTTAAGTCCCTTCATGAAGCGAGACTGTCTGGCTTTATCTGTCGCTACATCTTCAGGTGCGTAGCGTGCAAGCTGTGTGAACTTGTTCAGGTATTCGGCCACTGGCTGGCTACCTTGCTTCAGTGCTCTGAACTCCTCCTTCTTGAGGTCCATGATTCCTTCCGACATGTGATACTGACGAAATGCAGCTGTGAACTCCTCCCAAGTGATGTCCTGAGGGTTCTCTTGCGTGGCACAGAAGTTCTCCCACCATTCGGCGGCTGTCCCTTCCAACTGATGAGAAGCGTAGAGTACCTTCTCATTTCCCATGCATTGAGCAATGTGTAGCTTCCTCTCTATTGACCTTAACCAATCATCGGCCTCCAACGGATTGGCATTCCCGGAGAAAGTGGGTGGGTGAGTCCTCATGAACTCTGACAGTCTTGTATTCTGGCGTTGTCCCTGATTGACTTGATTAGCTGTGGCCTGAGCAGTGACGTGCTGCATCTGTTGCATCATAGCATGCATCAACTGAGTCTGAGCAGCAAGAAAAGCTCCAAAATTCTGCATGTCAACTGGCGGTGCTGGTTGGGGTGCAGGTGCTCCATTGTTGGGGTTTCCAGCTGGGCGAGAACCACTGCCATTGCCTCCAAGGTTTCCACGGGTGTTCACCATCTGTTGATTGCTCCAAGTTTTAGAGATGAGAGGGAACAAGAATAGACAAGTAATAGGAAAACTTATGCGAGGAAAAGTGTAACTCAAAATCCAACTTTATTATTAAAAATAGTAATAACTTGGTATGGTCGCTTACAATGCCTAAGGGCCTTGCAACACATACTGCACACTCAGCAAACAATGAAAATCCAACGCCTCTAAAGGGTGACTCTTATTCTATAACGCGACTCGACGAAGGAGTCACAACCTCAACGCTTACGCTCAGTCATCGAGAAAACCTCCACTGCCTCCTTGCGGCGGGTGCGGCGGCATCGGCGTGAAACAATCGCCATGCCCCACAACTGCAGCTGTGGTTGACGACGCGGCGTCCTCTTCTGGTTCTGGATCTGGCTGTTGCTGTGGCTGTGGCGCGGGTGCAGGTGGCGCCTCTTCTGGTTCTTCCTCTGGGTCTGGAGCGTCCAACTCCAACACTGGATCGGGACCCTGGCCATACAGTGCGGTCTCCAACTCTGCGATCCTTTCCGCAGCATAAGCGACATACTCACGGGCATTCTGCAAGTGCTTCTTCTCTTCCTCAACCTGTTCGCGAGCCTTCTTCAATTCCTGAACTGTGTCTTCGATCAGCTCCTCCTGAGCGGCGACGAATCGGGCTAAGTGAGTGACGGTAGCATCCTCATCTTCTATCGGCTCCCGTTGAACTCTGCTGTCTCGGCGTGGGTGGTGATGGAACACTGTGCCTTCCAGCTCCCTGGACTAAGTGTGAGCGATCTGCTGCATTGCTCGACGCGACACCTCTTGGATTCCCATCTCGAAGGTAGACCTCCTGGCGGTGAAGTGGAAAGGGCGACTGAACTTTGTCTTCTCTCGGGCATACACCGTGATCCGGACGTCCCATCATGTGACCAGTCCTGCTTGCACAAGTGTAGTCCCTCGGTAGAGTGGCCTCTCAAAACCTCCAAGAAACTGAAGCATACGCCACAATTCGGTGGCATAGCCTCCTTCACGCTCGGCGTAGTTGTTCTTCATCATCATCTCTCAAAAGATGCTCGCGTAAGAACGCAACACTTTAAAATCAATGTGGAAGACGAAAAGAACTCAGCAAGGGGTATGAACAAGGAAGAAAGGGGTAAGTCGAGAATTCATTCATTATCTTGGCAAATTTTATCTTTAGAAAATAGGTTTTATCCTCACTACGACCATTCTAACTATGGGTGAGCCTACAGTTAGTATGGCTCTGATACCACCTCTGTCGGGACCCGAATTTGCAAATCCGGACCCTCTGTGTATTCAGCACTAGTCCAGGAACGCGCTAGTGCACACAGTCTCAACATTGGTAAATATCACAATCATACCACTCGATACTAATAAAGTACTTTAATTAGTTAACCAAACTGGTTGCTTGACCTTATGGTCAAGTTACAAATATACGCCACGCAGGGCGAAACTTATTAAAAGAGAAATAATAGCAGCAGAAAATAAGATAACTTCGTGGCGCCATCCAGTATACCACAGGCAACTGACTGGGCTCGCTTCCTAGTTAGACGGATCTTCTGGGAGCTCTTCCTCCAAAGCGGGTGTAGACTCCTCTTCAACTGGTGTTGTATTGTGGCAAGGGTGAGTACTTGGTACTCAGCAAGTCATGCACAGAAATGCAAACTAATATACTACATGCATGGCTTAGTACAAAGGAATAGCTCAATATATATTTGCATTAAACGGCATTTGACAAATAGCATAAGTAGATTCGAAAGCAGTAGAAACAAGTATAAGATCCATAATCTTTCCAGGAGTTTAATAAACATCTTTCCTAAATCCTTACTCACATTTCCATCAACATCATTAATAAACCAAACCCAACCTTTCAATTCCAAGTTATTTTCAAGAATGTCTAACCCTTGACTGTAATTCCCAAGCGATGTCCAATGCCGCGGACACGGCTATTCGAATAGATTTTACACTCTGCAGTGGTTATGCACTTTACCCACAAGATACAGTCAAACACCACAAAGGCGAGTGCCCGTAACAGAGTCTTTCGGAAACTTCTAACAGTACAAGTGGTCCTCCCCGGTGATCGCACACTAACCCTTCCCTTAGCGAAGGCGAAGTTTAGGCCAATCCACCGTTAGATGGGTACCTGGCCGCAGCCCCGGTACGCTTCCCCGTACAACTACACAAAGGGTGTAGTTGACATCCTGAGGTCCCACAGGTACGTTATTAGCAACTTAATCAACTAGGTCCATCCCATTACAGACATGTGGTTGCACGCTTGACCCAGTTCAAAGGCTTGCAAGGTTAAGTCCTTAGGGTGACCAGGGCAAGACTACCCGAAGAACCAAACCAACATTCCCGGTGCCACAACTGGCCCACCCGATCATTCTTGCCACATGCCCTGGTCAAATCTATTTATCGAACCCCCAACTGATTACCATGCACCACGTGCCATCAACATCACATGATACCTTTCCAAAACAGGTTCAATATATCATTAAGTCAATATTAACATTTGATGAATTTTTATGAATTTTTAGAAACTGGAATCGTCAAATTCGGAGTCTAAATGCAAAAGTTATAACCGTTTAAAGTTTAAAGAAAACATTAATTATATAAAAACAGAGAAATATTCATAATAAAAAATTAATTAAAATTCATATTTGAATAGGTCTCATTTTTATGAAAATTTAGAAATTTGAATCACTCAAATCGGAGTTGAAACGCAAAAGTTATAAGCGTTTGAAGTTTGAATCCATTTTTGAAATCAATATTTCGAATTAATAAATCATTTTAAATTTCGGAAATGAATTATTGCGTCAGCCTTGACGCGTGTCGGCTCCTGATTGGTCCACGTCAGCCATGCTGACATCAGCACCGGCCGAACCGCATGATGACATCAGCATGACGTCACCATGCCACGTGGCATGCTCGGGTGTTGCCACGTGTCCGGTACTGTTCGGTGGACCTGGTGCCGCGGCTACGTTCGGTCTCACGGTGCACCGGCGCCGCAGGCGGCGAGAGGCTGACATGCGGGTCCCACGTGACATCGGCTCGACGTCAGCCGATGGCGTCACCGCTCGGAGGGCCAGGCCGCTGACACGCGGGCCCGATCTGTCAGCGGCCCACGCTCCCGTCCGCGCGGTGCGAAGAGATCCCGCCCGTTGATTCAAAATTTAATGGCGGCGATTAGATCTTCCGCGCGCGGGATTGATGCACGGGGCATGTCCCGGCGCCCGCCACGTGGCACACTCCTGGCCACCCGATTCGGATCGAACGGCTACGGTTAGATCCAATCGCGTCTACTCCGATCAATCTAAACCGTTCAAAGCAAATCCTACAGTTCCGAGTAAATCTAGGTGCAAGTCGTAAGGCTACGTGGCCAAATCTGAGCCACCCGATCTAAATCCAACGGCGAGTAACAGATCTAGGTTACGACTGTTGTGGATCACGTGGACTCACCTCAATCGTTCGATGGGAATCCCACGGTCCACGGAGCTCGGAGCGGCAACGTCGGTCACGGCTGGATTGCGGTACCGGAGGCGAGGACGACGACACCCCAACCGGCGTTCTGAGGCCGCCCCTGCGAAGTGAGATGTCCCACCCGACGCGGCTTGACTTTGCGCACCCGAATCTGGGATCAAGGGCAGCTGGAACGGCTTGACGGCGGTGGAAGGAGACCAAAACCGCAGCGTCTCCCTTTCCAGCTCCGGTGAGAGATTGCGGTGGCTAGGGCGCAGTTCGAGCAATGGAGAGCGGTCCAACAGGTGCGCAAGGAGAAGAGGAAGGCGGCGGCGGGGTCGGACCTTTAAATGGGGCCTCAGCGTGCGTGAATCCCGCAAACCCTAATGCATACGGCGGCGCTCTCCGACTCGGGCTCGGACGGAGACGAAGGCGGGATGCCGTCCACGTGTCCAGATCAACGGCCCAGATTGGCTCGGCACGAACGGCCCGATCCGCTCCCACGTGCGCGGCGCGGGTGGAAGCTCAACCGTCCGATCTCGATCGGACGGCTCGGCGGTTAGGGTTGGGCGCGGCGTGGCTCGACCGAGTCAAGTGGCGCGGGTCGGACTCGGGTCAGGCTCGAGCCCGAGGAACAGTACTTGACCCGAACTAAATCTAGCGGTTAAATAATCAGAATAATTCCCAGAAATTCATTTAATTCATTAAAAATCGCAAAAGACTCAGAAAAATTCCAGAAATATTCTGGAAAATATTTTGGAACATTTTGGACTCAAATAAAATGTTTCCAACAAAAGTTTATTTGCAAAGTTAAATTCTTTAATTATTTCAAAATGGAATAAATTGAAATAAATTCCAAATAAATCCAAATAAATTCCAGAAAATTCCAAAAATTCACCAAAGTGCCAAATCACACATGAATTTAAGAAAAAGCAAAATTTTGGAGTGTTACAACATGAATAGTTACTTACGTTTGAGCCTCTACCGGGACCATGACGCCGCACGGGACAGGCACCTCCTGTCACAGTCCGAGCTGCCTCATCACCCGGGGAGCTGGGTAATCCTCAACGTAGATGTCAAAAACCAGCTTCCGCTGTGTCAGCACGTACGGAATATCTCGGGTGCAGAGGATAGACAAACCGTGGGGTGCGCGCTCCTGTACCTCCTGAGGGGTGTAAGGCTCCCACCGGACCCGCTCTGGTCGCAGGAGGTCGAACGCCTTCGTGAAGTGTGCGTACACACTCCGTACCTGCAAACCAGCCCATTGGGGCTGTAGACGTTACCGGCTAAAAGTTAGTACAAAAGAGGCAGGAATGCGACATAGGAAAGGGGGAATTCACGTACCCGTCTGCGGCACCAAAGGGACCCCATCGTAGGGGCATCCACCTAGGTGTCGCCGTAGAACTCCATCCCGTACGCTCCCCCTCCAATCCAGGGTCGTCCAATGTGGAAGCACTCGAACGACCACAGCATGAGTAAGAGTGGGCACCCAGAGAGTATCGAACCTTCGCATTGTCGGAGGCACGCATCGCACAACCCCCGGTAGGTGGCACAAAGTACTGCAGACCCCGGCTATCTTGGGGACCTCGCCAGATGGCGTCAGCAATGGCCCGGGCCATCGGAACAAGCCTGGCGTCGACGCTGTCTCCATGGGTGGTGGTGAACATCACCCATCCGAACAGCCACAAAAAGTAAGCCTCCAAGTGCCTGCTGACCTGGTACGCGTCAGCATTTCCAGCCAGCCTACTAACCTGCAGGAAGAAAAGTTAGTTGGTTAAAGTAGTATATTAATTCATACCAATTATGAACCACGACAACACGTACCTTGAACTGGCGTAGCCACGATAGAGTAGGACCTTGCTTCTATCGTGGGTGTAGCGGGGCGTACTGCGCCTGGCCTGCGGGACCAGGGGGAGCATTGCCCCGAACCTGGCAACTAGGTCATCGCGCCAGTCGTCATCCACCTCCTGTGGGACAACCGCCTCTCCAGCGATCGGGAGGCCGGCGAGGAACAAAACATCCTGCAGAGTCGGTGCCATCTCTCCGCAGGGCAAGTGGAACGTATGCGTCTCCGGGCACTAGCGGTCCACGAGGGAAGTAAGGAGGGATCGGTCAAACGGAAAGCATCGGGATCTCTCAACAAAGATGGCCGCACCATCCGGACCATCGACGAGGTCCTCCTGTGTCGCCTCCACCATCCGCGCTAGGGGGAGCAATCCCGCCGCCTCCAACCTGCAGAAAACCATTTCAAGTAAGGCCACAACGTGTCACGACCAACTAAGTCATACGAAAAAATTTGTATTCTTACAGACCTGGGAAACCAGCGTCTGTCGAGGCCCCAGGCGCGTGCTGGAGTCCGTGTGGACAAGACACCTGGATCGACAGTAGTAGCGTGTAACCGTCCACGGTGACGTGCATCCAAGTGGCGATCTAGAAGCCCGTACGGCCAATCGCCAATGTCGCCCACAGCAGCCATTCCTGCACACAAGAAACAATTTAATAGTTCCAATCCGTCATGGAGTAAGGAAATTCCAACCATACAAACAGAGATACCAAACGTACAATGTAGACAGATGCTATAAAAAGGTAGTAAGGAAATTGCAGCAATTACAGGATGTAGCTAACAATTCGCACAATACCGCAACTTTCTAGAACATACAAGCATGCATAATAGTGCTCACAACACGAAATCCGATCACACATCTACGAACCGTAGTAACACAACATACACGCGTAAGGGAGTTGTACGATTATTACATTCCATACCAATAAAACGCAATCCACAACATGGCAACATGCCTTATAGTTGTGAAATTCAAGCCCCACCACCAGAAACTTCATTCCGAGGACATTTGTTCTTTTTGTGGCTGTACTCTCCACAAAGGGCACACCTGCGGACAGGGCCTCCCACCTCGGACTCATCCATATCGTTGCGGATGCGGCGTGTTTGTCAACGACCTTTCCCACCCTTGACTCTACTGATGTCAGGGACCTATGTACGTGTGGCATGATCAATTTCAGTGAAGTTGCCGGCGACACGAAACCCATGCAGTTCACCGGACGGACCACGCTTGAACGACAGTGTCCGTCATGTAGTATGGAGAAACGAATTGTACGCTGCTCATCTTAATCTGGCCACAGGCCGCCAAGACATGCGAACATGGTTTGTGAAGAAGGTACGGCTTTAGGCAAGTGCAAGTGCAGGTGCGGTCCGTACCGCCCCCCAAGCTCACTGTAACACCCCAATTTTTGCTTTTCATGAAATTAAATATTATTTTGCACATTTGTGAATTTTTGGAATTTTCTGGAATTTATTTGGATTTATTTGGAATTTATTTGAATTTATTCCATTTTGAAATAATTAACGAATTAAACTTTGCAAATAAAAATTTGTTGGAAATATTTTATTTGAGTCCCAAATGCCCGGAAATATTTTCCAGAATTTTTCTGGAATTTTTCTGAGTATTTTACTATTTTTCTTGAATTAAATGAATTACTGGAAATTATTTTAAATATTAAATCGCTGGAAAATCAAGTCGGGTTAAGTACTGTTCATCCGATCGGACCCGAGTCCGAGTTCGATTCGAGTCCGACCCGTGCCACGTGACTTGACCGAACCCCATTCGATCCGAACCGTTGGATCAGAATCCAACGGTCCAGATTGGACCGCACCGGTTTGAGCTGAGTCCAGGCCGGATCCGACCGCGCTCGCGCGATCTTGACCGTCGATCGTGCCACGTGGACGGCCGTGCGTCGTCGTCTCCGCCGAATCCGAGTCGGACTCCGCCGCCGCGTAGCCGCCGCGTCCGGTTAGGTTTCCGTTTTGCGCACGCACGCCGAGGGTATTTAAGGACCGGGACATGTCCCGAGGATCGCCTTGACTTCCCGCAACTTTTGCCCTAGCCGCCGCCGCCTGGAACGCCTGCGCGGCCGTAATTGCTCGCCGGAGTTGTAGCACTCCTCCGCCGCGCTTTTCCGTCCTCTCCGCCGTCATCCGCCTCTCTCGTCACCGTTGAGTCCAGATCCGAGAGGCCCAGGCCAAGACGCACCCGGGAGGCCAACTCACCTCGCCGGAATCGCGTCCGAACGCCGTTCGGGAGGTTGCCGTCTTCGTCTCTGGCCAGGCCAGCACCGCCGCGTCGCCATCAACCTCGCGAGCTCGGACAGCCGTCCGATCAAGATCGAACGCACACGGTGAGCCCACGTTCTCCCCCAAACCCTGGAATCCAGATCAGATCTGGACCGTTGGATCAAGATCCAACGGCCCACGATCACCACGTGCCGTAGCAGTGTTAACGTAGGGTTAGATCTGGACCGTCCGATCTAGATCGAACGGCCCACGATCACCGTGTAGTTTTCAACATGTTAACCCTGGATCTAATCGCGGCCGTTGATTTTCAAATCAACGGACACGATCGTGCCACGTGTCCGGGGAGCCGAGCCGCCGCGCCCACGCGCGCGTGTGTGGGTCACTGACACGCTGGGCCCGCGTGTCAGCAACCGCACCATGACGTCACCCATGACGTCCACGGTGGAGTCCCACTGTCGGCCGTTAGCCGAGTCCCCGCCGACGCCAAAGAATGACGTCACCCGAGTGGTCCCACCTGTCAGTCTCACGTGAGCCGTGGACCGAGTCCACGGTAGACCCGAGCCAAACCATGGACCACGTCCATGAACCGGCTGACGTCAGCAGACCAATCAGAGGCTGCCACGTGTCCTCGCTGGCGCAATAATTAATTTCCGAAAAAGAAAATGATTTATTAATTCGAAATAATGATTTCAGATTTTGTTTCAAACTTCAAACGCTTATAACTTTTGCGTTTCAACTCCGATTTGAGTGATTCAAATTTCTAAATTTGTATAAAATTGAGATCTACCTAATGATGAATTTTATTTAATTTTTGGACTAAAGTTTTTCTCTGTAATATTATTTAATTGATTATTTATACTTTAAATAATCATAACTTTTGTGTTTTAACTCCGATTTGAGCGATTCCAGTTTCTAAAAATTCCTAAAATTATGTTCTCTCTGTTTATGGATTTTATTTGGATGTTTGGACACTTTTTGCCTATTGTTTATTCGTGTGTTGCTATTTGCACGCTTTACGAGTAGACGTTGAAGTCTTAGGAAGGATTCGAAGGAGAAGTGCTGACCCAGGAGCCAGCTCAAGACCAAGAGCAAGTACTTTTTGAAGGTAAGTTGTGCTTTGACCATATTGATCCCATTTTGAAACCTATTTTGATTTAATGTATTGCATGCTAGTTCAAATAGAAAATGCTTTACTTGGTTATGGGAAATTAGATAAATGCCAATTTGCTGTATGACACCTTGACTAATTAAATATGTGCCATGACCCTTGTCACCCTAGTTGTGGTTTACTAGTTGGATATTATTTAAATTGCCAACATGGGAATTTAGACCGTTGTAGTATATTGCTTAGACCTGCTACGTGCTCATGACATGATTTTGGACAATCAAATGTTAATATTGACTTAATGATATATTGAACCTATTTTGGAAAGGTATCATGTGATGTTGATGGCACGTGGTGCATGGTAATCAACTGGGGGTTTGATAAATAGTTTTCGACCGGGGCATGTGGCAAGAATGATCAGGTGGGCCAGTTGTGGCACCGGGAATGTTGGTTTGGTTCTTCGGGTAGTCTTGCCCTGGTCACCCTAAGGACTTAACCTTGCAAGCCTTTGAACTGGGTCAAACGTGCAACCACATGTCTGTAATGGGACGGACCTAGTTGATTAAGTTGCTAATAACGTACCTGTGGGACCTCAGGATGTCAACTACACCCTTTGTGTAGGTTGAACGGGGGAGCATACCGGGGCTGCGGCCAGGTACCCATCTAACGGTTGGTTGGCCTAAACTTCGCCTTGGCTAAGGGAAGGGTTAGTGTGCAACAACCGGGGAGGACCACTTGTAATGTTAGAAGTTTCCGAAAGACTTTGTTACGGGAACTCGCCTTTGTGGTGTTTGACTGTATCTCGTGGGTAAAGTGCATAACCTCTGCAGAGTGTGTAATCTATTCGAATAGCCGTGTCCGCGGTATTGGACATCGCTCTGGAATTACAGTCAAGGGTTAGACTTTCTCAAAAAAAAATAACTTGGACTTGATAGGTTGGGTTGGATTAATAATGATGTTGATGGAAATGTGGATTAGGATGGGAAAGATGTTTACTAAACTCCTTGAAAAGTTATTTATGCTATACTTGTTTCTATTGCTTTCGAATCTACTTATGCTACTTGTCAAATGCTGTTTTACTGCAAATATACCTTGAGCTATTCCTTTGTATCAAGCCATGCATATAGTCTATTAGCTTGCATTCTGTGCATGACTTGCTGAGTACCAAGTACTCACCCTTGCCACAATACAACACCAGTTGAAGAGGAGTCTACACCATCTTTGGAGGAGGAGCTCCAAGAGGAACCGTCTACTTAGGGAGAGAGCCCAGTCAGTTGCCTGTGGTATACTGGATGGCGCCACGATGTTATCTTATTTTCCGCTGCTATTACTTCTCTCTTAATAAGTTTCGCCCTGCGAGGCGTATATTTGTAACTTGACCATAAGGTCGAGCAACCAATTTGACTATTTAATTAAAGTACTTTATTAGTATCGAGTGGTATGATTGTGATATTTACCGATGTTAAGACTATGTGCACTAGCGCGTTCCTGGACTAGTGCTGAATACACAGAGGGTCCGGATTTGCAAATTCGGGTCCCGACACTCACTTCATGGGTGATTCTTCCACTAGCCATTCCAAGCCCCTTGTTGTTCCTCAGTGTGACCTCAAATCGTAACTCCGTGGTACCCATGAAGACGATCGAGTGTAGGAGGGCCTTCTCAACCTTGTTCGCCATCCAAGCTGTAACGACGCTGCAGTAAGGACTCTGAATGGTACTTGCATGCAACACTGCCGAGGCGTGCCGTTCCCGAAAGTACCTCACCGTACCGTGCAGTACACCTTTGACGATAGCAACGAGGGGCATGCCACGAAGACCCCTTATCACCCAATTGTACACCTTTGCCAGGTTGGTTGTCATCAGCCCGTACCTTGCCCAGTTTGTGTCGTACAACAGTGCCCACTTCTCCAGTGGTTCGGACTCGATCCAGTGCGAGAAACACTTGATGTTTCTCGTAGGCCTCCTTCTGATGTTTGGTGGGTCAATGCCCGGTAAGGGTTGTAAACGCTGCGGTGCCTCCGATCTACTCCCCCAGCTTGCCTCTCTCCATCAAGAATCTGCTTGGTAGTGAGCTCGTCAAGCTTCTCCCAGATGGCAACAAACTTCCTGTGTTGATTTTGCTTGCACAACCTCTTGAACAGGTTCATGAGCCTCTTACTCTTGAAATATTTGAATAGGTTTGCCCCCATGTGTCGCATGCACCACCGGTTCTGCAAATCCGGCCACGGAATAGGCTCTTCCACATCTTCCTTCATCTTCTTTATTGCTTTCATCATCCCAGCATGACGGTCATGTATTATGCACACACTATCCTTCACAACACCGATCTTCAATCTCCTAAAGAACCACATCCAACTCTCGTAATTTTCACCCTCCACAAAAGCAAAGGCTATCGGAAGTATTTGGTTGTTTCCGTTGACATCGATGGCCGTCAGGATTTGACGCTTGTACTTGCCGGTGAGGAAAGTCCCATCCACGCACACGACCGGACGGCAATGCCTGAAAGCCTCCACACATGGCCCAAGTGATTAGAAAGCACACTCCATGACCAAGAAGCCGGGGGGGTTCTGAAATTCCCTTTCGTGTACATCAGTATATGTCCCGGGGTTCTCTCCTTCAGGACCTCCAGTAGTCGGGGAAGGTTGTCATAAGATGCCTCGAAGGTCACATTGACATGTGGTTGTACGGTTATGCTTAGAATGGAGACAGTCATAAGCGTCGGACCTTAACTGACTTGGCGCGGTACTTGCGCAATGAAAGCTAGCACTCCATCCGCGCCCACCAGACAAACCATTCCGCCCCAGTCCAAAACCATTTTTCATTTTATTTTTATTTTGTAAACCATTGGCAATACTCCTTGCCTATAACTTCCAATACAAGTTTTCAAGGGATAATTGAAATTCCCACCCATAGGTGAATATTGACTGATAGCGAGGCTAAGCATTTCTACCGTACTATTCTATTCCACCAATAGTTTATTTAAAAAAAAATACAAAGCTCAGGGTTTGATTACAATCCCTATAATCAATTTTATAATCTCTAATAATCCTTCTATTGCCATAATTTGATAATCATAAGAATAATCCAATCCAATATGGTACTTTCACCATGTAAAGTTGATATCATGCCATCATAACTCCAAAATCATACCAAGCTATTATTATCATTGTATATGAAACAATCTCCTCAAAATATGAGTCTCCTTACTGATTACCCATCATCCACACATCGATTCATCTGTTAATCTACTTGATCCACCTAGAATAATTCATAATCCCATCCCCGAGCATATTTCATGGAATATTCTACAAATCCAAGACTTCATTGATTCATTGCCTAGAGCTGTTTCCATATACCATGACACCAAGTTGACTAAGTAAATCACACCCAATCCACATCATTCATAATCCCACACAATTGGTTATCGCAAAACCATAATTCCCAAAATCATCTACTAAACCACCGAGTACGATTCTCAGTATTATCCACTTAATACATCGAGTAAATTTGATAATATAATTGATTAAATCATCGAGTATCATTCTCCACATCACCTATTGTAACCCTTCTTTTTGTCATCGCTAAATCATTTACATTTTATCCACCAAGAACACTTACTATTATCATTTACTAAACCACCAAACATTCTGAATTATTCACCATTCTCCATAAATGATTATCACAAAGTATGCGTGTTAACATCCACCAAAATATAAGTCACCACTTATTCTATTTAATCCACAAGTATGCCTCTCAATATCATTTATTTACTTTTACCGACTATTATTCTTGACATCCTACATCTTCCAATATTCTTCCAATCTATACAAATCATATTGCGAATCGCTATCACAATCCAACTTCACAATAATTCAACCATCAACATTCATAAATCAATTTCATAACTAATAATCCCCATCAACACTAATATTCAGCTATTCTCCATATACATTCCATACTAGTAGTTCCATCCAAGAGGTCTTCCAAGCAGTCTTTTCCCCTATTTTAAGAATATTTTTCAATAAACATTTACATTGGTGGATTACTATACTAGGGCGACAAAGGATCATGGATAACAATATCAAGGGGGTAGGAACAACAGGTATAACTAATACCCTAACGTTAACATCATCCATTTAATATAAATAGCGATGCAATTTATAAAACATGGTAAAACATTTATAAATTGTAGGATCAACATGCGTCAAGGAGACTTGCCTCGGCCACAGCGAGAATGTTGAACACTTGAAGTCCGGCGGCGGGATAGGCGATCGCGTCGGGGTCCCCGGCTACGCGCAAATCGAGGCAATAAATAAATAAAATAAAATAAATAAAATCCAAAAATTATAAAAATTATACTGGCAGGAATATCTTGATTTTATATGAATTTAGAAATTTGAATGGAGTCAATCGGAGTTCAGACGAGAAAGTTATGAGCTCCCGAAGTTTGAATTTCGAAAAATTGGAAAATCGGGAATATTCTCGGAATATTCCATCGTTGACTGGGCTGACTTTTGACTTTGACTTGGTCTGAATTTTTGGGAATAGCTAGTGTCTCTTACAAGTGGGGCCACCATGTCATTGTCTAAGGGGTTGTCTTCAACCTTGGATAGAGCCATGGTCATGGTGGGAAGTGAGAGGAGCTTGAGGGAGGGGCGGTGGCTCTGGCGACTGGGAGGGGGCTGGCTGGCGAGGCGGGGCGGTGCGGGCAGCCAACAGGGCGGTGGCCGGCGGCGGTGCATGGTCCCAAGCCCAAACATGCACACACCCCATGGCCATTAACAGAGAGCAAAAACCAAACCACTAAGAACATACTACCTCCTAAAAATCCGATTTTTACCTCAATTTTGCACGGAATTGACCCAAACAAAAGCATGGATCACGAAGATAACATCCTTAGGGACACCTAGGAGAAAGGAATTGAGTTTATTCTCACCGGAGACGATGAAATCGACGACGAACAGAGCTCCGGCCGAACCGAGAAAACCGAGAAATTCGTCGCCAATCCTTGATGCAACCTAAAATTGATGGTTGGGTTAGACTCTAGACTCACCCACGGTCACAAGGACCCAAGTGGCACAAAGAATGGCTCACCGGAGACGGATCTACAAGCACGAACTCGAAGAACACCGAAAAAGTTCAACACGACGTCGGTTTTCTTGATCTCACGGGCACAAGAGTGGAGTAGATGAAAGGAGGAGCACACTCCCGGAACGGGGATTCTTATACGAAGAGAATGGAGGTGGTGGTGCGGCGTTTGGAGTAGTAACGGCCGAGTTAATGGCGTTTAAGTCAATTTTGGTTTTTCTTAAATGAGGCCGTTTCCGGCGAGATTGACGGCTCATTAAGGTGGGGAATGGCAAGAGATCAACGTCGCGGATCCAACGGAACCGACCGTTCGCGTTTTGGAGTTGAATTGAGGGAGTTATGAGCAAATGAAGTGGAACCCTAGCCATTGATGCACTTGAAGCTTCCTCTGTCATTTGGCTTGGGCTGGAGGTTGAAGAAGGTGCACTATTTCCTTGCCACGTGGCACTCTCCCATTGGTCCTCCTTTACGTAAATGATTCGCCCTAGAGAAAAATTAGGAAAAATAGTCTAAAAATTCGGGAAAAATTCCTAGAGCCATTTTAGAATTCTTGGGACCCAATAAAATTGGTTCCGCTGAATTTGGATGATTTTTGTGGAATTGAATATTCGGGCGCGGATTGCAGGCATTAAACAAAAGCCGCGCGAGATAAAATAGGAACGAAAGTCCAAAAATCTGGGGAATGATTCCTAAAATCCTTTTGGAATATTTGAAACACAATTGAAGTGGTTTGGGGATTTTTGGAGCATTTTTGGACTCGGGTGAAATTTCAGATACCGACAGGAATCTGGAATTTCGATTTTTCGACCAGGAGGGAATTGAATCCCGATTTTGAATGGGAAAGGATGCCAGGTTAATATAAACACCAAGGAAACTCCGATTTTTTGAATTTAATTAATTTAAATTAGATTTTTCTCCAGAAGGCGACAACTGGGGTGTTACAATATGGTTGTCGTACTACCCTAATATTTTCGAAAACTGTCTATGTTTTTCCTAACTACAAATCAATTATACTTAAAAAAAATCATTACATGAATACATTAAAGAAAATTAATCGATTATTACATTTTTTGTACTAACCCAATATTTTTTCGACACTAACTATATATTTGCTAACTACGTATCAATTACTAACCGATGAACGATATGTTTTTCGTACTACTCTAATGTTTTCCGAGACTATCTATGTTTTTCCTAACTACAAATCAATTATACTTAAAAAATCATTATATGAATACATTAAAGAAAATTAATTGATTATTACATTTTTTGTACTAACCCAATATTTTTTCGACACTAAATATATATTTGCTAACTATGGATCAATTACTAACCGATGAACGATATGTTTTTCATACTGCTCTAATGTTTTTCGAGACTATCTATGTTTTTCCTAACTACAAATCAATTATACTAACAAAAATCATTATATGAATACATTAAAAAAAATTAATCGATTATTATATTTTTTGTACTAACCTAATATTTTTTTCGACACTAACTATATTTTTACTAACTACGTATGAATTATGCAGAGGAAAAAAGATTTATATAAATTATTAACCGACGAACGACGAACAAACGCGGGATTTTTCTTCCTTCTTTCTTTCTCTTTTCCTTCTTTTCTTCTTCTTCTTCTTCTTCTTCTTCTTCTTCTTTCTTTCCTTCTTCTCTTCTTCTTCTCTTCTTCTTTTCTTCCTCTTCTCTTTCTCTTCTTCTGTTGGCCGGCCGAGCCCCCCCTTTCCCCCCCCCACGCCGAAGAGGGCCACTGCGAGGCTGCCACGTGGCAGCCGGAGGCTTAGTCGCGCCACCGTGGCGCGACTGGAGCTTGGTCGCTGCCACGTGGCGCGACAGGAGGTCATTTTTGAAATTTTTTAAAAAACTGATATATTTTTGAATTTTTTGATTTAAAAATGTATATTTCGAAAAAAAAAATCGTCATATAACATGGTAGCATTTTGTGTAGAAGCACAATTCCTAACCTCCAAGGGTTAAATGATGCATAGTCAACCAAAATGTGTTTTTTGCAACATAGCAGTAGCTGATAAAAAAAGATACATTGAATAATTAAATGGATTTAACATGTCCACCTTTCTCTACTTATTGTGTATTGTTCTCTCTACCACCAGGTCGCGTCCAAGTGCCGCTCCCTCCATGGCAGGTGTGGCTTTTCGCTCTTTCGAAGCTCATTTTTCCAGGTCGATGGTGTTGGTGCAATAGATGGCAGCGATGCTTAGTTTTCCAGGTCGATGGTGTATCTTTGAAATTAATTAGTATGTTGGTATGCCAAGTATGGGTGCACTGGTGCTGGTGATGCTGGTGCTCAAATGGTCGTTGGTTGGCTTTGTTTAGTCTCTTTATGTTGTATACTTGTATTCTCCACTAAACCTGGCCTCCTATTGCATTCAGTTCAAACAACAAATATACCACCGTTTAGCATCCATCCCTGTTAATATTGTTGAATCATGGACTAGTTATTAAGTAAAAAAAGTGTTGCATGATGATCGATCATGTGATATTTTGTTGCTGAATATAAAGACATTGTCCTTACTTTTCACACCTGTATAAATGAAGAAATAAATTAGTAAAGTGCTTGATTTTGATGTTTTTAGTAAAATCATACCCCTTAGGTTTTGTAGGTGAGTAAGGGCATATATGCAATAAACTTATGTAAATATAACTATAACTTGATGTACTTGTTTTATCATGCTTTACTAATAATGTGATGCTTGTAGATATATATTTGTATCACCATCTTCTAATTGATTGATTCGCTTTATGTGTTGGGGAATATTGTAATTTGTGTACATTTTTTAGTTTCATTGCAATACACGAGCACCTTACTAGTTATAAAACAATATCTTGGGGTCTTGCGGGGTTCGAAACAAAATGTATGTGCAATCCAAAGCTGTTTCCCTTTTGAAGTGCTCGAACTGTAGGCTTAATTGTGAATGTAGCTGCTTAGAACTTTATGTTAAGATTTACCGAGAGTTGAGACATGTCTCTCAAGCTAAGAAACATGTCCCATAGAAATTTACCATCGGATAATTCCCGCCCGATCCAGGATCAGATCCGGTCGGGACCGGATACAGGATTGGATTTTACTATCCGATTGGATCTGGGACCGGATTCGGATATTTGAATATGGATACGGGATCGGATACGGGACAACCAACATCCGGTAAATACGGGACGGGATCCGGATATTCGGATATTTCCTATTTGGATATCCAGATTTTTCCTATTCGGGTATTCGGATTGGATATCTAGATTTTCTATTCGGATATCAGCAAGGCCTAGCCCATTTCATCTCATTTTTTTTCCATAGAGAGCCCATTTATATTGACAATGAGTTGGTTCTATTAATCCTAAAGTAACATATTCTTTCTATGACGTATATTGGGTTTGATTGAAATATATAACTTGCTACTATGGTCATGTACTCGCACGGTTTAATTCAAAATATATTGCTCTATATATGCATGCATTATCCGTATATATTTATCCGTTTCCGATCCGAATCCGTCACATATCCGTTCTGTATCCGTATCCTGATTAACCCGGATTCGTATCCGTATCTGGCTAACCCGTATCCTGTTCCGAATCCGAAAAAAATATGGGTTAGTATACGGGAAAAGCAATATCGATCCGTATCCGACCTGTTTTCACCCCTAATTGTACATAGGCCAAAGGAATAGATAAAGTGTCAAAACTTTGTTTTGTTTGAATGGAATATTTGCGGCCATGCACGCCGGAAAAAGCTACTTAACTTGTAACACCCCGGCATTTAATATGCCTGAATGCTACCAAACATAAGCTAAACAACATCTAAATACCACAATTAAGCATAAATTCCAGCAAAGGCGCACATGCTAAAAACCGAGATTTCGGCAGTATCTCCTTTGTTTTAACATGAATTGAAGGAGCAACAACAGTATAGCAATATAAGGCAATATGAGAGACAGCTAAAACAGCAAAAATTAAAGACTTAACGATAATATAAGTCTATTATCAAGCACTTAAAGTCTCCAAGTGTCAAACGAACAATAAAACTCTCATATAGCAAAGCTAAACCTTAAAGCAATAATCATCACATGCAGTTTATTATCACAACTAATAGAATGACTTGTGGAATCAAAATGGGTGAAGCTACGTGTGGACGTGTGACTACTTCCCTTCCCCGCATGTCGTTCTCATGGTACCTAAAACAACAAGAAAACACAAACGTGAGTTCAAAACTCAACAAGCATATTGCAATGGTACAACAGGAACAATTACATAGCAATAATATCTCACATCATGTAAAAACCATCTCATTCATGGTCACATATTATCATCATCATCAATATGTATGAAGTGCAATGCGATGCTCATGTCTCCTTGGAAACTCATACCGGTATGGTTGAGTACACACCCGTCGGTGTGCACCCTCTCCCCCCTTCCATCCCGAAGATGGAGGGTGCCTACTCCTCGCTTCCGTTCACCGCGGTGAATGGAATCACAATGTAGGACTTACTCATTGGCTCCCCAGATTAGTCATAACTTTCTCACCGACCTTCCCGGACTAGTTATGACTTTCTCACCGCCCGGGCCATGTAACATGCCATGTATGCAAATATGCCAACCTCATAATTAATGTGTACATTAACACATGGCATCAAACCATAGTAAACATGCTCATCATAACATTGACAATCTTTAAAGCATGGCAAGTTATCATATCATATAATCAATCTCATCTATTATCAACAAGCAACCTACAATTTCGCTATCCATTACAATACACTTGCCTCAACCACGGGCGACGGATTGGCGAGAAGTAGTAGGCCCTCCCGGGGTCACACCACTTGCACATAGGGACCACACACTCACAATCAAGCCCACAAAACAGTACGCAAACCCTCATCTACCCTGACATTGCCAACTACTCGCAAAACCCGAAAACAGCGGTTCTGTCCCGTCGGGACAGCAGCCTTCCAAAAGGCATAACTCGGGTTCTAGGACTCCGAATCAATTAAACGAGTACATCCTAGCGTAGCTTAGGAAATTTCCCAACTTTTTCTAGGTATAGGGAAAGACTGATTCGGACTCTAAAGTTGTTTAATCTACAAAATACCGTGATCTGTTCCAATCACGTCACAGATTTTAACACGCTCGGTAAAACAGCCATAACTTTCAAACGGCTGAGCGGAATTTAACGTTCTTTATATCCACTGAAAGATAATGAAATTATTTACAACTTCTTCAACATCCGTACGACCAAATGCGGAACCTAAATTGGCGAAAAACCCATCCCTAGGTCGACTGCTCATGCTGTCCGAAATAGAGAACGTGATCAACTCAAGAATCCATCTAATCTAATCAAATCCAGCACCACCAATTGATCTAAAAACTTGATAAACACCCTTAGAACAGTACCTAGATCAATCCCAAGGATTCCCATGGCCATACCTTTGCCCGACGCACGAAAACTGAAAGGATCTCTTCCCGGTTCGCTCCTCGCTCCTCGCCCCTCGCTCCAACGGATGGATCCACGAGGTGCAGAGGTGGGGAGGCCACCCTAGGGCAGCAAGGGGGTGGAGGAGAGGTGGTGGGGAGGTGGAGAGCAAAGGGGGCAAGGGGCAAGGGGCGCACAACCACAATGGGAGAGGGGGAGGTGGGGGTGGCAGCTAGGGCATGGAGGGGGAGGGTGGGGGCGCAAGCAAGGGAAGGGGGAAGCCCTATTTACCAGCCCAAACAGGAATCCTAGTCCTAAATAGACTCATACTCCATCCCACCAAAGCCCACAACCCCTTCTTTTAGGCCCAAACTCCCCCAGAAAGGCCTAAACTCCCGGAAACGGCCCGGAAACGCAATTAAACCTTATACCATATGGTTTTAACCTCCAATTCCATATTTCATAATGTTTTTGACCTCATCATGCACCATTTATAAGATTACGATACTCTGTGGTGTCACATCACTTCATAAGGCCCAAAAACGCGAGTAAACCTTAAGCCGTAAGGTTTTATTCTCTAATTTCACATTTTAAAATGTCACACCATACCGTAGTGTCACATGACTTGCAGTAAAATGTACTAGGACGTAAGCGCGGCGTGCGCCGCGTGAACGGGAAATGATTTTGCGTTTTTTTATGGAGAAAAAATAGATCTAGACGTATTTTTAAATTTTATGTAGGCTCGCGAAACCTTAGAGATCACGCTAGGGGAAAGTACGCGGCGCACGCCCCGCTCGTGAACGGAAAATGATTTTGCGTTTTTTTCAGGAGGAAAAATAGATCTAAGTATTTTTAAATGCGCATGCCGCGCGCCTGAATGAAAAATAACTTTGAGTTATTTTCCCGAAGAAAAAGTAGACATAGACATATTTTCCAAATTTTTGGAGGCTCGAGAAACCTTAGAGACCGAGCCGTAAATAAAAAACGATTTTGCATTTTTTCGGAGAAAAAATAGATCTAGACGTATTTTTAAACGCGCACGCCGCGCGCGTGAATGAAAAATAACTCTACATTTTTTTTCGGAGAAAAAGTAGACCTAGACGTATTTTCCGAATATTTGGAGGCCCGAGAAACCTTAGAAACAGAGCCGAAAAAAAAAGTAAGCATCTTTCTGGGAAGAATGTCCCACAGCATGTCTATCGAGTATCGATGGAATTAAAATGTAGTTATTGCAATGCTTTCACTGTACACCTTGTTTTAATACAGAAAAGACGGTTGAATAGTTGTAGTATACCATTTAATAGAGGTATAGATGATACAATGGCACTACGTATGGTAAGCTTGGACTTACATTGCAGGACATGTGAGTATATCTTAAGACGACAAATACTCCCTTTAGTCACAAGTACATGCCATTTTGAACATATATATAATTAAACTTTTGAAATTTTGACTATCAATATAATTTTAAATATTTAAACTAGATACATGAAAATATGTGTAGATTTGTCTTGAAAGTACTTTTTATAATATTATAATTTTATTAGATTTTATAAATATATTATAATAGAAATTAGTCGTTAAAATTGTATTTTAAAGATTTTATCAATATCTAAAATGATACATATTTGTAGTCGAAGGGAGTAATAAAATACGAAAAGAGTACGTTATAGGGACAATTGCAGCATATCATATATACGGAGATAACGAAACTCAATTGGCAATATAATATGTTATTAGCAATTATTATCTTATCTGAATAAGACATAGGCTAGCATCACAGCATCTCTAATAATACTAAGACGTAAGCGCGGCGCACGCCGCGCGGGTGAACGGGAAATGATTTTATGTTATTTTACGGAGAAAAAATAGATCTAGACGTATTTTTAAATTTTTTGTAGGCTTGTGAAACCTTAGAGATCGCGCTATGGGAAAAGTACGCGGCGTACGCCGCGCGTGTGAACGGAAAATGATTTTGCATTTTTTTTCAGGAGGAAAAATATATCTAAGTATTTTTAAAAGCGTATGCCACGCGCGTGAATGAAAAATAACTCTGCGTTTTTTTTTCCAAAAAAAAAGTAGATATAGACGTATTTTCTAAATTTTTGAAGGCTCGAGAAACCTTAGAGACCGAGCCGTAAAAAAAAATACGATTTTGCGGTTTTTTCGGAGCAAAAATAATTTTCCAAAGAAAAAATAGATATAGACGTATTTTTAAATGCGCACGCCGCGTATGCGAATGAAAAATAACTCTATATTTTTTTTTGGAGAAAAAGTAGACCTAGACGTATTTTTCGAATTTTTGGAGGCCCGAGAAACCTTAGAGACCGAGCCGAAAAAAAGTACGCATTTTTCTGTTGATGAAAATATTTTTTTCGAAGAAAACGGAGAAAGGATCTAGATGTGAAAATCGGGAACCTGTTCGTAATTTTTTTGGATCTGATCACTATCTTGAATAATTAAAAAAGGATTCGTTCGTGATTTATATTTAACGGGAGCTTTTTTCGACAAATTAACGAACGAGGGACTTAAACGCGATATCGGCGCGATTTGCTTCCCGTCATAGAAAATTGCAAAGGACATCTTCGTAATTTGGAAGGATCTATCCGTGATTTGGAGAAATAGATGGACTTTTTGGAAAATTGGAGGGGGTGAGGTGGAGGCATGAGTAGGCTTGAAACCTCCCGGATAATGGAGGGATAATAATAACTAGGTTGATATGCGCGCTACGCCGCGCCGTTGATAATATCGTTGGATCTGCAGGTATTTCTTGAAAAAAAGACGCTAGGTAAGAACCATTGACGAACCAGCGAAACAATGGCGTTTTCTTGGAGAAAAAAGAATTATACATGTTCCGAGAAATATTACATCTCAAACCACAACAAACTGTAGACGCCGAGTTTAACACCATATGCGGTCAATGGGCAATAATACATGTCTTAAAAAATATTAGAGATCGAGCCGCAAACATTTCCCCATGCTCCGGGGGGAAAACGGCTAACGAAAATATTTTTTCCGGGCAAAACGGAGAAAGGAAACGGTTTCCCAATTTTTTTTGGATAAACGGCCAACGAAAACATTTTTCCCATGCTCTGGAGGAAAAACGGATCATAAGGAAAAAAAATTTCGGGTAAAACGGAGAAAGGAAACGGTCTCTTATTTGGGGGGGGGGGATAGCCACCGCAAACATTTTTCCAATGCTCCGGAGGAAAAACGGATCACGAAAACATTTTTTGGGGTAAAACGGAGAAAGGAAACGGTCTCTCATTTTGGGGGGGGGAGGAAATAGCCACCGAAAACATTTTTCCCACGCTCCGGAGGAAAAACGGAAAACGAAAACATTTTTTCGGGAAAAACGAAGGAAGGAAACGCTTTTCCATTTTTTTTTTTGGAAAAACGGCGACCGAAAATATTTTTCGCAAGCTCTGGAGAAAAAACAGACCACGAAAATAATTTTTTTGGACAAAACGGAGAAAGGACCCGAATGTAAAGCGCGAGGACCTATTTGTTATAATTTTGGACCTGTTCGCTATTTTGAAAAATTAGAAAAGGGCTCGCTCGCGATTCGCGCTTAACGGGAGGTCCTCCATGCAAAGCGGCAAACCAGGGACCTAAACGCGAACCGGGAAATTTTTTTTCTCACACACAAAATCGCGCAAGGACGTAGACGTAATTTCGAAGAAACCGGGGGGCTTTTCGCGAAAATGACAGTGGACACGTGGGGGGTGCGGTTGGCCTCCAATCCTAGCCCTCATAAGGTGGGGTACCATGTGCAATTGAAGTACCGTATCCTTTTGAAAAGTTCATAAACGGAAATGTGAAGCTAAAGCATCACGGTTTGTCCAGAATTGGGAAATTTCATAGGAATCATATGAAATTATACTATTTAATGTAAAGTTCATTCGAAATTCCTGTTTGCCCAATACATTGAGTATTTTTAAGGGAAAAGGAACACATAGGGCTCATTTGGAAAATTCATATGAAATAGTCAAAGAACCTATCCAATCATTGGGCAGTGTGGTAGGCAGGGTTCACCATGTTGATATCGTGATAATCAAACAATTTTTAATTTTCGATAATTGGTAAAATCAGGTCGAAAATCGGTCGAAAATCGTCAAGAAACCGAAGGGTTACAAAATCAAATTTTTTGAAAATAATTCAAGAAAAGCAAAAATCGATTGGTATTCACCGATAATCGTGATATTTCCTCGATAATCACGACATTTGCCTCAATAATTACGATATTTGCCTCGATAATCAGCCGACCAAGTGAACTTCCTCGGCCATCAATTTTTTAGCGATTTTCGCTCGATATGTTTCGATAACTGTAATATTTGTGTCGCATAATTTTTTTTGAAATTTTGAATTTAATAATTTACCGATCGATATCTAATATCGTACCGACTCGATAAAATCAATTATTATGATACTCGGGTGATAATCGATGATAAGTTGATCCAGGTGGTAGGTGATGGCATTGGGCCCGAAGGAGAGCTTTGGGCATCGATCGAGTTGCGTGACATGATCAGTACAACCATTAGCAGGAGGCGATAAATCTGTTGTAATGTTGAATGAAGGATTTGTTGGAGCAGTAGAGCTAGAATGAAGGAAATCAATCCCGTGGGTCATCCATTTTTTAATATATATATATATATATATATATATATATATATATATATATATATATATATATATATATATATATTTGCGAGGGGTGAATCATCCATATTTGCACCATCTCCCATGAAAGGTTAGATTTCTCTCCCAAGTTGTAAAGGTAAAAGACACATCCATATTTCCTCAAGTTTTCCACGAAGTACTAGATATGATTTCCTATTCATCCGCAAGCAAACCTGCAGAGTAGTGCCCTGTTTGGCAGAGCTCCAGATTCACCTCAGAGCTGAAACTTGTAGACTGAAATAAAATGACTTAAGTTTATAATTTTATTATAAAATATAAAAAAGATGACCCGCCTAAACACTCTAATGTACCCATAGCTTCAGCTCCACGAATTTGATGAAGCTAGGAATACCCAGCTCCACCAACTCTACGAATTTGGTAGAGCTGGAGCTCTGCCATACACACCCTAGGACGATGCTATGTGCTAGTAGCTCGCTAAGATCATGTTCTCCAATGTCCTTGGTCTTACACCCCTCTGACGAGTAGACACTATTACAGAACTGGGCATCACAAGCGGGCTATTACAAGCGGTTAGGTGCGACCGCTTCTGGCCTGCGCACCAGAAGTGGTTCGTGAGCAACGGACGGGACAGGGTTTCCAGAAGCGGTTTGTAACACCAACCGCTTGTGTTGAGCAACCACCACAAGCGGTTTTAGACCCCAACCGTTTGTAGAGATATATATTTAAAAGCAGTTGGTGTCTCAAACTGCTTCTGGAAGCGTTCCACCCATTTAAACTCTTCCTTCCTCCCTGAGCTCGTAGACATGAACAGGGAAGGGCCTGGCACTGTTCTTGGGGGGATGTGCTGTCCAAAGTTTTGAATGTGATGATTTAGCTTCAAATTAAGTGAATCAAGGTTAGTAACACTGTGCTACCATCCTTCTCACCAAGATATTGTTGTTTCTTTTGCATTTAATGTGGAGAAAAAATTGATTTTGATTGTTGGAGGTTTTTAGTGCTAGCTCACTCCATAAGTTTAATTTTAAGCAAGACCATGATGAATCATGGTAGTTATATTTAGGTTTAGAATCTTCAATGTAACACTCCCTCTCTTTCACTCACTCCATAACTTTAATTTTAGGTAGGTCGACCATGATGAACTGTAGGGAGTTGTTTTACAAAAGTTGTTAGCTTTACAATCTTTAATATGACACTCCTCCCTTCAATGTAACAATAGTAGATTTAGGTTTGGAAGGAAATTATTAATGTTTTATGAAATAAAATAGGAAAAAATTTAAAGGGACAAATGATTACTTAAATTAAGTTAAAAAGGTAGAAGGATAAGAAAAAATTTGAAAAACCACTCCCTCCATCGCAAAATATATGGCATATAAATTCTTGCCACGGTATTAATTAAACGTAACGCATTAACTATTAATTTCTTTTCGATTATGTCTTGTACAACTATAAAACTAATAACATGTTTGAGTAGTTTTAATTACAAATGTAGCTATATGACATGCATATATAAAATAAGTATATTAATTATTACCTTTGATAATAGCCAAAACATGGAAACAATGACTTTTGTAAATACGTGTCAAAGTACTTTGGAATGGAATTTTCCTACAATGTTATTTATGAAAAATAAAAGTGATTTTATAAATAACACTTTAGTGAAAGATCTTTGAAGGTATCTGAAAATTAGATCTTTGTGTAGATAAACCGGCAATGGATGTACAACGCGGACCGTCGCTCCAGAGAGTTCATTGATGACGTGAAGGCATTTCTTGATGCCACTGTTGCATTCTTGCCTCCAGACAGCTTCATATGTTGTCCGTGCGTAGACTGCAAGAATGATAATGAGCACTCCCAACGTTTTCAGGTTATGACACATTTGATCACGAGAGGTTTCATGCCAAACTACACCTATTGGACCAAGCATGGCGAAGTACAGGGGAGCAGCCAGGAAGACGATGAAGAAGATGGTGAAGAAGAAGAGGTATTCAACAGTATGGCAGACGCAGCACAATATTGTTCTGTGGAACATACAGTCGGCGATCTTGGTGATGACGAGCTAGACTTGATGCTGTGTGACGGAGAGGGGGACTACACAGATGAAAGACAATTCGAAAAGTTTCAGCGCATGGTAGAGGACCACATGACACCTTTATACCCAGACTGTGGGAAGGGCCACACGAAGCTCCGTACGACACTGAACTTAATGCAATGGAAGGCTAGAAATTGTGTGTTAGACAAGGGATTCATTGAATTGTTATCACTCATAAAGAATCTGCTTCCAGAAGATAACACGCTACCTGAATCTACATATGAAGCCAAGCAAGTCATCTGTCCTTTGGGATTAGAAGTACAGAAGGTACACGCATGTCGTAATGATTGTATCCTATATTGCAATGAGTATGTGGATTTGGATGCTTGTCCAGTGTGCAAAGAATCACATTACAAGATGAAGCGTAAAGACCCAAGTGAAATAGATGGGGAGTGTAAGAAGAAGAGACCTCCCGCTAAGGCGGTGTGGTATTTCCCTGTGATCCCCCGATTCAAGCGTCTTTTTGCTAACAAAACGCATGCCCAGATGGTGTTTTGCACAAAGAAGAGCGTAAGGATGACGGGATGCTTAGGCACCCCGCTGATGGGTCCCAGTGGAGGAAAGTCGATCGAACATTCCCAGACTTTGCAAATGAGGTGAGAAACATAAGGTTTGGGTTGAGTACCGATGGTATGAATCCTTTTGGTAACCTGAGCAGTAGCCATAGCACCTGGCCTGTTACACTATGTATCTATAATATTCCTCCTTGGCTGTGCATGAAGCGGAAATATATCATGATGCCATTGTTGATCCAAGGGCCGAAGCAACCTGGAAACGACATCGATGTCTATCTGAAACCATTGATGGAAGATCTTGTAAAGTTGTGAGAGGATGGTGTACGGGTATGGGATGAGTACAAGAGGGAGTATTTCACCCTACATGCACTGTTGTTCGTAACGATCAACGACTGGCCCGCGCTCGGTAACCTGTCTAGGAATACTACCAAAGGATATAAAGCATGCTTGCAATGCTTATATGAAACCAACAGCTTGTACCTGAAAAACTCTTGAAAGATTGTGTACATGGGCCATCGTAGGTTTCTTGTAAAGAGGCACCCATTGCGAAAAAAGGAAGGTATTTGATGGGAAAGCAGACCATCGTGATAAGCCTGAGCATCATAGTGGGCCACGTGTGTTTGCCAGGGTAAAAGATCTTAAAATAGTATTTGGAAAGGGTCCTGGAAGCAAACCTGTCCCGAACAGGGAAGGTCAGGCACCCATATAGAAGAAGAGATCAATATTTTGGGACTCGCCATATTGGGAAGTTTTGGAGATCCGTCACTCACTTGACTTCATGCACATCACGAAGAATGTTTGCTTGAACCTGCTAGGATACTTGGATATGTACGGCAAATCGAAAGATACACTACAAGCTCGGAAGGACCTACAACTTTTGGAACTGAGGGATCGTCTACATCCAGAAAAGAGAGAGAAAGGACATTACCTAAATCCCGCGAGCTACACTCTAAGCAAAGAAGAGAAAAAAAGCATGATAGATTGCTTGAACAGTGCGAAGGTCCCTTCAGGATACTCATCAAATGTGAAGAGACTCATAAACATGAAAGAGAATAAATTCGTACACCTAAAGTTCATGACTGTCTTGTATTGATGACATAGTTGCTCCCAGTGGCTGTGAGAGGTAGTTTGCCTGAGTGGGTCCAGGTGATAATCATAAAGATGTGTACCTTTTTCAACGCGGTTTCGCAGAAGGTCATCGATCCACATAAGCTAAGTAAGCTACAAAATGACGTGGTACAGAGTGTGGTCAGCCTTGAGATGATCTTTCCTCCTGCATTCTTTGATATTATGATTCATATCACTGTTCATATTGTTAAAGAGATAGGTATTCTCGGGCCCGTGTTTCTGCACAACGTGTTTCCTTTCGAAAGGTACATGAAAGTCCTAAAGAAGTATCTCCGTAACCGTTCACGTCCCGAGGATGCATTGCGGAGGGTTATGGGACCGAAGAGGTGGTTGAGTTTTTTTTGGATTACATTGAGGATCTACATCCTATTGGCGTCCCTATATCACGCCATGAGGGGAGACTACGGGGAAAAGGGACACTAGGACGGAAAACAATTGCATGCAATGATCTCCTAACTTTTAAGCAAGCACATTTCACTATTCTAAAACAATCAACCCTAGTGGCCCCATACGTCCTTCAGCATAAGAGTATTCTACACTGCGAATTCCCATGGAGGTCCAAGGATTGGATCACAGTGAGGCACATGGATACTTTCGGCGCTTGGTTACAAAACTACATCCTTGTCAACTGGTCAGAAATTGAACATTTGCAGCACTTGGCTCGGATGCCATCTAGTGAAATCGTCACATTTCAGGGCTACGAGATAAATGGTTACACCTTCTACACAAAATGGCAGGATACCAAGAGCACCAACCAGAACAGTGATGTCCGTATAGACGCCACTGACAACAAAGGCAATGTGAACACATATTATGGTTACATAGAAGAGATATGGGAGCTCGACTATAGACCATTGAAGGTCCCTCTGTTTAAGTGCCAGTGGGGCAAACTGACTTCAAGCGGCGTGAAGATCGACAAATACGGCATGACAACCGTCGACTTGACAGAAGTTGGCTATAGGCGCGAACCATTCGTCCTTGCCAATGATGTGAGACAAGTCTTCTACATAATGGACATGTCAAGCAAACCAAAGAAGCACAGGGAGAAGCAAAAGGATTGCAGTAGTGAGCCAAAGCGACACGTGGTTCTCCATGGCAAACGAAGGATTGTTGGTGTTGAGGACGTCACAGACGAGGAAGAGTCCCTTTGCGGTAGATGTCGACATAAGTGTCCTAAATGTAATAGAATTCGATGCTCCTTACGTACGTCGCGATCACGCCGAAGGAACACTTGTAAAGACAAAGTGATCATTAATTCATGTGATTAAATAATTTTTGAATGGACTTACTAATTTTTTGAAGCAGTAACTATTTTTTATTGCACTCACTAATTTTTGAATGCATTAAATAATGTTTGAAGGGATTAAATAATTTTGGAATGCATTAAAAATGATATTTGAATGCATTAAATAATGTTTGAAAGGAATAAATAATTTTGGAATGCACCTCTACAATTTTTTATTGCACTCACTAATTTTTGAATGCATTAAACAATTTTTGAAGGGATTAAATAATTTTGGAATGCATTAACAATGATGTTTGAATGCATTAAATAATGTTTGAAAGGAATAAATAATTTTGGAATGCACCTCTATAATTATTTATTGCACTCACTAATTTTTGAATGCATTAAACAATTTTTGAAGGGATTAAATAATTTTGGAATGCATTAAAAAAAGGATAGGAAAGAAAAAAATGGCAGAGGGCGCAAGCGAGACTCGAACCCGTGAAGCCGCAGGTGAGTCCACGCTCAAGCACCACTCGCTAGCCAGTCAGGAGGAAGATTTATCTTGAGCATGAACGGTGTCAAACCTTTTTGACTCCTAAGTATCTACAAGGGGTTGGTATTACAAACCGCTTGTAGAGGTCCCTCCCTCGCTGCGGTGGAGGGGTTTTTACAAGCGGTTTGTATTACGAACCGCTTATAGAGGTGCCTCCCTCGCTGCGGTGAAGGGGTTTATACAAGCGGTTTCTATTACGAACCGCTTGTAGAGATGTGTTCTACACACAGTTTCTATTACGAACCGCTTGTAGATAGGTTTCTACAAGCAGTTTCTATTACGAACCGCTTGTACAGGTGCGCTTATAAATAGCTGTTTTCTCCCTGCGCATCACACACTCTATTCGAAAATTTTCTAAGTCCCCCCGCCATTGCCGTTGACCGCCACCTTCAGCGCCATCGCCTGTGACCTCGCCGTCGCCTCCTCCACCACTGCGTCGTCGTCTGTGACCTCGCCGTCGCCTCCTCCGCCACCCGAAGGGCCTAGGTTAGCCTGCTCCTATGCTAACACCCCTCTTTTTCTCGCTGCCCACAACATGTTCGACAAAATGCCCACAAGATAAATGCATTGATATACATTGATATACATTTATATACATTGATATATATTGATATACATTGATATAAATTAATATATATTGATACATTGATATGCTTGAATAATTTTTCATAATTATACATTTATATACATTGATATATTTATACATATATATTGATATACATATACATTGATATATTTATACGTATATATACATTGATATACATATACATTGATATACATTGATATGCTTAAACAATTTTTCATAATTATACATTGATATATTTATACATATACACTGATACATATATATTGATATACATATACATTGATATATTTATACATATATTTATACATTGATATATTGATATACTTACTAATTGAACAAATTTTCCATAATTACAGATAGATGGCGACACCAGGGCGTGATGCTCCTAATTTCGAGATGGGAGTACAGTTTTTGCTAGACATGATCGCTGCCGGTGGATCTGGTGATGCCAACGTTGTCGACACCACAGCCGATGGATCCGGTGATGCCAACGTTGTCGACACCGCAGCCGGTGGATCCGGTGATGCTGTGGACGATGAGGAAAGCGAGGTAATGCCACGAAAATCTGGACAAACCATTTAATCGTATTTAACAATTAATATAAATGGCTCTAACATGAAAAATTCACATCTCTGTCCATTTTCAGCCCGGTACATTGAGCACCCAAACCAAGCGAGGAGCTAACAAGAAGCCTGCTATAAAGTTTGTTTTCACCAACGTCGACAATGACGGGAAGCCGATTGCCCCTCTTTCTGCAGTAGGCCCGTTTAACAACGCATGTGGTTTCCACGTTAGGGATCATGTCCCAGTTAGCATCAAGAAATGGCCTAAAGTTCCGCAAGCAACCAAGGTGCTCCTTTGGAAAGGTATCAAGGAGAACTTCAAATTTCCTGAAGGATACGAGAACAAGGTTAAGAAATACACTTTGAAGAAGATGTCAACCCAATTTCAGTCATGGAAAGTTTACCTGAACAACAAGTATGTCAAGAAGGGACAAAGGTCAGACTTCAACCAACATCCCATGCAAGCTGGCGGATCACTAGGATGCATTTGAAGAATACAATTTGTCAGAGGAAGGACAGGCCGCGAGCCTTCAGAACAAGATCAACGCTGGGAAGAAGAAATACCACCACCATCTTGGCACCGGTGCTTACGTCAAGGCTGTACCTAAATGGGAGAAGCGGGAGGAAGAACTAATGGCCAAGAATATCACGCCTGCTACTGCTAATTGGGAATTCCGCCTGCGGAATTGGTCATGGGTCACGGAGGGGCCCTTGCAGACGACGGTAGCTTGTTGATGGCACTGGGAGCGGAGGATGTTGGAAAAAGAATTGTCCAAGCTGTCGACATGTCTTGCTCCTGTTCCTTAGTAAAAGACAGGGAGAATGATTAGCTTACACATGCACTTCAAAACACTGAGCACCCAGGACAGACAAGAGGAATGGGATTGTCCGTGCCATGGAAGTACGGTTTCTCCAAAGATGCCGATACGTACAGGAGCCGGCCAAGAATCAAAAGAAGAGAGGCATACAGATACAACTTACTGGAAAGGGAGCTCAGAGCAACTCAGCAAAGCACCGGAGTGATTGTTGAGCAAAAGATACAGGCGGCACTCGGTAAACTTCAGGGAGCCGGTACAACCAATACACAGGCTGACAGCGTCGCTAGCCCGCCCACCTCCTCGCGACGGAGTAACTGCGCGTCCAACGCCGCCAACTTTCTACTCACATGGTACCGGTGCCAGACCTAGGACAGTACGCAGTGGATAGCATCAAAGTTCGCTGGGAGTGTGAGCTACACGTTCAGGCGCATAACCTCTCCATCAATGTGGCTTATGGCATGGCGTACTCGGTGGAGCCGGGCCAGCTTTTCCACTACAAAGAGATACCGCCAGGTTACTCGAAGGTCACGGTGGAGGATGTGTCGAGCGGCTATGAAGATGTTCTGCTCAAGATTGATGCAGGGGACGACATCACCAAGCTTGGACAGGCCCTCCACGAAATCATCCTCTGGTGAAAAAGGTACATCATATTTCCAAAGACCGTAGAGTTGACCTCTCCACCAATAGAAATCGAACAATTGGAGGTGACCTCTCTGCAACAACAAAACATGTCTCCTCCTACATCACCTCAACGAAATGCCTCGACTGCAATACACAGCACTCCGCCTCCACCTCCTGCCCAAGAAAGCCCGGCTCCACAATCTCCTCCAAGGAAGAAACTCCAAGTACGAAGGACCAGTACTGTGATGCTACCCCCTACCAAGAAAGCCCAGTCTAGCCGGCCAACACAGTCGTTAAATGAACCTCCGAAAAGGGCATACGACATGGCGGCTGAGGAGACACAAGAAATAGTTCAAAAGGAAATTGAGACACACTTCGCATCAAAGATGCCACCTCCCAAGGCGCAAATTGATCCGAAAGCTACAACCCACTTTGAGACATGCTGTACAGCACCTCTTCCTACGTCGACTAACTACGAACGCACAATAGCGAAGTCTGCATTGAAAGGGAAATGGGCTAAGGCGACGGCTGCAGCTAAAAAGAAAGCCCAAGATCACCAGCTAGAGGAATTATTGAGAGAGTCGGGGCTGTCTTTCGCTGCAGCTATGGGAGTATCAGATAATCTTCCAATGGCAGAGGTCAGGTGGCCATATGAGCTGGGCCGGGAGTTGGTTGCACCGGAAAAGATAAAGGATCCACCAATCAAGATGCGAAAATTTCATGAATGGTACATGGAACAGTCCGCTGAAGGAAGAACAATGTTCCCCGTCCATATAAAAGAGATAGATTTCTATCGTGGGCATCAACTCATATGGATGGAATTCGAGGACTTGTACCAATTTTACCATCGAGACGCCATCAACATGTCTCTAATGAGCTGCTGGTGTCTGTAAGTACTTCCAACTAATCATTGAGTTTACCATATATATGTGTTAATTTTGCCGTAGTTCAAGCTGCAAAATCTAATAACTCATCCCCTTTGCATGTAGAATGGAGATACAACGATGTAGAAGAGAGACTATCTTCGACATTGTAACATCCCCAATTTCGGTCTCTTGCCAAAAGCTAATTTAAATTAATTAAATTCAAAATTTAGATTTTCTTCGGTGTTCTATTTGACCTGGCATCCTTATCCTTCCGAAATTGGAGTTCAATCCTTCCTCGTTCGAAAAATAGAATTTCCGAATTCCGGTCCGTACCCGAATTTCCACTTGAGTTTCAAAATGCTCCAAAATACCAAAACCAATTGCATTAGGTTCCAAATATTCCGCGAACATTTTGGGAATTTTTCCAAGATTTTTGGGAACTCTCTGGTATTTTATCGCTCGTGGCCTTTCGTGAAAAGCCCTTTATTCGTCCCAGAATTTTCTAAATTCCAAATTTCATCCAAATTCCATGAAACCAATTTTATTGGGTTTCAAATATTCCCTAATATATTTAGGAATCTTTCCATGATTTTTATACCATTTTTGCTAATTTTTCCCTCGCGCGTAACCCTTCACTAACTCCAGCCAATCGGGAAGCGCCACGTGGCATGCACTGTAGCCCCTTCATCTTCCTCCCGATGGAAACTTACAGAGAAGCTCATTCTTAGTTCATTCATGGCTTCCTCCATTCAAATCCTCATATCATCCTTTTTATTGTCCCAAATCACGCATGGACGGGTCCGTTGGAAAGATATCGGCAAGAGGATTCAATTCCCGGTATTCATTAGTCCTTAATCACGTCGGAAACGGCTCTATTAAGCAAAAACCGAAATCCACCATTATGGTCATAAATCAGTCGTTTCTTCACGAAAATGCATGCTTCCACTTCCTAAACATTCGTCCCGGAGTCGTCTATCCCGTACTCATCTCCATTTGCAGCCACTCCATCCCATCTCACCGAAAGATCGCAAGAACCGATGATGAACACCGTTCTTCGTTCTTGCCGCAATATCTTTCGTTCCGGTGAGTCAAACTCGAATCCGCTTGTTCCATTGTGTGAGTATGGAGGTCAAGATCGTAACCCCTCAATCAATGTCAGGTTTCATCAAGATATGATTCCAAATTTTGAGTTTGAACCTCGCCGGCCGAACTGTCGTTCTTCATTGAATTCGTTGTCTCCGGTAATCTATTCCGCAATTCCTTGCCACATTAGACACCTATAGGGTCCTCTAGTTAGGGTTCCAATCAAATTGCAAATTTATCTTGTGATTTCTTGCAATTTTGGATTTTTTTCCCCGTGTTCTGTTCGGTTCCCCTGCTCGTGCCCGGCTGCTCGCCGCCGTCGCCGCCCCTCCAGCCGGCCCGCCGCCTCCCCCGCGTCCGCCGGCGCCACGCGCCGCCCGCTGGCCCGCGTCGTGCGCCACCGCTGCCTCCGTACCGCGTCGCCCGCCGCTCCGGCCACCCGCCGCCGCTCGAAGTCGCCAACCTGTTTCCCACTCGCCGCCGTCCCTTCCTGGCCGTCGCCGGCCCAGCCATGCCCTCCGGTTACTGCCGCAGCGCCAGACATGCGCCGCTCGAAGGCCACTGCCACCGCCGCAGCCCACCTCCGGCCCGCTTTGCCGCCTGGCCGACCGCCGCTACCCACCGGCCCCTACCTCGCCGACGCATGGGAGACCCATGGCTCCTCTGTTCTTGCCATTTGGGAAAGAACCCCCAAGCCAATGACAAGCCGGTCCCACCATTCATAGACACAAGCGCATCCAACAATTCAGCAAAAAGAAAAGATGCCAAAGAATATTCCCTCGTTTCTCTTTTTCCAGAATTTTCAAACTTCGAACGCTCATAACTTTTTCATCCGAACTCCAAATTGATCCGTTCAAATTCCTAAATTCGTCTAAATTCAAGATCTACCTGCCAGTATAATTTTTGTAATTTTTAGATTTTATATTATTTTTTGGTATTTATTTGTTGTACCGTTTTGTGCGTAGCCGAAGATCCCGTTGAATCCGCCGACCCCACCGCTAAACTTCAAGGTTTCGAGACTCTCACCGCGAACGAAGGCAAGTCTCCTTGATGCATTTTGATCCATGTTTGTAGATGATTTACAATGTTTTATAAACATGTATGGCTATCTTTATCATCGTATGTCAAGTATAGACTGTTAGTTATTCCGAATTGCTATCATCCCCTTGATTATTGTTATCCATGTTTATTTGTAACCCTAGGACACTTTTTTATGTCATGCCTAAATAATACTGTGAGACATGTTGACTAGTACGGTAGTTGTGCTTAGTTGCAAAATTGCTTAAAATGACCTACGGGTGGGATCATATTAAAATGTTGATTTAAAGTGAGATTTGAGAATATTAGCAATGTGTTTGCTACAGTTTTTGTAAAATAAAAATAAAATGAAAAATGTTTTGGACTTGGGCGGAATGGAATGTCGGGCATGTGCGGATAGAACACTAGTTTTATTGTGCAAGTACCGCCCCAAGTCCATTAAGGACCGACGCTTATGGCTATCCATACTAAGCATAACCGTACAACCACATGTCTATAATGGGTACGACCTGGCTGAATAATTTGTAGAAACCTAACCTAGACTCACCAGTTGGTGGAATGTGGGCGCCAGATGGAGGCGAGTCGTATTTTTCCACACGACGCAAGAGGGGGCTTCTGTACTGCGTAGAGGGAACCCTAACAGCGGTGGAACCTCTGCGGGTGGGTCAGGTTAGGCGTATACATTGTAAAGGCCTTGTCATGATCTCTCTACTGGCACACCAAAGGAAGTGTGTTAATCCGGAGGCATCAAGAGATCATGTCTTGTGGGTAAAGTTGTACACCTCTGCAGAGTTAAAACTATTTGAATAGCCATGCCTACGGTCAAGGGCAAAGTGAAGAATGCTTTCATATTGGTAGGCTTTGGTTTTGGCTTTAAAAATAACTGTTTTGTGATTCGGGAGTGGTTAGAACTCTCGGATGTTTATTGGCGGATTGAGCCAACCAGGTAGATGGAATCTGTTTTCAATTCATAACGAATGGAGTGTAACACCCCAACTTTTTGCTTTTCATGAATTTGAATGTCATTTTGCACTTTGGTGAATTTTTGGAATTTTCTGGAATTTATTTGGATTTAATTTGAATTATTCCCTTTTGAAATAATTAAAGAATTAAAAGTTTTAAATAAAATTTTGATGGAAATAATTTATTTGAGTCCAAAATGTCTCAAAGTATTTTCTAGAATTTTTCTGATTAATTTGCTATTTTTCTTGAATTATTTGAATTTCTAGAAATTATTTTTAATTATTTAATCGCTGGAAAATGCCGAGTGGGTTTTACTGTTCAAGCGACCGAGCCCAAGTCAGACTCGAGTCCGAGTCCGACTCGAGTTCGACCCGAACCCAACCAAACCCTAATCGCGTGACCGTTGGATCAAGATCCAACGGCCAGCATCAAGCCACGTCGCCCACGTGGGGATCGGGCCGAACCCGTTCGTGCCCGTGCGATCTCGGTCGTTGATCGTGCCGCGTGGATGGCTAGGATTTCGCCACGTCACCCTCTCCGTGTCGCTGCCGGACTCCGCCGCTGCCCGCGTGTGGGCCTCGGTTTCCATGATTTTCATGGACATCGAGGGCCCTATTTAATGTGCCGCCACCACCATCGTGCTCTCCTTTTCTGTGCGCACATGTAGCCCTAGGTAGCTGAGATCAAGTCACCGCCGTTCTCCCGCAAGAGCTCGCCGAATTTGGAGGAGAAGCCCGCGGCGGTTTTCCGCCGTACTCCGCCGTGATTGAGCCCAGATCCGGAATCGTCGCGACGAGCCGCACCTGGGTGTCCCACTCACCTCGCCGTAGCACGCCCCAAATGCCGTTTGGGTGGTCGTCGTCCTCAACGCTGGAAGCTGCAAGCCACCGCGTCGCCATCGCCGTCCCCGAGCTCTGTCAGCCGTCCGATCCGGATCCAGCGGCCACGATGAGTCCACGTCACCCCCGTTTGATTTCACGTTTCGGTTTTTAGATCTAATCTCAACTGTTGGATCTAGATCCAACGGCTTAGATTAAGCCACGTAGTCGTAGACTGCACCGTGCTAGATCCAATATCAGCCGTTAGATCTAAATCGTACGGTTAGGGTTAACCGCATTGTAGCGTTAGATGAAATCTCAATCGTTCGATCGAGATTGAACGGAGTAGATTGAGCCACGTGTCATCACCCGGGTCATGCCACGCCACCCCACGGTGAGGCGAAACCCGATCGGATCTGGACCGTCCGATCTAAATCGTACGGCCCAGATTAACCACGCGCGTTCGCAGCTGCACGAGATCGATTCGATCCGATCAGAGATTTTCAAATCAACAGCCCAGATCGTGCCACGTGCATAGAAGACGGACCAACGCGGTCCACACGGACGCGCCCGGTCATCGCTGACGTCAGCGAGGGGCCCGCATGTCAGCGGCTGGCCCAACGGCACCGTGACGTCAGCGTGACGTCACGGTGGGGCCCGCGTGTCAGGCGTCCTTCGGCCGAGCCGTGCTAACGTCAGCGATGACGTCAGCAGTGGGTCGCACGTGTCAGTGACACGTGAACCCGTGCACTGGGTCCACGGTGGACCGAGCCCGTGCCGTGGACCAAGTCCATGGGCCGTCTGACGCAATGATTACGTCATAATTCAATTTTTCAATAGAAAAATAATTCGGTGGAAATTCAAATACCGTGCTGACGTCAGCTGACGTCATAAATCCGGATTTTTAATAGAAAAATAGATGGGTTAATTCGGTTTATTGATTTATTTGAATTTTCAAACTTCAAACGCTTATAACTTTTGCGTTTTAACTTCGATTTGAACGATTCCAATTTGTAAATTTTTATAAAATTGAGATCTACATAAATATGAATTTTAATTAATTTTTGAATCTGAAATTTTCTCTATTTATATTTAATTAATAGATTCTTTAAACTTTAAACAATTATAACTTTTGCATTTTAACTCCAATTTGGGCGATTCAAATTTCTAAAAATTTGTAAAATTTTGCTCCTTCTGTTTATGGACTTTACTTGAATTTTTGAGCAATGTGCATGTACTGTTTTATTTATTTATTGCTATTTGCACGAGTTACGAGTAGACATTGAAGTACCCGAGGGCTTCGAAGGTGAAGTGTTGACCCAGGAGCCAGCTCAAGATCAAGAACAAGTACTTTTTGAAGGCAAGTTATGCTTTGACCATATTGATCCCATTTTTAAAATTAATTTAATTTAAATTATTGCATGCTAATTTAATTAGAAACTGTTTAAATTATTTATAGGAATTAGATAAATGCCAAATTGCAGTATGACACCTTGACTATTTAATTATGTGCCTTGAACCCTTGCCACCCTAGTTGTGGAATATATATAGTTGTGCATTAGTGAATTGCCAACATTGGGTATTTAGATCATTGTAGTATATTGCTTAGACCTGCTACGTGCACATGACATGATTTCGAACAATCAAATGTTAATCTTGACTTAATGAGATATTGAACCTGTTTTGGAGAAGTATCATGTGTTGTGATGGTGATAATGGCACGTGGTGCATGGTAATCAACTGGGTTTGATAAATAGATTTTGACCGGGGCAAGAGTCAAGAATGTTATGGTGGGCCATGAGTGGCACCGGGGATGTCGCTTTGGTTCTTCGAGTAGTCTTGCCCTGGTCATCCTAAGGACTTAACCTTGCAAGTGTTTGATCTGAATCAAACGTGCAACCACATGTCTGTAATGGGACGGACCTAGTTGAGTAAGTTACTAATAACTTGCATGTGATACCTCGGGGTGTCAACTACACCATTTGTGTAGCTTGAAAGGGGAGTGTACCAGTGCTATGGCATGGTACCCGTCCAACGGTATGTCGGTCCCATACTTCGCCTCTGTTAAGGGAAGCGATGGTGTATGACAAAAGCCAGAGAGGTTCACTTGTATAGTTTGCGGTCTCTGAAATGCTTTGTTATGATCACTCACCTTTGTGGTGTTTGACTGTATCTTATGGGTAAAGTGCATAACCTCTGCAGAGTGTAAAATCTATTCGAATAGCCATGTCCGCGACACCGGACATTGCTCGGGGATTACAGTCAAGGGTTAGACTTTCATGAAAATAACTTGGACTTGGAAAGTTTGGTTGGGTTAAATAATGACGTTGATGGAAATGTGGATTAGGAAGGAAAAGTGTTTACTTAACTCCTAGAAAAGTTATTGATGTAACCTTTACTTTTACTGCTTTCGAATCTACTTATGCTACTTGTTAAATGCTATTTTACTGCAAATGTATCCGTTAGACTATCATTTGTACTAAGCCATGCCTGTAGAATATTAGTTTGCATTCTGTGCATGACTTGCTGAGTACCAAGTACTCACCCCTTGCAACAATACAACATCAGTTGAAGGAGAAGCGACGCCAGCTTTGGAGGAAGAACTTCAGGAGGAGCCGTCTACCTAGGGAGCGAGCCCAGTCAGTTTCCTGTGGTATACTGGATGTTGCCACGTTGATGCTTTTATTCCACTGCAATTTATTTCCATAATAAGTTTTCGCCCTGTGTGGTGTACTCTTGTAACTTGACCATAAGGTCGAGCAACCAGTTTGGTTATCTTGATTAAAGTACTGTATTACTATCGATGTGTATGATTGTGATATTTACCGATGTTGAGACTGTGTGCACTAGCGTGATCCTAGACTAGTGCTGAATACACAGAGGGTCCGGATTTGTAAATTCGGGTCCCAACAGAGGTGATATCAGAGCCATACTGACTGTAGGCTCACCCATAGTTAGAATGGTCGTAGTGAGGATAAAACCTATTTTCTAAAGTTAAAATTTGACAAGACAATGAATGAAATCTCGACTTATCCACTTCTCTCCTTTCATACCCTTTGTAACATCCCAAAAATTTCTTTTAATATATTTAGTGTATTTCTAGGATGATTTGGAATTTTACGGAATTTTCTTGGAAGCTTCGCGAGTAAGTCGGATTTAAGTTTATTGGACTAATCGTATTAAATAAAGATTGTGCATTTTCGAATAAGTATAAAATCTAAAATTTTATTGATAATTAAGATAATTGGTAGACGAGAGTGTTCTCTTCAAATATTTTCGAAAAACATGTTATATAACTTAAGTCGTTGATTTTACAAAGATCGGTACAGGTGTCTGTTTCACTAAAAGAATTTTTACGAAAAATCTATACGTCGAAAAACCACGAAACCAACTTTGTTAAGTTCCAAATAGTGCCTAGCTAGTATTTTAGAGGAATTTCCCTAGATTTTTGGAACCTTTTTGCTATTTCTTCTAACCATGCTTTGTGTTTGCATATATATGTATGTACTACATGCATTCACGTTTAGTCATTCACGAAGTCTGTTTAGCATGTATAGGTGGTTATGGCGTGGTGGCATTCCAATGAAACATCGTACGTTGCTCTTGAGTATTGCCGGTTCATTTTCCTTGGATGCGCCTCCACGTGCATGCATATACTCCAACCGTTTCTACTCTAGCCGTACCACTTCCCTGCCTGTTGATTTACCACTAGCACTAAGTAACGTGACTAGCCTTCTCTAATTAACCTTGACGTGAGAACTAGTAACTGCATGCACTAACATATATGTTGGGTTAGCAACGCACGCACATGTTCCTGGCCTCTACCGATTCCCACGCACAAACGTTTTAGTCTTCCATTTCTTCCAGCCATTCCAGTCATCTTACTCATTTCCTCCAACCGGTAGTAGCATACATTCCTTTGTTCAGTTCAAGCACCTCCTCTGTTACATCCACGCCCATTTTCCCTGACTTGGTCGTCGCCGTCACCGCCGTTGCCGTTGACATCACCGCCACCACCGCCGTTGCCGTTGACGTCGCCGCCGTCGTCTACGTTGGTCGTCGTCGGCGTCACCACCGCCGCCGTCGTCTACGTTGGTTGCCGTCGCCGTCGCCTTCCCATGCATCACCGCCGTCGTTTCTACTGCCGATCGGTAGTTTTTCTTTTCCTTCGTGTGCGCTCTATCTCTACCGATCGGTTGATCTCGTTGCATGTATATGTGGTACGTACGCAGGTATGATTATTGGTACTAGGATCGTATGCATGTATACGAATATATAATAGGTTGCATGCATGTATAAATTTCTATACACGTGTATATGTATATATATATTAGTTTAGAATGAATGCTAGAATATACGTAAGCATGTTAGACACGCGTGTGTGTGTAAGTGTGTTTATATATGCTAGTGTGTATACACGTATATATTAGACAGCGGCTTGCAGGTATACGAAAATATACTCGTCTGTACACGTGAATACATGTATACGTATATATAGATATATATATATATATATTCGACCGATTCGCTAGTATAACTTTTCATGTGCTTGTTTACGATTATATTAGAACACATGCGTGGTTATATATGTTAGGCATGTGTGCGCCTACATCTGTGAAACCTGATGCTTGTCTGTGTATATAAATATTTAGCGTGAACAGTACCTTGGTTATACATACATTCGGCATGTATACATATATACATTCCTGTGTGTATATACTCACTGTTGTTTTTCATAAATCTTTCGTTCTGGAAACATGCGCGCAAGAAGTATACATGTATACATCATGAATAGTGCCATGCAAGAAAACTAGAAGTGAGTTGTACGTGTTCATTTCCAGAAATCGCGAATTTTGTCTTTTTCGCTACAAATTCGTTTTAAGTCCAAATTGAGTGCAACAAATTTTGTTAATTAGTAAAAATTAATACCTATCTATAGTAATTTTTCTGAAATTTTGTAAATAAGTTTATACTGTTAAAATATTCACGAAAAGTCCAAACTTACGAATTTTGTATCTTTTAAACTATACGTTCAAAAATTCCAAAATAAATTCTATAAATCTTCGAAAATGCTAGACTAATTATCTGGAAATTTTCATGAAAGTACGAGATAGTTTGAGTTGTAGTATTTTCCGAATGTGTGTTTAATTGGTTGTTGCTACGCGTAGACGTTGATCTGTGCAAGAGCGCGGAAGTTGAAGACCAAGCTCAAGCCCTAGATCAAGATCATCAGCTTTTTGAAGGCAAGTTATGCTTTGACCATGTTGCTCCTAATTTTTGAAATATATTTTGATTTAAACTATGCATGCTATGTTGTTTAAAATGGATTAACTTAATTTGGGTTAAGTAGATAATCAACCTAATCGTTAATTCCACCCTTGAAGATTAATATTTGTATGCCATGTATTCCATTGTCACCTTAAGTTGGTTATTTAGTTGGATGCTAGTAATATGCCAACACGGGAGGCTAGACCGTGAGTAGTTGCTTAGCTATGCTTACGTGAAATATGTTTCAAATGGCAAAATAATATTGACTAATGATATATGGAATGAATTTTGGAAATAGTGTAATCTTGCCATGTGATGATGTGAAGTGTAGGTACCTTTGTGGTTCTACATGGTAATTGATATTATTGTTGGCATGTGTTGCACAATAATCAAACTGGGGTGGGAACAGATTTAGACTGGGGCAAGTGGCAAGATGGCTTCGTGATAGGTGGGCCTTCGTGGCAATAGCCTTCATGGCAACGAGATGAGTGATGTGAGGGCTTTGTGCCAAAACTTGAGAGAAGGATGTCTTGCCCTGGACAGTTAAGGACTGTACCTTGCAACAAGCCTTTGAACTGGGCCTTACGTACAACCACATGACTGGAGTGGGACGGTCTTGGTTTAGTAAGATTCTGAAATCTTACCTTTGATACCTCAGGGTGACGGTTACATTGGGGTAACTATGTGGGGGAGCGTACCAGAGCTACGGCTTGGTGCCCATCCAACGGTGATTGTCGGTCCTACACTTCGATCCTTTGTGGGGGAAGTGGTAGTGAAGGCAATACCGGAGAGGGTCATAGGTGTAGATGAAGGTTTCTGAAAAACTTCGTTAAGGTCAATCGCCTTTGTGGTGTGCGACGGTATCATGTGGGAAAAGTGTACAACCTCTACAAAGTGTTTCAAAACTATTCGAATAGCCGAATCCACGGTACTGGACAAAGCTCAGGGATTACAGTCAAGGGGTAGATTTTCTAAAATAAAATATGGGAAGGTTGGCTGAATGCCAGAGATGATGACAAATTGACTTAGGCTTTGTGCCATGCTTATGAAATGAGATTGTGAACTTAATATAATATAATATGATTTCACTATTTTTGAATCTATTATAGTTATTCAATTAAAGCAAAATGTTTTTTAATGCAAATGAACCAATTAAGCCCTTCCTTTGGAAGAAGCCATGCATATAGTAATAGGATTGCACTTCTGTGCATAACTTGCTGAGTATGTTGTATACTCACCCTTGCCATCCACAAAACATCAGAAGAAGAGTCTACACCCGCTTAGGAGGAGTATGTTGAGGACCAAGAGAACTAGGAGGCAACCTTCGTCAGATGCCTGTGGCGTTGTGGAGCTTATCAAGACTTGTTTTCTGCCGCTTATGTTTACTTGTCTTTAATTGAGTAAGCCCTGCGTGGCTGAATATTGTAAGGCGACCTTAAGGCCTTGCAGCAGTTATCTTAATTATTGAAGTACTTATTTATATTCTGTTGTGTATGATTGTGGTACTTCATCCCTGTTATGACTGTGTGCACTAGCGAGATCCTGGACTAGTGTGGAATACACAGAGGGTCCGGATTTGCAAATTCGGGTCCCGACACCCCTTTTGCTGAATTTCTCTTGCTATCCTGGTTTCAAACTTTTGAGTTCTTACGTGAGTGTCTTTTGGCAGATGTTGATGAAGAACAGCTACGCCGAGCGTGAGGGAGGCTACGCTGCCGAGTTGTGGCGTATGCTACAGTTGCTTGGAGGTTTTGAGAGACCGCTCTACCGAGGGACCACCATCATGCAAGCAGGACTGGTCATAGGGTGGGACATTAAGATCGCGGTGTATGCTCGAGAGAAGATGAAGTTCAGTCGTCCATTTCACTTCACCGCTAGGAGGTCAACATTTGAGATGGGAATCCAGGAGGTGTCTCGTCGAGCGATGCAGCAGATTGCTCGCACTTACTCTAGGGAGCTGGAAGGCACAGTATTCTGTCACCACCCAAGACGAGACAACAGAGCTCAGCGGAAGCCGATAGAAGATGAGGATGTTACCGTCACACACTTGGCCAGATTCGTCGTCGCCCAGGAGGAGCTTATCAACGACACAGTCCAGGAGTTGATGAAGGCTTGCGAGTAGGTTGAGGAAGGGAAAAAGCACCTAGATAATGCTCGTGAATACGTCACCTATGCTGCGGAGAGGATCGCAGAGCTGGAGACCGCCTTTGTATGGGCGGGCAGGCCCGAGCTGTTGGAGTTGGACGCCCCGGACCCAGAGGAACCAGCACTTGAGCAGGAGCACCAGCCAGCACCACAGTCTGAGCCTGAGGATGATGCCGCTTCTTTGACTACTGCCGCTGTGTGGCATGGCGATCGCTTCGCACCTATGCCGCCACACCCGCCGCAAGGAGGCAGTGGAGGTTTTCTCGACAAGTGAGCATATGTTTCGCAGTTGGGACTCCTTCATCGAGTCGCATCTAAGAATAAAGAGTCACCCTTAGAGGTGTTAGACTCCAGTGTTAGTTGAGTTGGATTTTCATTGCTTGCTGAGTGTGCAGTTTGTGTTACGAGGCCCTATGGCATTGTAAGCAACCATACCAAGTTATTACTGAATAAATAATAAAGTTAGATTTTGAGTTATACCTTCCACCCTGCATAAGTTTCTCTACTACTTGTCTATTCTTGTTCCCTCTCGTCTCTAAAACTTAGAGCAATCAACAGATGGTGAACACCCGCGGAAACCTTGGAGGCAACGGAAGTGGTTCTCGCCCAGCTGGGAACCCTAATGATGGAGCACCTACACCCCAACCAGCACCGCCAGTAGACATGCAGAACTTTGGAGCTTTCCTTGCTGCACAGACCCAGCTGATGCATGTCATGATGCAACAGATGCAGCACGTCACTACTTAGGCCGCCGCTAATCAAGTCAATCAAGGACAGCGTCAGGGCTCAAGGTTGTCAGAGTTCATGAGGACTCATCCACCCACATTCTCTGGGAACGCCAATCCACTGGAGGCGGATGACTGGCTAAGGTCAATTGAGAGGAAGTTGCATATTACCCAATGTGTAGGAAATGAGAGGGTGCTCTACGCCTCTCATCAATTGGAAGGGACCGCAGCAGAGTGGTGGGAGAACTTCTGCGCCACGCGAGAGAACCCACAGGATATCACGTGGGAGGAATTTACTGTTGTATTTCGCCAGTATCACGTACCAGAAGGAATAATGGACTTAAAGAAGGAAAAATTCAGGGCGTTGAAGCAAGGTAATCAACCGGTGTCTGAGTATCTGAACAAGTTCACACAGCTTGCAAGCTACGCACCTGAAGACGTAGCGACGGACAAGGCCAGACAGTCTCGCTTCATGAAGGGACTGAACTTAGGACTGCAGGTGGGACTGGTCACCCACACCTTCCCCGACTTTCAAGAGCTAGTAAACAAAGCACTCATCCTTGAGGACAAGCGCAAGCAGCTGGATGAAAACCGGAAGCGTAGATGCAACAGCAGGGATCACGTCAGGGAGCGCAGCAACATCTGAGGGTTGCGCCGAATCAGTTTTTCAGGTTCCAGCCGCAGAATGCAGCAAGAACACCGTCGCCAGCACCGAGACCTGTCAATCAGAATTTCTAGACCCCAGCTCCATCCAGAAACACTGCTATGGGCAACCAGCAGGGTACAGTGAGGCACTGCTATATATGTAATGAGCCAGGGCACTTCTCCAATAATTGCCCCAAGAAGACAGCAGGAGTGACCCCAGTTCGCTTCAACTTGGACTCCACACCAGCTAGGACACCCGCACCAGGAGCGAACCGCGGAGCAGCACAGCCAGAAGCCGCGCCCCAGACCGTGGTGAGAGGCAAAGTCAATCACGTGACCACAGATGCACTTCAGAATGCCACGGACGTCATACTGGGTAAGATACTTGTCAACTCAGTACCTGCAACAGTTTTGTTTGACTCTGGAGCTTCTCATTCGTTTGTTTCCCGAGATTTTGTTTCTAAGAATGATTTGGAGATTGTGAATCTTAAATGTATGCTTCTAGTTCAAACCCCTAGGTTAGAACTTCGATCTCAAGTAGGATGTTCTGGGGTGAGAATACTAATAGATGGGGTAGAGTTCTTAGCGAACCTTATTATATTGGGAACCCAGACCCTATATGTTATCTTGGGGATGGACTGGTTATCCAAGCACAAGGCCGTATTGGACTGTGGACGAAGAGTCATATCAGTTGAGAGCCCATGTGGAAGGAAAATGGAATTCCAGGCGACTGCCGTTCGTGATGGACAGTTGATGGTCAACTGTGTGAAGGCAACCAGCATAGAGGATGTCTCAGCGGTGAATGAATACCTGATGTTTTTTCTGAAGATTTACCTGGTATGCCACCAGACGAGACATAAAGTTTGTAATAGAGCTAGTACCCAGAACAACACCGATAGCAAAGAGACCTTATCAGATGTCAACCGAGGAGTTAGTAGAGATGAAGAAGCAGCTTGAGGAGCTGATGGAAAAAGGATTCAACAGACCGAGTTCATCACCATGGGGAGCGCCAGTTCTGTTTGTCAAGAAGAAGGACGGGAGTTTCAGGATGTGCATTGACTACCGTGCACTCAATGAAGTCACCTTGAAGAATAAGTACCCGCTACCCAGGATCGATGATCTGTTTGACCAGTTAAGAGGAGCCGGAGTTTTCTCCAAGATTGATCTGAGATCAGGATATCACCAGTTGAAGATCCGATCAGAATATATACCGAAGACCGCATTCTCGTTAAGATACGGACATTACGAGTTTACAGTTATGTCCTTTGGTCTGACGAATGCGCCAGTTTATTTCATGAATATAATGAATAAGGTATTTATTTCATGAATATAATGAATAAGGTATTCATGGAGTATTTGGACAAGTTCGTTGTTGTGCTCATAGACGATATCTTAGTCTACTCCAAGATGAGGGATGAACATGCAGAACACTTGAGGCTAGTTTTGGAGAAGCTGAGAGAACAACAACTCTTCGCCAAATTCAGCAAGTGTAATTTTTGGAAAGACAAGGTGGAGTTTCTTGGACATGTGATGACCGCAGAAGGAGTCGCTGTTGATCCAAGCAAAGTTGAAGCTGCGTTACATTGGGAACAGCCGAAGACAGTGACCCAGATTCGAAGTTTCCTTGGGATGGTCGGTTACTACCGCCGTTTTATTGAAGTCTTTTCGACAATTGCGAGACCTCTTACGCAACTGTTGAAGAAAGAAAAGAAGTTTAACTGGACGCCGGAATGTGAGAAAGGTTTCCAGGAGCTGAAAAAGCGATTGACATTAGCACTGGTGTTAGTCCTACCAGATGTTAATCAAAGCTTTGATATATATTGTGATGCATCGCGCCAAGGACTTGGATGTGTGCTGATGCAGAACCGGAAGATCGTCGCATATGCATCAAGGCAGCTAAGGCCGCATGAGGAGAATTACCCGACGCATGACCTAGAGTTAGGAGCCGTAGTGCATGCCTTGAAGTTGTGGCGACACTACTTGATTGGGAATAGATGCGAAGTGTATACGGACCATAAGAGTCTTAAATACATCTTCACCCAATCGGATCTGAATATGAGGCAGAGGAGATGGTTAGAATTGATCAAGGATTACAATGTTGGGATCCATTACCATCCTGGGAAGGCTAACGTGGTGGCTGATGCCTTGAGTCGGAAAAGCCATACCGTGAATATGATGATAGCCACAAGTCCGGATGAGCTATGCAAGGAGTTTCAGAGGATGCAGATTGAAGTGATATCGGAAGGATTCTTGGCCGCATTGGAGGTGAAGCCTACCTTAGAAGACCAGGTCCGAGAAGGACAGAAGGACGATGATAAGGTCTAGTGAATCAAGTCATTGTTGGAGGAAGGCAAGGCAAAAGGCTTCAGATTGGATGAGCAAGGCACGTTGTGGATTAAGAATCGCATCTGTGTGCCGAATAAGAAGGAGCTGAAGCAGTTGATTCTGGGAGAAGCCCATGACTCCAAGTATTCCATTCATCCAGGGAGTGCCAAAATGTATCAAGACCTGAAGGAAAGATTTTGGTGGCCGAGTATGAAATGTGAAGTTGCCGAGCATGTTGCGTTGTGTGATGTGTGCCAAAGAGTTAAAGCAATGCATCAGAGGCCGGCAGGATTACTGCAGCCGCTAAGAATACCTGAGTGAAAGTGGGAGAAAATCGGCATGGACTTTACTACTGGATTGCCAAAGACTCAAGGAGGATATGACTCCATATGGGTTATAGTGGACCGCTTGACCAAGGTCGCCCATTTTATCCCTGTAAAGACCACTTACTCAGGAGATAAACTAGCAGAGTTGTACATGACTAGGATCGTCTGTTTGCACAGAGTGCCGAAGAAGATTGTATCAGACAGAGGTACCCAATTTACCACAAGGTTTTGGAATAAGTTGCATGAAGCCATGGGGACCCGATTAAACTTTAGTACTGCATATCACTCGCAGACGGATGGGCAAACTGAAAGAGTTAATCATATTCTGGAGGATATGCTACGAGCTTGTGCATTGGCTTATGCTACCTCTTGGGATAAAAGTCTGTCGTATGCTGAGTTTAGCTACAACAATAGTTATCAGGCCAGTCTACAGATGTCACCTTTAGAGGCACTGTATGGTCGACCTTGTCGGACGCCATTGAAGTGGAATGAGACAGGTGAACGCCGTGTCTTTCGGCCAGACATTCTTCAAGAAGCCGAAGAGCAGATTGCCATGATGCGGGAAAGACTGAAGATAGCTCAGTCAAGACAAAAAATTTACGCGGATAACCGTCGCCGAGACTTGAGCTTTGAACCGGAGGATTTCGTGTACCTTAGGGTTACACCTCTCAAGGGAGTTAAGAGATTCCACGCCAAAGGGAAACTCGCACCATGTTATGTTGGGCCATTTAAGATTTTGAGCCACAGAGGCAAAGTTGCTTACCAGTTGGAGTTACCGCAGTCGTTGGCAGGTGTGCATGATGTGTTCCATGTGTCACAACTGAAGAAGTGTCTTCGAGTACCAGATGAGCAGACACCGTTAGAGTCAATAGAGCTGCAGGAAGATCTGACATACAAGGAGCATCCTGTGAAGATTCTGGACACCATGGATCGAGAGACGAGAAATAAGTCAACCTGTTTCTGCAGAGTCCAGTAGAGAAACCATGCAGAGAGCGAAGCGACATGGGAGCGCGAGGAGGATTTGAAGAAAGAATTTCCAAACCTATTCCTTGGTTAGCCCTGAATCTCGGGGATGAGATTCTGTTAAGGGGGGAGGTTTGTAACACCCCAAATTTTTGCTTTTCATGAATTTGAATGTCATTTTGCACTTTGGTGAATTTTTGGAATTTTCAAGAATTTATTTGGATTTATTAGGATTTAATTTGAATTTATTCCCTTTTGAAATAATTAAAGAATTAAAATTTTTAAATAAAATTTTGTTGGAAATAATTTATTTGAGTCCAAAATGTCTCAAAGTATTTTCCAGAATTTTTCTGGTTAATTTGCTATTTTTCTTGAATTATTTGAATTTCTAGAAATTATTTTTAATTATTTAATCGGTGGAAAATGCTGAGTGGGTTTTACAGTTCAAGCGACCGAGCCCGAGTCAGACTCGAGTCCGACCCGAACCCAACCAAACGCTAATCGCGTGACCGTTGGATCAAGAGTGATCCAACGGCCAGCATCAAGCCACGTCACCCACGTGGGGATCGGACCGAACCCGTTCGCGCCCGTGCGATCTCGGTCGTTGATCGTGCCGTGTGGATGGCTAGGATTGCGCCACGTTACCCTCTCCGTGTCGCCGCCGGACTTCGTCGCCGCCCGCTTGTGGGCCTCGGTTTCCACCATTTTTACGGACGTCGAGGGCCCTATTTAATGCGTCGGCGCCGCCATCGTGCTCTCCTTTTCCGTGTGCACCCGTAGCCCTAGGTAGCTGAGATCAAGTCACCGCCGTTCGCCCGCACGAGCTCGCTGAAGTTGGAGGAGAAGCCCGCCGCGGTTTTCCGCCGTTTGCCGCCGTGATTGAGCCTAGATCCGGAACCGTCGCGATGAGCCGCACCTGGGAGTCCCACTCACCTCGCTGGAGCACGCCCCAAATTCCGTTCGGGTGGTCGTCGTTCTAAGCGCTGGCAGCCGCAAGCCACCGCGTCGCCATCGCCGTCCCCGAGCTCTGTCAGCCGTCCGATCCGAATCCAGCGGCCACGGTGAGTCCACGTCACCCCCGTTCGATTTCACGTTTCATTTTTTAGATCTAATCTCAATCGTTGGACTCACGGTAGACGCACCGTGCTAGGCGGCGACTAGGAGCAGCACTTAGTTTTCCTAGCGGTCTTCATTGAACTCCTCATCGTAGAACCCCACGAGTCTTCAATGGCATCTGATAGTTTTACGATGACAAAGTTTGTGTAACACGTGAGTACAAAAGTACTTTCGGCAAAGTCGAGAATTATGCAACATGTATGGCTTTCCAAGGAAGGCTTATTATGGTTCTTTTGCCCAAAGCTAAGTTTCATCAAACCATACTTAATAATAATTTTTACAAAGCACATTTTAACAATTATTTTAACAATTGAATTATTTATTAGTCTAGTGAAGGTTCTTTCCACCAACACAAGTATGAAGGCTCTATTCGCCACATTTTAAAAGATCAAGGTAATCCACACATGACTCCATGTCGGGACTCGAATTTGCAAATCCGGACCCTCTGTGTATTCAGCACTAGTCCAGGATCACGCTAGTGCACACAGTCTCAACATAGCCGTAGACTGCACCGTGCTAGATCCAATATCAGCCGTTAGATCTAAATCGTACGGTTAGGGTTAACCGCGCTGTAGCGTTAGATGCAATCTCAGTCGTTCGATGGAGATCGAACGGAGTAGATTGAGCCACGTGTCGTCACCCGGGTCATGGCACGCCACCCCACGGTGAGGCAAAAGCCGATCGGATCTGGACCGCCCGATCTAAATCGAACGGCCAAGATTAACCACATTGCCCGCAACGTACGAGATCCAGATCTGATCTGGACCATTTATTTTCAAATCAACAGCCCAGATCGTGCCACGTGCACAGAAGCTGGACCGGCGCGGTCCACGCGGACACGCCCGGTCGTCGCTGACGTCAGCAAGGGGCCCGCGTGTCAGCGGCTGGCCTAACGGTACCGTGACGTCATCCGTGATTTAGATTGTTGTAGTATATTGCTTAGACCTGCTACGTGCACATGACATGATTTCGGACAATCAAATGTTAATCTTGACTTAATGAGATATTGAACCTATTTTGGAGAAGTATCATGTGTTGTGATGGTGATAATGGCACGTGGTGCATGGTAATCAACTGGGTTTGATAAATAGATTTGGACCGGGGCAAGTGGCAAGAATGTTATGGTGGACCATGAGTGGCACCGGGGATGTCGCTTTGGTTCTTCAGGTAGTCTTGCCCTGGTCATCCTAAGGACTTAACCTTGCAAGCCTTTGATCTGAGTCAAACGTGCAACCACATGTCTGTAATGGGACGGACCTAGTTGAGTAAGTTACTAATAACTTGCATGTGATACCTCGGGGTGTCAACTACACCATTTGTGTAGCTTGAAAGGGGAGCGTACCAGTGCTATGGCATGGTACCCGTCCAATGGTATGTCGGTCACATACTTCGCCTCTGTTAAGGGAAGCGATGGTGTATGACAAAAGCCAGAGAGGTTCACTTGTATAGTTTGCGGTCTCTGAAATGCTTTGTTAGGATCACTCACCTTTGTGGTGTTTGACTGTATCTTATGGGTAAAGTGCATAACCTCTGCAGAGTGTAAAATCTATTCGAATAGCCATGTCCGCGACACCGGACATTGCTCGGGGATTACAGTCAAGGGTTAGACTTTCATGAAAATAACTTGGACTTGGAAAGTTTGGTTGGGTTAAATAATGACGTTGATGGAAATGTGGATTAGGAAGGAAAAGTGTTTACTTAACTCCTAGAAAAGTTATTGATGTAACCTTTACTTTTATTGCTTTCGAATCTACTTATGCTACTTGTTAAATGCTATTTTGCTGCAAATGTATCCATTAGCCTATCCTTTGTACTAAGCCATGCATGTAGAATATTAGTTTGCATTCAGTGCATGACTTGCTGAGTACCAAATACTCACCCCTTGCAACAATACAACATCAGTTGAAGGAGAAGCGACGCCAGCTTTGGAGGAAGAACTTCAGGAGGAGCCGTCTACCTAGGGAGCGAGCCCAATCAGTTGCCTGTGGTATACTGGATGGCTCCACGTTGATGCTTTTATTCCGCTGCAATTTATTTCCTTAATAAATTTTCGCCCTGTGTGGCGTACTCTTGTTACTTGACCATAAGGTCGAGCAACCGGTTTGGTTATCTTAATTAAAGTACTCTATTACTATTGATGTGTATGATTGTGATATTTACTGATGTTGAGACTGTGTGCACTAGCATGATCCTGGACTAGTGCTGAATACACAGAGGGTCCGGATTTGCAAATTCGAGTCCCGACATGGAGTCATGTGTGGATTACCTTGATCTTTTAAAATGTGGCGAATAGAGCCTTCATACTTGTGTTGGTGGAAAGAACCTTCACTAGACTAATAAATAATTCAATTGTTAAAATAATTGTTAAAATGTGCTTTGTAAAAATTATTATTAAGTATGGTTTGATGAAACTTAGCTTTGGGCAAAAGAACCATAATAAGCCTTCCTTGGAAAGCCATACATGTTGCATAATTCTCAGACTTGCTGAGTACTTTTGTACTCACGTGTTACACAAACTTTGTCATCAGAAAACTATCAGGATGCCGTTGAAGACTGTGGGTTCTACGATGAGGAGTTCAATGAAGACCGCCAGGAAAACTAAGTGTGCGTTCCTAGTCGTCGCCTGTGGAATTATTTGGGTTTCATTATTTGTTATTTTTATTCCGCTGCTGTGAACTCTGGTCATGTGGCCGAGAGTTGTAATAAATAGCCATGTGGCTAGTACTTTATATTTAAGCTACTATTTGGTTCTGTTCGGCAATGATTCATCACTGGTTGATTGTGTGTACTAGCTACTGATCTGGGAATAGTACAGAAATACACAGGAGATTCCGGGTAGCTGATCTGGAGTCTCACAGACATCGGCTTCATCGATCCATTAATTGTCAACGAGGCTACATGTAAAGGCTGCCCAATAGAAATTGAAGAATACATTCTGAAAGCTCTTTCAGAACAGTACTACAAACTGCACATACTTCTGCTCTTCAACTTCATGTACGTATATATACATGTCATCACACAACCTCTCATTTATCCTTTTTCAAGACATTCATAATATGACTAATTACATATATGTTGCAATACATATATATGAATAGGTTTCACTGGATCCTACTTATTATCAATGTCGATAGTGCGAAGATCATTGTGCAAGACTCAAAAAGAAAACCACAGCAAGATTTTCAGTTTGTCAGTGATATTCTAAACAGGTAATATTGAGAAGCCAACCTACATATATTTAAGTACTTCGAATACTCATAATTACTATTCATATAATAACGCATGATAGGGCATTCGCCACGTTCTGAACGAAGCATAGAGGAAAAAGTTCTAGCAATGAATTCACAGTGCAATTGAGCACTCGAGTACGTACTACAAAATATCAATTAAAGAATATATATGTCGTAAAAAATTATCTTCTCAATAATTAATTGCATTCTTTTCAAATATATCACTCCAGGTTCTACAGCAATCGGCCGGAAACAACTTATGTGGCTATTATGTGTGCCTCTACATGCAAAATCTTACCCACGGCGATATGCAACGACTAGACAACGAGGTGCGTGTGTGTTCAAAACAAAATTTTTAACACACTTATACTTCACGTATTCAAAGATTCATTTAGTTCTTTCTTTTCATAGCCCGGCATCGATGAGATAGGCGTGATCCCTTCGCATCGGGTTGAAGCAGTCCAAGAACAACTTATTGGCTTCATTGTCGATGAGATTATAACCCACAGAGGCGAGTTCTACGCAAAGGGATGGAGAAATTGTCCTTCAATAAGGACAGGTGAACTTACGCAATCTTCGTCTATGGACGCAAAGAGTGATGCACGCAAGAAATGATCTCAAGATCATGACCTTTTTATTCTTCAAAAGTTGTAAAACGTTTGCTTGTGCTCATCATTTCATGTATTGTAAAACTTGTGTGTGTGTATATGCATTTAATTTGTAATTAAATTATAAGTTCATACTATTTGTGCAAACAAACTAATGGTTTTCTCAATTATAATATATATATATTTAATTATGCAGAAATAAACTTGTAGTTGTATTTAATTTTATTGTCAAAATTCATATTGGAAAGCCTAGCTCAAAAGGTGACAGCCTCTCCACAAGCGGTTTGTAACAACAACCGCTTGTGGAGAGAGCACACGTGGCGTATCTCGCTCCCAACGATGGAATATAGTTCAGGGGCTCTACAAGCGGTTGGTAACACCAACCGTTTGTGATTTACCCCCACGTGGCTGCACCACTGCGCTTCCTGGACGTCTTCCGAACCGCTTGTGGTGCCGCACCACAAGCAGTTTGTGGAACCGCGAGTGATACCCTCTGGGTATCACTCTCGGTTGTGTACAAGCAGTTCGATAACCGCTTGTGAAAGCAGTTACGAACCGCTTTTGTTGCACTGTTCCCTGTTAGTGAGAAATCCGTACATCTTGGACACGAGGATTTTGTCGATTCAATCCAAAATTTCCAAATTGAACCTAATGAAATAGACCAAGGCTTAGTACATGTATCATGTGGTAACATTAGTTATCTATAACTCTTGTCATGTAGGAACTGTAATGATGTGGATAGACAAAATGAGGACAGAGAAATATGTCGTTTAGCACGCAATTAACAAAAATCGGTTTTTTTGCTGTTGTATGGATGTGGTCTATACTCCGTGTATTTTCTTGTTGTTGTATGGATGCCCTTAACCCACGGATTTGTAGATAACCTAGAAACAAAGTATTGTAGGGGTTATTTTTAGTGTCATATGTGGATAATATGGAATGGATTTATAAACAGCTAGCTATTGTGTATATACTATTGTGCATGCCTTATGTTGGAAATATGCGTAATATTTTAATTCCAGATTTTACCAGGAGACAAATATCACAGATAAATAGTGATGCACACATTAAATCTAACAGCAGGCTACACATTGTACTTCCAAACATATATATACTCATGAAATGTAATATGATCAAGTTGAATGAACGCTAACGACTTACAATGAGCTTGATGAAGAAACCGAACGACGCCAGAAGATGTCGTTGAGGAAGCAAATACAGAGCGGTCAGCAGATGTGCTGCTTAGAAACCTTATTGCCGCCACGCGCAGTGAACTCTGCGGCAATGGCTCGAGATACCGCCACCCTCCTTCACGGTGCACGCCGAGTAGGAAGGCCGGGCGTGGTCCAACTCGCCAACACCTCAAGACAACTCTCGCAGGATGAAGAAGAAAGTGTGGAATTGGAAAACGCAGCGCCTTAGCCTGGACGCTCTGTGTCTTATATAGCCTCTCACCAAGAATCGCCTCCATTACTCATCGTAATCGACAGCGTTAAGCATCGTAATCGATCAATTAAACAGACTTAATGCACTGGTAACTGCCAATCCAAACACAAATAATGGTCATTATGCAGTTTCCTGACTAGTACAGAAAGTTAAGCAATTACATGATTAAGCAAAATAAAAGGTGAATTCGTAGTGCCAGGAGACACACTACGACGCCACGCGTCGCCGTCGCATAAGTCACAAGTCACGTGGATTTTCATGCTAAAATACGCTGAATACGCCGCAAGGCAGCGCGTAAGCGCATGTGTTTCTCCAAAGTCTTTCTCATACCATCCCTATGTCATGCTCCTCATAACTCAAGGAGTGGCAAGGACTCCACCTTATAAATTGCCTTCCTTCCACTTGCCTAAGCAATACGGTATTAACCATGCAATCTTTGGAATTAAAGGAAGTGGGCCATACTCATGGGCCAATTCCAACAATCCCCCACCAATTCCAAAGCAAACACTAAAACAATATCAAACATTGTTGTACTGAAATGTTGTTTATATACCAGTCATTTAGTATAAGCCCCGTACGGGTTGAACTTACACCTAGATTAGCAAGATTCATCTTCTCACAGCTGCTGAATGGACTATGCCTTGAATTCATAGCTTTTTGTGATCAGATTTCACTTTCAATCACAACTGATACAAGGTCATCAATGAACCACGCCTATACGGAGCGTTATATGGTCATGCTCCCTTATCTGCTCATGAGCTTTCTAGAGAATGCCCCATCCTCGTGAACTGCGACCACACAGTTATGCTCAAGTAGGTGTATTCATTATAGGTATCCTGTAGGCCAATACCTTTTTCTCTCATTTTTGACACTAGAATACATTAAGGCTTTAAGCTAACCTTCCATACAGTCGAGAGTACTTTGTCTATTAGGACACAGGTACAATTTAATAATATGTACTCTCTTGTTACAACATCAACTTGTTTTTCCCATTACCTAATTCACGGGATCTCCGATCAGGAAGGAATGGGTTACCATTGTGTTGTAACTCAAATGGGCCTCATACCCATGTCCATAGACGCAACGGAAATTGTTTTCCTTGCAAGTCCTTTTGTAAAAAGATCTGCCAGATTTTTCTCAGTGCAAATATAATTCACAGCAATTACTCCGGAGTTTCTCAATTTTCTGACAGATTTAAGCATGCGCTTCACATGTCTGGAGGACTTCATGTTATCCTTAGTACTCATAACCTTAATCAACACTGTTTGGTTATCGCAGTACATTAGGATCGACTGCATCGTTTCTCAACCAATGGCAAGTCCAACAAAAGCTCTCTAAGCCATTCAGCCTCAACAAAGGGCTGTATCAAGTGCTACAAGTTCAGCTTCCATGGTTGACCTTATTAATATGGTCTGTTTGCAAGACCTTCCATGAAACCGCAAAGCGACCAAATTTAAGGTAAAAACATAACCACTTGTAGCTTTGATCTCATCCGCATCGTAGATCCAATTGGAATCACTATATCCTTCTAATACGTATGGATATCCAAGATAGTGAATTCGTAAGATGTTGTGCCTCTCAAGTAGCGCAACACTCTTTCAAGTGCCTCCCAATGATCATCTCCTGTTAGATGTAAACCGGCTTAATTTGCTCACAAGAAATGAGATATCAGGTCTTGTGGCACCGTAAAGATACATAAGCGACCCAATAATTTGTGAATATCTCAATTGATCTTTCCCTAACCCTTGATTTTTCCGAAGTTTAACACTGATCATATGGTGTTGGGGAAATTTTGTAATTCTCAAAGCCGTGACAGCTCAAAATTTTCTCAAAGATAATGGGATTGATGCAAAATGATTCCATCCTCATTCTTGATCAATTTAATATTCGTAATAACATCCGCTTCACCCAAGTCTTTCATATCAAAGCATCGAGACAAGAAAGTTTTGACCTCGCCAATTACAAAGCAGTTGTTAGTCCCAAATATAAGTATGTCATCAACATACAAACACAAAATCACACCTTGACCCCCACCATAACGATAATATACACACTTATCTCGCTTCATTAACAGCAAAACTAAAGAGATGTTAAAGTTTTATAAAACTTTTCGTGCCATTGCTTAGGTGCTTGCTTTAGTCCATATAAGGATTTTAATAATTTTCACACTTTATTTTCCTCGCCCAAGAATCACGTAACCATCTCGTTGCTCCATATAGATTTCTTCCTCCAACTCTCCATTAAGGAAAGCTGTCTTTACATCCATTTGATAGACGGTAGACCATGGGAAGCAGCTAAAGCAATGAGCACTCTAATGGTGGTTAATCCGGCAACAGGAGAATAAGTATCAAAATAATCCTCTCCTTCTTTCTCGGGTATAACCCTTGGCTACAAGTCTTGCCTTGTACTTATCAACAAAGCACTCATCAGGCCTCATTTTCTTTTGAAAACTCCACTTGCATCCAACAGGTTTGCACCCAGTGAGGACGATCAGTGATCTCCCAAGTCCCATTAGCCATGATGGAATCCATCTCGCTATTTGATCGCTTCTTTCTAATACTCAAGATCGTAATGCATAAGCCTCTCAAAGAGTTTTTGGCACATCATCTATGAGGTATACAATGAAGTCATCGCCAAAGGTTTTCTCAACCCTTTGTCTCTTGCTCCTACGAGGAGCCTTCGCGACTCAAATTGTTATCCTCCTCAAGAATATCTTCTACCGTAGTGTATCACTCATTGGTTAAAAATAGTGGTAGGTTCAACATTAATATTTTCGCTTGTGAGGTACTACCATCGGTCTCATAGGATAAACATCCTCAAAGAATGAAGCATCTCTCGACTCCATTATTGTGTTAGCAACAATCTCTGAGTTTCGATTTTACTACTAAAAATCTATAGGTCGTGATCAGTTATGTGCATATCCTTAAAAATGCAATCGATCGCTTTAGGTCCAAACTTTCTCTTTCTCGCAATGGTATATTGACTTTTGCCAAACACCCCCATGTTCGCAGAAAATTGACATTAGGCTTTCTCCCCTTCCATCCCTCATATGGAGTAATCTCACGCTTTTTAGTGATTACTCTATTTAAGACAAAAGTTGCTGTCAATATAGCTTCCCCCCACCACATCTTAGGCATACCGGCACTCTCTAACATGGCATTTACCAAGTCTATGAGTGTTCGGTTTTTCCTCTCAGCTACCCCATTTGATTGGGGAGAATATGGTGGTGTAACTTCATGGATAATACCATGCTCAGAACAAAACTGGGAGAATTCATGAGAGATATACTCTCCTCCACGATCAGACCTTAGTTTTTTAATTTTCTTTTCTAGTTGGTTCTCAACCTCTACTTTATAGATTTTGAAGTAGTTTAAAACTTCATCCTTTGTTTTCAGCAAATACACATAACAATAACATGTTGCATCATCTATAAGAGTTAGAAAGTATCTTTTGCCTCCTTTTATCAACAATCCATTCATTTCACATAGGTCAGAATGGACAAGATCTAATGGTGCCAAGTTCTTTTCTTCCTCTAATCCTTTAAAGGGTTTTCTAGGTTGTTTTGCTTGCACACAAGATTGACACTTTGATCTTTTGACAATATCACATTTTGGAATTAACTCTAATCTGGACATTCGAGCAATGCTATCAAAACCAATATGACAGAATCGAGAATGCCAAATATCGGCATCACATTTATTCAAACCAGTTGCAATATTCATATTATAGCAAGACTCTAGAGTACTTAAGCTTTAACAAGCCTCCGCTCTCATAGCCTTTACCAACAAAGTTCCCAAACTTAGATAATACAACTTTATTTGACTCAAATACTAGCTTATAACCATCCTCGCATAAAAGAGAACCACCGACAAGGTTCTTTATTGTTGGCGCATGCCGCACGCTCTTCAAGTGGACAATCTTTCCTCAAGTAAGCTTCAGATCTACCGTGCCACACCAAGAATGTAAGCATGCGACCCATTCCCCATTAGGACGGAGGAAGCCCCGATCGCCTCGTAAGAAGAAAACAAGGAAACATCGTAACACACGTGAACATTAGCTCCCAGATCAACCCACCAATCTGGTTTGACATGTCGAAAAACAACAGAGAATTACCATACCCTCCTGGTTGAGGCCTCGCCATGGTCACGCTGGCATTTTTCTTGCCTTGTTCATTTGTCCTGCTTTTTTGCGATAGCGGCGCCTTTTGCCATATGACTGCCCTTTCCGCATTACCTAAACAGTGATGTTCTTCATGTCCTTTTTCTCAATTTTCTTCTTTTAAAGCTAGTTGTCTTGTTTGGTTTAGGAACTTTGAAGTTCTTGCCATATGATTTCTTCTCGATTTATATTGGCATTATTCTGATTTGATATGCTTGGTGCATCTTTTGCTCTTGCCTTTTCTTCCACATCAAGGGCTGCAATGAAATCTTCAACAGAAATCTCTTCCCTCTTATGCTTTAAGCTAGTGGCAAAATCCCGCCAAGATGGAGGAAGTTTGGCAACAATGCCCGCTGCCACAAACTTAGGAGGCAATGCACAACCAAGTGCGCAATCTCGCCAACCAGTAGCTGGAGGTCGTGTGCTTGTGCAACAATCAATTTAGCGCCATCCATGCTAAAATCGAAGAATTGCTGGCACACGTACACCAATGACCAGCCTTCACCTCTCGCATTTTTGGTCAAGTGCATCCCACAACTCAAGTGTATGTGTAGTTCATATACACATCATAGAGCCGATCTGCCAAAATGGTCGTAAGGCAGCCTAGTGCAAAGCGGTTGTTCGTGACTATCAAATTGCATGTACCGCCAACCGTAAATGGATACCGCGGTGGATCACCCACCACAACCCCAATGACATGAGCCAAAACTTAGCTCTTGTCCGCCATCTACGGAAATTTGCACCGTAAAACCTCTCCTGCTTCATAGCATCCGAAGGATTAGCCATTGTCGAATCACAAAAATATCGCAAATAAGGTTTCTAGATTGTTGGAAATATGCGCAATATTTTAATTCCAGATTTTACCAGAGACAAATATCACGTATAAATAGTGATGCACACAAGAAATCTAACAAAGAAAGTTACACATTGTACTTCCAAACATATATATACTCATGAAACAGAATATGATCAAGTTGAATGAATACTAACGACTTACAAATGAGCTTGATGAAGAACCGAACGACGCGCTAAGATGTCGTTGAGGAAGCAAATAAGAGAGTGGTCGCGCAGATGCGCTGCCCGAGAACCTTATTACCGCCCCGCAGTGAACTCTCAAGGGCAACGGCTCGAAGATACCGCCAGCTCTCCTTCACGGTGCACGCCGTAGGAAGGTCGGGCGTGGTCCAATCGCCAACACCTCAAGATGTGCCTCTCGCAGGATGAAGAAGAAAGTGTGGAATTGGAAAACTCGCGGCCTTAGCTTGACATCTCTGTGTCTTATATAGCCTCTCACCAAGAATCGCCCCATTACTCATCGTAATCGATAAATAAGTAAGCATCGTAATCGATCGAATTAAACAGACTTAATGCACTAGTAATCGCCAATTCAAACACAAATAATGGTCATTATGCAGCTTCGACCAAGATGCAAAGTTAAGCAATTACATGATTAAGCAAAATAAAAGGTGAATTCGTAGTGCCAGGAGACACACTACGACGCGGCGTGGTCGCTCGTCGCAAGTCACAAGTCACGCGGATTCTCATGCGAAAATACGCGAATACGCCACAAGGCGGCGCGCAAGGTGACGCGTATGCAAGCGCGGCGCACGCGCGCGCGCAGGTGTTTCTCCAAAGTCCTTCTCATACCATCCCTATGTCATGCTCCTCATAACTCAAGGAGTGGCAAGGACTCCACCTTATAAATTGCCTTCCTTCCACTTGCCTAAGCAATATGGTATTAACCATGCAATCTTTGGAATTAAAGGAAGTGGGCCATACTCATGGGCCAATTCCAACACCTTATTCCATATTGGCTTAGTAGATGGAAAATACTATCTGATCATGCTTAGTTTAACTCTATGAGCTATGCATTTTTCTGTTTTATTATGGAACAAGGTGTAGGGTCACTTAACTCAACTTTAGGACCTAGATAAGTGTCGGCTTCACTAAACAAACACACTGTGGTTTAATGTGAGATAGAGCATAGCATGTCTCATATCATATGACCTTGGAGAAAAAAAATGCGACAAGTGGTAGTGGTGCTAAGTGAAGCAACAACCCTCTTTTGTTTCACCCCTCCTCTCTTCTATCTAAGAATATATCTCTTCTATCAAGATCCTGGAGTTGGACATGTTGTAAAACGAATCGCTCACTCATGATCAATCAACAACATACCAACGAAATCACAAGATCAAGAACAAGGAACACACATAAGTATGGGGGAAGTTCTCTTTATTAGATTTATTCTCTCTCAGACATGCAATGGGTGCCTAATATATAGCAAAACCAACAGAGATAGGCTTGGATTCTCCCACCAATAGATAGAGTCCTTCCGAGATAGGTTCGAAGATAGAGTCCTTCCAAACATGGATTGGGATTCTATCTATATTATAACACCCTCCCTTAGGCGAATACCACATAATGCACATGTCTCATTAAAAACTTCGCCAAAAACCCAAATGGGAAAATGGATGGAGAAGAAGAGTACATTGCACTTGCATTCTGTGTTACACTAATTGCCTCATTAAAAACCTTTATGTGAGAAAACTTCAGGAAAACTCACTAAGGGAAAAAAGCACAACTTATAATCTTCAAGATTTAAAATTTGATCTTTAGGATCATGCAAAGGGGCCATGGTTCAGGGATTTATTCCCCCAAATTCTGAAAATCTCTAAGTCACTTCATTCCAATGCCATTAACACAGTTTTGAAAAATAGATTTTGGCAAGGACTTAGTGAACAAATCTGCTATATTTTCACACGACTTAGTTTATAATATCTTTACCTCATCATTCTTCTAGAGTTCGTGAGGATAGAAAATTTAGAGGCAATATGCTTCGTGATATTACTCTTTACATAACTCATTTGCATTTGTGTAACACAAGTAATATTATCTTCATAGATAATTATGGGGGTATTGACGGTATTAAGATCATATGACTTCTAGATATGGTTAATCACATATCTCAGCCAAACACACTGACGTGAGGCTTCATATAAAATTGTAATATCTGAGTGGTTGGTAGAAGTAGCTACTAAGGTCCGCCTAAAAGACCGCCAAGAAATGGTTGAACCACCTCAGAAAAATACAAAATCAATCTTAGATTTGGCACTGTAGGGATCAGACAGATAACCAGCATCCATATATTCCACCATGGTTAAGTTTTGGTTCTTATGGAAAAATAATCCAAGATCTTGAGTACATTGAAGGTATATGAGTAAAGTCTTACACTAGCCCAATGTATTTTGGTTGAGACTACACTAACTTGCTAGCAAATTTACTGCGAATGCAATAGCAGGCCTTGTGCAATTCATAAGATACATAAGTACGGGACTTCAGGTCCTAAGACTTTCTCATTTTTCATCTTTAATCTGAAAGGGTCTTTATCCGCTTCAAGGGATTGCACAACCATAGGGTCTTTAAAAAGATGAGATTTATCCATATTAAATCTTTTTAATACCTTCTTGGTAAAGATAGACTGGTGTACAAAAATTCCTTCTGAAAAATGCTTTAGCTGCAGGCTTAAGCAATATTTGGTTTTACCCAAATCTTTCATCTCAAAAATCCGTCGTAAGGTAAGCACTTACTTTCTTTATTTCCTCAATGGTTCCGATGATATTCAGTTCATCGATATATACTAAGATGATACAAAATCTATTTTGGAATTTCTTTATGAACACATAGGGACAATATTCCTATATGGATAATATTCCTTCTTCAGGAGGAACTCATTAAGTCGGTTGTACCACATTCTCCCCGATTGTTTTAATCCTTATAGCGATCTCTTTAGTTTGACGCTATACATGTTGCAATTATTAGGATTCGGAATTGTAACTCCTTCGGGGATTCTCATATAAATATTCGTGATGCAAAGGACTCATATAAATATGCAATACTACATCCATCAAATGCATTGATAAGTTTAAGCTTGCCGCCTTTAATATTAAATTTTAACATTATTCCACTCATTATAGGAGAATATGTTTCATCGTAGTCGATGCCAAGTCTCTACACTAACCATTGTGCTACAAGTCTCAATTTATATCTCACCTCTTGATATTTTCATTTTTTTCTAGTTGAAAATCTATTTGATCCTACAGTGGAACACTTTAGGAGGTGTTGGGTCAATCTGACCAAGAATTTTACTCTTATTAAGCAAGCGCTTCCTCAATTGCTTCTTTTCATTTGACTCCTACCTCGAGCAAATCTGCACTCTACCATGGACTTTGGTTATAGATCCAACTTTAGCAATTTTAGAGGAGAAAAATATATGTCGACAATTGTAGCCTTTCTTTTATACAATTCTCTTGCATCACTTCAGGATATCACTTCATTAATTCTTCTAGCTCCTCGTGATTTCCTAACAACAATGGAGTCTAGGTGTTACGACTTCCCAATGCTAGATTGTGCATGCAAATACACATTAGGTTATCATCTTCAGATGGATCACTTCGATGTTACCATCTCCGTGATAGCTCACTTCAGGATTTTCTCAACATCAGTTGATCTTCTTCCACCGCTACTGTAGTGTTCTCATTTGTTCGATTCTGTACTTCTGCGGACTTCTCTGCGAAATTGAGTCCCATGCACCTGGAGGCCCCCCTCTTTTTATCATGAGGGTCAAGAGTGGTTTCAATATCCTTCTAGGGTATTTCCACTCTTTCCGATGCATATACTACTGGTATATAAGATCTTCTCACTCCCTTATTATCAGTGAAGGTATCTGGCAGATTATCAGCTTATTGTTGCAAATTTATTATTCTTCGAACTTCAAGTTCAGTCTCTTTATTGTGTGAATCTAAGGACTCCACATTCTTTGATTTGGTACTTATCTCCCCCTAATGCCAAAAAATGTTCTTAGTACAATCAGCTTACAGATCCCCTATCATAGGCTCTAGGTATTTTAATACTTGACGGAGATTTATAACTCACATAGATCCCCAACTTCCAAAGGAGGTTCCATGGTGGTATGCTGTGGTGGAGAGATTGGCACGCATACAACACAACCAAATTTTCACAGATGGAAAATACTTAGTTCTTTCCCACGCACTATCTGCAACAGGGAAATTTCATGATGCACAATTAGCCTGAGTTGAATTAAAACCGCACCATTCAAGATTATGTGAGCCTCAACAGTGGTGGGTAGCCTAGTATTATGCAAGATTGGCCAAGAAATAAATTTTTATTCATTTAATTTAATTACTTTGCAAGGCCATTTTGAGTGTGGACATGAGGTACGAGATGCTCCACATTAATTCCTAGAGCCATACAATAATCATTAAATGCTTTTTGAGGTCAACTCGTTAGCATTGCCCATTCGAATAGACTTGATCCTTTCTTTTGGGAAAGAGGCTCTTAATAATTTGGGTAATTAATTTAGCAAAAACATGGATCCTAGTAAATAAGGACATATATAGGACCATCTAGTTAAAACATGTATCAGTACCATAAAATATCTGAAAAGGACGTAGCAAGGGCTAAAAATATTAATTTAGGGGGTGTTTGGCAGAGCTCCAGCTCCACCAAATTCTTGGAGTTGGTGGAGCTAGGTGTTGCTAGCTCTACCAAATTCGTGAGCCGAGCCGTGGGTATATTAAGAATGTTTAGGTGAGTCATCTTGTTTATATTTTAGAATAAAATTATAAACTTAAGTCACTTTATTTCACCACAAGTTTCACTTTGAGGTGAAGTTAGATCTGAGCTCACAAACAGGCCTTAGATAAGAAGATCGAACTATGAGCTTTCCTATAGCATAAATAGGGAAAAATAAATTTTCAGGTCTAGAAAAGTCTTTATGCTATGGCCAGCAGATTAATTACTCTTCTTATAATATTCAACTCAGGATAACCTAGTCGATCTTCCAGATTTTAAATATTTACGGGTTTTCATTGCAACATAAACTTCAGGTTTTATATGTGCATAGTATAACCCCGAGGAGTTTTTCAACCACACGCTTATTGCACTCATTAAACTTAGTCATGAGTAGGTATTCAGACTATCCTCTTTCTATCTCAGATATGGAAAACCATTCAGATCAATGTCTTTAAAACTTAAGAGAGTACGCATGGACTCAAGGTATACTATGGCATTCTTTCAGTGCCAATAATGAGAGCGTCACTTCTGACGATAGTCATAATATTTTTAATTCACTTAATGTGGTACAACTATCTTCTAAATAGATTTCCTCTTCCATCATTGGATTATACTTTGTTCTATATTAAAATGTATGATTTAACAATCAAAATTGTTGCATTAGGAACAAATTATAGAATAAACATAGCACAATTAATCAAATATCTAGGAAATAAGCATTTATTCAAAGATAATCGCTCAACAAGAGTGTAGAACAAATGTTCATTTAGTAACTAGGGCCAAACTGATGAGGAGACTTATAAGGAATATGTGACATCGACTATCAATGTGAAGGAATACTTAGGAGACTAATCCAGGTCTCCATATAAGTCACATGAGTCCTCCTGGAACTCCTCAAACTTTAATAATTTCATGAACCATATCATCACACTTTTCAAAGGCATGTGTCAACAATTGGTTGAATGGTGAGGTATGGATCGATCAACATTGTTTTTCCAGTCTTATTAATTTTTCAGTTAATTTCATGTAAAGGTCTACCATATACTTCGATATTTATAGTTGCACGACCAATGGTCAAGTGCATTCTTACCTAAAATATGGTTATTCACGCTTTGGATTCGTATTAGCTTCAGTCTTGCTTTTGGAAGCCCCTAGCCCTTTACCATTCCTTATCCACTATGGATTGCCTCTTTCCCTATCTGATATGCCATTCTTCCAACTATTCCCTTTATTCTTTTGGCCCTTTCTGTGACCATGGCTATTGCTAACCTGCTGAGCATTTGCATGTGCTTCGGGTATTGCGATACTCCCATTGGGAAGTACATGATGATTCTTCACCAGGAGTTCATCAAGTTTTTTTATTCTTCTTCTAGAAAAATACATATAAGCTCGGAGTACTTTTGGTACTTGGCATGATGATACTATTACAGCTATATCCTCATATTGAGGTGGAAGATGCATAATGTCTTATCAATTATTTTAACATTAGTAACTTTCTAATTACAAAATATTAGTTTGTGATGACAAGTTTGTGCATGGCAAAGCTATATGCCACCACAACCTTTAAAATCTTGAAAACGTGGGAGGATTCATTTGCGTTGTGCTTCTGGCAACAAGATGGATCTTTGCTGGTGATATATTTTTCCTTCAGGGATTTCAAGAGTATCAGCTTGTCCTTTCCATCAAATATTCGGCCTTCAGGTCCGTATGAAGATGGTACCTCAGGAAGTGCAGCACATGTGGTTGTTTCTGAAGAGTAGGTACCGCTTTCAGCTAAAAATAGTAGCTCCAAACGATCGAGCTATCGGATTAATCTAGTATTCATAGCCCTGTAAGGTAATTGTTGCCATTCCGAGCAAGCTTGATAAATTCTCTTACGATGTCCCAAGATATCCTATTTTTATTTATGCAAAATGACTTTTACTACTGGTAAAATCATTATATTGTAGATTTTTTTTAAAATAATCATTTTTTGCATGTGTATTACAAAAATATGCCGCTTGAATTTTTTTTTTGAAAAAATAATTGTCTGTCACGCCACGTGGCAGCGATTGGGATTAGTTCGCCATGTGGTAGCGATCGGGTCGCCACTTCATGTTAACACTACCGCGCGCATGTCAAAAGCGATCGATCCCACCATGTGAGCGACTCTGGGTGCGCAAATGATGGATGTCCGAAGGAGAAGAAAAGGAGGAGAGAGAGAGCGGCGGCTATGTCCGACGGAGAAGAAAAGGGAATTTTTTGAAAATAATCATTTTTTGCACGTGTATTACAAAAATATACCTCGCAAATTTTTTTTGCAAAAATAATTCTCTGTTGCACCGTGGCAGCGATCGATTAGTCACGCCCACGTGACAAATGATGCAAATGATTGGCCTATGCCTGAGGCTAGTATGCTCGAGGGAATAAATACGAGCGGGAATTTTTTTTGGAAATAACCATTTTTATGTCAAAAATATACATGGGATTTGTTTTTGTAGAATTAATCGTCTATCACGCCACACGAGATCAGTTATGCCAGCTGTGCTAACTCCACAAAGGCAAAGCAATGCTCAAAGAGCGGGAAAAAGAAAGGGAAAGAAGAAAGTGAGTTGGAAAAAATAGGAAAAATAGTTTGTTGAAATGAAAAAAATGTGAGAATAATAATAGAAAAATATTTAAATCATTGTTAGTTTTGTATGAAGGAAAAACACGATGAAATATTTAGTCTGAAAAATAATGAATAGAGTGAAATGATATTATTTTGATTGTTTACATTGTGAGATAAATGTAAATTTGTAGGATATATTGTTTCATTCTCAAATTTTTGAAAACGAATATATGCAATAGAAACTAGCACTCCACCTGCTTGGTGGTCACGTGAAATGTCTCGTTGGTTCAGATGATGAAATATTTGAAAACGAATATATGCAATGGAACGACTTAAATTATTTGTTGAACACATATTACAGTGGCACATACAATGAAAATTCAGATGATGAAATAAGCAATAGATTATATTACAAGGGCATTACAACAAGAAAAATTGCTAGATGAACAAACTAAGGAAAGCACTAACCATCACAATATTGATATCGCGTAACGCTGTAATCGCTTTGTCATGGTGGAACAAGTGGTCATTCCGCCTATCTAGGTAGAGTGGGAATTGATGTACCATATTTTCTACACATTACCATTCCCATGTAAGTTATGTGATGTGTTGTCTGACACCGCTCAATCCTCTTATGAAAGAAGTCCATGGGGATGCACAATTCCTCCCAACCGTGGTCGATTGGGTGGCCTATGTCAGACGTGTCGTGGGTATAAGACCTAAATTTTTGGTCTTTATGTGGATTTCTACCCTCCCATATGGGCATACCATTCCACCCTTAAGATCCCCTATGTTAATATCACCCTGTGTTCCCTGATGGTCTCAAGGTGAATCCATTAAGGATTTGTTATGAGGTGCCGACTCCTCAAACCTACCGCTCCCTTGTCCCTTCCCTCTTCGAGAGGTACCCTCTTGCACTTCTCGTGCGTTGGGTCAGTTATTTCCGAGACTTGCCGAACGCCACTCTTTTTCTACTACACTCCACCGTATGGTGTAGGAGGTGTGAGTTGGGCTTGTCCTTGTACAACAAGAAGCGTGCCCTGCAGCCAATGCAATATGCTTGCTGTGGTCGCTGAATAGCAACCGTGAGGCATACTCTGGGTCTAGCTTTTCTAGGCGGTAGTAGCACCACGAAGCGGTTGCTCCCCGGCTATCCCATGCTTGAAGGGTGATATGTGGGTGAAACGCCTTCGGTCCACCTAGCTTGAAGTAGCTACACGATTCATCATCGGCTAAGGGGCACCTGTAGAATCTCCTGGTCGGCTTAGATCGTCATGGCGTGTATCAACCGCTGCTTGCGTGTCATGTTCAGCAAACTTCGTGTGGCCCTCTTGGCGACATTCATCCTTTGTCTTGAGCCATTTTACAAGTTTCTTTGAAGTCCTCAGATGCGATGAATCTGGTTTAGAATTATTACTTTGTGGAGTGAAACATGAGCATGTCGCATGAAACTCACCAATTAGTTGGTCTCTGCCCACTAGTCCTCGAACTTGGGTCGATCTAGAACGGGACATCCTCGCAGCCTCTCCCACTCGGGTGAAGTTCTCGTGAAGTGGGGTAGGCATCATGGCGCTTGTTGACAAATTCATAGTCACATCATTCCAGCCCATCAATCCATTGGAAGAAGCAACTCGTCCTTGTGCTAAAAAAGAAGGATGCATGAAATGGTAGTGTTACCTCAGACATTCCGGACACCAAAGAGGGTTTACCTCGTGAGCGGCGCACGGCAAGAGTGAGCCGTGGGTGGTCAGATATATGTACGTGAGATTGCATCATCTTCGCCGGAAGGTTGCAGCCGCATTTCGCCGGGCAACTTTGGCGTAATCAAGCGCCAACGCCATTAGCATCCGGTATTGGGGGATAAGCTTCGCTTGTTGTAGAGCCGACGATAGAATGACATCGCGCCTCTAATTTGTGTAGATTAGACTGATGTTTATTATTGGTCCGGCAAGATTGATGTCTATCCTCTCGGCCTTTATAGTGGTGGTGAGGGGCTTCTCCACACAACTATATCACATATCGCTTTTGGAAAGCTTGACGGCCTGGCATCCTTTATGAAAGCTGCATGGCCTATCACCCCTTATGAAAGCTACATGACATCGACCTATTAACCTCTCAGGAAAGCCGCATGACTTGTCACCCTTAATCAAGCCTCGGTCGCCCCGCTACTCTCTATGAAATTTGCACAACTTGTCATTTTCTATCAAAGCTGCATGACCTGTCACCCTCTATCAAAGCAGGTCATCCTGTCACTCTTTATGAAAGCCACATGAGTTGTCACTGTCAATAAAAGATGCTCGACCTGGCCACCCTCTCAGAAAGCCGCGACGACTTGTCGCCGCCCATTATGAATGCCGCTCGACCGCCACTCTCTATGAAAGTTACATGACCGGGTCACTCTCAATCAAAGCTACACGACCTATCACCCTCATTCAAAGCCGCTCGACTTGTCATCCTCTATCAACGATGCACAATTGCTACCCTAAGATTTGTCATGAAGCATTCATACATGTGACATATACTGGTGGAGTAAACATGTTAGCATGTAACGTAGAAATCATATTGAACATAGAACACGTAAATTCAAACGATATATGAGTAACAACATAATATTACAACGTGAGAAATACAACGCTCAACCTGATAAAATTATAGTAGTACTATTACGTATCTGGCCTCCCTCCTATCCCTAGTGACCTCCCTCCCCTGTGCACAAGGTTTGGTCCACCTCACGTTGATGTGTAGCGGCAGGTCGACGCCTAGACCCTCGAAGGGGTCCACCGATTCGTCCGTGGTGGCTGGTCCGGGGTCCAAGTGGCACAAATGTCGCAGAGTATGGCATGACGGGTCTACTCAGAGGGTGTGTAGGCATGGGGACGCTCTGCTGGCACTCCAAACAGTGGTCTGGATGCGCTTGACCTACATAGTCTATGTCGGTCGCTCCACCCGCATGTACATCATAGTAGCACGGTTCTCCTGACAAGTAATCCTAAAAGTATACAACATGTTGGAATAAAGCATGTGTTTCAAAGTAAAGTTTCATGCAATATTAGTTTACTTTACCACCGCTCGACACACATGGGGTCCGGAATCCATGATAGAGGAGCCATCCATAGTGTTCCACTAGGGTATCCGAATTCGATTCCTCCATTGGGTTGCTCTATCATACACAAGTATTAGTTACCACAAAATACAATGCATATTTAAGTGAGCAAGTAAGTAAGTTACCCTGGCCCGGCACGGTAGGGCGATCTACCCGATGCCACGATGAGCTCCCCGGCCGCTCTCGTGTGCGCTACCAAAGGTACGGGTAAGGTGGGATGTCCGAATGACCTGATAGTGGGGCTCATTCGACCGCGTGTGGGTGGTGGTGGTTGTGTACTACCTGCACTCCCGGTGTCATAGGTCCGTCAGATGCAAGGCCGCTAGCCCCGACGCCGAATCCTATGCCTTCAGACGGTTTACCTCGCGCACAATCCTCATCATCTTCATGATCATTCGATCGATGAACGCCATGAACTCCCGAGAGATCTCAAAACCCCTGGCACAAATGGCCTCTCATGGACCTTAAGTCCTACCTAATCACTATGCCCATGTCACCTTGAAAGTGTTAACATGTTGTAAGACATATGTATGCATGCATTTCATTAAAAATTTAAGTACAATGTCTAGTTGATGTACCATGAAGTACATCACCGATGCAACGGATCGATATGTATCGCCAACATTAGAAGGTAGGATATCCTCCTGGTCAAGAGCTGACAAAAGGCGCACTCGTAAGTGGTATGTACCATTGCGTGTACTCCCCGTATCCTCTATGTTGTATGCATCCTCGGCCCTCAACCACATCCTCGTAGTGCACAACTCCACTGCTTCCACCCAAGGGACCATCTTCATGGCCCGCTTGTTCGGGGCTGCCCTTCACACCTTTCCTCGAATGCCTGCGGAAGTTATCAATCCATTAGCATGTGTAGTCGGGCTGCATTCAAAATGTTAGACAAGAAAAAGTTACGACAAGTGTGCTCTACTGGGATCGGCAGACATCACAGACAACAGGACCCTCACAATGTCTCGAAAGTCCGAATCGCTCTCATTACCCTGAATCGAGTAATCCTCAATGTAGACATCGAAACCAGCTTTCGCCATGTGATACAATACGGAAGATCTCGCACACAAGAAAGGATGGATCGCGGTGCACGCCCATGACCTCCAGAAGCTATAAGGCTCCCCACCTGACTAGCTCGTCTGCAAAAAGGTCGAACGCCTTCAGTGAAGTGTGTGCGTGACACACCCATACTTGCAGACTAGCTCATTATGGCTACAGACGCTGCACTCGATCCAAAAGTTAGTAGAAAAGAGGTAGGAATGCGATATTGCATAGTACAAAAAAGATTCATGTACCCGTCTACGGCACCAAAGGGAGCCCATCGTAGAGCGTTCCGCCTGCGTGTCGCTGTAGAACTCCGGGCCGTACACTTGGTCCCCAACCCATGGTCGTCCGATGTAGAAGCGCTCGAATGACCAGAGCAGGATCTAGAGTGGGCACCCGGAGAGGATCGAACGACCCGCATCCTGAGGCACATGTTGGACAGACCCCGGTAGGTGGCACAAAGTACTGTTGACCCCCAGCTATACTAAGGGACCTCGCTAGGGGCAATGTCGGCAATGCCCCGCGTGATCGGAACCAGCCTAGCGTTGACGCTATCTCCATGGGTGCTAGTGAACATCACCCACCCGAACAACCACAAAAGGTAAGCCTCGAGGTGCCGACTAACCTGGTACTCACTACGCCCCTGTACCATCCTAGTAACTTGCAAGAAGAAAAGTTTGTTGGTTACACTAGTAAATTAATTCATACCACCATTGTGAACCACAACAACATCGCATTTTACCCGGACCCTGGATCTGCAAATCCGACTCTCTTCGGTATTCTCGTGACTAGTCCAGATCACGCTAGTACACACAGCTAAACAGTGATGAAGTACCACAATCATACACAAATAAATTAATAATAAAGTACTTCAAACATTAAATAAATCGTTACAAGACCTTAAGGTCAACTTACAAATAGTCTCAGCCGCCAGGTGTACAATAACAAAAGTAAATAATCAGCCGAATGAAGAACGCTTACTCCCATCAAGATGCCACAAGCAACCGACAAGGTTCAACTCCTAGATAATCGCCTCCTCGTGAACTTCACCTTCTTTGAAGTTGTAGTCTTCTCTCAACCGATGATTGTGTTGAAAGCAAGGGTGAGTATACAACATACTCAGCAAGTCATGCACAGAGGTGCAATCCTATTACTATATGCATGGCTTCTTCCAAAGGAATGGCTTAAGTGGTTAGTTTGCATCAAACATCATTTTGGTTTGATTAAATAATCTTAATAGATTCAAAAGCGGTAAAACCATATTGATACAATAAGTTATCAATCTCTTTTCAAGCAGTTTGGCACAAAGCTCTAAGTCACATTAGCAATTATCTCTGGCATACAGCCACTCATTCCACATTTTATTTTAAAAGATCTAACCCTTGACTGTAATCCCCGAGCTTTGTCCAGTACCGTGGACTCGGCTATTCGAATAGTTTTGACACACTCTCGCAGAGGTTGTACACTTTTCCTACAAGTTATAATCAACTCACCACGTCAGCCGTGAATCGCCATACAAGAGTATGCGAATGAGTGATCATAACAAAGCTTTTCGGAAACCTCGATCTCCACCTATGACCCTCTCCGCTGCCATACACTATCCCTTCTCTCAAGCAGAGATGAAGTATAGGACCGACATAATGTTGGATAGGGTACCAAGCCGTAGCCTCGCACGCTCCCACACAAGCATCTCCCGACGAATCGCTACCTTTGAGGTATCAAAGATAAGATTTCAGAGTCCTACTAAACTAGGACCGTCCCACTCCACCATGTGGTTGCACGTAAGGCCCAGCCTAAAGGCTTAGAAGGTGAAGTCCTTAATCGTCCAGCAAGACATCCTTCTCACGCCCCGACCCAAATCTTCTCACATCACTCATCCCATTGCCGCAAAGGTCGTTATTTCAAAATATGTGCCATAAAGGCCCACCTCGGGCGAAAGCCTCATACCACCGCCTACTAAATCTTTTCCCACCCTCGCTCCATTATTGTGCAACACATGCCAACAATAATATCGCTACCATGTAGAACCACAAAGGTACCTACACTTCACATCATCACGTGGCAAGATTACACTGATTCCAAAATTCATTCCGTGATATCATTAGTCAATATTATTTTTGCCATTTGAAACACATTTCACGTAAGCATGGCTAAGCAACTATTCACGGTCTAGCCTCCCGTGTTGGCACAATCATATCATCCAACTATTTTAACCCAACTTAAGGTGACAATGGAATACATGGTATACAAATATTAATCATCAAGGATGGAATTAACAATTAGGTTATCTAACTACTGAGCCAAATTAAATTATTCATTTTAATCAACATAGCATGCGTAATTTAAATCAAAATACATTTCAAAAACTAGGAGCAATATGGTAAAAGCACAACTTGCCTTCATAAAGCAGCGAGTCTTGGTCTGGAGCTTGATCTTCGAAATCCGTGTCCTCACACAGCCGGACGCCTACGCTGCAATGTATAAAGAACCAGATAAACACACAAAACAACGTACAAACACACATTCGAAAATAATGCTACAAATCAAACTTGCTTATAATCCCCATGAAAATTTCTTGATAATTATTTTAGTATTTTCTAAGATTTATAAAAATTATTTTGGAATTTTTGGATGTATAGTTTAAGAGATACAACATTCGTAAGTTTGACTTTCCACAAATAATTTAACAAGACAAATTTATTCATAAAATTTCATAAAAATTACTGTAGAAAGGTATTAGTTTCTACTAATTAACCAAATTTGTTGCAAGCAATTCTGACTTAAAACTAATTTGTAGCTTAAAAGACAAAATGCGCAATTTGGAGAAAAATGAATTACGTGAACTCTTTTTGCATGGCACTATTCATCGTGTATATGTGTATACTCCTTGGTTGCATATGAGTTTGGTTTGGGCATTTGCTACGTGGAGAAAAATAATGTAGACCGCCTGCATTTCCGACCGTAGTGGACAAAGGAGCGCAGTCACGGAGGCAAAGAATTCGGCGGCTGCAGGAAATAGTCACTTAAATAATGGCTTGGCATTTTATTTACTACCACATACAAGTGTGTGGCTACGGCGACGGGCGTTGCTTGTGCATGCAGACTAAAGAGGAGTCGCGATCGGCGATGCCAATTATAGTAGGGCACCAGACTACAATATATATGTATGCATATGGAAAATTGTACTATCGAATCAAGCCATAATATAACCGCAGTATACATATATACATGTACACATGCTACTGACTAATATAGAAACATGCATGCGCTCTTAATTTTACCTAGCGAGTATTTATATATAGGTATATAACCATCTGTTCAACTATATATCTACGTATTATCTACATCCATCCTCGACTAAGCTTTATATATCTCACAAGATATATATATATTTACATGCGTAGCAACCGAATATATCTACATGCGACTATATCTACACGTGAATCGACCAAGTATACCTACATGTAGACATGTCTATGTGTACAGACTAATGTATGCATATATGCTACCTGCGAAAGGGAAGTAAACACACACACACATGCTTAAAGAAATGTATGCTACGCAACATGCCTGCTAGTCTCCCATGCATGGATGCCTATCTCGTAATAGGGTAGTTCCCACTTCTACACATCCATGCAATTATAAAGTCTAAATAAAGGAAGAGGATATTAGAAGGAGGGTTGATCGGCTGGAACCAAAAGGCAAAAATTCAAGCAGGAAAGGACGGCCAAAAATTATATTGCATGAAATATTTTGTTGCTGGATTTGTGTTTGTTTCATGTATTCATCAGATACTATATGAGGCTACGAGAAAGACGAGATCAACCAATCGGGATAGAAACAGAGCACGCCTGTAGAAGAAAAGAGAGAGTACTACTGGCTACATGACGACAAAGAAGGACGCGACGGTGGCGAGACAACAAATGACGACGACGACGGCGGCAGAATGGGCGACGTATGCGGGCGGCAAATGGACGGCGACGGGCAGAGCGCGACGAGATCTGGTTTTTAGTTGATTTGGTGAGGAAGGAGATGAGCACCCGTTGGAAGCAAATGAGCACAGGATAGAGAGAGTTATGGCTTGAAACAGCAAAGTTCTGGCTAAAAAAATGAAATGTCCTAAGCTGCTGCTACCAAAGACGCAAGGAATGGATCTCGACGCTGGCAAAGAAGCAGGTCATTTTGCATGAAGCACAACAATTAAAGAATGGAGGTAACGGCGCCCATGACTCAAGCGTACAAAAAAAAATGGGGAGGCGGCTGGAAAATTGAAACTTCATGTGTTAACGTTACTAGTAGCCATGCATGCAGTAATCACGTTATTAGTAATTCGCTAAGGAGTGGGAACGGCTGGCAACAACACATGAAATGGCTGGCACTAATACGTGAAGGAGAAAAGAAAGGCATGGAACGGCTGGAATGCAAATCGTACAGGAAATTAACCACATGCAACGCTTCAATGCCCCACCCATACATGCACGAATACATGTATACAAGCACACATGTTATCAAAACACGCTGTGAAAAAAATAACAGGGGGTTTCTAAAAATAGAAAAAATTTCTCTAAAAAACTAGTAACTATTTGTAACATAACGAAGTTGGTTTCATGATTTTTCGACGATAGATTTTTCATAAAAATCTTTAGTGGATCGTACACTTGTACAGATTTTGTAAAATCAACAACTTACGTTATATAGCACGCTTTTCAAAATATTTGAAGCAAACACTCTCATCTACCAACTATCTTAATTGTCAACAAAATTTTAGATTTTACGCTTATTCGAAAATGCCTAATCTTTATTTAATACGATTAGTTCAATAAACGTGAATCCGACTTACTCGCGAGGCTTCCAAGTAGATTCCGAAAAATTACAAATAATCCCAGAAACACACTAAATATATTAAAAGCAATTTTTGGGATGTTACAACCTCGAACTGGCAAAGCCACAAGAGAGTAGGATGGTGCTTCTGTCGTGGGCGTAGCGGGGCGTATAGTGGCTGGCCTCCATGTGCAGGAGGAGCACCGGCTAAGTAACCTAGCAAAAGGTCATCGCGCTACAAATGGTCAACCACCTCATCTCGCATAACCACCTAGCTACTGATCGGAGACCGGTAAGAATCGAAACATCTTACGCAGTCGATGCTATCTCTCCGCAGGCAAGTGGAAGGTATGCGCTCTCCAGCCGCCAATGTCCACGAGGGCAGTAAGGAGGGATCGGGTCGGGGCTTAAAACGCTGAATCTCTCCATAAAGATGACCTCACCATCCGGACCAACAACGGCCTCCTCGTGGCCTCTACCATCCGGCACAAGGCGAAGTAATCTCACCGCCTCCAACCTACAACAATAAATTACAAGTTAGGGCACAACGTGTTACGACCTACTAAATACAATAAAATTTGGTACGCTTACATACCTAGGTAGCCATCCGGCCGTCAAGGCCCTGTGCACGGCTGGAGTTCGTGTGGACAAGACACCAGATCTATGTCCTGCTCTTAGTAGTGTGTAACCGCCCCCTGTAGATGTGCGCCCAAGTGGCGATCTAGAAGGTCAGACACCAATCGCCATGGTTGCCTACACCGCCATACCTACACACAACATCGCTGGGCAAGCAAAAAGATGAGGTTAGCAATGCAAACACATGGCCATGTATATGGTACGAAAGCAATAACGAAAAACAAGCAATACCAAACATACGATGGAAACAAAACATCCTTGTGAAGCAATTCTTCTCACATTACAAGTAATCGCTTCTTCAAGCATGACATACAAAAGGAACACAATTTTTGACACTAGTCAATGCCATAAGAACTTAACATACACACGAAGAGAACTATAAGGAGTATTACATTCCATTCAAAGGGAAGGAACTCCGAACATGGCAACACGCCTTACAACAAACCATGTGAGGCATGTACCAAACGCTTCTTCCCACGACATTTGTTCTTCTTGTGGCCGTAGTCTCCACATAGGACATACCTTCTACAGGGCCTCCCACCTCGCACTCATCCATGTCGCTATGATGTGGGCGCTGCTTGGCAATGACATTTCCCGCCTCTTAACTCAGTAATTTTAAGGACCCATCTCAAGGTGTGGCATGATCAATTTCAAAGAAGTTTCTCCGCGACACAAAACCCATGTAGTTCACTGCATCACATTTGAACGATCAGTATCCGCTATGTAGTATGGAGAAACAAATTGTACACTCGCCTATCCGACCGGGCTCACAGTGACCAAGACATGCTAACATGGTTTATGGAGAAGGTATGGCTTTCGGCAACTATAGGTGCACATGTCATCCATACTTACACACCCCAAGCTCACTTCATGGATGATTCTTCCACTTGCCATTCCTAGCTCCTCCATATTCCTCGGGCCATACTTCAAATCTGTAATCTGCGGGTACCCATGACGATGACCGAGTGTAGGAGAGCCTTCTTTCAACCTTCTTCACCAACCAAGCCGTAACGATGTTGCAAAGAGGGGACTCTGAATGGTGCAATTTGCATGCAACACCGCCGTGGCGCGCTACATTCTCGAAAATACCTCACCGGGTGCACCATACAAGACACCTTTGACGATAACAACAACTGCATGCTGTAGAAGACCCCTGATTCCTGGGCTTGTGTATCTCTCGGCCAAAGTGCTGGTTGTCATCACATTCCATACCTTACTCCCATTTGTGGTCGTTATGCAACGCTAGCGTCTACTTCTCAACTTGATGTTTCACCAGTGACCTCCTTCGACATGTTTAGGTGCGGTCAATGTCCGCAAAGCTGGCTACAAACACCGCCCGCCTCCTAACTATCGCCTGGGCCTTGTCTCTCTCTATCACATATCTATTTGCTAATGAGCTCAAGTAAGCTTCTCCCAGGGATGGCATTAAACTTTCTCTCGTTGATTTTGCTCAGCATAACCTCTTGAATAGGTTCATGAACTTTATACTTTTCAAATATTTCTGAGTAGGTTAGCCTCTCAAGTGTTGCATGCATTACCTAAGCCTGGCTAAATCTAGCCCACGCAAAGGGCTCTTCCACATCTTCATGTATCTTCTTTATTGCTTTCATCAACCTAGCATGGAAGGCCATGTATTATGCAATAACATTCTATTTATACTTCACAACACCGATCTTCCCGCCTCGAAGAACTACATCCAACTTTCTTAATTTTCACCCTCGATAAAGTGAAGGCTATCGAAAGTATTTTGTTATTTTTTCCACAATCGATGGTCGCTGGGACTTCTGGCCCTCAGTACTTGCTAAATAGAAAAGTCCCATCCATGCACATGACTCTGCAAGCAGCACGCCTAAAAGCCTCCACACATGGCCCAAGTGCGATGGAAAGCACACACTCCTTATAACTAGAAAGCCGGGGTGTTATGAGATTCTATGTCTCAGACAACAAAGATAGTGTCCTGGTAGTTCTTTTCCTTCAGATGATGGCCGTAAGTTGGGGGAAGGTTGTCATAAGATGCCTTTAAAGGGGTCCTAAAGCACTCCTCCTCCAATGCCTCTCGCTTTCACTCCTCCATAAGCTTTGTCATAGCTGATTTGGTATTGAGACATGTTCTTCATGGCAAGTACTATGTGGTCAGGCTCCATGTCAATCTTCCTCGACACCTTCTCCATACGCCACCTTTCTCGCTGATGAACAAAGATAGCGAGGTTACGAGTGTCTCAATGTTACATTGCTCGTGAATTGGTAACACAATTGTGGTTGTCAAGACCACACCTTCGGAGACAACTCTAGTTCAACCTCATACTTGGGCTTAAGTGTAGCATGAACATGCCAAACTACATTCTCGGCATTTTGACACTTCACCATGTAACAACCTTTATTGGTTTTCTCACATCTCTCACCGGCCATTGCCGTAGTCGGGACGCCTGCACTTCCTATAAAGATCCTCGCAAAGCGGGCTTCTTCTCAGAAGATATGCGCATTACATGACCTCACATGTGGCTCAGGTACTCACATGTTGAGTTCATGAGCATCAAGCCGACTACCAGGTGACTTCCCCGCCTCGATTCCCAGGTTATAATGGGCACCTCTACAGACAGATTTCTCATCATCGCTCAGAGGAAGATTCATCATGTTCCTCCATTGCCGCTGCCTGGCCTCCTCCTTCGCCGCTTGCTCATCAGCCTTGCATCAACTAATGCTTCCAACTTCCTCCCTTCATCCGCTTGTCTACCGCTTCATGCGGCAAGACATGACTTAAATATTCTCACATGAACTTCTCGCCACACTTTCACAATACATCAAGGTGTGACACCATGCAGACAATTAATGAGTGTCAGAACCTTATAAAAAAGGTGAATGTTGAGGGCAAAAACATTATGGAATGTGGACTTGGAGGTTGAAACCATACTGTCAGAGGAGGTTAATTCACGCTTTCTGCCGCTTCCTGAGTTTGGGGCCTTTCCCGGGGAGTTTTGGGGCCTAAAGGGAAGCGGTCGTCGGCTTTGGTCTGCAAAAGAGTTTTAGAGTAAGGATTCTCGTCAAAAGGGCTGGTAAAAAGGGGTTTTACCTGCCCATTAGTGCTACTCTCACCTCCCTCTCTTGTGCGCCCCTCCACCTCCTCCTCAGGCTCCCAGCCGCCCCACCTCCCTCTCCCTCTTAAGTGCCGCCCCTTGCTCGTTTTCCCATTGCTCCAACCACCCTCCACCACTCCCTCCTTTCCATCTCCCTTTGTTGCCCCTAGGGGAGATCCCCCATCTCAACACTGACTCGAAGATCAATCCGCTGGAGCCCTCTATTTCCACGAGGAGTCCCGCCGGATTGAGTTGGGGAAGGAGATCGCACGAACCGGGAGGAGATTCTATTGGGTTTTCGTATGGTTTGACTGAAGGTATGGGCCATGGGACTCCTTGGGGCTGGCCTAGGTACTTGTTCTTAGGGTCATTATCATGTTTTTTAGATCAATTGATGGTGCTGGAATCGAGTAGGATTAGATGAAATCTAGAAGTTGCCACGCTTCCTTCAAGCTTCTGGCAAAGATGAGCAAATGTAACCTAGGGTTTGGGTTTTCGCCATTGGCTTTAGGAGTCTCGAATTTACCGGCTCGGCCTCAAGAAGAAGTTGTAGGTAACTTCATTATCTTTCCGTGGGTATAAAGAACGCCTCAATTGCTTCATCCGCTTGAAAGTTATGGTCATTTTTATCAATATATTAAAATCATGTGGACGTGATTGGAACAGATCAAGGTATTCTATATATTAAAACCACTTCTAGAGTCCGAACCACTTCTTCTATATACTTTGAAAAAAGTTGAAAATTTCCCAAGCTGGTCGCTGGGATGTACTCTCGCTTAATTTGATTCTGAGTCTTAGAAACCTGGAGTTATGCTCTTTTGGAAGGTCCGCTGTCATTCCGGACTTAACGTAACCCCTGCTTTTGGGTTTAGTGAGTAGGCCAGCGATGCTCGTGGGTAGAAGAGGGATTACTTACTGTTTTGTGGACATGATTGGTGAGAGTGTGGTACCTATGTGCAGGTGGTGTGACCTCGTGGAGTGCTCTTTCTACTTTCTCGCCAACTGCTGTCTTGGTGATTGAGGTGCAAGTGTATTGTAACGGACAATGGCTTGTAGGTCGTTAGTTGGAGACTAGATGAAATTGATTTTATGATATGATCACTTTTGCCATGCTTTAATGATCGGGCTAATGATATGATTTTAATATGCTTACTATGTTATGATGCCACAGATAATGTACAAGTGATTTATAATGTTGGCATGATTTCAGATACATGATACATGATACATGATGGTCCCAAAGGAGAAAGTCAGTAACTAGTCCTGAAAGTGTTGGTGAGAAAGCAGGATTACTCCTGAGAGCTATTGAGTAAGTCCTACATCGTGGATTCCATCCACCGCCATAAGCTGGGAAGCTTAGGAGAAGTACCCCTCCATCTCTTATTGAAGTGTAGAGAGGGTGCAACACCGATGGGTGTGTACTCAACCATACCTGCATGAGTTTCTAAGGAAACATGAGCAATCGATCGCATTGCATACATAATGATGATGTTATTGATATGTGATCATGAATGAGATGATAAACATGATATGAGTTGTTGTAGCCATGTGTTGTCTTCTTTGTGTACCATTGCAATATGCTTCGCTGAGCGCTGAACTCACGCTTGTGCTTTCTTGTTGTTTTAGTACCATGAGAACTAAGATGCATGAAAGGGAATTAGTCACACTTCTACACGTAGGCCGCTCATTTGTCTCAAGCACAAGACATTCAATAGGGCTTTGACAACAAATTAAGTGTGACGCTTATTTCTTTGGTGATTTAGCTTTGCGATATGAGAGTCTTATTGTTTGTTTGGCTCATGGAGACATTAAATGCTTGGAACCAGACTTATATTGGTTGTCATGCACTTAATTAT